>JARHVA010002182.1:0-1342500 GCA_037957365.1 Torreya grandis | reverse complement strand
TTCTTAAGTTATTTGTCCAAACATATGGTCTCCAAATGATTGAAGGATCTTGTCCGCTTGCTGTTAAATACCTAATCATGTATCACTTGACAAATACCCTTCATCTTGCCATTAAACATGGTCCCACGCTTGGCAAAAGCATGGGGTGCCATGCAAATGAAAATAGCCAAATCATCCCAGCTGAATCAATTTCTTGGTTTGATCTTAGAATACCAAAGAAATAGATCATAGACATAGATTTTATCCAAAAACCTCATAAATCCTTATCCTTTGCTACTTCAGTAAAAGATACTCTAGATAAAGCTATTATCATATTTGACTCTCAAAACCCCGATCTTAAAGATCATGTTCAGAATCTTCCCTCTTGTAGTTCACAATGTAAGCATCCTAGAAGAATTCATGACCCTCAAATTGATAGTTATTTATGTACAGACTATCAACAGATTATAACTCATCCTAATCAGTCTAGCATACATATGGTCAAAGAGATTTTGTTATAGAGAAACTCTTTGAAAATAATAAAAAAATCTTGACTAGAGCCAAAACCATAAGTATGGAATAAACTTATGAGAAACACAAAGAGAAAGAAGAAGATGAAGGAGATACTTGGAAGACTCTGCTAGGAGATGAGTCATATACAGAAAAAGGCTTTTCAAAAACATCTGCTTTTAATCAATATTCCCCTAATGGAAAGTATAAGGCTCAGATGTTCTACTTAAGACCCATAGATAGAAGTCTAGATCAATCCACATAAACCAAGCTGATAAACTGGAATAGTTTTGTTACTAAATGTTTAAACAACAAGGTTCTGAAATTTAAGAGATCTTGGGTCAAGTGTCAAAAATGCTTAAAAGCATTGATTTATATCAAAGAGGTGAGATTACTCAAGCTATTGGAAATCTACAAGAGAATTCAGCAATACATCATTCACAGGCTATCTAAAAGATAGATGATTCTGCTTCTAATATAGGAAAAGGTCAAAAACACCTTAGTACTCAAATAACTAGAGCCAGTCAGGAAATACATCATCAAACAATTAAGATTGAAGCCATAAGTACTAAATAGGATGTTTCGTAGCAAAATATAAGTCAGTTATACTCCTCTTCTAATAGTATTATTAGAGAAATAGTAGAACAAGCTCCTAAGGTTTTTACTATTCCTAAAATCTTAGATGTGCTCAAAAAGTCTGAACCTAGTGTTCATAAGTTTGAAACATCGAAAGAACCACTTATTAAATAAGAAGAAGACTATTCAAAAGGACTTGAATCTTGGCAAGAAGTCCTTAAGATACAAAGAGATTGCTTTAAGAAAACAAAAGTAAAAAGTCTGCCTGATACGAAAAATTCTCTTGACAAAGTATTTGAGATAGGAATGGCCAAAATAGATCCTATCAAAACAGAATCCTATTTTAACACAGACAAAAGTTCTTCTTCAAAGCCTCCTCTAGATGCATAAATGAGAACCATCAATCTTCAGCCATTTTTTTGGAAGCTTAACTGCGAGCCTCCTGAGATAAGAAAAGAAATGATACATGTAATATTAGCCTGGGCTAATGTTCAGATATATGGAGGAAATAGAGATCCATTTACTGTTGCTCAATAGATTGCTAATGTATTCATTGGAAACATTAAAGAATGGTGGGATCTATGTGGGGAGCCTTTTTAGACAATAATAAATACTCATGATCATCCCATTTTTGCATTAGGAAATGCATTACTCACTGAATTTGTTGGTACTCTTGATAATGAAAAAGAAGCCAACAAATCTAAGTTTATGAAAGCTCAATTATGTGATATTCCTAGAATAGATGAATATAAGTGTTATATGGAAAATATGTATTATAACACTAGAAAAATATTCAATCCTGCTTATAAGTTAAGATATATTGAGTCTTTCCTTGAATATTTTGCCCACAAATACAAAGCATCTATGAAAGATGATATAGCTTCTATGTCATTTGGTAGAATTAATCAAAATATTAAAGCTATTAATAGCCAGCTTTGTGCTGAGAGAAAAGCTTATAAAGAAACTTTCAACTTCCATAAGCAAATAGGAACCAAGCTCTGCAATATTCTAGATGATAATTTTGGTTTTGGATGCATGGATGCTAAGACATACAGAACATACAGAAAAAGGAAAAAGTAAAATTCCTATAGTGTACTTCTCTTGAAAAATAATACAAATCCAAATTCAAATCTCAGAAGAAAGGTTACAATCCCAGGAGAACCTTTAGGAAAAGAAAACATGGGTATCAGAAAAAACCTATCAAATGTTTTCTTTGTAAAGGGATTCATTATGCTAACAAGTGTCCTAATAGGAAAAGGGAATCCAAAAAGGTGAACTTTTTAGATAGCCACAATCTTCATGAAGATGAATATGTTTTGATATCTGAAACTGAAGACACTTATGAGTCAGATATTGTATGGGAATCTGATCATGAAGAGTCATATAATAAAGTAAACATGTATGTTGCCCAAAGTGAATATGAGATAGAATCCTCTGATTATGATATAGATATTGGCTTTCAAATACATATGATATCAACACCTTTTCCAGATGTGTAAATTATATTGCAAGATATTATTATAATATTGCTCAAGATAGATTATTATTAAATAAGAGATTGGGAAAGAATCCCCCTTCATGGGATAGCTAGATGATAGAAGTTGTTCAAAGAATTAAGCAGAATTTTGAAAATTTGCCCTCCTTGTCATTACCAGGTAATGGCTTTAAAATCATTGAAATAGATGCATCTGATCAGTTTTGGAGTGCAGTTTTAAAAGAAAAGCTAAAAAATGGAACAAAAAAATAGTGTAGATTTGCTTCTGGTAGTTTCAAACAAGCTCAAAAAAATTACCATTCAACTCATAAAGAAATCTTGGCAGCTATAAAAGCTATTCAAGCTTTTATGTTCTTTATCAGATCTGAAAAGTTTTTGTTTAGATTAGATTTAAATAATTTTATGAGTATGCTCAATTCTTTTGATAATCTAAAAAAAGGTGATTCCAATAGGTTAATCAAATGGGATACCTATCTTTCAGATTTTTATTTCACTATTGAACACATTCCTAGGAAAAAGAATTGCCTTGGAGATTTTGCATCCAGAGAAGCCAATCAGGGATATTGTATCAGAATGGTTACTATTGAAATCATAGAAGAATTTGATGATCAAATTTGGTGATCAGTTACTTAATTGGAAAATCAACTTAGAAATGAGAGCAATGCTTTAATAAGAAAATCTTATGAAGCCTCTACTGACCATAATAATTCACATCTGGGATGGACTTCACAATTTCAAGAACCAAGTGGCAATAAATGGTGTTATATGGTTATGCTATACCACGAAGCTAACAATCCTAGGTTATGTGGAATTAATAATCCTTTTAAAAAATTTATTTTAAGACAAGGATTTATGTTTTCTGTTAACTGGTCTGCTTTCTAGCCAACTTTCAATCTTGCAGAAGTAAACTTTTGGACCAGTGGAGAAATTCCTGACTATTTAAAAGAATTTCTAGATTATGCTCTCCCTCTTAAAGCTTCAGAAGATACAAATGTTCATATTGCTCCTAATCAACTTCATAACATATTTGTGTCTCTAAAGATTCCTTTTAAAATAAGATTTGAACTATTTTTTGTCTAGAATCATCAGACAAATCTCCATGCAAGTTTATACCCTACTCAACCTATTGCAGCTCTATGGAAATGATTCACTATCAGTCATGAAGTAGTTTTCCCTCCAACATCTCCTGGCAATATTGTTAGAGTTCCATCTACACAATACATGGATGATGTTGACTTTGGAGAAGAAAATCCTATTTACTCTCCAGATCGATATTATGAATCAGATGAAGATGATCACTATTCTCCCCAAGGAGAATACAAATTCAATGATGATGACTGATGTCATTAAAAGACTACTTATGGGGTCTCTCTGTAGGTGTGAACATGGGCATGATATCCCTTCCTTATCTTTTGGACCTCACCACTTTCAAAGGTGGTATCTAATCAGTCGTGTTGATAGAATTTTAGGTGGTGCATAGTGGGCCCATAACCCACCTTTCCATCCTTTTATTTCTATCTGCTCATCTAGCATCTTTTTTTGTAACCTTCAATCTCTCCTCTATAATCTTATAAATAGAGAGATTTCTTAGCTTGTAAGGCAGAGTTTTAGAAGAAGAGATAGATGCTTAGATGTCTAGAGGTTCTTAGTTCTTAGAATCGAAAGCGTATGCTCTTTGCTTGCCTGAAAGGGATCCTACAAATCAAAAGCTTTCTTAGGTCCTTTATCTGTAATATTTTCAGTTTGTGTAGAAATATATATATATATCCAAGTTGTTAAAAATTTATAAGGATATATGAGTGAAAGGTCCTATAAAATATTATAGACAAAGGATATTATTATATATATATGGAATATATATATATAATTAAAGAATGGTAATTTTTAACAACTTGGATCAGACTTTTTGAGCACATCTAATTTTAGGAATAGCATAAACCTTAGGAGCTTGTTCTACTATTTCTCTAAAAATACTATCAGAAGAGGAGTGTAACTGACTTATATTCTACTGCAAAACATCCTGTTTAGTACTTATGGCTTCAATCTTTATTATTTGCTGATGTATTTCCTGACTGGCTCTAGTTATTTGAGTACTAGGGTGTTTTTGACCTTTCCCTCTATTAGAAGCAAAATCATCTATCTTTTGGATAGCCTGTGAATGATGTATTGCTGAATTCTCTTGCAGATTTCCAATAGCATGAGTAATCTCACCTCTTTGATATAAATCAATGCTTTTAAGCATTTTTGACACTTGACCCAAGCTCTCTTGAATTTCATAGACATGATTATTTGTAAGATGTGCAGAAATCTGATGTATGTGACTTGTTGGCTCTGATACCAATTTTACAAGACCTTTCACTCATATATCCTTATAAAGTTTTAACAACTTGGATATATATATATATATTTCTACATAAACTGAAAATATTAGAGACAAAAGACCTAAGAAAGCTTTTGATTTACAGGATCCCTTTCAGGCAAGCAAAGAGCATAAGCTTTCGATTTTAAGAACTAAGAACCTTTAGACATCTAAGCATCTATCTCTTTTTCTAAAAGTCTGCCTTATAAGCTGAGAGCTCTCTCTATTTATAAGATTATAGAGGAGATATCAAAGGTTACAAAAAAAGATGCTATATGAGTAGATAGAAATTAAAGGACGGAAAGGTGGGTTATGGGCCCACTATGCACCACCTAAAAGTCTATCAACACCGCTAATTAGATACTGCCTTTGAAAGTGGTGAGGTCCACAAGATAAGGAAGGGATATCATGCCCACGTTCACACCTATGGTCAGACTCCATAAGTAGTCTTTTAATGACATCAGTCATCATCATTGAATTCATATTCTCCTTGGGGAGAATAGTGATGATCATCTTCATCTGAATCATAATATCGGTCTAGAGAGTAAATAGGATTTTCTTCTCTGAAGTCAGCATCATCCATGTATTGTGCAAATGGAAATCTAACAATATTGCCAAGAGATGTTGGAGGGAAAACTACTTCATGATTGATAGTGAATCATTTCCATAGAGATGTAATAGGCTAACTAGGGTATAAACTTGCATGGAGATTTGTCTGATGATTTTGGACAGAAAATAGTTCAAATCTTATTTTGAAAGGAATCTTTAGAGACACAAATATGTTGTGAAGTTGATGAGGAGCAATATGAACATTTGTATCTTCTGAAGCTTTAAGAGGGAGAGCATAATCCAAAATTTTATAATCAAGAATTTCTCCACTAGTCCAAAAGTTTACTTCTGCAGGATTGAAAGTTGGCCAGAAAGCAAACCAGTTAATGAAAAACATAAATCCTTGTCTTAAAATAATTTTTTAAAAAGGATTATTAATTCCACATAACTTAGGATTGTTAGCTTCATGGTATAACATAACCATAGAACACCATTTATTGCCACTTGGTTCTTGAAATTGTGAAGTCCATCCTAGATGTGAATTATTAAGGTCAGCAGAGGCTTCATAAGATTTTCTTATTAAAGCATTGCTCTCATTTCTTAGTTGGTTTGCCATTGAAGGAATTGATCACCAAATGTGATCATGGAATTCTTCTCTGATTTCAGTAGTAACCATTCTGATACAATATCCCTGATTGGCTTCTTTGGATGCAAAATTTGCAAGGCAATTCTTTTTTCCAAGAATGTGTTCAATAGTGAAATCAAAATCTGAAAGATAGGTAGGCCATCTGATTAACCTACTAGAAGCACCTTTTTTAAGATTATCAAAAGAATTGAGTATACTCATAAAATTATTTAAATATAATCTAAGCAAAAACTTTTCAAATCTGATAAAGAACATAAAAGCTTGAATAGCTGTTATGGCTGCCAAGATTTCTTTATGAGTTGAATGGTAATTTTTTTGAGCTTGTTTGAAACTGCCAGAAGCAAATCTACACAGTTTTTCTATTCCATCTGTTAGCTTTTCTTTTAAAATTGCACCCCAAAACTGATCAGATGCATCTATTTCATTGATTTTAAAGCCATTACGTGGTAATGACAAGGAGGGCAAATTTTTACAATGTTGCTTAATTTTTTGAACAACTTCTATCATCTGGCTATTGTTAGGTTGTGGAGTTGAAACCTTCACTGATGTAAACATGGAGGAGGTTGCTGAGTTACAGAGAAATTGACGTTGGCAATGCAATCAATGTCGGTCATCTTCAGTGTTCACAGTAACTGACGTTGGTTATGGGTCGGTCGACATCGGTCAGACATGCACTGACGTCGGCAACCTGTGTGTGCATGCATTTACATGTGCTTCCAGAACTGGTCTTATTTTAGATGAACAATTTGTTTGCATGTAAAAGACTAATTTTAGTCTTGAGTCTACATTTCTAATTATTGTAATTAAAAGTCTAATTATTATTTGCATGGGATCTATATAATAGACTCATGGGGCTGTATTGTAATTTGTAGAATCAAAAGGGTTCTATCCAAGGGAGAATCATAAGGACTTGGTGAGGCAAGGACAAGGGTTCTTCTGGGTGTGTAAGATCTAGGTCGACAGGTGTGCAAAGCCAAGTTGATCTGCGATATAGCAAGATCAGGTGAGATCTACATGGTAAGTAAGATCTAGGTTTGCAGGTGTGCAAAACCAGATTGATCTGCAGGTGTGCAAGATCAAGTGAGATCTACTTGGAGTATGTGGTGTACTCAAACTTGGAGTATGTGTGTGTAATTGGTGGTACTGATAGTATTGTTATTGACTGATTGAAACACTAACTCGGGTATTGAGTTGATTGTGTTTGTAATTGAGTGAGAGAACTCTTGAGGGAAGATTATTGGTACGCCCAAGAGGTGTGGGAAGAGTGTGATCTCTTTATTGTATTTTCTTTTGGATGAGTATTAATACAAGTGTGTATTGCCTCTCATATTTTGTGTTGTTTCTGAATTCTAGTTACTTATCATTCTGATTAAATTCCATGTTTAGTTGCTTATACAAAGGCAATCAAGTGTGCTCTTAGTGAGTAGGGATCCTAACAATTGGTATCAGAGCTTGGTTAGGTACACTAACAGGTGGTCAGAGCGTGTTAAGTGTTTGTTGATTATAGGTCACTCTCAGGGGTTTCTGATTGAGTGGGAGTATAGCAATGGCAAAAGAAAGTACACTAAGAATGGAGGAATTCAATGGCAAGAATTATCAATTACGAAATTATGGAAAGAAAGAGTAGGTAAAGAAAGATTGTTGGTTGAAAGAAGATCAGCATGAAGGAAATGAAGAAGCAGATGTTACAGGTATTGTTACACAGGATGCTCTTGTATGTTCCTTGGATAAAGTAGAATCTTGGATTATAGATTCTGTTGCCTCTTTCCATGCAACCTGAAATAGAGTATTTTTCCATGATTATGTCCAAGGAGACTTTGGAAAGATTTATTTAGGGGTTGGTGGGCCTTGTCAAATTATTGGCAAAGGGAAAGTGCGGCTAAAATTACATACGGGTAACACATGGGTGTTGAAGAATGTCATGCAGGTCCCAGTCTTGAAGAGGAGTCTAATTTTTTCAGGAAAGTTGGGTGATGAGGGATGCACAGTAACTCTCACAGTGGATATACTTGAATTAGCATGTGGTAAGAAAGTAGGTACTGTTTATCTATCTACTTGTATTACTGATTCACCTTCTGTTGCAAAGATGTGGCTTTGTAGGCTTGGTCACATGAGTGAGAAGGGAATACATGTTCTTAAGAAGAAGTCTGATGTCTTTGACAAACTTAAGAACTAGAAAGCCTTGGTTTTCATGGAGGAGATGATGGACAAAGATCAGTCATAGGGGCTAAATAATTCTAAGCAGGGTAGTTTGGACAGGGTTATGATCTAAGGTAAGCTCGTGGGTAAAAAGTCATCACTCACAAGAAAACATAGTTATCGATGTCAGTCATGTGGAATTGACGTCGAACAAGCAGGTACTGACATCAGTCATGTGCAAACCAGAGTTAGTGGTGTCAGGTAGGTGGAGACTGACGTCAGTTAGGGAACTGACATCGGTGACCAGGTGGACACTGACATTGGTCAGGGAACCTGTTGGCGATCAAGAGGATTCGACATCGGTCGAGTGCAGACCAGGGTCGACCAGAGAATGGATTTTGAGCAGACAGCAAGCTTTCAAAGAGTCTCAAATGCCCATGTGGAGGACTGAAAGTGTAATTAAGCCTCAAATTAATTATTCACCTTCTTTATACTACCTAAACTTATTACTCATTGATGGTCAAGAACCATGAAGTTTTGAAGAGGCAATGCAGGTAGAATCTAGGAAATAGTGGGAGCATGGCATGAATTCTTTGGAAGAGAACCAAACGAGAGTTGTGGTAGAGTTGCCAGCCAGTGGAAAGCACTGAAAGATGAATGGATTCCTTGGTTAAAGAAAGGAGAGAATGGACACGTGAGACAGAAGGCTAGGTCATATGGTCTTGAGCAAGCTCCAAGACAGTGGTACAGGTTTGACAGGTGTATGACAAAGCATGGCTTTAGTCAATGTCATTGTAACCATTGTCTTTATTTTACCAGGGTGGATAATAGTCGTGACATTATCTTGTTACTGTATGTAGTGTATATGCTTGATGCATGGTCACACATGCAGGGTTTTGCTGAGCTAAGGGTAAAATTAGTTCAGTGGTGTTCCAGGAAGGATTTAGGAGGAGCAAAAATCCTTGGCATGAGTATTCTTAGAGATAGGGAAGATCACAAGTTGATGTTGTCTCAGGATGATTGTGTGAATAAGGTAGTGGTGAGGTTCAATATGTAGGATGCAGAATCAATTAGCACACCTATGGATGGACAGTTCATAGAACAGTGTCCCAATTCACATGATGAGGTTAAGTACATGTGTACTAGACCTGATATTGCCCCAGTAGTAGGAGTTGTCAGTGAGTTTGTGGCCAATCTGGGAAAGAAGCACTGAAAAGTAGTTTAGTGGATTCTCAGGTATCTGAGAGGGACCAGCAGCAGGTATACATGCGATGCAGGGTCAGGGATTTCTCTACATGGGTATGTAGATTCAGATGTGGTAGGGGACTTGGATGACAGGCGTAGCACCATAGGATGTGTGGTGGTTGGTCTTCAAGATTGAACTTGAAGAGGGATACAAGCCAGAAAACAAATTAGACAATGTATAGGTACAGGTATAGATGCAGCTGTTTATCTCCAAGTGGGAGATTGTTAGGTTATGGATCTAAAAGCTTCACTGATGCAAACATGGAGGAGGTTGCTGAGTTACAGAGAAATTGACGTCAGTAGCGCAACTGACGTTAGTCATCTTCAGTGTTCATAGTAATCAACGTCGGTTATGGGTCAACTGACTTCAATCAGACAGGCACCGACGTTGGTAGCCTGTGTGTGCATGCATTTGCATGTGCTTCCAGAACTGGTCTTATTTTAGACAGACAGTTTGTTTGCATGTAAAAAACTAATTTTAGTCGTGAGTCTACATTTCTAATTATTGTAATTAGAAGTCTTATTATTGTTTACATGAGATCTGTATAATATACTCATGGGGCTGTATTGTAATTTGTAGAATCAAAAGGGTTCTATCTAAGGGAGAATCATAAGGACTTGGTGAGACAAGGATAAGGGTTCTTCTGGGTGTGTAAGATCTAAGTCGGCAGGTGTGGAAGGCCAAGTTGATCTATGGTATAGCAAGATCAGGTGAGATCTACATGGTAAGTAAGATCTAGGTTTGTAGGTGTGCAAAACCAGGTTGATCTGCAGGTGTGCAAGATTAGGTGAGATCTACTTGAAGTACGTGGTGTACTCAAACTTGGAGTATGTGTGTGTACTCGGTGGTACTGGTAGAATTGTTACTGACTGGTTGAAACACCAACTCGGGTATTGAGTTGATTATGTTTGTAATTGAGAGAGAGAACTCTTGAGGGAAGATTACTGGTATGCCCAAGAGGTGTGGGAAGAGTGTGATCTCTTTATTGTATTTCCTTCTGGATGAGTATTAATACAAGTGTGTATTGCCTCTCATATTTTGTGTTGTTTCTAAATTCTAGTTACTTATTATTCTGGTTAAATTTCATGTTTAGTTGCTTATACAAAGGTAATCAAGTGTGCTCTTAGTGAGCAGGGATCCTGACAGCTATCCCATGAAGGAGGATTGTTTCTCAATCTCTTATTTAATAATAATATGTCTTGAGCAATATTATAATAATATCCTACAATATAATTTACACATCCAAGAAACCTTTGGAGTGTTTTTTTGTCAGAAAGATTATAAAAAAAAATCTTGATATTATTTAATATATGTTCTTGGACTGAAATTTCTCCTGATCTTATAATAATACCTAGAAATTCAATTTCATCTTTGAAAACTGTCATTTTTCTTTTTGAGAGAACTAAACCATTTTCAAGGATGATTTGATGAAATTTCTCATGAATTTTTGGATCTTTGGAGAATACCAGTATATCATCAATGTAAACAATATAAAATTTGAATAAGAAGAGAAAATCTTAATCATCATGTTCTAGAAAATGCCAGGAGCTATTTTTAGACCAAAAGGGAGAACATTCCATTCATACTGCCCAAAAGGGGTGACAAAGGCTATTTTGTATCTATCCTATTCTGCAACTTGGATTTGCCAGAATCTTGATTTCAAATAAAATTTGCTGTATACCTTGCTTCCATGAATTCTTTGTAGCATTTCATCTTTAGAGGGAATATGATGTTGAATTGGAATAACATATTTGTTAAGAGGAACATAGTTTATGACTAAAGGTTTCTTTCCTCTTACCTTCTCGGCTCTTTTGTTAACATAGAAGGCTTCACAAGCCCAAGGGATATTAGAGTCTCTAATCAAACCTTGTTGTTTTAACTGATTTATTTCAGTGAAGCATTCTTCTCTTAAACTGGGGGACATTCCTGAATGATGAGCTCTAAATTTTGGTTCAACTTATTTTCCAATTTTATCTTTAACAAGTTTCAGCTCTATTCTACATTCATGAATCTTTTTGGATGGAAAAGCTAAAGGATTCTCAGAACAACAATCCCTTTTAATCATTTCAACAATAGACTCGATGCTTGCACTGCATAAATTTAATTTTTGTTGAATTCACTTAGTATCTACTGGCTTTGTTTGCTTTTCCTTAAAAGGAATTCTACATTCATACTTGCCTTTTTTAGACAAGGAATACTTGTCTACAAGAATGATATCATGTGGCTGTATAGTTATAAGATAAAGAGTGGATAAATTATCAGATCCTATCATCATATTATATGATGGCATCTCATACTGAACAACCTTGAATGTATATATTGAATCTCTAAATTGTACTGGAACAGAGGCTGATAATTTAGATACTATAGTTTTGGTATTGAAGGTTAACTTGTGAAAATCAGGCTGCCATTTATTTTTAGGAATAGAATGATATCTTTCTAAGGATATATCTACTCCAGTGTCAAGTAAAACATCTAAACTGTAAGGTTTAAAACCATTCCATTTTATATTAATTTCACATATAGGATTATTTATAAGATGTGCAGAAATCTAATGTATGCGACTGTGCTGCAACTGGTGTTGCAACTGACTGCTGGTTTCACCCCCTCAAAATGTTGTTCAATCTATTCAGATGCTTGGATGAGTTCTTTCTCAAATTGTTGCATCTTCATTAGCAATGGATTATTATTTGAGAAGCATTTCTAATTCTCTTTGGGCTTTAACTAAAAAGGCTTGAAGCTGTTGAAATTGGTGCTTGTGCCAAAAAGATCTAGCATATGTGTCAAGTTGATATGCTGCTTCAATCTTTGATAAGAATGATGAGTATGGTACAGGGAGATTGAAAGAGGAAGAGGAGTTCTTGGAGAGAAATTCCTTTTGACTTGTTTCATTAGCCTGTTTCATTTGGTAATCTCTTTCGAAAGTAGAGATTTGTTGTTGAAGTGCCATTCGAACAGAGATCATATAAACATGCATTTTATCTAACTTATCTTTTAGATGAGATAAGTGCTATGATATGGAGAGAGCATCTGGAAAAGGTGCTGATATCATATGCATTTGAAAGCCAATATCTGTATCATAATCAGAGGATTCTATCTCATATTCACTTTGGGCAGCATACATGTTTACTTTATTATCTGACTCTTCATGATCAGATTCCCATACAATATCTGACTCATAAGTGTCTTCAGTTTTAGAAATCAAAACATATTCATCTTCATGAAGATTGTGGCTATCTAAAAAGTTCACCTTTTTGGATTCCCTTTTCCTATTAGGACACTTATTAGCATAATGATTTCCTTGACAAAGAAAACATTTGATAGGTTTTTTCTGATATCCATGTTTTCTTTTCCTAAAGGTTCTCCTGGGATTGATACCTTTCTTCTTAGATTTGAATTCGGATTCATATTATTTTTTAGAAGTACATCTATAGAAATTCTGCTTTTTCTTTTTTCTGTATGTTCTGTATATCTGAGCATCTATGCATCCAAAACCAAAATTATCATCTAAAATATTGCAAAGCTTGGTTCCTATTTGCTTATGGAACTTGAGAGTTTCTTTATAAGCTTTTCTCTCAGCACAAAGCTGGTTATTAATAGCTTTAATATTTTGATTAATTCTACCAAATGACATAGAAGCTATATCATCTTTCATAGCTGCTTTGTATTTGTTGGCAAAATATTTAGGGAAAGACTCAATATATCTTAACTTATAAGCAGGATTGAATATTTCTCTAGTGTTATAATACATATTTTCCATATAACACTTATATTCATCTATTCTAGGAATATCACATAATTGAGCTTTCATAAACTTAGATTTGTTGGCTTCTTTTTCATTATCAAGAGTACCAACAAATTCAGTGAGTAATACATTTCCTAATGCAAAAATGGGATGATCATGAGTATATATTATTGTCTAAAAAGGCTCCCCACATAGATCCCACCATTCTTTAATGTTTCCAATGAATACATTAGCAATATGTTAAGCAACAATAAATGGATCTCTATTTCCTCCATATATCTGAACATTAGCCTAGGCTAATATTACATGTATCATTTCTTTTCTTATCTCAGGAGGTTCGCAGTTAAGCTTCCAAAAAAATGGCTGAAGATTGATGGTTCTCATTTGTGCATCTAGAGGAGGCTTTGAAGAAGAACTTTTGTCTGTGTTAAAATAGGATTCTGTTTTGATAGGATCTATTTTGGCCATTCCTATCTCAAATACTTTGTCAAGAGAATTTTTCGTATCAGGCAGACTTTTTACTTTTGTTTTCTTAAAGCAATCTCTTTGTATCTTAAGGACTTCTTGCCAAGATTCAAGTCCTTTTGAATAGTCTTCTTCTTGTTTAATAAGTGGTTCCTTCGATGTTTCAGAATATGAACACTAGGTTCAGACTTTTTGAGCACATCTAAGATTTCAGGAATAGTAAAAACCTTAGGATCTTGTTCTACTATTTCTCTAATAATACTATCAGAAGAGGAGTATAACTGACTTATATTCTGCTGCAATACATCCTATTTAGTACTTATGGCTTCAATCTTAATTGTTTGATGATGTATTTCCTGACTGGCTCTAGTTATTTGAGTACTAAGGTGTTTTTGACCTTTCCCTATATTAGAAGCAAAATCATCTATCTTTTAGATAGCCTGTGAATGATGTATTGTTAAATTCTCTTGCAGATTTCTAATAGCTTGAGTAATCTCACCTCTTTGATATAAATCAATGCTTTTAAGCATTTTGACACTTGAGCCAAGCTCTCTTGAATTTTAGAGACCTTGTTGTTTAAACATTTAGTAGCAAAATTATTCTAGTTTATCAGCTTGGTTTCTGTGGATTGATCCAGAATTCTATTTGTGGATCTTAAGTAGAACATCTGAGCCTTATACTTTCCATTAGGGGAATATTGATTAAAAGTAGATGTTTTTGGAAATCCTTTTTCTATATATGACTCATCTCCTAGCAGAGTCTTTCGAGTATGTCCTTCATCTTCTTCTTTCTCTTTGTGTTTCTCAGAAGTTTCTTCCATACTTATGGTTTTGGTTCTAGTCAAGAGTTTTCTATTATTTTCAAAGAGTTTCTCTATAACAGAATCTCTTTTGACCATATGTATGCTAGACTAATTAGGATGAGTTATAATCTATTGACAGTCTCTATAGAAATAACTATCAATTTGAAGGTCATGAATTCTTCTGGGATGCTTACATTGTGAACTGGAAGAGGGAAGATTCTGAACATGATATTTAAGATCAAGGTTTCGAGAGTCAAATCGGATAATAGCTTTATCAGGAGTATCTTTTACTGAAGTAGCAAAGGATAAGGATTTCTGAGGTTTCTGGATAAAATCTGTGTCTATGATCCATTTCTTTGGTAATATAAGATCAGACCAAGAAATTGATTCAGCTGGGATGATTTGGCTATTTTTGTTTGCATGACACACCACGCTTTTTCCAGGCATGGGACCATTTTTAACAACAGGATGAAGGGTATTTGTCAAACGATACATGATTTGGTATTTAACAACAAGTAGACAAGATCCTTCGATCATTTGGAGACCATTTGTTTGGAGAAATAACTTAAGAACTTTTTAAAGATTAGCTTCCTCATGGATGGCAATAGGGTAATTGGGATAGATGGTAGTGAAGACAGGGCCATCATGAAGACCTGTCTGTATGGTGGCTTGAAGACAAGCGGTAAAAGTAGTATGTCTATTATCTAAAGCACAACCTAAAAGACTCACATTTAAACCTCTACGAAACAAATGAAAAATTCAAATAGAGATTACCCCTATATGTAAAAACTTATACTTAAATTGAGATTTAAGTTGATGAATAGTCTTATCATCAACTATCTGTAGATGATATTTGTAATCATCATTCTATTTAACTTTTATAATATTTTCAAAATTTTTAATAATGGTCTTAGCAATAAGATGAAAAGGAGATAGTTTATCATAAACTTCTGTAGCCTTTAAAGCAGGTAATTTCCATTCAGGAGATGGATTAGACTCATCGATTTCTACTGTAGCTTCATTAGTATTAAAAAAGGATCCAAGAGATATGTCAGAGAGATTAGAAATATTAAAAGTACCTATAGCATCATGAGTTATCTAGTTAAGAGCATCCATTCTTCTTCTTAGTGTTGGTACTAAACAGGTCCAATTCACAGCTATCCATGCCTTCAACAGACTATTCTATTCCCTAGGCTAAGAAGAATAAATGAACAAAAGGGCCAGAATAACAATAGTGATAGAAATAGATAACAGATATTATTGATATCTCAAAAGGATTTTATAGAGAGTATTGTAGCATAGTTGCTAAGGACTTTGACATGTCTCTGATACCAATATCCTGTAAAACTTTATAAGGATATATATGTGTGTGTGTGTGTGTGTGTGTGTGTGTGTGTGTGTGTGTGTGTGTGTGTATATATATACATACACACACACACACATATATGTATATTTTTATGTATATATATATATATATAATGTATATATATACATATATATATATATGTATATATATACATATATATATATATATGTATATATATGTATATATATATATGTATATATATACATATATATGTATATATATACATACATATATATATGTATATATATATACATTATATATATATACATAAATATATATATACATAAATATATACATACATATATAGATACATACATATATGTATATATATATATATATATATACATATATACATATATATATATATACATATATACATATATATATATACATATATATATATATATATATATATATATATATGTATATATATATATATATATATATATATATGTATATATATATATATATATATATGTATGTATATATATACATATATATATATATATATGTATGTATATATATATATATATATACATATATATATATATATATATATATATATATATAGATATATATCCTTTTAAAGTTTTACAAGATATTGGTATCAAAGCCACGTCAAAATCCTTATCGACTATGCTACATATATATATCTATATATATATATCTATATATATATATATATATATATATATATATATATATATATATATATATATATATATATATATATATATATATATATATATATATATGTATGTGTGTGTGTACACGCACACACACATTTTATGTTGTTAAATAAAATATGGCCTGAAGGCATGATCTCAGATGGATTAATTAAATATAGTTGGTGCATGAAATATTTATGTATTGGAGAAACCTAGGAGGTAGTAGAGGGAGAAGAGTGGGAGTACTATCAAAGAAGTTGCAAAAAAGATCAAATTTTCAAATTACTCAAAATGAAAATTTGAAAGAGGTTTTTATTCATCTAAGTATGTTGGTCATATACCCTATGTGAATAATGATGATATTTGGAGATGCCACTGCATTCAATTTGGTTGGAGGGACAAGACCATTGGTATTTGATCCTTAGTGTATGAGAAAAGTTATCAAGGCTCAATATTTTTTGGAAGAAATATTATGCATGGCTCTACTTGATGATTGTGTATTTAATCCTCCATGATCTTGCCTAAACAACAAGGATTGTGAGTTTAAAGGGAATGTAAAGGAATCAAAAAATGAAGATGGGGTCCTTATGGCTATTGGTGAGGAAGTGGAGTAGGAAATTGTGATTGTGTTAGATTAAGGTTTTCAAAAGTCCAATTTTGGTATAAATATGTAGTTTAAAGTTTGGGTTTTCAAGTGGGGCTATGTAATTTTCCCACCCTCTTAACACTCAAACTTCTAGCTACTGGTAGCAGGCTTTAAAGGTCCTATTCTTGGAAAAAATTACAGTCTCATATATATAATTTTTATATATATGGTTCATTTTTCCCAATTTTTCTAGTGTGATTAACGTGACTATCAAAAATTTAACCACTCTACACACACTGCCTAAAGCATTTTTGGGGTGAGATGTCACTATTTTATGGACTCTATATCCTCCTTATGGGATAAGTCATTTGCACAACTATAAGTGTTTTTTCATGGGCGACCCATACTGATTTGCTTATCCCCCCCTTGAAGCATTACAATTGAAGGGGATAAGAATGACTATTTGTGTGATTTTAGGATTTCAAGGGCAAAATGGTAACCACATCATTTCAACAAAATTAATTTTGGCCTTTCATCATAAGCCTATGCATGAATAAGTTTTCCTTTTAAGGCTTCTTGTGTGGTCACATGTTATAGTTGAAATCATGAATGTTGGTCTTGGAATTTTGAATGTGGAATGCATATCATTATGTATGTTTTGGGTCACTTTGGACACACAAATTCCACTACATGATCATAATAATGATGAATATTTATGCTAAAAAAATGATACAATTTACTTGGGGCTGCCTGGAAATTATAGAGTGCTCTAGGGTGGATGAGTTGGGTTTTAGTTTTTATCTTTTGATGTAAATACTCTGGGCCTATGCATAAATGAAAATCATTCCTTTAACATTTGACACATACCTCAGATGTTCATTAGGCCTCTAGATGTTTGGCTCTATCTCTTTAGGTATATTATGGCCCCTCTCTCACCTTGTACATACACTTTGCACTCGCAATTAAAATGTTATCCAAATGAATTATCTAGTAGTAGGAAAAAATTTTGGTCATTAATAATTACAATTAGATGTTTTAATTTGAGTTGATGATGATAGATGGTAGAGTTCACCATGTACGTTGAAATTTGAAAAAATGTTGGGTTGGAAAATCCAACATTTTCCAACCTCAGATGTTCATTAGGCCTCTAGATGTTTGGCTCTATCTCTTTAGGTATATTATGGCCCCTCTCTCACCTTGTACATACACTTTGCACTCGCAATTAAGATGTTATCCAAATGAATTATCTAGTAGTAGGAAAAAATTTTGGTCATTAATAATTACAATTAGATGTTTTAATTTGAGTTGATGATGATAGATGGTAGAGTTCACCATGTACATTGAAATTTGAAAAAATGTTGGGTTGGAAAATCCTATGGCCTAGTTGACTTTACTCTTCAATTTGGAAAGATGATGGTTCTTGTTCAAGATTTTTCTACTCATGCATGGATGATACTCTATCCCTCTTTTTGAAGATGGTGATCTATTATAAAATTAATCTCTTATTATTTGTGTAACTATATCTATTTTTTCTTCTATTTGGTACTTTTGTACCCTTTGTACTCTACCCATTGTGGATGTTCCCCAGGCATGTTCTTACCTTTTTTTTTGTGATCTAGGGCATATCCCTAGTGATATATTTAAAATTTTGGATAAACCTCTCTCACTTATTGTGAAGCCATAAATGTTGGATAGAAATATGTATTTGAAGGCCATTGAAATATCATTTTACATGAGATGTTTATCTCTCAAAGGGATGAAAATATTGCACATAAAAAATTTACATATTGGCATCACTATTCAAAGTTGAGAGCATGGTTAAATACAAATATTGCTTACTATATTCCCAAGCTTATGGTGAAGTTGGAAAAGACTCGATAAATGGAAATTTATTGGCATCAGTAAGAAGGCAGAGGTCTACCAAGAGAGTAAAACATAGGTGGTAGTAAAGAGTATAATTTGAAGAAATCATTTTTTGATGGATTTATATATTATTGTTAATGATGTTTAGGGGAATTTTGTCTAAGAAATAATTACCATTATTTTAGTTAAAACAAATATCAGATAGATGATCCCTTCATCTATATAAATACTTTTTAGATTAGTAGATAGAGTTATTTATTTTTTACAATAAATACAAATATTTGAAAATAAAGTTTGTTCTATTTAAGATTATTGGAAGACTTGAATGAATTTATTTGGAAGCGTGATTAGTATTTATGCATTATTTTTAATCTATTCTTTATCTGATATAGTTTATGATATTTAATAATTTTTCATGTACATTTAATTTGAGTCTTTTCTGTTTTGGATGTATGTGACTGAATTCTAAAGATTGGTGAATTAATTCCAGTTATTTTCTTGATTTGAGCCTTTGTTATTTGAGGAATTAACTAATTGAAATTAAATTGGGATTTTGAGCCTTTACTATTTAATAATACAAGTTTTTACATTTAAAGATTGCACCATCTATTTTTAATTTGAGTTTATGTTATTTTGTCTTTAGACTGGTTTTGATAAATAAAATATTATGTTGAATTTAATGAAAATATCTTCATTAATCTGAGGGATCCCTATCAAGTTGTTTCCTAAGGAAATAATAACCAAATTTTACTTATTCATTTCATGTTTATTTCCAATTGAGACTTTATAAATAAAATAGACTATATTGTGAATTTGTAGTCCAACTTAGGATAAATAAAGGGGAATACTAAATAAATGAGCATGTATAAAATCTTAATAACCCATACACTGGATTACCCCTAAGTCAATCCTAAAATAGGAGGGGATTCATAACCCCTTATTGTTCCCATGCCAAAATAATATACAACATGCTTACTTTTGTATATTTACATATTTCTAGGACTTCTCTGACCTCACACTAGTCTTCATTTAGCCCTTGCGCCTTAAAAGTACATCTAACACTTATCATAATTTATCCCTTAACACCCTTGGATTTAATTTCATCTATTTTCTTGTTCCTCATTGAGCTATGAGCTTTCGTTTCTCCCTAGGCAAAATCATGTGTTGTGTGAATATGACCTGGGTAAACATGCACCCTGTGTGGGTCTAAGCTTATTTCCTTTTGTGGGTACCTTTTCTCATTATCATTGATCATACACCTTTAAATTTTCTCCATATCATTTTTTAAAGTTAACCTACGTGAATAGATTATCCTAGAACACATTGTATATATAAGTCATCCTAAGCCATTTTAAGGGAGATCAATCAAGAAGAGAAAATCAAAATATCAAGAATTAATACTTGGAGTAGAGCCAAGCACCAAACTTCATCATTCCTCTTACTTCAAGTTGAGCTTCGTTAAGTCATATCTTACACACTTGTGATAGAGTAGTTTACCTTGGTCTCTCATCATCCTCTTGTACCAAATGAAGGTTTTAGATATCATGTAGTTACATCATTACTTCTAGTGAAGAGGAGGTGCAAAACTCTTGCTCCAATTATTCCATTAACACTCTCTCAGAATTATGTGGAGGTCTGATTCCACAATGTGGGATACATAGTTTACAACGGTTCTTTAGTGGTTTCCTGACTTCGTAACCCATTATTTTTTAAAGTGTCTAATTAGGTTAAAGAAGATGAATCATAAATTAAACATATTTTTTCCAACAAAATAGTGAGTCAAGCATACAAGTATATCATAAATCATACAATGAGCTTATCATAGAATAAATATATTGCACAACCTTGTACAACTCAAACTCGATAGAACACAGTGAAATTTGGCAACATAAGTGTGACCAATATGAGTCTATCTAATTCAAATACGTAGATCAAGAGTTTGCCTAAGAGCCTTAGATTTTAGGAGTAATCTCTATCAAGTCTAGATAGTCATGTTCTAAAGCTATATTTTTGTTATTGTAACAAAATGTGATCATTTATAAATCTCTGTACTTAAGTTTCATAGCCTAGTTCATTTATCAATTTATATTATTGATATTAATAGCCAATTGGATAGATTTGAATATGTAATTTCATAAATTTATTGTTAGATCTATTTAATTTTCCTTAATTTACATAAAGGCATAATTATAATAAACATAAATGGTGAACCCCAACTCAAGTGTGTATTTAATTTAACGATTTTGGGAATATTGGTGTATTATTCCTAATTTAGTTAAAGGGTCTGACTATTAAAATTAGTAAATAATATGTAACAATTAATCCATTGATTTGTGCAAATTGGATTGTAATTTTGATGTTTCTAAAACTAATAATAAAGGGAAAAAAAAAAGACTTAGCTTAAACTATGATGATCCTACTGAGATAGGATCTAATATTCACTATGTAGGATTGGGAGACTGTCACAAACTAGAATCTAACTTTTGTTTTATGATTGGATAGGAGCACCAAAACTAGACAGGAGTGACACCGACACTATAGTCCACCTCTATCGTTGTTGTTCTAAGGATCTGAGCTTTTTGGGTTTTGTTCGATAGGTTTGTGTGACATTATCTCTAAAATATCAAAGATTGAAAGTTTGTGGAGCTTGATGTAGATGTGATTTAGTCTTCAAACCCTATCTTTCATTATACTTTGATCAATTTCAAACAAGAAGGGGAGTTAGTGTGTTTAAGATGCACTAAATGCATTTCACACCCTATGTGTAGGCACATTTCCTACATACCAATATTATGAAGAGGGATCAAGCCATATGTAGTTCTCCCTTTGAAAGTGCTTGGTGCAATTATGATATGAAAATGCAAGGAAATGCTAAACTAGGTGTGATTGAGATGACTAGGGACTAGTGTGAGGATTCAAACAAGATGGAAATAGTATTGGATGGATGTATGTAGAGAATAGGGAAATATGTTTGAGTAGTCTTGCTTGCTTTATGATATTTTTCAACGCTTTCCAAATGATCTTTGAATAGGCGTTTATAGGGATCTATTGGTCATGGGTTGAACATGATCATGTTAGGTCAAAAAGGATAAGGATGGGGAATTAGAAGAAATCGACTATTGGGGATAGAAATGAGCTTGGATAATAGCATTGAAAGTGGACAAGAGTGGCACTGATGCTATGGTCCTATTGTGACACTATTATCCTGAGCAAATGGGACCTAGGAGGATGGATTGGTCATGAAAAGAGGGTCCTAACTCAACTGGGATCAAGTCTAGAAGGATACATATGACTGGGAATCAATGAAAATAAGCATATGAGGGTCATTAGAGCAAGCAAGAGGGACCTAAGGGTTGGGTGTCACTAGACATGCTCATGTTACCAATTTTTACATTGTATATGACTACATTTGCTCCCCCTTTATTCTAGTGATGTAACAAAGTGAAATAATAAGATAAAGGAAAAATAGGAAGCATACCTAAACTTACCTGTAAGGGTGAAGCTCCTAAAGTTATGTGATGTTGGGTGTGCATAGAGAGGGCACACTGTGAAGTGTGAATCTGCAAGAGAAAATAAGAGTAGATTAGTTCTTACTAGATACACTATATCTACAATAAGAATGTACAATGTTGGGTAAGAGAGAAAGGAAGAGAAAGGAAGAGAAAGGAATGAATACATCTCATCGGGTACACAAACTAATTCAAAACATATTATGATGTTGAGTAATGCTGAATGATATTGTATCAAGAGTAATATCACAAACAGAGTTGAGTGCTCAATTCCTTGAAAAGTGGCTCAAGAATATAAAGGCTGACCCTTTAGCTCCATCGTCACATACTAAGTGAAGCTAGGTGATCATGCATGTGTTGATCAATGTTTGGACTATGTGTCCAATCCCTCTGAATAGGTGGATCAAGAATACGAAGGCTAGATAGTCCTTTGGCTCCATCATTGCCCCATGAAGTGAAGCTATGAATTGATACCAGTATGAAGTGTATGTCAAATGAGATGGTTTTTTAATCCCATGAATATTATATAATTTGATAATATTTGTGTTGATAGCCGAATGTATGATGGAAACTAGGCCACTCTTAGCCACTCCCAAAAATGGAGACTAGGCTTGTATGAAAGCCACTCCAAAACTAAGAATCTAGCTTTTGTGGAAGCTACTTAGGAACTCAAAAACTTGGGAATGTGAAGGTTAGGCTTATATGAAATCCACTCCAAAATGATGCCAACCACCTATAGATAGAATAATGCATGCAACTATTCAAAATACATTGCTCCTAATCATCGATGTCTAGAAACATGGATTTTGATGTAGAAGTTATACCAAATGTTAAATCTAAAACTAAAAGTTAAATTCATCACATCGTGCATGATTCCCCCTATATCTAGATTATTTAAGCAAAAGGTGTACTAAAATTATTGATTCTAAACTAGTCTGGTTGTGTAAATTTATAGCTAAACCTCATTTCTACGTGCTTTTGGAAATTCTAGTTTTTCTGCTATCTAGACAGGAGCACTGAGAATGGATAGTAACACCATTGAAACTATAGTCTAACCTAGGTGCTATTAGCTAGAGCTAAAACTAATGACTATTCTAGATTCTTCATTGTTTACCTAGTATATTTTGATTGGTTTGGTGTTTGATTATTGTTTTTTCAACCATTAGGAGCTCTGATCTCTGTGACAAAGACCCTTGTTTGTTTCCCCCTCTTCTAAGGGTAGTAATGAAGACCCTATAATGACTTCCCTTAGAAGAAAGATCACTATAAGTGTGTTATGTTGCAAAGATACATGATATGGCAATGATAAGTAACAAAATGTTTGTACTGAGATATTGTTAGATCAATAACGGTATGCCTAGATAGATATAATAATGTAAAAGCATGTGTAATTTACTTAAATAGAACTGGAAGTGTTAGTTGTTAGTTGTCATGGAGGGATGGAGCATGATGTCCATCATGACATCCAAAAAATAAGATAATGCATGATTTGGATCATAACATTGCAATCAATCTAAAGCCATCAAGTAACAAGCACACAAGGCAAGAAGCAAGAAGCGTACAATTGTGGACAAGGGGCCAAGAAAATAAGGGACATGGGCACATGTCACTCAAATTGGAAAGCAAGCATACAAGATATGTTCAAATGCCACATACACATACAATTGAAACAAACAAGGTTGGCGTGAAAGCCACAATAAAATAGAAGAGTACAAGTAAAGGACATTGGCATATGTCCTAAGGCACACACATGAATAAAATCAAAGAACATTGGTAGATGTCCTAAGGCACATACAAAAAAAAGCAAGAACTAGGAATGCAATCACATCAAGCTACACTTAAGCAAGAAAATAAAACATGTAAAGACTGGAAAATTCAATCACATCTAACTAATCAAAGCCATAGTATGAAAGTATGCAAGACATATTAGTACAAGACTAGGTATATGCAAATAAATACATAAGTGATAAATACTAGTGAGTGTCAATAGAGTAATCTTTGTAAGCTAGTATATAATGTACATCAACATGATAACTAGGGTGTGTGGTGTATTAATGACATAACCTGGATGGTGTAGTCATGTAGAAGATGCCCCTAGTGGGTATGTATATCGATGTGCATCTCAAATGTAGAAGTTGGATGCCCCCTTAATGGATAGAGTGAAGCAATCAAGGGCCTGGAAGTCATTACACACACTCAAAAGAGGTCAAGTGAAGCATGGTAATGTAGATAAATCAATAAACAATAGCATAGAACAACCAATGTAAGTCTATCATAGTAGTAGAAATGTAAAGCATGGATGATACATACAATCAAAATATTTTTAGTGTTTTTGAATCATTTTCATGTTTTTGTATTTTGAAATATTTGAATGTTTTTGATTTTTTTAAGATTTGAGCTATGTACAATCAAGTAATAGAAACTATATATAGGTAAAACTCGAAAAGGTTGACACTAACCGATGAGTCTCATGGGAGACTCCCTATCATGGTGTCTTGTATTAAGGAGAGGAATCGTGCATGATCATGAAGCACAATGGAAATGATGAGATTATAGCTTTGAGAGCTATATATGTTGTAAATTCTATAAAATATCTAAAGTAGAAACTATGTGTGGGGTTCCCCTATAATTTTGAGAAGTGGATGCAACTATAGGGCTCTTAAGGAGCCATCTGGTAGTAAGAAAAGCTCTCTAAACATGTGATCTATATTTAGATGCATGGGATCTCAATGAGGCTTCCTTGGGTGTGAACACTGTAGCTAGAAGCTATCTATAAACTCAAAGTTGTGGAGGTGTATGAACTCTCTATGCTAGTGATGGAGGCATCAACTGTGTTTGAATCTAAACTATAGAAAGAAATAAAATTGGTGAAAAAAATGGAACTAGTGGAGCAACTAAAATTGGTGGCTGAACTAAAACTGGTGATTGCAAAGTAGAAGATCACTCTAAAGTGGGGAGTGATAACTCATATGGAACTCCACCAACTATAATAACTTGATTAGCATGAATGAATTTCATGCATCTATGAACTATAAAATGTACTAGAAAAAGTTTCTAAATCTATGGTTGACCAAGTAGCATATCAAAAACTCATGCATTAAAAATAATAGTGAATGGCATGGCTACATGTATTGGGACAACTTATAGAGGAAGTACAATCTCACCCAATGAACTCTGTATGTGCCCATTAAATCCATTGATAACTATGTCTGCTGGTGTAATACCCTGCTCTAAATATCCCAAATGCTATAATAATGTCATAGTACACATGTTCACACTAGATCCATTGTCTATGAGAACACTATGAATAAGATGATTATGAATGTGATCTTTAATAAAGAGTGCATGATAATCAATAACATCCTCAATGATCTCCTACTTTGAGAAAGAGATGGAAAGGTCTAGCTGTAACTTTGGAATTGTATACACCAATCATGTTTCTCAAAGGATGTAATTCAACTAAAGGTGACCTATATGTATCTAGTGGGGGATGTGCATGATATGCATGGTGAACCCTTGATGTATCCCCTGTCTACTATTTGGAATGTTGTGGAAAAGGATATGAACATATTTTCAATGTTTTATCCTATGTTGGCTTGGCTTGGCTTGAGGAGGTTCAACTGAAGTGCCAATGTCAATATGATTGCCATCTATTAAATCTTGTATCTTGTGTCTCAAACTCATGCATCTATTTGTTATATGGCTTGGTGCCCTATGAAACTCAAAAAATACATGCTAATCATATCCCTGTGGAAGAGGATTTATTAGGTCAACTTCCTAAATAGGAGGAGGAGATATGATGTTACATTCCAATAGTTGTTGTAAAAATCTGGCTGGAGAAATTGGTAGATTAGTAAATGTACGCCGAGGAGGTGTTGATAAAACCACATGCTGAGGGGGCTCTGAAGCTGCATTAACTGTTAGTTGATTTTGAGTCTTGTTATCTTTGACCTTAACCTTATATGGGACTTTCTTTTTACTCTTATTGGTTAATTTTTTAGGTACTTGTGTACTTGAGTTTGCACATTAAAATTAATTTGACTTCTCTTTCTTCTAGTGTGTGACACAATTTGGTGAAGGAAGATAATCTTATGAACATAATTGATTTATGCAAAGATGGTAACAGACTCTATTTGAGGAGATCTTGTAACTCTTAATCAACCATGGGGCTAGTCATCTTAGCCAAGATAGT
This sequence comes from Torreya grandis, assembly GCA_037957365.1. Classification (NCBI taxonomy): domain Eukaryota; kingdom Viridiplantae; phylum Streptophyta; class Pinopsida; order Cupressales; family Taxaceae; genus Torreya; species Torreya grandis. Next base: position 1,315,805 of record JARHVA010002182.1, on the reverse strand, counting down.
CTTATATCAAAGAACATAATTTATGAGATGCTCATTTGACCTTTGGTTTTATTGTGTACATTAATCATATGAAACCTTGTCACTAATGCTAATGCTAAAATGAGCTATGAACATGTCGGCTAAAGGATTGAATGCATTGACCGAATGATTTGGTAGACTATAGAACCATTTTAAAGCATAATCTTTTAGGCTCCATGGAAAGAGCTCGGTAAGTAGATAGTCATTTGATACATAGTTCAAGCATGTTATATGAAAAGCTCTCAAATGTGTCTCTAGATCACCCTTGACATCATAAAGAATAAGCTTGGGTTGAATAAAACCTTGTGGCAAAGGTGTAGAAGCAATGTGATGTGCCAATGGTGTATGCAATAAAGCAAAAAAATCCAAAGCCTATGTAGGTATAGAGGCACCTTGCTCAAGATGTAGCACCTTGGATTAAAAAGATTTTATCTCTTATACAAGGGCTGCCACATCAGGAGACAAAGATGTACTAGCTGTAGCTGGTGGCATGGAATAAGGTTGGGCTGCTATAGGGGGTTGTTGAGACATAGTTGCCCTCGTAGTGTCATTTATAGCTGGCTACTCTGTAGGAATGGAAGACTCAACTTGTTTAGCCTTTTTGATTTCTATGAAAGAATATAAGAGTATGATCTCAGGGCTATTCCCTGAGTCTTTCTCTAAAACTTTATAGGATCTAATCTTTGTTGATTAAAACTTCATTATCAACAATGGTTTGAAGCAGATTAGTAGTTCAATGTGGTGGAGCATGAGCATCAGTGTGTACAACATCATTGTTATTATCATATTGCTCATTGTCTAAATTATTCTCATTGAAATTGGTGTAATCTGGATGTGTAGATTCTATATCCAGAGTTTGAACTAGTTGTTTATCCATGATATATGGTCAAGTTGAAGGAATCTAGGTGAATTTAGGAGGGTTGCCACTAAGTCTTGCACTTCATCTCGAAGGAAGAGTTGTAAGGAGCTTAGGTGTCATAAGCAAAACAACTTGGATAATGGTAGAAAAGATTAAACAAATATAATATAAATAAGGAACTGGAATATACATAAAAAGGATATGAAGGTCACACACATGTAAGGTGATATCTCAAAAAATAACGGGACCTAGTAAATACAACTAGGGTGTTGATAATATATTTTTGCAAAAATACTATGGAATTTTGAAAATGAAATTGGATTTTTGATTTAGATATGCAACTAAAAAATTCAAAAAATTATTGGAAAATGCTTGATTAAAAAGGACCTAGTATGTGTAACTAGTGTTTTGAGCAAAATAGTTTTTTTTAAATTATTATTGAATTTTGAATTTTGAAGTCAATTTTTGATTTTAATATGCTAGTAAAAATTTAGAAAATTATTGGAAAGTTACTAGAAAAATACTGGGATCTAGTATGGGCAATTAGGGTTTTGAAAGAAAATTATTTTAAAATTTACTACTATATTTTAAAATTTGAAATTAATTTTTGATTTAAATATTCAAGTAAAAATTCAAAAATTTATAGGAAAAAATCTATAGGAATTTTACCGTAGGGTTTCTAGGGTTTTTGTGCGTAAATAAAGTAAGTTGGGTTCACCAAATGATTTAACAATTTTGGGTATATTGGTGTATTATTCCTAATTTAGTTAAAGGGTCTGAGTATTAAAATTAGTAAATAATGTGAAATAATTAAGCCACTAATTTGTGCAAGCTGGATTGTAATTTTTATGTTTCTAAAAATAGTAATAAAGGGAAGAAAACAAGACTTAGCTTAAATTATGCTGATCCAATTGAAATAGGACCTGATATTCACTGTGTAGGATTGGGAAATTATCACAAACTAGAATCTAACTTTCATTTTGTGATTGGATAGGAGCACCAGAACTGGACAAGAGTGGCATTGATGCTATAGTCCACCTCTACCATTGTTGTCCTAAGGAGATGAGCTTTTTGGGTTTTGTTTGGTAGGTGTGTGTGACACTGTCTCTAAAATATCAAAGCTTGAAAGTCTATGGAGCTCGGTGTAGATGTGATCTAGTCTTTAAACCCTATCTTCTGTTGTGCTTTGACCAATTTCAAACAAGAATGGTGGGTTAGTGTGTGTAAGATGCACTGAAAGCACTTCACACCTCATGTGTTGGCACACTACCTACATATTAATACTCCAAAAAGGGATCAAGCCATATGTAGTTATCCCTTTGAAAGTGCTTGGTTTAATTGTGGTATGAGAATGCAAGGAAATGCTAAACTAGGTGTGCTTGAGATAACTAGAGACTGGTGTGAGGATTCAAATAAGCTGTAAATAGTACTGGATGGTTATATGCAGAGAATAGGGAAATATGCTTGAGTGGTCTTGCTTGTATTCTTTCTTTCTTTGTGATATTTGCCAACCCTTTCCAAATGATATTTGAATGGGCTTTTATAGGGATCTATTGGTCATGGGTTGAATGTGCTCACATTAGGTCGACAAGGAAAAGGATGGGGAACTAAAATAAATTGATCATTGGGGCTAGAAATGAGCTTGGACAATAGCGTTGAAAGTGGATAGGAGCGATGCCAGTGCTATAGTCCTAATGTGGTACTATTGTCGTAAATAGACAGGACCTCAAATGATGGATTGGTCATGAAAAGAGGGTCTTGGCTTAGTTGAGATCAAGTCTATAAGGCTAATAATGACTGGGAATTAATGAAAATAAGCCTATGAGGGTCATGAGAGCAAGCAAGAGGGACCTAAGGGTTGGGTGTCACTAGCCATGCTCAAGTTACCAATTTTTGCATTTTATATGACTACAACATTTAACTTATAATTTTTAGTCTCCTTCCCTTAGGGTTTGTTGATTTCATTCATCTTTCATATTATAATATTAGGATTTATTCATCTTCCCATCCATGAGGTTCATAAACCTTTGTGTGTTAATTTCTAGGTTGTCATCATGGTTTACACTAGCAAAATTTATTAAAATGTTGTCTTTCTTGGATGCTAAGTTGCAACATCTCAAAAATTCAAAGGATAGAAAGATTAGAGAATGCATTGTTAAATATTTCAAAGAAAACATTCTTGAAAGCCCTAATTTTATTAATAAAATGATACATAAAGCTAAAGATGCCATGAATGTGAATGTTTCTCATGTACATGCTTTTAAGGTTTGTACTTGTTTGCCTACATCCTTTATGTTGTGTGATGAGTGATTGACTCCCACTATCATAAAAAATAGCGTACATATGGATAATATAAATGGTAAGACTCAAATTTTAAATTAACCTATCAAGATTACAACCATTCATAAACATGAGCTATCAAATATGATGCATATTATAGGTAGTTTGAAAAATAAATGTGTATTTTATTCTTGGAACAAGAAAACTTTAAGGCTAACATGAAAAATAAATTAAAGCCTCATAACCCTATCCAAAATGAGATATTTGACATGCTTTTTTCACATGACTTGATCATTTTAAAATTTAAATTATTGAATGGTTATAGGGATCCTCAAGTGCACCTTTATTCAGCATTAACTTCTATGGGAAATTGTGAAGACTGTCCTTTGATGAAGCTTAAGTTGTTTCTTATAACTTTGGCTTGTGAAGCCTTGGATTGGTTATATTTTATTCCTAATGGTTCCTTATATTAAATGGGTCAATTACAAAAAGTATTTCTATATCAATATATTACCAACAATAGAACTAGAACTACATTTGAAAGTATTCAATAACTTAATTATGGTCCCAATAAAGAAATACAAGATTTTATCTTTAGATTTCATTTTCATATACACCTATTGATTTATTAGCCATGTGATATTAAAAGATAACATAACTTTATAAATGGTCTCATAAAAACTATTAAGGACAATATACTTAACACAACTTATAAATCATTCACTTGTCTTACACATAGGGACATCAAGCTAGAGAAAGAAGAATTAGTCATACCCAAAGTCTAAACATCATCTACTAAGGAATCAAAGAAACCTATACCCAACAGCCAAACAATAGTAAGTCTGTTAGTAAATTAAAAGAAGCAAGAAAATAATACATGGAAACCATTACAATAAAATCCACATGCTTTTTAAAGAATTAATATAATATACTAAAGGAATCAGTGAAAAAAACATGATTGAGTTTCCACCTATTTTTAAGATGGATATAAGATATAATATACCATATTAAAAGGATAAATACTTTTGTTCATATCATGCAATAAGTGACATTTGACATATAGATGCATTGCTTTGAGAGACAAGATTCAAGAGCTAATTGACCAAGGTAAAATCATGCTTTGTAATCAAACTTCCCTAGGAAAGGGCATTATCTACATGGAAAATCAGCCTCCAAAAGGTAATTCAAAGTTAAAAATTTTAAAAACCAATGACCAATATCAATGCAACCAAAAATTTGATAATGACAATGATCTATTTTATGAGAAGATATATTAGGGGAATAATCGTCACCTAGTTACATGAATTAATACCTCACAAGGCATTACATAGGCTTCAATGCATACATCTTTCAATATTTCCCTTTTTTAGAATTTTTCTTATTTTACTTATGATACATGTTTAATCATTTCATATTATAGCCTGAGGATTAGTTTTTTATCAACGCATGTTTATGGTTTCATACACGTAGTCATTTATGTGAAATTATTTCTTCATATTTAGAGTTCAACTATATGTGGTGTATTGGGATTGTGACACTCATTGCTTTGAAGTAAAACATTGGATTTACACCTCACAATTTAAGGGGTTTCTCTCATTTATGCTATAGGTTTTCTTCACTTATTGCATTCACTTTCAACACTTAGTTTATTGCATCTATACATTCATGATTAGACATTGACTGACACACGCACACTAGTAATACATACATCTAATGCTTAATTGATACATCATTATGATATATGTTCATTATACATAGATTTTTTTTTGCATTCAATATCAAACTTATAAAAATAACATAAAAAATACAAAATATAAAAACATTTATAAAAGTAAAAAAATAAAAATGTCTTTGCCTTTATCTTAGTCATATACTGCATATCATGTCTATTTTACCTATGCTAGAGGTTTTTCACATATTCATGTTTGCCACATGTGTTTCTCATGATATAATTTGAGTGGGTGAGATGCAAGATATTCAAGCTTTATATGATTATGGAGTCATTTATGCCTCACAATTATATACACCTATATTTTTAGAGTCACTAATATTTATCTTGTAGGACACGTAGGTGCATTTTTTCCCATAAGTGCATGTATTAATGAATACACCAAGATTGGGGTTGAACTATCTCATAACACTTTGTGAGATATTCCCATATGGTCATCTATTCCTTCATATGTCCTTTATACCTACTAATATGTCACCCTATAATCTAAAATTCGTTAAGTATAGTTAAGTTTAAAATCATGAATCCTTGAAATCTATCTAAGTTTGAAATATGATAGGATCCTCTAAAACCTAAAATCTGAATTATAACTTATAGAGGTCTAAAATCAATCTCAAACATCTTGAAAGTACATACATACATACATGCATGCATACACACATATATTCATATGTATATATATGTATGTATGCATGACTGTATATGTATGTATGTATATATGTATATGTATATGTATGTTTATATATGTATATGTATATGTCTATGTGTGTGTATGCACACACATACATACACATATACATGTATGTATGTATATGTATGTACGTATGTGTGTATATATATGTATATATGTGTGTGTGTACATACATACATACATATATGTGTGTGTGTGTGTGTACATGTGTGTGTACACACATGTGTGTATATATATGTGTGTGTGTGTGTGTGTGTGTGTGTGTGTATATATATGTATACACACATATATACATGTATATGTGTGTGTGTGTGTACATATATATATACATATATACATACATACATGCATGCATGCATACATGTATGAATCACACACACTAACCGATATTTATAGGGTTCCCAAATGCCATTTTATAATAAACACACACCATTCTGCTCTACTTGTACATGAAAACTTGCATTTAGTAGAAAAAGAGGAACCAAAGCATAGGAACTTATTCTTATGGAGGTCTAGTCTTGCATAAGGTCTTTGAAGTTCAATAGAATGAAGTTGAACCATAGTGGTACCCTTTAGTCTTCGGAGTCCCAATTAAGTATACTTAGGTCTTCATTGTTGCTATTTGAATCTTCACCTATAATATCATTCATAAAGTGCCACTTGAGCCAAGGGAAGACTAACGTGTCAAAAATTTAACATAAGGTAGGTATCCCTATCTCTATGCTCTTTCTTCTATTTTTTTTATATGCATATACTAGAGTAGTATGTTATTGTCCTCTTATCCATGCTTAGCTTAGCTCATTTTATTCTTGTATCCCAATATATCCCTAGTTATATACCTCTTGGTTACAACCTATAGTTTAAATACCTCTTGGTTACTGCCTAATGACATTTTAGCATAAACACTCAAAAATTACCCTTTTTATTTACTTTGCATTATCTTATATGTTTTATGCATATGTATCTATGTATGGGAAATTGATATAAATTAGGCATTATTATTCATTATTGAACTTATAATGTGACTTCTGAAGTTTGAAATCTCTTTTTTTTATCCTTGTGCAACACCCACCTCTACCTCATACTTATCCTGACCTACTGCTAGGAATGTTTATATGGTCCTCACACCTATTAGGATCATCCATATGATCCTCACACTTTTTTTGATGTTAGCCTTTGATTTCGGTGCTCCCAACAACCCTTTTTGCCTTCTTCTCTCCTAGTCAGTGGAAGTTAGTCAAGCATCCTAGTTTCACCAAAATTCAAAAATTCCATCTATAGATAGATAAGTGAGTAAGCTCATTTGATCATTTGGCACATATGTAACACATTGGGCATATATTAGATGCATGCATGGCATTTTATGTTATTTTACACTATTAAGTTTAGATATTTTTGGTATACTTTAAGGGATCTGACAAATCAAAAGGTATATCACTAAAATTACATACACAAACCCCCAAACCAAACCCTCCCCAATCAATGTTTTATAATATTGGCTCATTTCAAAGAGTTGAAAGTCAAAATCTGCAAAATCACGACAAAAGATAAAAGATAGGAGGCAGGTAAATTGAGTTTAAGATTCATTTTGTAGGTCATAGACCCTAATCAAGAATACCTATATTATCTTGATAATTAATTGAGACCATCCATATGGTCATGCAATTTGCCAAGACTATCCATATGATCTTGATTGTTTACATTAATTTTGGTTTTACATAAAATAATGAATAAACAACTATATCGAATAGGTCTAATAATATGTCTATGAAAGAACATAATTTAGATCTACCCATTTGGCAAAGCAACAGTAACAAGATAAAGCGATAAACAACTAGGCTATACAAAGTAAGTACAAAGGGATAAGGAATGATCACACCTAATTTTTGTTATGGTATTCTATAACTAGAAATATGAGTATGTAGGCTAACTACCCATTATATTGAACTATAATTTAACACATGTACCCTCACAGTAAAATTTGTTCCCTGCATGGGTTTTATTTGGATAGATTTACACAAGCCAATTCTATGCACCCATGTCTAACTATGTTTCACCAAAATTGACTTGTGTAGGGTTGTAGAACTTGATTTTTATGTCACTACTTTGCATCCTAAATTCTATCTTCCTATACTTGTGTTTTTTGATTTTTCAAGTATAATGTGTTAAATTATTGAACTCTTGTCTTTGACCCAGGTTTGACACTCAAACAAAAAATGGCTTATGGAATTAGGTACCTACTAAAATGCCATTGTAAACTATGTATTTCACACATTGGAATCAAACTTATATTTAGTTATGTGACTGTGTGGATGTAATAGACTAAGCAAGGGTTGTAAACCTCATTTTTGTGGGAGTGATGATTCAACTATATGTAAGCCAAAACCTTCATTTTGCATAAGGGAATAAGGAGAAACCAAGATAGATAATGTTGTCACAAATGTGCAAGATGTGACTCAATGAATATCAACACGAAGTAGGAGGAGTGTAGTAGATAGATGATTCATGCTTCTCTAGGTTTGTACCTTGATATTTTATTATGTTCCATGTTCAGGGTCCCCTTCTAAATGATTTAAGATGAATTTTATATATAGGGCACTCTAAGACAACATGAGGAATGCTATATTACTTTATTAATGATATAATATGTGAGATGAAAGAATGAGATTAATAATAATGATAAAAATGATCCACAAAGGCTAAGGGGGTAGGTCCATGCAGGGAACAAAGCTAACCAAAATAGATTCATGCAAGGTCCAAAACTAACTTGGGACAAATAGAGGCTCAAATATCAATGAAGATCATGACAATAGGGGAGATGCAATCCAAAGATGCTATCAAATATATTATAATAAGCGTTAAGGTGTTTTTTTAGGCTTAAGGGCTAAATTGATACCAATTTAGGGTAGGATAAGTACTAAAAATACACAAGTATGTGAAATATGGTAAATTAGGGATGATACATAAGGAATAAGGGTCTTGTGCCAAATTTAGGTGTCTATGTTGACATTTTCCCCTTTTTAATTATATATTAAGTTGTGACAAGTTAGATAGTTTCACATGTGCTTAGGTAGGTCCACATTTATTATAAAACTAATCACTATTTTACCCTATTTTTGATAAAAGCATATCAATGTTTAATGTGATTATATGAATAAAACTAGAAAATATCAAAAGGCTAAATATGTACGATATTTAAAAAAAAATATTTTGACAAATTGGTAAATATATAAAATTGTTATTTTTGGAAAACACTTAGAAGAAATATACTTAACTTCCCTAAAGATTTTTGTTGATTGTTCTGACTGTATGAAAGTATAAATAAATAATAGAGGTGACTATGCATGCTTAAAATTAGGGACATAATAGAAAGTATAAATCTAAACATGTCCATTATAAGTGGATGATTGTGCATTGTGTTCAAGTCTATTGACTATGGACTTGTCCCAGTTGATTATGGTAAATGACTAACAAGAGAAGACATAGAAAGTAAAGTTATAGAAATTAAAAACAAAGATAGAAGTAGAGAATATTCTTGGATGCAAACATTAAAATTAGATGACAATGCATTGCATTCAATTCTGTTGACTATAGATTTGTCATAATTAATTATGGTAAAAATATGATCACTGTACTACCTAGCCCATATCTTTTGAGTAACATGAGGTATCACTATTTAGAATATATTAAGTAGAAATCATTGTGTTGCTTCTATTTGTATTTAAAACCCTAAGAACACTTTGATAACTTTAAAACCTAAAAAAAAAGAGGAGTGTAATGGGTTGATCTATCCTTAATCACCCTCTTAATGATTGACCACTGCCTACGTATCTAATTCTCTAAGGAGGGAAATCAATCCCACATAGTTCCCCACCTATAGTGTTTTTGTGATTATGCCCCTTAACTATGTGTCTGTAGCTATAAATATGGATTCGATACTTGAAAATGATAGCTCTTGACTTAATTTGAGGTGCTTTTGACTTAGCTTGAGGCTACTCCTTGTGAGTGACCTTGAATTTGGAAATAATATAATTGATTTGAAATAATGTGTAAGCTATAAACAAAGTGATAACAAGTGGGGATAATGAGTGACTCTTGATGTGTATTTCTTGGTGAACCTTTTGATAATTTCCTTTATCTAACCATGTGAAACATGTGGGAAGATCCAAAATATTGATTTTCAATTCAAAAATAAGTTGTTATTTATCACATGATGTAGTTGGCCTAAGTGTGCTCTTGTCCCCTAGCACATACTTGTCTAGAAGGATGAAGGACAATATCCTTTGTTGGAGACAATTTGAAGGTTATTTTAAATATCTTGAGTATTTGACATTAAAATTTGTGTAATAGTGATGATAAACAAGGGGTGGAGACCACATATAGATAAATAGCTTAAATGAATGGTGAATACAAGTCAAGTAATTAGGCACAAGTCTTGTGGTTTATAATGTGTCAATAATTAGTATTATTAAGTACCTATAACCAACTTTATGTGTGTACTTTTCCCCCCCCCTTTTTTCTAGTAATGAAAGTTCTAGAGTAAAGGAGAAATAAATTTAACTTGATTGTGTACAACATACTTTGTGTTTGAATAGACACTTCAATTATGCAAGGCACTAAAATTTATCAAACCCTACAATAGCTCATGGACTAGTAATTTTGTTCATTTTAAAAATTTAAAAAGCTTAAGTTTGAAAATTGTAAATTTTGAAAGGAGAGCAAAGGAGTACACCTGTATGTAGGTGAAACTTAATTTTCCATGTAACTTGTAACTAATAATGAAGAACTATGTCCCCTTATTGAATCACTTGGAGAATTAAAACTACTAGTGAATTGCGAGTGAACAAGTCCTAATTTTGAATAACTAATCAACCTCTTGAGTTGCAAAGATGCATTATTCCAACCTAAACTAATAGTGAATAATACTCAATGTACTAATATAAAAAATGTGGAACCATGATAGGTCTATAAAAAGTGATGCCAATGTCATTGAGTGTCACCAGAATCAAATGTACATTATCTGTATAAATGATGGAACCATATAATGGGTTCACTATAAAGTAATGTCAAGATCGTTGAACATCACTAAACCTCAATGTACATTACCTGCACATATTGAATGACATTACCGCAAATGGATCTAGATTCTATTTTTCACAATCAAAAGAGAATGAAGAGTATTCATTTCACAATCACATTGTTCATATATTTAAATTTAAAAGAACATTTTGCCTTTGAATTGTAAATTTTAACTTTGAAAATGTACATGAACAAGTATCATGCTTTTTATAACTTTGAAACTTTGAAGTTTGTAAATTTAAACTTTGAAATTTGGATTTTGCAACTTTGAATTTTATAACTTTCCTTTTTTGAAAATTTGAGTAAGCGTGAGCATAAATTAATATGATGCACCCTTGAATTTGTGCTAATCATATATAATGTTATGCATATATCTGCTCAATTTGTAATTGTATTTGTAACCCATAACTTTGATGTATATGCCAAGTACATTTTGTATGATTAGATCTATATTTGATCTATTTGGCAAAGGAAAATTATCTTTCACACTAACATGATTCAAATCTCTAAAAACAACTCATAAGTGAATATATCCATTATTTTTGTGAATTGGAACATAATTAGCTACAAAATCAAAATATCTAACTGGATAAATGACACTACCATCTAACATTTTATCAAACTCCTTGTTGATGGTGTCTTCCAACAAGGGGCTTATTTATCGAGATTTTTATCTAACACATTTTATGCCTAATTTAATAGGTATATCATGTCAAATTATCATGATATCATAACCCTTTAAATATTTATTATACCAAGCAAAAACATCAATAAACTCTTTAAATAACTTTAAAAATTGTAGCTTTTCTCAAGATGTGCATTGAATGCCTAAATAAATGTATTTGGAATCTTATTTTGTTCCCAAATTGTTTAAAGTAGTTTTTATTATGATCTTTCTTGAATGTTTTTCAGTTATAGAGATCTTTCGTTAATCGTGAGGAGTAAACATTGACTCAAGACTTACCAATCTAGCAGGTAATTTATTACTACTAAGATGTAAATAATCACTACAATTTAACATGTAGTCATCATGATCAAAATGTTTGCCTTGAATGAAATTATTAATGTGTTCATCACAATAAAAAATAGTTCAATTGTATTCAAAATTAGGGATTTTAGGTCTAATTTTTTTAATGAAACTAGAATCAATAATAAGTTCTATGTCAGTCAAGGTGGTATTAAAAGCATAAACTAATAAATTATCTAAGCATATAGTAAATTCTCTGAGTATATGTGAAAGGTTAAATTCTTAAAAATTTTAAATTGGTGACCATAATTTTAGTGCATACTTATGTAAACGTGACTAATTAGTCTTATAAATTTTCTTAACTTGTCTTGTAACTAATTTAAAATCACTAAAAACTTCTATATGTTTGATATTTAACTCAATAGATTTTTCAAGACCAAGTCATATAGATTCAAATTCAATTATATTATTCATATTTTAAAATGATAGTTGATAAGAATACTTGAATATTTTACCTATAGGATAAATAAGATTAGCATTGGCTCCATTATTATGTTAAAAACAAGTTCCATCAAAGTATAAAGACCAAATTTTTTTGCGTGGGACTCTTCTTGTATATTGTTGATCTAGTTCATCTGAGGTTAAGATTCCATATGTTCTAATACCACTTTCAATAAAGGAAATATTATTCAAAATATGTTCAATAGGTGTACCATTCCATGCTTCTTTGTACATGAAATTTATTTCATTCCTATGGGAAACCAAGCTGTATCTTTTATAATAAAAACACTGATAGCTTTAGCCAAATCCCTTACTTATAACATTGAATAATTGGTAGGAATATTTAAAACTTTGATTGTAAAAACATATTATTCTTTCATCTTGAGCAATCTTAATGACTATGTCATAAAACTTACACCAACTTTTTGTTCGTAATGAATAAAAATTAGTAAGTTCTCAATTATCTCATTCATGTTGAACACTTGATTGGTTAACAATGAACTCAGGCATTATATTCTTCGAAGCCCTTGGGTCAAGAATGTAATTATGAATATTTTTTTCAATGATTCTAACAAACATGTAGAATGACATGACATAATCAAAGGGAAGATCATTAAATTAAACAAATGCATACTCAACTTCTTCATTATAAGTTTCTTTTTATAAGCTTACAATGTTTTTAGGGTTTCAATTTTTAACAACCTTATTAATATTTTTGAGTTGACTCGATAGACTAGTAAATTGAAGCAAAGAAAAACCAACCTCAGTATAAACAAAATCATTACTAATATTATAAAGCATATTGGTGTTAATATGAGGATAAACTCTGGGCATATAATCTAATTGATATTAAGCATGGTTTAATCCAATTAGTAAAGGATTTGATTGTGGTGTATTTCCAACATGATTACCTATAAAAATATCATTTTTAATGACAACCTTACCTTTATATTACGCAAAAAAAAAAAGAAGATGGCTAGTTGTTGGTAGCTTTTGTTGTATTTATTGTTTTTGTATTATTTTAAGGGGAAATATTATGATATTTTATTCTTGTTTGGACCACATAAGCATTGATAGTCTTGGTTTCACCCAAAGGATCCTTGAAACTACACATGTTTATGTTGTCTGCTAAGTAAATAAAAATACTATCATTTCCATTAATAATTTTATTAAATTTTGCAATGGTAACACAAGTATCAAGATCAAGGTCAGTTTCATAAACATGACAATAATTTTTTTTTATTTTTATACTTATTATTTTGATTATTTTACACCTTACCTGAATTTTTAGGTTGGTCATGTAATTGTTGTTTAATGGCAAACAACTCATTTCCCAAGGTTGTGAATGGCCTTTATTTTTTTCACCTTATTAAAGGTTATACTAGTAGAAGCTTTATCTTTAAAATCAATGTGCTTAAGATTCTTTCCATATTTGATATATATTTTAATAGTAGCATGATATCATGTATTATATTTATCTTCTAAGGCCATTTATATTTAATAGTCAACATGCTACAAAAATACAACCTTGCTAACTTTTTTGGAGGTATAACATCAGACAATTTTTTTTGTCCAAGTCTAGTAAATCTTGTTATGAAATGATAAATTGTCTCACCAGTATCTATATAAATGTTAGCTAATTAATTAGTAAATCTTTTTTATGTTTTATAAAACATAATTCGAGAAAATCTTATATATCTTTCCTTTCTTTATTGATTTTGGGTGGTAAGCTAATAAAAGCTTGATAGACCTTACATTTTAAAGTCTAAGAAAATGATAAAAGAGAAATATGTTTGCTATTAATACCAAGGGTTGCACAACTATGTATTGAAAAATTTAAAATATAGGACCTTGGATAAGTATTTAGGATAGTCCATGATAGATATTTAGGTATTAGATCTTAGATACAAGTATAGGATAAAATTTTAGGTTTTCCAGCTTTTAACTTTAAGTAAAAACTAAGACCTTAATATTCATCTTCCAAAGGTGATGAACAAATATAGATTGATTAAAATTCAAGTATTAATGGTAATAAAGTTTGCTTATAGAAATCCAAAATGTGAACTAATGCCAACAGAGATCCCTATTGTGGAAATAATACTTGAGAAGAACATTACCAAATGTCATGCAAGAATTGAATCATTTTTATTATTTATGACTTCATTCATCCTTATGTGGGTCTAACACTATTCTAAGACCTATAATTATTTAAAATATTATATATATTTACTAATGCAATGAGTTATATTCATTGTTCTCAATACCTTTCAATGACCATAATGTAGACATCATCTTAAAAATTATATTCAACATAATTGAATACAATAATCAATCATAATCAAACAAGTAAATGACAATCAAGAGTTCAAATAAAGTTTCCCCCCACCATGTAATATTCATAATTATGGTACAACATATTAAAATACATCATACCTTACAATATTTAAAGTTTTTTATTATAATATTGAAATTTGTGATGACACTAATGACCTTGCTAGCCAATTTCAAGTATGAAGGTGGGTTGCAATTAAATTTATGAATTTCAAAAATGAGTGCAATCTAGGTAAATTATATCCTAAGTAGCTAAACATAAATCCCTTTGAATAGTTTTCATTGTAAGGGGTGGTTTGTTTGGCTAGCATGGCACGAAGAATGAGAAATATGTAATTGGGGAGTTTGGGTTGAATGAATATCATTACAACAACCTTATAATATATAATATGAAAATAAGTAGTGTCTTTAAACAACAATATTCCAATACCATATATTTATAAAATAATTAATTTGATCTAACTAATAGTTTTAAATTTTTATGTGAGAGATATTTACAACCATGATAAATTATTTGATTTTATTGCATGAAGAACACTTCATATTTTGACCTTAGAAGTTGAGTTTCACCAAAATGCGCAAAATACAAAAATAAGATGAAATGAGAAAAAAAATAAAACAAGCACAAAAAATGAAGAAAGTTTAGAAAACCAAAATTTATAAGATATATAAAAAATCAAACATGAAAGTCTTTCAAATGATGGCTATTAACTATAGGACATAACCAATTACCATCTAAATCTTATAAATGGAAACCATTTTATCTTAGAACCACAATGATTTTGTATGGTCCTAACTATAAAGAGTATAATTTATGATGTTTTCTAAGTTCTTCATGAGATTTATCCCAATATAGTCTAAATCACCAACCCTCAACATTTTCTTGTATACTTTCTTGTCAAATAAGTTTGAGTTTTTCTTTAATCTTTTTAATTTTTAAAAAGTTATAGTCTTTGTTTTGTCTAGATCTAATAGTTCATTTAATTTTTGTTGTATCGCATCAATATTTTCAAAGGCATATTGGATAACAATTCTCTCTGAAATAATTTATAACTCAACTGACATAGTGGCTTCAAAACCATATGCAAGCATAAAAGGTCAATAACTAGTTACAACTTTGAATGTAGTATGATCAACCCATAAGGATTCAAATATTTTAATATGTCAATTTTGTTTAAATTATCACATATAATTTTCTTCATAATCAAAATCATTTTTTCGTTACCTGATTTGACTTCTACATTCCCTTTAGAGTAATATTTAGATGACTGAATTGAGATAGTAGAATAATTTACAAAAAAATCTAAATATTCATTTAAAACAAACTAAGGACAATTATCTGAAATGATTTTATAAGGTACTCCAAAACATGAGAAAATTTGATTTAAATTTTTTTTTATAACTTTAGAGGTGAATATCAGTTACAGCTTCAGAACACTTAATAAAATAGTCAACAACAACTAAGATGTATTTGTGACCAGTTGAAGATGAAGGGTGACTATAAAAAATGAAATCTATGCCCCATTTTGTAAAAGGTTTTTCTGGTATAAATGTATATAAAGGCATCATTGACAACATATATCTTCATGTAAAGCATTGGTAAGGCATACATAACCAAACTAATTTAAAGACAGTTGGCCAATAGTATCCTACAAATAATTTTATAAGTTACTATGTTTGTAGCAAAATGTTTGCCACAACTACCGTCATGACAACTGCTAGGTAATTTTAGAGTTTGATCATGTGTTAGTTAATGTAAAAAATTTAATCTCTATTTTTATATAAAAAAAATCAAGATAAACCTTAAGGCCTGCAACCTAAGAGCTCTAATTTGACGTCTATGTAACAAATCAGGGCAAGTTTGATTTTGAAAATAGTAAACAATGTCATGATACCAATCATATCATGAAAGTAAACAATCACACTATTGCATTTCCAGTCCTATTTTAAAATTTTGAGTAATATCAACAAAATTCATGGTTTGAAAATATGGTTTTGCATTTAAATCATCATAAACTAAAACAATTAAAACATTAACATTAGAAGTTGTGTTTTTAACTAGATGTTTAACTAAATCATTACCTTTGATTATTCTAGAAGCTTCAAATTTGAGATAAAATTATTGAATTATGAAAATACATTTAGCTAATCTAACATCAATTGTGGGTTGCTTTAACAAGTAAGACAAAACAAGTAATTTACCTAATACTAAAACTAATGAAATGACAATTTTTTTAAATTAATGAATACCTAATTTCAACATTTCTTAGTACGTGATTCATATATATATATATGTTTAACCCTTATTGGAATTGAGGGTTAGGGGGAGAATAAACTAATCAAATAATGGTTAGTGGGCTCAAGTGAAGTCAAGCTAACCTAAGAGACCCTCTATCAATGAGTGTTGCCTATATAGCCATATACTTTGAAAAGGACCTCAGACTGATGTAGTTCTCACCCTTATTGGGCTTGTGTGTGAATAATTTTATAATATGCAATATGTGAGTGCATGCAGTGATCTAACTTATAACTTGACAATTTTTGATCACGGGCTACTCTTTGAATAATTTAGACTTGTAAGAAGACTACTCCTATGACTAATTTGTAAATAGAAAAAAATAAGGTAGTAGAAATAAGTTGTGTAAATAATTGAATGAGATTGATAAGCATTTTGCTTGGTGACTACCATATGATAATGAATGACCTTTTGTTTTGTATTTATACCATATTTTTTTGAAATGATCTTATAGGAGGTTAAATAAGATAAATATGCCAACCCATACATGTCAAAATATTTTAAAATTTGACCATTTGTAAGTTTTATACACTATTGTCAGATCTGGGACACTAGCATCAGCACTAGTGTCCTACTTTGGATAATAGTGTCTAGGAGGATAGAAAGTTGTTGAAGATATGTAAATACTAGAGTAGGATATAAATCAGGTTTTAGATAGATTGTGAGCTACAAATGAGCTGGGTAATCATAATATTAGGTTTGGACTATAGAACAAGCATTTTGGGATAGTGAGATGTTGAACGTGAGCCTTTTGGTAATTAGAAGGTAATGAACTGAAGAGTTAAGTCATGGGTGATATTTTCCAAGTGTATAATACTATTTTATCATACATAATAAAATGTTGGTATCTACATTCCCCCACCTTTAATCTAGTAATGCATGAAGATGAAATTGTTATTTTAAAGTAAAGAAATGTGTACCTTGGTGTGTATAACTATAAACACCCAAATTTGGTCAAGAAACCACAAGTACTATGTCTTTTATTGCTCTTTCACATGAGTGTCTTAGTGATGGTTATAGTCCTTATTCGTGTGGTCATTTTGAGTCTTTCAACCTATCTTATGTCTTATTTTCCCTATTTGTGACACTCCTAATAGTCACAAGTCACCATTTTCTAGTCCTAGGGGCCCCTATCCTGTCCTCCCTAATTTTTGATCTATTTTGAGCCTTAGGACATTAGCTACACTTTCAAGATAGCAGTGTCACATAACACTATTATCCACTTGTGGCTCTAGTTTTTGATGGGCCCTTTCACCTGTGTTTGAGTCCTAACCCCTCTATGAGCCTTTTCTTATGCTTTTTATATATTTTTCATGACTTATCATCTAACAAATAAGTTATTATATTCAAAATAAAGATCCTCCTATATAGAGAGCCTCACAAGGCATTTTACATATAGAACTTACTATTTTGGCACTTATTTACAAAAAATCAATCGATAAGACAACTCAAATACTTTGCATATGACTCAATTTTCACACATAGACATTTTCATGCTTGATCACAGAAGGGCCTAGATAAATTCATTCTAGTATAATATGCAAGTTGATGTTTCATATTCCCTAAGGGATAACTACATGTGATCTGATACCCCTAACATTGGGGTTAATGTAGATAATGGCTAGAATAACATGGATTCTACTTCACATGATTGTAACATCCCACAAACTAGTTTTTACTTTCCTTTTTATATTTTATTAATTAATTATTTCATGTGTGTAGGTATTCCTTAGGGTTTTAGAGAAGATTCATCCAAAATAGTGATGTATTTGAGCCTAATGAGTGACATAGAATCACCTATAGGACCCCTAGAAGCTCCCATATCTTCTCTAAAAGTTATAGACAATCACTACAAAAATGATATTAGTGTCATAATTGGACACTAGCACAACATGATGCTACTATACTAAGAGAGGCACTACTATCTGGAGTCAAATCTCAATAAAAAATCAAAATATTAAAGATTTCTTTGTGTCTGCTTGGCCATTTCTAATACCCTGACCTACAAAAAAAATTTGTGTACCTCTAAATAAGTTCCTTTTATCCTTACACTTACTATTTTGGGAAAGATCCATTGAGTCAATAATTTATAATTTTATTCTAGATTAGCAACAGACTCAGCCCTTTAATCTATCTTAGGTTTTACATAGTAAAACCCTAAAAGGTTAAAACATTTGGTGAACCCATCTTACTTTGAATATTGCTTCAAAATCCTAATTTTACTTAGGGTTTACCTTTTCTAAATTTTGTACATTAAATTAGGATTACAAAAATCTAATTTTCTAATTTTTTGGCCTAACTTAGCTAATTTAATTAATCTTATATTAAGGTTACATTTATTTTATTTAATTTAAATATTTGCAACACAAACCGTAAATCAAAAACCCGAAATCCACATACTAGGTCGCTATACATACAAATATTAGTAATTAGGGTTTCAACCACAATCCCATTTTCTATTACAAACTTTGTTCAAAATTTTACACATTTCCCACATACTTATGTTAGATTATATTCTACCTCTTATGTGTTTGTTATTCCTTGTTTGCACTATCTTCTTTGGCACGTTTAAAATGGCATCTAAAAAATCTCCTACCCCTCATCCACTTGATGCACTCTTCAATTTCTCTCATGATTATAATAATGAATGGACCGATTTTCAAGATTGTACATTAGAGCATAATAATGACTTCATTTATAATGATGATGATGAGTATTTTTATAATCATGGATATGATGATTACTATGAGCATGATAATGAAAATGAACATGAGTATATATTAGATACATCATCTTCTCTTTCCTCTAATTCTTCTCTTACTCTTCAAAATCAAACCAACAATATAATGCCAAAAGAACCTCTTGTTGGTAGCATTTTATTCTAATGTGATCCTAGCTTTTCAAATACTTTTTCTACTTCATTATTCAAAATAAATCAATATAATTGCACTACACAAAAAACACTTTTGCATGATTCAAGTAAAGCAGACAGGAACAATGCATCTTCTTTACCCTTCTCAATTACATTTAAAAAAATAAAAATTGTATTACACCTTTTAGAAATGCACCAACTAAGGTATATGAAATTAATTTATCACCCTCATTCACATTTCAAACTCAATGCAATGATTCTTTAAAACAAATCAATAATTTACATGTCTCTAACTTTTATCCTATATGTCATAATGTGCAAAAAGAAAACATGGTTGTTACTTTCCTTCCCTGGATTCCAAAATTGAAAGTGATGATCATGCTTGCATTTTAAAAATGACTAATGAACAAATGCCTTGCATTACACCTACATATGATGATACATTGCATAACATTAAAAAGTTAAAATCTTCCTCTTCTCTTTCTCTCAATGAGCATGTGGATGATACTTGTTCTACTCTTACTTTTACAAATGAATTAAATTATGGTTTTTATGAACCATGGGATAATGATGATTATTGTTATTATGATGAAGATGACATAGAATCTACACCTTCTACTTCTTCTCTTTCCTCACATATATCTCTTGTTCAACCAAAAAATAGGTCACATGTAAAAATACACACACACACACACACACACACACACACACACACACACACACACACACACACACACACACACATTCTTATGGTTATAATTTACATTCACTAGATAATAAATTACCTTTTATTCAACTAGTACGTGATACTCCTTCACAACTTAACAATATAAAAGATACCAATGAAGTCCCCTTAACCCCCTTATTTTGGTAGAACCTATTTATCAAACAAACCTAAATAAGGGTGGTACCTCATTTCCCTCTAACCAGGTCCAAACTATCACACCTCCAAAGGTTATTGACAACACACCAACCCTTTCTAAACAAGATTTCCAATACAATGTACCAATGGTTAAAATAAATAATAAAATTTAGGCACTAAATGAACCCCTTGATAATGATTATATACCTTCAAAAGTGTTAATTTATTTAATGTATGATGTGGGTGTTTTGCAACAATAAGTACATCATCTCACTTTGGAGAAAAAATCATACCAATCTAAGGATGATGCCAATGTTATACATAATAACCCGATTTCACATAAATTCTCAACTACAAGGTTATCACACAACTTTCAAATACCGGTGTTACCTATATTTGATGGACATGGAGATCCATACTTATACCTTCAAACTTATGAGAAAATCATGGCTTCTATTACAAATAGTTAATTCTACTACAAGTGTTTCTAAAGTCCCTAAATGGAAATGAACTAGATTGATTCCACCATACAATCCCTAGTGGATCTTTACATACATATGAGGAACTAGAGATAGTTTTTATTAAAAATTACATACAGAATAAGGGATCTCTAGTCACACATGAGATATTACCTTCATTACATCAGGGTGAGACAGAGCCTACATCTAAACACATTCTACAATTCAAAGCTTGTTTACATCAACTAATTTATCAACCGACAGATTTAGAAGTATAGGACATATTTGGTAGAAGTTTAATCTATCCTCTAAAGGAGAGATTGTTATATCAAACATCAAAATCATTCAAATATCTATGCAATGTAGCTATAGCATTAGAGGCACAATTGAGATTAGTAATTACCTAGTCAGAGGTAGATTTGGTTATAGACCCCTCAGAGCCTCAATAATATAATTTAGTACAAGAGCCTACTCCACTTCTAATTCAAAAATCAATGGAACAAAAATAACTAATAAAAATACTAAGGCCAAAGATCCACTCTACACAACACTTTATACAATGAGTAGAACATAGGATATATGTAAAGGGGTTATATAGTTTTTAGATAAGGTTGGAACTCATGACATATTGCTTACACTATTAGATAGGGGGTTGATCACACTTTCTTCTACTAATCATCATCTACCACACTATTTGCACTAGGTACCATATAAGCCATATTGTCATTTTCACTAGATAAATGGACATTCAACTGATCATTATTATGCACTCTAAGCTCACATCAACTAGTATGTTAGTAGAGGTGTCATAGATTTTACATAAGGGGCATCAATACCTCATTTGCCATTGTTTCCTAGATCACACTCCTCTACAACAGAGTTATCCCAAGACATTCCTTTTAAAGAACAATTGGTTACTCATTATACGAGCCTTGTGACTTTTAGGACACGCATTTATCAACAATATTATACACCACATCCTCAATAATGATGGCAATGAGTTTACATAATTTAAAATTCACCTCTAGTGCATATGTGAATCAAGATATTTTAGAACAACTACAAACCCAAGGGCATAGTTTCAATTCAATCACCAATCAAAATATATGGAAATAATAATAGAGCTCATAACATAGCTCATGTGCATACACCAATCAAGATATTTGGGAACAACTATAAACCCAAGGGCACAATTTGAGTTCAATCACTAATACAGATATATGATTATAATTATAGAGATCAAAACCCAACTTCACTTTGCACACTGATTATGATATTTGTAATAAATAATACAACTTAGAGAGAAGTTACAAAACAATAACCATTAAAGCTTTTTACACCAAATAATTACATCTTGATTTCACCCTAATTATTATAACCTTTGAATCAATGGATTATTATGGTTGTGATTGGATTGTTATTTATTTGATTGAGATTTATAACATATACTGGTAATGGGACAATGATATATTTATTAGTTACATAATGGATTGATTATGTGACAATTGTACTTTTTTATTCTATACATTATGGATGTATATTTATTAGTTATGCATTATTAGTTTGATATATATGATGACCTAGACTAACTACCTACTTGTCATGAGGTGGATGCAAGATTGTTTCTTCCCTCAAAGCATGATGGAGGAAGAACATCATCAAAGAGGATGGTGTAGGTGGGATGATTAGGGGTTAATAAAGGAACTTCTAGTAACCCAATACATACTATAATATAATAACTTGTCTAAATCTTTATTTGATTTAGATAGTTAGTTTATTTTTGAGTTCTAATATACTTCTGCTATGATCATGTTTTGGTTAATGTTTATGATGGTCTGATTGTATGTGATCTCATGTATGATTGTAATGCATAGATTTAATCATACAATGTTGTTTTATGATCATGTTGATGCTTATACTAAACTAGTTATCTAATCATGATTAGTTTAAATGATATTCGATAAATATCATTGTCTTGATTTGATGTCTTTATAAGAAATAGTCAAGGAATTAGTATAAATCTATGATTATATACTGACAATGCTGGCATTATTATATCATTTTTGTGTGTGATAAAACATTACAATGTGTTATAGGATTCTCTTTGTGGGTGACAGCTGGTTATTGATTTTTCCATGGTCACATTACTATTTAAATTAAAATATAGTTAAATTTTTGAGTTAATGCCAATAGTTGCATTATGAAATTAACCATTAGCTAAAGGATTTAAATGTAAGTGGCATTAGTCTTATGATATAAATGGAATTATTAGTTTGGTTTGATTTATCTTTTAAAGAGATAATTACCTATTACAATTAAATGTAAGTGGCATTAGTCTTATGATATAAATGGAATTATTAGTTTGGTTTGATTTATCTTTTAAAGAGATAATTACCTATCACAATTAAATTAAGGAAATTTAATTATCAAGATAATGCTAACTTAAGAGATAAGTCATTTGCATGGAATACATTAAGAATTGAAGGTATAAAATTATCCTTTTGAAATACAATTGGATTTAAGCTATTAGTAATTAATATGATCTTGAAATTAAAGATTAAAACATGCATGATTTTTGAAACAAATGAGACTCAAGTTAAAACAAAAATATAAAAGCGTCAATTTATGCATGAAGGGAATCTAGAAGTAAGAGGGAATTATAATAAGCTTAATTTATTATAGTAAAGGCGTAAACTGGTGGATGAAAATAAAATCTTAAAAAGGAGGAGATTATTATAAAAATAAGGGTGAAGGTGTGATGATAAGAGGATAGGAGATATATGATGATGGAAGCTATAAAAGATATACAATGAATGAAATAGGACAATATACAACAAAAAGGAAAAGGAGTACAGTGTGGGAGGAAAAAAGGACAATGAAGGAGATTATAAGAAGCAAAGAGGGGTATGGCAAAGGATGACAAATGGTAAGAGAGAGAAAGAAACACTAAATAGATAAAAATATTGGTACCCATTTGGACAATTGAACCAATTGGGCATTCAACCAGGCAAGTATATATTTATTTATGAATAGAAAATAAGGGGTTATGTTACAATAAATGTTTTGATATTATAACAAGTGCATTTATGTTTTTAATGGGGTTATAATAAAATCAAATTGCTTAATGGGGTAGTTTTTTTTTCATATATGGCTGCAAGTATTAAGGGTATAGATCTAGGGATTGAATTTCATTCCATACCCAAACTTATAAAAATGCTGTGAGCTCCTCTCCCTTAATAAAAATAATAGATATTGTGATTATAATATTTTAAACTCTTCTGCCTCCTTTGACGTGTTCAACTAGGTAAAATATGTGATTACTTAGGCTTAGTGAATGAATATTTTTGAAATGGTCTTAAAGGTTGTAAGAACCTACAAATAATATTATGAGTTAGCTATTTTTTTCTACCTATGGAATATTAACATAATATTTTGGAACAATTTATTTGATGTTATAATACTACTTAGTTGTATATGTATTTATATTAGAATGTATAGGGTAACAAACATATATACTATTTATTTGAATGTGAATTAAGGTTGAAACTAGGATTGAAGGGATACGTAGTTATCATTGTGTTATAAAAATTTGAGTGTCGTAACCAATTATATTTGACATTTATTTGATTAATATAATGTGACCCAAAATTTGTAAAAAGGAATTATAGTAAATTAAAAGGTTGAGAATCCATTTGCTATATACACATGTGTATATAAATAGATTCTATTTGCATATACATATGTGCATATATGTTATTATGCTCAATTTAACCATGAATATTGTATATATTTAAATATTTACTACAGTTCTGAGTTATAAATGAAATGAAACTTATATCTGATCATTCGAGGAAAAAATGGTGAGTACATTCCTTTTATTTCATATACCAGTAGGGTTGAAGGGAATAATAAAGTTTATGGTAGAGTACATAGTATAACAGAATATTATGGTTTGGAACTCATGATAAATTATTCATAACTAGTTGTAGGATTTAAGTGAAAGTTTCCCAAATTAGTAGCACATACATAATTAGTATGAAGATGTAGGAGTAAACTACTATTTTAATAACTGGCACAGAGAATTTATATTCTCGGTATGTTAAATTAATTATTATAGATGGTAAGTACAAATATTCCTGTGTCAATTAGAAGAAAGGGGATGTTACATGTGGTATATGTAGCATTGTTAAGTATAACCCTCATTGATACATATTTTAATTATGTTGTATACTCTTTATGCTTTAACTAATCGACTGTGTTGATAGAGTAGGCATTATGTTATTATTATAAAGCAAATAATGTGGACTGGTTGTGTAATTGTTCTGCTTATCAATCTAGTTCCTTAAGACTATGTTAGTATTTTTTGAGAAACCTATTTTAGGGATAAAAACTATGAATGAGTATTAGGTTATTGAATCCCTTATCTTATAAAATCATCAAAATAATTTGTGATCAAGAATGTATAATGATTATTAGGACCACATTGAGTTTTTGACTTAGAAATATAGTGGTCCCTTGATATAGTATTTATAGATCATTTGTGCATTTATATATGGTATATATTATGTTGTACAATTATTTGTATATAGGTGTATAGGATCATATGCCTAAGCTTGTAGTTAAAGTGGTGGTTATATTGAGTCTCAAAGTGTTCATGGGACCGGAACTATAACCATAAGAAAGCAATCTCTAGTAATGAAATTAAGTTATTTTAATAAAAGATTATAGTATAACTTAGTTATGAGTTATCTAACTCTTGAGAATAACATGACTGAGCTTTTGAAATATATTTAATGAATACTTGTGTGAAGTACATATTTTGAGTATATCATGTACAGGTGGTTAGATATATTTAGCATAAAATAGTGCATCATGGTGTATGCCTATAAGTTGTGTTTCTTTTAAATGCTAGAATGTGGTTTAAACGTAGGGTATACCTCGGTGGTATAATCTATTTTTGCTTGATTATTATTTATACGTGTAAAATTTTTTGTTCATGATTGAGTAAGGTGCTCAAGCATAATGATATATGATATTATAGGATGTTATAGAGTTTTTCAGTATAAAAATATGTTATACCCAGATGACACATATTGTAATTGTTGTATCTAGACCCACACCTACATAAATGTATGCATATTGGTTATTACTATTATTAGTATGTTTTGTGATGGTTAGTAGAATTTTATGTATGCATGCATACAACTTTGAGAGTGTAAAAAATGCTAGGATAGAATAGTATGTGTTTCATGAAAACTGTGACTTGCTTTGTTATATCTAGTTGCTTGGATAAAATCTTGTGTTTCCATGTATTTAAGACTACTTTATATGAATGATTATGGAAAACTATAGTCATGTCTTATAATAATAGACTATGATAGTAAGGGTTATCATGGGGTGTAGTATGCTTGAAAACTAATTGTGGTTGTTGGAATTTGCAGTTATATGTGTATTTTACTAGAGTGGTATAAACTATAGTCATTATTTTTAGTATGGATTAGATAATAATGTAAGATTAATTTATATGTTTGACAAAATATATGTATGCTTTGATTACTTCTATGTTTAGCATGTCATATTATATGATTTATAGTAAGATGTAAATAGTATGAATCTTGGGTTTAAATTATGTTACCAAATCTTTCTTTGCTGATACTGAGTAAGTAGTGAGACAGACTTCACTGGCTTATTAACATCACAATGCTAAATGAAGGCAATCCGATCAAGTGGTGCGTATGAATTTGATATATATATATATATATATATATATATATATATATATATATATATCACTATTATTTATATTTAGTGAGATATTATCATTTCATGAGTATGATTTACACGTATCTGTGATATCTTGCAATAGAATGAGTTTTTTATGATACACTACATGTTTAGTTTTAGAATCATACAACACATGGGTATTTACTTGTTTATCTAGATTCCTATACTGTCACTATCTACTCATCCATGAAGGGAAGCCATTCCTTCATGGGATTAGTGTGAGGGATCATTGATTCATGGTTGGTGTGGAAAATCTCTTAAATGATGCTATCTTTGCCCATAACAGTGCTACTTTTGAGATGACTCTTGATATTATCATAGATACTAGGGAGATCGGGGGCCTCATGCTTAGGGGAGCCTTGTATCTTATTTTTGTACATTGTAGTAAATTGTATTTACTATTGGAAACATTATCATGGATAATTGTAATTGCATGTTTATTGTGGATTGATAGTAGTGGTTGTGTATTATACCAACAATGGTTGGTTATTTGTAATTACTTTCTATGATTGTATTATGATGTGTTCTTCAAACATTGATAGTGTTCAATGATTGTTAGATGTCATGAGATTATTTGTAGTTAACTCTTAAATTTTTTTGTATGATCACTGCTTAGATTCTCGTGGTGAAATCTATTTATAGTATATGTGTTTAATATAAAAAAATCACGTATTTCTAGTTAGCATGCAACAGGGTTGTTACACAAATTCTACACATTCATACACTAGTAGTGCATCAATACAACATGAGCAGCATGCTCATTGGTTCTTTATGCCATCCATGTTTAGATAGGGCATACCTCCATTACATGTTATAAACACAGACATCTTATGAAATATAAACAAAAATAATATGCCAATAAAATACAAAAACTTAATATCCTACACATATGCCTAAACCATTTATAAAATATATACAAATTAATTAAATTTACTCCAACTGAAACAAATTACAAACATCAACATTTCAAAAAATCAAACTAATTCAATATATAACACTGTATACAATATAACAAGATCTAGTTGGCAATACACAATACTAAATTAAACAATAACCATCTATATATAAAACTCAGAACATCATTTCAATACAAATATGGTGCTTCACTCAATGATGCAAACATGATGGCTGGGACCAACTTCCTCACTCTCACTCTCACTCTCAGATACATCAAAACTGAAACTAGAGGTCCTTCTATCTCTACCTGACCTTGATCTACGAATCTGCATTCTCTCTCTCTCTCCCAATACAAGCCCAACTCAACCATACACTTGGCATGCTCTTGCTGAAGTTGTATATAGTCATCTACCATCTAACTACTAGCCCCACCTAGAGCATTAGGAGTGAGCATATTATGCCTCTATAACTCAACACTGCCTCATGTCTATTTGTTATCGCTTGCCTAAATATTGTAGTTGCTATCACAACCCAATAAAAAAATACACATGCACCCTAACAACATTGGTGGCCCTCTCTACTAATTCATCCTCCATGACATCATTAAGTATATGTTGTGTCAACTCAAGTAGTACTGAATCAATAATGACCTCCTAATCCTCATCATCTCTTGAACATGTAAATATCCACATAATTCATAAGAATCAAATAATATAAACACATAATCATCTTTACACAGAACATATGAACATGTTATTTAACTTACCATCAATGGCCCTTAGGGGATCTACATCTAATACCTCATCCATAATCATCCCACCTCTTGGAAATAGAGGTGCCCATTTATAGTCACTCCACCAAGTTGGGTAGGCCTTGGTCATTTCCACATCATCTATATCTGGTACCTCAATGTCAGATCATGCTCTATCAACATAATGGGAGCTACCTTAATAATCGATGGCCTTGATATACTATCTAGCCTCACAGGATCCTAAGAACTCCTCAACCATATCATAGGTTCTAGGGTCACATCTTGCACAACATTGAAATATCAGGTGACCCTCTCATACTAAAATTGTTCATATACATTATCCCAATGATCATGTATCTAATAATTAACTCAAATTTTCCTTAGCTAAGTATTATCCTCAAGAAAACCCTAGTACCCCTATAAGGTCTCCAAATGATATCCTCTATTATCAAACTATCTAGTAGCTTTTGACATTGTGTAGTCCTCCTCCTTAGTGCATGCCCTATCCTAATCCATCTCTTTACAAACACCTACAAATGAACCCATTCATATCATGTATATTTCATTAGCCTACTCACATCTATTTGCTCATATGTCTAGTAGTGTAATAACATTGATGTACCAATACCACCACTGCATATCTCCTATTTTAAAGCAGTATATATCCCTATATAGATGAGGAAGCATCATGCAACCCCAAGAGTACATAGTGCCATACTCTTTGATGTCCTATAGTATCTTATGCATCCTATAGGAAATTGATACACCACTCCCATCTATAATAACAAATGAAGAAAACAACATAGCTAGGGATTTTTACAATCGTAGACCATTGGCCATCATAATCAGAGTCAATAATATGTCACTCTGACTCCATATACAATGAGTCCCCTCTACCATGGTAGAGAAATACCTTGATGCCTATTATATTGATTGAGGAATAGTGGTCTCCTATAATATAGCCCATTTCCTAAATATTAGTAACTATAGAATCTGATATACATCTTGTAATGTCACAATCATCTCACCCATAGGTAGCCGAAATGTACATGTGTTTGCATCCCACCTCTCACATAATACAATAATCATATGCTGATCCCAGGGCATAGGCTATAGGAAAGCAACATATCTTAGGCATGCTCTCTTGAGCACCTCTATCTCTGCATCAGCTAAGGGCAAACCACATAAAGTCTTCATCATCTTCCCCATGTAGAACTATTTCATGTGGGAATTAACCTACAAAATTATAACCAAATTAGGCATCAACAAAATAAAACTAAACCCAAAAAATAACAACATACATAAAAAACAATAAATAATACTAAGCATCACATCTTGGGAGAGTTGGACATTAGTGTTGTAGAGAGGACAATAACACTACACCTTGGGGACTAGTGCCAGGACTTGGACAATAGCACCCAAAACTGGACATCAGCACCAGACTATGAAAAATAGCCTCAAACCAATTTTTTTTCAATAAAAAAAGTAAATAAGATAATAAAAGTGATACAAAATAGGAATTTTTTTGAGTCCCTTACTTGGCAAACCTCCTCCTCAATGTGAATCTGTGACTTGACCTCCTCATAACACAACAAGCTAGTTCCTCATCTCCTCGGCATATTTTTCTCACTCAAACACAAATACTTTCAACTCAAATAATCTAAATGTTTTGAATAATGAATCAAAATGACCTATTTAAGTCATAACTTATCCAATGCCACCTTATTAAGGTTACCTATGTGTGCCAATTTTTCTAACTAATACAAATCTCTTGCTATCGTTATATCTTGGAAACCATAGCTCTAATTTGTGAAGCATTTTTTGTACATGGGACTTAACATCAATATGAAATGTCCCATATTGGTTGAACGAATCCCCTCATCATTATCAAATCTAAAAAATGACAAAAAATAACTCATTATATTTAACAATAGAAAAGATGAAACACTTATCCAATTACATATTAAATTATTAACTCTGACACAATAAATACATTATTCAAACCTAATACAATATTAAAAATTCTAATTAACAACTAATAAAATCAATCCTTACCACTTTTGGTTACATATTCTCATCATAATCTTGTCTCTCTCACCAAAGGGGGGGAAATATGCATAGATTACTTTAGACATACAAATATACATACACACAGGTCTACATAGGTTTACATAGACATTCAGATTCACATATTATCACATATATAAAAACACAGGTCTACATAGGTTTACACAAGCATTCAAATTCATAGATTCTCAGATATATAGACACACGAGTCTACATAGGTGTATACATGCATTCAGATTCACAGATTCTCAGATATGCAAACACACAGGTCTACATAGGTTTACACAATCATTCATATTCATAGATTTTTAGATATATAAACACATGGGTCTACATAGGTTTATGCAGACATTCAAATTCATATATTTTTAGATATATAAACACATGGGTCTACATATGTTTACACATGCATTTATATTCATATATTTTCATATATACAGATGCACAAGTCTACACAAGTTTACATAGGTTTTCATAAGTTTTTAGATATACAGACACACAAGTCTACATACGTTTACACATATTCAGATATACACTCTATGCAGATATATAGTTTTGACTCAAGTATACCATTTCATTCAAATATTTAAATACATAGTTACATCACTCAGATATCATGATTAGGGGGCATGATGCAGAGTGAATATTCTTGGTCCCCATTTTTAGATTTATCAAATTACACTCAATATCATCACCAGGTTTTCACCAATTTAGGTCACATGCCTATTTGCAGTGGTTGATCCATAGTATTACACTAGACCCAGTTTACATACTTAGATTTAGAGTGGGGGAGAGTGAACCTTATTTCTCCACACATTCAATTTACATACTTAGATTTAGAGTGGGGGAAACTAAGCTTTGTTTCTCCACACATTTAGTCTACATACTCATATTCAAATTGGGGTCAATTGAGCCTTGTTTTTCCACATATTTAGTTTACATACTCAATTTTAGTATAGGGGAAATTCACACCATATATCTCCCCTTCACATATTACACTGTAGTTCTTATCCACTTATCTGGCCAAGAAGTAGGCCAAATACATATTACATTCACACAAGTAAGTATAGGTATACGCTCCTATTTTTTTTACTCTAGTACTTTCATTTTATTTCATCACTAGAATAAAAAAGGGGAAAATGTAATCACTCTAATCTGGTCAAGCAACCATAAGTACTATGTATTTTTTTGCTCTTTCACATGAGGGTCTTAGTAATGGTTATAACCCTTGTTCACATGGTAATTTTGTGTCTTTTGATCTTTATTGTCTTATTTTCCCTATTGGTGACACTCCTAATAGTCACATGTCACTTTTTTGTAGTCCTAAGGGACCCTAGCCTATCCTCCCTAATTTTTGCTATATTTTGAGCCTTAGAACATTAACACCACTTTCAAGATAGTAACACCACATGGCACTAGTATTCACTTGTGGATCTAGTGTTCGATGAGCCTTTTCACCCACATTTGAGTCTTAACCCCTCTATAAACCTTCTTTTATATATTTTTCATGACTTGTCAGCCAACAAACAAGGTATTATATTCAAAACAAATATCCTCCAATATAAAGAGCCTCACAAGGCATTTTACATCTAACACTTACTATTTTTGTACTTATTTACATAAAATTAAAGAGTAGCGTATGAAAAGGGAAATGAAATTAATTTATTAATCAATCCTAGCTTGGAAAAAATAAATCCTACTTACACTTTTGATCATTGATACATTAAATATTTGGGATCATGACCAAGATGAATCTGATAGACCTAACTAAAGAATTTATTACCACAATAACATCACTAGAGAGGGTTCCAAAGCCTCCATTCAAGAAACACTATGCAATAACCATATCTAGGTCACATGTTTTCATATTCACAAAGTAAATAAAAAATAAAGTAAAAATCTAATATAGTGCTCACCAAAGCTTGTGGCACAAAGTGGGGGTAATAAACATAAAAAGTAAACATGCATAGAAGATATATACTCACATCAATGTAAAAGAAATCATAATGCATGGGAGAGAATTACACATGTTAATATATCTACTCTTACAAAGGAGGAACAAAGATATGAATACTTACATTTGAAGATGAACCCGTCGAGCCTCAATTTCTTCCTTGGCCAAGGTGATTTGCAAGAGGTTGTTATGGTATGTAAGGATAATAAGGACAAGTTAGCTTTAGGCTATAACTTCTCTATGCATCCAAAAGACTTCTCCACAAGGCAATATTTGTATCTCCAAACAAAGTTTTAAAACCTTAAGATATGTTCCTCAAGTAAAATGGTAGATAAACAGATACACAATACAACATTCTTCTTCTTCTTTTCTTTATAAATGATGAAATGAATGTGTACATATAGATGAATCTAACCCTAAACCTTTTTGAAAGTTTCACTGACAGGGTTGGCCCAATCGACTCTATATCATTTTTGATAAAAATAAATTAGGTCTTGGGCTAGGTTGGTTAGGGGCCAACCTAGGCCCTAAATAAGTTTTATTAATTAGAATACAAGGTTGATGGGGAAGACAGTGTAAGATAAATTGTTGGAAAGGGTTTTAGGCTTTGGAAGAGGCTAATAAAAGCGGAAAATTACTAGATGAAGGTGAAAAATATGAGTCCAATCTTAAGGAGGTGTTTTTATGATATGGTTGTGTAGATATCAAGTGGTAGTATAGGGATAATAATTCTATGAAGCATCAATGGTCTTCCCACCCCTTTCCTAGTGCACCCCTTGGGGCATGCACTCAGAGAGAGAAAACATCATTAATTAATAAATTTTGAAAATATTATGTGTATACATATGCCTCACTCGAAGCTCATCATCTGTCACTTAAGTGCATCAAGGCATGATGTTTCGAGAAAAAAATATAACAACACACAACATTGAAGCTAAATAAATTACAGTAAGGAGAAAATAAGATAAAGAAAAAGACAAAATTAAAAACACATATCTTTACTTACCTTGGTGCTATAGATAAAGAATGAGATGTAAGAAATGTGAAGGTGTCCAATGTAGGTCACATTAGGTAAACCTATAGAAATTAGCAAAAAAGAGCAAAAAAATATTTTTTTTCAAAATATACATGTAATATGTGAAAAGATTCTCTACAATGTCACAATTTTAAAACATCTTATAGTTTAGAAAAAGAGTCAGTACAAACAAATATATGATCAAAAGATGAAATATGGTGGAAAATATTTGGCAGGTAAATAATTTTAAATAGTAAATATAAATAGAGGAAAAAATAATTCATTTATTATTTTTACTATTGTCAGAAAATAGAGCTCTAAGAGACCTAGTTTGATACTAGAGAGCCATCATGGTGAGGAGACAACAACTGAGATGGGAGGATGCATAACAGCGATAGTGAGTGTGACACAGGTAAACACTTATGAATTTCAAAGTTTTGAGTATTTTTATTTGAAATTGAGCTAGATATAGAAAAATCATTGGTAGGCAAAATCCATGCACCAAAATTGATGCTAAGATTTTCTTAGGTAAACTAGAGGTAGAATGGGATATTGGGTAGGAAGAATTCAAACCAATAAATGTATAATAACCTCACTGGGTTTGACTTAGAAAAACATGATATTTTTTTTTAACACTCTAAGTATGTTAACTATAAATAAGCATGTGACAAGTAACAACCACTGATCATTATCAACACATGAAATAGA
Organism: Torreya grandis; assembly: GCA_037957365.1. NCBI lineage: Eukaryota > Viridiplantae > Streptophyta > Pinopsida > Cupressales > Taxaceae > Torreya > Torreya grandis. Next base: position 1,281,686 of record JARHVA010002182.1, on the reverse strand, counting down.
TCAAAAAAAAATTATGGAAAGTAATTACAAATATGTAGCCATGATTGGTATAACTATACAACCTTGTTATTAGTGTACAGATAATTAATTAATTACATATCATTAGATTAATGTCTCAATAATAATAATTACAATACAATGTACAAGATTCAAAGCTCCACGGAGCATGAGTTCTCAAACTCCAGTATCTTTGGCAATCTCAAGTGTCATATTCAAATAAGTACTACTATGGGGAGGGAGAGCATCATCTGAGTGCTTTTTCACATCAACCATGGACCATTGATCCCCTGCACAATTCCTATTAGGAAATATCCATCCCTTCATGGATGAGTAGATAGTGATGGTGTGGGAATCCAATGAGAGAAGCTAGTACCCATGTGTTGTACGATTTCTGAATAAAACATACAGTGTATCATAAAGAAACTCATTCTAACAAGATATCACATAAACATGTAAATCATATACAAAAAATGACAATGTTTCACTAACATTATTTGGTCCAAGTTTTTCAATAGTTATTAATCTCCAAGAGTAGTAAATTTTATACACACCACTTGATCAAATTTCCTTCATATGACATTGTGATGCTATTAAGCTAGTGAAGTCTAATGTGAGATTTGGTTTATATATATATATATATATATATATATATATATATATATATATATATATATATATATATATATATATATATATATATATATAAATATAACAAATTCATATAGATTACTTCCCACTAGTAATCACAAAACATGCTAAGCACATGAATAATTAAATGCATACATTTAGTCTGTCAAACATATGAATGAATCTCCATAATATCATTTATTACATAATCAATAAGTAAACAAGTACAAATTATTCCACTAGGTATAATATATATATTAGGTGGCATATTCTAAATTCTGCAAATAGACACATAAAATACTTCTTACTAACTATCACAAAACATGATAAACGCATACATTTAGTCCATCAAACATATGAATGAATCTAAACATAACAAGTACAATTTATACCATGCAGGTATAATCATACATTTAGACTATAGTTTTCAAACATAATACACTCTATGAGATCTCATAATATCATAGTTCATTGTTCATGAGCATAACCACACAATTATGAACAACTAATCTTACAATTTAAAGAATCAAATGCCCCATAATCTTAAATAATAGGCAAACGAGTATAAATTATACCAATCAGGTATATCTTATGTTTAGAATGCATAATACAATCTCCATAAGTAGATTTCATGTATATAGTACAAGTAGTAATAATACATTCCTCCATGTTATTTATATACTACTTATTTCCAAGCAATTGGTCATAATATTTGTAAAGAATTAGATAACTCATAAACCAATTATACGTAATCTTTCATCTAAGTAACTTGTTATAATTCTAGGAGGCTGTATGCATAGAGTCCAATTCTTAGGATTCTATGACTTAATTTTCCATGGACAAAAACTATAAATGTAAATAGGCCTCCCAATATACTAATACAAGCTATATATGTATAAGCACTTGTACATATTAATATACTAATAGTATGTACCATGCACATGTTTTCAATAATACATATGTATTGTATGTAAAAACCAATAGGCATTTATAACTCTCAATTAAGGTTTCATTAATCATTTAATAGAGTATATTGATGATCAAATATGAGATATTAATATACCCAAAATATTAATGATCAGAGTGTTATATTTATTTGACTATTCCTCTCAAGTTGCCAAGTAGTTATAATATGCATCACTCACATAGTTTTCATAAAATGATCCCCTATTTATGATAATTAATCAAAGTCTTTTTGATAGTCTGATTGTGTATATTCAATATATAAATCCTTCTTAAGAATATTTATAGATAACACGCTACTTATTTAACATAAAATATATACTTTGCTATATTTATCCATGAATATATAAGATCGACTAACCACAATTTTCTTTATTCATTAATGTCATCCTTTATAACCAGAATGTTATATACAACTTACTATTGGAATTGTGATATACATAGTACATATCCACTTAGCTGCATGATAAACAACTTTACATAGATTCTATCCAGTCATAATAATTCCAAGGTTAGCTATATAAGTCATTGGACATACTTGTATATTCACTAAAAATTATTTATGGATCATTGAAACTTATATAAATCACTAACATGGATATATGGATTCCATCAATGCTATTGATACCTCACTAAACAAACTATCACTATGAGGAAACCTTAACTAATTCACTAAACATTATAATCAATTCGCTAGTTTTTCTAGTTTTAAAACAATTCACCCTTTGTATAGGTTTGCTATTTTTTTTCCTAGTTCATTAAAGATCACCATGTAACATATCTTTATACCACATGTAACATATTAAACAGATTAATCATGACTGGTCATCATATATCTAAATCAGATTAATCATATATTTTTTCTTTCATTAGAATATGATGATTTAATTTGAGAATTATATTAAAAGATTACACTACTTAATGTGTTATTCTAATAGAACCTTATAAATTTGTTTCAATGTATCAACATATTGATATCACATGTTTATAAAATAGCCTACATGTTAATACACTGTGAGACAAATCAATCACAATGACTTGAATATAACAAATAGCATGACAAAAATACTAAGATCACACAACTCAGATTATTTATATGAATCAATATCAATATGCAGTATCAATATAATACGTACAAGTATACAAGTATCACTACATATATATATGTACTTAGTATATTATTGATCGCCACTTAAATAAATTAAGTCATTGATTATATAAAATAAGTCACTACTTATTTAAAATAAGTCACTATATTTTTTTTGTATCTCATTATAATAAATCACTACGTGTACATCCCCTTATATTGTATATATATCATACTATATTATAACCATATATCAAATAATTGTTGATGCAAATATATATTTACTGAGTTTGTTATTTGCATTATAATACTAAATTGGCTGTTTGCATTATACTACTAAGTTTGATGCATGTTTTTACTCTGCTCATAATATAAAATTGCCTTATATCAAATCCTTAGTTTTCATGATACCTACAGGTTGATGTTATAAATAAGTCATTGTTATTACAGGTTTATTGAATATATATACACATATATCATTGCACATGTATATTTATCAGTCACTACACAAATAAGTCACTATATGTATAGTCTTGTAATGAATAATTCTATATAAAATCATTGGGAGGAAGTCGATGATTGCTTTATAATAGAGGTTTAGATTGACCTGTACCCATATTGATCAAATAGATTGTGAACTTTTATTTATAATCAAATCACTAAGTTAAGTAAGTCTTATATTTAGTTCTTCCTAATCAAGTCGCTGCCTTAATTAGATAATTGTTCTTATACTATATGCACAACTCACATAGCTAAGTAAGAAGTTTGATATATACAAATATATATAGCTTGTTAAACTTGCATATTTTGATTTATATTGGTACTAAAATACTTAAATAAATACTTGTATTAATTTTATGTGATATAATTTTACATTAATTCAAATTATATGCAATCTATTATATAATGTAAGTGGGATATCTTTATACTATGATCTCAAAAATATCATGATAATACAGAGTGACTCTCAATAGTCCATATCTATATTTCAATGGTTGAGGTCAACTCATCTTCTAAAATTATCACTTGACATCCCTATAACCATATCAGGGTATTTAGTATAATTTGATCAGTATCGTTTGGCATTTCGAATACTTTGACAACCATACCTAGAATTCATGATATCCATCATATTAATGTTTTCTATCCACCACCAATATAATCTATATCTAAACTATATTAACTAATAGTATAGTTTCATATATAATATAAAAATCCACTAATGGATCACTAATTAGATTATAGTTTGATTTGAATTCATAATTACCAATGATTAAAGCATAAAGATTCACATGAATTTAAATAACATCACCCACCTTTTTATGGCACCCAACTAGGATATCATGACCATGAATAAATTCTTTTCCAGGATCTTTCTCTCTTCCTCCGTAGCACTGCCCTTCTCTTCTTCTTCTTATTTTCTCCTCTCCTTTTTTTCCTATTGTGCCTCCCTTTTATCTTCCTTTTGCATATATCATGAGATTTATTTTAAAGCTTGTATTTTCTTGTTTTATTTTTGCATTATTCTATTTTTTTTAGAGTATTTACATAGCGCTAAGTCTTCTTTTCTTCTTCAATTTGCCTTAATGGCAAAAGCCAAAACTCCTTATTTTATTCTATTTTTATGTTTTTTCCTTATTTATATAGTTTACTAAATTTAATAAGAATTAACTCATTATCGATATTTTATTTTCTAATTTATAATGAAATATAATACATTTACTAATTATTATAAAATTAGTTATCTGCTACTAACTTAGCATAGGTAAATAATGACTAATGTAAGTTAATTATATTCCTCTTTTATATTATTGTAAATGCATTTAATTTTCCCATAACACAATATAACTAGATTAATTGATTTATAATCATTTAACTGAGCTAACACATAATTCACATGCATACATAATTATATAAATGCAAACAATTTAAACCATGCATTTAACATGTATTATTTAATGGGGTGTGTGCAAGGTTCTAGATGTTCTTCTATCATCCCCAAATATCTCCATCTAAGTCACCCTCTCCAATGATGTTCTCCCTCTGTCATGTTTTGAGGGATGAATTTCTTCTATGTATAACTCATGACAAATAGGTAGTTAGCCCATAACATCAAGATATGTATATCATAAAATAATGCTGAAATAACAAATTAACATGATCACAATAGAAAGAATATACATTATAATAAAATCATAATAATGAAATAATGAAATCTAAGCAACAGACAATTGCCCCATAAAAGCATATGACTTACAACTTAGCTAGTAATAATCAAATTAAGTCATCAACTATAGAAAATCCATTGATACTCAAGTAAATTTGTTTAGCAAGGAATTAGGATGTAACATCCTTCCCCCCTTAAGATAATCATCATCTCTGATGAATCTTATTCAAAAATAAGTTATAAATTAAAAACATTGTTCAATAGAAAAATAAAATAGTTTAAAGTATCCAAGCAAGTAAATAAATGTAAAAAATCAGTTATAAAAGTCATCATAGTCCTCCCAAATAGCACTATCCTCAAAGTATTAGTCCCACAAGGCCTTGTGCTATAACATCTCTCTATTACGTAAATGAGGTTTTTGAGTGTCAATTAATTTTGTTGGTTCTACCATGACCACCCTGGGGTCCAACACTATCAATATAAATCTATATGTTGTAGGACTGACCATTTCTAATACCTCAAAGGGTCCCACATATCTCGATGAAAGTTTCACTAACTTTTCAAATTTAGGATTCAACTAAAAGCACATGAAATCATCATAAAAGCTATAAATAAATGGCCAAAGAGATCCTATAAAGACTCTCAGTTCCTTTGCACATCTCTCTATCCTCAAGAGTGTTTTGTTTCATTCTAGAGAAAAGTGTTTAGAGAACCTGATAAGAATGATGTTTATAAATCCCCACTATTACTACTCTGTGTAGCCTTTGATAAGTATGACATGTCAATACTTTTGCTACTCCATGTATCTCCTAACAAGTATGACAATAAATAGGAATTGGAAATAATATATTTTCAATGTACACAAAATTAAGGAATAACATTCTACTTTATACATGTGTATGGCCATACGACTAAATTTGACAAGTCTATCTACCAAATTTTAGATTTAATAAGCTCCCCTTATCAGATCCAAAATTAGTAACTACTATGTCAATATGAGACTAAATAAGATCCACTCCCATCTCTTAGTACTCACATTCCAAATTCACCACTTGTCCTTAGGTCTCCATGACTTGATGATCTCCAAAATGTTTAGAAGGTTCAAAGAATCACAAATCCATACTAACAGATCATAGAAAGCAATGATATATGTTAAATAATTTGATTTGTACCAACATACATTATGATAAAAAGCATACAATCATTCCTTAATTGTATTAAGTTACCACTAGCCAAACATAACTAGTATCATATTTCACAACTTAACATATTCTGTTATATTCATTGTAATGAGGAAATAGTGTTAAAACTATCATAACATACAAATCCCATGGATCACATCGTCCTTAAAACCTTATAAATAAAATATGAGAGATAATGTATTCCTGCTTGCTCAGCTAGTTACATAACAAGATATAAGTTTATCTTAACCCATTATGCTAATAAGATGTTTCACACATCATATTCCATACTCAGTCTAGGTGAAAATTACATTAATGTCTCATCAAAACAACATGTTTTTAAGAAAGATAAGAATAATACAAATATAATCAAAAGTAAATCATAACATAGTAATTATAATAAACTTATAAGTCTTAGTCCAAAATTAATATAAATTCAAGGTTCACCACTTCACGTGGTCAAAGTTCACAAGTTTAGATTGTCACTAGAAAGTGTGACTCTAAAAATCCACAAGTAGTGGACTAACATCTCAAAAACAAAACTCTTAAATACCCTCACATGGTAGAAGAAAAAATTGTAACCTAACTTGTCAAATTCACTACACACTTACCAAACTTGTAAGTGTAGTATCAAAAATTAATTCCACAATTGAAAGGAAAAATATTTATCACATAGATGCATCAATACATTCCATTCCTAAAACTTTTATAACAATAAAATTACAAGACACTATCCCATGAACTCTTGGGAATATGTCAAAACAACATTATAGAAACAAGTTTCAACATTATGAAAATATGCATCCACTTAGGGGGATTATAATGATGTCAAAGGGGAGTGAGAGAGTAACAACTCACCTCCATGATAGCTATGAGCGATGACACCTCCTCCTAATCCACATAAATATAGGGGTGCCAATCCATGAACAAACTCCTAACACATAGGAATACTCAACAAAGACATCTACCCTACACTACAAAGAAAATTCCCATCACACTAGGTGGTGCCAATCCACATGCGGTTTTTTAGGATTCCCTCCCCTAAGATTGATGTACATAAGACACAAAACTCTATCTAAAATGTACATATTCTTAATTTTAGATCATCCCATACTTTTTGAACACTCAAAATAAAAAATATAAATGATAGAGGTGACATGATTAATAAGTAAGGATGTAATCACTCTCAGGGTGTTCGATCTAAGTGATCAAAATATTGTAGGAATCTCTTATTCATGACTCATGAATTATGCTATGCACTCTCATACAAACATAAATTACAACCATCACAAATGAGACACTCGATAAACCAACCCTTTAACAACTATAAGAGGTTATGAATGCTCCTAAGGTACACACTCAATGTACAACACACATTTCACTATTCTCCTTCCTAATAAATAAAAGAATACAAAAATGCTAATGGAATCATTAAGTCATAGAGTTTGATCCACAACTTTGACACCACATGTAACAACCCCACTAAGTTTGACATATAAAAATCTGATAATTTTTTATTAACACTCTAAGTATGTTAAATATAAATAAGCATGTGACAACTAATAGCCACTGATCACTATTAACACTTGAAACACATCAAAACCAATTATAGACAAAAATTACAAATGTCTAACCATGACTGGTAGAACCATACATCCCTATTGTTAGAATATAAATAAATAATTAATTACATCTCATCAGATTAATGTCTCAATAATAATAATTACAATACAATGTACAAGATACAAGATACAAAGCTCCATGTAGTATGAGTTCTTGAACTCTGGTATCTCTGACAATATCAAGTGTCATGTACAAATACATACTATTATGGGGAGAGAGAGCATCATCTGAGTACTTTTCCACACCAATCGCAGACCATCGATCCCCTACACAATTCCCATCAAGAAATGGTCCTCCCTTCACAGATGAGTAGATAATGTTGATGTAGGAATCCAGTGAGATAATATAGTACCTGTGTGTTATATGATTTTTAAATAAAACATGTGGTGTATCATAAAGAAATCCATTTTAATAAGATATCACAAAAATATGTAAATCATACATATGAAATGATAATGTTTCATTAACATTACTTGGCCCAATTTTTTCAATAGTTATCAATCTCTCGGATCAATCAATTTCATTCACACCACTTGATTTGATTACCTTCATCTAACATTGTGATGCTTAGTAAGATAGTGAAGTCTGTCTCACTACTTACTCAATATCAACAATGCCAGACTTGGTTAACATATATATAACCAATAGATTCATATAGATTATTTCCTACTAGAAATCACAAGACATGCTAATCACATGAATAATTAAATGCATACATTTAGTCCATCAAACGTATGAATGAATCTCCATAATATCATTAATTACATAATCAATAAGCAAACAAGTGCAAATTATACCACTAGGTATTATATATATATATATATATATATATATATATATATATTAGGTGGCATATTCTAATTTCCTCAAGAAGACATAATATAGTGCTTCCTACTAACTATCACAAAACATACAAAATACATACATTTAGTTAGTCAAACATATGAATAAATCTAGACATAACAACTACAGTTTGTACCACCCATGTATAATCATACATTTATACTATAGTTTTCAAACATAATACACTCTATGACATCCCATAATATCATAATTCATTCTTCATGAGCACAACCACACAATTATGAACAACTAGTCTTACAATTTTAAGAATCAAATACCCCATAATAATAAATAATAGGCAAACAAGTATAGATTATACCAACTAGGTATATCCTATGTTTAGATTGCATAATCTAATCTCTTTAAGTAGATTTCAAGTATATAGTAGAAGAAGTAATAATACATTCCAACATTTTATGTATATACTACTTACTTCCAAGCAGTTAGTCATAATATTTGTAAAGAATTAGATAACTTATAAACCAATTATACATAATCTTTCATCTAAACAAGTTATAATTCTAAGAGGTTGTATGCATAGTGTCCAATTCTCAGGAATCTATGACTTAGTTTTCTACAAACAAAAACTATAATTATAAGTAGACCTCCCAATGTACTAATACAAGATATATATGTATAAGTACTTGTACATATTAATATACTCATATTATGCATTGCATGCAAGTTTTCAATAATATATGTGTACTGTATGTGAAAACCAATAGGCATTTATAACTCTTAATAAAGGTTTCAACAATAATTTAAAAAAGTATATTGATGATAAACAATGAGATATTAATATACCCAAAATATTAATGAACATAGTGTTATAGTTATTAGACTATTCCTCTCAAGTCTCCAACTAGTTATAATATGCGTCACTCACACAATTTTCACATAATAATCTTCATGAAATGATCCCCTATTTTTGATGATTAATTGAAGTCTTTTTGATATTTTGATTATGTATATACAACTAAATATATAAATACTTCTCAAGAATTTTATAGAAAACATGCTATCTATATAACACAAAATATATACTTCATTATATTTAACCATGAATATATAAGATCGATTGAACACAATTCTCTTTACTCATTAACACCATCCTTTATAACCATAATTTTTTATATAGATTACTGTTTAAATTATGATATATATAGTTTGCATCCACTTAGTTGCATGATAAAAAACTTTACATAGATTATGTCCAATCATAATAATTTCAAGATTAGCTATATAAGTCGTTACACATACTTGTATATTCACTAAACATTATTTATGGATCTATGAAACTTATATAAATCACTGACATGGATATATGGATTTATACATATATGGTTTCCATCAATGTTATTGATACCTCACCAAGAAAACTATCTCTATGAGGAAACTTTAACTAATTCTCTAAGCATTATAACTAATTCACAAGTTTTTCCAGTTTTAAAATAATTTGCCCTTCATACAAGTTCACTGTATTTTTTTTTCCAGTTCAATAAAGATCACTATGTAACATATGCTTATGCCACATGTGACATATTAAATTGATTAATCATGGCTATTCATCATGTATCTAAATTAGATTAATCATATATTTTTTATTTTAGTAGAATATGGTGATTTAATTTGAGAATTATATTAACATATTACATTACTCAATGTATTATTCTAGTGCAACCTTATAAATCTATTTCAATGTATCAACATATTGATATTACATGTTTATAGAATAACCTATAGGTTAATACATTATGAGACAGATCAATCACAATGACTTGAATATAAAATATAGCATGACAGAAATACTAAGATCGCCCAACTCATATTATTTATATGAAGTAAGATAAATATGCAATATCAATATCATATGTATAAGTATTCAAGTATCACTGCATATATATGTATTCAATATATTATTGATCACTGCTTGAATAAACTAATTCATTGCTTATATAAAATAAGTTGTTTCTTGTTTAAAATGAGTCATTGTATTTTTTTTATATCTCATTATAATAAATTGATGCATATACATCCTTACTATTGTATATATATTGTACTGGATTATAACCATATATCAAATCATTGTTAATGAAAATATATATTTACTGATTTTGTTGTTTGCATTATAATACCAAGTTCACTGTTTGTATTATACTACTAAGTTTTATGGATGTTTTTACTCTACTTAAAATATAAAATTGCCTTCTTTCAAATCCTTGATTTTCATGATACCTACATGTTTGATGCTATAAATAAGTCATTGTTTTTATAGGTTTATTAAAGATATATACACATAGATCGTTGCATATGCATATTTATTAGTCTCTACACAAATAAATCATTGCATGTATAGTCTTGTAATGAATAATTCTATATAAAATCACTGGGAAGAAGTGGATGATTGCTTTATAACAGAGGTTCAGATCGGTTTATACCCATATTAATCAAAATGATTATGAACTATTATTCATAAGTAGATCACTAAGCTAAGTAAGTCACTATATTTAATTCTTCATAAGTAGGTCACTGAATTAATCAGATCGTTGTTATTATACTATATGCATAGATCACACGACTAAGTAAGAAGTTTGATATATATATATATATATCAAACTTCTTACTTAGTCGTGTGTAACTTACATATTTTGCTTTATACTAGTTCTAAAATACTTAAAGAAATATTGGTATTAATTTTCCGTGATATCACTTTTACATGTATTCAAATTATATGCGATCCATTATGTAATGAAAGTGGGATCTCTTTATATTGTGATCTCAAAAATATCATGATAATACAAATTGGCTCTCAATAGTCCATCTCTATCTTCTAGTGGTTGGGGTCAACTCTTCTTCTAATCTTATCGCTTGACATCTCTATAACCATATCAGGGTGTTCAAAATAATCTAATCAGTATCATTTGGCATGTTGAATACTTTGACATCCATACTTAAAATTCATGATATCCATCATATTAATGTTTTATATCCACTGCCAATATAATCTATATCTAAACTATATTAACTAATGATATAGTTTCATATATAATATACAAATCCATTAATGGATCATTAATTAGATCATAGTTTGGTTTGAATTCATAATTACCAATGATCAAAACATAGAGATTCACATGAATTTAAATAACATCACCTACCTTTTTATGGTGCTTAACTGGGATAACACAACTGGGAATAAATTATTTGCTTGGCTCTTTCTTTCTTCCTCCTTAGTGCTACCCTTCTCTTCTTCTTTTCCTCGCTTTCTCCTCTCCTTTTTTTTCCCTATTGCATCCCCCTTTATCTTAATTTTGCATAAATCATGAGATTTATTTTAAAGCTTGTATTGTATTGTTTTCTTTTTGTTTTATTCTATATATATTTTTAGAATATTTCCATAGCGCTAAGTCTTCTTCTTTTCTTTAATTTGCCATAATGGTAAAAGCCAAAAATCCTTATTTTATTTTATTTTTATGTTTTTTTAATTATTTATATTGTTTACTAACTTTAATAAGAATTATCTCATTATCAATATTTTATTTTCTAATTTATAATTAAATATAATACATTTAATAATTGTGATAAAATCGATTATCTGCTACTAACTTAGCATAGGTAAATAATGACTAATGTAAACCAATTATATTCCTCTTTTATATAACTACAAATGCATTTAATTTTCCCATAACACAATATCACTAGATTAATTTCCACATAATCATTTAATAGAGGTAGCACACAACTCATATGAGTACACAATTATCTAAATGCAAACAATTTAAACCATGCATTTAATATGTATTATTTAATGTGGTGTGTGCAGGGTTCTAGCTATTCCTTTATCATCCACCAATATCTCCATCTACATCACCCTCTCTGATGATGCTCTCCCTCCGTCATGTTTTGAAGGATGAATTTATGCTATGTGCAACTCATGGCAATCAAGTAATTAGCCCATAACATCATGATATGTATAACATAAAATAATATTGAAATAATAAATTAACATGATCACAATGTAAAGAATATACATTACAACTAACTCATAACAATAAAATCATGAAATCTAAGTAACATACAACTTCCTCATAAGAACATATGACTTATAACTTAGCTAGTAATAATCAAATCAAGTCATAAACTATAGAAAATTTATGGATAATCAAGTAAGTTTGCTTAGCGAGAAATTTGGATGTAACAAAATGCCTAAGGCATTTATAGTAAATGGTTAAAAATTTATTGATGTGGAGGAATAGAGTTGACCTGATAGATAAAGTTTGTAAGTTGAGCAAAAATTAAAGGGGTCAACGATGTAGTAGTGGGTTGATTTAATACCATAAGGGGTGGCCAACTATGTAGCAATGGGCCAACTTAGTTTGTAATGAGGAGAAAGGCTGACTATATACCAGAGGGCCAACTTAGTTTAGGGAAAAGTGTTGATGTAGTCTAAAAAAAGGGGTTGACTATGTAGCACAGGCTGACTTAGTATGTTAAAGTTGAAGAAGGGCTGATTTAGTCTCAAATGGGCCAATTTATTTGAAAATGATAAGGGTTGATTTAGTATTAAAAAAAAGGTACATGGCCGATGTAGTATTGAAGAGGTCGATTGTGTAGGAAAATCAACAAATCATTTGAAACTAAATCAAACTAACTAATTAAGTAGCTAATTTTGAAATTTTGAAGAATGTATTTTGATTATTTATGACATAGAGATCTGATACATCCTTTGTTGTTTAATATTTTGTAAAGACATTTGAGATATTGGTACCTGATAAATGCATTATGGCTACCAAATTTGTTGGATCATTTGAGTGATGTGGATGGAGATCAATTGGTCATGTTGGGTTTCAGAGGAATCATGGAGATGAGGTGGATCCTATTAAGTGTTGATCTCATTATTATGTTCCTTGGAGCATGGGAATGGTTGACCAACACTTTCAGTTGGGTGGTGGATGGGGATACTATTGAGGTGGGGATTACTTTGGAGAATGTCCATGCATTGCTTGAACTTCCTATAAGTGGGATGTAAGTGTTCATTGGCACACTGAAGGATTTAGATGAGAGATTAGCATTAGCCTAGTGGGTGACATGCTTAAATAGGATATACCCTAAATTAAGGGTTATTTTATTTGATGTTTATGTTGCAACCATTCTAGACATTTGAAAGGTAGTGATAGGACTTATGATAGCATGAGTGTTATGTCACAAGTTAGATGGCAAGGTATTGTTATATGTGATAGCCTTGTGTCAGTTGATACTAGATCAGATAACACTCTAATTTTTAAGATGTCATCTAGGTCTAATGCATGCATGTTATGTATGGGATGTTGTCCAGAGGGTATAAGACCATGGGGCATGTGGTTTTACTGAGTACTTGGATATATGAAAGGTTTTTCATGTATTGACCAGCTAGGTTACCCCATTTGATTGACGATAGGTTGCTTTAGGTTATGTGGTGAAGATAGGATCATGTAGCTTAGGCCGTGCCCCACATGCTAGCTTTACACACTATCAATGAGGGAAGATCATGTGGTAGCCATATACACACATTGTTATTGTATGGCCTAGTTAGTTGACCGTTATTACAGGGTTAGAATGGGTGCTGATCACATACCACTACACATCATGGGTAGAGATACATATGGTGGCATGTTTGCTAGTATAGTTTAGACTCTCACACCTGATGACCCCTCTAGTCGTGCATATTTAGTTATCATGATATGCTAGAGAGCTGAGATGGAAGAGAGGAGGGGTATAGAGATACTAATGATCAGGCTTCATCATGATAGACTATGGACTATTCGATCATAGTAGGTAGTAATAGAGCTGATAGGGGGAGATGCCATGGACATGGATGTAGGTGCGCAATAGGCACCACAATAGTAACATCAATGACCACCACAACCTCATCAAATATAGAGGCACTATCAGTGAGAGCAGGTGCATGGAAGGGATACAACACAAGAGGACCCAATAATCACTCCATAGAGACACCTCTAATGAGAGGATCACAACATGCTCAAGTGGTGACTCCTAGTTTTACATTGGTGTAGAGGCAACTCATGGAGGAGGTGCTCGATGGATGAGTAGATGGAGAGATCATGATTGGTGGGTGAGCAAAGAAAGAGATGGTGGTTGTTGACACCAACACTAGTGAAAAATCTTTTAATTTTTTATTTAAGTTTTGATATAGTAGACTAGTTGCATTGTGATTATGGTAGATAGATGATTTTGTGATATATGTGATATGACACCTATCTAATTTTGGTTTTATAGATTTTATGGTGAAGGAGGTCAGATGGGGATCCATAATTATGACCGCACATCATGACATTTTGGATAGGGTGCTGGTGCCATACAACCCCAACACTCTGGATGTTTCTATGGTACCATCTATTCTATCTTATGTGGGTTGGTTTAGAATTGTGGGGAAGGCTCTAAGGCAACTTTAGACATGCGGGGTTGGTTTACAACCACCAATAGTGGTGGGAGAGGGAGAAGCATAGGTATGGTAAGACTTGGCATAGAAAAGAGCAAAATGTCATAACTACTACTATTCAGATTGGACAAGTGCAAGTCTAGGTTGTCAATTTGTAGGGATAGGTAGGATGGAGCCCAGCCTTAGAGCTAGAGTGATTGTAGTGCGTATTTTTTATATTGAAATATTAATTACAAAGTATAAGCATCAGTGATGCAAAAAATTTAGCAGAGTTTCAAAAATAAACACACAATATCAAACTAGGAGGCATCCCCCCAATAATCTAAGCATCAATAATCAATATTACAACATAAAATATTGTCCCCATATAGGCGACCCATTAAAGTATAAAAGAACCAGAACTAGCACATGCATATCTTGCCACCTAGAATAGAGGTGGTCCCAAAGCCCAGTAACTACACTAACTTATCATCAGGCACCCTCTATGTAATGATGCAATCCATGTTAGTATCATCATCAGAATCCATACACATAGGTCCCATAGTACTGCTCAGCTTCGAACTTGGTTCAAATTGCTCCAAACCAATAATCAATGATGTAGGGAAATAATCAACCTTCTTCAGTAAGAAATTCATGTTAATGGGCCTAACATACTCCAACACCTCATCCACTTCAGTAGTACCACCCCTTTCAATGATCTTATTTAGTTTTATAGTAAAGACATTCACTTATTGTATTGTGTATTTTGTATAAAACACATGATGATATAGATATATATTGATTTTGCCAGTTGTATTGATCTCATGAGTTGTGCTTGGATGTGGATGTTGATGTATAGATATATTTATTTATGGAACATGTATTTAAATTTTGTTGTATATGCTATGGGAAATATATGTTGGGTGTTTTCTTTTCTAGCATTATGTGATACACATGCATGGTTAAAAAGAAAAAGGCAAAAATAACTTGGAAAAATATAAGTAATAAAAAACAAATGTAGTACACACTATATCATGATGGGAAATGTGTAATAAAAAAAGATGAATAAATATAATAAACCAAAGATGATAAAAAGATTAGTAAATGTTTTTAAACCTTGTAAAATATTTGCACTAAATTAAAATAAGATAAAATCACACTATATCACATTGGGAAGTATGAAAATAATGTAATAATATGGAAGGGAAATGAAGAACCTAATGATATAAAAACAAAATAATTAAGTTAATTAATCATACTAAATCATGTTGAGAAGTATAAAAGAGAAAACAAAATTGAAAAATGAAATTAAATTAATCCCACTAATTCAAGCTAGGAAGTATGAAAATTTTAAAAAAATGGTTGTAAGCATATATGCAATTGAAAAATAAGAAGATAAAAGTGAAAGAGTAATGAAGTAAGGATAAAACATACTATATCAAGATAGGAAGCATGTCAATGATGTGTAACTCATAATAAATCACTACTTATCTCAAATTTGACGTATGTAATTTCATTATGACTTGGGTATTGGAATATTTTATGAGGAAGGCCTGGTCCTATCCATGGTCTTATACTGAAAGTCAGAAAGAAAACACTAATGAGGTGGAAACAATTATGAAAATGAGTTTTAAAAAGATGTTTGTAATGTTTTCATTTGTGGGGAAGGCTTGGTCCTACCCATGGTATTACACTCCAACTCATAAATAGAAACCTGAGGGGGAATGATCAATTAACGAAATAATATTTCTCAAGGGGAAACATTAGGAATGTTTTAAATGGTAGAGGGAATGAAAAAATCATAATGTAGGCATCTATGAGAAGACCTTAGGAAATATGAGGCACACTAAGTACACATGAAAAACACTAAGTGGCTAGTGACCATCAAAATACAAAGGATACTCACAATAAACCCAAAACTATATAGGCAAGTAAGTGAGATACTAAGATTAACTCATGTTGGTCATATTAATAAGAAAACTAAAATGGACCTACCTTCCCATAACATGTTACCAATTCCTTAGGACCTCTTACAGAGTCGTCAATTTACTATGAATATTGGGTTCTACTGAGAGAAAGTAGGTAGCACTAAAATATTTTCTTTACTCTCATTTTCTAATCTACTAGCTTATCATACCCCAATGGACCTCAACTCTATCATGAGGCCAACTATGGAGTTTGAGATTTGATTATAAAAAGGAGATGTGTTATGAATCACATCTTTTAGTGTGATTTTGACTTTTGAAATTTAAATGTTGCCTTTTGTATCATTGTCTTTTGTTTAAATGATTTGGAATTTGTATTTTATGGATTTTATGATTCCTCCTCCATATGGATTTGGAATAACCAACATGAGTGATAAAAGTGACACACATGAATGAGCTTTAAATTTTGGCTGAAGGAAGCTAAGTATCCAAAGACATGACTGATTAAACACTGAGGCTAACCTATGAACCAATATGTTATCTCAAGTTTTAACCATGTGTATGCTTAGTTTATAAAAGGAAAATAAGGGAATGAAGGGAGGTCCAAAGTAGATTGGTAAGAATAGGACTACAATGATATGACTTGTTTGCTAACTGATCACATAGTAAAGAAGGATTACTAAGGGGAGCAAAGTTTGTATAACCAAGTCACAATAATAATTATTTATGTGGTTGAGATAAAGTACCAAAAAACATGATAAAATACAAAGAAATTTATGAA
Source organism: Torreya grandis (assembly GCA_037957365.1). Lineage (NCBI taxonomy): Eukaryota > Viridiplantae > Streptophyta > Pinopsida > Cupressales > Taxaceae > Torreya > Torreya grandis. The sequence continues at coordinate 1,264,071 of JARHVA010002182.1, read as the reverse complement.
AAGGAATGAAATAATAAATATAAGCATGTAATCATGGAAAGCATGGAAATAAACCATAAGAAAAGATAAAAGAACATGAAACCATTTACAACACAAAATGCATAATATAACAATCCATGTGAAATAGAGAAGTAAAACAAAATTTTACACAATCAAATGATATAATATATATAAAAGTGTAGACACTTAAATTTGGCCACCGATAACCTGCAACCAGGGTTTTGACCATTTCCACCCAAAATGCATAATTTGGCCTAAAAACACTAAAACATGCTAAATTATGTGAAACTGATATATTCAAGTGCCAATTTTGGCTAGGATATCCCTAAATGGGGTAATACAATTTATCGGCCAACTAACTTTGATTAAATCATTCTGAGTCAAAATGCCAATTTTGCAGCTATGTGCTTTGGATTGCTCTTTCCTATCAAGTCTTCTATAAAAGATGTGTGCCTTTGTTATTTTCTATTGGTAACTTCCTAAATGGGAATATGGTTCCAACGCATCTAACAACACCTTCCAATTCTAATCCATTCAAATTTTAGACCAATAACAAGACATTCTGATCAATTTGAGTAATTTGTGCACAAAGTGCTTAATCATGCTTAAGAGCTAATTAAACCAAATCAAGGCCTAATCAAGAATTCCATGGAAACTTATTGAATACTTATTTTTGGAAATAAATATTGAATATATGCATCATTAGGTGACCTCATTTCTTGGGAAGACATCTCTAGGCCATAAATGCCATAAATATCATGATTCATGCCCTCCATGGCTCATCAATGCCTTCCATGATGCCCTTCATGCCTCTTAATTTACCCTTCTTATAATGTCATGATGAGATAATTAAAAACTTAATTTTAAAAATTAGATTAATCCTCAACCACACATCTTCATTTCAAGATGGACGATTCAGGTTGATTCTAGATATTCTCAAAAATTTATAAATAAAGAGGCCATGAACATCATTTCTAAGCTATTTTGGTGCAAAGTTATAATGCACAAATATCTTAAAAGAGCCATTGCAACTATTTTTACCATGCCAAATTAATTTCAATCCAAGCCAAGCCACAAGCCAAAGGTGTCAAGGAGAGATGGAGATAGCCAAGCTTCCAGTGCCAAGGACTTCATGAGCACTAGCTGAGCAAACCACTACAACAAGCATTTTGGAGCATCCAAGGAAGGTAAAAGAGGTTTATTTTACATTTTAGTTATGTGTTTTATTCATGTTTGTTAACTAAGCTCTCCCTAGTGTCTATGCCTAGGGATGTTATGCTATTAGTGTGTTTTCTTTCATTTTGTTTTCATTTTGGAACTAACACCATACTAACCATCCTCTCTTGAGTCAAGTTCCTAGATCACATAATGGCACACCCTGTGGGACTAGACACATCTAACACCTAAAGATCATTTTGAAACTTTAAAATATTTAATTGGACCTTTAAAACTCTTGCAAATTGATTTTTTAACTTTATTTTGCCATTTTGTTTGCCACAGTTTTACACAGTAACCGATGTCGATAGGTAATACTGACATCAGTTGCATAACTTAACCTATGTCGGTTGGGTAACCAACATCAGTTAGTAAAAATTAATCATCATCAGTTGTAATAACTGATGTTGATCACTGTGGTTTTCCAAAAACACATAGCTGAGGGCTATTTTTCCAAAGTTCATTATTTAAACCAAAAAGAACTTCAAAGCTAAAGGACATGCTAACATTTATGCTACAGGACCAAGATAGATATTTGCTCAAAACATGTTTAAATCACATTTTTTCATGCTTAAAAATAAATTAGGAACCTTGTTTTAGGTGTTTAACAAAGAATTTAGATGTTTTTGATGAATGTTTTCAAAGTTTGCAACTATGACCAAGGGGTCAAATGAACACCACTAAATCTTTCATTTTGGGCATAAAATTGAACACGCTTGTCAATTCTTATTTATAATAGTTATTTAGATCAAATCTTTGTCTAGAAAAAAGAGAAATGTTACACGTATGTTCTTCCATTTTTCCCCTATAGGGAACCCTTGGAATCAAAAGCACCATACCTATTACAAATAGCCTAGTCCAAGGTTTAGAAAGAAAGTCATCTAAAACACTCCCCAAAAACATGTCAAAGTTTGGGTGACCTTGAAAATGACCCTAAAGTCTTTCTATTTTATGTTTTCTTTATTTTTTATGCAAAATTGGATTACGAGGGGGACTTCATCACCTTCCATGAGTTCTTTAGGGAAGCTTTGACCCAAGGTTTCATCTCCTAACATTGACTTCATTTGGCTCATTTGGAGTTGCACACGGGACGTAGTGGCACTTTGGATATCACACTACATTGAGCGAATAGTAGGATGTAGTGGTTGAAAAAAGGACTAGACCTTTTTGTAACAAGCCAAGTGATACGGACCCAAAATTCATGATTTTATTTTGCATTGTTTGGCATGAAAGTCATTTTTAAATTGATTGCCCTAGATCATTTAGAAACTTGTTAGATCTTAGACAAATCCCCACTTGTCGTGGAAGTATTGTTGGTGTAAGGTGCACCTCAAGGTCCATGTCTTAGTACTATCATTTGAGAGAAGTGGGGGGTGCAAAAACCCTACTATATAATGTGCATTTAATTTTAGATGAACACTTAAAATCCTCTCAAATAATGTATATTGATGGATTCCAATAATACCAAGAAACCTTGTCAGTTTAGGATCTAAGGGAGATTAATTAGTTGATCTTGTCATAGATTAAAGTCTTGTTTGGAGTCAAAACTTGGTGTAAACAAACAATCCAAACCAAACACATAGTCTAAATGTTCCTTTGAACAAAGAGGCATTATGCTATCCACATGAGATCATCAATTTACCTTGTTCAAAGTTCATCAAAAGCTTGAGAGTCATATCATCCACTTTAGCACAATTATGCTACCCAATTGAGTCTAAACCTTTACTGAAGTTGTTTAAGTCCTTCACTTATAATCTAAATTCAGAATTACACCTTTACAAGTTCATAAGGTTGATGTGTTAAGTGGGTTCGCCATTTGCACTAAAATTGAGGGAGATTAGGTTTAATTTCCAATTTAGTTTGAAGGCTGTTTAAAGACTCATAATCATTATCATCATTTGATAGACTTAAGCCATTTTGTGCAAGGCACTTGCACTTTAAGTCTATGTACCACAACATTTTGAATCAAGAAAAGTAGTGTTATGCTATCAAAATTATAGGAAAACATCTTTTACCTTAGAGAGTTTTTGAAACAAACCTTTTTATTACACCTTTTGGGTAGTATAGTGTCGTTATGTTGCCCAAAACATTTTGAATATTGTGTCATAGACCCTCTTGCATAGAGTTCCAAATTTATTCCCATATTTTTAGACCAATCCAACTGTACTTTTGTGATCTTTTGTCTAAAATAGTTATACTGTTCACTTTTGTCTAGCTTGTTTGTTAATAGAACCAAGTTTTTTACCTTTTTTGTCAGAAAATAAACTATATCTAAATTACCTTTTGTTTCATACCTTATACCTAGTTGATCAAGTTCATGTCCAAGAATCAAATGCCTAGTGTTTGTTAGAAGTGTTTCAAATTTGTTAGATTAAAACTTTCATCTATTTTAAAGTTTAGCTTTTGATGCCATTTGGCCGAGAGTCCTAGTGCATGCCTTGTTTGAGCCTAGCTTTTGATGTCGCATTTGGCCAAAAAACCTAGCAATTTTTAAATTCCTAAGTTAGACTGATTTGAAACACTTTAACCTTAGAGTTTGGAATTTTGATTTTAAGTCCATTTACTTGCTTATCTTTGTGTGAACAGTGAAATGTTAGATAATTCACGCTAGGTTGTTCCCTCACAAAACTTTGCATAAACCTTTTGATATTTTTGACGAATCTAGACCAAGTTGGAACATCATCTATTTTAGACATTGTCCTTTTTAGAGTTTGCAACACTCATTTACATTTTATGACAAAGCATTGACTATGGATCCCAACATGTATTCCTACACTCATAATGGATTTAGGTACAATCCAAGGATTAGTAATGTGTTGGCACATGAATAAATGGTACCAGACCCCTATGCACATAATATTGTTTATGAGATAGATTATTATCCCTCTTATAATACACAATCCAGGGCACAAAGCCAAGATCTATTGGCTAACTATTTTGTTAGCACACCACCTTATTCAAAACAAGACCAAGAGAAAATTGCACAATACCTAGCTATAATACCTACATTGAACAAGCTAGTACTTTAATAATCATATTTTACTAATATGGCTTCCATGTATGATACATTTTTTTTTGAGTGACATTTGTTAGAGAACAAAGACGAGATTTTGGTTAGAGCCATAGAGGCAGGGGCCAAGTTTGCATCAGATTTCCCCCATGAAAATTTACCAAGTCTACTGAGAGTGCCCCTTAATATCATTTATGATCAACATGCTTCTTCTAGCTATCCTATGGCTCTAGTCCAAAAAACATACCAAGATTCTAATATATCTAATCAAGGAAAAAACATCATGGAAGATCACTTTGACCAAATGCAGACAACATATCAAACATACCTAAATCTAGCATGTAATTTTAATTAGATGAACATGGTAAGTAAACCTCTTATTGACCTAGTTCCTTTCACAGGAGTGTTGATAGAGTTAATTGGACAAGAGAATCTGAATTTTGACCCATTCATATAAACCACTTCGATAGATAACTTGATGTATATGACCGTTATTGAAGAAGTGTCTTTAGCCTATATGTAGAATAGTGAGCCAAATATAGTAGATAATGTGCAAACAACATCCAATCTTGATCAAATTGGTACTAATGCACAAGCAACTAGCTAACAACATGTACTTATAGTTAATCCTATGAATAGGTCATCATACTAGGGAATAAGAGTTTCTACACCCCAACCTCAATAAGTTGCTTCCTCAAGTATGCAACCTATAAGATTAGGTAATCAAACAATGGCTAATGTCACACCTCAATGATAGAATGTGATGAATCCTACTCCTCCTCAACAAGTGACGAGTAGTATTCCATAATAATAGGCATAATCTAGTGTATCAATGCAATAGAGGACAAATAAATTACCACCTCAATTAGGGGAAACTCATGTTCCATATCACCAGGTAATGATGAACATACCTCTTCAGTTACAAACTAATATGCCAATCCAAAACCAAGCAAAGACTAGTCAATAATGTGAAAATATGGGTCAGCAACAGATGCCAAATCTTCAACCTAATTTCACTTACTCACAAGGATTCGTGAAACAAGGAGGTCCCCATGTTTCTCAAATACCTACTAGATAACCCTTAGTTCAAAATATGCCACAAATCTAGAGATAGGGTCTTGGTCCACAAGTTCCCACTCAATAGCAAGGTTTGATTAGTCGGTATCATGTCCCTTTTCAACCATAATAAGCACAATATAGTTATATCTCTCTATCCCAACCACAAAATCTTCCAAGTCAAACCTTTATTGCCAACCCAAATCAAAATATATCACAACCAAGTGTGAAATTTCAAGTACATCCTAATCTACGTATGCGTATTCATGGTCTATTCCCCAGCTAAACTATTATACCCCAATATGTATCTCCATTATACCCTGGTCAAAGTGTCCCACTAGTGACCTCCTAACCATCTATCCAAACTAATATTCTCCCTCAAACCAATATTACTTCCAATTTCTTATCCCAAGAATTACAACAGATAAAGGATGCAATTGTTTCTATTCAAGTTGGTAAATAAACTAAAAAGTTCAAATTAGATGACGTATGTTCCTATCCATTCAACATGGACTATTTATAGATATCATTTTATCTAGGATATGAACCACTAAAATTCGATAAATATAAAGGGAAAGGTGACCCTAAGGCTCATTTGACAAAAATCTTTATCGCATGTCAACCAATGGCATATATTGACATATGCCTTTTGCTATTATTTCTAAGGAGCTTGGATGGACAAGCCTTAAGTGGTTTTTGAAGTTGTCCAAACATTTAGTAACATATTTTGATGATCTTTCTGATAAGTTTGTGTAACACTTTTCCTATAATCTTGAGCATGAGATTTCATTAGTGGACTTAATGCAAGCAAAGAAAAAAATTGGTGAGAGTTTTGAAAGTTATTTACAGTGTTGGAGAGCCCTTACAAGACATTTCACCCATAGTTTACTAGATAAATAATTAACCAGTATGTTTACCAAAAATTTGTAGATTGAGATAGCTTATCATTTGGAACTACAATGCGTGCATACTTTCAAGGAAATCATTGACAATGGTTTGTTGATCAAGCGGGTGATCATTAATAAAGAAGTTATCAAAATTAATTCAATTAATAAAAATCAAGGTACCAATCAAGGAAATGACCAACATCCCATTCAAGTGCTAGCATCACAACCAGCCCAAGCCAATAACCATGAAATATTGAAGTAATTCAACTGTAATAGGAATGTTGTGGGAAATGGAGTAACCGAGTCCCATCATGTCAAAATGGTGAAAGGATCATCTGAACTACCTTTTTAGCTTAATCTTACCCAATAACCTCTCCAACCAATACCATAAGTGCAACAACTAAGACCTGCACAATAAATATAACAGTCATTACCATTACAAACCCCTCCTCTTAGGAGAACCGTGCCTACACATCGTGTCTTTAGTGAGCTAAGAGAACTTATTGATTCTGTATTTCTCAAGATTTCTACCACTAATATAAATAGTTGGCCTATACCAAATCATTTTCCAAAAGGTATTCCTTATCCTGATTGGTATCATGAAAATGAATTCTATGACTATCATTAGGTCAACAAGCATAATCTATGAAGATGTGTTTAAATCAAGCATTTAATTAAGAATATGTTGGATAATGGGGAGATAAAATTAGGTAATGGTGCTTCTAATTCTAATCAAACTCTTGATATTTATCAAAACCCCTTTCCCCAACATAACACTCAGTAATAGCAAAATAATCAATAACAACAATGACAATGGCCAATGCAACAACAAAATCAAATGCCGAACTCGTAGAATCAAAAAAATTAGAAATAAAACCTAAAATTATAGAATAATGGAAAAAATAAAGGTTAGAATGGTAACATCCAATAAACCTACCATGCATTTTCACATGACTACAATATCGATATAGGTCATATTGTAGGGGGTAGTGTTAATACCATTTCCATTAATCCTAGATGAAACACTAATCATTTTAGACCATTGCTAAACAACCCCATTCAATAAAATTACATGGATAATCCTTTTTTGACCTAGGAATGCATACACGCAAACTAGTAAACCAAGACTTCCCCTTTTGGACCTTATAGCGACAACTCTATCTTGCCACGTGACCACATGCAAGTGCACTGACAACTAAGACTTGTCTTATCAGGTCCCACACCATTCTCAAAATTTATTAGCAATAATGGTTTGGTATTTAATCTTGACTATGTAATCACAACTCAAAGGTCAGAGGTTACTATCCTAGGCCCACAACCATCTGTAACTTTGCTTGTCATCTAACCAACTGTTCAGCCTTAGAATAAACCATTCACTACTGACCAAGACAAGAAGTTTGATATTGTGAAACAATTTTAGTAGACACCAACACAAATTATATTTTTGATTTGTTACAAATGTAAATAATCCACAAGAATATCTTGAATGTGTTTTTGACCCAATCCACTATTACTAGTGACATATCCCCTGATAAATTCTAAGCTTTGGTTGGACACCTAGCTCCAACCCAATAAGTCACATTCAACCTAAGTGATATGTCTTCCCTTGGCTTGCTCCATAATAATCCATTATACATCAACATTTATATAGGATATCATAAAGTGAAATGTGTCCTTATCGACAATGGATCTAACCTCAACATAGTGTCTCTAAAGCTCATCAAGCTTCTTGGTACATAATAGCAAATCTCCAGCCAAAAATAATAACTATCAAAGCCTATGATAATAAGGAAAAAGAATCACAAGGCACCATAAGCTTGCCAATTATCATTGGGACTTTGACCCATGATACACTTTGCCATGTGATTGATCTTGAGTTGTCATATAATATGCTTCTAGGCAAGCCTTGGTTACATGAGATTTGTGCAGTCTCATCAACGTTACACCAATGTATCAAGTTTTCCCACTTAGGGATGGAAGTGAATATTCTAGGAGATTTACATCCATATGAACACTACAAACATCTTGAGGCTAAATTTAGCTACAATTATCAGTACGACATGAATCTAAGTTCCAAGTAGGAGAAAGGAAAGGCCATACTTATTTTTCCTTCACCAGATAATTGCATAGATCCTAATACCTTGGATTACCTTTCCCACATGCCACCTCTTGAAGATTATAATCATTTCACCATTTCAGATAATGGACCAAAAGAGTATGTGACCCATGATACATTTCATATTTCCAATCTTCCTCAGAATCTGAAAACCTTTGGGCGACCTAAAGTCACCCCACATATGCATTAGCAACAAAAGGACAAAGATAAGGGACCTGTCATATTTGTATCAACATTTGGCCTAGAATGCAACCCTCTTGAAGGGGATAAATCATAGTTATACAATGACAACCAAGTTGATTATTATAAAAATGCAAAGTATCCTATTCCCAATCAGATCATGGAGCATCACAATTATGAAGGAATAGGCCTCAAACTAAATCAATAGGGAACCATCGAGCCAATTTCCATGACTAAGCATGAAAGACCTTATGGACTTGGATTTAAATCACCTAGGGGTGACCCCACATATCTTATTTAAACTCCATCACCAGTGACTAGTGATGATGATGTTGACAATGAAGCAAAGTTTGATCATAGCCTCACCTTTGATAACCTAGCTGCAACCAACCTATTTGATAAAAATGCCATTTGTATCCTTATCCCATTCATCATAATCCACTACCATTATATTATCCCCAACTGATAGATTGGGACCAACAAGAATCTAGTCTGTCAATTGATGAGTTTCAGAATGATGAGGCATTCTATGAATTTTTACGCCTTAGAGATAACATTTCATTGGGAGATCACAAATCAAGATTCTCAATCACATTGGATCCTATAGCCTATTTTAGAGAGTGAGTGAACACCCTCAGCCAAAAATAAATAAGTAAAACATTGAGGTCTTAAAGTGGAAACCTCTTTGAGGTGCTTTTTGACTAGGGAAAAAGTAAAGATAAAGGATAGTCTAGTGGTGAAAACCTACTTCAGGCACCATTAGATGGGAGTGTTCATTCTTCTTCGAATTTAGATTAGGAGACCACCAATGATGAAATTGCTTGTGGATCTGAGTTCAACTTTGAGAAACAAAAAGTATTTGATCAAATTCTCTAAGAATTTCCCACTATTCTTGTCACATGGATAGATCTCCCATTAGGGGACTTAGATTCATTATGCCTAGGATAATTTGAAGATTAAGTCCTAATGAAAGACCCTGACATAATTCAATAGTTCAAGTCACTACCTACTATCCTAGAAGATGGTTTGACCCTTCTAGTCAAAGATGAAATAGAGGTAAATATTAGAACTCTATCAGACCTAAAATGGATAAAATTAGGAGCATCCCTCATGAAGGAGGAATATGACATCTTTACAGCTCTATTGAGATAATTTGTAGATATCTTTGCATGGGCCTATTCTGACATGCTTGGTATTAGACCCTACCTTGGTTCTACACCACCTTGTGGTTAATCCTAATGCTAAATTGGTAAAACAAAAGTTACATAAGATGCATATTTGCTTTGTTGTATTACTAAAGAAAGAGTTGGAAAAACTCTTAGAAGCAAGATATATCTGATCCATTGACTACTCAGAATAGATCTCTAATGTGGTACCTATTAATAAAAAACCTAAAGGGATAAAAAAATTTACCAATTTTTGAGACATCAACAAAGCTTGTCCTAAAGATGATTTTCCCTTGCCTAATAATGAAATGATCATCAACTCCATGGTAGGTTATGAAATGCTTTCACTCATGGATGGCTTATTCAGGATATAACCAAATTAGAATAACACTAGAAGACCAACATAAAAAACATTCACTACTCCATGGGGAACATTTTGTTATCAGGTAATGCCATTTGGCCTTAATAATGTTGGAGCTACATATAAAAGGGCCATGACTATCATATTCCATGATATGATGCATGATATTGTTAAAGACTATGTTGATGACATATTAGGAATATCTAAAACCATATTCGACCATCTAACAGTGCTGTGTAAGATATTTGAAAGATTATGGGAGTACAAAGTCAGACTCAATCCAAATAAATGTGTATTAAATGTAACCTTATGTAAACTACTTGGCTTCATCGTGTCTCATAGAGGTATTGAAGTTGATCTGGCTAAAGTCCATGTTATAACTAAGATGCCACCACCAACCAATTTAAAACAACTGCATAGTTTACAGGGTAAGATCCAATCAATCTGATGCTTCATCTCTCAGTTAGCAGACAAGTGTCATCCATTTACACACCTTTTGACATTTCACTAAGAAGATCACTGCCATTAATCCACTTATTCTATTACCTCTTATGCCAGGTAAGCCATTCTTGTTATACCTATCAGGTACCAACCATGCTCTGGGGGCACTCTTGGCTCAACATGATGACAATGGAATAGAGCATGTTGTGTACTACCTAAGTTATACCTTGGCTACATATGAACATAACTATGCATCTATTGAAAAAGATTGTCTGTCCATGGTTTTCATAGCTTAGAAACTATGCCATTACATGTTAAATAATAAGACCATGGTCATTTCAAAAGTCAATTTACTCAAGTATCTACTATCTAAAATAGATTTACAAGATAGAATGGCTAAATGGATCATGCTTTTCAGTGAGTTTGACATAGAGTATGTCAATCAAAAGGTAATCAAGGGACAAGTTCTTACAGATCAACTTGATAAAGCACCTCTCACAAACACAACCACTCATGTTTCAATTTCTTGATGAATCCATAATGACAATCATCGACACACCCTTTATGAAATAGCCCTATAAACTATATTTTGATGGTTCATTTACTACACATGGGTCAAGGGTAGGCCTATTTTTTATTACACCATAGGGGGATCTAATCCCTAAATTATTCAGAATCAGCTTTCCTTATACAAATAACATGGCTGATATGAAGCACTTATTGTAGGACTTTGACAAGTAGTGCATTGAAATATATCTCATCTCTAAGTTTATGGTGATTCTCTGTTAATCATCAATTAGGTCATAGATCATTTTCAAACCAAAGATGACAAGCTAGTTCCATATAAAGTCATGGTCGACATTCTTAAGCAACAAATTGCTAATATTTAGTTTGAGCAGATACCAAGGGCTAGTAACAGAACTACAGATGCCATGGCTACTATTGGCTTTCTGATTTGACAAATAGATAAATCTAGAGAGTATTAATTTCTCATTGAGAATTTGTCAACACTAGCTTATGAACCTTTAACCGTTGCCATGATTTGTGATATTATTGGTCCTAATTCTATCTGGTACTTAGACCTATATAGTTACCTTCATGACCAATTTATGCCACCTAACCTATCTCAAAAATAAACCAAAGCCTTCATTCATCATTCCACTCATTATACTCTATTTGTATCCACCCTTTACCATCACAATTTTGATGGAACTCTGCTTCATTGTTTAACTTTGGTAGAGTCTATGCTAGCATTAAGAGAAGTTCATGGAGTATGTGGAACTCATTCTAGTGGGGTAGGTCTATCCAAAAATCTCTTACGTACTGGTTATTATTGGCCCATAATGGATGTTGATACCACTACATATGTAAAAAAGTGTGATAAATGTCAATGACATGCTAATATGATTCATGCCCTAGCAAAAACTCTGAAACCAATGTTGACACCATGGCCATTTTCTAAATGGGGACTTGACCTCATTGGAAAGATTAACCCCACTTCATCTGATGACCATAAACATATCCTTACCACCACCAAGTATTTAACTAAGTGGGTTGAAGCTGTACCCCTCACTTACATGACTGGAAAGCAAATTTCCAAATTCATGTTCAACCATCTCATTTGCCGCTATGGTATCCCCTCTGATAGTATATCTGATAATGGAGGATCATTCAAGAACAAGGATGTGGACCAGATATGTATTGAATATAACATCACACAACATTTTTCTACAACATATTATCCTCAAATTAATGGCCAAGTTAAGGCATCCAATAAAATAATTGTTAACATTATCAAAAAGATTGTCAATGATGCTAGTCATGATTGGCACTTGCAGATATTTCCTGCCCTTTGGGCATATCATACCAATCAATGTAATCCCATAAGAGATACTCCATACTCACTTGTTTATGGTATTGAATCCATCCTTCCCATTGAGATCAAATTGCCTTCACTACACATCTCTTTCAAGCATGTCCTGGATGATCATGACTATCGAGTAGCCTACCTACAAGAGATAAACCTACTTGATGAGAAATGCACAACTGTGCTAAAAAATCTCCAAGCATATCAGAACCAAATCAAAGGCCACTATAATTGATGTATTAATTATATAAAATTTAAACTTGGTGATCTTGTTCTTGAAGAAAACTAAAAGAACACCATGGTTGAGAAGAATCATAAAGAGAAATTCAAACCAAACTGGATAGGGCCTTTCATCATTACTACAGATTATGGGTCAAGAGCATATAGGGTTGCCACATCAGATGGTGATGAAATTTTAGAGATAATGAATATTATTCATCTCAAGTGATACTATGCTTGAGTGTTAAGGTCTATTATCTGTAAGGACCATTTTAGTTATGCCATTTTATCACTATTTTTCTTTGTACAAATACCATCCTTATCCATCCTCTTCATCGTATCCACTTTCCACTTCTATTTAATCGACCCAGTGTATTCTAAATCCTAGCCCATTTTACCTTGGTTTTTGGCCATTCATAATTTTAACATCAAGGTATATGATTAGTTTCATTAGTTGGTTCAAGTACTTTAGACATAGATTGTATTTTGGGATACTGTGACAAAAGTTTTGGCAGTTACATCCTTCATTTGTTATTCCTTTCTTACCATCAATCTTGTTGATAATTATAACCACTTTTGGGAAAATTATTACCATTGATCTATGCCATTGTGTCATGGTTATAAAAACCTATGGGAAAACTAGGGGAAACATTAAGCCTTGATGTACCAACTTGCCACTTCCTATGCCACGTTGTTCTTTTTTACCAACTATGCCTATTTTGTTTAAATTGACTACTGCACTAGTTGAGTTCCACCACTATAAGGGCAAAACTATAGTGACTTGAGGTCCTACTCTAGGACTATGTAGGCAGCACTTGATACTTGTTGAGGTCAGTTTAGTCACTTTTCCATAGGTTTTCACCATTTTACAAGCAACCTAGTCTATGCTCTCGCTATTTTGTGAGCTTGAACCATTTAGTGTCTCATCATTCTCAATTGAGTTAAGACACTCCAAAACAATTCCAAAAGCATTTGAAAAATCATTAAAAAAAATAAAAACATTGACCACTTCTTTACCTTAAGGATTCTAGGAACCCTTACTAAGTTACAAGCAAATCACTTGTCATTTAGTTTCCCCATCCTTTTTGGCCTTTTTCTCTCATGCACTTGCCATTTTGTAAGACCACTCTTCTTCTTCTATCACATCCATTCTATTTGTTTTCCTTAGTTATCATAATCTTCCCATTCCCTGAGAGAACTACATTTGGCTTGAAGTTTTTTGTTGGATATTGCATCCATGGAACTATGTAGGAAGCGTCCACTTACCTAGTGCATATGGAGACAGCTTGGACACCACCTTTTTTTTCTTCTATTTCCTCATTTTGTTCATTTGTTAAGTTTTCACCTATTTTCTAGGGGCAATGTTCATAGGGTTGCTATTACATTGTTTGTTTGTTTGTTTGTTTCTACTTATTTTTGTTTGTTTGTCTGCTTGTTTATTTGCTTTTAGCACTGTTGCCTTGATTCAATTTATGTGTGTTTATTGGGTGATTACTTACCCATACTTATACTCAAATCCATCCATATTCATATGTTTACATTGTCATCATGGTTTATATCATTAGTGCATTATTTTCTATTTAGTATTGGATTATAGGAGTCAGTCCTCATGCATATTTCAGCCATGTTCTCATGATGTTATACCATGATGCCTACCGACACATGCTATAATAAACCTCAGCTTCAAGAAGTCTATTAAGCAATGGAGACATCTCTTCAGCACCAACATCTCAATTCCATCCTAATCATAACCTAAATAGACTAATTAAACATGAAAGAATTTCAATTTTTATTAGTTCAGATGAGCATCTCCCTACTAGTAGGTTGTTCCAATTCATCATTACCCTCTATGTTAAGTTGTCATCATCCTCAGCCAAGTTTATCATGTTTGATATAATCAGGGTATAATGCTTATAACTGCCTATGGGAAAATTATTGCACACCATCCCACCTCTATTTCTCAATGATTATAATCATATTTGGGCAAATCATTATGTTATCATACCACATTGCCACTATAAGGGTACAATGCTTATAACCACCTTTGGGCAAACTATTGTACACCATCCCACTTGAATTCTAAATGATTTTGACTAATTTTTAAATATCATTGTGTTTTCTCCTCATCATATTTCCTTTCTTTGGTCCCCTCACTTCTTTCTTTTTAAGGGACCATTTGCCAACCTACTTGTGCCAACCATTCCCTCGAGGGGGCATCATATAGTTAGTTTATCATCATTACAGTTTTAGGCATACATGACCTTTTCATTATTTGAGAAGATGTTACTATGCTTATAGCTTGAAATGCCTTCCCAAACAAGGGCAAATTATAGACACCTAAAACTGGCCACCGATAACCTCCAATCAAGCTTTTGACCAATTTCCACCCAAAATGCATAATTTAGCCTAAAAACACTAAAACATGCTAAATGATGTGAAAACGATATATTCAAGTGCTGATTTTGGCTAGGATATCCCTAAATGGGGTAATGAAATTTATGGGCCAACTAACTTTGATCAGATCATTCTGAGTCAAAATGCCAATTTTGCACCTGGGTGCTTGGGATTACTCTTTCCTATCAAATCTTCTACACAAGATGCATGCCTTTGTTATTTTATATTGGTAACTTCCTAAATGGGAATATGATTCTAACACATCTGAAAACACCTTCCAATTCTAATCTAGTCAAATTTTAGACCAATAACAAGACATTCTGATCAATTTGAGTAATTTGTGCACAAAGTGCTTAATCATGCTTAAGAGATAATTAACCCAAATCAAGGCCTAATCAAGAATTCCATAGAAAATTTTTGAATACTTATTTTTGGAAATGCATATTGAATATCTACATCATCAGGTGACCTCATTTCTTGGGAAGACATCCCTAGGCCATAAATGCCACAAATATCAGGATTCATGCCCTCCATGCCTCATCAATGCCTTCCATGATGCCCTCCATGCCTCTTAATTTCCCAATCATAAAATGTCATGATGAGGATAATTAAAAACTTAATTCCAAAAATTATATTAATCCTTCACCACACATCTTCATCTCAAGATGGTCAGTTCAGGTTGATTCTAGACATTCACAAAAATCTATAAATAGAGAGGCCATGAACATCATTTCTAAGCTATTTTGGTGCAAAGTTATAATACAAAAATATATTCAAGGAGCAATTGAAATTAGTATTACCATGCCAAATTGATTCCAGGCCAAGCTAAGCCACAAGCCAAAGGTGCCAAGGAGAGATGGATGTAGCCAAGCTTACATTACCAAGGACTTCATGAGCACAAGCCAAGAAAACCACTACAACAAGCATTTTGGAGCATCCAAAGAAGGTAAAAGAGGTTTATTTTGCATTTTAATTGTGTGTTTTATTCATGTTTGTTAACTAAGCTCTCCCTAGTGTCTAAGCCTAGAGATGTTATGCTATTAGTGTGTTTTATTTTATTTTGTTTTCATTTTGGAACTAACACCATACTAACCATCCTCTCTTGAGTCAAATTCCTAGATCACAAAAAGTGTCTCACAAGTATAATCTGAAATCATAATGAAGAAGAAAGTGAAATAACACCATGTTGTGTTCATAAATACTGATAAATCTATCCACAAATATTATCCATAAAATCTAATATATCTTTGTGAAGCTGGACTCTAACTGTAGTAAGAGTCTCATCTATCCTCAGGGAAAGTTGTGAAAAGACCTCTCATCAAATTTTCTCAATATAAAATGTAGTTATAGCTGAAGGATCATGATCATGAGGGCTCTTGTGCATTTAATAATCAATAAGGGGAATGGATGCTAAAATAAGAATGGTATCTGTGATACAAGAAGGTGGCACCACTGGTGAAGAAGGAACCACAAGTGGGGAACAAGCCACAAGTGAAGGAGGAGCCTTATTATGTGGATGGCCTATGGGAGGAGAAATAGTGGGCACATGAATGGTCATAAGGTGGTCATGAAGATTCTATTAGAGGATACAACAATGATCAATATCATGGGTACCATATTGGTTCCAAAGATAATATACCTCTCCATATTTTGGAATATACTCAATTAACTTGGGAGGAGGTATAGCCTTATCTTTAGCTTGAGGAAGGGTAGGACATAATGTGTCAATATATTGTCAAAGCTTTCAACAATGGTTAGAAGAATTATTATCTATGCCATGGAAGTGATAGATACATTTTTTAGTAGACTTTGGGGGTCTAATAATGGAAAGAGTAGAAGTAGAAGTTGGGGAAGTCTAGTATAATTGGAAATATATTCTAGTGACTGACAAATATATGAATATCACAATAAGGTTGATCAACCCATTAGGTAGATAGGGGATGAAGCTATGACAAAGTGTTGCGTATTGTCATTGATGTCAAAGGTGCATCTTATGAAAATTGATGTCAAAGGTGATTAAGGATAATTGACAGTGTGTGATGTTTCAAGGTGCATGAAATAATGTTTTCATGAGAGAAAGACAAAGAGAGAATTTTAAGGGAACTAATGTCTTATGTCTACATGTAAGGTATAGGTCATTGATGTCAAGTGCATATGAAGCCTAGTCATGACATGAAGAAGTATGTGCATGGTGAAATTAATGAATACAATCATGTGAATATGGTATGTCATTGTTTGACCATGTGAATAAGGTATAAAAGCATTCATGAGAGTTTCAAGGTGAGCCTATAGGGGTAGAACCTTCAGTCTAAGTCTGCACACAAATCACTCTTAAACCCTACCTAGACTAATGAGGTATGAAGATCAAATTTCAAGGCAATTATGAATATATGAGCATGGACAAAGGTAATATAAGTTTTTTTAGGTATGATCACAAATTTTTAGGTCAAGATTTGAAATAAAAGTGCAAGGATCATTATTTTAGGCCTTCTCAAGTTCATAGAATGAGGTGTCAAACTCAATAAGTAATTTTAAACATTATTTGGCATGTGTAACCCATACATGAGAATATGAGATATCAAGGAGCAATGGGAAGGGTCCTAGATAAGATTTCTAGGCATTAGTTTTGAATTCAAGTTACAGTCCTTTATGAACAATCATTAACACCAAAACTTGTGTTAAACCTCCCTAAAACCCTAATAATGACTTGATATGAAATATTTTGTTCAAAATAGATTATGATGGATTAAAATGACTAGATAATCTATTGGATCATGTATTAAAATCTCCCAAGTACCTCTAAGTGGTGGTGGTTAGTCAGATGAGAGAGAAAATGCATAGATACAACCTTATTTAACATAAATTATTGTAGCTCTCAAAAGTTGAAATGGTAAAAAAATCAAATAGATGGTAGAATAATTTAGAGAGTCATTTTACATGTCCATGATGATTTATTTATATTTTATATCCTTCAAGTTTTGTAATTTGGTCATCTAAGTAAGTGAGTCACAGATAGACCTAATGGTGTGAATAGTGTAAAACCTAGGCAGAGATGAAGAAATAGATTTGAGGGTTTTTGCATGATAGATTAATGAAATAAAGTGTATGAAGAATTTATTTATGAATTTTAAGTCATGATAATTATTTTAAAATCTTTTAAGGTTAGTGTATGTGGTGAAAAAATTGCTCCCAAAATGGACTATCTGGTTTGGATAGGACTGTGAGATATAAAGTCAAGAAATTTGTCTACCAGATTAATTTTTGCCATTATATCATATGAATTTACTATCTAAATATGTTATGGAGATATCATATGACCATTTTTATATATTATGAGTCATTAAAATAATCTATATAGGTGTTATAGGTCTAATTCATTATGACTAGTTTTTTAGGTTAATTGGCAATTCTGAGTGAGTTGTAGAGATGTTCTTGGGCCTTTATTTACTGAGTGAAGGTGTTCCAAGAATTTAATGATAACCCTGAGGTCATGAATAATATGTCACATGTTTCATTTTTCATATTTGAGAATCTTAAGGGTGTTTAAGCTTCATTATTGCAAGATAGACTTTTGAGGTACACATGCCTAATAGGGCAGTTTGTCCTAAAGGAGCTTTCATGGTATGAACGAAGGATATAGGTCTAATCAAGAATGGAGGAGGTTAGTGTTGTTAATTATCTAAGTGATTGAATGGTTTTTTATTTTTGGAGAAGGATATATGGGTCAAGAAGATCAAAATTTAGCGCTAAGAGGACAAACCTAATGCAATTATTTCTCCATGAGACCTAAAGGAGAAGTATGGCCTAATTGAGTTATGGTAAAACAAAAGGGGTTAAAATTGTGATTGAAAAATGTTCATAATATCTCATAAAACTTATTTATTGGATGAACTAAGAGGTTTAAGATGTGTGGTTGACTAAGTGGTGTGTGACCATGAGAGTTGTATATATATAAGGCAGTTTAGGCCTATTTGTATGTATGCAAAATAAGCAAATAAAATCTTGCATAATTGAGAAAAAAGTCTTGAAATGAGTTATAAACCATAAAATAATCATAGAGGTGACTGAGTTGGTGTTGAGTCACTTAGGGAGTTGGTTCTTCCTTGCAAGTAGGTGCTTATTAAGACCTAGTCAAGTGGGTGCTTGAATTTATTGGGGTTAGTGCTCCAAGTTGAGTTGGTGATCAACAAAAATTAATATTTTGTTTCATAGGATAGTAGTACATTTGTAAATATCATAATGGGTTTTATCCCCCTTGAGGGTTTCCCACTCATATATGTGTTTTCTTATTTCATGCTCATGTGAATGGTTCTTTATGCATTGATATGTCACGATATTGATTTCATGGTTCAAAGAATGTTAAAGTATAATTGAAAGAATGTTTTTTAAACACTAATTCAACCCTCCTCTCAGTGATTATGATTCCAACACAAAGGAAGAAGGTCATTGACAAGGGGAGGTAGTACTAGTAGAGAAATTGGCTTAGGGTCATTTAAAAGAGAAGCAACATTAGATATGGGATGAGGCTCAACTAAAGGTAGAGCAGGAGTAGGAACTAGATTAGGCTCAAATGAGGGATAAAAAAGATGTAGAGAGGGATTAAGGATGGTAGCAAGAATGTCTAGGAGAAACAAACTATATGGATCATGGTATCGAGTAAAATGATAAAGATTGGTCATAGCATGATCCATGAGCATGCTCCTAAGAGGCTCTATAAAAATTGAAGGTGTACCATTAGAGTGCTCCATCACTATCCTAAAAAAAAGAGGAATAATACTATAATTAGGAACTATGCAAGAAGGGATATGATAAGATGAATGGAAATACTAAAACAAAGAAGTATGATATCAAAGAATCTTGACATCTCTATTTTGGACAAGTCCTCCTAGAAACAGACAATTTAAAGTATACCCATCATCATAATGAAGTATATGAAGGTTGATGGTACATGTAAGTATGATCTTTTCATTAGAAGTGGAGTGATGAATAGAATTCTGAGTTTTTGTTAAGACCACAGGTATACCATTGATAGGTGGCTGACATGAATGCGACTTCAAGGATGATAAAAGTTAGGTGATGAGATAAGGGGATAAATCCAAAGTTTGACCTTGAGGTTTATCTCATATGAATCATCATCATCAAAATCTAAGAGGTTAGGTGGTATGTTCTCGATGAGTTTTGGGTGATCATGATAACTTCTAGGATAAAATAAAACATAGATTTATCCCCAAATCACATACAAGAGAAACTATTAAAAAAATAAATCAAAAATATAATAAATAATTATAAACATGCACAAAATAGGAGACACTATATTTAACATGGTTCACCCAAGATGGGATACATCCACCAAACTTGTCTAGTATATTATTTATAGAATACAAGGGAGAAACAAATCTTGTAACAAACCCTATTACACCTCTATACCTTCTCTACCTCCACTCTATGTACAATATATTTTTTTCATCTCAACCATGTATCAATACATTTTAGGGAGAAAAACACTTAAACATAACCTCTACCATTAGATCTATAAACCTTTAATAAATGGCCCATATTGACTGTGAAATTATAATTTTACAAGGAAACCCCCACACCATCAGGGATAAAAAGAATAAGATCCAAAACCCAGTTGAAATAACATCAGAATTTTAACCTCTAATTCTGGAAGACAATCAAGATCCACGCCTAACAATAACCTTAGGTAGAGTTGGTAAGAAAATTAAAATGTTGAGAATTCCCTAAATGCGACACTCAGCAAGGGTTCAAGACACCACATTCATGGAATTGTTTAGAATTCTAAGGGTTTGTTTCTCCTTGAATCTTATAGATAATACCATTGTGGGGAAACTTTAAACCTTTGTAGGAAAAAGAGGTGACAACCCTCATGTGATGAGTCCAAGGCCTGTCAAGTAAGATATTATAGGAAAGGGGAAGTTTAAATATCATAACCTTCACTCAAACAGTGATGGAAGGGATGGTAAGAGGAATCCACACACAACCTAAAGGAGGAATTTTCCTTCTATCATAACCTTGACATGTATTACATGTGGACTTAAGATTACACTCACAATATCTAAGATTTTTAATAAAGTCAAGGGAGGTGACACAATTACATGAATCCTCATCAATCAAAGAATGCTTAACTTGCATATAATGGATTTAAATGCTTATAAATAGTGGAGGATCATCTGTATGAAGTAGAATCTCATCAAGGATCATTGAAGCTATATGAAATTTTAGAGAAAGAGAGGTGTCTATTATTTCATCAACACATATAGACATCTCTTCCCATTATTGAAATATGCTATCTTCAAACCCTAATATGGTAGCTTCACATCCTACTAGGGGAGGATGAGGGATGTTCATTTCAAATAATACTTGCTTCAGATGGTTGTGATGATGAGGATAAGTTTACATGAGTTCAAAAAAGGGTACTTGTGTGGGAGACTAGTAAGTTCCATGATGGGGTCCCATTCATCATAACCCATGGGGGAACTACTAGATAGAGACTTGTAATGTTGGATAAGATCCTGGGAAGGAAGATTGGAAGTGCATTCAAACTTGTGTTGATAATATGTGGTTGATTTAGTTTTAGGATAAATTGGTTTATTGTCTTTAGATGATGGGATAGTAGATTGATGTAACATCCCCATTGGGATCTACCTAAAAATATATGATTTTTAAAAAAAAGTTTAACAACATATTCCTTAACTAGATTACACCATTATAATGTAATTAGTGATCCATATAAAGTACTATAAGTATGATAAATGTAAAATAATCATGAGACATTTATCCATCACTGATCACTATCATCATGTGAAACACATCATAATTAAGTATAGAAATTAACTACATAATTCCAGCCATGGCTGGTACAAACTTACAATTGTAATTGTCAATGTATAGTAAGTAATTAATTAAAACTCATCAGGTAATGTTTCAATAATAAATACAATATAATGTATAAATACAAGATACATGGCTCCATGGAGCACAATTTTCCCAAACTCTATTATCTATGGTAATCTCAAGTGTCATTTCTAAGTAAGTACTATTGTGGGGAGGGAGAGCATCATCCCAGTACTTTTTCATAGTAACCACAAATCATCGATCCCCTACACAATTCCCCATTATGGAATGAACCTACCTTCACATATGAGTAGATAGTGATAGTATGGAAATCCAGAGAGATGAGTAGATATATTCCCTATCTATATGTAAGTATATAATATGTGCTTTATTATCTCTATGACCACAACATACATATTTATTCAATATCACTATATATAAAGGGTTAGATGAAGCTTAATCATGGACTCTTGGATAAAGCATGGTTGCCTAAATTAGTGCTCAAAGGATGGGCCATGAAATTATTTGATTCCATTGTTATATGGACATATAATATAAATATAATAAGAGTATATCCTTAGTCCAAATTTAGAGAAGAAATCCAAAAATAAATACACAAGTGATGGCTGAAGCAAATATTTTAGAAGAAAATGAGAGAGATCAAACACAAGGTGACGGTACTTCAACTGAATCATGGGTCATTCAAGTAAAAATTAGATGTGTTCCTCATTGTAATTACAACATCAATATATAAATATTTGTATTTATAAAGTTCATAATTTCATATGGGAACTTGATCCAAAAATGTATGTTCTTACTATTCCTCACTACATCCTTACCACCATAGAGTCAATCCCAACCTTCTCAGCCATGGATGAGCATAAGTTTGAAATAGTTCATAGATCATTGAAAAGGCTCAATGATTCTGTGACTATAGAGGCCTTAATTCATGTAGCATAATTATAATAAATGCACCTACTGTCACTTGGATTTTCACCTTTTGAGGAGATAGAAAATATCTCCTCATCCAAGTGGCACAATGGAATCACCTCTAGGATTGTGGGTAGCCTAAGGAATGAGGTGAATCTCTAGATAGGGCTAACTCCCTTGATGTACCACTTTAGATTACAACTACTAATAAACTCAGGGAGTGAAAAAGGAGAGAGATAAATGAAATAAAACTAATATAAGGGAGGTGATACACCAAATAACATGATTACATCCAAACATATGCATATTACACTTGAAATCAAAGGACAAACTTAAAATACACTTCTCCATTCTTCATCTTCTCACATCAATGCTACACTATGAGGTTATGAATGAATGTGCAAAGCTAGGAGGATTAGAAAAGAAGCCTATGAGTTCAATAATGAATATTATAATTCACTTGAACCATGAATATCTCCTAGAATACTTTAGATGCCCTGTAAGAAAAGGCTACAAATAGGTGAAAGAATGAACAACATGCTAAGGAATCCATAGTTTTCACTAAGTAAGATTCACCATATAATTGAACACACTAAAATAGTCATATATGAGGTAAAAATTAGTATTATTATTTATAAAAATGTATACATTTGAGTATGGCTTCACCATACTCAGGTGGAACATCCAATACAATGGCCAAAATGGCTAGTCCTTATAGAACTTGAGAGAGAGAGAAGAAGAGAGAAGTCAAAGGGTAATAATGACACTTATAAAGATGATATAAGGAGTAAATTATGAATTTGGAGAGAGCATGGTATGAACCATATAATTTTAGGAGATAAAAGTGTCAATCCAAGCCACAAACTTCATGAAAAGTGGTAAGAAACTCTTTATTATAGCTTAGAAAAACTCCCTACATGATTAGTCCTATTTGAATGACTTATAACTGATTAAGAGAAGTTAAAATTATTTTAATGATTTTTAATGACACCATAAATGACTCTCCATGTATTATTTATAGGCTTGATCCTTTAGAATCAACTAGAAAGGAGGAATCATCATCTGTTGCCCAAAAAATTGCTCTTCCATGCACCCTGCACACTTGGCCTCAAAATTAGCATAAATTTATCATGAAAATATATTTTAAGAATTAATGACACATATAAATACCCTTAATTTACTTATAATCACAAGGACACCTTAAAAATCTATTCACTTGAGGTTTTCACACTTCTCCCTAGCCTGTCCAATAGGCCAATTTTGACTAGCTGAGTTGAAGCACATAATTTGGACACTTAAGAGATATTTCAAGGAATAATAGTGATATTTTGGGTTATATTAAGTCTTAATATTTCCATCCATATGATTTTAATCACTTGAAACCTACTAAAACCTACAAAACACAAAAAATAGTGAGAAAAACCTTGTTTCTACCCCCATCCATATAAGTCCATACAATCAAAAGGCATAAGGAGTATCCTGACTAAGTCCTTAGCAAAAAAAAATAATTTTTATAGGAAAAATATTCCATTTGGATAGATATACAAATCCATTTCATCTATTAGGTCACTATCAAGGGTTTACAAGAGTTTTAGAGCAGTTTTGACCCTTAAGCTTTGTTCATGAAAGTTGGATGTCCATGTTTCCAACCAATTTCACTAGTTTGATGTTAAAGGACCTCATTAACTTCCCCAAAGTCCTTTGGCTCCCATGTAGATCCTATAGGAATACATGAGCATTTAAATGTGACCTATTTGAACTTGATTCCTCCATTTATACAGGGTTGAGATGAGTTTTGAGCTAAAAAAGGATTATTTATGCTCTCTCTACCCTAAAAAATATTTTACATTTCATAAATGACCTAAAAAACATGTTTTAATTCATGAGGATGTTCCTTTCATGTGTAAAGTGAAAGTGAATCCTTATTTGGGCATTAGGCCTAATGTTGCTCAATAGGCCTGCTTGCAGCTTGAAGCACAAAATGATGTTGTGATGGTTTCCTTTCATAAAAATAACCTATTTTTTTTTATATCACCCTACAAGAATTTTACAATAAGTTATAATGGTAATCTCAAGGTATAAGTAACAATGACCTTCTTTTTGGCTCTTAGGCTTAATCCTTACTCTTAAGCCTGACTGCAACTCTTGTGGTTTAGAGAATTACATTAAAATTATTCCTTCCATGATTGGTATTTTAATTATGTCATACATGAAAAATCATCCCTTAACTAGGTCATTTTCCCATTTAAAAGCCTCAAATTCCAAGACAGACTAGTCAAGTAAGGACTGTGTGTGAGCCTTATCCAAGTGGACTATATATGCATCATGAAAACACTTTTATATATTTGATTTAATAATAAAGGCTTATAAAGTATAATATTATACTTATTATGGGGGGGGGGGTGTTTCCATTATCTATTCCTTACTTCAACCTTCCTTTTACTTCCCCCTTCAACTGTCTAATCAAGACTAACTGCCACTACCTTGACTGTGTTCTTGCTCCCTTCTCAAAAAAACCTCTATAGGTGTATTGAATGGTTTTAAACTTGATAAAATTATTCAATTCCATCCCTTTAAACTTTATATGGTGACTTATCAAAGGTTATATCACTATTTACCTTAGGTCTATGTAATACAACCTGAGCTGTTAAGTCTCATCTTACTGCCTATCTTAGTCAACATAGTTGATTATAACTAAATTTTAGGACCTATAAATGGTGATTTTCATGATTAAAGATTTAAAATATTATTTTGTGCCTCTTAAGGGTTACTTTAATTGATTTATCACACCACTTCAAACAATACCTCCTTGTCAAGCTAGGTGTTACCTTGACTATCTGTGTTTGCTTGTTTAAAAAACCTGCCCGACTATATATCCTTCTTTCCACAGTGACCTATAGGTCATTATTATTTTTAGAGTATAGAAAAAACTTGAATGGGTTTTCCCCCTAAACCCTTAGGTTATTTTTCCTTAGTTTGAACTTGTTCCTTTACCCTGTATAGGCTCAAACACTACCTAGACATCATATCTCCGTTGACTATCTACCTAAAGTCACCTACAAGTGGTTATAGGTTTATATTTCTTATTTAGACTTGGTTTTGATGTTTTATAATCTACATGAAACCTATTTAAGTCTCAAAAATACATTCTTGAATAGTGCTCTTCTTAAAAGTCCTAGAACACCACTTGATCATCAACTTTGGGCTACTATTTTATACCCTACTATAGGTCAACCTATACACAATGTACAGATTGGGAGTGTCCATACAAGGAAAATAAAATCCAATCTATTCCTTTGAATATGTTTTTATGTCATGAGTTTCCCTTGAATCATTTTAAACCAAGACCAAAGTTGGTATGATCTAGGATGGTCAAACTAGAGCATAAGGTCACTTTGTAGTCTATAGGCTGTAGAAACCACTGCTTGGTTTTAATTATTTGAAAGGCATATTTGGGCCTTATAAAAATTGGCATCCACAAATCCATCTAAATATAAACCTTGAAAATTTGTACTATTATAGAACTACATAATTTGTAGTTCTAATTTGTTCATGTGGCAAAACCCATAGGGTGCACAAAATAACTAATAGATTTGCATAGTCAAATTTTTAGCAATGGTTCATAAAGCATAGTTGATCAATTTTAAAACTCATTATATGAAAATTAATTTATCCAAGTTTAATATCATCTTCCAAGATCATTTATCTTGAAACCTCATACGCTGTCTGCACCAAGTACAATCTTGCAAGTCTCTTTTACTTGCCAAGAAGGGTGAGAAGAGAGATGAATGATTTTGAGAAAGAAATGACACTAAAAATTCAACTCAATCATGGATATGAGTGATGATGAGATTAAGAGTCACATTTAAACTTTTTCCAAGTGGCACACTTCCCAAGGAGGTAGTACAAGTGCCATTTTTTTCCTTTTCTTTAAGAAAATTGACTTCTCCTCTGATGAACCTAAAAATTTTAGTTACCAATAGTGGGTTAAGACTTATTAGGACATATGTCACATGAAATCACCCATTTTGACCTTCACATTTCCAAATAAATCCGTATAAAGCATTAAATGCACCTTTTTTGACCTCAAAATAAACTAAAAATGATAAATAGACATAAAAACTAATTGACCAAAGCCAATATAACATTAATTGACATCAATTAACCTATAATACACCCCATGACACTCATATTTCACCCCATATAGACCTATAAAATCAATTTTTTACTTATAGGTGCCCTAATTTGACTAAAAAGTCAATTTTGGTCAACAACACCATCGTTAAAACATATATTTATTCACCTTAACTCATATATTCATTCAACCTATTTTTTTTTTCAAAGGGAACATCATTATAACAAGATGAATAAGGTTATACTAAATGATATTATGATATTGGAAAATCAAATTCCTCTATTTATTCTCGTACTATACTATCATATAAGTCAGGAGTTTCTCATGAAGATGCAGTGTATAAGCTTGCTATTATGTTGAATGGGAATGTTTCTCCATTTAGGTTAGCTTCTCCCTTTAATTAGAGCTACATAATATTATTAAATAGAGCTACATAATGTTATTAATTAGAGCTACATAATGTTATTAATTAGAACTACATAATGCTATATCTATTTTCTATTGGCACTAACATGATACTCTAGTTATACATTCAGATATGTATAATTATTTAGTTTATGTTGTCCCAAAACTACTCGATGTTATAACCCCATAACTGTGATATTAGCCCAAGAAGATTTGAACTTATAAATCTAAATCCAGAACTAATATAAATAATGTATAATTAATTTAACATCACTTACATATTGATAATGATACACTAATTATATATACATATCTGTATTATATCAATATCAAACATAATTAGTATAAATGTGATTATATCTATTCACTGGCTCCTTTAAATAAGTTCACATATTGTAAGATCGAATACAAGTTCCTAATAGTGCAAAAACATGCTTGCAGAATTTACTTAGAAAACCCAATGTCATTGAAAACTTCCTCAGAACTGATGAAGATAAAACTATCATTTCAACAAACTAAGATGGAAAATTACTTCTGGTGATCACATTGATCAATTTAAGGTAGTTCAGAGATAGGCTAGAGAACATTATGACAACAAATTAAAGGTATGGATAAGTGAGTGCAAGCAAGATAATTTTAGGAAGCCATGGCATGTTATCTCGCTTCTAGTGAGCATATTTGTATATATACATTGATCTAGGTATCTAGTCTGGTAATTCATGGTATGCCTATAGTTAGCTAGTACAAAATAGTGATTATAAATAGTTCTCTATAACTCACTATCTATACACTATTATTTTTTAACCATAAAGCACTTATAACCATTTGCCATTCTTTGTAACAAGAACATAACAAAACATGAAATACACAAAAATCAATTGCATTATCTACCTAGTAATAAGCTCAGTTGTCTCTTTTTGCTTCCTTGTCTTCTCTCCTTATCCAATCTCCCCTATTCTATCCTATGTCCCCTTATTAAAATTTTCCCCTTTTTTGATGAAAATTAGCATTCAAATTTGTTTTTATTTTTAATTTTTTTTTGATTTCCTTTCTTCTAAAAGCTACCTTCTTTCTTTTATCTATTTTTATCCCATGATTTCTTTTTTTTGTTTTTCTTCCATCTTTAGAATGATTTAAAAGATTATCCTTTTTCTAAATATAAATATTTATTTCCTAAATAATGCATTTTTTTTAATTTAAAAAAAAACAATACAATTAGTTTATCTATTTAATTCCTTTTTTTCCACTTTTCCTATTTATACATTTATTAGAGTATATTTACTAATTAATAATAATTATGAATTAATGATTAACTCATTAATTAAATAAATTCAAATTTACTCTAATTACTTAAATTACATCACCAAAATCATTAATGGTTATAAACACAATCACATAATATCAGTTCCATATAATCATTAAACTAAGCTAGCAAAATATGTATAAATGATTATCTAAATGCAAGCAACATCAAAACATACTACGCTAACCATTTCATTATGCATTTAATATGTACTAGCTAGTGTGGTGTGTACAGGGTTATAGCCATTTTCTTTGTCATCTTACAACATCTCCATCTAGGTCACCCTCTTCGATGATGCTCTCCCTCCATCATTCTCTAAGGGATGAGTTCTCCTGCATCAAACTCACAACAAGTAGGTAGTTAGACCATAACATCATGATAGACATACATCATAAAATATAACTAAAATAATAAATCAACATGATCATGCTATAATAATATACACTATAGGTAACTCATAGCAATGTAATCATGTAACCTTAACAATATCCAACTATCCCATAATAACATATATATCAAAGCTTAGTTAATAATAAGCAAATCAAATTGACAACTATAAATATCCATGGATAATCAAGTAAGTTTATTTATCAAGGAATTAGGATGTAATAATTAAAGTATTTATTGTGATTGATTTAATGAAATATTATTATAAGGTTAAGGAATGTCATCAAGGGGTGTAGATGTTGGGATATTTGTATAAATAGTATGAAGGGTATTATCCAATTGAGGCATTGGAAGTAGTTCTTGGAAAGAGATAAGGTCCTCTTGCCCCAACTTTGTTAGATGAGATGGGGAATAATCTTGAATAACACAGAAGGTTTGGGAGGTTTGGTGCATGTGAGTTGGATTAGAATTAATGAAAGTAAAAACCCTTTTCATATTATTCATATTTACCACAGTCTCTTTGGGAGTTTGGTCAATAATACTTTAAACATTATTGGTGGAAGGAGTTGGCTTGTCATTATTGTCTTGATGATTAGGAAGAGGATCTTTTATATGGTAAGATGAACATTAGCCTAGTTCAAAGCTTGATTTTTATTTTTTATTTTGTGAGCT
This sequence comes from Torreya grandis, assembly GCA_037957365.1. Taxonomy (NCBI): domain Eukaryota; kingdom Viridiplantae; phylum Streptophyta; class Pinopsida; order Cupressales; family Taxaceae; genus Torreya; species Torreya grandis. Next base: position 1,234,472 of record JARHVA010002182.1, on the reverse strand, counting down.
TTAAAGGATATATCATAGGATTATTAGCATTTACGAAAGAATGAATCATGATTAAAGTTTAGTTTGAGAAAAAAATCCATAGCTAAATTATGTAACTATTTACAAATCTCGTGAGAGTGGCCCCAACTTGTATGAAACCAATTTTTTTTAGATCATACCATGATTTCATAAGATGAGTGGGATCAATATCTCATGTTAGAGGCCTTGGTATATGGTATATGCTTTTGAATCTCAACTAAGGATAATGACTTATGAATATTAATGTTGTTTGTTTGAGAAAATTAAGGATCAGGTGTGTTGTTTAGAGGGGGAACATGTTTCATAATGTTGTTGGGAGCGATGGATTGAATATTATGAATGGTACCATAGGAATTGGTGGCATCATCATTGGTAACATGATGATTTTTATTTTTAAGGAGAATGCGAGTGCCCACAAGAGGTTGTGATGGTTCAAATTGGCACATGATAAAATCTTGGCATTTGGCTTGGTCGAGGGCTTCTTCCAAAGTTCTTGGAGAGTCCTAACTTGATATTATAATTTGGGATAAAAAGCAATAGTGAATAAATGAAATAAGTTATCATCTACCATGTTATGATCACACTTATTAGACAAGGTCTTACACCATTTGATGAAAGCTTATGCTGTTTCAGTTTTAAGTTGCTTACAATTGATAAAGTGAGCCAAGGTATTCTAAAAAAGATCACTAGTTTGAAACTCTTGTATTAGGGAATTAACTATATCTTCCAAACTAGTGATATAATGGGGTTTGAGTTGATTATACCAATCTAATACATATCTAGAGAGTGTTTTCACTAATAGCTTAGTAGCAACAAAAGTGTTTAATTTGACCCAATATTTATAGAGATTATCAAATGTTTTTAAATGTAAGGTAGGATTAGTTGACCCATTGTAACTAATGCTGGGTGTGATAATTCCTATGTTGATATTGGAAATTTGAGGTATAAGAGGTTCATTTTGAAGATGTTTGATCATTTTGTTAACAAGGGATGGTTAAGGAATGAGGTTGCCATGGGAGTCCCTAAGGGGGGATGGGGGACGTTTTGATTTATCACTTCCCATGGAACCTATTGAGGTTGATTTTGAAGGTGAAAAATATGATTTTGCATTTGCATCATTTGATTGGCATTATTATTTTGAAAATTATTCATTTGATTGAGGGTCTAAAATAATAGTTTATGGGTTTGATTGGTATTTTGACTACTTTACATGACATGTGAAGCATTAGCATTAGTATGAGTGGCTTGGGTTGCACTATGAGAAGTGGCATGCATAATACTAGTGGTGTGAGAAGCATTGGTAGAAAAGGAATCGCTAGTAGCATGATTGAAATGTGTAGCAAAAGATGCACTAGTGGAAGGATTGGAATTAGAATCAAAGGAATCACTAGTAGCATGATTAACATTGGTGGTAAATGATGTAGGCATGGTTTAGGAGGAGGGGTCTTGTAAAAGTCCCACTAGAGGTAGACCCTAAAGAGATCAAAGAAGAAGAGGTCATAGTATGAGAAGGAGTCAAAATAGAAGGGAAATGTTGAGAAGCAAAGGTGTCACCCCCAAATCCATGAGAGAATATAGGAGAGGGTGAATGGGGTTCTTCTAATTGATGACTTATCATGAGATTATAAATAATTAAAGGGTCTTTTCCTCAATGTTGAGGAAACTCGTTAACAAAGAAAAGTATTTTAGGTGTGTTCTCTAATTTTAGCTAATATTTAAAGGAGAAATGAGGGTTATGAACTAATGATGAATGAGGAGGAGTCCCATAGTTGGTACTGTGAGTGGCCCACATGCACATTAATTTCACCTAAAGTGGAAGCCACAAACTATTTTTGAGGAAACCATTTGGGATTGGTAAAGTTCATCATGTTGGTTAGATTCAAATCTATGTTATCCTCAAATAAGAAGTTCATGATGAGAAAATAAGGCTAAAGGTAGAATGTAAAGACAAAATCAGATATAAGGATACAGATTTGAACAGGTCGACTATGTTTTGTAAACTAGTAAAATAGGAAGATAAGGATACACAATCATGCAGGTTGATTATGTATTACAGGTAGGAAGGATAAACAAGAAGATAAGGATACACAGTCAGACAAGTTGACTATGTAATGTTGAATAGGAGAGTAAATAGGAATATAAGTATATAGAGTCAAACATGTCAACTATGTACTGTTGAATCAGGGACTAAATAAGAAGATAGGGATACACAATCAGATAGTTTGACTACATACTTATGAACATGATATTGAACAAAAATATAGGGACACATAGTTAGACAGGTTGATTATGTACTTTAGGAAAGAAGGCTAAATAATCTATAAGAGATTTTACTGACCAGAATGACAGTGTTCTGAAATAGAGATAATTGTTTCAAGATAATTTTAAAAAAAGATGAAAGTAAGCACATAAGCAATTGGATCAATGTGGCTGATCTAATGGGAACACACAACACAAACCTTGCACCAATGTTGGCCAATGTAAGTTTTTCAATACAACATACAATGATCAAAGAATAAGTAATAATTTAAAATTAAATGCTAACTAATTGGTCATCCTAAGTGTTATTAAGTTATAATAAAGTTTAATTTTAATGTGATAGGGAAGTTGGTTGAAATAAAGAACTAGAAAGCAATGTAAGGTTGGTTTTAGGCTATTTAGGCTGAAAAGGATATGTATTGGTGATGGTATTGGCTTGATATTGGGGCCTACGCACTCAATTCATAATCCCACAGTGATAAGGGTGTCGAGTGTTTACCAATATATACCATCACCCACATATTTAGGCTTTGCTAGAAAACCAAGTTGACTTCCCCCTTGGTGATAAAATCTAAGTAGGTAGGCCTTGAGAAGACAAATGTTTAATGATTTTTGAATGTCAAGTGATTTGCTAGTGTATACAAAAGAGAAAAATAATGTAACTAAAATGGTAATTTTAAAACCACCTATTTAATCTATGTGAGTTACTATAAGCATGTAAACAACTGAAAAGGAAAGGTGAATTAATTACTAATAAATAAAGGTTAATTCTTTGATTGAGAAAAGTATAGACTCAGTTCAGGTGACACTGTATGCCAACAATGTAGAATAGAGTTCCTTTGGTCAATACTATACTAAAAAATCAAGATCTATAAGAACAAAATTAAATAAGTTGACTATGTATTTTATATCGAAGATAGACTACAAAATTGTGTCGAATAGGTTGACCCCATTTGCTATAGGGTTGTAGTTTTAAAGACTACAAACATGTAAAAAAAATACTAAAATAAGAACTGAAATGATAAAGAGAGATAAGAAGGAACTTTGATGGGCTTGAAGATGTTTTAGATTACAATTTCTTATGTTGTGATGTTCATATGTTTAAAAATTATACTTATTGGGTCAACTGGTTCGACCAAGTTTACAAAACCCTATATGCTAAAAAATAAATGATGAACAAAGTTGACTAGTTTGACTATGTTTATAGACCTATATATTGATAAAATAAAAATAACACATAGATTTGATTGGTTTGACTATGTATGCAAATTTAGAATTGAAGAAGAATACTATGCCAAACTATTCGATCTAAAAACCTGTATTTGGTGAAGACTTGCACAGATAGAACAAAGCCATTTTGGAGTGACTATGTATTAAACCTATGCACAAAAATTTAAAACTATACCAATGAGTTTAATATAATACTAAAAATATATAAAAATATAATATGATAGCATGAAATAAAACCTATAAGGTTTTGATTCATGTCAGGCTCACCAGAATGTATGCAAAGGGAAATGCAATTGATCTATTAATCAATCCTAGTTCGAAGAAGATAAATGCTACTTACACTTATGATTATTGATACATTAAATATTCAGGGTCATGACCAAAATGGATATGTTAAACCTAACCAAGGAATATTTTACCATAATAACATCACTAGGGAGGGTTCCAAAACCTCTAGTCAAGGAACACTATGCAATAAGCCTAGTTAGGTCCTATATTTTCACATTCACGAAGTAAATAACAAGTAAAAAAAATATAATCTAGTGCTCTTTAAATCTTGTGGCATAAATTAGGGGTAAAAAAGATAAAAAGTAAACATGCATAGAAGATCTTTACTCGTCAATGTATATTAAATCTTAATACATGAGAGAGAAGTAAAAATGTTAATCCATCTACTCTTATAAAGGAGGAACAAAGTTAGGAATACTTACCTTTGAAGATGAACCCATTGAGCCTCAATCTCTCCCTTAACCAAGGTGATTCACAAGAGGTTGATGTGATATGTAAAGATAGCTAGGACAAGTTAGCTCTAGGCTACACAACTTCTCAATGCATCTAAAAGACTTATCCACAAGATAAGATTCGTATCTCCAAAGAAAGTATTTAAACCCTAAGCTATGTTCCTTAACTAGAATGGTGGATAAGTAGATGCATAATATAATATTATTATTATTCTATTTTTATAAATGATAAAGTGAATGCATATATATAGGTGAATCTAACCCTAAACCTTTCCAAAATTTTAGCTGATAGGGTTAGCCCAATCGACTCTGTATCATTATTGATAAAAATATATTAGGTCTTGGTCTAGGTCAACCAGTTTTAAACCTAGACCCTAAATGAGTTTTATCAATTAGATTACACATTCAATGGGGTTGACAATGTAACAAAAATTATTAGAAAGGGTTTTAGGCTTAGGAATGGGATAATGAAAGTGGAAAATGATTAGAGGGTGAAAAAGAGGAGGTAAATCTTAAGGAAGTGTTTTTAAAAGATGGATATGTAAATAGTAAGTGGTAGTATATGGAAAACAATCTTGTGAGGCACCAATGGTCTACCCACCCCTTTCTCGGTGTATCCCTTAGGGCATGCACTCAAAGAGATTGAGACTTGATGGGTTCTCATAAGAGAGAAAACATCAGTAATTGATAAAGTTTGAAAATTTTATGTGTATACAAATAATATAGCTCAAATATGATGCATAATACTTAGTTTTCACACCTATACATTTGTAAGCTTGATCAAATAAGGGCCTATGAAAAATTCATTCTAGCATATTGTGCAAGTTGATGGTGCACATTCTGTTAGAGGTTTAATCATTGAGAGGGGGGATGAATCAGTGAGCACATATATTTTAATTTCAATTGTAGTCTTTTAAACTATTAACCAATCAAAATATATCAATTTGATCAAGCAACATTAATAAGAGAGATCATTCATTCAATGCATGCACAAGATCAAACACATAATACATAGTTCATATGGGAAAACCTCATGGGGAATAATACCCACTCTCAAGCCTACAACACAAATGGACTAATGTATTATAAAAAATTACAAAAAAGAGACTAATAAAATCCTTTAGACCAAAAAACCTTGATCATATCCTCCTAACCAAAGGTATTTAGTGAAACACCTATTTCACAAGGAGCAACTACCCCTAAATAAGACCAAGTCTTTTAGACCCTCCTTTGAACACCTCCATTGTATAAATGATGTCTTCAACACCTAGAGATGGATATCTATTTTATAACCTCTACACAAACTCTCTCTCTATCCTAACATTATGAACATGATCTATAGGTCATAAACATAGTCAAAAAACTATTCTATTCATTAACTTAATCAATAGGCACACTACCTATCCTTTGCTTCACAACTCTTACACCCACTTTGAACAAGTCTCTCTCACATGTCACACATCCAAGTCTAGAAACCAACACATTTGGTCTCATTATATATAGAAAATTTATGAATTATCAATTCAACAATGTTTCGTTGTTATCCATAATACATTCCTTCACCCTTAAGGCATCTCACATGGGTCACACTTAAGCACAATCCACTTTCAAATAGGCCTAAGTCAATTTTAGGTCCTATGGAAACCCATTCATATATTTTACACTTCTCTAAGAAAAATAAAACATAGAAACACTTTCAAAATTCATGGACCCATTCCAAATGATCTATAGGTCCTCTTTACGAGCCAACATCCATCACAATACACACTTACTTAAGCACATTTTGTTCAAACAACTCTCTGTACTCACAATCATTATGAACGAACACATAGTCACATTATAAGCCTTTGTTCATACTACACATGATTTTTTAAACCTTAATAATGCACACAAAACATCCTCATGGATTATACAACACTCCCAAATATCCAATTCATCAAGAGATATTGAAGCAACATCAGAACAAGATCGAAGAATCTTATCGGGTCACTTACAGTCCATTCACTAACATATAGTAAAATTTAAACCTTTATAAATATATCTATACACACTTTCAAATATTCAAATCCAAATTTTACAAATGTGACTTGGAGTCCTCTACCATTTTTTTTTTGCTTCATGAGCAGATTTGTCTTCTATTGAAAGATATGGATAAATTATTGAACACTAGTTTTTTCCCTTAGCAAATTCAAATATTCAAATGATAATGGTCACAGTTAAACCTTAGACATTATTCTCACATCTCATGTCCTCATATGTTCATATTTAATCTGAACCATCAATCTTGTTTGATCTTTAATTTATAGGCACTAATGTTCAAATGTTAAACCTTAGTCACTTTGACCTCATCTCATGCAATTTTGTAATGTTGACTCCACATGCTCCATCGATCTTTGTGGATCAATAAGGTATTTAAATATCAATGATCCCCATTCAATTAATCTATATGACACCCACTCATTTTTAGATCCTCATCCTATACCTTTACTTAGGTTTTAAATAGCGTGCACTTATCTTCATCTCGCTACATCTTGACTTCTTGGATCAATACACACTATTGATATTGCTCAAACTTTAACTTTGCTAAACAGCTATCACACTAACCCATTTGACTCTATGTGCACCATTATATTTGTAAGTACAACTATCATAAACTATTGGATCTCCACTAGGTCTAGATCTTTAATATCATGCAAATTGACCAAGTATGGGGACCAACTATAATATGCCTAAAAAGTGTACTTTGGACCTTAATAATGTTTACTATGCTTAGATGCATGATCTAGAATTTGGACCACATGATCACCTTTCAAAAGAGAACCCATACATATAAAAAACTAATCTTGAAGCCTTCACTCATTCAAGATATAATGCCATTAAAATTCCTTCTCAAAATATTTTTTCATAGAGCCAACTATGCTTAGAATTTATCTGGGAGACCAACTTTGATCCTACATAACGTTTTCCATGTTTCGGTGCATGATCTAAAATTTAGCACAAATTAACTATGCATAAAAATAAACAAACTCATATGATCACCTTCTCTTAAAACATTCACATGTGTGAGATATCCCTTCATCAAAATTCTTACTTAGCTCTTCTTTCCATATTGAAAATTTGGATAAGTCTATGAAAACACTATCAAAATGCATAAGATCCCAACTTTGCACCTATATATCTTTGAATGCACTAAGGCACATGACTGAGATTTAACTCATAACAACTAGGCACAAAAATGAACAAAACCATATGATCATTTTATGTAGACACCTTCATGCATGTGAATGCTAACATCATCAACATGCTTACTTGATTCTGCTTGAACCCTTTATAAATTTGTCTAAGTATGGGAACTTAGTGTAATCTATCTAAGAAGCTAACTTTGTACCCTCATATATTTGACCATTATTTGATGCATTACTTAATATCTAATGCATAAAAATGAGGGACTAATTTTATCACAACCATATGACCAAATCCCTTTGACTCATTCCCATGTGGCAATGGTGATGTCATCAAATTGCTTAGATTTTCTACCACTAGACCCAAAATGTCTACATGAAAACTATGGATAACCAAATGAATTCCACTTATGCACACAAGATCTCAAAGCATAGAAAACATCTTAGAGGCCTTTTTCACATGCTCAATACTCCATACTTATCTGTAATCATCTCTAGCCATACCAAAACTCAAGATCAACCAAGCTAACTTAAAGCACACTAAGACAAGCACATTGCACACTTTGTCATTGTTACTTAGGCTATCAAATCACTTCATTTACTCACTAAGACAACTCCATGACAACACCATGTCATCACTAACAAATCTTCAATAATTTCCCCTTTTTTCATTGATGCCAACAACCATCATATATAAAAATATATAGCTCACCTTCTCTTTCTTCAAGCACTCCCACAATAAGAAATTTATCGTGCTTTAACACAATGACAAAGTGGGCACAAATTGATCCTAAAGACTTGAAAAAGACCATAAATAAAAAAGGACCATCTTAGAAAGATGATACAAACTCCCCCTTACCTTGAGCTTACTTCTTCCCTTGACAACTTCCTCTTGCTCCATGCCAACACTCTCTACCAAGCACTTCAATAAATGAAGAAAAAACACACAAAAACCACAAAAATTTTATGGAACACATCAAGAAACATTTTAGAGGGACTCCCCCTAAGAAATTTGAGAAATTACAACTTCTGAGCATCTTCATATCTCCATATACCATGAAGAACCACCTCGTAGGGTTACTACCCTTCTCCCTCAAACTACCTCAAGGACCACCAAAAAAACTTCATGTCACTCACTAAATAGGAAACATGTATTAAACCAACCTAATAACTCACCTTAAAATACTCCAGCCTTGCTCTTTTGGAGAAATAGAATAAAAATCACTCTTCTTCTTATGAGTCCTATCAAGTCTCCTTATAGCCCTAGCTAAAACTTGTAGAGCCCAAAAATTTTAGTAGACACACCATTAAGACCTAAAAAATCATATCTAGAGCACTCTCATATGCCCCCTCAAGTATACCAATTTTCAACACCTATCTCAATCTCTACACTATACTCTTTCTAGTCAACATCCACCTTTGAATCTTCTTGTACACTAGAGACAACCATTACACACTTTTGGACCAAGATTTTTAGCGTCCACACCATTGGGAACCTTGACTTCCTATAACCCATTTTAGGACCTATAAGATTTTAGGCATAAGCTGGGAAACTTGAGAGCTAAAAAAAATCTCTAAAATGAATTAAACATACCTTTAGACCACAAAACACCTGAAGCATGCTAGAATAAGGTCAACAAACCTTTCCATGCAAAAATATAATCTTGAAAAATCACAAATCCTCTTTTAAAACTTGAAAACCTTCAATTTGACCCTATAGACTGACCATATATAGCTATGACATCATTCTAACATCACCACATCATATATTACATCTAGACATACCTGCTCCAATTGAGAATACCCAACTCTAGTCTTCTAAGACCATCTCAAGAACACCACATAAACACTTATTTCTCTACTTAAAGGAGTCTCTAAATAATCATAGATAGAGACATCCTTTTCACCGTAATGTTATATAATAAAGTGAAGCCAGGAGTGGCCCACATCTCCTCAGTAACCACTAAAATCCTCTTGTAGCTATAAGATTTCTTTATTTTTTCTTCTTATATTTAGTCTGAACTATGACAACTGGTTCATTTTCTATATCACTTTCCTTCTCTCCTAAGATATAATTGATGACACATGGAGTAACTATGGAATCTTGACATACCTTTTCATTTTAGGAATCAACCTTGCAGCTTGGAACCTTATTACTAGGCATAGACAACTGATATACTTTATATAAATCATGCTCAATAATAAAGGGATGTTCACTTGGGTCCATACTTACCTTAGAACTAGCCTCAACCAGTACCTTGATCTTCTTTTTGAGCTTGGTCTCTTCATTCTCAACATGAGTAGATAATGAGACCTCTTGCGACTCTTCAACTTCAGAAGCATTCTCCACCATAAAATATAGAATACTTGGACCTATAGACTCATCATAATTCCTAATTACCACCTTTGGCCTCCATGAGTTCACTTGCCTTATGTATTTCACTCTAGGATCCTAATAAAACCTATTCTATCTTGTAGGCCTTTGCTTGTAGAATCTAACAATGTGACCTCTCTGATCACAACTGTAGCAAACCATACTCCTTGATGAAAAATTAATTTGTCTTACTTTGAATGGAATATGTTTTGCAAAGTGTCATATATCATGATAGTTGAAGTACTAAACCTTGATTGCACCTTTTGACTGATGACCCCCATCATAGTTCTATGCAAATTCATTCTTAACAGGTCTTCTACATTCTCTAGCTCTATGCCCAAACTGATTACAAGTATAACAATAACCATTGAAATTTACATACCTCATGGAATTTAGATGTATGATCTGATTTTTCTTCAATCTATTTGCACCATCATTCTTTATTTGATGATTTATCCTCAAAGGCTGATTGTCTTTATTCACATTAGTGTTTATCTTATCTTGAGTTTCAGTCTTTGGTTCTTCTTTCTATCTAAGACCAGTTATATCACTTGCATGATTTTGATCATTCAGAATATTATCTAGATCACTTGAGCTCTTTTTAAATCTAAAAAATGACATTATCTTAATAGATACCTTCTCTAACTTAGATTTCAATGATTCATTTTCAATTACATACCTTGTACATTCATCTTCTTTAGCATTTAGGCTTGTAGATATAATTTTCAATCGATAACTGAGATACTTTACCATATCTTCATGCTCCTTACCATCTTCATCCATTCTTGTCTTGAACACATTGAATTGTTCCTCAAAGTCCTTTAGTTCAGATTTCATCTTCTTATTGATTTTCTTCTCAATCTTTAGTTCTTCATGAGCATTAGTCAATGCAATCTCATAGTCCACCACATCTTCATCATCATTTGAATCACTCCAAGTAGACTCCTTTTGATATGAACAACTTCCTTCCTTAGCCATAAAAAAATCTCTTTCTTCAATATGACCATCATCTTCATGATCATATTCTGAGTCATTGTCTTCACTCTCATCGGATGAACTATAATCTTCTTTGATATAGAGACTCTTTTTGTCCTTGAAGTACTTCTTGTTATCAAACCTTTTAAATCCCTTCTTAATTTTATCAGACCTAAAAGATCTCTTGCCATCATCATGACCTTGATCATGCTCTTTATCATCATCCTTCTTATACTTATAAGGGCACTTATCAAAATGTCCTATCTCAACATAATTAAAGCATTTGAGGGGTAGTTTACCTTTATACTTTCTTGAACCTATTCTCAATTTCCTTGAAATCAAAGTAATTAGTTCATCCTCATCTATATGAGGAATGCCATCCTCCTTCAATTTATTACCTTGGAACTTCTTCTTTGTCTTTATTTCATTATTGAAAGCTACTTTCTTCTTTGGTGGTATCGTCATTCTTACTCATCTCATAGGCAGTAAGGATGCCATGCAATTGATCCATCTTCAATTGAGTAAGATCATGAATTTATTCTATAGTAGAAAATTTTAGATCAAACTTTGGGGATAGAGACCTTAATACTTTTTGAATAATATTAGCCTCTTCAAGGTTCTCTCTAAGATCTTTGATGATGTTCACAATCTCATAAACTCTCTATAGAAAGGATGTCATAGAATCTTCTTCGTTCATATTGAGACTTTCACATTGCCTTCTATGAGTCTACAACTTAACAAACTTAACCTTTGAATCTCCTTTATAAATTATCTAAATTTTATCCCATATCTCTTTAGTAGATTTATAATGGATCACATTAGTGTATTCAGTCTCTAAAAGACCATAAGTAATAACATTTATTTCCTTGGAATTGTTCTCAAATAACTTCTTATCTGTAGTACTAGATGGAATAATATTAGGAGCAACATAACCATCCACAACTGATTACCATACATCAAACCCTAGGGACATAATGTATGTCCTCATCCTAGCAATCCAAAATGCATAATTAGATCCATTGAACATTAGTGCTTGCTTAGTAGAGAAACCTATTTATTGACTACCCATATTGTACATTGGATCACCTTTAAGCTATTAAACCTTTGCCAAAGGACCTGATTTGATACTAATTGTTACAAGTATAATCACTTAGAGGAGGGGGGTAAATCAGTGAGCCCATATATTTTAATCTTTTAAACTATATACCAGTCAACATATATCAATTTGATCAAGCAACATTAACAAGAGAGATCATTCATTCAATGCATACACAAGATCAAACATATAACACATGGTTCCTATGGGAAACCCTAATGGGGAATAAAACCCACTCTCAATCTTGAAACATAAATGGACTACTATTCTATAATAAATTACAAATAAGAGACCGATCAACTCTTTTAGACCAACAAACCTTGATCATATCCTCCTAACCAAAGGTATTTGGTGAAACACCTATTTCACAAGGAGTAACTGCCCCTAAGGAAGAGCAAGTACTTTAGACCCTCCTTTGAAAACCTCCACCTTAGAAATGATGTCTTCGACACTTTATGATGGATATTATTTTTTAACCTCTACATAAACTCTCTCTATCTCAAATAGGCCTCTCACATATGCATGTCACAAACTCTTTCCTTATTCACTCAAACTGTCCTCATTTGCACACTCTGACCTCTTCGTATATCCTCAAAATAAAAAAGTACTATATTAACATTAAGAACATGACCTACAAGTAATAAACATAGTCAATAAATTATTCTTATCATTAACTCAACTAATAGGCACACTACCTATCCTTCGCCTCATAACTCTTACATCCACCTTGCATAAATCTTTCTCACATATCACACATCAAAGTCTATAAAATAAGACATTTGGTTTCACTATATATATAATTCATGAATTATAAAGTCTAAAATCTTTCCTTATTGGGCACAATACATGCCTTCACCCTTAAGGTATCTCACATGGGTCACACTTAAGCACAATCCACTTTCAAATAGGCCTAAGTCACTTTTAGGTCTTATGGAGACCCATTTAGCTCTTTGACACTTCTATGAGAAAAATAAAACTTAGAAAGACTTTCCAAATGCATGTAACCACTCCACATTATCTATAGGTCCTATTTAAGTGTCAACATCCATCACAATACCCACTTACTTAAGCGTAATTTGCTCAAACAAATCTCTGTACTCACAGTCATTATGAACAAACACACAGTCACCTTCTAAGAGTTTTTTCATATCATATAAAATTTGTCAAACCTAAATAAAGAACATAGAGCATTCTCATGGAGTATAAAACACTCCCCAATATCCTATTCATCAAGAGATATTGAAACAACACCAGAACAAGCTTGAATAATCTTCTCAGATCACTTACAGTCCATGCATGAACACATATTCAACTTTAAACCTTCATAACTATGTTTGTACACACTTTCATATCTTTGAATTCATATTTATAGATGTGCCTTAGATTCCTCTACTAATTTTATTTTTTAATTCATGAGCAAATTCCTCTTCTGTAGAAAGATATGATCAAATTAATGAGCACTGGTTTTTTCCCTTAGTAAATTCAAATATTCAAATGACAACGACCATAGTTAAACCTCAAACATTATGCTCAAATCTTGTGTCCTCACATATTCAGATTGAATGTGAACTGTTGATCTTGTTTGATCTTTAATGTATAGGCACCAATGTTCAAACATTAAATCTCAATCACTTTGACCTCATCTCATGCAATCTTATAATGTTGTCTCCATGCGCTCCATCAATCTCTACAAATCAACCATGTCTTTAACTATGAATGCTCACCATTCAATCAATCTATATGAATACCTGATCACCATTACATCCTTATATTATACCTTTTCTCAATCATTAAACATTGTGCACTTGTCCTCATCTTGCTACTTCCTGACTTCTTGGAGCAACATGCATCACTGATGTTGATCAAACTTTAACTTTGCTAAACAATTATCACATGGACCCATTTGAATTTACATGCACCATGGGATCTAGAAGTATGAACTCCCATGAACCATTGGATCTCCACTAGGTATAGATATTTAATATCATATAAATTGAATAATTATGGGGACCAACTATAATATGCTTGGAAAGCCTACTTTGGACCTCAATAACTTTTGCTACGCTTAGATGCATGATCTAGAATTTGGACCACATGATCATCTTTCAAAAGAGAATCCATACATATAAAAAGCTTCTCCTAGAATATTCATGTATGTGAGATATAACACCATTAAAATTCCTTTTCAAAATCTTTTGTCACATAGCCAACTATGCTTAGAATTTATCTAAGAGACCAAGTTTTCTCTTGCATAAATTTTATCGCTCTTCGGTGCATGATTTAGAATTTAGTGAAAATTAACCATGTAAAAAACTAAAAAACCCATATGATCAACTTATCTTGAAATTTTCACATGTGAGAGATATGCCTTCATCAAAATGCTTACTCGGCTCTTCTTACCATATTGCAATTTTTGCTAAGTATAGGAAAACATTGTCAAAATGCATAAGAACCCAACTTTGCACCCATATATATTTGACTGCGCTTAGGTGCATGACCTGAGATTTAGTGAACAATAACTAGGCATATATATGAACAAAACCATATGATAATTTTGTCCAGATAGCTCCATTTGTGTGGATCCTAACATCATCAATAGGCTTACTTGGCTCTGCTTGAACCCTTTACAAATTTGGCTAAGTATGGGAACTTAGTGTATTTTGTTTAAGAAGCCAACTTTTCACCCTCATATCTTCGACCATACTTCAATGCATGAATTGAAATATGGTTCATAAAAACTATGGAATAAATTGATCACGACCATATGACCAACTCCCCTTGACTCATTCCTATGTGGTAATAATGATGTCATCAAACTGCCTACTCAATTTTTTTACCATTGGTCCCAAAGTGTTTAGATGAAAAATATGGACAAATAGATGAATTCCACTTATGAAAACAAGATTTAAAATCTTATAAAATATCTTATGGACCTTTTATACATGCTTAATACTCCATTCTCATCCATAATCATCTCTATCCATACCAAAACTAAAGATCTATCAATCCAACTTCAAGCACACAAGGACAAACACATTGCACACTTTGTCATTATTACTTAGGATATCAAATCACTTCATCTACTCACTAGGACACATCCATGAAATCATCATGACATCAATGAAAACTCTCCAAAACTCTACCCCTTTGTCATTGATGTCAATAACCATCATATATAGTAATATACAACTCACCTTCTCTTTCTTCAAGCACTCCCACAACATGAACTTTCTCCCCATTTGACACCATGACAAAGTGGGCACCAAATGATCTTTAGGACCTAAAAATAACATAAATAGGAAAGGATCATATTATAAATATGATACAAACTCCCCCTTACCTTGAGCCTACATCTTCTTGCCTTTACAACTTCCTCTTGGTCCAAGCCAACACTCTATTCAACCAAGCAATGAAATAAATGAAGAGAGAACACACAAAAATCATAATGGAACACATTAATAAACATCTGAAAGGGACTCCCCCTAATAACTCTAAGTAATTTCACCTTCTAAGCATCTTTAGATCTCCATACACCATGAAGAACCACCTCATAGGCTTACTACCCTTCTCTCTCAAACCACCTCAAGGACCACCAATAAACTTCATTTCACTCAAAAAATAAGAAAAATGTATTAAAATAACATGATAAATCACTGTGAAATACTCAAGCCTTGCTCTTTTGGATAAATACAAGAAAAATCACTCTTCTTCTTACTAGTCCTATCAAGTCTCCTTATATCGCTACCTAGAACTTGCAAAGCCCACAACTTTTATTAGACACAACATCAAACCTTGAAACTTCATATATATATCAATCTCATATTCCCCCTCAATCACACTAATTTTCAAAACCTATCTCAACCTTTGAAACATACTCCTTCTGGTCAATGTCTACCTCTAAAACTTCTTGTGCACTTGGAGACAACCATTACACACTTATGGACCAAGATTTGAGCTTCCACACCATTGGGAACCTTAACTTTCTATAACCCATTTTAGGACCTGCAAGATCTTAACCACAAAATGGGAAACCTGAGAGCTAGCAAAAATCTTCAAAATGAATTAAACATACCTTCAAACCACAAAAAACCTAGAGAATGCTAAAATAAGGTCAACAAACCTTTATATGTAAAAGGATCATCTTGAAAAATCACAAATCCTCTTTTGTAACTTGAAAACCTTCAATTTGACCCTACAGAGTAACCATATATAGCTATGACATCATTCTAACATCACCACAACATATATTCCATTTAGACATACCTGCTCTAACTAAGAACACTCAACTCTAGTCTTCTAGGACCATCTTAAGAACACCACAACAATACTTGCTTATCCACTAAAAGGAGTCTCTTAAGAAGCATATATAAAGACATCCTTTGCACCATAATGTTCTAAAACAAAGTGAAGACAAAAGTGGACCACATCTCCTTAGTAACCATTATAATCCTTTTGTAGCTATAATATTTCTTTCTTTTGTTCTTATTCTCTTTTGTCTAAATTATGACAATTTGTTCCTTTTATATATCACTTTTCTTCTCTCCTAAGATAGAATTGAGAACACATGGAGCAACTATGGAATCTTGACATACCTTTTCATTTGAAGAATCAACCTTGTAGTTTGGAACCTCATTACTAAGCATAAACAACTGATGTACTTTGTATGAAGCATGCTAAAAAACAACAAGATGTTCACTTGGATCCATAATTACCTCAAAATTAGCCTTAACTAGTACCTTGATTTTCTCCTTGAGCTTGATCTCTTCATTCTCAACATGAGTAAACAATGAGACCTTTTGGGACTCTTAAAATTCAGAAGCATTATCCACCATGGAAAATAGATTACTTGGACCTACAGACTCATCATAATTTATACTTACCACCTTTGGTGTTCATGAGTTCACTTGCCTTCTATCTTGTACTCTAGGATCCTGATAAAACCTATTCTATCTTGTAGGCCTTTGCTTGTAGAACATATCAATGTAACCTATCTATTCATAAATATAGTAAACCATACTCTTTTATGGAAACTCAACTTGTCTTACCTTGAATGGATAATGTTTTTCAAAGTGTCCTATATCATGATAATTGAATAACTCAACCTTGCTCACACTTTTTGACTGATGACCCCCTTCATAGTTCTATGCAAATTCATTCTTAACAGGTCTTTTACATTCTCTAGCTCTATGGTGAATAAAACCCAATCTCAAGCTTAAAACATAAATGGACTACTATCTTATAATAAATTACAAACAAGAAACTGATCAACTCCCTTAGACCAACAAACCTTGATCATATCCTCCTAACCAAAGGTATTTAGTGAAACAACTGTTTCACAAGGAGCAACTGCCCTTAAGGAAGACCAAGTCCTTTAGACCCTCTTTTGAACACCTCTACCTTAGAAATTATATCTTCAACACCTGATGATGGATCCCTATTTTCTAACCTCTGCACAAACTCTCTCTCTATATCAAATAGGCCTCTCACATAGGCATGTCATAAACTCTTTCCTTCTTCACTCAATGTATCCTCATATGCACACTCAGACCTCTTCACATATCCTTAAACTACAAGATCACTATCATAACATTAGGAGAATGACCTAAATGTCATACACATAATCAAAAAATATTTCTAATCATTAACTCAACCAAAAGGCACACTACTTATCCTTCGCTTCACAACTCTTACATCTACCTTACACACGTCGCTCTCACATGTCACACATGCAAGTCTAGAAACCAACACATTTAGTTTCACCATATATAGAGCATTCATGAATTATCAAGTCCAAAATATTTGCTTTTCATCCACAATACATGACTTTACCCTTAAGGCATCTCACATGGGTCACACTTAAGCACAATCCACTTTCAAATAGGCCTAAGTAACTTTTAGGTCTCATGGAGACCCATTTAGCTCTTTAACACTTATTTGAGCAAGATAAAACATAGGAAAACTTTCAAAATTTATGGACCCATTCCACATGATCTATATTTCTTCCTTAAGTGCCAACATCCATCATAATACCCACTTGCTTAAGCATAATTTGCTCAGACAACTCTCTATACTCATAATCATTATGAGAGAACACACAATCACCTTCTAAGCCTTTGTTCATACTGTATATTATTTTTCAAACCTTCATAATGCACAAAGAGAATATTCATAGAGTCTAAAACACTCTCTAATAACCAATTCATCAAGAGATATCAAAACAACATCACAATAAACTCAAACAATCTTCTTGGGTCACTTATAGTCCATACAAGAACACATAGTCAACTTTAAACCTTCATAACTATGTCTTCACACACTTTAAAATCTTTAAATACATATTTATAGATGAAACTTTGAGTCCTCTATCACCTTGATTTTTACTACATCAGCAAATTCATCATCTATCAAAATATATGGATAAATTATTGAGCATTAGTTTTTTATTCTTAGCAAATTCAAATATTCAAATGACAACGATCATAGTTAAACCTCAGACATTATGTTTGCATATTGTGTCATCACATATTCAAATTGAATACAAACCATTGATCTTGTTTGATCTTTAACTTATAGGTGCCAATGTTTAACTTTTAAACCTTAGTCACTTTGACCTCATCTCATGCAATCTTGTAATGTTAACTCCATGCACTCCATTGATCTCTATAGATCAATTAGGTCTTTAACTATGAACTCTCACCATTTGATCAACCTATACAAATACCCATTCACAATTATATTTTTATCATTTATCTTTTCTCAATTATTAAACATTGTGCACTTGTCCTCATCTTTCTACTTCCTAACTTCTTAGAACAACGTGCATTGTCGATGTTTCTTAAATTTTAACTTTGATAAATAGTTGTCACATTAACCCATTTAAATCTACATTATCATTAGATCTGGAAGTATGAACTCCGATAAAACATTGAATCTTCCCTAGGCCCAGATTTTTAATATCATGAAAATTGACTAAAATTGACTATGGGGACCAATTGTAATATGCCTAGAAAGCCTACTTTAGATGTCAATAACTTTTGTTTCACTTAGATGCATAATCTATAATTTGGACTGCATGATCACCTTTCATAAGAGAATCTATCCATATAAAAAATTGATCATAGAACCTTCATGCATGTGATATATAATTTCATTAAAATTCCTTCTCAAAATATTCTTTCACAAAGCCAACTATGCTTAGAATTTGTCTGGTAGACCAACTTTGCTCTTGCATAACTTTTGTCATGCTTTGGTACCTGATCTAGAATTTAACGTAAATCAACTATGCACTAAAATTAAAAAACCCATATGATCACATTTTATTGAAACATTCACATGTGTAAGATATGCCTTCATAAAAATTATTACTTGGCTCTTCTTTCCATATTATAAATTTGGTTATGTATAAGAAAACACTATCAAAATGCATCAAATCCCAACTTTGCACCCATATATCTTTAACTGCGGTTAGGTGCATGACCTAAGATTTAGCACATAGAAACTAGGCACAAAAATTAACAAAATAATATGATTATTTTTCCAAATACCTCCATGCATGTGAATGTTGACATCATCAACATGCTTACTTGACTCTGCTTGAACCCTTTACAATTTTGGCTAAATATGGGAACTTAGTGTATTCTATATAAGAAGCCAAATTTGTACCTTCATATCTTTGATTTCACTTCAATGCATGACTTGAGATATAGAACATAAAAACTAGGGAATAATTTGATCACAACCATATGACCAAATCCCCTTGAACCATTCCCACGTGGAAATGGTGATGTCATCAAACTACTAAGTCAAATTTTTTGCCACTAGACCTAAAGTGTCTAGATGAAAACTATGGACAACCAAATGAATGTCACTTATGCACACAAGATCTCAAAGATTAGAAAACATCTTAGGGCCCTTTTTTAACATGTTCAATACTCCATACTCATCCCTAATCATCTCTAGTCATATCAAAACTGAAGATCAACCAAGCCAACTTCAAGCACACTAGGACAAACACATTACACATTTTGTCAATATTACTTAGGCTATCAAAGCACTTCATATACTCACCTAGACACAGCTATGAAATAACCATGACATCACTAACAACTCTCTAAAAAATTTTCGAAGGGATAACTACATGCTAACTGATACCCCTAGCATTGGGGTTAATGTAGGCAATAACCGAGACAATAGGGGTTCTACTCCACAAGATCGTAACATCCCACAACCCATTTTTTATTTTCCTTTTTGCATTTGATCCATTCATTTTTTTATGTGTGTAGGTATTTCTTAGGGTTTTGAATAAAATTCAACCAAAATAGTTATGTAAACAAGCCACTTGCAACACAAAATCACGTACAGGATCCCTAGTAGTTCCCATAACTTATCTAAAAGTTACAAATAGTCATTAAAAAAAGGACATTAGTGCCAAAGTTGGACACTAGCACCACATGGTGATATTTTCATAAGAGGGGTGCTATTCTTTGGAGTTATATCTTGACAAATAGTCAAAAGATGAAAGATTCCTCTATGTTTGTTCAATTATTTTCAATACCCTGATCATTGAAAAAGTCTATGTACCTCTATATAAGTTCCTATTCTCCTTAGACTTGATATTTTAAGAAATTTCCATTGAATCAATAATTTTTAATTTTATTCTAGATTAGAAATAGACTCAACCCTTTAATCGAGCTTAGGATTTACATAGTAAAACCCTAAAAGGTTAAAAAAATAACACACCTTTTCTTTCCTTAAGCCCTGTTTGAATTTTTTGTTTGTATGTTATCTATAACCAATACCATGTTATAGTGTAATCAATGCATATGATTTAAAATTTGATACTTGAAATAAAATAGAGCAAGGAAGGATTACATCTATGTATCGATGCAACCATATTGCCCCTTGGTAGTTTGCTTTGGTAATGATGCTTCTTTGTTGAAGCATTGGAAGGAGAGGCTCACAATTGAAACTTGGGGGTGTAAAGAGGAGAATTAGAGGGTGATCATGCCCATAATCCAGTCCAAGGGTGAGTTGTATTAAGGTCATTAAGATCATTAAATATTAATCACACAACTCAAGTGTACACATAATCTATCTAATCTAGCCAATCTCACCTAGGTCAAATGGTGTAACCATATCAACCTACAAAAGGGAAGTAATGTCAAGGTCATTAAGGGAATTGAGTCTTAACTAAACTATTCAAGGGAGAAAACTACTACAGATAAATAAATATCAATTAGTGCATCTTGGTAAGGTTGGTGCATAAATGTGTATATGATATGAATATTTGTGTGTGTGTGTATGTGTGTGTGTGATTTAGTGTATTTTAATGGCATATGTACCTTTTATATGTCTCAATATGAAGTATTTGTTAAAATGTAGCCTCTATTCTATAATATTTGTCACAAATTTGAAAAAATATGTAAAATCAATATTAAATG
Organism: Torreya grandis; assembly: GCA_037957365.1. Lineage (NCBI taxonomy): Eukaryota > Viridiplantae > Streptophyta > Pinopsida > Cupressales > Taxaceae > Torreya > Torreya grandis. The sequence continues at coordinate 1,213,158 of JARHVA010002182.1, read as the reverse complement.
CATAAGATTCTGACCTAAGTGTGTATTTAAATCATGTAAATTGTCTCAATTTTTATCAATTATATGTAAGTAGAATCATGTATCTATGACATGACCCTATTGATATTACCCCATTTTGAGGTGATATAAATGCAATATGGTGGTAACCTTATCTCAAAAGGATAAAATATCAATGCCATATATGTATCAATCATGTAGTAATATATATATATATATATATATATATATATATATATATATATATATATATATATATATATATATATATATATATAGTGGTATCATGTTTAAGTAGATATAACAGTGAAGCTCATAGTATCCATTCATAACAATCCATAAGATTCATGATATGGATCATGGAATCATCTATAAGTAACAAACACAATCTCAATAAATAATTAAACACACACACAAGAGTAATCAATGTCATGCAAAAGGGGTCTAAAGATACCAAAAGAAAGGGGCATGTTCAAATGTCTACACACCAAATAAATAACACTCAAGTCATTGTGGCCAATTAACAAGGAACATGTTCAAATCTTCCATAATTGAGAAAAGGTAGAAAAAAATAATCATACTCAAGTAAGCCATGTGAGAAGAGATGAATATGTGAAATATAAACAACTAGCATAAGCATATCATACTAGTTCATGCATGCATGTGTTAGCAAAATGTCATGTAACATAGCATATGTAACACACTGTGTAAGATTTTAAGCATAAATATAGACTTATGTAAGCAATAATATATAAGCTCAACATGATAATGTAAATTGGTCATAAAGTAATAACACTATAGCAATCATAATCAATATAATTAGATGCCCCCAACGTAGTGTGTCATGTGGGTGGAGGAAAGGTCCAACATTTGTATGCTCATGTATCATGGATCTTGTGTATGTTTGTATCACACTCAAGTAGTCATGAAACACATGTGTGTATATAAAACAAATAATATTCTATCTACTAATATAAGCTAAACAACATATGCAAAATCTAGTAAACCTATAAATGTTAAGTATTTTCATATTTTACTTTATTTAAATGTTTTTGTATCTGATTGGTTATTTGATTATTATTATTTTTTATATTTTAGAATTATTGAAATATTTTAATAATTTAACGATTAATGTTGATCGAATAAATCATCTTCATGAGGATCAAATATTTTGGAGTCATATAGGTACATAACATGCTTTTCTTCTCTGTATACTGATTGATCTATATCACCATAATGTGGTATACAAATTAAACATCCTTAATAAGAAAATGTAATGCTTTATTGATTAGGATCTATCATGTCTTGCATTTGGTATGACCAAAATTTTCCCAATGTAAATGGGTGTTGATATGAATGAGGCATGATCCAAACCTTTATAAGGAGAACTTTGGGTCCACAAGCAATTGGCAATATGATGTATCCCTAAGGGTCTTTATATTATCCTTTATGATTTAAGTCTTTTATAGTATATCCCATTTGTGAAAACTTGATTATATTACAATTACTTACCAATTTTATAAATTTAATATGATTATGATAAAACTAATTTTCACTCATGAATATTGTAATTGTTAAATCATTTGGTCGAGGATGCATTTTACTTGCTAAAGTTGTATGTGACACTTGTTTAATTTTTACAATAAAAAAAATTAGTTGATTTTGTATTATGATAATAATTCCATCATGTTTTTACTTTGGATTTGATCTTTCAATGTGGTAAAATTATCTATAACATGTCTTATGATTCGATGATAGGCACAAAATGATTTTCCTTCTTTATGTAGAAGACCTGTGGTTGTTCGATATCTAGTAGTGGGAAGTGTAATAAGTTTATTTTCCAATAACATCAAAAAAAGTATCGTAGGTGTATCTTGATGTGGTTGATTTTAGATTTATTGCATAATATATTTGTAAGTTTTTTCCATGTTATTGATTAAATTATGCAAAAGATCCACATAAGGAATTGGAATGCAACTATTAGCTTCTCTTAGAAATTCACTTTTGTTGTTTAAATCTTTAAAAAACATTTGATTTTTAAAGAAAAGGAAATTAATTCTTTGTTATTTTTGACTAGATCACGTGCATACTTATGCACATCTAAATATAAGCTATTGAAAGAAATATAATGATCATTTAATGTTATTTATTTAAGTGGAGAAAGAATATCTTTACTAAATATGAATTGTAGTTTCAAATTTTAAGGTTGAAATGTTAAAGAGTATGATGCATTCTTAAATCAAATAGCATAATATTGAAGAGACTCATCTTCAAGTCACTTTAAACATTAAAAATGGTATAATGCTAATTTGGGAATAATGTGTGTATTAAAATCTAAGAGAAAAATGTCCTATAATTACTTTAAAGTGGACATGGAACCATTGGGAAGACTATAGAAATAATCCCAAGCTTCTCATGTTAGGCTTCTATGGAAATATTTTAACAATAAACATCCCTCTCTAACACAGTGACCAAAATATTGTGCATATTAAATTACATGGTTAGAAGGGTCTTCATGACCAAAAAATAAAGGTAACATGGGTATGCTGAATTCTAGTGGATAAGGATATTCAAATATAATTTTTGTGAGAGGTTTATCTTTGACAATGTTATCATTAATAGTAACATTACATGATAAACTTCATAGATTGAGAACTGAAACTTGCCATTAAAGGTCTCCAGTGCTATTCATCATAGACATAAGTTGACTTATAGGAATTTTTGAAGTGTGAATAGATGTACTTATGGGTTGTAATTTTACATCTTTTTGAAACTTATGAATGGTAGTTTTTATCATTATGACTAGATTAGAAAAATGAGGTAACTTTGCTTACTTATAAGTCTTTGCATGAAAAAACATTCACATTATTTGATGTTTATAAATAAGCCATGATATTTCTGTGAATGTTACAAAAATTTGTATGACTAAACACAAGAAGATTAGGCTTGAGTGTATCTAATTTTTTTGTGGTAGATGGAGGAACATGATGACTATCATCATAATATGATGACCTACTTTATTGGGTTATTAATAACATGGACTACAGTATCCAATATAAGTCATGAGCGAATAGTAGAAGTGGGATGATGACTATTAGAAACCTTAAAGTAGGTGAGGTAATGAATAGTGTCAAATGTGCCTTTTATTATCCATGTGGTTTGGTTAGATTTCTAATTCAGTATTGAAGTGGTGATAATTTATCTCCATTTGGCATTCTTTTGTTCCACATCTATAAATTTGTAAAAATATGACTCTTATTGCTCATACGTTATGCTTGATTTGAAAATTTTATCCATGGAAGAAGTTTGCCTTTTATCTTTGGTATCCATATGATTTTGAGTAAGATTGTAATAAAAAATAAATTAGACCGAATATAAAATATGAAATCCTAGACAATTGAAAACACTAGAGCAAGTTATGGTGGCATACGAAGACTCAGAGGTCATGTTCACCAAATGTTTTATCTTTTTTAGAATTAAGGGTTAGGGGAGAATAGACTAATCAAACAAATGACTAAGTTATTCTAAAATCAGGTCAATTAAATAATTTAGATTCATAATATTTTGATGTAGTGCTAAATTATAAAAGTATGCTAAATATAGAAAATATAATGCCAAATAGTAATTTGAATGTAGTAAAATGAAGAATAAATAATACTTAGCTTATTTACTGATGCACAAGTAGATCTTACAGATGCAGGCATAATATAATACATGATGATACTTTGTAATGATTCATCAAATTCTAAATATTTGCTTTTTATCAGCTTATAGACTAATATAGAGATATAGACACTGCCATTGATGCTTCTATCCTAAATCCAACGCTTCTACCTAGTATAAAATATAAGTCAATTTTTTGAATGACCAGATGCACCCATAAGGTTTCATTATCACCTTGTAGATTGTCTACTCATATCACACACATAGGATCTATATATCAATCTTTTGCTCAAAACTTTATGTCTTCCAACTTGGGCATTTCACCTTAAAAAATGGGGGTTAGTGGGAAAAAGTGAAGTGGAACTAACATTAAAAACTCCTCTATTATTTAACATTGCCTACATAGCCATATACTCTGAAAATGACCTCAGACCATTGTAGTTATCCCTTTCATGTGGGTTTGTGTGTGAATAGTTGTGAAATATGTTATATGTGAGTGCATGTAGTGATCTAGATTATAAATTAATAAATACTACTCATGGGTTGATATTTGAATGCTTCAAAGATGTATAAAGACTAATCCTATGACTGATTTAGAAACATGAAAGAATATGGCAATATAAGTCAGTGAAGATTGAGTGAGCTTGAAAAGTGCTTTGTTTAGCAATTGTTAGATGATAATGAATGACCTTTTGTTTTGTATTTATACCACACCTTTTTAAATGATCTCATGGGATGGTTAATTGAGATAAATAGGCCAATCATACATGTTGAAAGATTTGTAAATTTGATTGTTTGTAAGGTTCAAACATTAGCATAAGATCTAGGACATTAACATTGATGCTAGTGTCCTAGTCTAGACAATAGTCTAGGAGGACAAAAAGTTGTTGAAGATATTTAACTACAAAAGTAGGATATAAATTAGGTTTTAAATAGACTATGAGCTATAGGTGCTATGATTAATTAGGATATCAGGGTTAGATTATAGGATAAACATTTTGGCACAATGAGATAGTGAACGTGAGTCTTTTGGCAATGATAGGGTCATGAATTGAAGGGTTGAGCTATGATTAATATTTTTAAAGTTTACAATACTAGTTTATTATATATAATCATATTTTAATATCTACACTAATGGGTTTTTATTCATGGTTCTGATCATATTGAGTTACCAAAACATATATACCCTTATCAGTCATATTAACATATAAGATGAAAGGCTTAATTATATTTATATTTGTGAGTACTTGAGCACTTGCTATTGCATTTTTTGTCTCATCAAAATCTATATCTAATGTTTATTCCCATAGATAATCATGATTTTTCTTGAGTAAAATCTACAATGGTTTAGCTTTATCAAAAAAATCAGAAATGAATTTACTTATGAAGTTGATTTCACTACAGAAATACCTTAAACCAGATTGGTCTTTAGGAGGAGATAATTATTTCATAGCTTTGAAATAATCTAAATATATATAAATTACATATTTTGATTTCATGTGACCTAAAATTTTACCTTTAGTGACATCAAACATTGATTTCATAAGATTTAAAGATATGCCATATTTTTTGTATCTAATAAATATTTCACATAAGTGATATAGGTGTTTCTTTCTTTTTTTAGAATGAAATTTCAAATCATCTAAGTAAACTTGAATAATAATGTCATTCAAATCATCAAAAGCTACATGCATAACTCTTTGAAAAGTACCATATGTATTTATTAATCTAAAAGGCATTCTATTGAAGGTGAAAGTACCTTTATGTGTAGTGAAAGTATTTTTATGACTATCTTTTGGAGTAACAAATATTTTATTATAACATAGAAATCCACATAATAAGGACATAATTTCATATTTATCTACCTGTTGTAAGATTTGATATATATTTGGAAAAATAAAATTATCTTTATCACTAACATGATTCAAATCTCTAAAGTCTACACATAAGTGAATATCATCATTATTTTTATGAATTGGAACAAGATTAGCTATCGAATCAGAACATTTAGGTGGATAAATGACACTGACATCTAACATTTTATCAAGCTCCTTGTTGATGATGTCCTTCAATAAGGGGCTTATTTGTTAAGAATTCTCTTTGATGGGTTTTATACTTAGTTTAATGGGTATATCATTTTGAACTATCATAGTATCATAACCCTTTAAATATTTATAAGACCAAACAAAAACATCAATAAACTCTTTAAATATCATGATAAATTATACATTTTCTTGGGATGTGCATTAACATCTAAATAAATGTATTGGGGATCTTTTTCAGTTTCCAAGTTTATTGGGGTAGTTTATCCTATGATCCTTCTTGAAGGTTCTTCAGTTTTAGAGATATTTGGTTGATCGTGAAGAGTAAATGTTGACCTAAGATTTAATAATCCAACATGCAATTTATTACTACTAAATTGAAAATAATCGCTACAATTTAACACATGGTCATCATGATCAAAATAATTTCCTTGAATGAAATTATTAATATGTTCATTGTAATAAAAAATAGGCCAATTGTAGTCAAAATCAAGTATTTTAGGTCTAAAAATTTCATTGAAATTATAATCAACAACATTTTTTATATCAGTTAATATGGGATTAAAAACATAGAATGCTAACTTATCTACATATAAATTAAATTCTCTAATTATATGTGAAAGGTTAGATGCATTTAAATTTTCCATTAGTAACTATAATTTATGTGTATACTTATGTAGACATGAATGATTAGTCTTATAATTTTTTGAAACTTTCTTATAACTAATTGAGAATCACCAAAAACTTTTAGATGTTTTATATTTAACTCAATAGATTTTTTGATACAAGGCATAAAGATTCAAATTCAATTATATTATTAATGTTTTCAAATGATAATTGATAAACATAGATGAATATCTTACCTATATGAGAAATAAGAACAATACTAGCCCTGTTACCATGTTGAGAACAAGTTCCATCAAATTTTAAAGACTGAATTATTTCATGTGGGGTTGTTCTTGCATATTGTTGATCTGGCTCATCTAAAGTTAAGATTCCATATGTTCCAATACCACTTTTAGCGAAGGAAATATTATTTAAAATAGGTTCAATAGGTGTACTTTTCCATCATTCTCTCTACATAAAAAGACATTTCATTTCCTATGGGAACCCAAATTGTATAATTTCCAAAAAAAAAAAAAAAACCAATATATTTAGACCAATCATTTCATAATAAAATTGCATAGTTAGAAAGAATATCTAAAACTTGGATATTGAAAACACATAATATTATTTCATATTGAACAATAATAATGACTGTATCATAAAACTTTCCATAACTTTTTATTTGTTGTTAATCAAAACCAATGAATTATTGATTATCTTGTTCATATTAAACACCTACTTGTTCAACAATGAACTTATGCATTATATTATTTGAAGCCCATGTGTAAAGAATGCGGTTACAAATAATTTGTCAATGATTCTAATAGACACATAGAATGGAAAGATGTAATAAGAGGGTAGATCATTATATTGAGAAAATGAATATTCAACTTCTTCCTTATAAGTTTCTTCCTACAAGTCTTCAATATTTTTAGGGTCTAGATTTTTAAAAACCTCATCAATATTTTCAAATTGACCCAATAAACTATTAGCTTAAATTAAATAAAAATCAGCCTTAGTATAAAATAAATCATTAATAATATTATAAGGTGTATTGGTGTTAATCTAAGGATGAACTTTGGGCCTATAAACTAGTTGATATTGAGTATTATTGAATTCAATTGCTATTTTATTTTTATTTTTTTTAATTTTTTTTTGTATTTCTAATAGGATTACCTATATATTTCCATTATTTGATGACTTTGGGTGGTGGGCTTATAAAATTTTGAGGCCTTACCTTCTAATGTCTAAAAAACATTAAAATAGAAATATTTTCATTATTTATTCAAAGGGTTGCAAAAATTACTTTGAAAGAATCAAGATGATCTTCCCATGATTCCATTGAATCATCATAATATTTAAGAAAACAAACCCCTTTTAGAGAATGAAGTTTACTGGGGTGATTTTTGATACTAGTCTGATTGCCTTGTATCCAAGGATTAGTTGCTTCTTGTTCATTTTCAACATTGTAAAAAGGTTCATTATCAATTACTTATTCTTGGTCCTTATTGTTTTGTAAACTAAGAATGCCATCCTTGTGTGGTTTATTACATATAAATATGTTTTTAGGTTGAGGGTTTGTAGTCAAAATTTATGCTCTTTCTTGTCTTAGGCAAATATTTTGTTGTAAAATATGATCTTAGTTTGTCATGAAAATGGCAATTATCTCTCTATTTCTAAGACCTCCTCTTATTTGAAATTAATGACTTCAATTATATGCAAAATATTTTTAGGTTGTTGATAGTAACTATATCACACTAGATTTGAGGCAATATTAGCCTTTTCATCAAAAATATCAATACTGGGTTTGACAATATGTGTAGAACTTGTTTTAATGGTCATGTAAATAAGAATAAATTTGATTTCAAATTATAAATAAATAAATAAATTTAATCTTAGTTTTCCAAATAGAGTCATCGAATTTATTGACGGTAAAAATTGTTACATCAATGAATCTACCTGTTCATCTATTGCGAAGGTTAAGTTGGAAACATACCAGTATAATCATAAGGGATCTATGGCTGAGAATAAATCCTAAGTGTGCAAGGGATAATTTATTGGTCAAGTAAATATATTTAAGAACACTTTACATTTAATCTAATTTTGGAAACTATTATATTTATTTTAAGTAACCAAAGTATTCAATTCAAAATTATTCAAGTATTAAATCAAATTATAACTATTGAAATTTATTTCAATTCATCAAGTGCTATCAGTTCATGATTTGATTTATTCAAGTATTTATCAGAGTCTTATATCAAATATTATTAATTATATTTAACCGAATAGATCCTATAAAAGAAGCAACATCTTAGATGATTAAATACTTTGATTATCAATATTGTTTACTATCAAAAAATATTTCTTATCACCTTTCAACATTACACCATACAAAATAAATAAAAATAAATAAAAATAAATAAAACACAAAACAAAGCAATAATAATAAATAAAGATCCATATTAGTTACAACTACATGTTAAAATAGATTAGGTAAATTAGAAAAAAACATTAGAACTATTATATAATTAAGAGAATTACAATGAAATGATTAGGCTAAGTTAAAAAGAAAATCCAGATATTAAATTATGAAAGCTACCATGTGAAATAAAAACTAAAGTAAAACAACACATGAAACTAATAAATTAAATACTAAAAGATCCAAACTGTAAAAAAATATATGGCATACTAATTAAGAAAACCATATTAAATTATAACTATTGAAATATATTTCAATTCATTGAGTGTTATCGGTTCATGATTTGATTTTTTCAAGCATTTATCATGAATTTATATTTGACATAATAGAGCCTACAAAAGAATCAATATCTTGAAGGATTAAATACTTTGATTGTCACTATTGTTTACTATCAAAAGATATTTCTTATCACTTTTCAACATTACACCAGATGAAATAAACAAAAAGAAAGTGAAAGAAAGCAAACACAAAAACAAAGCAAGAAAAATAAATAAAGGTCCATATTAGTCACAACATACATGTTAAAATGGATTAGGTAAATTAGAGAAAAAACATTAGAACTATGAGATAATTAAGAGAAATACAATGAAATAATTAGGCTAAGTTAAAAATAAAAGTTAGATAATAAACTATGAAAACTACCATGTAAAAAAAAAAAAAATTAAAACAACACACTAAACTAATAAATTAAATACTAAAAGATCCAAATTGTAACAAAAAAGTTCGTATATTAATTCAAAAAACCAAATCAAATTATTTTTTATTAGATATGATAAACACTTTTGAAACTAGAGCTATGAATTAGACAAGTGAGGGTTTTGATAGCTAGATCCACAACCAAGAATGAGGGTTTTGAATAATGGTCCCACAACCAAGAGGGTTTAAGGATTCCACAACCATGACAAATCACTATGAGAGGGTTTTTAGGGTCCCGCAATCATGCTAGGCACAATAAGAGGGTTTGAAGGATCCCATAATCATAATAATTCAAACAATGAGAGGGTTTAATGGATCCCACAACCATGATAAAAGGGTTTTAAGGATCACACAACCTTATCAAGACAAGGAAGACAAATCCTCAACAAACAAAAAATATAGATAATAACTATCCCCTTAGATAGAGTTTCCCTAAAATTTCTAGTTTAGAACAAAAGAGAACCAGAAATAACCTATCTTCCACTAATATTATGTCTACTCGAGACATCCACATAGCCTTTACTTAAATAAAGCACAACTAGTGACCTTGAACACCCACTTAACATCAAGGGAGGAAACTCCTCAACAAATAGAAAGTATAGACCATATCTATCACACTTTGGTAGAGATTCCTAGAAACTTCTGCTATAGAACATAATCCTATCTACTAATATTCTACCTCCTTGAATCATCCTACAAACTTCACACAATTGAAGTGCAATCAAAGTTCCTGCACCCCCACTAATCCAAACAACAACTAAATCACAAGGAACTAACCACCTCATCCTCAGTAATCTAGCATCAATTTGATATAGAACAATAATATTTAGCCCATCATAAATCACCTTTATATCTACCTTAGCTCAAAAACCTTAAATAATTTATATTGCATCATCCCTCTTTCTATAATGGTGATTGGGATGACATTTACACAATAGGACCATCGATCGATAAAGAATACATAAAGGTTTTAAGATAAATCCTAGAAACTGGAAGACTTAGGGGTTAAATCCTCTAACATCCACCCTTCCTAAAAAGACAACAATGTGGAATCATTTAACATCCACCAAAGGGGGGAAGCGGTAAAATCCTCTATCATCCACTCAAATCCCAAATGTTTTGATGAAGAATCTTCTAACTTCATCCATAAAAGCCCATAACTTTCTAGCCCCAAAAAGGAAAAGAGATTTAAAGAAGAATCATCTATCATCCACCTTTGAACCTAGAAATTTTTTTGGCACAAGTCATGGGATTCACATCAAATAAAAATGAGATATACTCCCTTTGGGTCTTGAAATTAGAAAATCAAGCCCTCAACGGTCTAACATCAACTTGGTACATGGTAGAAAATAGATGAAAAAAGATAAATCCACAAAGCTTACTCCATTTCCCAATAGAATAGGGAGATGAATAAATAACCCATAGATTGTATGAGATAGGATACCATAGGATGAAACCGAGATAAAATAGGAACTTAAAGGGAAGACAAAACCATCTAACCCTTGAAATAGGGTAATCTCCATTTAGGATGAAATAATCACTAGACTCTAAACTTCTACTAGTCATTTGTCTTTCTTAGCACAATCAAAGTCTTGCAAATCTGACATAAAGAGGCAATAACACTTTTACTCTAGTTCCATTGGAATAATACCTCCTTTCTATCATAGATGTTTCCCTAGTGCATCATCCTACCAGACTTAATTTAAATTCTACAGATCTGTTGCTTAACTTCAAAAGATCTTTTGCTTTAGTTTTTTCTACCAGACTTTGCCCAAAATCTTTGCTTTATTATTTGGCACATGCTAGAATTCCCCTTTGGTTCTCTCTTACTCAGTGAGCCATTCAAACATCCAAGGGATGAAAATGATGATGTAAACAACCCCATATCCTCTTGGATATAGATAATCTTTGTCTCCTTCCACTCATTGTCCTTATCACCCACACTCTATTTGAAAAATCCTCCTCCCACCACTAGAATAAAATCACTGTTCTTTTGTAAACATTTTGACAATCTATTCTATGGATTTATTGCTTAACCTTAATGAATATGTTGCTCAATTTTTTTCCACTAAAATATACCTAGAATCTTTCATTCCTATATTTAGCATATGCCAAAATTTTGCTCTGATTATCTCTTGCCTAATAGGCCATTCAAACCTTTATAAGATGATGTTGATGATGCAAACAACCCCTAGTCCTCCATGATTTGAGTCATCTTTGTCTCCTCCTTCCAATTTTTATCCTTCCTTCTCACACCCTATTTAAAAAATCCTCATTTCTCTCTTCAATTCCCATCTCATTCCTTCAACAAATATTTCACTTTGTTTTTTTTTGACAAACCCCACCTAGAATCTTTAACTTTAGAAGTTAGGGTCTGCTAGTATTTTGCACTGGTTCTTTCCTATCTAGTGGGACTTTTAGCTCTAAAAATACCATCTAGATCTAGGTTTGGATCATCTCCTTTTCTCTCCCCCTCTTCCTGCCTAGCCCCCAAATTTGAGTTCCTCCCTCCACTCCTCTCACTCAGCTCTATGATCAAGATCATGATTTGTCACAATATATTTCAATTGTTTAAATTATAACCATTGAAATATATTTTAATTTATTGAGTGTTATTGGCTCATGATTTGATTTATTCAAGTATTTATTAAAGTTTTATATCAAATATTATTAATTCTATTTGATAGTTTAGAGCCTACAGAAGAAGCAACATCTTGGAAGATTAAATACTTTGATTGTCCATTATGTTTACTATCAAAATATATTTATTATCACCTTTCAACATTACACTAGATGAAATAAACAAAAATAAAGTGAAAGAAAGTAAACACGAGAATAAAGCAATAAAAATAAATAAATATCCATATTATTTACAACATACATGTTAAAATAGATTAGGTAAATTAGTTAAAAACATTAAAATTATGAGATAATCAAGAGAAATACAATGAACTGATTAGGTTAAGTTAAAAATAAAAGTTAGATATTAAATTATGAAAGTTTCCATACGAAACAAAAATAAAGTAAAATAACACACTAAAATAATAAATTAAATATTAAAAGATCCAAATTGTAACAAAAAAGATGACATACTAACTAAGAAAATAAAGCAAGAGAGAGCTAGAGATGTGAACAAAAAATGTATAAAGTTTATTAAGAAACTAAGAATTTAATAATTAATTACAATAATATTGAGAAAGGATAATCAAAACACAATAAAAATTCAACAATCCATCATTTATATACAAATTATTATTTGTTAGGTTGTGGAGCGTAAAGCTTCACTATTGCAAACAGGGAAGGAGGTTGCTGAGTGGCAGAGCAACCAACGTCGGTCTGATCAATCGACGTCAGTCATATACAGTGTCAGAGCAGCTAACATTGGTCAGGAGTCAACTGATGTCGGTCACCTCCAGGTAGATAGGGACCGATGTCGGTCGCCTGTGCAATTTTGGAACTGTCAGTTGCACGAACAGTTTATTAATGAATCGAGTGTTTGCATGTTAAGAGCCAATTATAGAATTGAAGCTACGGATCTAATTATTGTAATTAGATGTCTAATTATTGTTTGCATGGGAGCTATATAATAGACCCATGGGCTGTATTATAAAGTGTGCTAGAGAGTAAGAGAGCAAATATTAGCTCCTTCAGAGTGAAGAGAGCAAGGTGTGTTCCTCCTAGTGCCACAGTGCCAAGTGTGGGTGCTGGTTTGGAGAATCAGAAGGATTCTTCATGTATGTAGGATCTTGGTTAGTAGGTGTGCAAGGCCACATTTGGAGATCTACATGGTAAGTAAGATCATTGATCTGCAGGTGTATGTGTGTGCGAGGTCTAGGTTTGCAGGTGTGTAGAACCAGGTTGATCTGCAGGTGGCAGCAGGATCAAGGTGACAACAACACAATAGGGAGCAAGATCAGGTGGGATCTACTTGGAGTACGGTGTGTACTCAGTTGGAGAGCAAAGAGGAAGGCAAGGTAGTTCCTTCCAAAGTAAGATCATTTGAGTTGCAGGTTGTTGCAAGTTCATGGGAAATCTACTTGGAGTGTGTTGTGTACTCGATTGAGTATGTTTGTATACTCAGTGTACTGACAGTATTGTTACTGACTGGTTGATTGGTGGTGTTGTTACTGGCTAGTGGAGGTGAACACCAACTCTGTGTTTGAGTTGTGTGTTGGGACCATAATTGAGAGAGTGAGCTCTTGAAGGTGAATTATTGAACACTTGGTGTGGCGAACCTATAAGGTGGAAGAGTGTGGCGTCTCTTTGTTGTAATTCTTTTCTGGAAGAGTATTAATACAATTGGGTATTGTCTCTCATATTCTATGTTGTCTCTGATTCTAGTTACTTATTGATTCTGGTTATTTCCACATGTTTAGTTTCTTGGTAATCAATGGTGCTTTCGAGTCCTAACAAGTGGTATCAGAGCTAAGGTTGTAGGGAGCAGGTTTGTGTTTGATTACAGGTCACTCTCAGGGGTTTCTAATTGAGTGGGAGTATAGCAATGGTAGAAGAAAGTAAGCTAAGAATGGAGGAATTGAAAAGCACGAATGGTCAATTACGGTGTTATGGAAAGAAAGAGTAGGTAAAGAGATATTGTTGGTTGGTAGAAGATCAACATGAAGGAACTGAAGAAGTAGATGTTGCAGGTGTTGTTTCACAGGATGCTCTGGGATGTTTCTTGGATAAAGTAGAATCTTGTTTTATAGATTCTGTTGCCTCTTTCCATGCAGTCCGAAATAGAGTATTTTTCCATGTTAAGGTCTTTGGAGACTTTGGAAAGATTTATTTAGGAGCTGGTGTGCCTTGCCAAAGAATTGGCAAAGTGGAAGTGAAGCTGAAATTGTAGGTGGCCAACACATGGGTGTTGAAGGAGGTCATGCAGGTCCCGATCTTGAAGATGCAGCTAATTTCTTTAGGAAAGTTGGGTGATGAGAGATGCACAAGAACTCTCATAGTGGATACACTTGAATTAGCGTGTGGTAAGAAAGTAGGTACTCTTTATCTACTTGCTTGTATTACTGATTCTTATTCTATTGTCAAGACATGGCTTTGTAGGCTTGTTCACATGAGCAAGAAGGAGATGCATGTTCTTAAGCGGAAGACAGATGTGTTTGACAGACTTAAGAATTGGAAAGCCTTGGTGTTTCTGGAAGAGATGACAGACAGAGATCAATGGAGAAGGTTGGACATCTCTGAGTAGGGTGGTTTGGATAGGGTTTTGATCCATGAAGAGCTCACAGGTAAAAAGTCATCACTCACAGGTGAACACAATTACCGGCATCGGTCAGAGGGAACTGGCATCAAACAGATAGGTGCTGATGTCAATCATGTGCAGACCAGAGCTGGTGGTGTCGGGCAAGGTGGCTACTGGCATCAGTTAGGGAACTGACATCGGTGACTAGGTAAGATCGACATCAGTCAAAAAATTGGTGTCGACAGAAAGGACAGTCACATGGGAATTGATGTCGGTCAGATGTAGACTGTGTGGTGACTGAGGTCGATCACTATAACATATTTTGGGCAGACAGCAAGCTGTTAAGGAGTCTCAAATGCCCATATGGAGGACTGAAAGGGTAAGTAAGCCTCAAATTTGTTGTTCCTCTTCTTTATACTCATTGCTCACTGTAGAGCAGGAAGGATCTAGGAAACAGTGGGAGCATGGCATGATTAGGATGCAGAACCAAACGGGAGATTTGGTAGGGTTGCCAGTCAGAAGAAAGCACTAAAAAATGAATAGATTCCTTGGTTAAAGAATAGAGAGAATGGACACGTGAGATGGAAGGCCAGGTCATATGGTCTTGTGGAAGCTCTAGGATAGTGGTACAGGTTTGATAGGTGGATGATAAAGCATGGATTTAGTCAATGTCATTGTAACTATTGTGGTTTCTTTACCAGGTGGATGATGGTCGCGACATTATCCTGTTACTGTATGTTGTGTGTTTGCTTGATGTAGGGTTACACATACAGGGTTTTGCTGAGCTAAAGGTAAAGTTAGTTCAGTGGTATGTCATGAGGAATTTGGGAGTGAAATTCTTTGGCATAAGTGTGTTCTAGAGACATGGAAGATCACATGTTGATTTTGTCTCTGGATGATTGTGTGATACCGGTTAGCACGCCGATGGTTGGACAGTTTACAAAATAGGGTCCTGATTCACATGATGAGGTTAAGTACATGCGTACTAGACCTGAGGTTGCCCAAGTAATGGGTGCTGTCAAAAAGTTTGGAGCTAATCTAGGAAAAAAGCACTGGAGGGCAGTTCAGTGGATTCTCAGGTATCTGAGAGGGATTAGCAGTAGGTGCACATGCTATGCAGGGTCAAGTTCTTTTCTACATGTGTTTGTAGATGTGAATGCGATAGGTTACTTGGATGATAGGAGGTTCACCATAGGGGTTGTGGTGGTTGGTCTTCAAGGTTGAGCTTGAAGAGGGATACAAGCCAGGAAATAGATTAGACAGGGTACAGGTACATGTAAAGTGTAGTTGTTTATCTCCAAGTGGGAGATTGTTAGGTTGTGGAACCAAAAGCTTCATAGTTGCAAATAAGGAAGGAGGTTGCTAAGTTGAAGAGCAACCGACGTCGGTCATATACAGTGTCAGAGAAACTGACATCAGTCAGGAGTCAGCCAATGTCGGTCACCTCCAGGTAGACAGGGACTGACGTTGGTCGCCTATGCGGTTTTGAAACTATCGATTGCACGAATAGTTTGTTAACGAACTGAGTGTTTGCATGTTAAGAGCCAATTATAGACTTGAAGCTGTGGATATAATTATTGTAATTAGATGTCTAATTATTGTTTGCATGGGAGATATATAATAGACCCATGGGTTTTATTGTAAAGTGTGCTAGAGAGTAAGAGAGCAAATATTAGCTCCTTTAGAGTGAAGAGAGCAAGGTGTGTTCCTCCTAGTGCCACAGTGCCAAGTGTGGGTGCTGGTTTGGAGAATCATAAGGATTCTTCATGTATGTAGGATCTTGGTCAGCAGGTGTGCAAGGCCACGTTTGGAGATCTACATGGTAAGTAAGATCATTGATTTACAGGTGTATGTGTGTGTGAGTTCTAGGTTTGCAGGTGTGCAGAACCAGGTTGATCTGCACGTGGCAGTAGGATCAAGGTGACAACAACACAACAGGGAGCAAGATCAGGTGTGATCTACTTGGAGTACTGTGTGTACTTAGTTGGAGAGCAAAGAGGAAGGCAAGGTAGTTCCTTCCAAAGTAAGATCATTTGAGTTGCAGGTTGTTGCAAGTTCATGGGAAATCTACTTGGAGTGCGTTGTGTACTCGATTGAGTATGTTTGTATACTCAGTGTACTGGCAGTATTGTTACTGACTGGTTGACTGGCGGTGTTGTTACTGGCTGGTGGAGGTGAACACCAACTCTGTGTTTGAGTTGTGTGTTGGGACCATAATTGAGAGAGTGAGCTCTTGAAGGTGAATTACTGAACACTTGGTGTGGTGAACCTGTAAGGTGGAAGAGTGTGGTGTCTCTTTGTTGTAATTCTTTTCTGGAAGAGTATTAATATAATTGGGTATTGTCTCTCATATTCTATGTTGTTTCTGATTCTAGTTACTTATTGATTCTGGTTATTTCTACATGTTTAGTTGCTTGATAATCAATGGTGCTTCCGGGTCCTAACATTATTCATTATTCAGACAAAGTAAAAATATTTGCACATATGATTGCATTATTATATAATCATAAAATAATTAATAATCTTGTTTATCTCCAAATAATCATTTTATAAATTGAATAATCAACCTGGATATACCTATGCAAACCAATCAAATTATTAACCATTAGAAGATATGTTGTTCAATCTTCCTGCAGATGATATTCAATCTAAGAGATTTATAACATAAGATAAATGTGCAATTTGAAACTATGTCTTAAAATATCTTGTACTTATAGTTGTTTCTCCTCCTTTTGAATGATGTCTTCCAAGGTGATCTTGAGTTTGTCATGCAAATAGAGATTATATTTGTATTTCAAAGGCCTCCTCTTCTTTGAAATTAATGACTATAAGAATATGAAAAATATTTTCAGGTTGTTTATAACAACTATACTAACCTAGATTTGAGGTAATATTAGCTTATTCGTTAGCAATATCAATACTGGGTTGGACAATATGTGTAAGATGTGTTTTATTGGTCATGTAGATAAGACAAAATTTTATTTGAAATGATAATTAAAGAAATAAGTTTAAATCTTAATTTCCTTAGTAGTCACCAAATTTATTCAAGGTAAAAATGGTTACATTAATGAATCTACATGTTCGTCTATCACAAAGGTCAAAGTGGAAATGTACAAATATAATTGTCAAGGACCTATGGCTGAAAATCAATCCTAAGTGTGCGAGGGATATTTTAGTGGTCAAGTAAACATATTTAAGAACACTTTACACTTAGTCAAATTCTGAGAACTATTATATTTCTTTCAAGTAACCAAAGTATTCAATTCAAAATTCTTCAAGCATCAAATGAAATTATAACTATCAAAATATATTTCAAATCATTGAGTTTTGTCATTTCCTGATTTGATTTATTTTAGTATTTATTAAATATTATTATTTCTATTTGACATAACAAATCTCATGGAAGAGGCAACATCTTAAAGTATTAAATATTATGATTTTTCATTATCATTTACTATTAAAATATATTTCTTATCACCTTTCAATATTACACTAGACAAAAGAAACAAAAAGAAATTTAAAGAAAACAAACACAAAAACAAAACAAGAAAAACGATAAAATATCAAAATTATTTATAACATACATAATAAAACAACTTAGGTAAATTAGAGAAAAGTATTAGAACTATGAGACAATTAAGAGAAATACAAATAAATGATTAGGTTAAGTTAAAAAGAAAATTCAGATATTAAACTATGAAAACTACCATGCTAAACAAAACTACAGTAAAACAACATAATAAACTAATAAATTAAATACTAAAAGATCCAAATTATATAGAAAAGATGACATATTAATTTATAAAAATAAAGAAAGAGAGAACTCAAGATGTAAAAAAAATGTAGAAATTTTATTAAGAAACTACGAATTTAATAATTGATTATAATAACCATGAGAAAAGATAATCACAACACAAAAAAATTAATAGTTTGTCTTGTAAATATAAATTATTATTTATTATTTAGATAAAGTAAAAATATTTGCACATATGATTGCATTATTAAACAATCATAAAATAATTAATAAACTTGGTCATCTCAAGATAATTAGTTTTAAAATTGACTAATCAACTTAGATATACTTGTACATACAAATTAACTTACTTAACTATTAGATGATGTGTTGTTCGATCTTCCTATAGATGACATTCGATCTCAAAGATTTATAATAAAAGAGAAAATTGTAGTATAAGCTATATCTTAAATTTTTTATACCTGTAGTTATTTATCTTCTTTTAAATGATTTCCTTTAAGTATTTTTAAAGCCTTTGCTTCAAAAGTAGTTGTGTTTTCAAGTTACAACTAACTTTATGTTAACTTAGTTAATGTTTATTAACTTTAATAATTTTTTTTTTAATAATTTAATTTCAAATAACAAGTTCACAAAGTAAACTTATGAGACTCATGATTTAATGATTAAAATAGATGAAATAATATCTCTAATGAGGTGAGGGCCCACTTAACTTAAAATAACTTAATTATTCATTAATACAAGTTATCATAGTTAAATAATCATAATTATTAAGCTTAAGCAATTTAATTAATAGTTTTCATTCAATCATTTAATATTTCCAAAGTCATGAAATAATTCAATGTTCATAACATAATTTTCAATTGAATCAACCTAATTAATAACCAACATATGATGTTTGGGTGAAGCTACTTTTTTCTACTTGACCCGGCCATGGCTAGGGTTAGCAAATATGAGAGGGTGGATCAGGTAGGACAAATGAAATATTATGGGAAGGAGGCAATTGTGGTAGTGGAAAAATATATATTTTCATAAAAAAGAAAGCACAGTGAGGGTTTTTTATTGGGGGAATGGACAAAGCTCAAGGTAATGATGACAAAGGAAGAAAGCCTTGGTCTGTGTTTGACATCGATGGGTTTGGTAGGTAATGGAAAGGCAAAAAAATTGGTGATGATAAGGTGAACAAAGTTTTTAATTGATGATCAGATGGATTAGGTAAGGGAGACATTTAAATCAAGGTTAGTTGGCTTGGACAAGGCCGTAGATGGGGACAATAAATCCTTTGTTGAAGTTGCTTCCCATTTGGGGAGATTGGAAACTATTGAGGTAAAACCAATGAAAGATACTAAAACTATCAATTTTATCTCTTTTAGAGATGAGGTAATTGAATATGTGATTAAGAATAAGGATTGGTATGTTTTTAGGGGCATGATATGTAGATTTGATCAATTTTTTCCAAGCCTACTTGTACTGCACAATGGGTCTCTAGCTAGTTGAGGCCATTAATAATAGATATCTTGGAGATTTACCCCTATGATAAATGGTTTTTTATTGTGGTCTTTAACTACTTGGAGGATAGATATAAGGCATTTCATGATAAAAATTAGGCCTGGGACCAACATCTCCTCTTCATGAAGCCTTGGTTTCTATATTTCAACCCCTATCAAAAACCCTCATTGCTAGGCATGTTTGGGTTCATTTGCCACACTTGATGCTATCGTTTTGGGATTCTTCATGCCTCTAAACCATCATAAATTATTTGGGTGAGGTGATGGCGATTGATTCTCTGACCTTAAAATTCCATCACACCCCTTTTCATGAATTATGGTTTGTTTAGATATTTCCTCAGACCTTCCGACTATAATCTAGCTAAAAGTCAAATATCAGTGCTAGACTGAAACCTTGGGTTATGAAGGTCTACCCTTCAGATGTTGGAGTTGTTTTTATAATGGGCATGAGGCTATGGATTGCTGAAACTACAAGTGAAATATGGAATCCTCTTGGTGGAAGGACACCCTTCATTCTCATCTAATAGTTTTTGTTGTCAACACTTCTGAATCACCCATGAGAGGGTATATATAATATTATGAGTTTGAGCACAAAGTTGTTACTAAAGGAATGCATTTTGTACCTAGAAAAATATATGGGAATACTTTGAATGATTCTAGAGTAGATACCTCAATACTAATATCTGAAAATGGTAAGGTAGTTTCTGTTAACCCCTCAACTAGTGGGGATGGTCTTGAGGATTGACAAGAAAAATAATACTGGTCAATAGCTATGAAGAAAAATAAAATCGTATTTAATCCTAGAATCATCTCCATTGACTCTCCACTCTTATAGTGTAAATGGGAAGGGATGAAAATAAGGTCTATCTGAGGTTTTTTTTGGGGGCATGTAATTGGGGGTCTTTATTCGGGAGGAGCCCCAAGTTGGTTTTGGGTTATTTATGTTTTATTGGGTCAAGGTGGACTTTGATTTTTTAGTATTTTTGGTTTCATTTGTACACAATTTTTTTTTATTTTTCTTATTAATAAAATAGGTGAGGGACCTACGAACCCTCTTTACCTAGCAAAAAAGTCAATGTTCATAACATTTCAATTTGAAATTCAAACTAAGCAAACTATTTTAAACCAAATAATCAAAATTGATCAATCATTTGAAATCAAAATATTTCATGCATATTTCAAACTACATTAAAAATACTATGAATGTTTGCATAATTTGATATCAAATAAATTATCAACTGATAAAAAAGTACCACACATTATAAAATATCATTAGTCATATTGAAAATAAGGAACAAGTTTCAAATATTTAGTATCACAACTCAAGAAAAGTAGTTATTCATTCATTCTTCATCTGAATTTCTCCATAATGAACCAAGTCTATCATGGAAGCTCCATTCTCACTTTGATATTTATTATATTTAATTAGTGATACTGGCATCTAAATCCTAGTCACCCTACCAGATTCATTATCAACTTCCAATTTGATCCTTTTGATAAAATACATTATTATAGGCTGAGATGAAAAGTCGCTAATATGTTTTCAACTTGAAGAGGGAACATTATTTGGAGTAGTAGAAAGGGTGTTTAGGCTAGAAATAACAAGTGTTTGGTTGGTTTCAAGATGAATTATTTTAAAGTTTTGGGGTAGGAAGTCAACATTTAACAAAGTATCTTCATTGATAATATAAATTTCGTGAGATAAAGCACTTGGAAAGTCACATCCAATTGGATCGGATTGCCAATTACCCCTTTGATTTATTATAGAAAGGTTATTACTATTCAAGGTATAATCACTTAGAGGGGGGTGAATCAATGAGCCCAAATAATCAAAATTCAACTCTGATCTTTACAAATACTTAACTAGTTACCACAAGCATTCATGAAGCTACATATCATTCATAGCAATAAACAAGAGAGACAATGCAAGATCAATCACATAACACATGACATATGTGGGAAACCCTCTTCGGGAATAAAACCCACTGGAACCTAAAATTGGACTACCATCCTATAATAACAATATCTAGTTTAAACCATCTACAAATGATCAAGGAACTGCAATCTCTATTTAGTGAGACTACAATCCCATAAGGTGTTGTCACACTTACCTAGCTGAGCTACAACAACAACAAGACCTTTTAGCAAGTTTCACCTTGCAAGGAGGCTGTAACCACCGTAGATGCTGAGCTTCCAAAATAACACTTATGAACACATCCACCTATGCATTGATGTAGTCAACACCTTATGATGGACTTTTGATTAACACACTTTATTTTCACTCACACTCAAACAACAAGCACACTATTCTCCCAATAGAATTATGACCAACAAGTCATACAAATATTCCTCAATATGATCTGCTCTTCAACTCATCCTTAAGGTACTCTACCCTTCCTTCATTTTAAAAAACACACACACATAAGCCTCTCTCCAATCTCTGCAAGTCTCTCACTCAAAATCTAGAACCCATCATATTTGGTTCCACTATCTATAGAACAATATTGATAATCACTACCTTGGCCGGCCATTAGGCATGTCTTATCCCTTAAGGCATCTCTCACATGAATACATGGCTCAATATAATATTCATTGGTTGGCCATAGATTCTATGGGTCATCCTTAAGGAACTACACCTTTTAATAAGGCCCTTGTAGCCCTTATAGGTCTCATGTGAACCCATTCAATACTTTAGCACTCCCTCAAGCAAAATAAGAACACATGACCAATTTCAAATACATGGGTCCACTCTTTATGTCCCCATTAACATCCTAAAATGATCATAGTCAACTTAGCTCACCTTTGGGTATGCTGAAACAACTCAAACACTAACGTAGTGCACACAATCACCATGAACGAACATATAATCAAATTCTTAAGCATTGTTCATACTCAAGATAGATTGATGACACCTCTAAAATCCACACAGAGTATCCTTATGAAGTCTACAATACTCCTCAATATCCAATTCACCATGAAACGTCAAAACCACATCAATACAAGCTTAAATATCCTTCTCAAGTCACTTGCAGAACAAGCATGAACACATAATCAACTTCTAGGCTCAATATCTTTGATTGTACACACTTTTAGATCTTCAAATCAGGTTTAATGGATGCACCATAGAGTCCTCTACCATTTTTATTTTTATAGAATCAATACATTTGAATTTTATCAAAAGATATGGACAAAATATAGAGATCTATTTTTTCCTATGTAAAATTTAGATATTTGAATAGCAATGGTCATAGTTAACCTTCAAACAAAATGCTCAAATCTTGTGAACTCTCAACTCAGATTGAATACACACCATCGTTCTTATTTGATCTTTAACATATAGTCTTCCAAAGCTAGGTGTTAAACCTCTATCACTTTGACTTCATCTCATGTAATTTGGGAACTTTGACTCAATGTGATTCATCGATCTTTGTGTATTATTCAGGTCTTTAATGATTAATACTCACCATTAGATCAATTGTAATAACACCCATTTGCCATTAATCATTATCCTATACCTTTTCTCAATTGTTAAACATCATGGACTTGTCCTCATTTCACTAGCTCCTTACTCCTTGGAGAAACATGCACTATTGATCTTACCCGAGCTTTAACACTTTCAAAAATGACTATGGGGACCCTTTAAATATGCATGAGTATCCATTTTTACACCTCAATAACTTCTTCTACGCTTTGACATAGGATCTTAAAATTAGACCAGATGATCTCCTTACATAGGAGAATCCAACCATGTGAGACACATCTCTTGAAGCCTTTACATGTGAGAGATATATTTACATTAAAGTGCCTTCTCAAAATCTTTTGTCACAAAGACAACCATGCCAAAATATGTTTGGAATACCAACTTTGCTCTTACATAACTTTTGTCATGCTTTAGTGCATAATCTTAAATTTAACGTAAATCATCTTTGCTTAAAATTGAACAAACCCATATGATTAGATTATCTTGACACTTTCACATGTGTAATATATAACACCATCAAAATGCTCACTCGGCTCTTTCTACCACACTACACAATTGGCTAAGTATGGGAAAACACACTCAATCTACCTGGGAGTCCAACCTTGCATATGCATATCTTTTTATGCACTACATTGCATGATCTAAAAATTAGTGAAAATAAACTATCCAAAAATAAACAAACCCATATGATCACCTTGTCCTAAAACCTCCACACATGTGAGATATTATATCATTAAACTGCTTACTTGGCTCTTTCTAGCCATATTGCAAATTTGGCTAAGTATGGGAAAATAATGAATTCTGACTGAGAATCCAACATTTCACCCTCATATATTTGAATACTCTTTAATGCATGACTTGATATATATCTCATAATAACTAGGGAATAATATGATCACAACCATATTACCAACTCCCCTTGACTCATTCCCATGTGGCAATGGTGACGTCATCAAACTACCTACTCAAATTTTCTGCGACTAGATCCAAACTATCTAGATGAAAACTATGGACTACTAGATGAATTGTACTTATGCATACAAGCTATAAAAGCATATACAACATCTTAGGGACCTATTTTACATGATCCAATCACCATAGTCATCCCTGAACATCTCTAACCAGCCAAACTTTGGAGATCAACCAAGCATATTTAAAGCACACTTAGAACAAACATATTACACACATTGTCATTATCACATAGACTATCAATGATCTTCATCTAATAAATAAGACACCTATATGACATCATCATGACAATCTATAATAATCCTCCCCTTTGTCATTGATATCAACAACCATCATATATAGCAATATACAACTCACCTTCTCTCTCTTCAAATCACTCCCATAACATGAGATTTTTCATAACAGGAGCTTTCTCCCCCTTTGAAACAATAAAAAAGTGGGAAAAAACTAATCCTGAGGACATAAAAATACTTATCAAAATAGGAAAGGACCATATTAGAAATATGGTACAAACTCCCCTTTACCTTGAGCCTACTATTGCTTGTCTTGACAAACTTCCTCTTGCTCCATGCCAACACTCTTTTCAACCAAACACTGCAAACAATGGATAAAGAAAAAATAAAAACATATAATTCTAATGGAATACATCAAGAAACATCTGAGAGGTACTCCCCATAATAAATTTGATCAATTTCACCTTCTGAGCATCTTTAGATCTCCACACACCATGAAGAAACACCACACATGCTTACTAACCTTTTTTCTCAAGCTACCATAAGGGCCACTAACATAACTTCATGCCACTAAACCAACTTGAAAAATCACCTTGAAACACAAATACCTTTATATTTTATAGAAATTGATTAAAAAGCACTCCATTTCAAACTAGGCCTATCTAGCCTCCTGATAGCCCTACCTGAAACTTATAGAGTACACAATTTTTAGTAGACACATCTTCAGAACCTAAAAATACATATATGGATCACTCTCATATGCCCCATCAAGAACACTAATTTTAATAACTAGTATCATCCTTTGAAACATACTTCCTTCACAAACCTACAAGCTAATTAACTCTCTAGAATGACAAAAACTTGAATAATTTGAGAACCACAAACCTTTAAACCTCTGCGAATCTTAATTGACTACCCATTTGGCCCATTTAACATATTAAGAACCCTTAGACCTCAATTCAAAAAGCAAACCACTTTTATAGCAAAGCTCAAAACCCTAGAATCTCAAAACAAGCAGGGTCAACAAACATCCTTCTAGTCAATGCACACCTCTAAAACTACTTGCACACTTGGAGACACCCATCACATACTTATAAACATATATTTGAGATTTCATACCTTTGGGAACCCATACATCCTATAACCCATTTAAGTCCTGATTGCCATTAAACTAAAAAATAGAGAATACTGAGAGCACCCAAAAATATTTAATTGGCACATATATACCTTCAAACCTAAAACATACCGAGAGTACAACAAAAAGAAATACACAAAAATTTCTAAGCATGAAACACTACGTGATATTTTCATCAATCTCATTAAGACACCTAGAACCACCCATTATGACTCTGTACTACAACTCCTTCATAAACTTCTAAAATAGGCTCATGAACTTGTTGCTCCCTCTTAACAAAATACCACCTCTAATTGGCATTATCATCTTGAGCACACAAACATGCTTCTCCACTAAAGGAGTCTCTTAAGAAGCATAGATAAAGACACCTTCTATACCTCAATGTTCTAAAATAAAAACAACTCATCATATTCCATCTCCTCCTTACTCATTTGATATTTATAGTTCTTCTTCTTCTTCTTCTTTGGCTTAGGAGAAACAACTTCCTCATCTACTACAACATTTTATTTTTCTTCTATGATTGGATTATCAATACATGGAGACAACATAGATTCATGGCATACCTTTTCATTTGAATATTCTTCTTTGTATTTTGGAACCTCATCATAAATTATATACAATTGATGTTCTTTACATGATACATACTTAATAGCAAGATGTTCACTTGGATCTATACATACCTCAAAACTAGCTTCAACCAACACCTTGGTCTTCTCCTTGAGATTTATCTATTCATTCTCAACATGAGAATACAATGGGACCTCTTAGTACTCTTCAAATTCTTAAGCATTCTCCACCATAGCAAACATATTACTTAGACATACAATCTCATCATGACTCACATTTTTCACCTTTGGCTTCCATGTGTTAACTTGCCTTCTTTCTTGAACTCTAGGAGCTTGATTAAATCTACTCTTACTTATATGCCTTTACTTACATAACCTAGTAATGTGACCTCTCTATTAATAATTTTAGCACACCATACCTTTTTCAAGAAACATATCTTGTATTACCTTATTTGGATAGAAATATGAAATGTGTTCTATGTCATGAAAAATAAAACAACCTCCCCTTTTTGAAGAGGACTCACCTTGTCTAATCTTATGTGGACAATGGTTTGCAAAGTGTCCCATATCAATAAAATTAAATCACTTTATTCTATTCAAACCTTTTGAATGATGCCCCCTATCATAGTCCCATACAAATTCATTTCTAATAGATCTCTTCCACTCTCTATTCCTATGACCAAATTGATTACATGTATAAAAATAACCATTAAATCTTGTATACCTCATGGAATTTAGCTGTCTGATCCGATTTGTCTTTACTTTTCCATCACCTTCATTCTTTTTTGATGATATGTATTCAAAGTATGATTGTCCTGGTTCACATTAGTCTTCATCTTGCCTAAAGATACTATTTTTCTTCTTCTTCATATCCAAGAATAGTTCTATCACTAACATGATTTTGACCACTCAAAATATTGTCTAAATCACATTAGATATTTTTAAATCTCACAAATGTCTTCACCTTACTACCTATCTTTTCTAGCTCATATTTCAAAGATTCATTTTTAGAAACATACTTTGAACATTCATCTTCTTTAGATTTTAGGCTTTTAGACAAAATTTCCAATTGACAACAGAGATTCTTGATCATATCTTCATGATCCTTGGTGTCTTCATTCAATATTGCCTCATACACATAAATTTATCCTTATAGTCCTTGAGATTATATTTCATCTTCTTATTAGTCTTCTTCTCAATCTTTAGTTCTTTAAGAGCATTCATTAAAACAGTCTCACAATCCACCTCATCTTCATCATCATCTGAATCGCTCCAAGTAGACTCTTTCTGATGTGAGAAACTTACTCAACCATGAACAAGGCTTCATCTTCAGTAGGACCAACATCTTCATGATCATATTATGAGTCCATTTTCCTCACTCTCATTTGATGAGTTGCAATATTTTTTGGTATAAAGACTCTTCTTGTTTTTGAAGAACTTCCTTTTATTGTTAAAATTTTTGAATCCTTTCTTCTTGTATGTCTTATTTTCTTCATCTTGGCCTTCACCATGATCTTCATCATCATTCTTATCATGATTATGAGGTAACTTCTAAGCGAAATTTCCTATCTCTCCATAGTTGAAACATTTGAGGGGTAGTTTACCCTTATACTTCCCTGAGCTAGTATTCAATTTCCTAGTAATCAAAGCAATTATTTCATCATCATAAATATTAGATATGTCATCCTCTTTGGATTTATTACCTTGGAGCTTATTCTTAGGCTTCATCTTTGTCTTGAATGTTTATTCCTTCTATGGTGGTAAGTCATCATTATTCCTCATCTCATAGGTAGTAAGGGTGTGATACAATTGATCCATATTCAACTGAGTAAGGTCATGACTCTCTTCTATAGCATATACTTTTAGATAAAACTTGAGGGATAGAGACCTTAATACCTTTTGAACAATATTAGTCTCTTCAATAGTTTCTCCAAGACCTCTGATGATGTTTACAATTTCATCAACTCTCTTTAAAACAGATGCCATAATATCTTTTTCGTTCATCTTGAGACTTTCAAATTGCCTTATGTGAGTCTGTAACTTAGCAAGCTTAACCTTTGAATCTCCTTCAAAAATAGTCTTCAATTTATCCCATATTTCCTTGGTAGATGTGTAATGAATTACTTTAGTGAACTGAGTTTCTGTAAGACCACAAGTGATGGCATTCATTGCCTTAGAGTTGTTCTCAAACAACTTCTTATCTACAACACTAGATGGAGGAATAACATGAACAACATATCTATCCAAAAATTATTTCCATACATCAAACCCTACGGACATATTGTAGGTATTCATCCTAACACTCCAAAATGCATAATTGGATCCATTGAACATTAGTGCTTACTTAATAGAGAAACCACCTTGCACATTCTGACTAGCCATTGTACCTTGGATCACCTTCAAGCTATCAAGCCTTTACCAAAGGACCTTGCTCTGATACCAATTATTAGAGGTACAATCACTAGGGGGTGAATCAATGAGCTAAAATAATCTAAGTTGAATTCTAATCTCTATAAATACTTAACTAGTTACCATAAGCATTAAGCATTCATGAAGCATACATATCATTTATAGCAATAAGCAAGAGAGAAAATGCAAGATCAAACACATAACACATGACATACATGGGAAACCCTCTTGGGGAATAAAACCCACTAGAACCTACAATTGGACTACTATCCTATAATAAAAATATCTAATTTAGACCATCTATAAATGATCAAGAACTACAATCTCTATTTAGTGAGAATATAATCCTATAAAGTGCAACCACACCTATCTAGCTGAGCTGCAAACCAACCAAACCTTTTAGCAAGTTTTACCTTACAAGGAGGTTAAAACCACCTTAGATGTTGATCTAACAAAAAAACACCTATGAACACATCGACCTATGCATTAATGTCTTCAACACCTAATGATTGATCTCTGATTAACACACTTCACCTTTGCTCACACTCAAACAACAAGCAGACTATTATCCCAATAGAATTATGACCAAAAAGTCATATAAATAGTCCTTAATCTGATCTAATTTTAAACTCATCCTTAGGTCACTCTACCCCTTCTCCACTCCATAAAACACACACATAATCCTCTCTCCAATCTATCCAAGTCTCTCACTCAAAATCTAGAACCCATCATCTTTGGTTCCACTATTTATAAAGTAATCTTGATAATCACTACCTTGGTGAGCCATTAGGCATGCCTTAGCCCTTAACGCATCTCTCACATGAAGACATAGATCAATATAATCTTCATTGGTAGGCCATAACATATATGGGTCATCCTTAAGGAGCTACACCTTTTAATAAGGCCCTTGTATCCCTTATAGGTCTCATGTGAGCCTATTCACTCCTTTAGCACTTCCTCAAGTAAAACAAAAATAAAAGACCATTTTCAAATGGATGTATCCACTCCTTATGTCCCCTTAAACATCCTCAAATGATCACTGTTAACTTATCTCACCTATGCATATGCTCAAACAACTCAAACATTAACCTGGTACACATAGTCACTATGACCGGACACACAATCAACTTCGTAAGCATTATTCATACTCAAGATAGATTGATCACACCTCCAAAATCCACATAGAGCATCCTTATGAAGTCTACAATACTCTTCAATAGACAATCCACCATGAAACTTTGAAAAACATTAATACAATCTTGAATATCCTTCTCAAGTCACTTTAAGAACAAGAATGAACAAACAATCAACTTCTAAGCTCAATATATTTGATTGTACTCACTTCCAAATCTTCAAATCAAGTTCAATGGATGCATCATGGAGTCCTCTAGCATTTTAATTTTTCAAAAACCATCAATTTCAATTTTATCAAAAGATATGGAAAAAATATAGAGCTCTAGTTTTTCCTATGTAAAATTCAAATATTTGAATAGCAACGGTCACAGTTAACCTTCAAACACAATGCTTGAATCTCATGAACTCTCAATTCATATCAAATATGTACCATCAATCTTGATCAATATTTAACATATAGTTCACCAATGCCATACATTAAACCTCTATCACTTTGATCTCATCTCATGCAATCTAGAAAATTTAAATCAATGCACTCCATCGATCTCTATGGATCAGTTAGGTCTTTAATGATTAACACTCACCATTCGATCAACTATACGAATGCCTGATCATCATTGGATCATTATCCTATACCTTTGTTCAATCATTAAACATCATGCACCTATCCTTATCTCACTACCTCTTGACTCTTTGGATCAATGTGCACAATTGATCTTACTTGAGCTTTAATACTTTCAAAAATGACTATGGGGACCCTTTCAATATGCACGAGTAGCCATTTTTGCACCTTAATAACTTCTTTTGTGCTTTGATATAGGATCTCAAATTTGAACCAGATGATCTCCTTACATAAGATAATCCAACCATGTGACACATAGTGCATGAATCCTTTTCATGTATGAGATATATCCCCATTAAAATGCTTTATCTAAATCTTCTATCCTAAATCCAACCATGCTAAAGTATATCTGGAAGACCAACTATGATTCTGAATAACTTTTGCTGCACTTCAATGCATGATCTCAAATTTAGAGCAAATCATCTATGCTAAAAAAATGAATAAACCCATATGATCATATTATCTTGAAACCTTCACATGTGTAATATATAACACAATCAAAATTCTCATTTGGCTCTTTCTACCACACTGCAAAATTGGCTAAGTATGGGAAAACACAGTCAATCTGCTTGGGAGCCCAACTTTGCATATGCATATCCTTTTATGTGCTACATTGCATGATCTCAAAATTAGCACAAATAAACTAGGTCAAAAACTAAACAAACCCATATGATCACCTTATCTTGAAACCTCCATATGTGCAAGATATTTTATCATCAAATTGCTTACTCAACTCTTTCTGCTCATATTGTAAATTTGGCTAAGTATGGAAAAACAATGAAATCTGATTGAGAATCCAACATTGTAACCTCATATATTTAACTATGCTTCAATGCATGACTTGAGATATAATAGATAACAACTAGGAACCACTATGATCACAACCATATGACCAACACCCCTTGACTCATTCCCACGTGGTAATGGTGATGTCATCAAATTGCTTACTTAGATTTTTTGCCACTAAACGCAAACTATCTAGATGAAAATTATGGACTAATTGATGAATTACACATATGCACATAATATCTCAAATCATATATAACATCCTAGGTACCTATTGTACATGTTACAATCACCATACTCATCCTTGAACATCTCTAACTAGTCAAACTCTAGAGATCAACCAAGCATACTTAAAGCACACTTAGAACAACCATATTGCACACTTTGTCATTGTCACATAGCCTGTCAATTCTCTTAATCCACTCAATATGACACATCTATGATACCACAATGACATCATCATGATAACTCTCCAAAAATTACCATGAGGACATAAAGTATCATGAGGAAATGAATGTGAAACATCCCAAAATTAAGATCATCAGCATTGAAGTGCATGACTAGTCAAGTGCCATGGTTAAAAGGTATCTTAAAGGTATTAATTAATATTTGACCTTATAAATATCTAATTTGGTAATTTTTGAAGGTGGTTCATTATCCTACTATTGGTTACCTCTACCCTAGTTATTTCTTCTTAAGCTATGAGATTTCATGCTTCAACTAGATATTTTACCTCTATATTTAAAATGGAAAACATATAAGACAATATATATCTTAATTGTTTATAGTCAAACATTATATTTTAACATTATAAAAAATATATATTTGTGATTGTGAAATAAATTTTTGAAAATTCTTTCAATCTCAAAGATAAAAAATATGATCACAACTGAAAGACAATTTTCAATATCACAACAAATATTTAAAATTTGTAATTTTAAATTGAAATAAAAACTATAATATCTCATTCAAAAATGTCTTGAACCATTTTATCAAAATAATATCATATATATATATATATTGATATAATATTTGAATTAAATTAAACTAAATATGTGCATTTCATTAAATAAACCATAGACAATCAACATAACATTGCATCTATCAACATATCACTGCATATCATGAGTTTAGAAACTACAACTTAATTTTCAAAACTTTAGAATACCTTTTTGTAGACCTCATCAAAACTAAATGTCAAAATTGACTTGAAAACATGGATAAATCAATATATTTTAAAATAAAATCCATCTCTGTGACTAGTTTACATTTGTGTACAAATACCAAATTTTGAGTTTCAAATCTCAACACGTGCAAGTATAGTTTCTTAAGTTTTTCAAGTATACAATTTTTTTTAACAAGCTAAAACATTCATCATTTTTAAAATGATTTCAAAGAAGGTGCAAAGCTTGTGAAAAATTGAGATTATCATCAGCGAATATAAAACCACTTGCTTCTTTCAACTCAGATTCCTCCTTAAAATTTATTTATGGATATGATAAACTTACAATATTCACACCTACATATACGTGTTCCAAAAGGGTCACTCAAATCTTAAGGAAATATGTATTCATGTTAAAATTCTCTCATTAATTAAAATAATTATGGATCAAACATAAGTGTTGAAGGTGAAAAATAGCCAAGAATGTCTTAAACAATATCACCCTTGAATAAAAGCCCTAATTTTATCTCTAAGTATACAATAAAAATCAATAAGGGTTTACAAATTTACTGTCATATAAAAAACCCTTTATATATTTCAAAATGATATAAAAATTAATATAGTTTCACATATCTAAAAAATTGAATACTTTAAATCAAGAAAAGTAAACATGCAACCATAATAAATAAATTGCTAGTTTTTAATTCTCAAACTATAAATACATCATATTAAAAACTGACATACATGTATATTCTCATACAATCATGAGTAGTAAAAAATTACCATATTTTTATCCATGTCTTCAAAAATATTCATGAAATGATGAAAAAAATTGATAACTTCCATTGAATAATAAAGAAACAAGGGTTTTGTTTTAACAAGTTGTACCACTTAGACCCATAAACAAATAAGTGCATACCTGTGCTTATAACTCATAATTTATTGAAACATGATTGAAACTTGTTACCAGCTTCAAAACACTATATTCACTATAAGAGAAATTTGTATCCTTCTTGCAAGTCTGAGAAACGTGCCAAATCTAAAATTTTTTATCAAAACACTTATTGGTTCGAAAGGAGAGAATGACATAGTATGGCTTCCACAAGAAGCTTGGCAGGTGGAATGCCAAATGAAAATATAATAGCCATTTTTACTTATACCCCTATGCCCATGACACATTCAATGCAAGCTTGAGTTGGTATGTGGAGTCATTAACTCTGAAGCAAACTATGTTTTTACTAAGTTCTTTGCCAAGTTTAGCAGTTTTTAAATTCTTTGAAGATTGAAATACCAATTTGTCAACTATCTTTATCTACTTCAAATCTATTAACTTCCACTAAGTTTTACTGACTTATGGATTTATGTGATATGACCAAAATGAATATAAAGACTGTTGAGTAAATCTCCATTCTTCAAAACATAATTTTAACTTGAATTCAAATTAAAGTCTAAATATAAATTATACATATTATAAAGTTTATTAAAGTTTATTTATATACATAGATGTAATTATGTGTTGAACAATTCAAAATATAAGACCTTAGAAAAGTATTTAGGATAGTCTAGGATAGAGATTTAGGTTTTAGATCTTAGATACAAGTGTAGGATAAAGCTTTAGGTTTTCCAAATTTTGACCTTAAATGAAAACCAAGACTATAATATTCATATTCCAAAGGTGGTAGATGAATATATAATTATTCAAATTCAAATATCAATTGTAATGACATTTGCTTACAAAAACCCAAAATGTGAAATAACACCATTTGAGAGCACTATTGTCAAAATAACACTTGAAAATAATGTTACTAAAGGTTATGCACAAATTGAATCATTCATATTATTTGTGGCTTCAAGCTTCATTTATCCTTATATGGGATTTCCATTATTATAATACTTATCATTATCTAAAATATTATATATACCAACTAACATAATGTGTTTTATTCATTGTTCCCAATACCACTCAATAATCACAATGTATGCATAATCTTAAAACATACTTTCAATGTAATCGAATATGATAATCATTCACAATCATACAAGTTAATGACAATCAAGAGTTTAAAATAACTTGGCCCCTGTCATGTAATATTAATAATTATGGTACAAAAAATTAGCATACGATGTACATTTCAATAATTATTTATTTTTACTACAGTACTAAATTTTTTGATAATAGGTCCTTGGCTATGTTCATTGTGGAACATACTAAATTGTCCAAGTATTGCCTTAGGATACACTATAAAAGATTTATACTTTTTGGAACCATGCAAGACTCTTTGATATGAAGCTTTCAACGTAGGAGGGTGTATATAAAGATTTTATATAGGTGCAATAACTAATTATGAACTATACTCTTGAATGGGTACACTAATTATCTTTTTACTAGAGTTTTTTAAGATCAATAACTAGGGTGAAGGGTCCCTTGCCCAATTTTATTAATATCAAAAATTGGTTACAATAGGCCAACATAGAACAACAATTTTTAAAAAACCAACAAAACAATAGGTCTAGGATCAATAAGAACCAATCGATAAAATAACCCAAACCCCACCAAACATAAATCAAATAAAGACACCATGGGAACACTTCCAAAGATAGAAAACCACCACCTAGGAGAACCTGAAAAAATAAAAATAAATACAAAACTATGTCTAAAAGACCAATAAGAAAGCAACCAAAACTAGCATACCACTACTCTGAGTTTGAGATAATTTCCACTATGGTGCCACCATGGGGGCCCAAGTCCACCTATTAAGCTGCCAGTACCAACCATGTCACACACCAGACCAAAACCTCCTATACCCAATTGAGATACCCCATAAAACTGACCACCAACTTACCATGAGTCAAAGCCCCTCCTAAGCATAATGCTCACTGAATTGCATACAATCATTCCTGCATGAGACTATAAGGCACCTAAAGTTGAGATATTTTCACCCAAGTAGAAGAGAAAACCATAGATTGGCTTGCCACCCTTGATATAAATTTGACCACTACCTCCTGGTCTTTAGAATGTCTTCTTCTATAGATATTTAAGAGCAAGGATGTGAGCCTTTGTTAAAGCTAGCAGTGGTGGAAGTATGGATTGACAAAACTAAGCAAGGGGATTTTTGAAAACCAATTCTAAATCCTCCACATAACTTAATAACACCATGAGTTTACCTTCCAACTCCTGAAAAATAGAGAGGAAAAAAACCTGCAACATCCCAACCAAAAAAGAGCAAGCAAGCTTGAGGCCTTACGTCCACTACTTCTAGCAACCCCACCCTAAACAATGGAACCAAAAATAAATCCATCAACTCCACCATATGTTGTTTGTCCTCCACCAATAGTATAAAGTTACTCATAAACATATAAATAATATCTAAGTTAACCTTTATCTAGTGGTAAGAAATAAGGTAAGAGTCTCTTAGTACCATATGAATGGATTACAACACCTATCTAGAAGGCAACCAAAAAAAATTATTCAACTAGACATTCAACACCTTACTTTAGAATGTCATCTCTTATTTTTTACCCTGTATGAAGACCACAGGCATTGTGACCACCTCAACAAAAAATCCTCCATTCATACTAGTAAAACAACCTAGAATAGCAAACAAACCAATCTAGAAAACACCATACACCATAACCATATCCAACCAAATAAATAAAAATATGCTACAATGTGTCAAGCATAAATACCACTCCAAATAATCAATTTTTTTGCATAAATACCATAATCAACAAATGTGGGGTCCAAAAAGGCCATCACCAACCAAAAGCATGAACCACACATCACTTGGAGTGATACTCAAAATATTAATGGTCAAGAAACATGTGGGGAACCAAAATATAATCTAGGCAAGCCCCAACCACACTATCCACCTTAAGTTCCTCATCTTAGGCAATGCTTTGGTTGTCTAGGAAATTTATGGCTATATTGGACTCATGGTAATAATGTTGCACCTCCTAGTCAACAAGAGAATCCAACCAAGGCCACAACCACTCCAAAATGTTGTTGATTGTCCATAACTTAGAAAAATATTCATTTATCCTTTTTTGGGTTTGCCATTATTCTAAGACTTATCATTATTTGAAATATTACATATATTGACTAACATAATGAGTTCTATTCACTATTCTTAATACCTCTTAATGATCACAATGCACACATCATATTGAAATGTATATTCAACATAATTGAATATGATAATCCATTAGAATTATACAAGTAAATGACAATTACACACCATATTATATTGAGAATTATGGTAAAAAAAATACGATAGACATTACAATATTGATTTTTTTTATTATGATACTAAAATTTGTGATAACAAGTCCCTTGGCTATGTTTATTTTGGAACATATATAATTATCTTAGGTATTACCTTAGGATGCACTACAAAATATTTATACTTCTTAGAACCATGCATAAATCTTTGATATGAATCTTTCATCTTAGGAGGTTGTACAAAAAGATTATATATAGGTGCAACAACTAATTTTGTACTATGCTCTTGAATGGGTGCACTAATTATCTTTGTACTATAGTTTTGAATAGATGCCATAATTGTAATTTTATGGTGTTATTAAGTAGATGATAAAACCAACTATGGCGGTGATGGGGAGAGGAGGAGTTATCACTCCCTGTAAAAGGTACTCATATTGAATGCATTAAACTTTGACCACTTGATTATAATGTATGTAGTTGAGACATATATGCATAGTTGATGGTACTGCATGCGTATTCTATATTTAAGGATGTCCTAATAACATACTAAGGACCCTATGCTTGGAAATAATAAAAAATGAGTATCCAATATTGCTAAACCAACTTGGAGAGGTTACATCACATGACTAAGAGTGTTCTATCTATGTTCATTGAATGTTTCGACTATGCTTGATATAACTTATAAATCCTATTATATGTAACTGTGAAACTATCTAACTTGTAAAACATATTAAAAATATGAAAGTATTTCATGTATTCAAGTGATTTATTAAGGGGAATTGTTATCCATCATCAGTTATAGGTTATAGGGATTTGGTTTGACCTACATACAGGTGTACTCCTTCCATGCTCTCTTTTCAAAAATTTAAATTTTCAAAGTTCAATCTCTTTCAAATTTCAAAATGAATAAAATGAAAATTTCTTAGCTGTTGCAAGGTTTGCTAAATTTGAGGGTCTTTCAAAATTTAAATATCCACTCAAAGACAAAGTGTGTTGTACACACTTAGGGTTAATTCTTTCTCATTTACTCTAGCAATTTCATTACTATTATAAAGGGGGGAGGGGGGAAATGTCACATGTACTTGATAATGCTAATTCTTGACACATATTGAACCATATGACTTGTGCCCAATTACATGAATCTTATCAACCATTAATCTAAACTATTTATCTATATGTAGGTTTGACCCTTTATATTTCATCATTATTACACATAACTTTTCAAATTCAAATACTCAAGATTTTTAAAATCACCTTCAGACTCTATCTAGCTTAGGATAATTATCCCTTATCCTTTTGTACAAGTCCATGCTACGAGGATGGAAGCACATTGTGCTCTTATCCACTTAGGTTGACCACATCTTGTGTCAAATAATGACTAGTTTCTAAATTTGAAATCATTATTTTTGGGTTTCCCACATGTTTCACATGGTCAACTAAAGAAGATTATCAAAATGTTCACTTATAAATACACATCAAGAGTCACTCATTATAAACACTTGTTGTCACTTGGTTTATAGGTTACCCACTATTACAAATCTACCATATTATTTCTATATTATAGATCACTCACAAGGAGCAACCATAAATCAAGTCAAGAACATTACTAATCAATTAAAAAGATATCATTATCAAGTATCAAAGCCATATTTCTAGTTGTATACACATAGTCAATGAGTAAAATTTCACAATCACTCTGGGTGGGATTACTTTCCCTCTTTAGAGTATAGGATATATAGGAAACAATCAACCATCAAGTGGGTAATTGAGGTCAGCTCAACCCATTACACTCCCTTTTTAAAAAAATTTCAAGCTATCAATATGACCTTATGGTTTCAAAGGCAAAATTAGACAAAATTTTACAAGAAATATAATAGGTAGTAAAATACATAATTCTTTTTTAATATTAAACCAATTCAATTCAAATGTAATAGGTAGTAAAATACACAATTCTTTTTTAATATTAAACCATTGATATTTCAAAAGACAACAAACAAAGGTTGCCCATATCTTATTTTACTCAGTTTATTTTACTTACTTGAATTGCTTTCCAAACTATTAATATTTTATAGAAAAATGTACCTAGTCTCCTTCTTACCTCACCCACCTTTAGTTATGTCCATCTTTATTTTATATGCTTCCTTGTACAGTCATAAAAACCCTAATAAAATCACCCTCTCTTCATGACATTTTTTCCATTTCTCCCTTATGCACAACTCCATTTTACCCATAGAAAATAAATTGAATAATAGTCTAGTAAATGCCATCTAAATCGACAAAAAATGCCACATAAATTGACCAAAAACACTATAAAATCACTCAAGTCCCATTGACTTGGCAAAACAAACAAACAAACGAACCCTAATCATATGTTTTAACTTTCCCACAACTTCTAACTTGTCCCCTTTTACTATGGTAAGGAGTCCAACTGGAGGTTTCCACCAAAGTAGATTATTATTTAAAAAAAAATCAATACATTATAATTTACTCATATGCCATCAATAAAGCTGACATTTATAATAAGACCACTCCCCCTTTTTATAGATTTGATCACTTAACCTATTTTCATATATCAATGGCCTATCAATCATCATTTATCAATTTATTTAAACACAACTTAATGATTATAAAATTCATAAGGATTCATTTCCTCTAAAACATGTTTTAACATTATAATTTGTTGAAGATAAAGGTATAGTTAAATCGATTGAGCTATGTCACCAAGAAGTCAATAATATAAAGACACAAAAGTACATAGTTTAAGATAAAATTACCTAGCTATCATGTCAGTCAATAAAACATGCTACTTATAGTTCTTTAAACAATCACAACTCAATCCTATTGATGTCAAATGCATAGATAATATTATTATTATGTTAACTAGTCAAACACCTACTACCATCCCACTAACACAATATCAAGCAAACATTTCTCAAGAAATCTACATCCAAATATAAGATATACATTATACATAAAATAGTCTAAGAAATCAAAATAATCAAGCAACTATGTACATGTGTGATGATTCCCCAAAAGCTTAAATACACTTGCAACAGTCATGATCTACCTCCATCTCTCCTATGATGCCCTCCCTCTATATTTCTCAACAAGGGTAAGAGAAGTCTTGCATCACCTCATACCACATGAATTTAGTTAGTTTATTTTTATCATACAATGGAAAAAATCATCAACAAATACATGATATGAATACCACTACATCATCATCATTCATAACATTCAAATACAACTGTAAATACTAAACATTTCAATTAAATACAAATACTAAAAGTCAAAATTTTTGAATAGAAATATTGCAGTTCATTTAATCAAACATAACAAAATAAATCCATCTATCCATACATAATCTATATCTAAGTAATCCATAATTAGTTGTTTGATCAAAAAAGATACTTGTTTGTTAAGGATTAGGAAGGATGTAACATCATCCTCCCCTTAAATAGGTCATCATCTTGATGTATTTATTAAAATAATAATATGTCTAAAAATTTAAATTATTCAACAAAACATATAAGGTAAATAAATGAGGAAATAACCTCTGAAATTCCTCAAGATCCTCTCAATTGGCACTATATTTGGAATATTGGTCCCACTGGACCTTGCAATGAGACACATCTTTCCTATGAATGCTAAGCTTATATATTTCAAGTATTTTAATTGGTTCTATTATTAACACTCCTAAATCCAAAACCTATAATGTATTCCAATCAAGTACATGTGAAGGATCAATCACCTAATTTTTCAAATAAAACATGTGAAAAACATTATGAATTTGAGCTAAAGCTTGTGGAAAAGCAAGTTTATATGCAATAAGATTAATCACTTTTAGAAATTCAAAAGGTCCCACATATCTAGGTGCTAGTTTGAATGATTTTCCAAACTTGATTGAGCTCTTTTTAGGCTTGACTCACAAAAAAACCTTGTCTATCATTGGCTTCAACCAACCTTTACCTAATTAGTTTTACATATTCTTCCATTTTACCAAGCATATTAGGTCCAAAAACCACTCTATTCTCTAATTTATCCCAACTAATTGTTGTCCTACACCTTGTGCCATACAAGGATTTAAATGGAGCTATTTTTAACATAAAGTTCTTGTCTATCATTGGCTTCAACCAACCTCTGGCTAATTAGTTTTACATATTTTTCCATTTCACCAAGCATATCAGGTCCAAAAATCACTCTTTGCTCTAATTTATCCCAACTAATTATTGTCCTACACCTTCTACCATACAAGATTTTAAATGGAACCATTTTTAACATTGATTGTAACGAGTTTTTATAAGCAAAATGAACTAGTAGAATAAATTTATCTCATTTGTATTGTTGATCCATGCAATAGATTCTTCAAAGGTCCTCCAAAACTTGATTAACCCTTTTAGTTTGACCATCTATTTATAGATGGTAGGTTGTGTTGAAGTTCAGATGTGTGCCCAAAGCTACATTAAGGGTTTTTCAAAACTTTGAGGTCATACGAGGATCTCTCTCTCTCTCTCTACACACACACACACACACACACATATTTATATATGGTAGGCTGTGCTAAAGTTCAGATGTGTGCCCAAAGCTACATTAAGGGTTTATCAGAACTTTGAGGTCATACGCGGATCTCTCTCTCTCTCTATATATATATACATACATACATATATATATATATATATATGTATATATATATATATGTGTGTGTGTGTGTATATATACACACACACACACACATATATATATCTATATTTATATATATCTATATGTATATATATATATGTGTGTGTATGTATATATATATATGTATATATATGTGTATATATATATGTATATCTATATATATATATATATATATATATATATATATATATATATATATATATATATATATACATATTCCAAAAACACATGCAATCTATACATTTATTTAACAAACCTTTTTTTTAGCACTAGTGCATCATCAATTAAATTACCTAGGATGTAATGTGCAACCTTGGTGAGTTTATCAACAACACAAGAACCACATAATGATAGTTTATTGACATGGGCAACCCTTGGACAAATTCCATATTAATGACTTGCCACTTCTACTTTAGAATGCCCTGTGGGTATAACAACCCAATAGTATACACATGTCTAAGATTAACTCATGACATTCAAAGCATCTAGACACAAAATCAGTCATGTTCTTCTTAAATTCCTTTCTAAAAATATAATGGTTTTAACTTAGCTGTGAGTTTTTTTACTCCTAGATGACCTGAATAGGGTGTATTATGTAATTATTTAAGAACAATTACCCTCAAACCCTCTTTATCCAAAAAAAAATTCTTCCATTGAATATTAGAATTTCATCATTCTCAAAATGAAATCCTTCATACCTATTATCTTGAGGATTTTATGCTAGGGCTCTCTTGACTTGATCATAAAATTTGTCCTTGAAGAGAACCTCAAGACTTGGTCTCAGAAGGTGCTTTTGATAATAGTTATTATTGATATATACCTTTTGTGAATAAGGGCATACATAACCCTATTCTCCTTAACTTTAATGTCGTTGATGTTGAAATCATAATTTGACAAAAATTTTAACCAACACATTTGCCAAACATTAATATTTAGTTGAGTAAAGATATACTTGAGCCATAAGTTGTATGTCTTGAGCTCAAATGATTTACCCAATAAATAATGCCTCCAAAACTATAAGGCATGAATAATTGTAGTCAATTCCAAATCATGTGGAGCATAATTAGATTTGTAAGGCTTCAATTTCTTTGACTCGTATGCTACTATATAGCCATCTTGCATTAATACTCCACCTAAACCATCCCCATAAGTATTTGTTATCATAATAAAATGACCATTTAGATTTGGTATTTGTAGGATTGGTGATTAAGTAAGCCTGTCTTTCATGATTCTAAAGGATTTCACACTTATCATTCCAAAAAAAATGTTGTTCCTTTTATTTCAAATAGGTGATTGGATTATCTATTTTGGAGAAATTTGGTACAAATATCTTATAGTACCTCGATAAACCCATAAAACTATATGCCTTATGAACATTTTTGTGTGTTGGCCATTCCACGATGGGTTTAATCTTAATATGATTTATATAAATTCCTTATAATAAAATAATATGACCAAGATATTGCACCTTTTTCTAAAAGAAAGTACAATGATAATTTTTTATAAAGCTTATGCCTTTACAAACACTAAAAAACCTAATGAAAATTTTCAACATGCTCTTCTTCACTCTTGGAATAGATTAGGATTTCATCCATAAAAATGATAATAAAATGATCTAAGTAATCCTTGAAAACACTATTAATAAGGTTCATTAAAGTTGTTAAACTGATATGTTGTAGCTAGGTATTGTGTGGTTTGTTCTTGGTCTTGTTTTGAATAAGGTGGTGTATTAACCAAATAGTTAGCCAATAGATCTTGGCTTTGTACCCTTAATTGAGCATTATAAGAGGGATAAAGATACATCTCATAAGAAATATTATCCATGTAGGGGTCTTACACCATTTCTTCCTACGTGACCACATTATTAATCCCTAGATTGTACATGAGTCCACTACGAGTGTAGGAATACATGTTGGGATCCATAGTCAAAGCTTTGTGATAGAAAGGGAAGAGAGTTATAAAAACTCTAAAAGGAAAATTTCTAAAAAGATGATGTTCAAACTTGGTCTAGATTTGTCAAAAGGATCAAAAGGTTTATGCAAACATTTATGATAACACAATATATTGTTAAGTGTCTAACGTTACACATCTTACACAAAAAGATTAAGTAAATGAACCAAAAATAAAAATGCTAAATGCTAAGGTCAAAGTGTTTCAAATAATTATAATCTACGAAATTAAAATTTGCTAGATATTTGGGGCAATTGTGGTATCAAAATCTAAGCTCAAACAAGGCATGCACTAGGACTCTTGGCCAAACGATGTCAATAAGCTAGACTTTGAAAATAGATGAAAATTTTAATCTAATAAATTTGAAACACTTCTAACAAACATTAGGCATTTGATTATTGGACATGGACTCAATCAAATATGTATAAGGTATGAAACAAAAGGCACTTTAGAGATAGTTTATTTTCTCACAAATAATGGTATAAAACTTGGTTCTTTTGACAATTAATCTAGACAAAAGAGAACAGTGTAACTATGTTAGACAAAGGTTCACAAAAGTATACTCAGACTGGTTTGAAAAATGTAGGAACAAATTTTAACTCTATGCAAGAGGGCCTATGAAATAATATCTAAAATGTTTTGGGCAGTGTAATAATACTCGAATACCCAAAAGATGTGACAAAATGCTTGTTTCAAAAATTCTCTAAGGCAAAAATAATTTCTCACAAATTTAATAGCGTAACACTACCTTTATTGAATCAAAATGTTGTGGTGTATAGACTCAAATTGAAAGTGTTTAGCATGAAATGAATTAAGTCTATCAAGTGGTGATAACGATCATGAGTCTTAAACAACCTTCAACCCAAATTGGAAATTGAACCTAAGTTCCCTTAAGTTTAGTGTAAATGGTGAACCCACTTTACACATCAACCCTATGAACTTATAAAGGTACAATTTTGAATTTAGATTATAAATGAGGAATTTAAACAAGTTTGGCAAAGGTCTAGACTTAATTGGGTAGGATAACTATGTCAAAATGGATGATATGACTCCAAGTTTTGATGAACTTTGAACAACGAAAATTAATGATTTCACATGGGCAACATAATGCCTCTTTGTTCAAAAGAAAATGAGGACCATGTGTTTAGTTTGTATCATTTATTTAAACCAAGTTTTGATTCCAAACAAGACTTTAATATAAGATAAAACTAACTAATTAATCACTCTTAGATCTTAAATTGACAAGGTTGCTTAGTATTGTTGGAATCTATCAATATACATCATTTGAGAGGATTTTCAGTGTTCATCCAAAAATAAATATGCATTATATAGTAGGGTTTCTACACCCCCCTTCTCTCAAATGATAGTACTGTGACATAGACCTTAAGGTGCACCTTACACTAACAATAATTTTTCTGGTAAGTGGGGATTTGTCTAAGACCTACAAGTTTTCAAATGTTATAGGGGAATCAATTGCACAATGAATTTCATGTCAAACAATGCAAAAGAAAATCACGTATTTTAGGTCCATATCACTTGGCTTGTTTCAAAAAGGTCTACTCCTTTTTTTAACCACTACATCCTGTTGTTCGCTTAGTGTAGTGTGATGTCCAAAGTGCCACTATGTCTCATGTACAACTCCAATATGGAATCAAA
Organism: Torreya grandis; assembly: GCA_037957365.1. Taxonomy (NCBI): domain Eukaryota; kingdom Viridiplantae; phylum Streptophyta; class Pinopsida; order Cupressales; family Taxaceae; genus Torreya; species Torreya grandis. Next base: position 1,168,220 of record JARHVA010002182.1, on the reverse strand, counting down.
TGAATTCAATGATGGGAGGTGAAACCCTAGGTCAAAGCTTATCCAACGAACTCATGAGAGGTAATGATGTCTCCCTTGTAAGCCAAGTTTACATGAAATAAAGAAAGCATAAAATAGAAAGACTTTAGGGTCATTTTCAAGGTCACCCAATACTTTTATATGTTTTTGGGGAGTGCTTTAGATGACATTCTTTCTATGCCTTAGAATAAGTAATTCCCTAAAGGGGACAAATGGAAGATCATACATGAAACATCCTTGTATTTTATGAAAACAAAGTGCTAATTGAAACAATGAAAACAAAATTGACAAGTGTGTTCAATTTTAAGCCCAAATGAAAGATTTGGTGGTGTTCATTTGACCCCTTGGTCTTAAAATTGTAAACTTTGAAAACTAATGCTAAAAACTTGCTTAAGAATGTAAATGTTATATTAAGCATCAAAATAATGTTCCTAGTTCATTTTAAAGCATATACAAGATGATTTAAACACATTTTAGAAATTATCCAAGTTGTTCCTACAAGAAAAATGTTAGTAAGTGGTTTAGCTTTGAAGTATTTTTAAAGATGAAATAATTAACTTAGGAAAATGAACTCTCAGGTTGACACAGTTGAGTTGGGATCCAAGTCAGGGTGAGTTGGGATCTAAGTTGGGGTGAGTTGGGATCTAAGTTGGGATCTGAGTCAGGGTGAGTTGGGATCTAAGAATAAAATTGTGAGCTCCAGAAAATAAGCTTTTTGCTTGAATCTTCACCTTTTTTGCTTTCACACTCCAAGATCCTACATGAAAATGGTTAGTATGTTACTTTTAGGTGCTATTTGATCAAATTTTTGGGGTGAGGTCCCATTGGGCATGCCATTATGTGAACTAGGAATTTGACTCAAGAGAGGTGATTAGTATTGTGTTAGTCCAAAAATGCAAACAAATTGATAAAAACACACTAATTAGCATGCATTTCTAGGATTAATTACTAGGGTGAGATTAATAACAAAACAAATGAAAATCACAACTAAAAAGTAAATAAAAACAATAATCCTTCACATTCCTTGGATTCTCCAAATGCTTATTGTAGTGGCTTGCTCAGCTTGTGCTTATGAAGTCTTCATCAAAGGAGGCTTGGCTATCTCCTCTTCTCCTTGGCACCTTGTGGCTTTGGCTTGGCTTGGATAAATATTTTAGAATCATAAATTTGGCATGCAAGAGCTCTTGGAATGAATTTGACATGGTAAATTTGCACACATTAAGCTTAAAAATGATGTTTATGGCCTCTTTATTTATACATTTTTAAGAATGACCCAAATCAACCATGACCGTCCATCTCAAGATTGAGATGTGTGGTCATGGATTAATTGAATTATGTAAATAAAATACATAATTATACTCATCATGACTTTGGAAAAAGGGACATTAATGAGGCATGAGAGGTAATAAAGAGGCATGGGAGACCCATAATCTTGATATTTGTGGCATTTATGGCCTAGGGATGTCTTTCCAAGAAATGAGGTCACCTAATGATGTAGATATTCAATATTCATTTAGAAAAACAAGTTTTCAACAAGTTTCCATGGAATTATTAATTAGGCTCTAATTTAGTTTAATTAGTTCTTAAGCATGACTAAGTACTTTGTGCACAAATTACTCAAATTGATCAGAATGCCTTGTTATTGGTCCAAAATTTGACTGGATTGGAATTGGAAGTCAATGTCAGATACATTAGATCTATTATCCCATTTAGGATGTTATGAAAACTAAATAACAAAGACACGCATATCATATAATAAATTTGATAGAAAAGAGCAATCCAGAGCATCTAGGTGCAAAATTAGCATTTTGACTCGAAATGATCTGATCAAAGTTAGTTAGCCCATAAATTACATTTCCCCATTTAGTGATACCTTGACCAAAATTGGCACTTGAATATGTCAATTTCAACTCATTTAATGTGCTTTAGTGTTTTTAGGCCAAATTGTGCATTTTGGTGGAAATTGGTCAAAAGCTTGATTAGAGGTCATCGATGGCTAGATTTAGGTGTCTATACAAGATACCTAATCTTAATGGTTGCCTTATTAAACATATTATAATCTATGCATAGGTGAAGAGTCTCATCCTTCTTAGTCATAAATACTATAGATGTACCCCATGGTGAAACACTTGAATGTATTAACCCTTTAACAAACATCTCTTAAAGTTGGTATTTTAATTTGACCAAATATGTCATTGTCATCCTATAGGGAGCCTTGGATTAAGTCTTAGATCTTTAGATAATGTCAATTATGAAATTTAATTCCATGTTTTGTGTGGGGGGGAATCCATGTAGTTCTTCTAGAAATACATCCCAAAATTCTTGAAAAAAGGTATAGTCTTCTAAGGTAGGCTCTGTATACATATAATATTTTTAAAACTTTTATTAATTACTGATGTTTTCTATCTTGTAGAAACCCATCGAGTCTCAATCTCTCTGAGTGCATGCCCTAAGGGATGCACCAAGAAAGGGGTGGGCAAACCATTAGTGATTTATAGGATTATTGTCCCTTATTGCCACTTATTACCAATCCAACCAACTCCTAAAACATTATCCTAAGATCTTACTCCTCTTTTGCATGCTCGGTTAGTATTTTACCATTTTTTGTAACTCTTTTCCTAACCTAACCCCCTTTTGATAGTTTATAATACTAGGTCAATTGGGTTGACCTTGTACTCTTATTGGTGAAATTCATTTAGGGTCTAGGTCAGCTCTTGGCTGAACTAATCCGTGACCTAGTGAATTTTTGCCAATAATAGTATTGGGTCGATTGGGTTGACCCTACCAGATGAAAATTTTGGAAGGGATTAGGGTTAAATTGACATATATATGCAGGATTATTTCACCATTATTAGAGGGACACCAAGAGTTATTATTTATTTGCACTTCTTTACAATCTACTCTTCCACCACTCTACTTGAGGAGTCTTAGATTAAGGTTTCTACTTAAGAATATAGTCTTGTGGAGAATTCTTGGATGCTCTAGCCTTTCTTAGTGATACTTAAAAAAAATAACAACCTCTTGCGAAGCCCCTTTGGCCAAAGGAGAGATTGAATCTTGATAGGTTCATCTTTTAGGTAAGTATTCTCTAACTTTGCTCCTTTTTTTAGTAGATAGAAGTATCATATGTATTGGATTTTGAATAATATTACTCTTTTTCTCCATGCATTAGGGTCTTACTCATAAATAACTTAATTGAGATTATCTTATGCATGTTTATTAACTTCCATATTATGCCACAAGCTCTGTTGAGCGCTAGATTAGACTTTGACTTACTTATTATTAGTTTAGTGAATATGAAAACATAGGGTTTAGTTAGGGTTAATGCTTGATTTTTCTTGATTGGAGGTTTTGGAACCCTCCCTAATATTATTTTTGTGATAAGAGATCCCATAATTGGTTCTAATGGATCCACATATTGGTCATGTTTTTGATTATCTAATGTATCCCCAATCAGAAGTGTAAGTAGGATCTATCTTCTCTAAGTTAGGATTGATTTATAGATATGATGCATTTTTGATTGCATACATTCTGGTGAACCTGATGTGAATCTAACCCTTTCAATTTTTCTCACATTTTTTATTTTTATATCATTTTATTTATTATTTTTCTATATTTTCGATACTAGGTCGACAGGGCCGATATAGTTTCTAACTTCTATTGGTAGGTTTAACACATAGTTACATAAAAAATGACTATATTATATTTGTGTAGGTATTCATAAAATATAGGATTCTAGGTCAAATAAGTTGACATATTAATCTTACAGACTTCCAAAAAACATACTAGGTCAACCAGGTTGATATAGTATTCCATAAATCTTCTAGAAAACATACTAGGTCAACCAGGTTGATATAGTATTCCATAAATCTTCTAGAAAACATACTAGGTCGACCAGGCTGGAATAATCATCTTCATAGGTTTCAATAAATAGGAACTACATAATTAGGTCCACCCAGTCAACACAGTTGGAAAATTTGTAAGCAACATTCAAGGCAATTCAACAACAATCTCACATTCCTCAATGTCTTCCAACCCACCAAGGTTCCTTTCTCTCTTTCTCTTTCATTTCAGTTATTCTTTATAGTTCTATTTTTCACAATTTGTAGTCTTTAAAACTACCATCATACAACAAACTAGGTCAACTTGGTTGAATTATTTCTATATTCTATTTTCTATTTGAAAGACTAGGTCGACCCTGTTGACATAGTTATTAAAGACCCTTAATTCAATAGTACAATAGCGACACTGTCAACATTTTTTTGTAATGTTTGCATACACTATCATCCAAATATACACTATATTATGTTTCAAATTATAAATTAAAATCTATATGCTAGTAATTACTTCACACTTTCAATTTTAATTGTTTTCATGCTTAGATTAAATCACATATTCTAATTAGGTGGTTTTTCAATATATTGTTTAGTTGCGCTATTTTTTTATTTCTTATGCAAACTATCAAAACACATTTAACCAATTATGTACCCAAGGCTTACCTACTTGGATTTCATCACCAAGGGGGAAGTTGACTTGGTTTTCTATCCAAGTATAAATACATGGTTAATGGTAATATTGGAAAATCACCTGACACCCTTATCACTATGAGATTGTGAAGTGAGGGGGTAGGCCCCAATACCAAGCTAGTATCATTGCCAACATAGATCCCTTTTAACCTAAACATCCTAAAACCACCAATAGATTGATTTTTAGTTCCATAATTTCAGCCAACTTCCCTATCACACTTAATAATCTAACAACATTCATAATGACCACTTAGTTAGAATTTGCTTTTCAAGTTGACTGCTTGCTCTTTACTCATTGTATGTTGTATTACAAAAATTAGCATTGGCCAACATTGGTGTAAGGTTTTGAGCTATGTGCCTCAATTGGATCATTCTCATTGACCCAATTAATTGTGTGTTTCGTTTCATTTATTGTTTTCAAGTACATTTCAATATTTTTCCTATTCTCAGTACAGTGTCATTCTATTCAACATAGTCTCTTATAGACTGGTTTTCTCCCTGCCTGTAGTACTAGGTCAACTCAGTCGAACCTGTATCTCTTTTACTAGTTAGATAATAATAATAGGTCAATCCAATCAATTTTGTACTCATATCAAACTTTTTTTTCCCTAGTTTACAGTATTAGGTCAACCCAATCAACTCTATATTCTTACTGCTTATCATGTCTGCCTACCTCAATTTTTTATTTTTATTCTTTAGCATTTTATTCATTTCTCTCAAGTCATCATGAAGTCCCCTATCAGAATATTCTTGGATAAATTGAATCCATTTAAATAATATATGGGATGTTCATTTCTCCCTCTCTTTTCTTCATAAGAAACCCCTCACTCTTGGAGCACTTTTCCCCCTCCTTCATCTGTGGCTTGTAACATGGTGCAAATCATACCTCAAGATGAAGTAAGTGGATCTAATCATTTTCATACCTATTAAGAAAATTCCCATCTTCAAACCCTTCAGCATAATTTGGGAGCAATTGACACAAGTATATCCAATAATCTCATTAATAATCCATCTTTCAATAACCCTCCTCCTAATACCTATTAGGGGAGTGCTCCTATAAACACCAACCCACCAATCGATATGACTCAACTTATTGCACAAGTCATATGTTGGGTTATTTTTGATAATTATAGATTGGCACTGAAGTCTATCCCATTGAGCTAATGTAATGGTCCATTCATGCAAGATTTATGTCTTGCATGCTCACCTGAAGTGCATAGCAAAAAACTAGTTCCAGTAGATTTTGTTGCATAGTTTGGATAACTTGTGCATAGTCCTCTATATGTTAATCAAATAGGGATTATATAAAAGCATAAATAGACTACCTTGATCCTTTGAGTTATAGGTTTGATTATTATTACTATGAAAAATATCATCATTTTTTATTAGCATTAGTTATCTTATAAAATAAAATATGATAGGGTATAACTCGTATATAAGCCAACACTTAATTCACACTATCATTCATCATAAAACAAGAAAACAAAAACTTGCTATTATCATATATTAAGCTTAACCTACAGAAAGGTATCTATTTGTCATAATCACCTTCAAGAATCTATTCATCATTACAATGATTTACAATAGGGGTATTTATACTTGTTTTTACCTAACCAAGTATTTACAATTATTAATGGCATGAAGAATCATCCAACAAACTCTCAATAGACTAAGAGTTGTGGTGCTTAACAATTAGTTCTCCCTAAATATCTGGGCTTCTATGCCCCCATATTCTCACTCTACGTTATATCTTTGTTGCCGTGTGTTCCTCTCCTTATGGGCTGGTGCAAAAATTTCTATCAATAAGGTTTGAGTGACCTACATGAACCATTATTCAAACTACTCCTACTTCCCACGTGCTCCCCTAGTCTTCTACTCCTTGTTCTAAGTCTTACATCCTCAAGTTTTTTGTGACTCATTACCCTCTGAATGGGTCCTCTCATGATGGTTCCTTTGTGCTATTATCCTTTTGTGCCTCGTAGGTCCCATATCATGGTGCTTCTATGCCTATCAATTTTGTACCATGGTCCTTTCGCACCATGGTCCTTCTGTGTCATGTTGGTTCCATACCAAATTTGGAGAATACTTTGTCAAAATTCTAGGGCTAACATCACCTCACACTATGCTCTTATTTTGTCATGGACTAAGTCTTGCTAGCATCCTCCAAAAATTTGGGCTCAGACTTCTTGAACTTCTTCAAATTATCCTAATGTGATAATGCATTGAAAACTTTCACAATTATTTATTTTATGGTCCAATTTAATTTCTTTATCTCCTCAGGTTGGCTGGGGGTCTCATCAACCTTCTTGGCCTATTCATTTAGGGATGCTATGGTATCCTTTTGGGCATCTTTGAGGGCAAAGACCTCTTTATCAACCTATCTTTGGAGAACTACCAAATTTGCAATCAACTATTGATGATATTTATTGATGGTGTCTTCCATCATCTCTACATCCTTGAATACTTTTACGTGCTACGTATGGTCTTTTCTTAAGAGTACAACATCATCTAGTTGTTGCCTCTGAGATTCTTCAGCTTAGAGCCAAGCCTCCAAGACTTTATTAGGGCATGTTAACCATGAAAAATATCATCTAAAATGGGGATAACTTCCCCAACTCTCTCTATAGTGCACTTGTAGATGTCGATGACTATGGTGAATTGTTCAACCAATTCTAATATATCATCTTGTAGCATAGGTTGCTCCTTACATCACCTTAGTATTAGTTCCACCAGGGTTTTTAGATCTCTTATGACATCCCCATCAAGAGGTACACTATTTCTAAGCACTTGGTCTTCATTAAAAATTATTTTATAAAGGTTTAAGACCCTTACTTTTGCTTCTAAGGCCTCTTGAAGATGATGTTTCAATGTGGCCACTTCCTCAGTGAGTGCTTGTTTCTCTATAACTTCTTTATTATACATGCCTACAATTTTGGCATGTTTTCTCTCAGTCGTGTATGCATCAAAATTTGACAAAATATTTTGGTATGTAATCTCCATGATTAGATTCAAAATGGAAATGCTTTCAAAAAGAGGGGAGATATTTTATGGATCTACCCATAGTGGTTTTGGCAGTGCTAAACCATCTAAGCCCAAGGAAATCCTATCCTATGGGAGTTCGAACTTACACTTCTCATTGTATATATCAAGTAAGAAGGATACTTGCTTCCTTATTTCCATAGTTTCTTCCTTGGGACCAAAGTGAGGCCAAATATAGAGCATCTTATCTTTAACATCAAACTAGTAGTTCCCACCACACCACCATCCTGATCTTCTAAGGTCTCAGTCAGTCCCTTCCCCTTACTAGGGTTGCACTTAAGCTCAGTCTCCTCATGTCCACAAATGGACATCTTGATTTATTATTCATCATACCCTCCTCATCATAGTATTTTTTAACATCAAACAATGAATCATTAGAGGTGGTTTTTCCTCTCACACTAGGGAGGGAGTTTTCTCAAAATTAGAGCCTAAGTTATGGACCTGCACCTTAGGAACTTCCTATTGGGGTGCTTACCTTAGGGGATATTATTGGGTAGATCTTGTAGTAGAATCACTTGGGGGAGATGGTGGTAGAGGTAGAGAAGGTGGGGGTGGATAAGGTGGAGGTGGAGAAGGTCATGGATAAAGAAGAGGAATAGGCTAGGGAGATGAAGGGTGTGAAAGCAAAGAGTGCGAAGGTGTAGAACATGGAGGAGATAGAGAAGTGTGGGGAGATGGAAATGAGCATGGAGATGGTGAATGTTGAGATGGAGGTGGTACAGAGGGAAAGGATAGCATGGGTCTAGAAGACTTTGCTTCTACAATATTTTGTTGTTTCTAGGGGGCCTGATGCCCACTTGTGTTGGTGCCCACATCTGACTGGTTCTTCTTCTTCAAGGGTGGCGTTGATGGAAGTTTCTCCTTGGGGTCCCTACCTTGGGATTATTCTAGGGGAATATCATGTAGAATAATTTGTGAATTTTCTCCCCCAAAAATGTTTGTTTGACCTAAATGTTGGTCAGGTCTATTTCCATTTTCTCCATGTAGGCCTTCTTGCTTGGATATACACATAATTTATGGAGAGTATGAATTTTTGAGTCTATTTTTTCAGCCTATATAATGATAGGCTACACATCATAAATCCTATTTATGGATTCTATGAAGTACTAAATAAAAAAGGCATATGGTAACTTAAGCTATGCTAAGAGTTATCTGAATGGGTTCATTCAATTACACATGAGGGATAAGCGCTACTTTACAAAAAACTGTGCTTGATCCGTATCCAAAGGAGGAAGTCCTTGGGAATATGATACTTATCCCTGAATTCCACCTTCATCCCATTAAACTAGTACCTCATCTTGATCTTGTATGAGGGGGTGATGTGACTAGGGCATGTGAATGCCTTGTAGTGTTTAGTGGGGGACTTGTGTGTGGGAGGGTATACCCACTTTAACACTTTAGAGATATAATCAAACACCCTAATTTCATCAAAAACCATTAAGAGAAGGATCACCCCCCATGAAAACTTGTACTTCAACTCCTAATGGAACCTCTCTACATCTTCAATAATCTTCTGGGTGAATTACATAACCTAGTTGTACTTTAACCCTTGTGAGACCTGATGAGCAATGTAGAGGTACACCATGTCAACCTATTTCTAATGATTGGTCCCTTCAATATTGGTCATGATTATCTACACCACAAATTAGAAGATTAGGTCTTACAATTTTTTGATGTGCATGGCATGGCCTTGCATTTGATACATCAGCACCATGGCAGTCTTCTAGATCTCCTCAGTGTTGACCAAGTCATCAATTATACTCATATCTAAGCACTATAGTCTTGAACCTTGTTGATCCTTTTAGGCATGATCTTCATGCTACACTCGATGAAGTAAATATAGTCCTCATGGATGTGTGAAAGAAGGAATTGAACTGCCTCCATGGGCTTACCAAAATATGTCAAATTGAATAGTTAAAATAATATTATAGCATCTAGCTAGTTAAAAATTGTGAGATCATACACCACTAGGTTCCTGGTGTTAGTGGTCTCCACTCGATAATAATTTTGGATCTCAACCTCATTCCTAGGTTGGTGATGATTATAGTCAAAGATAGTACAAGTGGAGACCTTGGAGATCTAGTTCTCTATGTGTAACATTAAATCTGCATATTACATCTCTTTAATTAATAGAGATGGGGGTGGGGATGCTTGAAATTTCTATGTCAAAGATGATTAGACCTATTTCACCTTGCGCACCATACATTTTTCTTCTTCTTCCACATGATGTACTTATTTTTTTGATGTCTCTTCCATAATTGGAACCAAGTCTCCTTCACTTACCTCTTATTATTTTGGTATTTTTGACAAGGTTTCAAGTCTATTGGCCTTTTTCTTAGGTTGTATTACCCTTCAAGGAGCTTGAAGGTTAATGCATGACCATCCAATGTTTCCAAAAGAATACATGGTTATAAATTATTGATTTGTATTTTTGAGCTTCAACACCCTTCAATGTCAGACCTACAACCTGCAGCTTTTGAAACTCTCATTTTTCTAATGAACTAGACTTAGAATGTCTCTTCTCAACTTGGTAATGACCTATGTGATTTACTAAGGATATGAAATCTCTTTGATTGGCTTTGGTTTGCTTTGGACTCAGCTCTAGTAGTTTCTTGATCTTTGGCTTTGATAATATAAATTTAAATTCAAGGCAAAGTGTAAAATGAGTTTTATGTGCCTATTTATAGGCTCCAGGAGGGGTTTATCCTCATTAATGCCTTCCCATCACCCATTGCTTCACAACATTAATGCAGATCCTTAATAGCCACCACATTTGGATACTTTATTTTTACAATTAATACACTAATGTTTTTGTCCCATCATACCATTGTCATGTTTTACATTTGTAACTATTCTTTCCAAATTAATGGTACATCTTATCTCGCACCTTTGTTTGAAGTGGATGACAACTATATCCCATGCTTTTTATGAGGTGGGAGACAACTGTCTCTTTCAAATTTATAACTTATGGTGAGAACCTTACCCCATCATGCCATAAATGAATCACGTGCCTTTAGTACCTTACATGCCTTTAATAACTTACATGCCCATGTAACTCATGCACCTAAGTAACTTGTGCACTTTTCATCTTTGCCTTTTTAAACAGACTTCTTACCCCACACTAAAATGTGTCGTGGTCCTCCATGGAAAGAACAAGAACTTTGAAAACAAAATTATAGAAAGGGAAAGTTACATGTAATAAAGGTAGCACCTTTCTTAAAAGTACTAAATCCTAAATTAATGGCATAAGCCTTATTGATTAGAGAAACTTCAACTATTTTAAAGTAAAATATGATCGAAGCCAGCTTCCATTATAGTGCCCAGGAAGGAACTGACCATCCATCCTTTGTAATCAATATGCTCTAGTAGGTCTAATGCTATGTATTATAAAAAGGCCATCTCAATTAATACAAAACATTCTTTAATGGTGTGTGAACTTAGAATTCTACAATAAGACCTTCATTCCTAATGAAAATGTTTTGTTCTTTATATGGTGATCATACCATGTCTTCTGCTTGCATTTTTCTACATCCTGGCTCTAATGAGTGAGGAATCAAGATTCATCTAGTTGAAATAAAGTATCTAACAATGCTTTTAAATATGATTCTTCATCTAGTTGTCTTACATGCATGATAAATAGAGATGGGACCAAGAATTCTACTGGTAGGATTGCTTCCTTGCCATACACCAACTTGAATGATGTACTTTTGTTTAGGTGTTTGAAGGTTATTAGGTAAGCCCATGGAACTACAAGTAGCCTATCATCCCAATAAATTTAACCAATGTTATATATATTTATCAAATTAATACCTAAGATTTTATTGAAGGGTTCAATAGTTTCATTGGCTTGCAGATGATATGGGGTTGTTTTATGGTGTTCAATCATGAACTCAACCATCAAGATGCAAATTATTTCATTAAAAAAGTGGGTTCTATGATCATTGGTGAATCTTAGTGGGCATCCAAAATAATTTGTGACATTCTCCCAGATGAACCTCATAGCAGTAGCATCAATAAAATCCTTTATTGGTGCATCTTCATCCCAACACAAGATAGCTAGTTACTACAATGATGTATTAAGAGCCTATCCATTATCTTGATGGAGTGATGGGACCAACAAAATCAATAGCCCATTTTTAAAAGGGTTCTTGAGAAGGGATGGGTTTTAGAGGCATATCATCTCTCCAATTAGGTTTTCCTATGCATTGACATATGTGACATTGCTTAACATATGCTTTAGCATCTTGGAAGAGAGTTGGCCGCCATAATCTACCTAGTAGAACCTTCCACGTAGTAGCCTCTCCAACATACTGTCCACCAAAAATACCTTAATAAAATTTGAAAAGTACCTCAAGGCATTCATGTTACATTACATAACATATAATAACTTTGTCATAAACCATTTTGTAAAGATCACCTGCTATAAGTTGAAAAGTGCGGTGTGAATCATGAGTTGATTTTTGGATTGTGAGGTGAGATAGTCAGACACAAAACCAATGGTCAAGAATGCCACAATGTCTTCTAATTATTCAAGCAACCACGTAACATGGAAAAGTTGTACATCAAGAAGATCATCCTCTATGGTGCATGGTGGTTCTTTGTTCTTAATTCACGATAGGTTGTCAGATCCACAAATGGCCTTCCTAGGTTTCACCATAACTAAAAACTAGAATTCTTGGAACAAAACAATCCAACAACATATCCATATATGTAGTATAAGTTTATTGACAAGGTAATTCAATTCCTCATGATCTTTATAGAAAATAAAAGGAGTGTCTAATTGGTATTATTTAAACTTCTACAAAGCATAGACCATTAAAAATGATTCATGCTCCGTAGTGGTATAGTTTCTTTTAGCTGGTGTGAGCTTCTTATTGGCAATGTAGATTGGGTGATCTAGGTGACCTTCACTTAGTTGTGCAAGGGTTACACCAATGACCATGCTTGATGCATTAATATGGACATGAAATGGCCTTATCTAATCGGGGAATTGGAGAATAGGAGAAGTGACCAACTTTTCCTTGAGTGTTTCAAAGACCTCCTTACAAGATCAAGTCCATATGAAATGGTCATTCTAATTTAGAAGTTCTTCCAGGGGCATGGAAATCTTGGTATAACCACAAATGAAATTTATATAATAACTCGTGTGGCCTAGAAAGGCATAGACCTTGCACTGAGTCTTGGGCACTGAAAGGAGAAGAATAAAAGATACCTTCATTGGGTATACTAGAAGTCCTTATTTACAAATAATATGCCCTAGGATCACACCAAAAGGTGTCTCAAAGAGGTACTTCTTTAAATTTAATGAGATTTTTAAGACCCAACAACACTCAAGCATAAGCCTGAGATTAGTGAAATGGTCCTTCACCAAACCATATACTATCCAATCATCCAAATAGACTTGGAGGAACTTGTGGATGAAGTCCTTAAAGGCTTCAATTGTTATTCAAAAAAACACTATTGGGGCATTTTTCAACTCAAAGGGAATAACAGTATAGGCAAATAATCCCCATTCAGTGGTGAAGGTTATCTTGGGTTGGTTATCTTTAACTATTTGGACTTGATGATACCCTAAAAATCCATTTGTGAAGGAGTACACTTAACAACCAACAACACCTTCAAGTTTTTCCTCTATGAATGGTGTTGGAAAGGGATCTGTTACATAGGATGCATTGAACACTTAGTAGTCCACATAGATATGGATGCATCCATCATTTTTGATACTAATCACCATGGGACTGACCAACTCAAATTCATCAATGGGAGTGATTGCTTTGGTGCATAACATAATATCAATCTCATCTTTAATGTGTGCCCAAAGATTAAGATTCATCCTATATGGGTATTTTTTCACTGGTTTAGTGTCATCAACTAGCTTGATATGCATCTTCCCCAAGGATAGGTGGACTCCCTTCATTTAACTACATTTTATTGGGAAGACATCATGATATTTTTTTAACAATTCAAATATTTTCAAAATCTCTATGTTAGCCCAATAGTTTCTTACTGTATCCAGCTTTGGTTCTTGTTCCAAGCCGATATTGCATTGAATAGTCTAAATAGGCCCATAGTAGGGGTTGCCCATATCAACACCTGCATCCTAAATAGTTCTTGTGATAATGTTTGTAGGAATATCTAAATGGTTAGACTATGGGTTGAGTGAAGTGGATCCTTCACCTTCTTCCACTTGTAATACAAGATTTTATTTTCCTACATGAATTTCTTCACATTAGTTCAGATTGAGGACTGACACAGGTGTAGGTTATTTGTGTATCAATGGTTCATGAAATAAGTGTAGGGGATCCTTAGGGTCCTAATGGATAATCCTTAGACATTATTCTAGAGTACATGGGTCACCTACTACTGCTTCATATATGGCTTGGAGGGTGAGGTACAAATTCATTCTTAGGGAAGAATAGGACATCGTCGAGTTCATGTTCTTTGTCAATAGATGCCAAAACTTGGTACCCATGTGTCATTTTCCATGAACATACCATGCTTGTGCCTAGTGCATAAAGTTCCATAAAAGGAATGCACCCATAAATATTTTGGTAAGTAGGACTCATCATTTTACCACATTGTTTTAGAAGCTTTGATGTGGGGCTCAGGGGCTTGTATTCTGCTATAGATGACTGCTCCCTTTAATTTGTTATCATGATGAAATCAATGGTGCATGGCTGATCATACCTAATCCCATAGGAGAAGTCATTCATAGTGGGTTCACCACCATCATGTGATTGTGCCATCAAAGAGATGAATCAAAGATTGAAGACAATTTTCATCAGTGTGGTAAAAATCTTCCAGGGACTAAATGAAGTCTCAAACTTATATTTACCCATGGAATGTTGGAGCCTCATCAAGTCTTTAAAGTGTTATCTCTATGATAGGTCCCCTCATGATTTGGATAGTGATAAGGTGAATGAAAATATGTCATTTATTAAATTAGTGTGGTACATTATCTTAGTTGTTGATGGTACTACATACTCTGTCAGTGAGGTCTTAGTCACCATGATCCCAACAATTAAATGCATTTCTTGTAGTGTGAGAAATGGACTGAGTATATGACCATCAAAGAATGCCATTTGTAGTGGGATTTATTTTATCATCATTCCTTTTAGTAACATTATATATATGGTTTTTATCTTCATCAACATGGACAGGCTCTATGTAAGGGGGCCCTTGTGCTTGATTTAGTGGTATTACAATACAATGATCAATGTTTTCAAAACTAATGCAGTGCTTCTTGAAGCTTAAGTATGCATTATTATCATAACACCAAGGTCTTCCCAATGGAGTTGGGTAATCATCAACTTTATCTATATCTAGAACCTCAAAATCCACTTTGAATGGTACTCCAAGTATGTCAACTATTACATTCTTAAGGACCCCAATAGGTATCATGAGTCTTATTTGCCATAAATAAGACATGAGGTGAAGGCTATAATGCTAGACTAGAAATCTTGTGCTAATCATCCTTGGTGAGGACATTGACTTCTATGATGGTATCTACTAGTATGTCCTAGATTACCCATCCATCAATGGTAACATTAACCAATATTTATTTATAATCTAGGGGAGTAGAAAAACTAGGAGTATCCTGTCATCAAGCATGATTTAAACAAGATATTCACTTTGCCTAGTGACATGAGGGTGAAACTCATTTGGTATTTAGGATTAACTCTTAAGCCAAACATTGAACTTTAGGACAATATCCTCATCTAATAGATGCTTGCATAGTTCTTGAAAGTCATCTTGCACTACATGTCGAGGTTTAACTTCTGTTTGCATAACATGTTGTGTTATGTATTTGTCTTTAAGAAATTGAATCTCTCCTTGAAGTTATTACATGAGTGCCATTATATCTTGGATGACATACTTTTGCTACTAAACATTAGGATTCTTTATAGCTTTTGGTTCTTCCCATTGTACTTTCTCGATAAGATTAGTTGTTGACTATGTTTATCCCCCATTATAAGTGGTAATGTTTACCTATTGAACTATAGGAATGGTTGGGAATGCATGCCAATGTGGTTTATTAATTTGAATCATATTGATGCCCTTTTAATTTCACTCCTTAGTTATAGCCATATAAGTTAGGAAACTCTTTTAGTTGGTAGTCCTTTTTACAAAAAGTGCACATCAGGTGATTTGGGCAATCCCTTTGATAGTGGTTTGAAGACCCACATTTGTAATAGGTCCTAGGTGGTAAATGACCACCTCCTTATCCTCACACTCTTCCTCATCCATGGTATCCACCATTGTCTTGAGTATTTGCTACTAAGGTTTGGCATGTGCCATATGTTTGAGCATCATGGATGTCACTAATCAAATGATAATCATCAATGTCATGAGTATAGGCATCAGAAATCTTGCAATAGTCAGACACCTTAGTGTGCTTAGATCACTGTAAAAGAGGATAAGAGTAGACATCATGTTTCTCATGATGGATTTCACATGTTTATTTAAGTACCACATGGATGTTATTGCATGAACAATTACTCCATGTATGCCCTTCAGATTCACAGTCTATACATCAAACACCATTGCATGTTTCATGCACATTATTGGGCATTAAATTTTCAATTTGAAAAGCCATTAAGGCTATTTGGGCCTTCATAAAGGGACTAATATTAGTATCAATGATTCCAACTACCTGAGTGTAGAGAGCATCTTCCAAAGCCTCATATAGACTAGTGAAGGTCCTCTATGACAAGGTTCGATGGAAAGGCAACAATAATCATACCATAAACCATTGTGCATATTGAGAAGTGTTAATTTTAAATGAAAATTTAGATAATAAAGTTTCAAACCTTGCATCATACTCACACACACTTTTAGTGAGTCCTTAATTTATGTCATTTAGCATTGTTATGTTCTATTTCTCAAATTTAGCAATGTCAAACTATTGAAGGAAGGCTATCTTTAGTTATTCATAGTAGACCATCACTTGTTGAGGGTCAAACTTATGATACCATTTGTGTGTATACTCTAGAATCATAGTTAAAAATATGTGTCCTTACGCTTAAATGATTTAATACCTCATGCCCTTAAAATTAGTTCATATTTATGGATGTGCTCAGCTATATTCTCCATACCTCAATACTCTAGTAAGTGCAATGTCATATCATAATACACCATAGTCAGTTGAGGTGTTTAAATAGGTAGTTGATGGGAACCTCTAGCCCTAAACCCTTAAGGAGGAAGTCTACTACCTCTTATACCACCTGCTAGTCTACCTCTAGTGCCTCCAACAATAGTGCTTGTGATGTGAGGCACTATAGATGGTTAATTACTCAAATTGGGGCCCGTATTCTATCCTTATAGGCTTGGTCCACCAGGCATATTAAGTTATGCCATAAAATTCCCTTGAAGAGTTAAAGAAAGTGTTAAGTCTAAATGAGCATCAAAAAGTTCAGTTTTAGTATCCTTTATTGGTTCAGTATCTGATTCCAAACTATATGTATCCCAATTTTCTATGTGTGCTTCATTTGACTCAAAAGTATGAATGTGCACTATGGTGGGGTAACTTGGTTGGTTTAGACTTAGTTCCTTGGTTCCTACCATCTATCTTGTTTATCCTTTGTAGGATAGAAGTGGAACAAGGTGTGGCTCAAAAGTGATGGGTTCTTCATGTGTTTTTGCTTTCCTGTAGATCTTAGAAACACTCCTTGAGTTCTTCTAATCTCTTCCCATGTTGCTAACTCCTATAATATTTTACCAAGATTTATCATACTTTTGTTTCCATAATGCACATTGTCTAGCTACAATTTTGAACCCATAATCTTTTACCAACTCCTATTATTGCCTTCTAAATGTGTGGCTCATGCACAAGAGGATTTAACTCTCCATTGGTATAGTTTCAAGTCCAAGATCAATAAATAACTTCTTAATTTTAAAATAAAAAAGATTAATATAACAACCACATGGTTCTCAAAGGAATTGGAACTTGGATTATTCAGGGAATGAATAAGAAGTTATAATGTACTCTAGAATGTAGCTATTTAGAACCCCTTTCCACCAAAAGTTATCTGCTTTCATCCATAGGGCTCCAAGTTGTGCTAAATCCCTTTGCCATTCTAGCATCCAAGACTATCTCCTTCTAAGATTCCTTGATTGTCATAGAGCATATGCTATCAACCAAGCATATAAATGAACTGAGACCTCCAAAAATAAGGTTTCATACAATGCATTGCCAAGATTCTACTCTACCCACTATCGTGTAAAGATTCCTGGCTCAAGATAAGGAATTATAAAATTATCTTCAACACTGGTAACCCATTATTCTATATTCTCTAGTGTAATACACTCAAACATTTTTCCATGACTATGCTTCAAGTGCTTTAGGTCCTAGTAATAGAAATAAAATGTTGGGTTATTTTTTATAATTCTAGATTGGCGCTAAAGTCTAGCCCAATAAGCTAGAGTGCTAGCCCTTTCACATAAGAGTTATGTCTTGCATGCTCACCTAAAGTGCATAGCAAAATATTAGTTCCCATAGATTTTTTTACATAGTTTGGATAACTTATTCATAGTGCTCTTTATGTTAATCAAATAGGGATTATATAAAAGCATAAATACACTACCTTGATCCTTTAAGTTCTAGGCTTGATTAATATTACTACACAAAATATTGTCATTTTATATTAGCATTAGTTATCTTAGAAAATAAAATGTGATAGGGTATAACTAATATATAAGCCAACACTTAATTCATACCATCATTCATCCTAAAACAAGAAGTTAACAAAAACCTACTATTCTCATATATTAAGCTTAACCTACATAAAGGTATTTGTTTATCACAATCACCTCCTAGAATCCATTCATGCTCAAAATTATTTGTAATAGGGGTATTTATACTTGTTTTTCCCTGACCAAGTGTTTACAATCATTAAGGGCATGAATAATTAACCAATAAACTGAGAGTCATGGTGCTTAACAATCAGTTCTTCTTAAATATCCAAGCCTATGGACCCCTATATCCTTGCTCTATGTTATATCTTTGCTTCCATGTGTTCCTCTCCTTATGGGATAGTGAAAAACTTCCTATCAATAATCTCAGAGTGACCTTCATGAATCATTCTTTCAACTTTTCTTGCTTCCCATGTGCTTCCCTAGTCTTTTGCTACTTGTTTTGAGTCCTACATCCTTGGGTTCCTCATGACTCATTACCCTCTGACTAGGTCATCTCATAGTAGTTACTTTTTTCCATTTTCCTCTTTCACCCCATAGGTCTTGTGCCATGATGCTTCTGTGCCTATCAGTTTTATGCCATGGTCCTTCTGCACCATGTCAGTTCCACATCAAACTTGGACAACACTTAGTCAAAATTCTAGGGCCAACATCATACAAAAAATGAACATAATGCAAACCTATAAAACCTCTCAAATGATGCAATTACAACATCAATTGATCAATATGACTAATCAACCTCCAACTATCCATCCTCAAGCCAATCCAAATTTCATTCCTCCACCTCTTAGAGATGCCTCAAGAAATGTTATTCCTCAACTTATACGAATAACAAAATGCTTAAAAACATCCAAAATAAGCCTATATCTCCTTTCATTATGTCTTTATATTGGTAAAATATCTCCAACTATCAAGTATGATGGGACTAAAGACCCTGCATCTTTACTCAAAGCCTTTGGTAATCTTTACAAAGAGTGCATCCAAACTAATACTTTCACCACAACTAAAATTCTTGTTAAAATATTCACTAGTGATGTATTGGAATTTTACAACCAACTTCCCCAACACTCCATTTCGAAACTTGAAGATTTAGTCAATCCTTTAGTCAAAGAGTTTCAACATAATGACCTTCTTGAAAATTGCCTTAGTCATTTCATCAATTCTAAGCAATCTCCTACCAAATCAGCTCATGATTTTATCAAATGATGTAAATTTTTGGCTCATAAATCTGACCATAACATGAATGATGATAATTTTTAAAAACTCTTTATCATTGATTTAACTCCTCTTTAATATAATTTTTAAAATTTTGCTCCCCAAACACTTAATGAAGATCTTAACCAAGCTTTAGTCGATAATTTATCATGAAGCAATTTGAACGTAATCATAAGTTTTTTAAAGGATATTTTCAAACTTCTACTAATGCTATCATAGGTAATACTCTATAAACCAAACTAGGAGTTGCCAAAGCTGGCACTTCCTCATCTTCTCACACACCACTCACTGTGTAGCAAATGAAACAATTCTTACTACCCTCTAAACCCTTTCTTACCACCCTTTAAACCCTTTAATTATCTTAATAATCCTCCTAAGTGGTATGACCCTAATCAATTTTTTTGGTTCTACATTGACATTGGTCATTCCCATGAATCTTGTAGAAGGCTTACTAAATTTGCTTTCTCCTACATGCTTGGTGATTTATTCAATCACAAAGCCATGATCCAACTTCATCATCAAGAGTACAACACTACTTCTAAAAATGACAAGCCTCTAAATATTCTTCTTCTAACAACCAAAAATATTTTTCCACAGCTAATAATCAACAAACTACCAAGGATGTTTATGTTATTGATGTTGATTATGACCAATATTAAAATATTCTCAATATGTTAACACTACTAAGGTCAATTATCATCGTAAACTAGCTGACAAAGAGCCTATCACAAAACCTAAGAAATCATATTTAGAAGAATGATTTCTTATAAATACTACAACCACTAATCTAGCTCCAAAAGCCCATGAGGAACCATCTCCTCCTTCTAAACTCCCAACAAATTCTATTCCTTAAAAATTTACCTTACCTTCCAAAACTTACACTGGTTCTTCTTCTAAATCTCATTGGAACTTTCTCAAAGAACTTAACTCCATGCCTTATAAGATTCCACTTATGGAGTTAGTTTGTACTTCCCTTATCATCACAAGTTCCTTATGCAATAATTACAATAAATTTAAGATCCATATCCTATAGATGAAGAACCACCCTCTATTAAACCTCAACCTACTAGTGTATATACCATTGAAATCATGTGTCCTTTCAAACCATCTATTGAGTTTATTGAATAAGACATGATTAATGATGAGATCCTTTTTTGTGTCAATGATTTTCCACTATTCATTAAAATAGCCATTAATACTACCCTTATTTATAAATTCTTAGTTGATAAAGGTTCTGGTATTAATGTGACATCTTTATGGCTTATCCAACAACTTGGTTATAATAAGGATCATCTCAAGCAAATCTGCCTTACCTATCATGGATTTTGATAAAACTAATCAAAATCCACTTGGTTTTATTTATCTTTCCCTAAAAATTGGACTGAAGATAGTTTGAACTAAACTTATGGTCCTTAATTTGCCTCTATCTTATACCATACTCCTTGGTTTCCCATGGACTCACAAAATGAGGGCCATCATTTCTTCCAATAGCCAATGCATTAAATTATTACATAATAGCAAATGGTATAAGCATGAGGCTGATCCCAACCCTTGGAGTATTCAACTTTATAAACCAAAATATCAATACCACATTCCTACCATCAATAGTGCTCCCTTACCAAAGTTCATAAACATCAATTCAAATTTACAAGTCACTCTTGTTGATTCAGATAATGATGAACCTAATGACTTACAACATACTTATAATACTACCAAGGTACCTCCATATATATTAGAGTGATTCCTCCTTCTTTATTACCTCATGACCATATTATTACTCTCATTGATGAGATTACTAATTTTCCCCCTCTATGCAATGCTCAGGAGCCTTCTTTACCAAAATATTCCTTCACCTACAACGATCATAGAGTGGCCAAATTATTTCAAGATCCTCTCATCATGTCTCCATGTATGTTTAGTAATATTGGGATTTCACCTTCTAAACCCCCCCTGAATCTCAAGCATGTATAATTTATACAACCTATGATGATAACTACATCATGGCCCAAGCTCAATCTCAGGACTTGGATGTTTAACATTATCAAAAAACCTTAGCTTAAATACATGATTTTAATCAGGATGTTCATACCATTTCCATGGATCATGAATTAGATCACAAAGGTCATGTGCCTCCTATTAATTCTCCACTTCTTGATACTCCTTGGGTGGTAGAACAAATCTTACCTTCCAAACCTCCAAAGATTCTTACATCTTCTCTACCACCTAAATATCCCATCACTATACCTAATTCTTCCCCCATCAAAGAAACTAATGAGATGCCAATCCCATCTGATCCATCTACTTATCCTAATCCTGAGATTACATTAGATGCCAAGACCACTGATGTCCATCAGATACATTCTTAATATGATCACCATGGTAATCAAATTCTAGATCACAAAGTAGATGTTGAGTATTATGGTCCTCTTGCCACTCTACCTAGTGATTAAGCTATTCTCAAAATACTTCATGCCTAAGAATAACAATTTCCTCAACAACATCACAAACATGGGAATTTCTAAAACAAATCCCCTTGTTTCAACAACTTCATCACTAGCATTGACCCTAAACCTAATCCAATTTATTCTTTACCTAATGCACCATACCACTTCTAATATGGAAATTCTATGATTATTAAAGAAACTAATTGCATTGAATATGGTACTCCATCATGCCCTCAACCAATTATAGTTTCTCATGAACTATCCACCTACCAAACATGATAAATTTAGTTTATTTTTTGATAAATATCATGAGATCTTCTCCTAGTCCTATAATGACATGACTAGTATTAACCGTAGCATTATGGTGCACAACATCATCACTTATCTTGATGCCAGACCCGTACATAAAAAATAATATAAATTTCCACCTAAAGTTTCCATTTTATGTCACAAAGAAATCATCAAACTTCTCGATGATAAGTTTATCAAACTAGTGGATTATTTTGAATGGGTTTCAACCTAGTTCTTATTAAAAAAGTCACTATGGTCATTCACATCTGCATTGATTTACATAACCTTAATCTCATTTGTCCTAAGGATAATTTCCATTTACCTTCAATAGATTCCATTATTGATTCCACAACTAGCTATGAAATGTTCTCTCTTATGAATGGCTTCTCAGGCTATACTCAAATTCACATTACTCATGAGGACCAATATAAGACCACTTTCACCATGGAATGGGGCACCTATTACTACGTTAAAATTCCCTTCAACCTCAAAAATGCTAGATCCACTTATCAATGAGCAATGACTCATATATTTCATGATCTCATTCACAAAATTATAAAAAACTATGTGGATGACCTCATTGCTAAATCTAAAATTTGCAAGACTCATCTTTCCAATTTTTCCATCATCTTTGACCATTTTCTCAAATACTAAGTTAGACTAAATCCTTACACATGTGTCTTTGGTGTCATATCTGGTAAACTATTAGGATTCTTAGTCTCTCTTCATGGCATTGATGTTAAACCTAATAAGATTAGTACTATCATCAACATGCCCATTTCTTGATCTATTTCAAACATTTACACTTATCTTGGTAAACTTGGGGTATGTAGACAATTCATCCCCAAAATGGCTTACCATATCCACTTCATCAATTCTCTTTTTAAAAAGGTAATGCTTTAAAATGGATAGATATTTGTCAAAAAGCATTCAATAACATGAAATAATCATTGCTTCACCCACCTATGCTTTATCCTCCCTCTAACGATCAATATTTAATCTTGTATACTTATTCCACACCTACATCATTTGGGGGTTGCTTGCCCAATAATATGATACTAAAAGAGAGTATGTCATCTACTACATTAGTCGAGGCCTCATTGATGATGAGAAATGTTATATAAAATTCAAATGTGATGACCTCACCATATATTTTGCCACTGAAAAACTTTGACATTACATGCTTTACCAGACCACTTATGTCATCATTCATTTTGATCCCCTTTGTTACTTATTCTCTAAAGCCTTTCTTCCTAGAGATAGAACTGGAAAGTGGATGGTCCTTCTTATGGAATTTGATCTCTGAATTATTACTCAAAAAGTTTTCAAAAGACAAATCATAGCTGATCAACTTATCACAACTCCTGTGCCAAATACCAATCACCTTCAAGATAGTCTTCCAAAAGATAACATTCTATATATTAAAGGTATCAATCAAGCTATATATATCAAATATTACTTCCATAAATTCACTGTTGACCTTGAAGCAATTAATATTTATGAATTCACTATCCTCCTTGATACTACTAAACCAAAATTAGTTATCAAATAATTTATTGAAATTAATGTCAATTTACACAAAGATACTTGGACCCATCACTTTGATGGTGCTAAATGCTTTCAAGGAACTGGGTCATATTACATTCTTACAAGTCCTCTTGGAAAAATCATCCCTTTATCTTTTCACTTAACATTTGATGTCATTAACAATATGGCAGAGTACGAAGCTTTAATCTTAGGCATGAAAGCTACTCTTGACTTAGATATCCAATACATGCATGCCTTAGGTGATTCTAAGCTCATTTTCTACCAAGTTAATTGTGATTCCCAACGTAAAAGAGAAAATCTCATTACTTATCATCAAATTTCAACCACTCTCACCAAATATTTCATTTCTTTCACCATCGAGCCTATCCTTTGAGATCAAAATTCTATTGTTGATTCCCTTACTTCTTTAGCATCTCTTTTTCATTTACACCAACTTCTTTTCAATCCCAATTTTCTTATAAAAATAATAAATTATCTATGTTCTATTCAACCACATGATTTTCTTATCTGCCACATTGAGGCCATCATCATTTTACAAAGCCTGTGGTATAAAGACATCATTCAATTTTTGGAACATCAAACTTATCCTCCCAACCTAGATTCTCACAAAAAGACTCACATTCAAAAACAAGATTTTAAGTATGTATTCCAATATAACATCCTTTATTATTGTAATGTTGAAGGTACCTTGATCCATTTTTTAATTCAAGATGAAGTCCCTCCTCTTCTTAAACAAGTACATGGGGGCATTTGTGGTGGCCACTATAAACCCCGAAATGCCTACATATGGGATAATTTTGGCCTAATATTGAAAAGGATGCCATAGAATTTGATAAAAATTGTACTCCTTTCCAAATTCATGATGATTTAATTCATTCACCTTCAAACAAGTTTTAAACTCCCTAGCCATTCTCCATGTGGGGATTAGATCTCATAGGCAAATTATCTCACTCTCAAAATGGGCATGTCTTTATAATCATAGCCATATAATACTTTAGAAAATGGGTCAAAGCTATGCCCCTTGTTAATGTAACCAATAATACCATCTCCAAATTTATCATTAATCAAATCATTTGTCACTTTGGTGCCCCTCATACTATAACTTCACATAATGGTGGTAATTTCAAAAATAATGATGTCAAACAACTTAGTGATAACTTTTTAATCAATCACAAATTTTCCATACCCTATCATCCATAATGTAATGGACAAGCTAAGGCCACCAAAAAAATTATTAATAAAATTCTCCAAAAGATAGTTCATTAAACCTACATAGATTGGCACCTTCATCTCTATCCTGCTCTTTGGGCCTATCGAACTAGCATACATACTGCCATTAGGGCATTGCTATTTTCTCTAGTCTATGGTTCTAAGTCAGTCCTTTAATTAGAAGTTGAGATTCTATCTCTCCATATATCTCTTCATGGTATCATACCTGATGAAGAATTACATCAAGCTCACCTTCATGCTCTTGATCTCCCCATGAACATCATCTATCTGTTTTACAACTCAATTAACAATACAAGGCCCGTATTGCCAAATAACATAACAAACATGTTAAATTTTGAAAATTTAATGTTGATCTTGTCCTTAAATTAGACTAAACTCATGATAAAGAAGGTAAATAAACCCAAAAATGGTGGGCCCCCTATTTATTCAAAGATATTCTTGGTCCAAATACCTATCACCTTTAAACCAATGAAGGTCATATTTTCAAAGAGCCCACCAACGTGTGATTTCTCAAAAATTATTTTGCCTAAATCCTTCCTTTATTTTCATGCTTTCTATATGCTATCTATCTAACACTTTTTTTAGGATACTTACATGGGTCTCACCCTCTACAACAACTCTCTCTTTTCACAAACATTAGTCCTTCCTTTTGGTTTTTTGGTTTCCTTTTTATCATGAGTTGTATTGGAAAACCATGGATAGGACCCAATCTTCCTCATGATGTATTATAATCCTCTTTGTATTCATACTTTTTACACACTTTTTGGCACCCCTTGGGTTTCTCTTTGTGAGTTGTAGTATAAGACCATGGATAAGACTTGACCTTCCTCACAAGTACCATCTTACTCTTATCCCATTTATGTTTCCAATGTTTTTTTTTGAACCCTCATTGGTTTCTCTTTTATGAGTTTCAATGTAATACCATGGATAGGTCCTAGCCTTCCTCATAAAATCACCATCTCTTATCATTCATTTTTTTAGAATGTTTTTGGCAATGGTTGTGATTTTTTTATCTTTATTTTGAGCTTTAGATTTTTCTTCTTTTGATACATGAAATTTGCATAACAATTTGTGTTATCATGTTTTCCTTCATTTCCCTCATTCTTGTCATAAGGAATCACGCTTTTCTGTCATTGTATCCCTTTTTCACCCTTTGTCACATTTTTTTTTATTTGAAGTAAATCAAATTGTTTCATGTTTCATTTCTCTTGATTTCCTTTCCTTTCAATCCATATTGGATAAAACAAGGTTGAAGTCAAGATAATTTTTTTATTTCACCTAGATTTATGAGACTCTTAGACATCATGCTCTCTGGGTTCTCTCTCTTAGCAACCAAGTCCCAAGTATTCAAATGAAAGTCATCTTTATCACCCATGTTTGATTTTCCATATCTGTATGCAGGAGGAATAGAAAAATACATCAAGAAAGTTAAAATCCAAATCGTTTGACACAAAAGGCAATGATATATAAAAGTCAACATAAAAATCTCAAAACTCAACATCACACCAAAAGACGTGATTAAAATCACATCTCCTATCTCTAATCAAATATCAAACTCCATATTTGGCATCACAATTGAGCTGAGGTCCATTGGAGTGTGGTAGGCCAGTAGGTTGGAATAAGATAATTCAATAAACTCTATGGTGCTACCTAATTTCTCATATAAGTACCCAATATTCATAGTAGAGGTCCTAAGGAATGGGGAATGTGTTGTGGGAAGGTAGGTCCATTTTACATTTCATGCATATAACCTTCATGGGATGATATACATACTACACTTGTTGACCTAAGAATTGTGTGGCTAATAAATGTTCTTTAGAGTCCTCAAGGTCAAAATTCCTCTTGTTTTAACAAACCTAATTTGAGTGTTTTGATTTTAATAAAGAGTTCCTCTACCTTGGTTTTTCCTTCATTTCCCCCTCCACCCATTTCATTCCCCCCTTGACAAGCATGTGTGATTCTAAATCTATTTTCCCTCTTCTACACTTCTTTATTCACATCTTAAAAACATGTTAGCACTACTTTGTTTTAGTTTTATCTATACTTAAAGCAAAATAATATTTTTGAGTAACTATGGATTAATTTCTTTACACTATGGTTCTATATTTCTAGACGTGCCTTACTTTCTTTTACCATTTGTTATTGTTGTACCACACTTTTTTATAGACACCTGAGTCCATTTCTAATTTCATGTATTTTTTCCATTATTGAGTGATGTTGGCTTATTACTTCTCACTCATCAATGTTGTTTTCCCTTTTATGAACCTTTTTTTGTTGATGATTAATTAAGGATTATTACTTCTCACTCATCAATGTTGTTTTACCATTTTTTTGCTTGCCCATCTTTATTTAAGGATTGTTATTGATTTTACATTTATGTTTGATTACCATCATTTTTGACATGTATCCTTGGTTTGACTTGGTGAGTTTACCTATCTTACTTAAGGTTTAATTGTTTGAGTTTTTTAGGTCTTTAGTATCCTTGGATTTTTGATTACCCGATTTACTCTAATTTTGAATTGGTCATTTGGTCTAACATAACACCTGTCACCCCATCTTACCAAATTTCCAAGTATGTTCCATCCACATAGCATCAATTATCTTGGCTTTTCTATATTTGTTTGTTTTTGTGATTTAGTTTTGTATTAATGGGTTTGTTGAAATTAGTCTCTACACCCTCCACAATTAAAACTATAAACACAACAAACAATCATCCAATGATAAAGGTAAGTCAAGGTATGCATTAGATTTTATTTTTAGTTATTTCCCTTTCAGTCATTTACTTTTAGTTATTTTTACTTTAAAATACTGTAACTTTTTTAGCCTCAACATTGTGTGTTAATGTGTTATTTCTAAAAGCACCATCCCTGCTTACACTTGAGTGACATGTGATGATATTTGAATGGGGAATATATATACACATAATAGTTTCAAAACTTTTATCAACTACTGATTCTTTCTATCTTATATGACAGGACCAAAGTTTCCCAAAGTTCTGACACAACTTGTCAGATTTAAGAGCACACATGATTACCAATGTATAAGAAACTTAAACATGCGGAAATACCCAGAAGAACAAATAACTATCAATGAGAAATAACACAAAATATGAGAGGCAACACACAATTGTATTCAACTCATTACAAAGGAAATTACAATAAAGAGATCACACTCTTCTTCCACCTCTACAAGGCCTTCCACACCTCAAGGGCTCCAAGTAATCTTCCCTCTTGAGTAATCTTCTCTCATAGGTCACAACACACAGCTAACACAAGCTGTTGTTCACCTCATTGTACGTCCAGTACAACCGAGTACGAACCGGTAATCCAAGTAGATCTAACCATGATCTTGCTCTTGATGTATTGCTGTCACCTTGGATCTTGCTCCCCCACCGATCTCTGTTTGACCCTCGCATTCACACACCCCTACAGAACAACCTGATCTTACTTATCACATGTAGATCTCCACCATGATCCTGCAACACCCTGCATATCAAACCTGATCTTATATACATGGGGAATCCTACTTGATTCCACCATGGGAAGAACTCTCCAAGTTCCACACTTGGGTTCTACAAGTTCAACACTTAACAATACAGCCCATGAGTCTATTATATAGATCTCATGCATACACTTAATTTAGATGAGCGGCTCAAAGACTCAAACTGGCCTTCATCATGCAAACAATGCGTTCACTTAACTAACTATTTGTCAATAGTAGTTCTGACTGCCACAGGCGACCGACGTCGGTCCCTGCCTGACTGGAGGTAACCGACGCTGGCCGATCTCCTGTCGATGTCGGTTTCCTCTGCGCTTCCCCTGACCGATGTCGGTTGTGGCCTACCGACACCAGTGACTATCAAGCTGCAAAAACCTCCTGTTTTCCTTAGGTGAAGCTTTTAGCTCCACACCCTAACAATCTCCCACTTGGAGATAAAGAGCTACACCCGTACCTATACCAGTACTCTGTCTAATCTACATCCTGGCTTGTATTCCTCTCCAAGCTCCCACTTGAAGACAACCCACCACACTCCTTGTGGTGCTACACATGTGTCTGAATTTCTCCATTCTTCTGCCTTGCTATACTCCCACTCAAACAGCAACCCCTGTGAGTAACCTGTAATTAACAACACTTAATAGATCTGAACCACCTGTTAGTCAAGCTCCCTCTGAGAACGTCCAACCTCGCTCTGATACCATTTGACAGGACCAAAGTTTCCCAAAGTTTTGACACAACTTGTCAGATTTAAGAGCACACATGATTACCAATGTATAAGCAACTTAAACATGCGGAAATACCCAGAAGAACAAATAACTATCAATGAGAAATAACACAAAATATGAGAAGCAACATACAATTGTATTCAACTCATTACAAAGGAAATTACAATAAAGAGATCACACTCTTCTTCCACCTCTACAAGGCCTTCCACACCTCAAGGGCTCCAAGTAATCTTCTCTCATAGGTCACAACACATAGCTAACACAATCTGTTGTTCACCTCATTGTACGTCCAGTACAACCGAGTACGAACCGGTACTCCAAGTAGATCTAACCATGATCTTGCTCCTGATGTATTGCTGTCACCTTGGATCTTGCTCCCCCATCGATCTTCGTTTGACCCTCGCATTCACACACCCCTGCAGACCAACCTGATCTTACTTATCACATGTAGATCTCCACCATGATCCTGCAACACCCTGCATATCAAACCTGATCTTACATACATGGGGAATCCTACTTGATTCCACCATGGGAAGAACTCTCCAAGTTCCACACTTGGGTTCTACAAGTTCAACACTTAACAATACAACCCATGAGTCTATTATATAGATCTCATGCATACACTTAATTTAGATGGGCGGCTCAAAGACTCGAATTGGTCTTCATCATGCAAACAATGCGTTCACTTAACAAGTTTCCCAAAGTTCTGACACAACTTGTCAGATTTAAGAGCACACATGATTACCAATGTATAAGCAACTTAAACATGCAGAAATACCCAGAAGAACAAATAACTATCAATGAGAAATAACACAGAATATGAGAGGCAACACATAATTGTATTCAACTCATTACAAGGAAATTACAATAAAGAGATCACACTCTTCTTCCACCTCTACAAGGCCTTCCACACCTCAAGGGCTCCAAATAATCTTCCCACCTGAGTAATCTTCTCTCATAGGTCACAACACATAGCTAACACAAGCTGTTGTTCACCTCATTATACATCTGGTATAATCGAGTACGAACCAGTACTCCAAGTAGATCTAACCATGATCCTGCTCCTGATGTATTGCTGTCACCTTGGATCTTGCTCCCCCGTCGATCTCCATTTGACCCTCGCATTCACACATCCCAGCAGACCAAACCTGATCTTACTTATCACATGTAGATCTCCTCCATGATCCTGCAACACCCTGTATATCAAATTTGATCTTACATACATAGGGAATCCTACTTGATTCCACCATGGGAAGAACTCTCCAAGCTCCACACTTGGGTTCTATAAGTTCAACACTTAACAATATAGCCCATGAGTCTATTATATAGATCTCATGCATACACTTAATTTAGACGGGCAGCTCAAAGACTCGAACTGGTCTTCATCATGCAAACAACGCGTTCACTTAATTGACTATTCATCAACAATAGTTCTGACCACCACAGGTGACCGACGTCGGTCCCTGCCTGACTGGAGGTAATCGACGCTGGCTAATCTCCTGTGGATGCCAGTTTCCTCTGTGCTTCTCCTGACCGATGTCGATTATGGCCTACCGACATCGGCGGCTGTCAAGCTATGAAAACCTCATGTTTGCCTTAGGTGAAGCTTTTAGCTCCACACCCTAACATTATAGGAACCCATCGAGTCTCAATCTCTCTAAGTGCATGCCCTAAGGGGTGCACCAAGAAAGGGGTGGGCAGACCATTGGTGCTTCATAGGATTGTTGTCCCTTATTTATACTTATTACCAATCCAACCAGCTTCTAAAACATTACCCTAAGCTATTACTCCTCTTTTGAACACTCTAATATTTTACCACCTTTCATACCACTTTTCCTAACCTAAAACCCCTTTTGATAGTTTACAGTACTAGGTTGATTGGGTCAACCTTGTACTCTTATTAGTGAAATTCATTTAGGGTCTATTTCAGCTCTTAGCTGACCTAGGTCATGACCTAGTAAATTTTTGTCAATAACAGTATTAGGTTTACTGGGTCAACCCTGTTGGCCCACAACTTTTGAAAGGGCTTAAGTTTAAATACACCTATATATATAAGATCATTTCACCATTCTTAGAGGTACATCAAGAGTTATTATCAATTTGCACTTCTTTACAATCTGCTCTTCCACCATTCAAATTGAAGAGTCTTAGCTTAGGATTTCTACTTGGATAATCTAGTCTTATGGAGAAGTCTTGGATGCTTTGGCATTTCTTAGTGATCCTTACAAACGACAATAACCTCTTACAAATCCCTTTTGGCCAAGGGAGAGATTGAGTCTTAATAGGTTCATCTTTCAGGTAAGTATTCTCTAATTTTACTCCTCTCTTTAGTAGATAGAAGTAGCATATATATTGGATTTTAAATAATATTACTCTTCTTGTCCATGTATTAGGGTCTTACTCATACATAACTTAATTGAGATTCTCTTATGCATGTTTTTTTAATTTGTTTACTAACTGTCATATTGTACCATAAGCTTTGGTGAACACTAGATTAGAATTTTATTTACTTGTTATTAGTTTAGTGAATATGAAAACAAAGGGATTAGTTAGGGTTATTACTTGATTTTTCTTGACTAGAGGTTTTGGAATCATCTTTAGTATTATTTTTGTGATAAGAGATCCCTTAATTGGGTCTAGTGAATCCACATATTGGTCATGTTACTGACTATCTAATGTATCCCCAATCAAAAGTGTAAGTAGGATCTATGTTCTCTAAGTTAAGATTGATTTATAGATATGATGAATTTATGATTGCATACAGGCTCCTTAATTTCTTCAGTTCATCAACCTTGACCAAGAATACTTGGCATCCTTTTCATTGAGCCTTATTCAACTAGATAACTAAAATTCTCCTTAACTAAAGTTTGCTTTGTGATTCCACAACCAATTCACTCTTAGGATCACATCATATGACCCTATCAAAGCTACAGATATATCCATGACCATTGTGAACTCATGTAAATTCACCTCTACTTCTACAAGACATTTATCCACATTAACTTTAGATTGATTCTCATATTGCACTATCTAAGCATTTTCCATGTGACCAACTTTACTAGTTAGTTTTTTTAACATGCTAGGAGAAATAAAACATACAATAGCTCTTGTATCTATAAAAATAGAAAAAAAATGCACAAATAAAGTACCTAACACTTCGATGGGATAATATTTAAACATACCTTGATGATTGTCAATAAATGGATGAATTCTTTTTTGTAAGGTTCCTTATTATGATGAAGATGTATGAGGATTCTTTAACTTGCTTCTTGTATTCCACCAAGGATAGTCCTTTACATAGTACTCATCTCTACATGTAAAGCATCCTCTAGGTGGTCCTTTTCTTTCAACTTGGTTACCTCCTTTGAACCCTCATTTGAAACTGTTATTGGGTTTATTGTTCCCTAAAGTGTTGCTAAACCTTGCATTATGATTGCTAAATTTGTTCTTATAATTTCCAATGCATTTATAATTTTCTTTCTAAAAGATTTTTTGGGCCTTGAACTTCTTTCGATACTTATCTTTGACCTCAGTAAGTGATTTGAAATTATATTCCTACCTAACAACCTTCTCAAAAACTTGATCCATGGTGTTAGGTCCATGAACATCCACTTCACACCCAATTTATGGCCTCAAATCCATGATGAATTTCTTAATCTAGAAAGGTTCATACTTATAAAATTCAGGAACATACTACAGGGGCTGTGTAAATTATTCCAAGTATTCTATCATAGATAGAAATACTTGATTTAGATTATAAAAATAAATTAATTTTTTTTATCAAAGTATAGTTGTGGTAGCCACCAATCCCTAAGCAAGGCTAGAAATTATTCCCAAGAGGTGATGGTGGAGTCAAACCCCATTTCTAATTTATTATTATCCCACCATGTTTCCTCACTAGCAGGTTAATAAACTCCCAAAAATATTTTGGTTACCTCTAATTAATTTTAAACCTTGAAATACTGTTCCATCTCAGTGAGCCAAGATTTAGATCCATCACTTAACACTATTTCTTCCAACTTGGGTGGATTCACTTTTTTTATATCTCATGCAAGTTCTACAACTAATTGCCCTCTTATAGATTGCTAATATTCTTCATGATCTTTCTTTAGGGGATCTTACTAATCAGATTGTTTCTCCTCAAGATCCTCTTGATCTTCATCCTCATCATGCCCATTTACCTCTTGTTATAGGTATACTATTCTATCTTGAGTTTCATTCATGTTTGTGAGGATTTGGTCAAGCTTTATAATTTACTTAGCTACCAACTGATTAGGATTAGATTGAGGATCCTAATTGGAAGTCCTCTCAACACTCACTTTTCCATGTGAAATTTACATTAGTGGGTTCATTAGGTCTGTGTGTTTAAACCTATGCTTTGATACCAAATGTTAGAACTCAAATTGATAACACCACCTAAATACTCATTTTTTAGTTACAACTATCTACTATCTAAATGAGTATAATAAATGTACCTAAATATTTTTTATGTACATAAAAGTTTAATCTTACTATATGCACTTCATTTTTACACATAATATAATAATTTACACTAAAATCACATATGTACAATAATCACAATATTTCCACCATATCATGGTTATATCAAGTAAAAGTTTGTTAACCATAAATGTTTATCAATGATATACATACATTAAGATCATTAATTTGGATACAAATACATAATTTAAAGGTACATCCTTGCATTATCCATATTCTAAAGATAATTATCAATAATAAGACATCCATAGATAATAAGCATATCCAATGATGTATATAATATAAGGAATACTTATTTATATTACAACCACTGCTACACTTTGTCAAGCTAATACAATAATGTCTTATTATAATAATACAATAGTACAATAAAGCTTCAATGAAATAAATCTTTAAACAAACTAGTAGCCATGAGTAGGTCTTAGAAAATGTTTTGAATTCAGCTATATAGAGGGATAACATCACTTGGAACTTTTCCTCCAACCATAAACCAATGATCCCCCACATGGCTCCCCAATGGAGTGGCCCTTCTCATCATGAAGGGATAGATAATGATGATGTAAGTGATCAGAACCATTGAAGAATTACATGAATATGTACAATCACTATTACATGCAGCCTAGCTAAATAGACTCTAGGTACACACCCCTATTTGATTTGACCACCAACAACCTTATAAACTAGAAGGTAATGTGAGATGATAATGTACATAGGTATAACATTACTTTGGCAAATAATTTTTATATTTTTATCATATTTCATCAATCTGGGCCAAGTTCACATCTTTATACTCTCTATTACAAAATATATTCATTATAAATCTACCTTGTTAAGTAGTGATGGTCTATATAAACTTATCCCTACTCGTCAATCATCACTTCTTAACAAATTGGATAACTAATCAAGTGGATATAATAATCCATACAAAACATATTGATATTAAAACAATCTAAACCTAATATAAGACATACAATTCTTATATAATTTGTACAATAGTATAAATAACTCGGCATGGCATAACATATTTATTCTCATAAAATATCAAAATTTGTCAAAATATAGTTCATACAAACAACCAAAGGTATAACCACTATATTTTATGTTACTCATCTATCAATAAGGATGTTACTAC
Source organism: Torreya grandis (assembly GCA_037957365.1). NCBI lineage: Eukaryota > Viridiplantae > Streptophyta > Pinopsida > Cupressales > Taxaceae > Torreya > Torreya grandis. The sequence goes on along the minus strand of JARHVA010002182.1, from coordinate 1,133,362 downwards.
CTCCATTGAGAAGAAGTCATTAAATGAATACAATATATTTCCAGCCCCCAAATGATGGTACTCAAGTTTATAATTTTATACCTTTCTAACTTAAATTCCAAGACTGAGATGGGATACAACCATTGGCACATTTTCAATCATTTAATACATATAATATTTGTAAATAATTTTATTTACTATACTTTATAAAAACTATAGCCGCATTCATTCAAGTTCTCATAATTTTATAAAATAATCTACAACTATGTATACATTAGACTCATATAATTATATAAAGATAAACTAAAATCAAGTATACATTGGGATAATATGAATATATAAAGATGAGATGCAACCACATTCATTTAAGTTCTCACAAACTACAACAAATAGGTTATGACTGTGTACGAATATGATTAATATGCTTACAAAACCTTGATAACTCAAGCTACAACCATGCATAGTTTAACATATATAGGAATTAAAAAAAATGTGTAATCATAATATAATGAAATGAATTTAATAACTCCTTCAAGTGTCACATACCACACTCATAGGGTACATAAAGCAAATCTCATAATCTAAGAAATCAAGATTTAATACTTATTATAAAACAATATATTTTCACCTATTTTTTCCATAAATAATAAACCAATAAAATATAAAACTTAGCTATAGGTACTACCCTTGAAAGTCTAATATAAACACATTTTAACAAATTTTGGAACAACTATAACCAATAAAATTGAGCTGAGTTAACATTTTGATCGTTGTGGTTTGCTTTACCCTCAGGTGTGGTGATTGCTAGAAGGGGATTTTTTTTTCAAACCTCCTGATTTATCCACCAAAGAGAGGCAAGACCTTATAGTTGGGGTTCAGAAAAATAAACCTCAAAAGAAAGGAAACTTAACCTGTTTAAGGTTTTATTTCCAAAAATTCACCATTCAAACAAAGTTATAAACCCATTTTCATAAAAACTAGGTGTTTCCAATCAATTCAATTCAAATCTAGCAGGCAATAAAATACATAATTCCTTTTTAATATTCATCCGATTATATTTTGAAAGACAAAAAAATAAAGATTAACCATATCTTATTTTACTTAAGTTTTATTTTACTTTCCTGAATCACTTTCCAAACTATTGATATTTTCTATAAAAATGTGCCTAATCTTCTTCTTGCTTCACCCACCTTTAGTCTTGTCCTTCTTTCTTTTCCATGTTTCATTGTATAATCGTAGAAACCCTAAAAAAATCACCCTTTCTCCATGGTATTTTCACCATTCCTTCCTCATGCACAACTCCATTTTATCCATAGAAAATATTTTGAATATCAATCCAATAAATTCCATCAAAATCAACCAAAAATGCCATGCAAATTAGCTAAAATTCATGCAAAAACACTCAAGTCCCATTGACTTGGAAAAAAAAGAACCCTAATTATATGTTTTAACTTACCCTTGGCTTATAACTACACCCCTTTACTATGATAAGGAGTCAAACTAGGGGTTGCCACCAAAGTGGATTATTATTTATTCTTAAAAAAAAATCACTACATTATAATTTCCTCATATGCCATCAACAAGGTTGGATTTTTTAATAAGACCACTCCCCTTTTTTATGGCTTTGATCATTTAACCTCTTTTCATATATTAATGGCATAAAAATCACCATTTATCAATTTATTTAAAAATAACTTAAGGATTATAAACCTTGTAAGGATTCATGTCCTCTACAACATGTTTTAATATTGTAAGTTTGTCAAGACAAAGGCATAGTTAAATTGACTGAGCTATGTCACCAAGTAGTTAGTAAGACAAAGACACTAAATTACGTAGTCTAAGATAAAATTACCAAGCTATTAGGCTAGTCAATAAATTTTTTTACTAATAGTGCTTTAAGAAATCACAACTAAAAGTTGCCGATGTCAAATGCACAAACAATAGTATTTTTAGGTTAACTAGTCAAACAATTACTTCCATCACACTAACATAAGAGAAAATAGACATTTATCAATAAAAATACATGCAAATATAATATATATGTTGTACAAAAAATAATCTAAGAAAATGAAACAATAAATAAATTGTGCACGTGTGTGATGATTCTTTGGTAGCTCTTATACACTTCTAGTAGTCATGATCTACCTTCTTTTCCCCTTTGATTCCCTCCTATTTTTATCATTTAGGGGAAGACAAGTCTCAGACCAAAAAAATGTAGTTAGTCTATTTTTATCATACAACAAAGATAACCATCAAAAAATAGATTATATGAATACCATTGCATCATCATCATTTATAATATTTAAATACAACTGCAAATTTTAATCATTTTCAATTAAATGCAAGTAATTAAACTTAAAGTTTCAAAATAAAAAAAATTGCAGTCCATGTAAATAAACATAGCAAAATAATTTCATCTATCCATACATAATCAAGATATAACTAATCCATAATTAGTTGTTTGCTCAAAATATATACTTATTTGTTAAGGATTAGGAAGGATGCAACGAATATTCTTTACTTCTATCTTTGTTTGTCATTTTAAGAAATTTACTTTCTCTATTTTTTTTGTCAATCAATTATCACAGTCAACTGGGACAAGTCCATAGTCAATAAATTCAAACACATTATGTTATTATCCACTTATAATAAACCTAACTAAATTATCTTTTTCATTTTGAACATGCATAATCACCTCTCTTAATGATTTCCACTTTTAGACGGTTATAACAGTCAAAATAAATCTATGTGCAAGCTAACTATATCTCTTCTTAGCATTTTAAAAAAATATCAATTTTATATCGTGATAAATTTGTCAAAATTAGAATTATTAATTATTATACATCTTTATCATTTTGATATTCTATAGTTTTACTCTTATTACAATCATAATACATTTTTATATGTTTTATAAAAAATAGCTTAAAACATATTGGTGTGCCCTATTTTTTGATAAAATATATAAATATGTATTATTATTGTAATAGGAGTAGAACTGTAGAATATTATAATGTTAAGATACAATAATCTACAAATCTAATTTTGACAGTTTACTAAATATGAAAAATTGTTATTTTTATAAAATAATAAGAAGAGATATGCATAGCTTGCACATAGATTTTTTTACTATTCTAATTGTTTGAAAGTGGAAATCAATAAGAAAATCAATTTTACATGCTTAGAATCAAGAACAAAATTGGGACAAGTGTGCTATAAGTGGGATGACAATGTATTATATTCGAGTTCATTGATTACAAACTCATCCTAGTTGATTGTGATGAATGCAACATGAAAAGATAAAAAAGTAGATTTATATAAATAACATATCAAATAAAGATAAAAATAAATTTATTTGATGTGACCATTTAAATTGGATGGTAGTACAATGTATTTAGGTTCATTGACTTCAGATTTTTCCTTGTTGACTGTGACAAAAAACTGATTACTACATCTTCTACTGAGCAATATGAGATATTGCTATCTAGAATGTATTGTCAAAAAATTATTGTCTTGATTTCTTTGTATTTAAAAATCCAAGGGTGATTTGATAGCTTAAAAACTATCAAAAAAATAGGGGAGTGTAATGGATTGAGCTGACCTCATTCACCCCCTTGATGACCTCATTCACCCCCTTGATGATTAACTATTTCTTACTTATCTAATACACTAAGGAGGGAAATCAAGCCCACATAGTTATCCCACCTAGAGTGATTGTGCAATTTAATTCATGACTGTGTATGTAGATATTTGCTTCTTGTGAGTGATATTGAATTTGAAAATAATAGGGCAGATATATAATAGTGTGTTATCAAGCAACCAAGTGATAGCAAGTGGTGAAAATTAATGACATTTGATGTGTATTTATATATGAACCTTTTTTATTTTAACCGACCATGTGAAACATGAGATAAGACCCAAAATATTGATTTAAAATTTGGAAACTAGTGGTAATTTGGTGTAGGACATGATTGGCCTAAGTGTATAGAGGTTAAGAGTGCTCCTATCTACCTAGCATAGACTTGTCTAAAAGTATCAGGGACAACAATCCTTTATTGGAGATAGTCCAAATGTGATTTTAAGTAGATTAAAAATTTGACATTAAAATTTATTTTTAATAGTGATGGAAAAAAATGGGTATATATATATAAATGGCTTAGAGGAATTGTGAATAAGATTCATGTATATGTGTGCAAGTCATGTGGTTCAGGATGTCTCAAGAATTAGCATTGTCAAGTACATATGATGAGATTTATGTGCCTAAATTCCCCCCACTTTATTCTAGTAATGAAATTAATAGAGTAAAGGAGAAATAATTTAGTTTGATTGTGTATAACACATTTTCCTTTGAGAAAACACTTCATTTGTGTAGGGCACTCAAATTTAGAAAATCCTACAATAACTCATGAAGTAGTCATTTTGAAATTTGAAAATGTTTGAAGTTTGATAATTGAAAATTTTGGAAAGAGAGTACGGAAGGAGTACATTTGTATGTATATGAAACCAAATTACCCTGTAATGTGAAACTAATGATGCATAACTATGCCCATTAGTTGAAACACTTAGATAAATTGAAAATTTAAAATGATCAAGTCCTAAATTTGAATAACTAATCAAACTCTTGAGTTGGAAAGATGCATTATTCCAACCCTCATGAACATGGAATAACACTTCATATACTAATTTAAAAATGGTGGAACCATAATAGGTTTGTTAAAAGTAATGTTAAGGATGTTGAGTATAACTAGACTCAAATGTACATCACCTAAAAAAATATAGAACCATGCAATGGGTTCAATAGAAGTAATGCCAAGGCCATTGAACATCTCTGAACCCCAATGTACATTTCCATAAAAATTTAGTCGTATCATTGCAAATAGATCTAAATTCTATTTTGCATGATTTAAAGAGAATGAATAATATTAATGCCCCCATCGTGACTACATTTATCATGGATTTGAATTAAAATGAATATTTTTCCTTTGAATTGTAATTTTGAACTTTGAAAATGTGCACAAATAAGTATCATGCTTTTTTTAACTATGAAACTTTGAACTTTGAATTTTTAAATTCGAACTTTAAACTTTGGATTTCGCAACTTTAAACTTTGAAAATTTTCATTTTTAAATTTCAATAATCATGAACATGAAAGAGTATCACGTCCCCTGATTCTATGTCAATGATATATAATGTTATGCATCTATATGCTCAATTGTGCTTGTATTTTCAACCTATAACTTTGATTTTGTAACTATTTTTCATATGATTATGCATATAGATCCAGTGTGTATAATTTTATGCTTCGAGTCTTTGAAAATTGAGTACATATGCATGTCATATGCCCCAAGAATCTATATCAACGTGACAATATTTTTCATATGTTTATTTTTATGAGTCACTTTGAATCTTTAAAAACTTGTACTCTATATTTTTAAAATGTGTACTCTATCTCAAATTTAATTTATGTATGCTCACAGAGGCTTGGATCTCTAAGACAAGCCCACTATGTTGCCCACCTTGTGAGATGAGGGATGTACCATGAAAGTCATTCATAAAAAAATAAGTGCTAACTATATAGTGTGATAAATATAGAAACATGGAGTAATTATATAATTATGATGGAGAGTATGTCATCATAGTAATTTTATTGTCATTGAAGCATGTATGTAACATATTGAATGTGAGGCATATATGTTTCATTTTTAGAGTTACTTAAAAATGAGAAATAGTAAAAGTGTATGATAAATATCATGGAAATGTTACTCAAATTCAATAAGCATGATAAGTAAAACATACCAATGTCACACAATGTCATAAATAAAGCCTAGGGTTGCACCAAGGGACATGTTCAAATATTGAATTAAAAAATAGGTATAAGGTCCACAATAAATGGATATGTTTAAATGTCACACAAAATAATAGGACCAAGTACCATATAAAATGGACATGTGTGAATTTTTCACACATAGGGCCAAGGGCCATAAGTAATGGACATGTTAAAATGTTTCACATACAAATCAAAATCTCATAGAAATGTTTAAACAATTGTTTCACACAAAGGAAAATGGACACATAAAATAAGAAAATAATGCCTAATCTACCATGCAATAAATTAAACAACATGAAAGGAACATAAAATAAGTAAAAACTAATATATTCCATCCATATGTATCGATGTTGTATTATACCAAAGTAGCATATCTATGTAGCACAATATAAAATATGAGTGATCAGTAAGACACTTGTAATGTTTGTATCTCAATATTACATTGGAGGTCATAAATAGATATAACATGTTAATTATGTAACCTATAGAAGAAGATGTCCCCAACATAGGCATGGCCACTGGGCAGAAGGTAGTCCAACATCTATGAATGTATATACAATGTATGTCCTACATCACACTCATATACCATTTGTAATGCATGTGTGTATAGAAAAATAATATGCTATCCACAAAAATATATGATTAATAACATATGTAAATAAGTAACTAACATCTCATGGCATACTCAAGTCTCAATTTTTATTTTTCAAAATATTTTACATTTTTGCACTATTTGATTTTTTTTTGAAATAATTCATTTTTTAAATTTTTGATATGTGTTGAATGTTTTTACTTAACTAATAACCTAGTCCATATTAAATTCCCATGGAGTGCTTTCATAACATATGTTTTTTCCTTTTGAATTCTATTATAAACCACCAATTGGAATGGGATGCCATTATGTAGGTCTTGTGTTGTTAGGAGTGTCATACCAATATTCTATGCAATCTAAATCAGGATCATAATCATCTTCTTAGTCTTGTAGTTTTAGAGTGTTACTATGATAATTGTTTGTATATGTGTAAGTGAATCCAACTACACCATAATATGCTCATGAAATTTTTGATGTCTTTTGATTTTATTCATGTGCTACATCATGCACTTCTTCAAGAATGATATTAGTTATCCTTGTTGGAATGATAGATGGAGTATTTTATTTTGTCTACTCATGCTTAAAGGATTCATCCAGTCTTAAGATTGTAATCATTATGAATTCATGATTGTATGTGACAAAATCATATCCTTTGACCAATGTTCTCCCATTACCCTCAGCCATGATTTTTCCAATTCAGCTTTACATTGATACAAGGTAGTGTTAATGTGAAATATAATGGAGCTTGTTTATAGCCCTAGTGTTATTGGCAACTCAAAGATCCAATGTATCATTGAGGTTTGGTAATATTGGCCAAAATTTGTTTATCATACCCTAGATACTGAATAAGTGTCATGATACATATATTAACTTGATGAAAAGAGGTAATTTATACCTATTTACATTTCTTACCATCAATGTTGAGACTGATGATCAAAGGCTCTAGATATGATGAATGATTTTTAACTACGTCATTTAGAACCACACTAGCCTTATTGGGAATATCTTTCTTATGACTATTATTTATGCTAAAAAACCCTTTTTTGAAGATGATATCTTACTTATTTTGAGTTTATTTTTTAACTTGTCTTTTTGTGTGTGCTCTTTTTCAATTTGTTCGTTGTCTTGTTCATCATGTTCTATTTTTAGTCTTTTTTGTTTCACTAATTTTATTTGTAATTGTTCCATATATTCTATTACTGACATATCTTGTTGACATCATGTAATTTATAACTATTATTGTTTGACCTGTATTTGTTGATGAGAAGTTGATTCATTAATTGTAACATTCTAGATTTTGAGAGTATTTTCAATATTGGCTTAAAGTGATGTAACCATTAGATATAAAGATTGAATTATTTCTTCTTATTTTTGTGAATTAAGTACACAACAAGTATTATACTTTTATTATGTTGATTATCCTACACTATAACCTTTCCTTTGTCCTTAGAATATTGTGCCTCCATAATAGTGTATGATTTATCCTTTTTCATTGAATCCTTATGATATGTTCCAAATATCATATGTGTGAATAAAGTATGAGATAATTATTATTATAGATCAATAGGTTTGAATTTATCTTATATAATTTATCATTTGTTGGATCTTTCATATCATCATCATCAAAATCATACCAATATGTAATTAGGATATTTGGAATTGGCCCAAAGAAGAAGACCTGGTATTTTCTCTTCTTGTATTAAATTTTTATGTATCTTTTTTAATGTTTGTTATAGGTGATTTATCATGTTATGTGCTTGACTCATCTACCTCATATGTATGCATATGATCAAGTGTGATCAATTGTACATGTGGTGTAATAGAAAGATCTTCAAATTGTGATTGAGTATTTTTGTAGTATCTAAAGGTATTTTATCTACTGTTAAAGAATATTCATACATGTCATCAATAAATTTGATACATATATGGAATATATAAGGTATAATATCCATGGCATGAATCCAAGGTCTACCTAATAGTAAATTGTAATTTAGTTGGTTAGGCATGAATTGAAAGACAATAAGAACTATTTTGGGGCCTACTAGTAAGTCTAATGTGATAGATCTAATTTTTTGAAAAGGAGTATCATAAAATCCTTTGATGCTCTATTTTTATTTTTAAATGACTTTAATATTGATGCCCAATTATTTTAAGATAATAGAGTTGAAAATATTCACTTTTGAATAATTATCAACCAAAACATGCTTGATGACCTTCCCATGTATCTAACCTTGAATGAATAGTGGAAGATCTTACTTTATGATGTATTTAGGAGGTAAATCTTCATTAGTTAAGGTGATGATGTTGTTGGAATCTTTGATTGTATTCATGATAGAATAAAATGATGTTGGTTGTGTATCATTATGGAGAGTTGTATCATGTAAAGCATCATATAGGATATCTTTGTAAATTGTTAATCTTTTTAGTAACTCCAAAATAGAAATTTTAGTAGGGGTAGTCCTGAGTTGATAGATGATATACTAACCCTTAGGTTACTTTAATTTCCTTGTGGGAGGTGGTAGGGGTTGTGGAAGAACACGTTGACCACCTTTATTTTATCACGGTAGGTGAGATACCCATCCTCATCTAGTGTTGATAATATGGGCATTGGAATTTAATATGAGCTTTGCAAAAATAATGGGAACATAATGGTGATTAAGATAACCTTGAGGTCTAGGAGTCGGGGGGGGAGGGTAAATTGAGTCATGCACACCATATGGAACTTGGTAGTGAAAAATAATAGATCAGATTGTATTTTTCAATAATATGTATTGAGGAATGCTTGAGATTGTACATTGTGTATTTTAGCCTTTATATGATGTTTGGATTTGATTAAATAATATATATTTAATGAACAACAATTTATAAAGTAAGAAAATTAATAATTTAAAAAGATGTGAAAAAAATCTATTCATTATTACCAAGATTTGAATTTGAGGCTTTGAAAATTTATAACAAGGAGTAAGGACACAACTAGTCAAGGCATATTTGCTTTATAGACTCTCAAATATACTGATCTAAGTCATAAATAGTGAACACGATTAAAAAGATACTAACTATGGAGTATTATACCATCCTTATATCCATATTATCTCATATATAGGGTACATTGAGAGTAACTTTATAGAGCTAACTACTTACTGGTGTACTATAAGAACAAATGGTCAAAAGTTTTCTGTGGTTGAAAACAAAACCTAAGTGTTTTTGATAAACTGTAAAGTATGTGGAAACTAAATTTTGTATATAGTGTTGTCTAATGGATTGAGTATTTGGGTAGTACCACTCACACCTTGACTTAGGTAAAATTGAATATCACTTTGCCTAGAATGACAACTCGTATGAATTTTAAAACTGTTAGAACATAGTTTCTAGGAAAACAAGAAAAAATAAAAAAAAATTGAAAACAAAATTAGAAAAGTAAATGATTGAAAACTAAATTTTGGGTTCACTAACTTGTTTTACCCTATTCCCTGAAAAAACATATAAAAAATGTATTATTATTGTAATAGGAGTAAAACTAGAAAATTTCATAATGTTAGAGACATACAATAATCTACAATTTTAATTTTGATAATTTTTTTAAATATGGAAAACTGCTATTTTTTAAAAATACTAAGAGATATACTTAGCTTGCACACATATTTTTGTTTACTATTATGACTATCCTAAAGTATAAATTAGTAAATTTAAAATATTACAATGATAAAAGAGTATTCAATCAAAGCAAAGCTAGTTTATGAAGGTATACTAGTAACATGAGTGGAGGGCTATGTCGAAGGTGTAATCAAACTCCGCATTCAATTTATTCTAATCAATTATTTCTTGGGAATATATATAATTTATTTTTCATCCTCCTCCATCTTTGATCTTGCTGAGGCCTCAAGAGGTTGATATCCCTTGCTTATAGCATTTCTTTTGGCAATCGTTGCATATAATTTTTTTTGCAAGAAAAAGATTTTTTATTTAAAATGAAATAGATCGATATTTATGTAATTATTTAAAATAGATATAGGATAGTTCAAAAAATAAAACAACTACTCAAACTAACCTCCTATGCTTCAAGGGAGAGTGCATTGACAAACATTGCAGGATTGAGAGCAGAAGGAACAGAGGATGCTTGTAAATCTGAAATCACTTCATAGTATAATGCAATAATATAATTATAACAAAAAATTGAGTATGTTCATTATGAAAATCATATTTCAAATCATCTTTGATTTTACTAGAAATAAAACTACACTAGTCCAATAATTGAGTGCCTAGAGTATGAAGAATAAAAACTAGAGCCCAGAATGGAATATTGGATGGTCTACCCTGCAAACCAATTCTTGCTTGGAAAATTTCAAGCATTCCCAATAGGAAAGGGTTTTTAACACATTAAAATTTTAGTCCTCTTTTACCATGGCATTGAGTATTTGTAAAAAAATTAACAAGTTAGAACAACATAAGTAAAACTATTAAAAAATTAGCAATTATAAATTTTATAATACATAACATCCACCTTAAGCGAGTAATGGGACTCTAAATACTTTTTGTCATCATCATTAAATAATGCCTTTGTGGTGACCAAGTCCTCATCCTTCTAAATTAGACATGTCAATCTCTTAATATCCTCTGGACGGATTCCAAATTAAATATTTTGGGAGCCCAAGTTGATGAGAAATGTGGAGGAAGAAGTATCGAAGCTTTGCAAGAGAACATTCAACAAAGGAATATCTTTATCATATTGGTGCATATAGATAATGTCATTAAACTTACAATGTTCCACCCAATCCTTGTATGTGTCTTGTTTCTATAGAAGCCTTTGGATGATAGTGCATGTCAAACTCTAGACAATGAGTTTGGGGCTTTCAATTACCACTATGCTAATGTCGGAAGAGGTCTGAGAAATGGAATCCATGGAATGAAAAAGGGTTTTGGAAGTTGGGACTTGAGAAAAAGAGAAAACATTTTAAACATGGGAGAAGAGGATAAAATGGAAAAATGTGCAAAATGAGGTGCATTTCAAATATTTATAGGCCTTTAGGTCAAAAATGGCAACTACCCATATGATGTGGGCATTCACTAGAGGCACATGTATTACAACCAAGCTTGACATAAAAATTCCTTCATTATATTATTTAGGTACTGGGCATTCACTAGAGGCACATGTATTACAACAAAGCTTGACATAAAAATTCCTTCATTATATTATTTAGGTACTTAGTCACTTGGGAAGGAGGGTACAAAATAGAAAATCAATAGGTTAGGAGTGCACTTAAAACTGCCTTAATAAAAAAAATGTGACCCACTTAGGAAATCCATTTTCCTTTCTAAGAGGATAACCTAACTGTGATTATCATTCCAAAAACCTTTTTTACTTGCACCAATAAAGAGAGGAACCCCCAAATATTTTCGAGGGAGCTTACCAATCCTAAAACCCAAAATCTTATCCAAATTTATTTGAACCATCTGAGCACAATTTACAAAGTAAATTTTAGATTTAATTGCATTTACCAACTAACCAAAGGCCTCTTCATAACATTTAAAAATGGACTTTAATTCTACAACTTATTCAACTAATGCCTACCCAAAAAAGAAGGTGTCATCAACAAATTGATGATGAGAGAGACTTTCCACATTATCCACTGATTTAAGACCCTATAGCCTCCCAACTAATTGAGCCTGACTAACTACTCTTCCCATCACCTCTGCTAACAAAATGAATAGAAAAGGTGAAAGGGGAACTCCCTACCACAAGCCACATGAAGCTTCAAAGAAACCTGTTAGACTACCATTGATCAAAACTAAATACTTCACCCCAAAAATACAATTTAAAACCCATTCTCATTCATCTTTATTGAAACCAATTTTAATCAAAATACTGATCATAAAACACCAATTCACTCGATCATAAGCCTTGCTAATATCTAATTTAACCAACATGCCTTTTTAGAGATTATGAGATAGAGAATGAATAATCTCATGAGCCATAATGATACCTTCTTGGATATTCCTACCTAGGACAAATCCTTCTTATTCTTTAGAAATCATAATATCAAAAAGAGTAAGCCTGCTAGCCACAATTTTGGAGAAGATTTTAAACATTGTATTACATGAGGCATCTAGCTTATAATCACTGAAAGAGAGATAAGATTCCCCTTTTATAAAAAATGAAAATAAAGTCATATTTAGAATTGGGGATACCTTCCTTATAACCCTATATTCTTCCACCATCTTCCAAACATCCACTCTTGCCACCTCCCAAAAGAATTGGAAAAATGTCATTGGGAGGCCATCCAAACTAGGGGATTTATCCTTTGCCATTGAAAACACTACCATTCTAATCTTTTCCAAATAAAATGGGACCATAATTTTAGCATTCATTTCATCCAAAATCAAAGGAGGCACTAAATCCAAAAGAGATATGCATTCTTCCAAATTAGATCTAACTTGACCATTCAACAACTTCTTAAAAAAGGCTACAACTTCTTCCCTTATCTCCCCCAATGTTTCTAACAAATTCCCTTCCCTAACCTAATACAAGCTATGTGTCACATTCCTTTTGGCTCAAACTAAGATATGGAAAAATATGAGTTCCTATCACCATATTTAAGCTAATTATCTCTATATTTTTATTTCCAATAAATATCTTCATGTTGAAGCAACTCTTCATACTCCCTCATCAACATTTTTCCCCAGCATAATCCTGTGCGTCCATTCCAACCAAATAAAATTGATCATTAAGAATGTACAGCTTTGATTCAACCCTCATCTTTTCCTAAAAAATGTTCTTAAAATGCTCTTAGTTCCAGTTTCTGATCCTACCCTTAATATATTAAATCCTATTACATATTTGATAGATCAAATCACCTAGGGGTAAAGAACACATTTACCATAACTATAAAATTAATAGTAAAAGGTATAAATCTATCAACCACATTAATTTAAAATATTCTAATTTAAAATTTATCGATAGGTGGTTCGAACCAGAATAGGACAACACCCAACTATCCACCTTCCATTTTCTCTGAATCCAATTTGAATTCACCAAAAATTTATCTAGACAATCAATAATATTATCAATACCTTTTCTCCTATTAATTTAGGTAAACCAACCTCTTTTCATCTCAACATCCTCAAGATCACTATTTAGAACAAACCCATCAAAACCCTACATTTATTTTTGACCAAACTATGCTCCATGCATTTTCACTTTGGAATTTAAAAATACATTGAAATCTCCCCCCCCAAAAAAAAAATTACTTCATAATCAAAAAACCTACTCAAAACATTAGAAAATGTCAACCGGTACTGAGTATTTAATATCACCCCCTGTGGCCCATATATATTAATCAATAAATTTTGAATATCTAAATTGAAAAATGATATTCTACATAACTACCAATTACTCCTAGCCTCAACAACTTATAGCTTGGTTGAGAAAGGAGACCATAACACTGCCAATCCACCTAAATCCCCTACTACCTCCATAAAGTAACCTTACAAATGTCACCAACTAGAGATCATCAATGTCAAAGCTTATACTAAACTCAATTTAGTTTCTTGAAGAAGAATGATCTCTAGCTTCTCCACATTCAAAACATGCTTAACCAAGTGCCTCTTGGTTAGGGAAATCCAATCCCCTAACATTCCATGATTTAACCTTCATAATCCTAGAGAGGGGATTTCTACCCCCCACCTTATAGCATCAACAAACAACTCCAGTGTTCCTTGTTTACCTCTTAAAATTTATCCTACCACTATATCCTTTTTATATTTTTGTCTCCTTTTCTTATGAGGTCCCCAATTTAGCTGATCAAGAGAACACTGAATTTGAGATATTGTCAACACTTTTCTAGAATTGAGTTCCCCTTTTGAATATTTTTCTTCTCCTCCTTCTGATTCTAATTGGTCTTCTACCATCAAATCTCTTTCTTCATCCACAACTCCCTCCTTTACCATCTAGGTCTTTCCTACCAAATTTTGGTGAGCTTGATTTAGCAAAGACCTAATAGATTGTGATTCTTTTTCAATAAAATCATAATTCTTTAGCATTAAAGCTAGAGATATTGCCTACCTAGATCCACAATTTTTAAGTAGTGCCTTTATTTCTCCAATATTTAAAAACTTATTCTTCATTTTTCCTTCTTTCCCACCCACTAGATCTAAAAGACTATCCCTTTTCAATGCTCCTATCTCTGAACCCCCTATTTATATTTGGGTTTCCACCTAGGATGAACTGATATGGATTTGGTTAGAGGGAAGCTCCTACCCATTTTATATAATTTATAAATATGCCTTGGGTGATGACATTTGTAGCATCTAAAGGGGATTCTTTTTGCATCAATTCTATGATTCCATTCTTGTCCCTCAAATTTAATCTAAATGCTTTCCAGAATTTATTTATCTAGATCCAAAAAAACTTTAACCCTCACATTTGTCGCATCTCCTCCTTCTACAGGACTCTAATCCACTTCAATCAGGTTGCCTACCAAACTTATGAATGCCATAAAACATTCATTTCTCCAATACTCTAGAGGTAAACCCTAAAAATGAACCCAAACTTGATAACACCCTGTATAGACCACCATAAGATCAAAATTAGGGCTCCGTTCTTGAAACCACATCCCCACTTCATTTAGGCACCAAAAAGGGTTTCCCAATATCTTCTCCTTTTCCTCTCAATAATTAAATAGAACCATAAAGAAACACTTGGGAAAAAAACTTACCCTTAATTTAGATCCCCAGTTATCTTTCAACCATAATTTTATTGTCCCAATTATTGGCCATTTTCCTACACATTTGCAAGTAAGGGCACAATTTATTGAGATCTTTACTTTTTCCATAAAAAATTCTGGTTTCCATTCTAAAACCACCACTTCTCCAATATTCACTCCATCCACCAATCACTCTAGAGTAATTTTAGGGGTTTCCTTTTCACTTTCTTGAGAAACAAAATCCCTGAATTGATGGTTTCCTCTAATAGGAACAAAATTATCCCCATTTCCCACTATCTTCCCTATGACCACCTCCCCTTTATACTTCTCATGGACTTGATACTTGTGTTGATGATGAAAATTATTTCATCAACTAATCAACCCTTTCACCTATTGTGAAAGTTAAATTAGAATCATATCAGTCTAATAGTAAAGTTCTAAAGGTCCAGTTATGATACTAAAGATGTGAGGAGGTTTTTTAAATGTTCTAGGAAATAACAAATACATTATTGAATATAACATATTCTATTATAATTTCAAAAATCCTCTTATCAAATAATGAATCAGTTCAGATATCAAAGTGTAATCTATCCTATTTGACAGAGAAGACCTATGAACAAGATAATATTTTGAAGGAAAAAAATATGATTCAATAATATAATATATTCTCAAAGTAATGTCTTGATTTTCTATTTTAAATTACAAATAACACAAAGATAATAAATAAGAAGTACAAATGTAAAATGAAGATAAGAAGTAAACCAGTTTATAAATAGATTTTCATTAAAGCAAGCAACTAGACATAACTCAATAATCAAGAAAAAGAAGACAAATAAACATTAACAAAACTAAACAAAGACAACAAACTAATTAAGAAATCTTAAAACAATCTAATTTAAGCTAATAAACAAACTAATCTAAAACCTAAAACTAAACTAACTAAAGAAAGAAAACAAACTAAAGAGACTTAAATAAATAAAAGAAAATCAAGAAACAACAATAATTAAATGCAAACCATATTAAAAGTAAATAAATAGAAAAGAAATTAGATGACTAAGAGTTTAAACGAAAATCAAATTAAACTAAATTAAATTCAAATAAAAAAAATAAAGTACAATATAGATAAAACATGCAAGAATCAAAAAGAGTCATCTTAGCAAAATAAAATAATTTTATTTGATAAATCAACTTCTTTTAGAAAATATCTCAAAAAGATAACTTTTAAAATCAATTAGATCAATGAAATGTCATAAATAGTGAGGTTTTCATCATTATTCAAGTTGAATACTTAGATTCTACACATAATACTACAAGAAGCAATCATCAAAAGATGTTAAACTTGACAAACTTCAAATAATCGGTTATTAATGATAATATAAAACTAGATATACCTGCATTGCCTAAGCAATATACTCAACCATCAAATAAAGTACCATTGGTCTATCTATAAAATGCTATCTCAAAAAAGTTGTATAGAAGAGAGAGATAAATGATTGATTTTACAATGTATAAGTGTTCAATACCTATGTTGTTCCTCCTCTTCAAATGAATCCTTGATCTCATTTTATACTTCAAAATTGGTTGGAAAAGAAGTTGTAACTAACCATAGTTAGTTACTAGTTAACATAACTAATTGACTTTTACAAGTCAATTAATATTGATAATTATCAGTTAAGGTTAAGTAAATACTTAGAAGTCTTAAGGATCAATTATTTAAACATGGACTATGTATTTCCTAATGGGTGAGGACCCTTAATCAATTAATAATAATAATAATAATAATAATAATAATAATAATAAATACATATTTCAATAAATAATATGATAACTCAAAGTTATATGATATCCTTATCCATATTAATTCCGTAACATATATAATCAAAATTACTTAGGCATATATTATATATCAAAATCTAAAAGTCTGTAGTATTTCCAAAATATCATAACCAAAGTATCAAAATATAAAATATAATTAAGCCTAATTAGCTTAAAAGGTCAACTTCACAATAAAAATTTATCTTTTTGATAACCAAAAGTCATCAAAATTAGATATAACCTCAATCACTAGTTTTCCCTATTCATTCACACACTTATTATATTCCATTTCAATTGCAAAAAATTGAACCAACGTAATTTCATATTCACTTTAAAATTCATCCACCTTCAATTTAACATGGTTCATAACTTTGTTTTCATTTGATGTATCTAATTCATTCTTGTTTTTTGAACACTTGTTTGAAGTGGTTGGATATATGACAAGAAGTGGCTTCTCCACACTTAGCTTCCTAAATCCTATAATAGGCTCTTTCAAACTTAATTTCCTTTTCCTTGTAATAGGCTCTTTCTAATGTGGTCCAAGGTCATCAAAATAAGAAGGCAAGGTAAAATTAATAAAATTCTTAGCACATGCTATCTCATTGTCTAGCTGAGTTGGTTCATTAACATGGTGGACTCTTGAATATGTCAATTTTAACTCATTTAATGTGTTTTAGTGCCACATTAGTGTTGGTTAAAGGCATTCATATCCACAGGTGTCTATCCATAAAGGTGCGTGTGTGCAACACATAGGCATTCAACTGGTTCGCATAGGTGTCTATTTGGTTCACATAGGCATCTACCAGGTGTAGGTAGGCATCTGTCTAGTTCATTTAAATGTGCATTTAGTTTAGATAAGCATTCACTCAGTTCATAAAGGAATTCATTAGGTACACACAACCATTCATCTTAGTTACATAGATGTTCATCTGGTCCATAAAGGCATTCATCTGATTCACACAATCATTTGTCTAGTCTTTATAGGTAATTATCTACTACTCTTTGGCACACACCTGTGATATGCCCACCTATAATACATAAGAATTTATCTACATCATGTAAGGTCACTCACTTGGATAGGTGTCTATCTACATAAGCACTCATCTATAATTATTTTGGCTGCATCTATTTTTATATGGACGTTCATCTAATTTGTATAGTCATTCATCTATTTTCTAACATCGATCATCTATATAGAACAATGTGCACCTGCACACTACCAACATTGACCAATATTGCTTAGGTGACTATGTTTCTTAGCATTCACCCATGGTTGTAGGCTTTGGGTGATTCACCACATGGCATCACATGATTCATCTTTACAATAATTTGGCTTCCAACTTGATTCACCACCATTGTGAATCAGATTCACCTCAGGATCTCCACATATTTTTCTATAGGGCCCACTAAAATGAACCCTGGTTAGAGGTTAAATTTCATTTAACATTATGTATAAAAATACACTTTGGGTTTCATGTCATTTCACATGTTGAGGTTACAAATACCAACAAAATAAATTTAAGTTTCTATATCCCTCAATGGGTTTTTATTTTATATACTAGTGCAAATTCAGTTTAGGGATTAATCACCTTCAGATTATCCATTGGTTCAACTAAGGAACCAAATTTATACAAGTGTTTCATGGGAAGTACTAACTCTCCAATACTTCAAGGAAGAATCATTTCCAAACAAAGTCATAATAACAACATTGGTTTCACACATATAAATGTAATCATTCTTTGTTCTTTTCAATATTTTCAAATTCAAGTTACATTTCAATTTTACATATGAGCATTAACTACGTTTACATTATTTTAAGTTTTTATATAGAACACCTTGCATTATTTGGAGGTTATCCCAAATTTAAAGTGTGTTGTACACAATTAGGTACTATTTATCCTTTACTCTAGTAATTTCATTTCTAGACTAAAGAGGGAAGGGGGGAATGTAGTCAATCAAATCTAGTCATGAATACTTGATTTTTTCAATGTTGACCCTATTTTATTTTATTTGACTTGTACACTTAATCTGAACCTATTTTTCCACCTCATTTTATCCTAAACACCTATATGGACCCATTTTTTTTCTAAATTGTTATTTGTTGTCTACAAAAATGCTATCATGGCTAAAACATTAGAATATTATACTTTAATCTAAAATCTAATTAAGAAGTATTTAATTAATATTGTATGTGAACAAAATAAATAAGTGAATTTATTAATTAGTATGACACTTTCCACACTCCAAAATTAAATTTTCCAAGTTGTAATGCTTATGACAAGCATATTCTAAATAAGGAATGTTTTAGATGTAACACTTGTCACAATATCATTTTTTGGTATATATTATTCTAGTTTGTTATTTTTCACCTATTGATTAAGGTTGATTATACTTTTTCGATAACAAATATCAGAGAGAGCGATTTTATATAATCATTTCTAAATAAATAATAATATGTTATTCCCTTGTCTTAATTGAGTGTATTTATTGTCATTCAAACTATTATTTCTTGGTTCTAGTCTTTTGGCTTAATCTAAAGGATATGTGTATCCATTATTTTATATTTTATGGTATATGAGCATAAGAATGTCTCTATAATACATCATAAGTAGATCCAAATCACTCAGAGAGATGTGGTTAAATCATATTTTGGTTTTTTGGATCATTATTATTGCCCAATCAACACCATTTTCAAGAATTTTCAGTTAATGATGATTGAATATTATCTTGTAGTTTTAGCAAGTCATCCAGAACTAATTTTTTTCCTAAGCATATCTATTTGTAACTTATTAAAAGTGTGCAAAATATTTTTTTGTATCCTATCTCAAATTAGCGAAGTTCATTTCATTTTGTTTGAGCCTCAATGGAATAACTAGCACTCTTAAAAAATAGTCACTTCTCGTTGCCATGGGCGTCTCTATCATAGTGTATGTTTTAATCCATGTATTTTTGAAAACTTACATTGTAAAAATATTCTATGTCCTATTAAGAAGTTTTATGAGGATATTATATCAAAATCAATTTTAATTTAGTTAATGAACATGTGTTATGTTTGTTGGAATATCTTTGAAGATTAGATTTGGAATATTATAGGAAAAGATATCTTTAGTGGCAAGTTGAAAATTGAATGATGCACCTGCTATCATGAATATTTTTTCCCATACAATGTAAAATCACTTAGCTAATAGAAGCATTTTGATTTTTCATTTTTAAAATGCACCTTATAACACAAATTATTATTCCTAGCATGCTCAATTGATTGAAACATTTTGATTTGTTGTTGGTTGTTTTTGTTATATGTTTACATTTACAATTCTTCTATTTTTTACTTTTTCCTTTGTAATACGTGGACAAATTTTTAGGTTATATAAGCTACACACTATTAAATCTATGGAGGTCAAATTTGAAGGATGTGTTTCCAAAGATTTATCATGTTGTATCGACATTATATCCTGCTCATTGCATGGCACCTTTGCCATAGTGCATGATTTCTTGATGGTGCGAATGTAAGCTACATAATTCATTCTTGCTAAGGTGAACATATAAGGGTGTGAAGGTCCTTAGAGGAGTAGAGCAACATACAATAAAATTTAAATTTATAAATTCACACGCAGGTCTTAGCTATTTTTTCTTAGTTTTTGGAATTTAAATTTTTTCTATTTAACATTTGGCATTTGACACATGGGTTTTAAATAAAAATCAAATTTTAAATTAAGTGTAAAAACCAATCATTTTTTTTTTCTAATTCCAAATAGAAATTTCATAAGTAGGTCACTTTAGTAAAGGAGGAAATAATTGTAAAGTATACAAATCATTTTTTTATAAATAAGTAAGACATCCATTATTAAGTGGGAAAATTTAAAGGTGGGAAATTATTGTAAGTGGGAAAATAATTATATTAGTGAAATTATTGTAAAGTTTTTTGCCAAGCCAAATGGGGGATTTATTTTAAACAATTTTTTCCATATTTGTAAAAAGACTTTGGATGCATTTTTGGTGATATTTGATATCCTAAAGGCACTATTGTAAAACTACAGATGCATTATCAGTGATATCTAATGTCCATCAAGGTTTTGGGTACTCTCTCATGTATACCTCATCCACCATGGACACAAAACTATTCAAGCCACTCACAACTTCATAACTACACTATGTGGAAACTAAAAATACGGCAACTCCTGCAATCAAAAGGTATTTGGTGTGTTATTTATGAAATTATCCCACCTTTGAAATTAGACAAAGGCCACTATTTATTTTCATGCAAACCATATGAGGCACTTGGTTTGATTGGCCTCAACATCTCTGACGCCTTTCTATTTCACATGACTGATGCCAAAACCCCAAATTAAGCCTAAGACAAGTTTGATGCCTTATTTGGTAAAGTTAATGAATTCATATACTACATCTTGATGTATAAATCTCTTCGTTTTTCCCTCTAAATTTTCCATTATTGAATAATTTCTTACAAAATCCAAACTTGTTAGGTCCCAATTGCATCTTGTTGGTAAAGAAAAGACAATAAAGAGGCCATACGTCTCATTTTTGATGAAAAGCCATTTTAGTTTCTTTATTTATACCTTTTAATCCACTATGGATGCCTTGGATGACCAATTTTAGTGGCTCACTTTTGAGTTATTTTTCAAATGAATCACTAGGGAAAAAACCAAGTTAATGATTCTTAATGTTCTTCCTAGCCCTAGTCACACACTTTTTGCTAGATCCTACAAAAGCAACCCCAAAGTGAACCTAAAGACTGTAACCTTCACCAAACCAAAAAATATATCTTGGGCCTCTTAATCCTCTAAGTAATCTACACCTACTAAGTCTACTAAGGCCTCTAAGCCCTCTAAACCTAAACAAAAAAATAAACCAAATAAGACTTATGGTCCATGTAACTTTTTTTATGGGGATAATCATTTTGTGTCTAGATGTTTTAAGAATATGGAAGATTTAGAAGCCACTATAAAACAACACAAGATTTATGTTCCCACTCCTTATTATTCACCACCTTCAACATGCAAAGGGAAAACACTCACTGCTAAGGCATTCACTACATCACAAGATGGTTGGATTGTTGACTCTAGTTCTTCTCATCACCTTACACATTATCATAATCTTCCTTATTCATTATAGGATTATAACACTTCTTAGATTGAAGTGGGTGACTCTTATAGAGTTGATGTGTTGGGATCTGGTATTATTTAGATGTAAGATGGTTTCATCAATAATGTGGTGTATGTTCCAATTTTTTTACAATGTTTTTGTTTGTGTATCAATTTTTTAACTCAAACACTAGGAATGTCATGGAGTTTACTCCACAAGATGTTATAATCTAAGAATTTTTAGATATGTAGGATATAGTTTCAATAAGTGATGCAGATCATGGTTCACATCCTATACATTTAAGAGATTTGAACCTTATATTGGATCTTATTTAATTTTTCATGTTGATCCACTCAATAAATTGTGGCATGAACATTTTAGACACCTTAATTATAGATATAAGTAACAAATGACTATAAATAATTTGGTGATTGGCCTTTTGAAGGTCTCATACAATGATGGAGTTTGTCCTAGTTGTATGATAAAAAAAACATTCGTATCCTTTTTTGAAGGGTAAGGAATATCATTATAAAATCCCTCTCAAGATTATGTACAATGATCTCATGATCTTTTCAAATTGCTCTTCTTTTGGAGCCAAATATGTACTCACCTTTGTTGATGATTGTTTTAGAAAAACTTGGATGTAATTTCATAAGTACAAGAGTGAGGTACTTAAAAATATCAAAGCCTTTAAGGATTTTGTAGAGAAGAAATCATCTTTTCCACTCAAATAAATACACACAAAAAATTGGGGAAACATGTCTCTATTTCATTTTGGGAATTTCGCACAACACATGGCATTTTGCATTATTTCACAGTGCCCTACACCCCTCAACAAAATAGTGTTACAAAGTGGAATAATCATGATTTGAAAGAGATGGAAAACAATATGATTCACTCTAAAGATATGTCTCTTTAATACTATGTAGAAGCCATAAATTGTGAAAATTATATCCAAAATCGTGTCCCCCATAAGGAAGTACAGAAAAAAGCTCTTGAAGAAGCTTAGTCTTGGATCAAACTTGATGTATCTAGTTTTCATGTCCTCAAACGTGCATGGCTATTTTTTTTGCTATTGTGATGACACCACAACTATTGGCTACTTGATCCCATCACTCATGATGTGTTTTTTAGACAAGAAGGTAAATTTTATTAGAGTATTATCCTAGTGGAACCTTCATAACCTTCTTCTCCATCTAATATTCCTCATTCTAATTCAAATAAATTTATTATAGATAGAGATGATGATCATAATACACCACCATCTCCTTCACCTATTTCTCACCCTATGCCAAAATGGGCTAAGTCTACTCTTGAGATAATTGGATCTTAATTGGGTGATCATTATGTTCTTTGGCATAAAAAATCGCATACATCTAAAATTTTCCTATTGAGTAATGCCTTCTCAAATGATACAATATCATTTTTAAAAGCATTAGGCAAACCAAAGTATGATGATGTTATGTAAGGAGTGTTCTTATCTCATGAAGAATAACATTTAAGATCTAGTACCACTTTATAAGGAAAGGAAACTTATATGCTGCAAATGGGTCTATAAGACCAAATATGAAATAAATCATTCAATAGACAAGTAGAAATCATGCCTACTTGTAAAGGAATTTTAATAGTTTGAATGAGTATACTAATATAATACCTTTGATCCCATTGCTGAGATGGATTTAGTTTAGCTTGTACACTCCTTTAATATAGGACACTATTGGTTGGTTTACCAGATGTACATAAAGAGTGCATTCTTGCATGATGATCTACATGAGAAGATATACATGGAGTAGCCTCTAAGTTTTGTGTAATAATTTTTACTATTATGTATACTCTGTCATTACTTTTATAGACTCAAGAAGATCTGTGTGCTTGGTATGAGAAAATGGATTCTTTTCTGCTCACTTTTGGTTTTTCTTATTGTCTCTGCAACCTAAATGTATATATCCAAAGGCATGAGGATCACATTATAATAATTTTTATATGTGTAGATGATATTATTATAAGAAATTCTAACCCCATGATTAAGGATAATAATCTTAAGTTGATGAAATAGTTTGATATGACATAATTAAGGCTTATGCACTACTTCCTTGGACTTCAAATTCGTCAGTCACTTGATGGGATTTATATTGGAAAATAGAATTATGCCACATATTTGATTCATTGATTTGATATGCATGATTTTAAGCCAACCCATACTCCTTTTTTGTCAGGTGTTGTATTGACTGCTTATTATAAGACTCACATAATTGATCCCACTTTGTATAGGAAACTAGTAGGGAATCTCTTATACCTAACTCACACTCACATTGACATCACCTTTATTGTTAAAATTGTCTCTTGATTCTCAAAAGAACCCATTAGAGTCATTAAAAATAATCTAATCATATTTTTCACTATATTTAGGGCACTACTCACTTTGGGATGCATTATACACCATAAAACACTTCATAGATTGTAGGTGACACTGACTTCGATTGGGCAAGAGATGTTGATGCCTAAAAATCCACATTTGGTTTTATCTAAAATTAGACAACTATTTCATACTAACTACCAAGGAGCTTTCAAAATTAGTCAAGAGGCCCTATGGCTTTGTGTAGTCATATAAAATGTCCAAATTGGTATTTTGAGTGTGGCGTGTGCCACCCAATCCATAGGTCCTTATTGCATGCTTTTATGATCCTTATAGACACATTTTTGCTAATTTTCAATCATCTATAGCCTTCCATATGGTCATTCTATCTCAACCAGACTCTATTTCCCAGGTCAATCCTATCCCCTATGTCCTAAGCCTATAGGAGAAAAGTACCATACCTAGACTATAGCATTGGACCCTAGGGTGTCCCATTTTTGGTGTTCCTATCAAATCATATTTTGAGCCCAAATGGTCATTTCCATTTGATTCCTATCCTTCATCATGTCAACCTAGTATGAATACATTTAACCCATTACCAATAGCTCCCTATAAAAGCCCATTCAAATTTCATTTACAAGGGAGGTAAAAAATATTACAAAGCAATCAAGAATAAAAATAAACCACTAAATCAAATTTCCATATTCTCTGCATATAGTCACCCAACATAATTGTAAACATATTCAAACTCTCATACTAGTCCCTAGCCACCTTAAGCACTCTTAATTTGGACATTATTGCATCTACATCACACTATTACATAAATCACATCAAGTGGGAGAACTACATACGGATTGATACCTGTTCAGAGTATTGATATGTAGGCAACGTATCCACACAAGGGGTGTGGGTCACACGTTCCATACATCTTACACACATTAACCGCCCTTTTCATGTGATTCAAATCATGTTTTATCAAGCATGCTGAAGGGTTAGGGTTTGCAGATTAAAATAGATCTATGATAATTACTGTCAACATTCAGCACTCAAGATTTCATAGTTAGGCTCACACAAGAACAACACAAAGAATCCAAAAAAAATTGGTCTCTATGAGCAGTTTAGATAACAACGGTAGGAGTCAAAAATGATGTCGAACCTCAGGGTGTCCTATTTTTGACAATCTTATCCTTTCACAAAAAAAACCTAGATTCTTATTTATGACACTATCCCAGCCCTTTACAACCAGTTTCAAACCCTACAATAGCTATTTCAACCTATTTTAAGCTAAGTTATATTTCTCCTAATTTATTGTTATTTTGAGAAAGGTACAAAAGAAAAATAAAATATATAAATCAAGACTATAAATATTTTAATATTATTATTGATTTATTAATCCAGACCCTTAACTAAAATAGGAATAAAACTCCAATATTAAAAAAAATAGTTAAATCATTTGGTGAACCCAACTTACTTCATTTGCACACAAAAACCCTAGAAACCTTAGGGAAATTTTTTTGCTAATTTTAACAATATTCTTCTGATTTTTACTACATATATAAATCATAATTTTACATTAAATTTTTAAAAGTCACCATATTAATTTTAAAAATTATTTCTTTCAAACCCTAGTTGCCTATACTAGATCCCGATATTTTCAAACCCTAGCCTAGGGTTTCAAAATTAAAATTCTAATTTTTGCACGTTGGGTTGAATATTATAATTTTATTAATCATGATTTACTTATGTAAAGTTTTCTAGTTTCTCTTGCATGATTGTTTCCTTTCATTTGGCATGAATTCAAAAATGGCATAAATAAATATGTACATATTATTTTAAGACCAATTCAAATATATGTCATATTTCATTACTTATTTAACATGATATTTCTCTATTATGTGTAATTCAATTAAGAATAAAATCCTTACATACATAGAGGATCCATTACATAAGATAACAACCATCTGTCAAGTTTCAATGTCATATCTTATAAATAAGAAAGATATGATAGCTACTTTCCCTCTAACCAGGTCCATGTTGTCACCACTCCAAATGGTGAGGTAGCCTATACTATTTTTCCTAATGCATACATTTATCCTATAGCTTATTCAAACCCTCTTCAACATATGTGCTTATATGTTCAATCAGAAGCAACTACGGTTTGTACTTGTGAGACTCTAAGGGATTAAATCACCAATATGAGCAAGTTAATTTTAGATTTAAAAATTCAGAATCAACTATTACATGAAAAAATCATAACATTGAAAAATTATATTATAATACAAAAGCCTCAATGGCACCCTAGTACCAATCATATATATGCACCTTCACCTAGTCAATTGGTTGCAAGCAATGTTACATATCAAAACAAGAAATCACATCAAAGTAACTCTAAAACTAGTGATTCAAAAAGCATTCAAAGATCAAATAAGATTTCAAGTGTGATACTAAAGGAAATGATTAAATCTAAGTTGATCAAACTACCTCCTTTATATCTAGTGAGAAGATCTAGATATTATTGTGCATATGATAGAATGCATGGGCATCACACAGATTCATGTTTGGCATTAAAAAACATATACAATAGATAATTGATAATGAGGATCCTATATAAGGTAAATCAATCAAGAAATCCATGGTGACATAAGAACACATTCACAAAGGGTCAAATTTAGAAATAGTCTAAAGGTGGTTACCAAAACATAACTCAGAACAACAAAGGGATCAAAATCAGAGCAAGAAAAAATACCATAAGCACAGGTAAAGCACAAAAAAGATGCAAATCTACCTCTCCAAAATGAGGCTCAACTTTCAAATCAGTATGGGTTTGGTCAAAAATATCTACAATAGTTTGATTATCAAGGTCAAGGGTTGCGCAAGCATGTTCAAGGCATCACTACTCCTATTTTAGCAGATGATAATGTTTGTCATCAAGGTTTGGGATTTATTGAACATCTTAAGGAAAATCATTCACAGACACTATTTATCAAAGTAAAAAAATTAGATACAAAAAAAGTTAACACTAGCATTCCATTGGTTCAAAATCAAGATGATACTAATGAGTGGAATAATATAGGTTATTATGATTTCTAGGATACCAACAATGAATTCGAGTATTCAGAGTCATATTCACAGCCATTCCCTTATGCTTCACAATCACACATGATTCTTTTGTTTGATATAAGACACCATGATAGGGAATCTCTTCTAAGACTCATCGATTAGTATCATTTTTTCTCAGCTCACTTGTACATAGTTTCTCAACTTACTTGAACATAGTTTCTTTCTTCTTACTTGTACATAAATTTTCAGCTTACTTGTACATAGTGTCTTTTTGCTTACTTGTACATAGATTATTTCAAAATACCAAAAATAATACAATATTTAAAAATACAAAAAATTATATAAAATTTCAGAATACCAAAAATAATATAATATTTCAAAATATCAAATACAATACAACATATTAAAATACAAAAACATTCATGTAACTCAAAACATTAAAAAAAACATTTTAATTATATGCATTATCCATGCTTTACATTTATACTACCATGATAGACTTAAATTTTACTATTTTATGCTATTATTTGTTGATTTATCTACATTACCATGATTCACTTGATCTTCTTTGAGTATGTGTAGTGACACCCAGATCCTTCATTACTTCACTCTACCCATTGAGGGGGCATCTTACTTTTACATTCGAGACATAAATCAACATATCTACCCATCGAGGGCATCTTATACATGACTACACCATCTAAATTATGTCATTCTTACACCACACACTCTAGTTATCATGTTGATGTACATTACTTACTAGCTTACATAGATTATTCTATCGACACTCACTAGTATATAACACTTGTGTATTTCTTAGCATCTACCTAGTCTTGTACTCCATGTTTTGCATACATTCACTTATTTCTTTGATTATTTAGATGTTATTGTATTTATTAATTCCTATTTTGTCTCTTGTGTGTGTGTCTTAGGACATTTACCAATGTCCTTTGCTTATCCTCTGTTGTGTGCTTTTGGCCCTCATGCCAGCCTTGCTTATTTTCAATTATATGTGTATGTGGGAATTTTAACATGCCTTTTATGCTTGATTTATAGTTTGAGTGAAATGTTCTCATGTCCCTTATTTGCTTGGCCCCTTGGCCACTTTTATATGCTTCTTGCCTTGTGTGCTTTTTGCTTATTTGCTTCTTGTTATTTACAATGCCATGATCCACATCATGTATTACCTTGTTTTCTTGGATGTCATGATGGACATCATGTTCCATCCCTCCTTGAAAAATAACAACTAACATTTACAATTTCAATTCAATATTCCATACTTTTTATTACATTGTTACATATATCTAAGCATACCCTTGTTGATCTAACAATCTCCAATACAAACTATGTTATATCTTGAGACATCTTTTTGATTATCATTGCTATATCATATATTGCATAGTATAACACACTTGAAGGGATATTTATTCTAAGGAAAGACATTTTAGGGTCTTCATTCCTACCCTCGAAAGAGGGGG
Source organism: Torreya grandis (assembly GCA_037957365.1). Classification (NCBI taxonomy): domain Eukaryota; kingdom Viridiplantae; phylum Streptophyta; class Pinopsida; order Cupressales; family Taxaceae; genus Torreya; species Torreya grandis. The sequence goes on along the minus strand of JARHVA010002182.1, from coordinate 1,104,456 downwards.
AAACAAACAAGGGTTTTGTCATAGAGATCAGAGCCTCTACGGATCAAAATAATTAGTTTTAGAACACTTAGAATAGCAACCAAAACCCAAAATAGGTAGAAAAAACTAGGAAAATAGTGATGAACACATAAAAATCATAAAAAAAATAAAGGACAAGAGAACCATACTTAGACTATAGTGTCGAACAACAAGGTGTCATATTCTTTTCTTTCTGAGTTTAGTATATTACCCAAGTATTCTCCATAGTTGTATGATTTATTCCATCTACAGGTGTTGGAATCATTCTCAAGTGGCTTTCACATAAGCCCAATTCCTAGTTTTAGAGTGGATTTTATACAATCCTAATCTCCACCTCTTAAAGTGGCCAAGATTGGCCTATTTTTGAGTACACATTCGACTATCCATGCCACCTTATCAGATTTCAAAGCATTTATGGGATTTAGGAACCATCTCATATGACATGCATTCATATCGATATTAGTTCATAACTTCACTTAGTGGGTAATAATAGAACCAAAGGACTAGATATCCTTTATATTCTTGAGCCACCTACTTAGAGGGATTAGACACACAGTCCAAACATTGATCAACATATGTAGGATCACATAGCTTCGCTTAGCGATCGATAATGGAGCCAAAGGGCCAACCTTTGCATTCTTGAGCCAATCTCATGGAATTAAACACTTAGCTCCATTCATGATATTACTCTTGGTACAACACATACTTAGCATCACTCAACATCATAATAGGTTTTGTATTGGTTGACATACCCAATGTGGTGTATTCATTCCTTTTTATTTCTCTCTCTTTTACCAAACTTTTATACATTCTTATTTTAGACATAACATGTCTAGTAAGAACTAGTCTACTCTTTATTTTTTCTAGCAAATTCACACTTCATAATGTGCTCTCTCTATGCACACTCAGCATCACATAGCTTCATGGGCTTCACCCTTGTAATTAAGTTTAGGTACGCTTTATATTTTTCCTTTATCCTAGTATTCCACTTTGATGCATCACTAGAATAAATGTGGGGGGAATTTAGTCATATAAAATGTCCAAATTGGTAGCTTGAGTGTGGCTTGTGACACCCAATCTATAAGTCCTTCTTGCATGCTCTTGTGACCCTTTTAAACACATTTTTTCTCATTGTCAGTCATCTTTAGCCTTTCAAATAGTCATTTTAGCTCAGCCAAACTCTATTTCCCAGGCCATTCTTATTCCCCCATGTCTCAAGATTATAAGATAGGAGTACCATACCTGAACTATAGCACCAAACCCTAGGGTGTCTTATTTTTAGCACTCGTATCTAATCATATTTCAATCCCAAATGTTTATTTCCATATGATTCCTATCCTTCATCATGTTGGCCTAGCATGAATACATTTAACCCATGACCAATAGTTCCCTATAAAATCTTATTCAAAGTTCATTTACAAGGGAGGTGAAAAATCTTACAAAGAAATCAACAATACAAACAAACCACTATGGCAAATTTCCCTATTCTCTACATACAATCACCCAACACAGTTGTAAACATATTTAAACTCTCATACCATTCCCTAACCACATCAAGCACTCTCAATTGGACATTATTGCATCTGTATCACATTATTTCACAAAGCACATCAAGTGGGAGAACTACATATGGCTTGATCCCTCTTCAGAGTATTGGTATGTAGGCAACGTGCCCATACAAGGGGTGTGGATCACACGTTCAGTGCATCTTACACACACTAACCCCCCATTTTAAAGTGATTAAAATCATGTTCTATCAATCATGATGAATGGTTAGGGTTTGAAGATTAAAATAGCTCTACATCAAGCTCCATCGATATTCAACACTCAAGATTTCACAGGTAGGCTCACATAGGAATAGTGTAAAGAACCTAGAAAAATCAAGTCTTTGTGATGAGTTTGGAAAAAAACAACAAGAGTGGATAATAACAATGAACCCTAAGGTGTCTTTTTTTTGGTGTTCCTATCCTTTAATAAAACAAAAATTAGATTCTGAATTGTGACATTGTCCTAGTTCTACACAACCAATTTCAGACCCTACAACAGCCATTTTAGCTTGTTTTAAGCTATGTTATATTTCTTCTAATTTATTAATATTTTTAGAAAGGTAAAAAAGACAAATAAAATATACAAATTAGGACTACAATTATTTCAATATTATTTACTAATTTATTAATCTAGACCCTTAACTAATATAGGAATAAAACTCTAATATTTCCAAAACAGTTAAATCATTTTGATAGTTGTTTTATAATTTTGGTTTTTCAAAACAAAACCCTACTACTATTTATGTGACAACAAAAGTGCCATTACTATTTATCATAATAGTTTTGATCATCAATAGACAAAGCATATTTAGATACATATACACTTTATTTAATATCTCAATTCATTTATTTAGAATTCATACACACAACTTAACAAGTTACCGGCATCTTCAATAAACCATTGGCTACACCTTATTATCTTCATTTATAATATTTTATTGGGGTGAAGGTATTTATCCTTATGGAGGAATTATGGTAAATTCCTTCCTTTATTCTGAGTACATGGGTACCTAACATGGTGTAATAGTTTGGACCCATCTTATGTTCCTCCCTAATTATTCACTTGTAGGAGGGTATTAGACTATTAAACTTTAGTTTAAGCTCTAATTAGGAAGTATTTAATTAATATTATGTGTGCACATAATAAATAAGTGTATTTATTATTATGTTACACTTATCACACTCCAAATTTAGAATATTCTAAGTTGTAAAGCTTATCACAAACATGTTCTAAATAGGGAATGTAGGTGGGACACTTGTCACAATATCATTTTAGGCATAAATTATTATATTTATTTCTCTCACCTATTTAATGAGATCAATTGTACTTGTGTTATAATTAATATTAAAGAGAGATCTTGTATAATCATTTCTAAAGTAATAATAATATTTTATGGCCTTATCTTAATTGAGTGTAGTTATTGGCATTCAAGCTATTGTTCCATGGTGTTGTTCTTTTGGCTTGATCCTAAGGATATATCTATCTCTTATTTAATCATTTATAAGAATACCCCAAAGCATTTGTATGGATAAATATATGCCAAAACACATACATCCCTGAGGGCAAAAATGGCAAGAAGGGGACAATAATGGTAGACAGTATTGTCCCATATGGGAGGTTTTTGTCCGTGGTCTTCTAACAATAATTTTGAAACTTTGAACCCTCCCTTACCTTGTGACCCATGTTTTTAGGATTTTTAGAATGAGGTTTTATATTTTGTACTGTTATAAAGGCACACTTGATTCACTTAATTTTACCACTTGTAAATTTTAATACAAATCATACTTACACTATTTCACATTCAGTAAAACTTCCCTATTATTACAAATTGTGATTACAATCACCTAAAGTAGTCATCATCCAATTCTAAACCTTATTTTATCAAATCCAAATAAAATCATGATCAATTATTAAATCCATTTCTAGATACATTCACATAGGAAAAGGAGCACAATTTTACATATGACTCTGAGTGGGATAACTACTTTGGCTTTAATTCCCTCTTCAAAGTATTGGATATGTAGCCAACATTTAGTCATCATAGGGGTGATTAGGGTTAAATCATACCATTGCACTCTTCCCTTTTTCTATTTGTAGATTTTTAATCATTACAAGCCATATTAGCATTTCAACCTTGAAGAAGCTAGTTGTGGGTCTTATGCACACATCAAAGATTAAATATCTACATATAAACCTAATTTAAGTACTAAAAAATGATCGTGATATAAACTCATAATTTTCAACAAATTGACCAGTTTAGGATTATAGTGGTAGTCAATCTTATCTCAAGTTGGATGATCTTTTTATTCATCAATTTCATTTATAGATTTGAGGTGCTTGCAGATTTAGTTCTTGTTTATTATTTTTAGCCTTTTATTAGTGTCACATAATTAGATCTCAAACAAAAATAACTTGTCATTTCATAATATTTATTCTTCTTTCTTTCAATTTCACTTTGTTAAATTTAGTCTTTTACTTTCATTCTATTTTTTGAAAGTCTATTTACAACATTATGTTATACTTCATTCAATTTATCTAAATTAAGATTAATTCATATATTAATTCAAATTATATTGAAAAAGCACACATGCACATAGGTTAGACTCAAGCTGTAGAATTATTAAGAAAATAAAATAGTAAAACAAGAGAAACTAGAAGCATACTAATTGAATTACTTGAATCCCCTCCTACCATTTGGGGTTAGACTCATCATTAGAGCTTATCTCAACTTCCTCCTCCTTGTCTTCCTTATCATACTTAGCCTTATATTGGGTTTCAATAGGAGTATAATCTCTTACACCCTTAACTACTATTGGATGTGTCTAAACCCATGTCATTATTGGGGCTTAACCCACATCTCCATCGATATCTACTAGTGTTTGTTGCATCCCAAATCATACTCTAGGGGCATGTCCACATCCTACCCCTCTTCCAAATACTCCATTACCTATAATAAGTGTCCCTAGGAGTAATGGCTACAATCTCATTTAACCCAACCAAATATCTCTCATCTCCCTCTCAACCCTACAAATGATTGATGGCACAAGGAGGTTGGACACATACAATAAGCTAAATTTATAGGGAACCTTAGGAATGGAATGAACCTATACATATCCTCTCTTGTCTCTAAATCACTAAGTTGTCTTGTATGCCAATGTGATATCTCATCATCTCCCCAAAATCCATCCATCCCACCATAAGTTTGATCCATCATATCTGCAATTATAAGGGTGCTTACTATTCTCAAGGCATATATGAAGAGTGTCATAATTGAGCACCATGTTTCTCTAATAAATACTACATATCCTATCCCCACACCTATTTGATATGGAATAATGTTCCCATAAACTAAAAACATGACTCATGTTGGATGGCTCAAAGATAAAGCACTCAATCTATAAATCTAGTATAGGTCCCTATATGTTCTATAGATGAAATCCTAAGCCCATGCATACCTTAATTTGTGCTCTTTAATGTATCCAAAAATCAAATCCCAATAGTAAATTAATATGTTTATCTTAATATCCCTAGCTAAGTGTGAGGCCAAGATATAATAATGGCTTTGTGGATAATGGGGATCACTACTCTTTCCACTCCTAAAATTATAACCCTTACCTCACACTCACATCAAGTACATAACCATATCCAAAACACTATTCCCATATTGGGGCCATAACATAGTTAGTAGTCTCCCTCAATGTCAAAGTCTGCATGGTCACAAGTAATCCTTAAATATGATAGACATCCTATAGAGTGATTGTCCACTCTCCTATCACATGCAACAAATATAATTTGTACTAGTTTACATCCCAATATATAAATATATGATATAAAATTTTTATCACTACGGAAATCAACCCCACCTATGTAATCTGCCAAATATTGGCCCTTTCTAACAAGGTTATCTCATCTAGAGTTAACAAGGTAATGATGATGATGAACCACTTCTACTCCCAATTTTTTTCCATCCTATATAATCTTCATTCATCCATCTAAATTAATTTCAATTAGTTAAACAATTCTAAATCTCAAAACATCCCTTGCTATAGTGAAACTACTAGCATATATGAGAGGCATTTGTAAAACTATTGTGGTGGTTACATAATTGCCAGTCTTTATAGACTGGTGGTTACATCATTGCTTTAATGAAAATGTAACTATTGGTTTTCATAGACTATTGGTCACATGACTACCATTATAGTTATGTAATTACCATTTTGTAAAGACTAGTAATTTATCCCTACGTTGATGATTTTGTCCATCATCCCCCCAAATTACAAAAACACAAAAAAATGAAAAAATCACTTTAAAATATGAAATTTTACTGCATATCTCTAATCCTCTAACCCAAAAGAATGTTTTGACTACAATTTTTTTAAATTTAATTCAACCCAAGAAATTATACAAACAAATCTACTAAACTAAGGGTTTAGAGGAAAATATGTTAAAACTCACTAGAACTTGTGCCCTACCTTCTCGTGATGGTGCTTCCAACATCTTCTCCTCGTGGTCTCTCATCAAATTTATTTACTTGTTATTTGGTCACTTGTGGCTAGATCTCTAAATTTGGTAAGTGGATGAGTGTAAATGATTTCTAAATTGAGTGAAAATTACTATTCATAGAAAGTTTTATTTTAATATTTTATTTCAATTATTAACCCTTTTTGAAAAATTATCCAATGTAATTTATTTTTCATGTACTTTGATGAATTTTAGAGTTTTTTAGGTCTAGAGTAACATGAGACAACCTAGGTGGTAAATAATAATGTTATGATTTCCATGAATTTTGTTATGATTATTATGCTTTCATGTTTGGTCTTGTTTTCATCATTTTAGGTTGGCGTCTCTCTATTTGGTATTGAGTTCTACCCCATAATGGGATGGACCAGGTAGAGTTTTCATCCTTGCATAAATGGTAAATAATTTTGTCTTACAATTCAATTAAATATTATATTTTTAGTTTATTTCCATTCTATTGCACTTGATTCATGTCTTTTGGTTGCAAGTGGTGAGGTGTCACACCTAGCTTCGCTATACCACATGGGTAAGTCAAGTAATTTATCTAGCCTTTTTTTCCTTTAGGTGTCATCACCTTTCAAGAAAAAATCCCTAGTCAATTCATAGTAAAATGCCTCCCAAAGGGAGCAATATGTACACAGACAAATTTTTTATGTTGTAACATTTTAAATTTTTTGATGATGATGCAAGGACCTCCAAAAATATTAACATGTTCAGACCTAGTTTTTTCTACATTTCCTCCTTTTATTGAATTTCAAACCTTTCCTAAGTGTCAAAATTACTAGCCATGTGATTGTATATGGGAAAATTATTGTGACTATTTATAAAACTTCCCTAGAGGTTTTGTAATTGTCATGATGATTTACAAAACCATCATGACATTTGCTTAACTGTCACCTACACATAATGGTAGTTTTACCACCACTACATGGGATCTTAAATTTACTTTTCAAGACAACCATTTTTCACATGTTTTAAATGTTTGAGACTCTATATTTAATTTTATATTCTTTAGTTCACTCCTAATAAACTCCCCAACAATCTATATCATTCCCAATCAAATCTAAGTTCACTCCAAATCAAGTCTAGTAAACCCCCAATTACACTAGCTACCCTATTTTTACAAATAACTCTCTTTAAAATTAAAAGTAAACTGGAAAAATTTCACTCATAAACTAGAATTTGATAATTTGAGAAATATTTAGTCTACATTTTGTTGTTTTTTTGGAGTGTTAGCCAAAGACTTTCAGAAAAAATTTAGTCACCATTGAAATTTGGAGAATAAGTCTCATGAATTTTTTAGCTAGCACTCTATTGTTTGAGGGATATCCATAATTCAGCTATACTTTTTCTTCATATTGTGCCTAAAATTCCACTTTTTTCATATTCCTCTTACTATAAAAATATTTAGGTCTACTTTGACCAAAATTTTAAGGAGACAATAGCCTGAGAATCTAGAAGCATTAGCTTCAACAATATCTCTCTTCTAATGTTTCACCTACATTTTTTAGGTTAGAGGATTTTAATTTTTTTTCTTGTGTTTTAATTATATTAGAAATCTCTCTCTTAGAAATCTATTTTATGAATTTAGAAAGAAAATAAAAAAAATAATCATTTCTTAAATTTATAGAACTGTAAATCATTTAATTTCATTTGTATACATATATTAAAAGGTATATTAGGAGTAAGAACATCTAGATTAATTTAGTTTTAGCTATGCAATCAAAAAATACAATCTTGTTTAAGCTTTTCATCTTCCACATTTAGTTTTTCCTTCATTTATTTTTAAAAAAATTGTAAAAGCAAACTCAGTTGTGAATCATTATTCATATTATCTTAGCTTTAAAAACACACAATTAAAAAAAAAAAAGATTATAAATATTTTAATCGTAGCATCCAAATCATTCCACTTGCATGCTTGTATATGAATTAGAAAATTTAAAAATGAGTAGTTATTTCTTTGTATTTTCAGCACTATAAATAACTTAATTGGCTAGTTTTAGCTACACTTTTCATTTGTAAAAGAATCAAAATAAACTCAGTTATCTATGAATTTTCAATGAATCTTTTATGAATTTTCAATGAACCTTTAGTTGTACATTTGCATTCATTAAATAAAAAATGTCAGCTTTTAAACATTTAATTTCAATTTTAATTTATTTACATTACATATCAATCTAATAAAGCACAAAAGGATTTAATATCTATTAAAACCAACAGTCATTTTTCTCATTATTTGCATTCAAAAAATAATAAAATAAAAACATACATTTCCATATATATATATATATATATATATATATATATATATATATATATATATATATATATATATATATATATATATATATATATATATATTTTTCTTAAATGTTTAGTTCCATTTATATCACTTCATTTATTATCGATTTAATTTTGCATGTGCAAGAAAGTATTTTATAAAGATTTTGTAAACATTTAGATGAATCAGACATAGAAAAAAATCCATTTATCAAATAGTACAAAACAAATAGTAATACAAATAGAAAATTTAATAAATCATCTTAACACCCTTAGATGATCCTCCCAAAACAAGCTCATCCACATAGATTAGGACACTTTGCACAAGTTCCTACTTTAGTTCTAGTGGATAACACTCAAAGCAACATAGACATTAAAATCTAGTTTGAAGCATTCCACTCCATGCCATTGACAAACTAAATAATTATCTAGTTATAAACCTTATATAAACAAAATATATTGTCTGAAGCACCACTAAATAAGCATATCCACCAATTATCTCATAAAACAAGAAACCTCTATATCCGATCATTTTTTCTCATCCTCAGGCCTAGTCTAATCTCATTTGAATTTGTGTATGACACTTACTAGGCAAAATCAACCTGAGAGGAATGGTAAGATACCAAGATTCATCCAACACAATCTCAACCCATTTAGAGAAATTAACCTAGATCAATATGTTTCACTAAAATATCATCCATTTTCAACCATCTTGGGTTGATCTTTGGAGGTCGAGTACACAAGGAAATTCCATCATTTTTTTTGCATAAAATTTTCAATAGAATCTATAAGGTAAGGTGGGGAGGAATTTTAATTTGGCATTCTGCACCAAAGTTTTTGAGGTTTGGATTACATTTTCATAAGTTGGTTGTGAATTATGTGTTATTTGAAGCTTTCATGGTAATTATTTGGTTTATGACTTACAATATTACTTGATTAAGATAAGATAGATTTTGGTTTGAAGAAGAGGTTTGAGTAACATGTTGACAGGCAGTAGACAAAAAATCAATGTTGGAATTGATATGAGTGTTTTGGGTAGGCCCAATAAATTTAACACCATCCATGTTAGTTACTAAAATAGGCATGGTGGATGTATAAATGAAAGGGGAAGTTGACAATTGATTTTCCCCAAGTTATGTAGAAAAACCATGTGTATGGGAGGAAATTCAATGAAATTTTGCATCATGATGTGATATACAATTGCATGGTGCCTTCACCTATGCTATAAATTCTTTTGGAGAAATATTTTCATTTCAGTTGTATACTCTAGGTCACACTAAAATTGTGGCTTTCAAGTACTCTGGCTTTCATAGGGTTTTTAGGATTATTGTATGGATTATAATGTTTGGATATAGTGGAAGCCATATTATAATCTCTAGAGGGGTGGTCTTAATAAATATAAAAATTAAAAGAGGCAAGCTAAGAATTATTATGGGTATTAATTAAATTCATAACATTAGGATTATTGACATATAATCCTTAAAAATCCTAGTTTTTTTCTTTATGGATTAGTCAAAAAGATATTGCATCTTATAAATAACTAAGGGCCTCTACTAAGATTTGGAAAATAAAAAAATTAGAGGACTAGGAAATTGCATTTAAAAAGAGATACATGTTAAACCAAAAATCTTTAAAAACATAGATATAAAAAGTGAAGACAATCTAACCAACAGTGGGATAGGATTCACGTTGGGTTCACCAAAATATAATGAAGGTGAAATTGATGTGAAGATAAGAAAGGAAAGGAAATATAAACATGAAAAAAGTACAACCAATGGTGGGATAGGATTCATGTTGGGTTCACCAAAATGCATGCATGAGAAAGGATGACCAGTACAAAAATCTTATTTCTCTCTATTTAATAGGATATAAACAAGAGATCAAACTAGGGTCTATGTATACTTGAATATACCAACATAACCTAGTGGTAGTTGTAGATATAATAGAAAATAATCCACACTCAATATCAAGGGTATATGGTTCCAAAGCCTATGCCTAAGATATGGTACATTGGGCCTAGCTAAGTATGAAGATATAATTAATGACATATAGAAATGGTGACAAAAGGGGTATCATGTGTATAGTAAGTAAATAACATGAAAGTAATTGATGAACAAGGTTAAACTAGATCCAAGATAGCAAATTACACTAAATAAAACAATATATAAATGTCAAAAGGGATTGATTGTAATGACAATCGTAAGAACCTTATACTATACTAGCTTATTCAGCATAAGGAAAAACTAGGAAAGGATAAAAACATACATTATACTATAACAAAGAATATCTATTTACTAATTAAATAAAAGGAAAGAGAACAGGTATAAATATACTTACCATGGATTGACTTATTGGTGCATTAATTTCCCCCTTGGCTCTAGTGGCACTTTGCAAGAGATGTAATATGTGAAGAGTTCAAATGAAAAGGATGAAAACCTAGATGTCCTTAGTTGGGGACTCCAAATATTATGGGGCACCTCCTTGGTTCAACCCCTCTTATTGAACTTTAAAGACTTCGATAAACACTTGACTTCCATAGGAATAATACTTTGTCCTCTAAATCCTTCTTTTACTACTTGAGGGAAAAAATATGAGTGAAAGAAGAGAAGATGAGTGTTGTGTATGTTAGGAATGATAAATATGAATCCTGTACATATGGATACAAACCCAAAAATCAATTATTATTCCAAATTGATTGTATCGATTTGACTCAATATAACTTACAATAGTATTGACTGACCTAATAATATATCGACAAACCTGATATAATATAAAAGACATAGGTAGACTCAAAATTATATCAGTTGGGATGATATATTACAAGGATAAATAATTAGTAAACAAATTATATAGGTCAGTCATATATAATAAGAATACAAGGTGGCTAGCATAACTAGACATAAAAAGACAAATAAGGAATAAAGAAAGAGACTTAAAGGAGGCCAAACTAATAGTAATGGAGGTATGACATTATAATGCAAAAATATCATGTAAATTAAAATGAACTGAACCCACTCCTTTCCTTGTGCACTCCTTAGGACATGCAGTCACGGAGATTAATGTGCCGACAAGTAATGTAAGGGAAATTATCACTAAAAGATAAAGATGAACAATATCATGTGTATATAGATAGTGATTTAGAAGTGGCTTGTTTAAGGAAAAAATTAGATGTTAGTAGGAATTTGGTAAGGGAGGATGTTGGAAATGAAGATCAAATATGTCTTTAGATGAGGTTATCAAAGTAATCAATTTTAAGCATCAATTATTGAAAGAGCTAAGAGTTAGTGTGTAATAAATTATTATAGCAATAGAGTATAAATTAGATGCATTACCCATTGTAGAAAAATATATTAAGGATAAAAGTGAGTCAATTTTAGAATGGGTTTATTTGTCCATGAATTTGAAGAATGGTTTACCTATACATAATATTCATTATGAAGAACACTGCAGGACACTGCAAGGTTTAATGTATTAAGGATACATAATGCTTGTAGTCCAAATAAAGAAGGTGAATAAATTAAAGGAGGAGAGAAATGACTTGAGGAGGGAAATGGAAATTTTGAAGCATTACAAAGAAGAATAAATAGACTAGAGATATCAAACCATCATTTTCCTAAAGGAGACAATGGTCAAGGCATGTCATTTTTTAAGAAAATTCTAGTTCATGCCTTGCACTTGAAGGAGTCATGGAAAAAATTTCAACTAGAAAGGATGGCATCTAATGTACAGGTGGATGTTAGTAAACCTAAAAATTTTAGAGAGACTTTATTTTATTATACTAAACAAGGGAAAAAATTATTATGTGAAGCTTATGTGCATAACATGGCTATCCCTTTCTTGTAATAACCCCCTTGTCGGGAATTAGGGAAATAGGTTAGAATCTTTTTTACCATATTTGTTTGACATGACAAGAGGATAATGTTAGCTATATTTGGGTCTCTAACTTGAATTACTTACTATATTAATTCATTTAACTTCATAACTATAAATTATTATTTTTATCATGGTTAGAAGACTCAAACGACATTATTAGTATTCCAAAGTATAAAAGAATGTGGAATTAAACACAATATATATGCATTCCTTAATTTATATGACCATATACATGTACCATTTACATAGGCCTTAAGAATTTTTTTCTTTCCAACTTAAAAGGAAAGAAAGTCCTATAATAAACAATACATAAACAAGAAGAGGCAATAATACACATGGCAACATGATGTGGATTAAAGAAATAAAACCCTCCAATTGGAGGAAAGCCCACCCCTCTTGTGAGGATTGAAAAAAAATATTATTATTTTTTCCCAAAGTAGTTAAATATAATTTTCTTAAGATTTAACCTATTATTTTTCACTGATTCACATTGTTACATTATGTTTATTATCTCTTCCAATTAATAATCATTCTCGTTGAATGATTCCTAATCTATCATTTTCATTTTTTTATCAAGTAATTACACATTCTAACTCTTTCCATAAACCCATGCTAGAGAGAAGATCATTAGCCCACCAAATTTCAACCCCAAGCATGAATCCACTACTACCCACAAAGTTTCATATGGAAACTAGGGTAATCATAAGTAGTCAAAAACTTTCCCATACATACATGAATACCTATACATGCCTAATTCCTCATGAAATATTTTCAACTCAACAACCAATACTTATTACCCTAATTGATAATTAGTATAAGGAACATACCAATTAAACACCCTCAAATTATCCTAGTATCTATTCACAAGATACTCAACTTAATATTATCTTTAATGATACAATTTAATCATTTGTTCCATTTTTTAAATGAACCTAATAACCCTTGATCATTTTATAAAATAAAGGAATTCATATATTTAAACTCAAATTATTATTATTTTTTTGACGAGACTATTTAATCATTTGAACCATTTTTTAAATGAACATAATAATCCTTGATCTTTCTATCAAATAAATAAATTTGTGCATTTGAATTATCTACTAAACGAGATACTAACATTTGAACTATACATCAAATGTAAAATTCTAAACAATTGATTTAATTACCAAATGAATAATTTAAAACATTTTAACTACCTATCAAATGAGTATATTTTAGCATGTGAACTATTAATCAAATAAATTGTCTAAGTATTTGAACTATCACATGAATATTTTTATAGTAATTGTAACTATATATCAAATAAATTGTCCGGGCATTTGAACTAAGTATGAAATGAATATATTTAAATATTTGAACTATCTATTAAATGAATTTTCTAAAAATTTGGACTAACTATCAAATGATGACATTTAACTGGTTGAATATTTTGTCTATCTATAAACTGATGTACTAAGCATTTATTGATTCTACATCAAATGAAGTAAAGCAGTATAATTGATTAGTTAATTAAATGCAACATAAATTATCCTTTATTAAATTGGAAACTAAGCACGCTAACACCAATTTACTATATTTGCCAAGCAAAAGCACACCATTTCTATTTCCAATCAACATAAAAACTTTATGACACCCTTACCTGGGTTGTCATTAGGAAGTTTTATAAACACAACCTTGCTATACTTGTAAATTGAAAGTGTCATAAGCACACCATAGCTAGTTTAGTCCGATGAAAACATCATTTAATATACTAATAAAATGAAAATATAATTTTGTTATCTTAGTCAAAAGGAAGCACTACCTTGCTATTGCTATTCAAAGTCAACACTATAATGCTTTTTTCTTCACTTGTAAGTTGGAATTTTTATAAGTAAAACCTTACTATAAATTTCAATAGAAGGTATCCTGAGCATATCATGGCCATGTTTCATCTAGTGAAAGCATAATCATATTAAACTAGTTAAAGGAAATATAATTATTTTTATTTACCTAATAAAATCAAATTGAGCTATATTTAGTCAATTGCATCATCTAACAATACATAAGTAATTGGAAGTACACTTATTGATATATAATTAATTAAAAGCACACTTAAAAACACACACCTAATTAAAACTATACTTAGTAACATATAATTAATTGAAATTAACACAACTAATTAGAAGTACACTTAAAAATATATAACTAATTAGAAACAAGCTTTGAAATACATAACTAAATTAGAATGATAAAAATCAGAATCACAAAATTGCTCATTTTGACAACAATATAAATCTATTATCTAGCTTCCCTAAACCTAGAAGAAATGTAAAAAAATACTGAAAAAATGGTGTATACATTTAAAATGCTATGGCTTTAATATCATTAGGTATATCTTACTATAGCTATTTGCACGAATAGAAATTTTAATCTATTTTTTTAAATATTTATTTTATTTATAACATTCGAACATCAAAACATTTACTTTTTACCTAAATATGTTTTTAATAAATGAACTATCCATTATATTCATTTTGTTCAAATAACAAACATAACTTTATTTATTTGAATAATTTTCTTTAAATTCACTCATTGCAAATGTAATCATTTTTCAACAAAATAATATCTCTATACTTATTTAGTTTTTCTTAAAGTAATTTATTACAAAATAAATTGTTACAAATATTATTTATAAAAAATTAAAAATAATTTTTTTATCTAATGAAATAACTAATATCAATCTATTTATTTGATAGACTTACTTAAATTATTATAAATACATCTTAATATTTAATTTACATTTCAAAAATAGATTTTACTATCCAATGTAAACTATATGAAGTGATGTATTTACTTTCATTTCAAAATATATTTGAATATCTATTGCACATTAAACATAATATTCTATTTACTTGTATTTTGAATATATTTTTATATGTAATATAAATTAAATGAAATAATCTATTTACTTGCATTTTGAATATATTTTACTATTTATGTAAAATAAATACAATAATTTATTTATTTACATTTCAATAGATTTTAATATCCATTGTAAACTAAATCCAATAATTTATTTACTTATATATCAAATAATTTTTTTACAATAATTTTTTTCTTACATTTCAACTAAATTTTAATATACAATATAAATTAAATATAATAATATATTTATATATATATATTTATATAATTAAATAAATATATTAATTTATTTAATTTCATTTCAAATAAATTTTACAACCTATTTTAAATTAAATACAATAATCTATTTACTTACATTTTAAATACATATTTTAAATATAATATTCTATATAATGTAGATTAAATACAGTAATAAATATATTTACATTCCAAATAAATTTATTATTTATTCAAACTATTCTCATTAAACAATAAATTTACTATATATTTATATTTTGAGAAAATTTACTATTTATTTAAGCTATTTACATTCAAAAATAGATTTACTATCTATTTCATCAATTTATATTTTAAATAAATTTATTATATACTAATTCCTCATGTTCTATGCTATGACAAATAACATATTATTAGTTTCAAATAGATTTACAATCTATTAATTGTATTATAAATAAATCATTCTTAACGAAATATCATTTAGGATAACCCCAACATAAAAATAAATATATCGAATTTATAAAGACGCTTCTCTCCTATTATTAGAGTTATTTCTTTAATGTTTTCCCCATGATTATGTACCATGCATATCATTCTCTTCTTTCCACTATCTACGATATTTACATCAATTTTTTTTAATAAAATTATTCTCATTATTAAACAAAGGTTGTATAGCTGTTAATTCTTATTTTACATTGAAAATTATTTATAATTAAATTTCAATATAAATTTGAAATATAAATTTATTATAATAATTAATAATATTTAAAAATTTAATATAATTAATTAAAATAAAAATATTATTAATTTAGATAAAATTTATATTATTTCTATTTTAATAAAGATTAATAAGATATTTATAAGGGTTTATAATTTATTAATTTGTTCAAAACTAAATTTGAATGTAACCTACATCTAATTTAAAACTCAAAAAATAGAATAAAAAACTAATTTAAAATAATTTAGATGTAATTATATATTTATTTATATATATATATATAATTAAACATAGAAATAATAACTATATTTGAAAATCATTGTGATAATCATTGAAACGTAGAGAAGTTACATTCAAAAATAATAGACACTCATTAAATCATGAGTATATAAGTCTCCACATATAATTATTTTATAATAATTTTGTATTAATTATAGATAAATTTTATAAATGTCTAATAATAAAAAATTATATAATATTTGATTAAAAAATTGTATAATGATTAGAAAATAATTATCATAATAATTTAAGTTTTATAATAAATGTCATTTTTTTATAGGACATGCTATTTTTTTAAATATTTTTAAGTATTTAAAAAAAAAATTAAACAATAAAATTATATATATTAAATATATTTCTCTCCAATAACTCTAATCAAATTTAATTAATATAATCTTTTTGAATAGATAAATATTTTGTGTAATAATTTTTATATATTAAAAATAAAAAAATATTAAGAAAATAATAAAGATTTATATCCAATACTTTTTCCACCATAAATATTGTAATGATAATTTTTAGTAAAAAAAATTAAGATAGTAATAATAATACTATTTATTAAATCAATGTTATTTCCATCCATAATTATTATTCTAATGGGTAAATAAATATTGTCATATTCAAGATTTTTAATTATTACATTGATATAAATAAACTATTACATGAAAGTTTATAGAAAAAAATTATTTCACATTTAAATGTTAAACTTTAAAATTAATAAAATATTATATTTTAAGATTAAAAATAATACCTTTTAATATTTCCATTAATATATTAATATAATTTATTACACTAACATATGAAATATGCATTTTCCTGAAGAAACTTATTGATCCTCTAACAATTTAAAAAATCGCTGTATTGTTCTCACTAACAATATGATTTCATATTATTGCATTAATAATATAAAAACAATTATATTATTCTTGCTAACAATATATTAAATATTTTTTTATTAATAATATAAAAACAACTATATTGTGTTTCAATATCGAAAAACAATATAATTTTTCCTACGAATTTCTATAAGACAACACTCTTAAAAGAGATGCATAACTATTGTTATTTTGGAAAAAAATAATACACTCCATAGATTTCTCATACACTTTAACTTATGCTTTCTAGAATATAAACCTTGGATTAAGAGTTAATACCTTATGACATCGCTTATGTAAGGTTGGTCATCGCTTATGAATGGTTTGAGTTGTGATTCACACAAACAATCAATATGGGAACACATACATTGTATCTATAGAGTTATTAGACAAAAATTATAAATAATTATAGTGATAGGTGTTTTTATAATAACAATTGTGATGTGATTTTGTGTAATAATATGTGTTAATATTTAATTATTTTAAAGTTGAAATTTTAAAAAATCTATATTTATTTTTAATTAATTTATTTATTAATTTTTATTTATTTAATAAATATGATATAAGTGTTTGGAGAATGATATTTATTGGTATATTTTACATAGATTTATCTAAGATATGTATGTTAGTAATATTACCATAAAAATATAAAATGAATTTGTTTGAATTAAATAATTATTTTTCATTTGATTAAGTAAATGGGTTAATTTTTAATTGTAATCAACAAAATCAGTTTGGAATATAAATGAGAAGTCTAGGTTTCCTTTACATCGAATATTAATATTACTTAAATCACTACCAATCACTACAAGTTAACTTAAACTACAATCAACCATTATCGATCTATCATATCATAACGAAATTTGATTTTAAGTAAAACCAAATATAACTAAACCTTTTAACTAATACATTTACATCCCATCAAACTAAATTAAATAATTATTATCCCAAAATAAAATATAATATTTTCACTCAAATTAAAATTCTAATTCTTTTGTGAGAGATATTTTGATCAAATATTTTTATCTAATATTGAAAGAGAAAATTGTAGGGGACATGATTCTCTTATCATAAAGATTTAGAATTACATGCCCCTAGTTGGTGGGGAGAACATCTAAGCCAGTTCAAATTTTCTTTAAAATTAAAGTTGTTATGTGGAATGATAAAATTGTTGATGTAGTCTTATGTGATATTTGATATATGATGGAAACTCAATCAACAATATAAATCCATCGAATCTCAAAATAACTCAAAAAACATATATAATGTGTCCTAAGATTATTTTATATTTTATTGACACTTTATCTATTCCAAACTTATTATCATATATTTTTAATATAAGAAATCCTCATATTTTAACACATATACACATACACATAATTGAATGATTTCTCATATATTTTTCAAAAAATCATTGCAACTAATATAACTTTTGGGAACGTGTATATGTTATACATATAAGCCCATCACCATTTTTACTTCATTTAAAGATATTTATATTAAACACATAATCAATGAACAAATTGCCCATTTCAAATGAAAAGGCATTCACTTATATCTCTAACTCAGAATTCTCATTATCACTTTTATTTGTATAAAATCATTCTAATAAAATCGATTATATGCTCAAGTATTTATCATAGTGTTTATTTGACTATGTATTTGCATATGTATATAAACGTAATCCTTTTATATATATATATATATATATATATATATATATATATATATAAAAGTAAGTATCTAAGGAATTACATTGTCAATTTTATGTATTAAGGTTTCATCATCATAATTGATAATGTTTAAATTTATAAAAATTCAAATGTGTGTGTGAGAGTGAGAGAGTGAGTGAGTATACCTTAGTTCATTTACATATAACTATACATGTATATATAAATAGATAATCAATTTATATTTTTGTAATAATTTAAATATCCCAAATATGAATCTTTACAACTTAACAAAGTGAAGTTATAGGTATGTGACTTTAATATGCACATATAAAATCAATTTCATCATATTAGAATTTTGTTTACATGTTCTATCCAAAATAATGATTTTCTATCATCTTTTCAAGACTTAATAATCAACTCAAGTGCCCAAGCTATCAATAAACTAAATCTAGTTATTGAAACTCATCTCGTAATAACTTACAACTATACCAGCTCGTCTTAAGGAAACCAATACTTGCCCAAATTGTGTAAGATTAAATAAAGATAGTATAAAAACAAGTTCCAAATTGAAACATTTGTACATGCTTAATCTCTATGATGATTATACATTATACCAATAAAAGAGTTTTCCCAATATTGCCAACTCTCGAAATAAAACAACACATAATTGATCTTTTCCCTTTCAAGATTCAAGATGGTTTTATGCTACATTATTTATGTAGCTATTCAAAATTAATATTTTAGGCTTGTCTATCCTAAAAACACTCAGTCTTCTTCTAATATGGCTTGACCTCACCTTTATTGGCATGTGGATGGAATCAAGTTCCATCCCTAGGTCTGTAGACATGAAGCCTAGGGTTTTTGTGTAAAATTTTCACCTATAAAAATTCAGTTTTATATACATACAAGTTTGGTATTATATGTATAGGCTTGTGGATGGAATTGAGTTCCATCCCCATTTCTATATACGTAAATATCTAATTTTATTTTATTTTTAAAACTACCATTTCACACATTAAAATGTAGCATAATAAAAACCCATAGCCAAATCCACATTTTCTTGTCAACTAAGTCTGCATTCAATAAAATTACAAACTCAATATAAACTGACCTAGTTATATGGTGATTTCCATCTAAATGTGTGATATGAAAGCTTTTCCTTCTTCTTACTGACCTCTTATCTCTTCTCTTCATGTTGTGTCCTCCCTTTTCTCATCTTATTCTTTTTTCCAAAACCTTTGCATGTCCTACATGACAAAGTAACTCTTGTGTAACTCTACGAGTTCACCATCATGTAACTCAAATTCATCAATGTATCAATACATTCATTAGTCATTAACTTACAATCATAAACTCTATATTTAACATGGTAAATTCATAAAACCCTCCATCCTTCCACATGACGAATTCAACTCGATCATCATAGCAATAAAAAACAACCCTGATTCTCAAATAACCTAATTTTTTTACCTTTCAACTTCATTATATTTCTATTTTAAACATAACCATAATACAATCCAATTTTCAAAAGTCCATTTTAATTAATTTTCTTTGTGGTGTTTTTCCCCTCTTTTTGCCTCCTTACTATGTCACCAAAAAGGGGTATAAGGAAAACAATTAAACAAGACCAATAAACACTCATACCTCAATCAACTATAATGCAATCAAGGTTAACACAACACAATTTAGTTCCTATAGATATTTTAAGAAACACAATGACCCATATCATAGACTCACATACTATAAAAATCATGACAAGTGAAGAACTTAGATAATGCAAAACATGTCACATTCGTTATTATGATAAAAAATGCAAGCATCATTCATCATTTAAGCAAAATTTTGATTAACATTCATTTCACCTAAGGAAATTAGAATGTGGTGTGTGCAAGTTTGGCTTAATTATCTTAATCCCCAATGTATCTTCAACCCCCTCTCCAATGATACTCTTCCTCTATACTACCTATGAGGTCTGAATAATCTTGCAACCACTTCAATCAAATAAAGGGTAGTTAGTCTAAGATTATAATAATAATCAATATATAAGCATCGATAAATGTTTCAATGTAAATCATCTACAAATAAAATCACAATCAACATGATCATAGAGAATAGTATAAACATATGCAAATTATGTTCTCCAACATAATAACTTATCATGTAACAAAAAATATGACTATCAATCATATAACATACATAACCAAATCAAACATAAAAATTAGAACTATAAATCATTAATTCCATAATCCTCTACTAATCCTTAGTTAATTTTTATAGAGTGGGATTGGATGTGACATCCTCCCCCCTAAAATAGGTCATCATCCCAAGGACTTTTATTTTAAAAAATAGTTCTAGAAATAAAAATAATATTTAGCAAAAAGTTATTTAAATAAATGAGAAAATAACCTCAATAATTCTTCATAATTCTCCCATGTAGCACTATCCTCAGAATATTAATCCCACTGTTACTTGTATTGTAATACTTCCTTATTAAATAAGCTAAGATTACAAGTATCAAATATTCTGATTGGTTCTACTATGACCACATGTCGATCTAGAACTTGTAATGCATTATAGTCAAAAACATGTGTAGGATCAACAATATACTTCTTAAGATAAGATATATGAAAAAAATTATGCATTTGAGTTAAAGCTAGTGGAAATGCAAGTCTATATACTATAGGATTAATCAATTCTATAACTTTGAAGGGTCTCACATGTCTTGATGATAATTTTTCTAATTTTTCAAACTTAATAACATTATTTTGGGGTTTGACTCATAGAAAATTTTTATCTCCAACTGAGAACTGCCTTGTTATTCTTTTCAGATCAACATAAATTTTCTACCTATCATTGACTTCAACCAATCTTTGTCTTATTAGTTTTACTTGTTTTTTCATTTTTACAAGCATATCAAGTCCAAAGACCACTCTATCTTCTAATTTATCCTAGTTGATTGGTGTTTTGCACCTCTTACCATACAATGCCTCAAAAAGAGCCATTTTCAAAGTTGATTGGAATGAGTTGTTATAATCAACCTCAATCAATGGTATGTTTTCCTCCCATGTATATTGTTGGTCCCTGTAATACATCCTGATTTAATATCCTTCAAAACCTAAGTGAGCAAGTATCATTGTAAGATAAATGTCAAAAAAATCTAAATCAATGTGAAAATCAAAATACAAGGGCCAAGTGAAAACAAATCCAATTTCTAGAAGAACTATCAATACAAGATAATATGTACACATATGTCAATATAGAAGAAGAGATGAAATAAGTGATCAATCAAACATTAAGAAGCTATGCATAGTATATTATGTTCCTAATGACAAATGGTCCCCTCAATGGGATGCTCATATGCATTTTATGTGTCATACATGCCATAATCATCTAGTGTGTTTCCATTTTCATATTACATTTTAGACACATTGCTCCAATCATCATCTGTATCTATAGTAGGGTATACATAACCAACCATGCCATATTGTGGAACTTATTTTTCTAATCTTTGCTTCTTTTCAATGTATTATATACTATTAATAACATACACCTTTATTGTGATTACATTAGATGTCTTTGTTTGGGTATTAGTTGAATAAATTATTTCATCTTTGTATTCTTTTTCTTCAACATAGATATTCCATCTTTTGAAATGGTAACAGTCACACACAATTGAAACAAAACGTAACATAGTCATGATTATTACCAAGTGTGGTACCCATTTTATTTATCCATGATCTCCCTAGTATTGCATTATACTTAATCAAAGTAGGATCAATGTGAAATATAAAATAATATGTTTTGAGACCATGACTTACTATCAACTCAATGGATCCAATGCATTTCTTAGGTTAAATAATATTATTCAAATGTTGAATGTCATATCCAAGAGACTGGAGAAATTTCATGTTACATTTCTTGATTTTATAAAGGTTTGTAATCTCAACATTAGCACATTCCATGCCATATATGTAAAGGTTAAGAATCAAAAAGCTCTAGATATGAGGAATGCTTTGTGGTTTCCTCATTGGAAACCATGCTTGTAACATTAACCTTTTTAGGTACATCTTGATTTTGAACTTATTTCTTGAGAACCTCTTTCTCAAGGATGTTTTTTTCTTAGCCTACACCTCTTTTTCCAATATTTATTTTTGTAACTCATATAGTTGCATTTTTCTCATTATAACTTTTCTTGATGTACCTTCTCTTTTTCCCATTATTCTTTTTATAAATTTGATTATAATAAATATTCCTTTTGATTTTTTTTCCTTTTTTAACCTTTCTTTTTCCAATTTTTCCTTATGTGACTATTCCTTTTGTAATTTTTCCTTTTGTAACATTTCCTTAGAAGATGTCATTATAATTTGAGTAGGTTTATTAACTATGGAATGTCTGCTCAAATATAGTGGATGTATCTAATGTAGGATCACAATTATCAATGATATTTTTTGGTTTATTCTTCAAATCCCAACAATTATATATATGATGTTCATGAATTATATGATAAGCACAATAGTATTTACATCTCTTAGTAGGATACATATGAGGTAAGATCTGATTTATAAGCATGTCTCTTAGAGTTTCACTTGGAGTATTTTTATCCCTACTATTTTAATTTTGAACCATTAGTTGTATATGTCTATTTTTTTGACTCCGTACTTGAGATGAAATATTTTGAGGCATAAAATTTTGAAACAAGGAAGAATAAATTCAATTGATACTAGCATGCTTAGTATTTTATATATGCAATATTATCTTTAAGTGATGTAATATTTATGCGCATTTGCTTCAATAATGCCTCTATGGACTCCTACATAATAACTTTATAATTGAGAATGTTTTCATAAGCTTAAACCCTTAGCACTTTTTATTTGATATGCATTCAAAGGCCATCAAGAGGATTTATGGGAAGTGGAGGGGGTTGAGGAGGAACATTTTGATGACCTTCAATGTTTAATATAGTATGTGTCTCCCTACCTATTAGGATGGTGACAGTGTGGACCTTCATAGTGGAGGAATGATAACTATCATAACCTTAAGGCAGGACCAAAAAAGGAACATATGAGAATATTTGGGACTCCAAAATCATAAAAGATGTATCATTAAGGATATTTAATAATTTATTATTATTAATTTTAGATTTAGTTTTATGTTTAACTCTAAAATTGAGATTGGGTGAATTTGGGATTAAAGGGGTAGAGATTGCCTAGGGTACAAGATGGTAAACTGTCTCTAAATCAGGATAATTAATTAAAAAACTTAAATAAATATATACTAAATTTATTATGGTGAGATATGTTAAACATATAAATTATATCTATGTTATATATTTCAATGATAATGAAAATAAGATAATTAGCTAGTTATAATACTAGTATAGATTTTGATTTGGAATAGGCAGAAAGTAGACTGGATCTAGATTCTAGATTAGTCACCTAATTCTAACAATTTGATTTTTGTAATCATGAACACTTGTGTCAATTGGGACATTTATGTCATCATTACTATATGGATTAAATGCAAATGTATAGTATGGAATACCTACTAAAATTGGATGTGACCACCTAGATGCTTATGGGTTATGTGTTGTATTCACTCTAGGGAATTTAAATCTGAGTCATGGACTATCGCTCTTTATCAAATAAGAAAACCTTATTTATTCATCTTCATAGTGGTTATGGGAAAATGGGTTGGTAGGAACATGGTTTCTAGCTTCCCCAAAGGCCCCTCTATCAATGAGCATTATCTACATAGCCAATACTCTGAAGAGGGCCTTAAACTTATGTAGTTATCCCCTACGTGTTGGCTTGTGTGTGTATCATGCAATGTGTAATAAGCAAGTACAAAAATGACCTAGATTATAACTTAGAAAATGTGGCTTATGGTGTTCTTCAGTATTTCAGACCTATAGATGTGTTGTCCTTATGGTTGATATGGAAATAGGAGAAAATATGGAAGTTTTACTCACTTGAGTGCTTTATTGAATGTTTTTTGGTCTGTGATAGGTGAGGAATGAATGAGGATTGATCTTGTATTTATAAAAATCTTTTTCGATGATATCTCATATTAAATCACTTAGGCCAACCTTTAAGACACATTTCATTTTCAAATTAGATGACTTCAGGGAACTAGACACTTGTATCGACATAGTCATTTGATTGGGATGTAAGTGTCCAGGTAGTTGAAAAATAGGTGTAGGTCTAAAACTTACAGAGATAGAAAATAAGTAGTTTTATAGAATTTTCAATAAGATAAAAGGATCGAATCATTAAAATGACATTGGTCAAACTATAGAATAAATAATTAAACATAAATACATGATCCATCTTCCTTAGAATGAGTGGCCAGCGCATTCCTTGAAAGAAGATTTATTCAGAACAAGAATTTCAGAATGGACTACTCAAAATAATGGAAGAAAAAAGTGTATTGATTGATTGATTTGGGTGTGGAAGGTTGCATTTATAATTACATGCTTCCAACCAACACCTTATTTGAGAGTCACAATCTGAGATACTCTATCCTATCTCAATCTTCCACAAAATATGGAGAGAGATATTTATTTTAATAAAGTATATTGTAGAATAATCTCGATCTCCACCAAATATGGAGAGAGTTATTATTTAGAATGAAATTACATAAACCTATATTTGAATACAATTTATAAATGTAAAGTCTATACATAGAAACCTATATATAAAAAGAATTTAAATGGAAAGCATCTTTTGTGATAGCTGGAACATTAGGTTACATTTAGAAATACTTTTCAAACAAGTTTGTAGAATTTTTGTTAAAGTTTATAGCAGTTCTGTTGAAATATGTAACAACCTATTAAAATTTATAGTAAGCCTACTAAAATCTATAGTAAGCCTGCTAAAATCTGTAACTAGATGATGTAATCTATAGTTGGTCTGATGTAATCTGTAACTAGTTTGTATTTGGTCTGATGTAATATGTAGCTCATTCGTAGCAATATTGTTGTAATCTATAATTGTTGTAGCAAGCCTATTATAATCTGAAGCTACTATAGTAAGCTTATAGGAGTCTATAACTTGACCAAAATACTGGATCTTATTTCAACATTATGCTTGAATGGTTACTCTTCGTACTTTGAATCATTCTTAGCTTAGTATGAATTTTATATGCACTTATTGACATCTTTTTTTTTCAATAATCATTAGTAATAGCTAACGAATGGATAACAAGAAATTCTAAAGACATAACCATGATATATACTTACTGTTTTATTCTAAATAGACCATAAGTTCATAAACTATATTTAGATCCACTTCTTATGCAAGAAAAAAGATGTTATTTTATAGATATAATGAGCCATTTTATGGGTTCATCAAAATATTTGTTCATAGAATGCCTAGGGCTTTGGTAATAATCATAATAAGCATTCACATCATACCCTTTGGGTAGAGGTCTACTCATACCAACCTCTATAGGATGAGGGAGAGATATGAGGTGACACTCTACAAACTGTGAGGGTAATTAAGTGAGAGACTCAGGTAACTATGAAAATTATCTCTTTGGTGCATTGGATAACACAAGCCGATTAGGTTATTATGACACTGCATTAATCGTGGTGGTTGTTTCATTTTTAGGCTTAGGAGGTTTGACCTTATAACTTGGTATGATAGTCATTTTGGTATTGGATATAGATTTAGTTGGTGTGTTTGCTACATACTTAAGTTTGTTCAATGAGATAAATTTTATTTTATAATCGCTAATAATGTGGCATAAGTCATCAAAAAAATTAAAAATAATAGACTCATGTAAAGGAGCAAGCAAACTTTTCTTGAAGATGTCTTAAAACTCTTTATTTTCCACAAAATTGGTCATTTATCTAACATTATCTTGTACCTCTAGACAAAACCATTAATAGGTATGTTGGTTTCTTATTTGATCTTTACAATTTGGGCATAGCAAATCTTTTTGGTAATGTTAATAGAGAAGTGTACCAAAAAATGATCTATAAGGGGTTTAAAGGTGTTTATTGATTGAGTTGGTAAATCATAGAACCACCTTAAAGTATTATCTTTTAAGCTCATTGAAAATAATTTGGTCAAAAAATTATCATTGGAGGCATAATCAAGACATGTCACATAAAAATATTGAAGATGTTGTTTAGGATCACCCTTGCCATAAAATATGAACTTAGGTGCAACAAAACTAGTTTTCAAGGGGTGAGAATATATCTCTGGTGTAAGAGGGTTATGCAACACTTCTTGTGAGTCAATAACATAAGGTTATTTCATATAATTTTATTCAATATTTAAAACCTTAGTTTACAAAAGTTTTATATTTTGGAAAAGAGCTTACAACTCTTGGTCATTTTGGTTGTATATTTGAGAACTCACCAAAGGACGTGTACCCATAGGTTGAGTAGATATAGGCATTGAAACTATAAATTAGGTTGAAGCATTAAGGTTTCCCATGTAAGATGTAGCAATAGTAGTTTTAGGGAACAAATGTTGAAAGGCATATTCTGTGCCTCCACTAGATGTAGGTGGATTGATTGGTATGAAATTAGTTTTAGTACCCTCGAAAGGTTCACCATCACTAGGTGAGGAAGCCTTAACCTTATCATGATTATTGATTTCATCTCTTGTAACATATAAAAATGCATATAATAATCCCTTGTTATTATTGAGATGAGTGATCAATGTTTCTTTATCTTTCATTTGAAAACAAGTTTTTTGATTAATATTTTCTATTGCTTAAAAATTAAAAATTATAGAATTTTCAATAGTAAACTAAAACCCTAGCTAGCTAAAAACCCTATGAATAAAAAAAAATTACATTCACATTAATCAAGTTCACCAAATGTTTAACCCTAAAATCTAAATTGGGGGAATATAAATTTAAAAGGGTGGAGATGGCCTAGGGTAGAAGGATGATATACTATCTCTAAAGTACACTTATTAATTGTAAAACTCAAATAAACATATATTAAATTTATTATTTTATGATATGTTAAAGATAGAAAGTACAATTGTGCTATATATTTCAATGATAATGAAAATAAGATATTAAGTTGGTTTTGATGCTAATACAAATCTAGATATAGAACAATCATAAATTAGATTGGATCTAGATTATGTATCAATCACCTGATTCTCAAAATTTGACTTATGTAGCTGCAAACACGTGCATCAACCTGAGATAGTTGCATTGATGCTACTGTCTAGATTGGATATAGGTGTCTAGTATGAAATACCTACTGAAACTAGATATGACCACTTAGATGCTTCTAGGTTCTGTGTCGCCTTCATTCTAGTGCATTCAAATATGGGTCATGGATTATCACTCCTTGTCAAATGAAAAAACCATAGTTCTTCACCTTCATAGTGGCTTTGGAAAAATGGGCTAATGGGCACACAATGTTGTGCTACCCCAAACAACTCTTTGTTAATTATTACTACATGCATAGCCAATACTCTAAATAGGACCTTAAACTTATGCATTTCTTCTCTATGTGTTGAATTATGTGTGTATCATGTAATGTGTGATAAGCAAGTACAATAGTGACCTAGCTTGTAACTTGATAAATGTGGCTCATGGAGAGATCCTTCAACACTTTAGACCTATAGATGTGTTATTCCTAGGAATGATATGGAAATAGGAGAAAATATGGAAGCTTTTCTCATGTGAGTGTTTTATTGAATGTTTTTGGTTTATGCAATGTGAGGAATGAATGATGATTGATTTTGTATTTATACCAATCCCTTTGGAGAATATCTCTCATTAAATCACTTGGGTCAACCTTTTGGATACATTTTATTTTCAAATTAGATGACTTTATGGTACTGGACACTTATGTCATAATAGTACACTTACGTCGATGTAGGCATCTGACTGTGATGCAAATGTTTAGGCAATTAAAAAATAGGTGCAAGTTTAAAACTTACAGAGATGGAAGATAAGTAGGTTTATAGAATTCTAGGTAAGATAGAAGGATTGAGTCATCAGAATGACATTGGTCAGACTAAGAGATAATAAATAAACATAGAGATATAGTGTATGTGAGCCTTTTAGTAGTGGGAAAGGTCTATAATTTGAAGGTACATCTATGATATGTGTTTTTCAAGTGTATAAGACTAAGGTGCTAAATAATTTATAAATAGTATATACATTTTATTATACATTGATGTTACTCATTTCATTACAAGATTATAAAATATATTGCATATTTTAGGCCAACAACATGTAAGTATAATAATTATTTCTTGAATTATAAATTATACACTATGAATATGCATTATATCCATCATATAATGTGTAAAATAAATAACCCATCATTCGAAGCAAACCATGAGGAATGTTTTGAAATAAAAAGAGATTTTTTATAAAAATCCAGTAGATAAATGAAGCCCATGAATTATTTTGAATATAGGTACACCATTCACACTAGATAAAATTTATTAAAATAGTAAATTGTAAATTTTGATAAAATTATACAATATTTAGGCATGAAAAAAATAGGTTTTTTTATCCACTTATAGTTAGTACCTTTGAATTAGATATTAACAAAATAAGGAATGATCTTAATAAAGGA
Source organism: Torreya grandis (assembly GCA_037957365.1). Taxonomy (NCBI): domain Eukaryota; kingdom Viridiplantae; phylum Streptophyta; class Pinopsida; order Cupressales; family Taxaceae; genus Torreya; species Torreya grandis. The sequence continues at coordinate 1,074,993 of JARHVA010002182.1, read as the reverse complement.
AGCCATAATATGAGAAAAGACACGAAACCATAGAAAAAAGGAGAATACATGTAAGTTTTACTTGTGAACGTGGGAAATATTAAAAAATCATGTCTAAAAATAAATAACTAAAGCATAAATCTGAAGAACCCTAGAAAAAATGATGAAATCCTATGAGAAACCTAGGGTTTGGAAATGTTCAAGCAATATACAGATTCATCAATATGTTTTACAATATTTTATATCATGTTAACCCTGATAAGATAGAAATTATTTGTATTAATTTAGATTATTATGTATTACAATGAAACATATATGAATGTCAAAGACTAAAATTAATTTGTCAATTGCACTTTATAAATATGGAAAGTACTAAAGAGGATAAGATACTTAGTGTTATTTTATTTTGTGTAGGATTGAGACTATGTATAGGTGGTAGGGAAGGTAGGAAACTAGACTATGAGTCACTTAGATCTGGAGCTAGAATTTTGGGCTTGCCTAGATGCTATTGTCAGTCTCTGGTCACTACTATATGTTATTATGTTTAGAGTTTGAGTGTATTTTGTGTGTAAATCTTACTTTTTCATTTTAATATAGGTAGCTTGTACTACTTCTATCATGTTTATATGTGTGATCCTGAGGTCTAACTATGCGTGTAATACAAATAAATATATATCCTTCTCTTGAATCCCTAAGTCCACTGTTGACACTAGTTTTAGACTTGCAAAAGGAAAAGAAATGTACTTTGAGATGAACCCAACCACAACCTATGGAATGGATACATATTTTTGACATATCCAACACTCCAAAGAAAGAAGTCAAACTACATATAATTCTCTACATTAAGTGAAATAGTGTTCCTTGAAAGCATGCAACTTGTAATGTAGCTTTCAATAATTATAAAATGAAAAATTTGGTTTATGCTTGAGTTGCTTTAGACTTAGCTAGGACCTACTACTTGTGAATGATATTTGAATTGGAAAGAATATGGTAGTGTATTTCATTATGAAAGTGTTAGAGTATTCTTAATAAATATTTGCTAGATAGGTAATATGCTTACACCTATTTTATATTTATATGAGACTCTTTAGGTAATTTCATATGCCACTGACATGCTAGATCGAAGGTTGACTCATACGAATGATATGCACTTAAAATGTGACAAATAATTGGCATGAGACAAAATTGTCAAATTTGGATGGTATTGTCATTTGACGTCTCCCTCTTAGAGACAGGAATATTGATATGATGATTTGGATATGTTTGAATATAATAATTGATAGGTTTGGCACAATTTTATGGAATTCCTATAAGTGATTAATAGAAACTAGAGAGGATCAGACTTATGGAGAGCATGTGGATGTGAGAAAATGGATAATAATAGACATATATGTGTATGTACAAGTCATGTAGATTCAATTCAGGTCGTGGAGTCATAGAGTCATGGTGTCTTTCAAAACAAAAGTTTGAAAATTGATCTATTTTGATTAAGTAAGAAAGAACACACAGTGTGTGATATTTGTTTTATTCAATTCATTTTGAAATCAAACAAAATAACTTGTATAATTATGGATTGAAATCATCTCTATATTTCATATAACATTTTTTTGTCTAGATGTTTTCTCTATTTTTGTCGTAAGCTCTAAGTAATATGATACCACAATAAGTTTAAAAATAAATTTTCATCTATCTTCTATAACTCTAGGGTTATTTAGTTGTAACTATCATCAACAAAAAAAATAAAAAATTACAAGACAAGGACAAGGAAATCTCATTAGTATAATCACAACCAATCACTTCTAAATAAACTTAATTTCTTGTTAAAAAAAAATATTTATTAAAATTTCTATCAAAATTTGTAAAGTAAATTAGTTATAATTTTTTTTTTATAAATTAGAATATCCTCTCACTCTCAAAGTGAAAGTTATAATATGTTATCATCATATTTCATGACTTTGAAAAAAACATGGATTTTAGTATGGTTTACTATTTCTTAATTTTATTTTTCAACTAATTAATAAATGTATTATTATAATAAAGATTATTGTATAGAAATAACTACTCTAGTCTAGATGTTATGGATTGTATTGTTGACTTCAGTTTACCATTTTTTAATTTTATTTTTTAATTAATTAATAAATATATTATTATAATAAAGATTATTGGATAGAAATAGTTATTTTAAATTAGACGTTATGGATTGTATCATTGACTTGGGTTTATTATTTCCTAATTTTATTTTTCAACTAATTAAATATATATTATTGTATAGAAATAGCTACCTTAAATTAGATGTCATCAATTATATAATTGATTTAGGTTTATCATTTACTAATCTTATTTTTCAACTAATTAATAAATATATTGTTATAATAAAAATTATTGTATAGAAATAACTATTCTAAAATAGATGTCATCAATTGTATAACTAAATTAAATTTATCATTTTCTAATCTTATTTTCTAACTAATTTATAAATATATTATTATAATAAAAATTATTGTATAGAAATAACCACGCTAATTTAAATGGGGTCGATTATATAAATAATTTTGTTGGTGAGAGATGGTCTTCAACTTGTATTCTCCCCCACATCTAGACTTTAATGCATATATACAAGGTTGAATCAAATTTTTAGGTAGTTGTATAAAAAATAAGAAGAATATTATTTTAGTTATCATTTTGTAGAACTGTAGAGATGTTATCACCTATATTTGAAATATTTTGGTTATCCTTTTGAACATAGTCTATTGACGGTATTTTTCTCATGGTTAACAAGGTTCCAATATTGTCGTTAATATTGCTTGACCCGTAATCTCTATAACGCATGGTAATTTTCTTTTAATTTTTTGGAATTGAAAAGTTTATTTAACTATTTTAATTTAACAGTATAATATATATAAAAGTTTTAAAAGTTGTAGGAATTGAAAAAAATATTTAATTATATTAATTTAACAAGATGATATAAAAGTCAAGTAGATATAGGTGAAAGTTATATCATTCAATTATAGTTATATATATGTAGAGAGAGAATGAAAATGTCAAAAGTGTATTTTTTATTTTGTTAACTGTTTTTTATTGAAATTTTAATTGAAATGGGATATAATCGGGGTTAGATTTCCAAGTGATCATTTATCATAAATACTAGAATTATCAACAACAACCACAATCATTATAATCAATTCAAGAATACTATCAATGACTATAATCAACGTCCGATACCAAACTGAAATTTAAATCTGAATGATGTTTAAAACAACCAAATTACTTTACCAACTCACCTACATCTCATCCATACCCACTCCTTTATTCTTATAACTATTATTATATATTATTATTGTATTAATAATTATAATGATAAATTCTAATAATAAAATAATCATCCAAATTATGAAAAAAAAAATTGAGGACTCATTTATTTTCTCATTTAAAACAAAAATATCATCTATGTGCTTAGAGATAAATTATTATTTTTTCAACATTGTTTGGTGTAGCTAAAAATCGTCAACATTCTTGTTATGGTGATTGAAATGATAAACAATTTTAGTCTTCATGTTACTCAGATTTTTTTCCATTTTGACCAAACGTCCATGCTAATCACATTTAAAATTTGTAAAAAATATATATTTATAGCTGGTAAACGTTTGTTTAATTCAAGTTTTTCTTCTAAATTAATGGCTTGCAAATTTCTTAAAAGGGTTGCTGTAATGAAATATGAATCCCATTTTTCAGACTCCACGAGCTAATTTTTTTGAAAAGCCTCGTTGAAATGAGTAACATATCTCATTAGGCATATGCAATACACATTTTCTCTCATGCAATTGTTTAACACTAATTGATTTGACAGAAGATTGATTTAAAATTTGATTATCTACGTGGATAAAACAATAAATATTAAATATATAAACGTTGTGGTTATTTATTTTTATTTCTATGTATTAATTTTACACATGAAAAGAGACTCTAATGATTTATACATATCGACATAATTGACATCAAATAAATTCAAGTTTTAAAAACAAAATTTCGAGGAATATACATAATTATAATTATGTGTGTTGTCATGTCTCATCATATGCATTTTTTGTGTTGGGAGTAGAAATTAGTTTCTATATTGTGTATTAGGAGTGAAGAGATGAGGGAAAGGTGGCACCAACAAATTGCTTTTCTCTATATTATATTGGGAATATGTAATTTTATTTTATTTTCATATATTAAATTGCAGAGTTTTTAAACATTTAGATTATACCATTTTTCTCTAATTTGCCAAGTTTGGATTAATTTGCATTCTCTTTATTCAATAATGGATTAAATTTTCAAACAATATAGTAGATGAATAATTTTTTTGACTTTGTGGAATAACCCATAAATAATAGTTCAATCAAATGTCACTTTGTGTTTAGTTTTATCCATCTAGATATCATGTTGGACACAATAACTCTTTCTTTGAAGATTTTACCAAATTACACCTTTATGCCAATTTTAAGATATATTTATACCTTTACATAACAACATTTTTTAAGGCTCCCCCAAAAATACAATAAATGAACCCACCACACTCTTTTAATGTATGGAAGCATTATAGTGACTAAGAAATTTATGTTTGATGTCATCATTCTAACTTAAATTACATGGATTTTACAGATTTCAAATGCAATAACATGCAGACTATACTCTCTAACACATCTGCATATGGAGGAAATCTTGATTCAAATCATTTTAAAGAGTGATCAAATGTGTGACACCAAAATTGGCCACACATGTCACAACAACACTAGCCACAAAGTCACAAACTATACGAAATTCAAGATTAAGAGAAAACATCCCATGAATTCTCCAACCAATCATCTCTCTAACAAATGTCATGATCTTCACCAATCAATACTACTTTTTTTATGCAATGTTAAATAGGTCTCAGAGCTCTAACACTCTAAACATTCCTTTAAATAGTAGGTAATTACAACGACATCACAATATTTACTACACTTTGCTTAAAACATTCACATTTATAAGTTTCTATTACTATATGAATTTTTTCTAGGAAAATAAAAGTAATAAATGGACTCAATACACTCTCTTAATGCATGGAAGTTGTTGTAGTGGCTTCGCAATTTTTATGTGATGTCATCACTATGACCTAAACTATATGGCTTTTGCTGACCTCAAATGTAATAAAACACATAATATACTTTCTAACACATATATGCACCGAGGAAAAATTACTTTATATTATTTTTAAGAGTGACAAAGTATGTGACACTAGAATCGGTCACATGTATCATATCAACACTAGACACAAAGTTACAAACTCCACAAAATTCAAACTCGAGGGAAAACTTTCCATGATTTATCCAACCAACGAGCTTTCTGCCAAATGTCACAATTTTTGCCAATCAAAACTACTTTTTTAATAGCTCTAAACAAGTCTCAAAGCTCTTTCACTTTAAACATTCTTCTAAGCAAGAAGTACTAAAGTTGTATCACGGTTCTTCTTATACTTTGTTTAAAAAAAGTATTTCTATATTTTAATTACATGAATTCAAATCTCACACCACCTTAGACCCTTTTGCATAATTGCATCTCAACAAATAAATATTTACTGGAAAGATTAACCATATTGCAATTTTTATGCTTATGAATAAATAATCAACCATAAATAATTTTTAATTTAAATGTAGGTACTTGTCGTTACGCGATCCTTGTTCAATATAGTAAAATAAAATCAATAGATGTGATATTTAGATATGTTCTTTATAATTTTATGGGCAGATAATGTGATTGATTAGTGTTTAAATGTATTAAGGTTATTGTGTATATATATAATTATTGAATTCAAATTAAAACCTTATTAGAGTGTGAGTTATCCATGTAGAAGTAAGAAAAACAACAATCGGGAATAATGAAACATGATGAATACATGGGAAAAGGAAAAATAACCTACAACTAACACAACCACTGTTAGAATGATTTGATAACAATCAAACTATTATTAAAATGTTCTTATAACTGTAAAGATAAGAAAAACCTTAAAAAATAGAGCCTTAACAAACTACAAAAATAACTAAAAAATTATAATGCAAATAAATAATAAATTTGAAAGTGTTTAGTAAATAATAATGATAAAAAAATATTATACATAACCCAAAATAAAAAAATACGCAATAAAAATTTAATTTAAACTAATAATTTATATATCTATAATAATAATAATAATAATAATAATAATAATAATAATAATAATAATAATAATAATAATAATAATAATAATAATAATAATACAATTAAAAAACTTATATTAAAATTAAATGTCTATTTAACATCAATAATCTTAAAACACAATTTATTTTTAAAATATATATATATTCAAAAAAAATCTTTAGTTTCTATTTTATATTTTATCAATACCTCCCCCCTCCCAATGACTAAGAATTTGAAGAGTTTCTCTTAAAGGTGAGATCTCGTTCCATATAAAAGAGTTTCTTATATATAAAAAAGCATCTCCCATTTACCAAAGTTTAATTGGCACGAAAATTTAAACATTTGGAGCATATCATTCTTTCAATTCGCCATGAGCTTGTTCACTTTGAAGGTAATGCCCTCTATTTTTACTCGGGAGGGGATGGATGATATTCATGTTCATGTGATCCAAAACGATTGGCACCCTAGGCTAGCCATAATATTTAATATATTTTGGATATATAAACATGGGTGTCTTGTATCATGTATCTATAAAACATTTAATATTAAAATTATAATTTAAAGTATCGATGAGATGGAGATATATTGGTAAAGCAATTAAGTTATTATATACATCACTTAGGTTCTAATTTCAGAGGTATTGGAATGCCGGTTGTCGTTGTTTCCTTGGTATAGGTCGGTTGTGGTTGTTTCACTGGTATAGGTCGGTTGTGGCTGTATTGGTGGTAAAAACACTGGTTGTATCGGGAATGTAAACATCAATTTTGACAGAAATATTGTGGCAAGAAATGTAAACGCCGGTTGTGGCAGGAATATTGGTATTCACCAATTGTGACGATAATGTTGGTATCGGTCGATTGTGACCATTAATGTAACCGATTAGTTGCTCTAGTCAAAAGCTTTGTATCTATCTAAAAATATATATATTATAATTTAAAGCTAAATACTTCAAATCAAGGGGATTGTGTGGAGCAGAGGTTTTTGAAAGGAAAACATGCAGAGTCAGTCGAAATAAGTGACCCTTTAGTTTGTTGTGGTCAGCGCTCACCGTTGCAGGGTGCTGGTCGAGCTAGGGCGATTGTGCCCTAGCCCGATCCTTCTGTCTATTCTTGGCCGCACTTGGGTGGGGAGTGAATGCATGTTGGGGCAGGCTGGGGCTGCGGTTTCAATAAAGAAAAAAAATTATTGGCATTGGTGCATCCTTCCCTATGCACGCAGGGGTGTTGTCCCTGTTTGGAGGCCATAGGTGGGGTGTTGTTCCTGGTTGTATTGGTCTATAGTTTGAAGGCAGTGCTAGGTGGTGGATCAGTTAAACCCTAGTGGTGGTTCCTTCCCTCGGAGGCCTACCTGCTCTCATTGGTCTGGCTGAGTGTCAATGCCGATTGGGGAGTCTTCAAGGGCTTATCCCAAGATGGATTATCATTCAGCGGCGATTGGTGCAAATTCTACTTCGTATGCTTCGAAGGTTTCTAATAATAACTTGTTCTCACCATGATCCGACAATGGTTGGATCGGGCTTGTCTAGTGGTACTCAGATTACGAAGATTAATGGTTGTCTTGAACATTGTGAGGTGAGGCCAAAATTGGTTATCCCGCTGGATATGATTGCAGAAGATATTGAATATTATTCAAAGCATGCTTTGTTGTGCAAGTTTATGGGGATGCGGGTTTCATTACAATTTCTTGAATCATGGGCCCAACAAACTTGGATGCCTGAGGGAGAAATGGAGGTTATGCTTATAGCAAATAGCTTTTTCATGGTTTTATTCAATTGCTTGGTGGACCGCAACAAGGCCTTTGAAGGAGGCCCCTATTTTCATAACCAGATTGGGCTATTTATTAAACCTTGGCATGCGGGCTTCAATCCTACTGAAGAGCTTCCAAACTGGGTTTTGGTGTGGGTTTGTCTTCCAAGGTTTCATGTGGAATGTTGGCGGGAGGATGTTTTACATTTGTTGGATGTGATGCTAGGAAAACCAGTTGGTACTTCACAACAGACTCAAGGTAAAAAGATGATGACTTTTACTCGTATATGTGTTGAGATTGATTTAAGTAAACCTTTGCTCGATTCGGTGGATATGTGTGCGGGTCCTTACTCTTGGGTGCAACAGTTGGATTATGAAACTCTTCCTTTTTGGTGTTGCCTCTGTCATGAATATGGTCATTTTTAGAGAAGGTGTCCAAAGGCTAGACCTATGGATTCCCAACCTTCTCAACCGCCCCGCAACCCCTTAGGGTTGAAAAGGGGAAGGAACGCATTCCTGGTGATGTGGATGGGGCTAATGGTTTCATCCCTGTCAAGGCTCAAAATAAGAATTGAGGTCAAAAGAGGACATTAAAGGAAAGGCAGGGGGAAGATTATTTCAACAGATTTGAAGTTCTAGATGATCTTAGCCAGCAGGAAGTGAATCCAGGTTTGATGAATCTGGATCAGAGTGCTTTGGGTACACAACAGGAGGGCCTTCTTTCAGAAGCTACTCAAGGTCTGTAGGATAATAGGGCTTTGAAAATAGACACTGATGTTCAAATGGAAGTCCAAGTGGAATCTATTCCTATTATAGTAGGGAACGAGGGTGGTGAGGATGGATCTCCTCTATACAGGTACTGAGGGGGTGAAGATTAATAAGTCTTCTTCTTCTCATTTGGGTCTTCTTCAAAAGGATCCAAAAAAAGGGGCAAGGGAGAAGTCTTCCAAGCTTGGTAGAAAAAAGGATTTAGAAAAGATTAAATTAACAGGGGAAACTTTGGTAAAGTCAGGGTCTGTTAAGACTCTTGATTCTCATTTTTTGACCCACTTGAAATGATCATTCTATCCTGGAATGTAAGGGGCTTGAACAGTGGTCCTCGACAAAAAGTTGTTCATGATTTGGTTAGAAGTCAATCCCCTGATGTTATTTTCCTACAGGAGACTAAGTTATCAGTGGAGGGTATGTTTGGTTTAGTGCCTAAGCTATGGGGGAGTGGAGAGTGTCAGTGTATTGGTGCTCAAGGGTCTGTGGGGGGAGTGGCTTGTTTATGGAATCCTCAAAAGATCCATGCTCTTTGGTGGTTATCCTTTCAGTCTTCTATTTCTATGATTGCATCTTGTTTTGAGATGGGGGAGTTTGCTCTCTTCTCCAATATCTATGCACCTACTAATCTTCAAGGTAAACAACTTTTGTGGTCCCATATCCAGTTTGTCTAAAGCATGGTTCCTTTCCATCCATGGATAATGGCTGGAGACTTCAATGCTATTTTTGAGTTGGCTGAGAAGCAAAGTGGTATTGCAAGGCTTGAGCCTTCTACGTTGCTACTTCTAGCTAATATCTCAGCTTTAAACCTTGTGGATATCAAGCCCATTAATGGCCAATTTACTTGGAATAATTGGAGGATTGGGAATAATTGTATTGCGAAATGACTTGACCACTTTTTGGTTTCTTGCTACTGGGTTGGTGGGTTGTGGTGCTCTATCTCAAAAAAATTGGATTGGAGGGGTTCAGATCATTGGCCTATTAAGCTGGCTATTTCTTCAGCTCGTGTACCTCGATCCCCTACTTTCAAGTTCCATCTTATGTGGTTGCATGACTCCTCTCTCAATGACTATATTACTGAGTGGTGGAGGTATGGTAGACTTGCTTATGGTACTGCAATGTATAATTTTGCTAAGTTGCTTCAATTTGTCAAGTATCAGCTTAAACGTTGGAATTGACAGTGCTTTGGAAACATTTTCCATGATAAGACTATTGCCTAGGTTGAGTTGGATGGTATTACAAGGATGATCAGAGAGGATGGAATGAATGAGGACCTACTGCAGGAAGAGACTAGGGCTTTGAAAGCACTGGAAGAGTGTGAGCTACGAGATGAGGTCTTTTGGAAACAAAAGGCTCGAATTGAGTGGCTTCAAGAAGGGGATAAAAACACTACTTTTTTCTTCAACTTGGTGAAAGCCAGGAGACATGGCAATTCTATTTCTGCTCTGGTGAATGACAGGGGTGAAACTTTTTCCTCTTTTCATGAAATTACACGTGAAGCTAAGCAATATTTTGCTTCATTATTCAGAGAGGACTCGCAAGGGGGTTCTGATGAGGAAGCTCAGGCTATTTCTTGTATCCCTTCTGTGGTTTCTATGGAGATGAATGAGTATCTTATTAGTAATATCTCGATTAAGGAGCTAGAGGGGATTGTGTTTCAAATGAAGAGGGGGAAAGCCCCTGGCCTTGATGGTTTCCTGATTGAGTTCTTTCAAAAAAATTGGGAGATTATCAAGTTGGACTTGTTGGCGGTTGTTCAGGAGGCTCATAAGAATAAACAGATGTTACTGGCCTTGAATTCTACCTTGCTCTCATCCCAAAGTACAAGGGGGTGGATAGGTTAAGTCAATTCCAGCCTATCTCTCTTTGCAATGTGATTTATAAAATTATCTCTAAGTTGATTGCTGATAAGTTGAAAAAGTGGCTTAAAGTGCTGATTTATGAGGAACAGAGTGGTTTTGTGGCAGGACGTCAGATTCTGGATGGGATTGTTATCAAAATTAAAACCATTCACTCTATGGCCAGCTCCAAAGATAAGGCAATGTTCATCAAGCTTGATATGGCTAAGGCTTATGATTGCGTTCGATGGTCCTTCCTTCGAAAGGTCCTTGGTGATTTTGGTTTTGGGGATGAGTGGATTTATTGGGTTATGAGTTGTGTTACTTTGGTATCCTTCTTTGTGTTAATAAATGGTGAGCACTCTAAAATTTTTGGTGCCTCTCGGGGTCGGCGACAGGGCGACCCCCTCTCTCCTTACTTGTTTCTTCTTCTTGTTGAGGGTCTAGGATGCTTGATAAGAAGGAATGTGGAGTTAGGTTTCATTCAAGGGTGGGGGTGGGGAGGTGGTTTACCCTCACAGTCTCACTTTTAGTTTGTGGATGGCATTGCTTTGATGGGTATGGCTACAATTAGGGAAGCTTCGAATATACGCAAGGTGTTGAATGTGTATCTTGTAACCTTAGGCCAATTGATTAATGAAGATAAGTCTTCCATCTTTTTCTTCAATACTCCAGGCTCCATTTAGAGGAGAATTGCTCATATCTTGAGATTTCAGACTGGGGTGCTCCCTTTGACCTATCTTGGTATTCCCATCTCTATTGGAAGACTTCCCAGGGAGTCTTGGTAGAATATTTTGGATAAATTTCATGTGAAAGTTAGTCATTAGACCCATCGTTGGTTGTCCTTTGCGGGTCATGTTCAACTTCTCAAGTTTGTGGTGCGGGCTCTCTCCATTTATAGATGTATGATTCAGGTGGCTCCTTTGGGCTTTGTTAGGGAGTTGGATTCCTTAGCAAGATAGTTTTTATGGGCTAGTAGCTTATTATCCTCTAAATGGAGCCTTTTCAGATGGGACATTATTTGTAGCCCGAAGCAGATTGGCAACCTTGGGTTAAGGCAGTCATCATTGTCAGGGATGGCGTTGGCTACTAAATTATATTGGTGGTGGTGTGTGGAGTAGGATGGGATCTGGGCTAGGGTATTAACTCAAAAATACTTCTCGAGAGTCCCTCAAATTGATATTCCTCTTTATCCCCTGGTGGGGAAAGGATCGGTGATTTGGAGTACACTCAAGAAAGGGGTTGCTCTGATTAAGGATGGCTTATTTTGGATTTGTAAAAGATGGACAAAAGTTCATTTTTGGTCTGATTCTTGGGATGGTTTTCCTCCCATTGTTTCTCAGTTTCCTAATTTGGTAACTCTATGCTAGAGGTTCTGTGAGGTTGGATGGTCAAGGGTGAGTGAATTTAAGTCCTTTTCTTCTCATGGGCAGCTAGTGGTGGCAAGATGGAATAAATCTGATGAGTGGCCTATAGTTGGTATGGAGGAGGAGTGTGCTAAGCTTCATAGTATCCTTTCTCATAGGCGTTGTAGCTCCCTCCAGGAAGGGGATGTTCTTTCTTGGTCTCCTAATCCTAAGGGTGTCTATATTGTTGCTTCTGGATATCAGGTGTTGTTATCTCACCAGCTGGATGGGGTGGAGGTTCACTGGTGGAAGAAAGTGTGGAATAAGCTTTCTTGGCCGAAGTGTAACTGCTTTATTTCGACTTTAGCTTGGAATAGGTGCTTGACATGGGATAAGCTTCGGAAGAGGGGTTCCAGGGTCCCTCTATGTGTGTTTTGTGTGGATGTGGAGAGGAGGACTCCTCTCACTTGTTTTTCCAGTGTCTCGTGACTCGAAAACTTTGGCATCATTGGTGGGAAGTTTGGAAAAGACCTTGTGTTCATGCATCCTCCCTGGAGGATTTTTGGAATAGTTTGGGTAGACCTCCTTTTATGGCCTCTTTCTTGCAATATGTGTGGTATGTTGAGCCTTCTTTCATACTCTGGCAAATTTGGTTAGAAATAAATCGAAGAATATTTTGAGGAGAGAAGTTGTTGATTCAACAAGTTTGGCACAAAATTATGGGTATGATTCGGGAGACGGTGGAAGCTAAGTGTGATGTGGTGTTCCCTTTAGAGAAAGGGGATGCTGAGTTAGTGGATAGATTACTTATTCAGCGGTTGTCTCCAGCTTTTGCTTGTGTTAGGAGAGGAAGGCAGGTGAATAAGAAAGTTCAAAGGGTGGGGAGTTGGCTACCCCCTCCGACTGGCATTCTGAAGCTGAATACTAATGGTTCGTCAAGGGGCAATCCTGGCCCTATTGGGATTGGTGGGGCTAGCAGGGATTTTTTCGAATCGGTGGTTTTTTTCTTTTCTGTTCATGAAGGAGTGCAGACTAACAACCTTATGGATGGTTTGGCGATCCTCTACGCTTTAGAGAGGGCTTATGCTTTGGGATGGCACAAGGTTATATGTGAGTCTGACTCACATGTTTTGATTAACATGCTGAATAAATAGAAGGTATCTGACGTGAGTTGGCAAATGGCTATGATAGTGCAACAGATCTTGCAGATAAGTTCTTTGATGGAGATGGTGTTCTTTGTCCATATCCCAAGGGAGTGGAATAGAGCAGCTGATTGTTTGGCTAAGTGGGCCTCTGAGCATTTAGATGGCTGGAAGATTGATGAGTGGGAGCAGATTCCCCATGAGCTCCAACATGACTTGGAGAGGATTCTTGTTGAGGATGGGAATGGTATTAGTGAAGGATAATATTGTTTAAAGCTTGGTTTGACTGGTTCTTATGGATTCCTAGGGCCTTGGCCCTTTGATGTTTTGTAATGCTCTTTTCTGATTTGTAATAAAGTTTTTACCCTTCTTATTATTAAAATATATATATATGTGCTCCAAATCAAATTAAATTAAAAAATGATCAAATATTTATGAATTACATTTATAGATTCAAAATTTAAATAACATATGATTGACTTGATTCATGATATGAATAGCATGAATTAGTTAATAGCTTGATAACATGATTAATGGATTCGATCATAAAATTAGCATGGAAGATCATAAATTTTATAGATGATTTGAATGGTGGATTGGTTGGTTTAAATAGAAGAAGAAGAGGGAATAAATGAGAATTAAAAATTCTCAAGAAGCCTATATATTTAGAGGTTTCTAGAGAGAATGGAGGAAAATTCTATAGTTGTAAATCTCCAGAATTCATTAGAGGATTTAATGAGGATTAAAGGGAGGTTTAATAAGTGTTAGGTGGGATTAGAAGATGAGAGGATGTGATTAAGAGAGTAGGCTTTTAGGAAAGCTTAGGTGTAGGTAAGTAGGTGGGACATGAGAATTTTTAAATTCCAATATAATGGAATATTTACCCAACAATATATTGGTAGTCAAGATTAAGAGTACACCTCCTCTTAGTACATAGTATTAAATGGTTTTAGCCACTTCATATAAATTAAATTACATTTATTAAAAATTTCGAGAAAGTCTTTAAAATGATGAATAAATAATCAAATAAATTAAAGTTATATATTTTTTAACTTCTAATGTATCTAAGAATTAATTCTATAATATACTAAAAATTAAGATGCGTATATATTTTTTCATCCATCATATGTAGAAGATCAAAGAGAACATAGTAAGAGAATAAAAGGGAGAAAAAAAGAAGACAAACATAACATGTGTGCAACAACACTATTTTAAAAATAAAATTTCTATTTTGTTTGTGCACTTCGTATATTGTCAAGATCAGTCTCTATTTGTGCATTTCTATATTAAAAACCAGATGGAAATACAAAAGTATAAGAACAAAGGATGGCAATTTTTTTGTCACAAAAATATAGCAGTATATTAAGTAAAACAGAGCACATAGAAAAACAAAATAGAGGTCATACACTTGATTTTCTAATGGGGAGCTCGAGGTGGCAGATGGAACACCTCGATATATTTTTCTTCACAGCTACTGTCACCAAATATGGCATTTCGTTTTTTTTATTTTTTTCTCTATTATGTGAATCAAATGCACAGCCACAGCTTTTATGTTATAGCGCTATGGTTATGGCAGTTATTCAAAGATCGTAATGTATCCAAGATAACTATCTGGAAAAACGTGGTGACAGCGAGAGATTGAAAGTCGTGACAGCGTGAGATTTTAAAGATGAGCTTCAGATTGTGTATAAAAAACAATGTGGTGCAAAGCTCAACATCACTCACACGAGATGATTACGAGTTGAATATTTAAATATCTGAATGAACCATCGATGATAGTGGGTGGCAGGGAAACAAACAAAATTAATTTCAAACCTTGAATCATCCCTGTCAATCTTAGAAACACGCGGTGTATGATTATAAAGTAATTCAAATAAACAAATATCTTAATAATATGAAGTTATATTAAAAATAGTTATCAAAAATAATTAAAAAAAAAATGTTTTGCTAGGTTTTTGGCCATACATGTTGCGGCTGTCATTTCTTACTAAATTTTGAATTACAGTGTAGTATTTGTCGGCACTAGCAGAATAATAACATTTATTTGTATTTAGGAGCTTCACTTTAAGGTGAGCTCAAGGTATATAATGACCTTTTTATCTTTTTATTTGACTGTTAAAATCATGACAAACAAAGGATGAGCTCAAAGCGATGGCATTGTCTCTCAAGTGATCACAGAAATTTGTTCCAAAAGTGTACGATGAGTTAATGTTTCTCAATCTAATGTTAATTTAGCTATCCTTGAGTTAAATTTTGCATGTCAATGGTTTGAATAGTTTCGCTTAATAGGCTATTTGGTGGGCCATGTCCCATTCGAAAGCATGCTTAAGACTTGGGTTAAATATGCCTAGATCGACCATGCCATTAGGCTAGATAGCGTCCAAAACATGACGAAGGGTCTTTTTCTTATTGTGTTTCACAGAACCTACACATGTGGGTGTGATATTGAAAAAGTCTGCCACATGGTACCTCTATACCTCCTTGTTGGCACTCTCTCCCTAAACCCTGGACTTTGTTGTCTCAGAGCGTACTACTCTAAAAGTCCCTATCTTGGTGGAATTTCTCGAGTTGTCTCTTCCTTGTTGAATTTGCATTAACGAAACTATGACTTCCATTGGTTGTGTGGTCTGATATGTGGCTACAATAGTCAATTCCACCCACACCCAAAAATGGGTGTGCATTGAAGTAGATTTATCAATGGATCTCAAAGAGTTTGTGGAGATTCAAGTCAATGAGTCTTGACACTCACAACAGGTTCTTTATATTAACTTACCTAACACGCATTTCCATTGTCAAGCCACGGATCACAAGATCAAAGATTTTCCATTGTATTTACCTCACAATAGGCCAGCTCCCAAACCCACCTCCGATATCCCCAAGAGTACTCGTGATCCAAAACTCAGAAGTTTTGGTTGACAAATATTTCAAGAACACAAAAATAACATAGTAACAATGAATTCTCTGAGAAGAGATGTTTTATTATTCAAGATCACAATACAACTATATGCTTATCTCTGGGAAGAGATATCTGATTTCTATTTCGGGTTACATCTTCATTTATACACATTTTGAAAACAGGGGGAGGATGTGGAAGGTTACCAATCTCGAGGGATATCAAGTGGTTCAACTTCCATGATTTAAAACAATACAGAATTCGAGGAATTACTATTTTTAGAAACTTACTATTTTTAGACTGCACTACTAAAATTAAAATTTGGGGCACTTCTATTACGTTTTTGGGGGTCAAAATACATCGATCAAAGCTCCATGACATCTCATCATATTCTCCTCGTTCTTAGCTTTCCAACGGTCTAAACGACGAATCAATTGAAGCTACGGTGCAAAAGTTATGGCTCCCGAAGTTCCATCATCAATTGGGATGGAACCGTCACCTGAATTGTCACCTAAATTATTGTCTAGATCATTCTTCCCTCCTTGAGAAGCAATGGTCCCCATTGCGTCAATGTTCCTCATTAGGTGTGGTAGTTGTGTCTTGATTTGATTCTTTGTGAACCACTCACCTTGGTGGCTAATCTGGCCCCTTTTGACCACTTGATAAAGTAGAATAGAGCATCCTCTTGTTGTCTTCATCCAGGTGTCCACAATCTGATCCTCCTCCACTGAAGCAAAACTCTGTGGATCAAGCTTGTCAATGTCTAGTTGTTCTGTTATGACTGAAGTGTCCAATAGAGATGGATGATATGGTTTGAGGAGCTCCACCTTGGATATTGGATGCAGACCAAGGTAGGCTGGTAGGTTCAACTCAAAAGCATTTTCTTTGTCTTTTTTGGTGATGGTGTAGGGACCATATCACAGAGGCCAAATTTTTTTGTGTGGGCCTGCAAGTCATTCCTTTTGAAGCTGCAACCAAACCTTATCACCCACAGTAAAATGGTGTGCAATCATATGTTTGTCATGGCATTGCTTATACTTCTGATTCATCTTCTCCAAGATGTCATGAACTTGTTGCTAGCTGTGTTGCATTTGTTCAATGAACTTTGTTTCTTTTGTGGTTGAGAACAGAATAACTATTTTAATTGGTGTCATGGGTTGGAACCCGAAGCATACTTGGAATGGACTGTGCTTGGTCGAGCTATGCAAGGCCCGATTGTATCTATGTTGTATGAAAAGAAGCCCCTCATCCCATGTACGTGGATGTTTGGAGTGATACATTTGAATCATGTGAACAATCAAGCAGTTCACCACCTCTGTCTGACCATCAGTCTATGGATGGAAAGCTGTAGACTTCATCAGCTTGGTATCCATCATCTTCCATAGAGTGGATCAGAAGAGGCTCAGGTACCTATTGTCTTGATCTGAGATAATGGACTTGGGGAGACCAAAATAGAGCCATATATGTCTAAAATATAGTTGAGCAGTTTCTTCAGTAGATATATTTTTCTTACAAGCATTCATGAAAGCCACTTTTGAAAAATGATCAACTACAACAAAAATACAGTCCTCGCCATATTTTGAAGTGGGCAAACCTGAGAGAAAATCCATTGAGATAGATTCCCAAGGCCTGGTTGGTTCTGGCAATGGCGTGTACAATCTTTGCTTCTTATTTGTTGGCTTGGCTATCACACATGGGGTGCAAGATTTGAGGTACCTTTCCACATCCTTTCGCATATGGGGCTAGTAGAAGTGTTTTTGAAGAACTACCAATGTCTTTTCTACACCAAAGTGTCCAGTTGTCCTAGTAAAATGTGCTTCCCATATCATCTTATGTTGCTCTATAGCTGGAACACAGATGTGCCCCATATGATAGAGGACATTATCTTTCAAATAAAAATTAGAAACATGTTTACCTTTTTGAAGCACTTGATATGTATTAGCAAAGGCAGGATTTGCTTCATACAGAGCACCCCAAGTGGCAGTCTCATATCCACACAGGTCAAGAACTATTATGAGTGTAGTAATTGGTGGGTGGCTTAGACAATCTGCAGCTGTATTTGAGCTCCCCTTTTTATGTTTAATTATCAGATGAAATTATTGAAGATATGTGGCCCACTTTTGGTGCCTCTCATTTTATAATGTGCTCTATGTCCGGATGAATTCCAATGGTCTGTGGTCAGTGTGGATGACCGTATCTTTCCCCAAGATGTAGTGTTTCCATTATCTTCAGGTTTGCATAATGGCATAGAGCTCCTTATCATATGTCAAATATTTCTTGACTGTATCATTGAAATTTTCACTGTGATATGCAATAGGATAGCCATGTTGCATGATGACAGCTCCCATGGCATATTTAGATGCATATGCCATCAACTCAAAAGTTTGATGCAAATTTGGCAAGGCAAGAACAGGGGCTAAGCAAAGTTTGTTCTTCAAATTCTCAAATGCCCTTTATTGTATTTCACCCCACTGAAATGTAGCTTTAGCTCCTCCTTTAGTCACTTGGGTTAGTGACCAAGCAACATGTGAAAATCTAAGAACAAACCTGCAATAGAAATTTGCAAGACCTCAGAAGCTATGAAGTTCTGTGAGGGTCCTTGGTGTAGGCCATTCTCAAATAACTTGAATCTTTTTTGGGTCAATATGGACCCCTTCCTCATTCATAATGTACTCGAGGTACTGAATTGTTGTCATCCCAAATGTGCATTTGTCAAGATTTGCATACAACTTGTGCTCCCAAAGAGTTTGAAGCACCTTACAAACATGTTGCAGGTGTTCTTCCCATGTTCTGATGTAGCTAAGTATGTCATCTAGGTAGACAACAACGAATGAGTTGGTGAAGGGTCATAGGATGTCATCCATCATCCTCATGAAGGTTGTAGGTGCGTTAGTTAAGCCAAAAGGCATAACCAACCATTCGAAGAGCCCCTCCTTAGATTTGAATGCAATCTTCCAGACATCAATGGGATCGATGGGAATTTGGTGATAGCCAAATTTGAGATCAATTTTTGTGAAGAACTTTGCACCATAGAGTTGGTCCAGCATGTAATCAATCCTGCGGAGAGGATAATGATTCTTCACAGTGATTTTATTTAGGGCTTGATAGTCAATGCAAAGCCTCCATGTTCCATCTTTCTTTGGTACCAGGACAATTGGGCTGCCATAGGGTGAAGAGATTGGCCTGATGTGACCCTTTTGGATCAATTCTTGAATCTATCTTTTTATCTCATCATTCTCCAAAATTGATCTATGATACACAGGACTATTAGGCAAAGGTGATCCTAGGATCAAATCGATAGAATGTTTTACCTAGAAATGTTGTGGAACTCATGTGGGTGACTTGAATAAGTCATCATATTCTCTTGTGATTTGTCCCATCTACTTCCGTTGTTGTGTTGATTGTGTAGTCAAGACTGCAACATCAGCCTTCTTGGATTTATGTGGTTTGACCACCATGAGAATGAATTGCTTTGTCTTTTCCACAAATCTCTTACATTGCTTGGCACTGATTAGGGAGACAGATGTGGGAGGTGGTACCTCTGGTACCCTGTAGCACTGTGTTCCAAGAGTGAGGGTGATTCTTTAGGTTCATGATTCATAGATGCCATGTCGATCATATATGAACGGCTAACAAAGGAGTACATCACAAACATCTAGATTGACCACATCACACAAGACTTCATCTTGGAAAGGTTTTATTGCATATGAAAGAAGACATTGATGGGTGACACAGAGGTCTCTCCCTGGGCTCAACCATCTAATATTGTATGGCTTTGGTTGAGGCTTCATGGATAGATTTAGACTTTTCACAACTTTAGCAGAGATTAAATTCTTTTGGCTCCCACTATCAAGAATGAAATGCAAAGGCTTACCTTTTACCTATAATTTGGAGTGGAACAATCTTTCCTTGTCATTTGGCCTTTCTTCATGGGTCTGTGATGAAGTGATGATGGTGTCAGGCTCAAATTCTACAATCTCTTCTTCATCCTCTTCGACTGTAGGTTATGTATGAGACAAAGTAGTAGATGTCAAGTATTGTGACTCAAAAAGTAGTGACTTGATGGCTTGACATTCTTCCTTGGAGTTAGTTCCAATTTTGTGGTAATCACACCATTTTCCAACCTTCCCCTTCTAGGGTTTCTTATCTTTAAACTCCTTTTTCTTTCAATTTTGGCCTCATGTTTGACCTTCCTTGTCACTTTTCCATTTTGAGGGCTGACTCTTCATATTCTGTCTGCCATGCTTCTACTCAATCTTCACTGTGAACTTGTATGCCTCACCGAGGGTTTCCAAATTGAAGAGTTCCATTTCCCCCCATATGTATCATTGTAGTCCACCATGATATTTGAGAGTCTTATGTTTCTCACTTTCTTGGATGCCCAATCTTACAGACAAAGAATGAAAAATGTCTTTGTAATATTGAACAGATTGGTCCTTACCTTGGTGAAGTTATTGCCACTATATGTACATATCATCATATGCTCCAATGGAATAGTATTCTTCCTTTATCACTTCCATGAAATCATCTCAGGTAGGTTCCACCTCAATGCCAATGTCATCTATACTTAACCTCTTTTTATACACTTCCCACCAATTTTTCATGGACAATGATGCTTTCAAAAGAGCAAAAGTGATCTTTTCTCCATTGATGAATTTATTTACAGAGAAGTAGGAAGATAATTGATCCAACCAATTTTCTACTATATCATCATTAATTTTTCCTTCAAATGTAGGAATATCAAAATTTACCTGAACCTTGAAGGGTATTGGGGCACTGAAAGGATGTTCCATGGATGAGGAGCCAGGAAGTGCAAGTGAGGAGCCAAAATTTCTCATCAAGAGTTATTGAAGAATTTGAGAAAATTATTGCAGCATCTATGCTTGTTTCCATTTGAGGGATTCATTCACTATTTCCTTGAAAGGATCAGATGTCTCGATGTCATCCACCATTTGAAGTCATTTAGAGCGAATAGGTGGATAGTTTGGAAGCTCTGTTGTTTTCCACCCAAGCTTCTTATAGCCTGACCTCATCCTCAAGATCATACACTCTCAAGACAAACCACTCTGATACCACTGATCCAAAACATAGAAGTTTTGGTTGACAAATATTTCAAGAACACAAAAATAACATATTAATAATGAATTCTCTAAGAAGATATGTTTTATTACTCAAGATCCCAATATAACTATATGTTTATCTCTGGGAAGAGATGTCTGATTTTGATTTCAAGTTACATCTTCATTTATACACATTTTTAAATTAGGGGGAGGATGTGGAAGGTTACCAATATCGAGGGATATCAAGTGGTTTGACTTCCATGATTTAAAATAATACAGAATTCAAGGAATTACTATTTTTAGAAACTTATTATTTTTAAATTACACTACTAAAATTCAAATTTGGGGAGCTTCCATTGAGTTTTTTAGGGTCAAAATCCATTTATTAGATATAAACGCCATCTCATCATGTTCTCCTTGTTCTTAGCTTTCCAAAAATTCAAACAGTGAGTCAATTGGAGCTACGGTGAAAAAGTTATGGCTCCTAGAAGTTTCATCATCAATTGGGGTAGAACCATCACTCGAATTATCGCCTGAATTATTGCCTGGATCAACTCAAGAGGATGGGTGTAAAATTATTATGGGATGAAAAAATAGAAGTAACAAGGGGCCCACTCATCAAACTCTAGTGAAAAATAATAAACCATCTTTATGCCTAGAGCACCTTTGTTATAGCTCAACCTATTAGGGAATTGCCTACTAGCACTAAACCTGCTAAGGAGCATGCCCATTATGAGGTGTAATTGCCAAAACCCCATTTCTATAGTACGCCCATGGCCACAAATGTTTTGGCCAATTCTTAATTTATTCATAATTTTCTCTTGATAGCTTTGTTCTTCTACCACATATTGTCACCCATTCTAGCACAAGCAAGCACTCACGCACTCCCTCACAAGATTCCCCAACTCATTCTTTTAGTCCCTATTTTTTGGAATTTATAGAAGAGACAGAGTATGTGATCGAATTGGTGGCCAACTAGGTTGCTCAGTGTCAAGAATTATTTATCTCCGACAGTGAACAATTCTTGAAGAACAAATATGAAGCTCTTGAAGGGCTCAATTCTGAAGATATGTATCTTGATACCTATAATCTATGAATTGTTAGTCATGGAATGTTCAAGGTCTAACAAACTCAGCTTGTAAGTATGTGGTGAGAGATTTTAGGAAAAAATTTGTAGATATGGACTTTCTTTGTCTATAATAAATTAAGATGGTAGGTTTGCTTCCCTGCATTATCAACAAAGTGATATGGCATGGTAGTTTAGTGCTGACAAGCAATCATGACTTAGGTCATAGCGGCTTTATGACATTTATTTCTTTGAAATGGTGGCCACATTTTTGGATTCTGAATGTGACCGTGTACATTGTGTCATTTGGGCCCTTTTCAATATTGAGAACCACTCTTTTGGCATCATTAGTGTTTATGCTTCAAATGATGCACATGAAAGGATGACTTTATTACAGTGGCTTGCCAACTCATTACCTGATGTCCATTGGGCAATTTGTGGTGACTTCAATATGGTGGAACAACTTGATGACAATTTAAGCCTTATACCAATGAGATGGTCCACCAGTGAAAGAGAGGTGTGGCTTTTTATATGAAATAAATTTGAGTATTATGACCCCAACATCATTCATCATCCCACATCCAAAGTTTGGTACACTTGGACCAACATTCAAAGTGGATATGATTACATGTTAAAACGTCTTGATCAAGCCATGTTTTCCATTCAACCATACTTCTCCTCCGATAATAAATTTTCTCTACTGGTGGAAGCCTTTCCATAATTTATCCTTTCAGACTGTTTCCACTTCCACTTTATTTGATAGTTAAAAAGCCAAACATTCAAAAAAAATAGCTTTTTTAAATATAGCCCTGTTGGCCCATGGTCCCACCTTGGCCTACATTAACTGGGTTTAGAACCCGATATCCTTGCCTACTCAGTATCCAAGTTGGATTCAATGGTGGGTTGATGGGCTCAATTAAATAGCTAGATTCTTGAAATATATGGCCGTCAACTAGTCAAGATACAGAGGCGTTCTTACTCAGCCAGCTCCTTAGAGTTGAGCTGTGTGGTGGTGGAGATTAAAAAAACCCCTTCAATGATCTTCTATAATTTTAGGTGGCTAGATTAAGACAAAATATCCAAAGAATAGACATTTATAATTCTCAAGGAGCTCAAATTTGAGCATGTCCGCACTATCTCAAAGTGGAGGATAGAGTTTCCAATTATTTTTTTCAAATTCTCAAAGCTAAAAATCCCTCCCAGTAAATCCAATCCATCCAAGAGGATGGTCATCGCCTCACTAAAATGCTTGATATGGTCAAAGCCTTTGTTTCGACCAAAGTGAGATTCTATAATTTTAGGTGCCTAGATTGAGAAAAAATATCCAAATCATAGACATGTATAATACTCAAGGAGCTCAAATTCAAGTGTGTCTGCACTATCTCAAAGTGGGAGATAGAGTTTCCAAAAAAAAATTCAAATGCTCAAGGCTAAAACTCCCTCCCAGCAAATCCAAGCCATCTAAGAGGATGGTCATCGCCTCACTGAAATGCCTGATATGATTGTATGCTAAAATGTCTTGATCAAGCCATGTTCTCCATTCAACCATACTTCTCCTATGATAATCACTTTTCTTTGTCGTTGGAAACCTTTCCATAATTTATCATTTTCAATCATTCTCCTATCCACTTCCACTTTATTTGGTAGTTTAAAAAGCCAAACATTCAAAAAAAATTGTTTTTTTTAAATACAACCCTGTTGGCCCATGGTCCCACCTTGGCCCACATTAAGTTGGTTTGGAACCTAGTACCCTGGCCTACTCAATAGCCAGGTTGTATTCAATGGTATGCTCATGTGCTCAATCAAATGGATAGATTTTTAAAATATATGGCCATCAATTGGCCAATATGCTGAGGCGTTCTTACTCAGCGACCTCCTTAGAGTTGAGTCGTGTGGTGGTGGAGCTCAAACAAAAACCCTTCAATGCACTTTTATAATTTTAGGTGGTTAGATTGAGATAAAATATCCAAATCATAGACATGTATAATGCTCAAAGATCTCAAATTCAAGTATGTCTACACTATCTCAAAGTGGGGGATAGAGTTTTTAAATGATCAAAGCTAAAACTCCCTCCTAGCAAATCCAAGCCATCTAAGAGCATGGTCATCACCTCACTGAAATGTTCGATATGGTCAAAACCTTTACTAAATATTAATAATAGGTCTTCATAGATTGAGAACCTTCCCTGGAGTGATAACGAGCCCTTGACCAATACCTCTCATTTTTTCTAAGTATTAAGTCACTCCTTCTCAAAGGGTTGCATGTGATAGACAACTCTTTGTAAAGTATTTATATGAGGTAGTTGTGTATTTGGTCAACAAAAAATCTCCTCATTTGATGGCTTTTCATGTGAATTTTAAAAAATAATGTGAGATATTTTTGGACCTAATCTCTATCAAGTCTATCTTGAAGCCTTCCATAGATAGTCCTTGGGCCCAAGTATCAACAAAGGGAACATCAAGTTAATCCTAAAATTTGGTGACCCTGAATTAATTTACAATTGGAGACCTATCACTTTTCTTAATGTCTCTTATAATATTATTTCCAAAACATTAGCTCTGTGGGTCTACCACTTTTTGCCTATAGTTATTCAACCCAAGTAGACATGGTTCATTCAAGACAAATATATCCTGGATAATGTTATTGGTATGTGGGATGGCATGGAATGGACTCAATGCTGCAATTAGAAGGCCATGTTTATAAAAATTGAATTTGAAAAATCATATGACTATATAGAATGGCCATTCATCTTGGGTATGTTTCAAACTTTGGGATTCGTCCCTACCTTATTATAATCAACTCGTATGATTTTTGTTGATGCCTCTAACTTTATTTTAATTAATTGATTTAGCTCATAGTAGGGTATTTTTATATCCATTAGACACAATTGCTTGTTGGCTTTAACTCTTTATGTTCTTGTTGTTGAAGGTTTCAGCTACCTGCTTGCCAATGCCCAATCTCAAGGCCTTGTACATAGCATTTTTTTGTTAGTCGAGGATACCTTGTAACTTCTTAATGGGAATTTCATGGATGATTCCTTACTCAATCTCATTTATGATGAGGATAATATTATTAGTGCCATGCATTATTTTGATATTTTTTGTCTTACTTCTATTTCTTCCATTCAATGACATAAAACTAGTGCTATAGACTTTCTTTCCTCCCCTCGCCTCTCTGGATGGCTTGTTATGAGTGTAAGTTGATCCAACACGATGAAATTATTAAGTTCTTAGGCATCCATTTTAATTTATAGGCCTTCCCCTCTAGACATTAGCAGTATGTGGTGGACAAGGTGGAAAATAAATTATATTGGATCACCAAACCATTATCGTCAATTGGAAAATTTGAAATTTTCTCTAAAGTGTTTGTAGCTACTAATGTCTATTATTCATCATGTTGGGTGCCTTCCAAGAAGTTGGTCTAAAAGCTATAAAAATTGCTCAGAGACTTCATTTGGGATAACACCTCCACTAGAAAAGGTTTTCACAACATGGCATGGGAATATTGTTGCCTTCCCCAGGAAGAAAGTGATATGGGATTTATAGATGTCTCTCATCAAGATTAGGCTCTCTATGTCAAATATATTATCCATGTCATTGAAGGAATCAAAGCCTAGAAGGTGTTTATTTATATTTGTGTTGCTCAAGGCTCCCCTTATGGATGTGTAACATGGAAAGGTCTTAGTTTTACTAACCTCCTCACTATTGTCACCCTTGTGAAATTTGTGGGATGTGATAAAAATTATCTATAAAGATTGGGAAAGAGTTAAACCTTGAACATTTTTGGGTTTATAGATGGCCTCTCTATCAATTAGCATTCCCTATGGTGGTCCCCTATCATTAACTTTCATGCAATTCCTCTTGCAGAGGTTCATTGGATTCACTCCCTTAATATCTTTCAAACACTCACTTTTGGATCCCCTAAGATGAATTCAAAGGTAAGTATAATCTCTCTATTGCATGTTGTTGTCACAGTTTTTGAAATTTTAAAAATTGTCAAAAATTGAATTAATTTTCAGCTAATTTTTTGTTTGGATCTAAAATTTTTAATTTAAAAAAAATGAAAATTAATTAATTAATTTAATTTAAAATCAAATTTGTGAGCAAAACATTTTATTTTTTCCAAACCATGCAAATTCCCTATAAAGTTTCCATGCCATGTAAAAAGTGTCAACTTCTCCCACAAGTGTGTAAAAGTCTCATTAACTCTTTTCAAGCTATGCAAATGCTTTATATTTTTTCTCAAGTTGCGCTCAATTGCCTAAACACATTTTCAAGTCCTGCAATTTTGTATTTCCACCTTTGCATGTAGTGCAATTATAAAATTTAAAAAAAAATAATAATGAAAATAAATTTTAATTATTTTAATTAAAATAGGTAATTCACTTTTTATTCTCCCCACTATCGTGCTATTGTCATAGATACTTCCCCAAGTCATGAAAATGAGTCTTGACACTTCCCTAAAACATGCAATTAAAATCTTCCCTTCTACTACCATGCACATAAACTTTATTTTTCCGTGACTGTACAATTTACTTTTTATTCTTCCCTCACCGTGTACTCTCGACTAGTCCCCCATTGCAAAATAATCTAAGTGAGATGTAAAACTTATTTAATTTCTTGCAACCAGCTACATTCCCATCATTATCTCCATGAAAATTACCACCCGCAAATAGTTTCTCAGTTCATTCAATTTGGCTTCGATCGGGTGTCGAACCCCAGACCTCACTCAATTATTTTGGCCTCAAACTTTGCTTAATTATTGTGGGGTTTTATTGAGGAGGGTAAGAAATGACAATTAGGATGAAGGAAGATGAAAAGAATGGGTATATTATATGATGGTTTATGAAGCTTTCTCCTAACCAAAGATTTATCAACTGCAATAGCCACGTTTAGTCAATTATTTGCACTACTTGCAGTGAGATTCACCGAGAGTTTACATACCAAGTGAAATTAGTATCAATGGCAAAATTCACTTCACAAGAAGTGAGTTTTCTTCAACAAGTGGCAATCAAAAATCAAAATAAATTTATTTCAAAGAGTTCGACTCGCAACATCATACACAAATGTTGAATTTTGTTTTACAATTTTTAGTTGTAAATTTTGTAAGTGCAACCTCATAAATGGAATTCATGCAAATGTATTGTGTCAACTTTTTAAGTCTCAAATCATGCAATTTTTTTTTTTTTTTTGAAGTGGTGTAAAATCACCAAAGCACTTTTACACCATTTAAGTGGTGTAATGTTGTAACTTCACTTTTGCAAGCAATGTAATTGCACCAATACACTTCCACATCACTTAAGTAGTGCATTTTTTTAAACTCACTTTTACACCATCTATAATGTAAAAAAAGTGGTTACACACCATAATCACCTCCTCACATTATAAATATGAGTGTTAGGATCATTATATGGGGCTTTTTGAAAAATAGAACTATGGGACATATTTTTGGAAGGTGAGATTGTAATACAACTCAACAAGGATCAATACAAAGAAGGAGATTTACAAACTATGTTCAGACTTTCTTCATGAATTATGACTATTTGTATGATTTATTTGTATTAAAAACTTTGCTTTCAAAACTTTTTCATAATTTTTATCAATTAATCTTAATGTGAAAATTACACAGTAGAATTTTTTTTTGAATCTATGTTTGTTATTTCCACAAATGTGAAATCTTGGTGGGGTTTAAGTAATATTTTAATTATCTTTTACAGGTAAATATGGGATGGTTGTCTTTGGTTTGCTATTAGTATTAGATAATTGTCCCTGTGTATATTTTTCACTTCTAAGGGTGTAATTATGTCTTTACCACCCATTGAATGAGAAGATATTTCCATGAGCATAGCATTTCTCCTTCTTGGGCTATTCTAGTGAATCTTTGTGTTTGGTCACCTAGAGTCATTCTTCATTTTTCTCAAGATTATCATCTCATCTTCTATGTTTAACTGGATACAATAATCTTATTCTCTTCCTTTCTCTATTTTCCATCATTCCCTTCATTCACCTCATTTCTTTTCAATCTCATTTTTGTACTTTCTTGTTAAAAGTATGAAACCCTTGTAGAAAACATTTTTGTTGTGAATAGCTCTTTCCCTGCTTTCTCATTTCAAATTTTAATAAAGGTAGCTCCGTCTGATGATAGGAGAGGAAATTTATCCCTATGTTGTTGACTAACATAAGGACTTAGATCCCACACTATTGACTCAAAGTCATCAATTTGTCCCCCTGACAAATTTTTGAGACAATAATTTTGGGTGACTCTGCTAAAAAACAAGGTGATTTACACATGCAATTTTTAAATATTTCAAAGAAACTCCCCTAGAATGGAGGTTCATGACTCCATTGAGATAAAGTACCTATTGCTTGCACCTTTATATTTGAAGAAATGGAATTGGTTCACCCCAACCCCAATGTTACCCATATCCCATGGGGGAAACATTTTGGTTCGTTGGTATTGCCCTTGCCCTAATACAATGAATTCGCTTCAGGCTCAAGGAAAATATTTCCAAAGCTTTTTAGTGAAAATGATGAAGATATAGATAACCATATCCTAGCCTTCACATTGTCATGTAACATCTTGGGAGTTATGTATGAGGATGTCACTATGAGAATTTTTGTAGAAATTTTCACTGGACCTATTTTTGAATAGTTTTGGCACCTAGAAGATGGATGTATTATGAACTTGGACTCCTTGAAGAACAATTTCCTAAATATATTTAAATCATCTATGGATGTGTGTGCATTATTTTTAGATTTATTCCAAATTTAAAAGTAAGACAATGAGAAGATGAAATATTTCATAGCACGCTTCAACAAATTATTGAGATTGATTCCTTATGTAAATCAACCAAGTCCCAACAATCAGCTTTATCTCTTCATTGATTCTCTACACTCAAATATCAAATTCATATTGATGAGGAACAAAGTAAATGACTTGGAATCTATGCAATAGAAATCTATCAAAATTGAAAATGATATGATTATGTCTACAATGTTGAAAAAAGATACTTTGAAACATGTTACAATTGTTATTAGTGATGATGAAGTGATGGAAGCTAATATATTAAATAGCCCTCAACATGTAGAAAAGATATTCCTAAGGCAAATTTTGAATCAAGCATTTCAAAATTTTGACAGAGAAAAAGAGAAAGTATTTTTTATCACATATGATTGTTTCAGTTTCACAATTATGGAAGAAAGTGAACAATTAGAAGAACTAATGATTGATTAGATAATAGATGAATAATTTGGCTTCCCCTTTAGCAAATAAGAGAAATATTTGTCTTTTTCACTAGATTGATTAAACCTCATGGTCCTAGGAGAAAATGGGTTATGTAAAAAGCAACTGATAGAACCACAAATAGAAATGAGTAATAATGTAGAGTGTGATGTTTTACTTTCTAAATGTGAAGATAACATGAAACCAATTTTCTATGAAAAATAAGATTCCTTTTATATCAAAATAGAAGAATCTGATGTCAAAAGTGAACATTCCCCTGACAATTCTTTTTCATGTCCCATTGTATAAGAATTATCCATAATATTTGAATCCAAAGAAATCAAACCTATGCAAATTGAAGATCATATTCATGCCAAGGTCTAAATTAAAAAATATGTGAAGAGAGAACAAAATTAATGGAACCCAACATTCATTACAAGAGAAATGGAAACTATCAAGGCAAAAGAGATCTATGAAGATGACGATGATAATTCATTCAATTATGAATTTGTCTGTCATGGGAAGTAATTTGGAAATAAATATCAATACTCCATTCATTTTAGAAGATAATCATATTGTGATTCTAGCTCAAAAATAGATATGTGATACACTTCTCTCTAATTTATATGTATTTAGCATAGATGCATTTGAAATCACCTAATAAAATATTTAAAAAGTTCAATATTGATCAAGAGTGCTCACAAAATATTGGAGAGTTCATAATGATTTCATTTCAAAACATAAAAGTTTTGTTGATTTGTTCATTCATAATCATCTTTGTGTGAACAGTAATTTTAAGTTCCTCTTCCCACCTACTTTGTCACTATTACCAAATATGTTTGAACCTCATAAGTCAAATCCATTGTTTTGAAATGATAGGTATTTATCTCATCCAATGAATGGTTTTGTATAGTCTTATCATTTTTCTCTACTCCCTGTAAATAGTTTTACTTTCCCTATTTGGGCTTATTTCCTTTTTCCATTTCTATGTTGGTGTGTATGTGTGTGTGTTATTTTTTTTTAAATGTAATTATTTATCTATTGCTCCTTCACATTTTGGTCTTTCTACATGCACATATTGTTAGCTATGATCTCTATCTATGAAATATCATGGGAAATCACATGATTTGTAAGAATGTCAGAATGGTCATTGTTTTAGGGTTGATGAAAAGATCACATTTTTTGAAAGAAACATTGAAGTTCTTCAGCTAAGTGGATATACAAGACAAAATAATGACATTAGATTTAGAGAATAACTATTTCAGTATTAAAAATGGTGATATGGATGTTTGTTCCTCAAATGACAAAATGGACAGGGTTTTCATGGATCTCTTCAAGTGAACAAGTGGTAAACATGTATAATTTTCATGAGTAGGAGATTTGGCTCGACAGTGCATTCTCATTTATCATACGATTGAGATAGGTGAACTGGTTGTCAGTTGATTGGATCAAGATATGAATAAAATTGTTTTGAGTAAGTGATATGACCTAATAGTACATGTTCATTTCTCAAATAATTGAGATAGGTAAATTTACTATCATTTGGTTAGATCAGGGTGCATAAATATGAACCTCGCATTCCATTTTTTAAATGAAAGTTTCATGATGACTAAAGTCGATCCTCAATCAAGTTTTAATCATTCTTGGTATCTAAATTAAATCATAAAAATTTTAGGGGAGGTTTTTCTCTTTACATTTTAGTTTGTGTGAAAACATATAATGAAAAATGCCTCATATACACAATACCTTAGGATATGTGATAACATCTATCCAGTCGAGTCCCTGATGTCCTCACATATATTGTCCATTGACATGTGATAACTTTATTATGGTTTGAGGATCCATCATCTTATCAAAGATAAGTTCTCTCTTAGTTGATCAAATTACAGTCAGATTTAAGACTCCATTGCCCAATAGATAAAATACTTGCCTACGAAACCAAAGTCTAAGTTTATTTTGTCCCTTGCAGTTTAAAATCCTAGTTGGAGCCAATTGTTGTTAGGGTTTTTAAAATTTTAAAAACTAGCAAAAAATAAATTAATTTCCAACTAATTCTTTATTTGGATCTAAAATTTTCAAATTTAAAAAAATGTAAAATAATTAATTAATTTTTATTAATTAATTAATTTAATTAAAAATCAAAGTTGCAAGTAAAACATTTTATTCTTCCCAAACCATGCAAATGCCTTTGAATTTCCCGTGTCGTGTAAAAAGCTTTCAACTTCTCTTGTAACTATGCAAAAGTCTCATTAACTCTTTTCAAGCTATGCAAATGCTTTATATTTTTTCCTGAGTTGCACTAAATTTCCTAAACACTTTTTCAAGTTGTGAAATTTTGTATTTCCACCTTTTCATGCAGTGCAATTGCAAAATTAAAAAAATTATAAATTGAATTGAAATATTTTGTAATTATTTTAATTAAAATAATTAATTCCCTTTTTATTCTCCCCACTACCATGCAATTATCGTAGATACTTCCCCAAGTCATGCAAATGAGTCTTGACACTTCCCTAAAACATGCAATTAAAATATTCCCTTCCACTGTAGTGCATGCAAGCTTTATTTTTCCCCGACTGTGTAATTTGATTTTTATTCTCCCCTCACCATGTACTCTCAACTGGTACCCCATTGCAAAACAATCTAAGTAGGATGTACAACTTATTTAATTTCTTACAACTAGATACGTTCCCATCATTATTTGCATAAATAGCCACCCTCAAATGGTTTCTCAATTCATTAAATTTAACTTCGATCGAGTGTCGAACCCTAGACCTCATTCAGTTATTTTGGCCTCAACCTTTGTCTAATTATTGTGGGGTTTTATTGAGGAGGTTAGGAAATGGTGAGTAAGATGAAGGAAGATGAAAAGCATGAGAGGATTATATGAGGGATTCGGAAGCTTGCTCTTAACCAAAGATGTATCAAATATAAAAAATTGAGGCCTCAATATGTGTGCACAAACTTTTAGACATTTGCTTACACTACTTGCAGTGGGATTCATCGAGATTTTACACACTGAGTGAAATCAATATCAATGGTAAAATTCATTTCACAAGAAGTGAGTTTTCTTCAACAAGGTGGCAATTAGAAAGCAAAAGAAATCTGTTTCAAAGAGTTCAACTCACAATTTCATACACACCCAAATAGCAGTAATATTGACAAGCTTCAAGATTTTATAAAGCATATTTATGTGGAAAATAGGTATAACATTGGCAGGGGTGGTGATAAACCACGAAGAGGAAAAATGGGAAATAGAGATGAAGGCTATGAAAATAGGCAACCTGATTCATACATGTCAAATTCTCATAGTCCTCCATATGAGGATCCATATTTAGATTAAATTTATGATCATTCGTGAAAAGAGTGCCTTTAATAGACTAGAGGTTGATAACAAGTCACAGAGGGAAAAGAGGGATTCCTCAACTTCAAATAATAATTATTCATTGTAATATCAGCTTCAAATCAGTATAGACACCTTGGAAAACTCACATGGATCCAAGATATCTCACCTGGAATTGAAGGATGAGAAGAGATGAATACTTTTTGATATTCCATATGCCTATGTAGCCACCAAAGCAAACATCAAATTGTTCAAAACTGTTGCACACATCCTCGATATCCTATTATCTTTAAGGTCAAAGCTTTATCATAAGGGTGGCCCTTAAGATCATCATCTCCAAAATAAATAAAGGCTCTATATTCACATCTCAAAATATATGGAAGGCCCATGAAGATCATCCATTGAGAGTAAATTCCAGCCATGGAATGGGTTAGAGAAGGTGTTGAAAGTTTAGGTGAGGATTAGATGATAATGGCCAATTGGATAGTTGAATACATATCCAAATTATAAATCCATATCACCTATATAGTGACAAATCTTCTTACAACATAAAGATACTTCAATCTTTTATGCAAACAGATATCTAACGACATGGGACTTACAAAAGATTGGTTAAGGGTACATTTGGAAATGATGTTTATTATAGGTAGTATGCGGAAGAAAAGATTGTCTAGTTATAATGCAAATTATATCACTCCATCATCTTCCCCTTTCAATTCCAATTTTAGGCTGCTAAAATAGTCGACCATGAGTAAGACCATGATGTGGAAATGGATCAACCAAACCAAGAGCAACTAGAGTTTGAACAATAATTAGAATCAAAATTATTCGAATAACAAAATCAAAATCAAGGAACTAATTGAGATGACACTTGAGAAGATTTTACACAAAAGAATTGAAGAAATAATTATATAGAATATGGTGAAATTTTCTAATTCTTTCAAGATTTATAGAGAGTGCAAAGTCAAAGTGGTGTTTTCATTTAAATATTGAATCTTGTTTTGCAATTTATAATTGTAAATTTTATAAGTACAACCTTGCAAATGTAATTCGTGCAAATGCACTATGTCAACTTTGTAGGTCTCAAATCATGCAATTTTATTTTTTTTACATTCTAAGTGGTGAAAAATCACCGAAGCACTGTTCAAGTGGTGAAATTTTGTAACTTCACTTTTGCACACAAAGCAATTACACCAATGCACTTTCACATCACTTAAGTGGTGCATTTTTGTTAACTCACTTTTGCACCATCCCTAATGCAAAAAAGGTGGTTACACACTGTAACCAACTCCCCACATTATAAATATGAGTGTTAGGCTCATTATATGGGGATTTTTTTAAAATAAAACTCTAGGACATATTTTTTAAAGGTGAGATCGAATTACAACTCAATAAGGATCAATATAAATAAGGAGATTTTCAAACTATGTGTTTAGACTTTCTTCATGAATTATGACTATGTGTATGATTCATTTCTATTATAATCGTTGCTTTAAAAACTTTGTCATAACTAATATCAATTAGTCTTAATGTGGAAATTTTATAGTATAATTTGTTTTTGAATTTATGTCTGTTATTTCTACAAATGTGAAATCTCAGTGGGGTTTAAGCAATATTTTAATTGTCTTTTACTGGTAAATATGGGATGGTTATCTTTGGTTTGTTATTAGTATCATAAAATGATATCAATGTATGTATTTCACTTCTAAGGGTGTAATTATGTCTTTACCACCCATTGAATGAGAAGAGATTTCCATGAGCACAATATTTCTCCTTCTTGGGCTATTCTAGTGAATCTTTGTGTTTGTTCACCTAGAGTCATTCTTCATTTTTCTCAAGATTATCATGGCATCTTCTATGTTTAACTGAATATAATAATCCTATTCTCCTTTTATTCTTTTCATTTCTTTATTTCTCATCATTCCCTTTATTCACCTCATTTCCTTTCTATCTTATTTTCATACTTTATTGTTAAAAGTATGAAACCCCTGTAGAAACTATTTTTGTTGTGAATAGCTCCTTCCCTGCTTTTACCTCTTAGATTTTAATAAAGGTATCTCCATCTGATAATAGGAGAGGAAATTTATCCCTATGTTACTAACTAACATAAGGACTTAGATCCCACATTATAACTCAAAGTCACCAATTTGTCCCCCTAACAAATTTTTTGAGCCAATAATTTTGGGTGACTCCGTTGGAGATTGAGGTGATTTATGCATGAAATTTTTAAATATTTCAAAGAGCCTCCACTAGAATGGAGGTTCGTGACTCCATTGAGATAAAGTACCTATTGCTTTCATCTTTTTATTTGAAGAAATGGCATTGGTTCACCCCAACCCTAATGTTCCCCATATCCCATGGGGGAAACATTTTGGTTCATTGGCTTTGCCCTAATATAATGAATTACCATCAGGCTCAATGAAGAGATTGCCAAAGTTTTTTAGTGAAAATGGTGAAGTTGCAAATAACCATATCCTAGCCTTCACAATGCCCTGTAACATCTTGAGAGTTAAGCATGAGGATGTCACTATGAGAATTTTTGTAGAAACTTTCACTAGACCTATTGCTGAATAGTTTTGGCACCTAGAGGATGGATGTATTATGAACTTGGACTCCTTGAAGAACAAGTTTCTGAATAGATTCAAATCATCTATGGATGTGTGTGCATTATTTTTAGATTTCTTCTAAATTCAAAAGTAAAACAATGAGAAGATGAAAGAGTTCATAGCACGCTTCAATAAATTATTGAGACTGATTCCTTAGGTAAATCAACCAAGTCCCAACAATCATCTTTATCTTTTAATTGATTCTCTACACTCAAATATCAAATTCATATTGATGAGGAACAAAGTAAATGACTTAGAATCTATCTAATAGAAATCTATCAAAATTGAAGATGATATGATTATGTCTAAAATATTGAAGAAACTTTGAAACATGTTACAATCGCCATTAGTGATGATGAAGTGATGGAAGCTAATATAATCAATAGCCCTCAACATGTAGAAAAGAGATTCCAAAGGCAAATTCTAATCAAGCATGTCAAAACTTTGACAAAGAAAAAGAGAAAGTGTTTCCTATCACATATGATTGTTTCAGTTTCATAATTATGGAAGAAAGTGAACAATTGGAAGAACTAATGATTGATCAGATAAAAGACAAAGAATTTGGCTTCTCCTTTAATAAATAAGAGAAATATTTGCCTATTTCACCAAATTGCTTAAACCTCATGGTTCTAGGAGAAAATGGGTTATCTAAAAAATAACTGATAAAACCATAAATAAAAAGGAGTAATAATGTAGAGTGTGATGTTTTACTTTCTAAAATTGAAGATAACATGGAACTAGTTTTCTATGAAAAATAAAATTCCTTTTATATCAGAATGGAAGAATCAGAGGTCAAAATTGAACATTCCCCTGACACTTCTTTTTCATGTCCCATTGTATAAGAAGTCTCCATAAAATTTGAATCCAAAGCAATCAAACCTATACAAATTGAAGATCATAATCATGCCAAGATCAAAATTAAAAAAGATGTGAAGGTAGAACAAAATGAATGGTACCCCACATTCATTACAAGAGAAATGGAAACTGTTAAGGCAAAAGAGATCAATGAAGATGATGATGATAATTCATTCAACTATGAATTTGTCTATCATGGGAAGTAATTTGGAAATGAATATCAACACTCCATTCATTTCATAAGATAATCATGTTGTGATTCTATCTCAAAAATAGATATGCGACACACTTCTCTCTAATTCAGATGTTGTATCTAGCACAGATGCATTTGAAATCACCCAATAAAATATTTAAAAAGTTTAGCATTGCTCAGGAGTGTTCATAGAAGATTGGATAATTCATAATGATTTCATTTCAAAATAGGAAAATATTGTTGATTTATTCGTTCATGATCATCTTTATGTGAACGGTAATTATAAGTTCCTCTTCCCACCTACTTGGTCACTATTACCTAATGTGTTTGAACCTCATAATTCAAATCCATTGCTTTGAAATGGTAAGTATTTATCTCATCTAGTGAATGGTTTTGCATAGTCTTATCATTTTCCTTTGTTCCCTATAAATATTTTTGCTTTCCTTATTTGGCTTATTTCTTTTTCTCATTTTTGTGTTGGTGTGTATGTGTGTGTGTTATTTTTTTTAAAATGTAATAGTCTGTCTATTGCTCCTTCTTTACGTTTTGGTCTTTCTACATGCACATATTTTTAGCTATGATCTCTATCTCTGAAATATCATGGGAAATCACATGATTTGTAAGAATGTCAGAATGGTCATTGTTTTAGGGTCGATGAAAAAATCACATTTTTTGAAAGAAATGTTGAAGTTCTTCAACTAAGTAGATCTGTAAGATTAAAAAATGACATTAGATTTAGAGAATAACTATTTCAAAATTAAATATGGTGATATGGATGTTTATTCCTCAAATGAAAAAATAGATAGGTTTTTCATGGAACTCTTTAAGTGAATAAGTGGTAAACATGCAGAATTCTCATGAGTAGGAGATCTGGCTTGACAATGTGTGTTCATTTCTCATATAATTGAGATAGGCGAACTGGTTGTTAATTGATTGGATCAAGATATGAATAAAATTATTCTGAGCAAATGATATGGCCTGATAGTGCATGTTCATTTCTCATATGATTGAGATAGGTGAATTTAGTGTCATTTGGTCAGATGAGGGTGCATAAATATGAACCTTGCATTCCATTTTTTAAATAAAAGTGTCATGATGATTAAAGTCTATCCTCAATCAAATTTTTAACAAGTTATAATCATTCTTGGTATCTAAATTCAATCATAAAAAGTCTAGGGGAGGTTTCTCTCTTTGCATTTTAGTTTGTGTGAAAACATATAATGAAAAATGCCCTCATATACACAATCCCTTGGGATATGTGATAATATCTATTAGGTTGAGTACCTGATGTCCTCACATACACTGTCCATTGACATGTGATAGCTTTATTATGGTTTGAGGACCCATCTTTTTATCAAATATTAGTTCTCTCTCAATTGATCAAGTCACAGTCAGATTTTAGACTCCATTGCCCAATAGATAAAATACTCGCTTGTGAAACTGAAGTCTAAGTTCTTTTTGTCCCTTGTAGTTTAAAATCCTAGTTGGAGCTAGTTGTTATCACGGTTTTTAAAATTTTAAAAATTAAAAAAATTGAATTAATTTTTGACTAAATTTTTATTTGTATATAAAATTTTCAAATTTAAAAAAAATGGAAAATAATTAACTAATTTTTATTAATTAGTTAATTTAATTAAAAATCAAAGCTACAAGCAAAACATTTTATTCTTCCCAAACCATGCAAATGCCTTTGAAGTTCCCGTGTCATGTAAAAAGCTTTCAACTTCTCCTACAACTGTGCAAAAGTCTCATAAACTCTTTTCAAGTTGTGCAAATGCTTTACATTTCCCCCCTAGTTGAATTAAATTTCCTAAACACTTTTTCAAGTTATGCAATTTTGTATTTCCACCTTTTCATGCAATGCAATTACAAAATTAAAAAAATAATAAATTGAATTGATATATTTTGTAAATATTTTAAATAAAATAAACAATTCACTTTTTATTCTCCCCACTACTATGCAATTATCGTAGATACTTCCTCAAGTCACACAAATGAGTTTTGACACTACCCCTAAACATGCAATTGAAACATTCCCTTCCACTACCCTGCACACAAGCTTTATTTTTCCCCAATCGTGTAATTTGATTTTTATTCTCCCCTCACCATGTACTCTCGACTGGTCCCCCATCGCAAAACAATCTAAGTGGGATGTACAACTTATTTAATTTCTTGCAACTAGATAAGTTCCCATCATTATCTACATGAATATTGCCACCCTCAAATGGTTTCTAAGTTCATTAAATTTGACTTTGATGAAATGTCGAACCCCACACCTCACTTAGCTATTTTGGCCTCAGCCTTTGCCTAATTATTTTGGGGTTTTATTGAGGAGGGTAAGAAATGGTGAGTAGGAAGAAGGAAGATGAAAAGCATGAGAGGATTATATGAGGGCTTTTGAAGCTTGCTCTTAACCAAAGATGAATCAATTGTAAAAGCTTGGGTCCTCAATATGCGTGTACAAACTTTTGGGAATTTGTTTACACTACTTGCAGTGGGATTCACTAGGATTTTACACACTGAGTGAAATCAATATCAATGGCAAAATCCACTTCACAAGAAGTGAGTTTTCTTCAACAAGGTAGAAATCAGAAAGCAAAAGAAATCTATTTCAAAGAGTTCAACTAACAATTTCATACACACCCAGATATCAGTAATATTGATAAGCTTCAAGATTTTATGAATCATGTTTATGTGGAAATAGGTATAAAATTTATAGGGGTGGTGATAAACCACCAAGAGGGAAAATGGGTAATAGAGATGATGACTATAAAAATAGGCAACCTGATTCATACATGTCAGATTCTCATTGTCTTCCATATGAGGATCCATATGTAGATCAGATTTATGATCATTCTTGAAAAGAGTGCCTTTAATAGACCATAGGTTGATATCAAGTCATAGGAGAAAAAAAGGGATTCCTTAACTTCAAACAATAATCATTCATTGCAATATCAACTTCAAATCAGTATAGACACCTTGGAAAACTCACATGGATCCAATATATCTCACTTGGAATTGAAGGATAAGAAGAGAGGAATAATTTTTGATATTCCAACAGCTTTAGATGATTTCTATATGCCTATGTAGCCACCAAAGCAAACATCAAATTGGTCAACATTGTTGCACACATCCTTGATATCTTGGTATCTTC
The DNA here is from genome assembly GCA_037957365.1 of Torreya grandis. Lineage (NCBI taxonomy): Eukaryota > Viridiplantae > Streptophyta > Pinopsida > Cupressales > Taxaceae > Torreya > Torreya grandis. Next base: position 1,035,592 of record JARHVA010002182.1, on the reverse strand, counting down.
AAGGGCACAACTTTATCATAAGGGTGGCCCTTAAGATCATCATATCCAAAAAAAATAGAGGCTCTATATTTACATCTCAGAATATATGGGATTCCCATGAAGATCATCCACTAAGAGTAAATTCCAACCATGGAATGGGTTAGAGAAGGTGTTGAAAGTTTAGGCTAGGGTTAGATGATAATGGCCAATTGCATAGTTGAATACATAGCCAAATTATAAAGCCATATCCCCCTATATAGTGACAAATATTCCTACAGTGTAAAGATACTTCAATCTTTGATGCAATTAGATACCTGATAACATGGGACTTCCAAAATATTGGTTAAGGATGCATTTGGAAATGATGTTTATTATGGGCAGTGTGCAGAAGAAAAGTTTGTCTAGTTACAATGCAAATTAGATCACTCCATTAGCTTCCCCTTTTAATTCCAATTTTAGGCTGTTAAAATATCTAACCATGAGTAAGACCAAGATGTGGAAATGTATCAACCAAACCAAGAGCAACTAGATTTTGAACAATACTTAGAATCAGAATTATTCGAAGAACAAAATCAAAATCAAGGAACTAATTGAGATGACACTTGAGAAGATTTTGCACAAAAGAATTGAAGAAATAATTATATAGAATATGGTGAAATTTATTAATTATTTCTAGATTGATAGAGAGTGCAAAGTCAAAGTGGTCTTTTCATTTGAATGTTGAATCTTGTTTTGCAATTTATAGTTACAAATTTTATAAGTACAACCTCGCAAATGTAATTCATACAAATGCACTGTGTCAACTTTGTAAGTCTCAAATCATGTAATTTTTTTTTTTACATTTCAAGTGGTGCAAAAGCACTGAAGCACTTTTGCGCTGTTCAAGTGGTGAAATTTTTTAACTTCACTTTTGCATGCAAAGCAATTTCATAAACGCACTTTCACATCACTTAAGTGGTACATTTTTGTAAACTCACTTTTGTACCATCTCTAATGCAAAAAAAGTGGTTACACACCGTAACCACCTCCCCACATTATAAATATGATTTTTAGGCTCATTATATGGGGATTTTTTTAAAATAAAACTCTAGGACATATTTTTGAAAGTTGAGATCATATTACAACTCAATAAGGATCAATATAAAGAAGGAGATTTGCAAACTGTGTGTTCAGACTTTCTTCATGAATTATGATTGTGTGTATGATTCATTTGTATTAAAATCTTTTCTTTCAAAACTTTGTCATAACTATTATCAATTAGTCTGAATGTGGAAATTTCAAAGTAGAATTTCTTTTTGAATCTATGTTTGTTATTTCCACAAATGTGAAATCTCAGTGGGGTTTAAGTAATATTTTAATTGTCTTTTATGGGTAAATATGGGATGGTTGTCTTTGGTTTGCTATTAGTATCATAAAATGATATCAATGTATGTTTTTCACTCCTGAGGGTGTGATTATGTCTTTACCACCCATTGAATGAGAAGATATTTCCATGAGCATAATATATCTCTTTCTTGGGCTATTTTAGTGAATCTTTGTATTTGGTCACCTAAATTCATCCTTCATTTTTCCCAAGATTATCATGTTAGCTTTTATTTTCAACTAGATATAATAATCATGTTCTCCTTTTATTCTTTTCTTTTCTTTATTTCCCATCATTCCCTTCATTCACCTCATTTCCTTTTTATCCTCTTTTTGTACTTTCTTGTTAAAAGTACAAAACCCTTGTAGAAAATTTTTTGTTGTGAATAGTTGTGAAAAGCTCTTTCCCTACGTACTCATTTTGGAAAATAATAAAGTAGCTCTACCTGCTAATAGGAGAGGGACTTTATCCCTACATTATTTGCTAATGTAAGGACTCAGTTCCCACACTATTGACTCAAAATCACCAAGTTGTCCCCCTAACAAATTTTTGAGCCAACACAAGCAAAAAATCTTATGAAGAGATTATAGTAGTCATTCTAATGGAACTACTTAACAAAATCACAATCGCTTCTTCCTGCCCTTGGTGGAAATACTGGGAATGATATGTTGATATCCCTTTCTAGAATTACACTACTCGAAAAGGTTATGAATGTCAAGAATCTAGAACAACAAACATGCTCTGATTCCACTGTCAGGAATAGGAAGCACAATTGGTTACCATGTACAAGCAACTTAATATGCAGAATTTAACCAGAAGTAACAAGTAACTAGAATTCAGAAATAACACAGAATATGAGAGACAATACCCAATTGTATTAATACTCTTCTAGAAGGAAATACAACAAAGAAGATGCCACAGTCTTCTTCCTTACACACCTCTAGGGCTCCCACACCTCTAGGGCATAAACAGTAAATCTCTTCAAGAGCTCACTCTCTCTCTTACTGTCCCAACACACAACTCAAACATAGAGTTGGTGTTCACCTCCAACCAGTCAGTATCACTACTACTAGTACCACCAGTCAGTATCACTACTGCCAGTACACAAGTGCTCCACGTACTCCAAATCTGAGTACACACTGCACTCCAAGTACACAATCATACTTCAAGTAGATCTCCCTGATCTTGCTACCTGTTGTGTTGCTATCACCTTTGATCTTGCTACCCCACAGATCTCCTTTGACCTCGCACACACACACCTGCAAATCAATGATCTTACTTACACATGTAGATCTCTCTACACCTTGAAGAACCCTTGTCCTTGCCTCACCAAGTCCTTATGATTCTCCAAACTAGTACCCTAGTGGATCTTCTACCTGATCTTGCAACAACCTACAGATCTCCCTGATCATACACACTCGGCACCCCTGTGGAACTAGGAGGAGCTACCCTTGCTCTCTTCACTCTCAAAAGGAGCTAACCAAGCTCAACTCAAAACTAGAACAAATTACAATACAACCTATGAGTCTATTATATAGATCTCATGCAAACAATAATTAGACATCTAATTACAATAATTAGATCCGTAGCTCAAGACTAAAATTAGCCTTTCAACATGCAAACAATCGGTTCGTTAACAAACTATTCGTGTAACTGACAGTTCCAAAACTGCATAGGCAACTGACGTTGGTCCATATCTGGCTAGAAATGACCGACGTCAGTTGATCCCTGACCGATGTCAATTTGCTCTGCACTAGATATGACCGACATCAGTTGATCAGACTGACGCCGATTGCTCTACAACTTAGCAACCTCTCAACAACCTCCTCCATGTCTGCATCAGTGAAGCTTTTAGCTCCACAACCTAATAATCTCCCACTTGGAGATAAACAGTTGCTCTGTACTTGTACCTATAAACCATCTAATTTGTTTCCTGGATTGTGTCCCTCTTCAAGCTCAATCTTGAAGACCAACCACCACACAACCTATGGTGCAACACCTGTCATCCAAGTAACCTACCAAATCTGAAGTACTTGACCTTGCATAGCATGAATCGCTACTGTTGGTCCCTCTCAGATACCTGAGAACCCACTGAACTGCTTTCCAGTGCTTCCTTCCCAGATTGACTACAAACTTTCTGATAGCACCCACTGCTTAGGCAAACTTAGGGAGTACACATGTACTCAACCTCATCATGTGATTGGGGACACTGTTCTGTGAACTGTCCATCCATAGGTGTGTTGCTTGATTCTGCATCCTGCACTACCTTCACACAATCATCCTGTGACAACATCAACTTTTGATCTTCCCTATCTCTAGGATTACTCATGCCAAATAATTTCGTTGCTCCCAAATCCTTCATGGCAAACCACTGAACTAACCTTACCTTTAGCTCAACAAAACCCTGTATGTCTGAACTTGCAACAAGCTCATCCTCCACATACAATAACAGGATAATGTCATGACCATTATCCACCTGGTAAGACAAACACAATGCTTACAATGACACTGACTAAAGCCATGCTTTGTCATCCACCTGTCAAACCTGTACCACTATCCTGCAACTTCCTCAAGACCATATGACCTAGCCTTCCATCTCACGTGTCCATTCTCTCTGTTCTTTAACCAAGGAATCCATTCATCTTTCAGTGCTTTTATCTTGGCTGGCAACTCTACCAAATCTTTTGTTTGGTTCTTCTCCAAAGAAATCATGCCATGCTCCCATCATTTCCTGGATCCTTCCTGCCCTACAGTGAGCAACTAGTATAAAGAAGAGGAATAACGAATTTGAGGCTTACTTACCCTTTCAGTCCTCCACATGGGCGTTTGAGACTCCTTGACAGCTTGTTTTCCACCCAAAATCCGTTCCAGTGACCGACCTCAGTCACCACACAGTCTGCATTCAACCGATGTCAGTTCCATGCGACTGTCTAGGTCATCGACGCTGGTTATCCTACCGACATCGATCTCCACCTACCCGACACCACTGACTTTGCCTTCTACACATGACTGACGTCAGTGCCTGTCTGTTCCATGCTGGTTCCTCCTGACCGACACCGGTACCTATGTTTTCTTGTGAGTGATGACTTTTTACCTGCAAGCTTACTTTGAATCAAAACCCTGTCCAAACTGCCCTACTCAGAGATATCCAGTCCCATCCACTGATCTCTATCTGTCATCTCCTCCAAGAACACCAAGGCTTTCCAGTTCTTAAGTCTATCAAACACATCTGTCTTCTGCTTAAGAACATGCATCTCCTTCTTGCTCATGTGACCAAGCCTACAAAGCCACGTCTTTACAACAGAAGAAGAATCAGTAATACAAGCAGGTAGATAAAGAGTACCTACTTTCTTACCACATGCTAATTCAAGTTCATCCTTGGTAACATTCCAATAATATACTGTGAGAGTTCCTGTGCATCTCTCATCACCCAACTTTCCTGAAGCAATTAGCCACATCTTCAAGACTGGGACCTGCATGACCTTCTTCAACACCCATGTGTTGGCCGCCTGCAATTTCAGCCGCACTTCCCCTTTGCCAATACTTTGACAAGGCTCACCAACCCCTCTATATGGGGTTGCATGAAAAGAGGCAACAGAATCTATAAACCAAGATTCTACTTTATCCAAGGAACATCCTAGAGCATCCTGTGCAACAACACCTGCAACATCTGCTTCTTTAGTTCCTTCATGCTGATCTTTTACCAACCAACAATTTTTCTTTACCTGCTCTTTCTTTCCATAACACCGTAATTGACCATTCGTGCTTTTCAATTCCTCCATTCTTAGTGTACTTTCTTTTGCCATTGCTATACTTCCACTCAATCAGAAACCCCTAAGAGTGACCTGTAATCAAACACAAACCTGCTTCCTACAACCTTAGCTCTGATACCACTTTGTCAGGAATCTAAAACAACAAACATGCTTTGATTCCACTATCAGGATTAGGAAGCACAATTGATTACCATGTACAAGCAACTTAATATGCAGAATTTAACCAGAAGTAACAAGTAACTAGAATTCAAAAATAACACAGAATATGAGAGACAATACCCAATTGTATTAATACTCTTCCAGAAAGAAATACAACAAATAAGATGCCATAGTCTTCTTCCTTACACACCTCTAGGGCTCCCACACCTCTATGGCATAAACAGTAAATCTCTTCAAGAGCTCACTCTCTCTCTTACGATCCCAACACACAACTCAAACACAGAGTTGGTGTTCACCTCCAACCAGTCAGTATCACTACTGCCAGTATCACTACTGCCAGTACACAAGTGCTCCACGCACTCCAAATTCGAGTACACACCGCACTCCAAGTACACAATCGTACTTCAAGTAGATCTCCCTGATCTTGCTACCTATTGTGATGTTGTCACCTTTGATCTTGCTACCCCGCAGATCTCCTTTGACCTTGCACACACACACCTGCAAATCAATGATCTTACCTACACATGTAGATCTCTCTACACCCTGAAGAACCCTTGTCCTTGCCTCACCAATTCCTTATGATTCTCCAAACCAGTACCCCAATGGATCTTCTACCTGATCTTGCAACAACCTGCAGATCTCTCTGATCATACACACTCGACACCCCTGTGGAACTAGGAGGAGCTACCCTTGCTCTCTTCACTCTCAGAAGGAGCTAACCAAGCTCAACTCAAAACTAGAACAAATTACAATATAGCCCATGAGTCTTTTATATAGATCTCATGCAAACAATAATTAGACATCTAATTACAATAATTAGATCCATAGCTCAAGACTAAAATTAGCCTTTCAACATGCAAACAACTGGTTCATTAACAAACTGTTCGTGCAACTAACAGTTTTAGAATCGCACAGGCGATCGACGTTGGTCCCTGTCTGGCTCGAGATGACCGACGTCGGCCGATCCCTGACTGATGTTGGTTTGCTTTGCACTAGATATGACCGACGTCAGTTGATCAGACTGACGCCGGTTGCTCTGCAACTCAGCAAACTCTCAACAACCTCCTCCATGTATGCATCAGTGAAGCTTTTAGCTCCACAACCTAACAATGATTGGCTCTTTCTACATCTCCTATGGTTGAGAAACTTAATGGCAGTTGGAATATTCAATCCTCCCTCATAGTTTAGGGGATATATTTTTAAATTGTGTGGGTCATGTGTATTAAGCCTAAACTAGGTCACTTTGCTTGGCATTTGCTTCATCAAGGGCTTCCTATAGGTAAAAGGCTAATTCAATTACGGTTCATGTAGTCATGTTACCCTTTATGCGGGCACCTATAGACTCCCATGCACCTTTTTTGGTTTTTCTCCAAAGTCCAAAGTGCATGGGCATGGATAGATAATTTTTTTAGGCCTTTTTACCTAGACCCCTTCGGTTAGTTTCACACACTTTGGGTGACAACCTATAAATTCACCTAAGTTTGGCATTCTTTTAGAGTGGAAATTTTGTTTTGGATATGGAAAGAAAGGAATTTATCATTATTCATCAATATTTCTATTATTTCTAATATGCTTCTATAAATTATAGTGCAAACCAACAAAGTAGAAATGGAGTTAGATTACCTGCAGTAGTTACTTGGTCATTGGGGTGATGCCCCTTGCTTACGTATAACATAACACCCTCCCCACTATGGAACTCATCTCTGAGAGGAGGCAGTGGCCCTCCTTGAGGTGGTTCTCATTATAGTTAATCTCATCATTTTTCTCACAACTATGATACTAATTATCCATCGTGGCATTGCTCTCCAATCCTGGCCCAACATGGAGGTTGGGGCTCTCTGCCTCCTCATCCTCTGTATGCTCAAGGTTGGGGCTTTCTATTTCCCTTGATGGAGCCACCCACCTGTAAGTTTGTAAGCTGGTAGGTAATAGCTGATAGGTAAAGGCTTCACAGGCTCACTTTGGCTATCTATCCCTCCCACATTGTGTAAGATACTGAGGTGCAAGAATATGGTGACTAGCACGCCTCTCATTCTAGATAGGACCCTATTTTTGAAGATAAATATCTTCCAATCTTTGAATCAATTGATCCTCCTGATCATGATCCCTCCTAGGTTGATCTCTTTGTTATTAATATTGAAGTGTCTCTTTTTTGATGTTCTAGATATTTCCTAGGCATGGCCTAGTTTGTTTATATTTTTAAGTTTGTTTGCTCACTTGTGTTTCCTAGGCTAAGCCTAGAGTGTTGTTGTGGTGTGCTCTCTTTCTAAAAACCTTTTTTATTAGTAGTATTATAAATATTGATATATTTATATTAATAATATAAGTTATATTCCATCAATATATATATATATACACACACAGACATAGGGTCAAATCAAAAATCATGATTGTTCATAGAGAGAGAAAATCCATATTGTTGGGTATTTAAATATATGGTCTAAATGAGCAGTGAAAGTGGAGGGATGAAATTGAAAACCCTTAATGACAAATTTGGGGTATTTGTAGCTATCATTTTCTTTCAATTCAGAATGTTGGGTTTTGGAAACTTCTTATGCAATTAGTGGATGCATGATTGTAACCCTAATTTTCAATACTTCTTATCTTGTATGCCCTACTCAAATGCAAGATTTTAGGGTTGTGAAGTGAGGACATTTTGCCATTTTTCACTACTAAGATATTCAATTTCTAATTGAATTCATTTCTTACTATTATTTTAGTAAACTCACTAAATCTATTAAAAAATGTTGTATTAAATGTATGCTAAAACATAATATAAAAAGAGTCAATGTCTTTTTGTAACAACCCCATTCTTCTCATTTATTAGGGATTTAAATAAAATTTATATAACTTAAGTAATCGGATTCAATATAATTCAGATTTATGTGTTCTATACTATAGTGGATGACATTTTTTTATAACAATGTACTTTTTGTCCTCCTTCCTCCTCTCGTGTTACATTTTGATGTTGATGTTAGTACATTCAGTCAAATATAACTCTTATCTTTGAGATTGGTTATTGTTTGAATTAAATAATCAATATATATGTTTTATATGTTATTTTAATGTTGATGTTAGTACATTCAGTCAAATATAACTCTTATCTTTGAGATTGTTTATGTTTGAATTAAATAATCAATATATATGTTTTATATGTTTTTAGTTGAACTGTACAAAGTTAGAATGATATAATCAATCATTATTTTATGTAAGACATATTATTCCTTTCATTTTGTATGTTTTTGGTGGAAATATAAGAAGTTTTCTTAAATTTTGTGGACTACCTTCAACATATTTTCTTCATTTTCATGATTGCTTATAAGAGGTAATTTAGGTTTACTTTATTAAATGAAAGTGTCAAATATTATAAGATTTATTATAATTTATGACAGTGGTGGGAGCTTCCTCATGATCATGCCACTTTGTAGAGATCTTGATACCTAAAGTATTCACCTTTAAGAGAACACTATATGGGCTCTTCATATCATGTGACTATGTGAACTCATTCTACCAACCACAGGTCTCACTTTTATCGAGCACACAATCCATGCTTAGTATGCAGAAGTGTTTATACTTTTAGTGGATTATTTAATATAATGTAACCATGTGTAGTTGTCCAATGAGCCACATGGATATTGCAGACACACACCACTTAATTTGTGAGTGGTAGTTATAAAGTGACTTGAACTTAAATAATAAATTATGGTGAACACATTTGGACTTGAGCAGACAAAAAAGTGTGTTATGATTTCAACACGTCTGTAGAGTCCATAAGAAGAAATGAACTTCAAGATCCTTGAACCCAAGAGTACATGAAGTAGACATGTGGATGGTCCAAATTTCCCAAGATGACTTAGGCCACGTGTTAACATATGTATGATTTGATTTCAAGTATGAACATTTTTATGGCTTGGGTTATTTGTGGCATTGATATTTATTTGTGTGGAGGAAATGAGGAATATTGTGATCATTTTTATGGCTTGGTGGCCACAAAGATAAAATATGGTTACGGCCAATCCGTTTATAAATATAATATGAAGTGACCGGTGATCCTTTGTACATATATTATTCTTTGTGGTGCCTCTATACTTATATAGAAGTGTGGTGACCCTTTTTCAATGACATTGTGGCCATGTAAATGAGATGGAGCCAGTATAATATTATATTAAAAATTGATGCCATATATGTATGTATGTATGTAGGTAGGTAGTTTTTATTTCAATGGCATTGTGGCCATGTAAATAAGATGGAGCCAATATAATATCATAATAAAAATATTATACATATATATATATATAAAAGATGGAGCCAATATAATATTATATTAAAAATTAGTCGTATGTATGTATATATATGTATATGTATATATATGGAATATTTAATTAGATACTAAATGTGTGTTAGGTTGTGGAGCTAAAAGCTTCACCAGGATGCAAACAGGAGGAGTTACGGAGGTTGAGGAGAGTTGCAGAATGAGTTGCAGGGCAATCGACGTCGGTCTGATCAATCGATGCCGGTCAGATAGCAGTGCAGAAGCAACCGACGTTGGTTACAAGTCAGCTGACATCGATCAGGGAGGAGCCGACATCGGCAACCTGTGTGTGAACATGCAGTTTGCATGCAGATTTTAGAAAGTCTATTTTTGGACTGTTAGTTTGCATGTTAAAGGCTAATTATAGTCTTGAGTTGCGTGTCTAATTATTTTAATTAAGATAGTCTAATTATTGTATGCATGAGATCTATATAATAGACTCATGGGTTGTATTGTAAACTAGTGCTAGAGAGTAAGAGAGCAAAATAAGCTCCTTCAGAGAGAGGAGAGCAATGGTGTGTTCCTCCTAGTGCCACAGTACCAAGTGTGGGTGCTGGTTTGGATAATCAGAAGGGTTCTTCGTGTATGTATGATCTTGGTCAGCAGGTGTGCATGGCTTCTTTTGGAGATCTACAATGGTGAGTAAGGTCTAGTGATTTGCAGGTGGCAGCAGAGAGCAGGAGATCTACTTGGACTATGGTTGTGTGCTTGGTGTACTGGTAGCATTGTTACTGACTGGTGGAGATGAACAACAATTCTGTATTTGAGTTGTGTGTTGGGACCGAGAGAGAGAGGGAAGAAGTCCTTGAGATGTGGCAAGCCTTTGAGGTGGAAGAAGAAGTGGCATCTTCTTTATTGTATTTTCCTCTGAGTGATTATTAATACAATTGTGTATTGTCTCTCATAACCTGTGTTGTTTCATATTTCTAGTTACTTATCATTCTGGTTAAATTCCGTGTTTAGTTGCTAATACAAGAGGTAATCATATGTGCTCTAATTGAGGAGCAAGATCCTGACAGTTGGTATCAGAGCAGGTTGGTACGAACTTGACAATGTGATTATATTAATCTATGACTCACGAGCTAGATGAGGATTATATATTTGATGTCTAATTTGAAAAAAAATCATATTCATTTTATAGGTTTCAGGATGTTTTAGATTTGATGATGGGTAAGAATTATCTCTTGGGAAATATTGGTAAGGTTTCCTCTTTGAAATATAATTTGGCTTGGCTTGGGGAAATAAATCGAGGTTAAATTAGTAAAATATTTATATTAATCTGTTAGATTTATTATGGATGACTTTGAATTACTTTTTACTCATTTGTGTGAGATATATTAGTGTGCATACTTAACAATGGTTTCATATTTTGTACATAGACATAATGAGTTAAAGAAAATATTTTTTTGTGGTTATTTACAAATATGAAGTGTTATTAGAAAATATTGAACATTGAATAAAATTCATGTAAATGAATGGTTCCACCAAACATTAAAGGAAGAGATTACATTCATCTTTCAATTTTTGGGTTAGTAAATGCATTTTAATATATTTATCTTATTAGTTTATAACAACTATAATATGCATTTGATCTATTATTTGTTTTTTCAAGAGAAAATTAAAAGTAAATATTTAAATTATACAAAATTAAAACTATAAATTAAAATATATTAAAAATGTGAGTATAAATAATATTATTATTAAAAAAAAAATTAGAATAGAAAATCAAGTCTAAAAAAAATGTATATACAATTAAATTAATGAAATAAAATAACTTAAAACACACAAATAAGTTACAAAAGTCTCACAATTTGTGTAAAATATAAAAGGAAACTCAATTGACATTTATATCTTCAATAAAATAAAACATAAGAGGCAGAAACACACTCAATATTTTCATATCACAGACTGATTTGATGGTGTATGGTGCTCAAGATGGTCAATAATTCTTCAATATATTTTTACTCACATTTGTAATTGAAAATCGTTATATTTTTCTGTGGCCGTTAGACACGGTGTGTGGCATGTGGGTGTGACTTCTCCACCCTTATTTTTTGTATGATAAAATATACTTGTATTAATAATTTGATATAAACACTTTTCAATCAATATATATATATATATTTTTTTTTTTTTTTTTTCCTCATTTGATTGACTCTTGATTTCACTTTTGTCCCTTCCCACAGTCGTCATTCATGACTTTGAACACTATCATTTTAATATGTTCTTCTGTGGAGCTTCACTTGACACTCTTGCCTTTCGACCTTAACACCCACCATGAGTAAAAGCAACATCTTCACTCTAAATTTCACCACCTCCACCACAGAATGCCAATCGACATGGCTCATAAACACCTTTTCTGATGGATATGAAAGATTATGCAACTCTTATATCCCACATTCGAGACTAAAATGCCTACGATAGTAATGTCGATTCACTTGATGTCGCATTTAATACGCGAGTAAAATGTAGCAGCGATAGAAATATCAGGTCGGTTACCTCTTGCCCTAAAAATATTACATGGATATGCTCTTTCGATAGAAAATATTTATATGTACACAACAGATGAAGTTGCCTCCTTATCCAACCATCCTTTATAATATGATTCCTTATATGAAATATGAGGAAGGCCGGTTGATAAGAGTAAAATCACAATCCTAAAGATGTTTATAGAAGTTTATGAGAAGAAGAAACGTATTGATATTACATACTTATATTTTGGTTTATGTATGTTGATAGTTATTTCAAACCCTCAACAACATGAAAAATAATTATATAAAATCATAATTAATTATCAACAAATTAAATTATAATTATAAATTATTTTGAAGTTTATGGATTTCACGTTTATTATGAGTATAGACAAAACCATACAAAATATTTCAAATGCATAAGTTATTTTTACATGATTTCTTATAAGAGCCATAAACCAATCAAAGAGCTCTGTTTACAAGAAGCCAATGATTCTATACCACCAAAAAACATAGTACTATTAAAATAAATGAAGGAATATTTAATTCTTTGTAATTTTCAGAGAATATATCTTACCTTCTAATTGAAAAAATAGATCTTTGTAAATAATGAAATCAAGACCCTATAGACATGTAAAAAAAAATTGACATGAATAAACGTGTCAATTTAAAAAAAAATGGCATCATTTCCAACAATAAAAATTTTCTCTGCATTCACGTCAAGCTTAACTCGCCTTGTAATGATTGCATTCCCAATTTTTAGCCTATGCATGTCAAGCTACAAAAGTAATACCCAAACTTTCTGCCGTAGATGACAAGCTCATATATATATTATATTTTTTAAAGATGTCATTTGTTGTTATCTTGATGTGTAGATCACTAACACCTCAAGATTTTAGTGTAATGGTTCATTACATTTGGTATCAAGCCTCCATCCATGTTCAAGTCTTGAAATGCGTGGATACGTCAGTATTGTAGTGTTCATCTAGGGCTCATACATGTGAAGGACCTGGTATATGGGCTATGAGGATCCTTCCTGAACAAGTTATTAGATAATTACAAATACATGGAATAAACTATGAAAATTAGCAATATATTAACTCAAATAAGAAGAATTAAATTACAATGGCATGAATTGTAAAATTGTTGGCCTCTTTGACGGGCAACCTCCTTTGAGCAAGCTCAATGCAATACAATTCATGGATGCCTTCATTGGACCTTAACACTTACTTAAATACTAATTCTATTCTAACAAATATTTCTTCCCATGCATGTGGGATAATACAAATGTGCTCCAAGGATGACTTACAAAGCATATGTGATCATAGAAACTACAACACTAATAATGCAAAGATAAAGGTAAGACACAAGTTCCTAACATCCTCTCCCTCTTAGAAAAAGCTTTGTCCTAAAAGCTTCAAATGTGGGAAGTGTTGCTGAATTTAGAATGATGGTTCCCATACGGCATCTTTGGGTTGCATGCCATGCCACTAGATTAAGACTTTTTTGATGGATCGGGAGTGAAGTTGGCAGATACGTTAGGTCAAGACTATTTCTAGTTTGAGAAGGAGGGAGCCCTCATTATCAAGTTCTAGTAAAACTATTTGCACTCATATGTTGGTTCTAAGAACTTTCTTCAAACAAGAGACATGAAAGATTGGGTAAATGCGAGAGGAAGGTAGAAGCTCCAACTTATAAACAACAGACCTAATCTATTGGAGAACTTTATATGGCTCATAAACTTAGGGGCAAGCTTGTGACACCCTTTTTGTTTCAAGGATGAGTGTTTGTATGGCTGCAGATGAGTAAAGATCATATCATCATGTTGAAAGGTGCACTCAGAGAAATGTTGATTAGTCTGTTACTTCATGTGATTTTATGCTAGATGGAGATTATACCATAAGGTATGAATAATTTTATCTCGATAGCGGAGAGTAATGTCAATTTCCTAAACCAGTGAATTATCAGATGTATATAAGAGGAGTGGTGGGGGTGTTTGACCATAAACTGCTTCATATGGAGTCATTTTAGTAGAAGTGTGGTAGCAGGTATTGTACCACCATTCTACAAGAGGAAACCATTTGACCCACTGATTTTGTTGCTCTATGACAAAATAATGAAGATAGGTTTCCATACACTTATTGATGATTTTCATCTGGCCATCGGTCTGTGGATGATAACCCAAAATCATTTTTAAATGTGTACTAAGATGTTTGAAGAGTTCTTTCCAAAAATGGCTTGTGAAGGTAGAATCACGATCTAAGACAATAGAGGTAGGAACACCATAGAGTCATATTATGTGATCAAAAAATGTCTAATGGTGGAAGCAGTGTCGAGATGGACCAAAGTGCAAAAATGAGCATATTTGCAAAGGCAATCCACTACAATGAGAATCACTTATTTTTTGCCAGATTTGGGGAAGCCTTCAATAAAATCCATGGAAATTTTGGTCCAAATATGTGTGGGAATTGAAAGTGGTTGGAGTAGAACAAGTGGGGCAACTATTTTTCCTTTAGTGCTTTGGCAAATATCACATTCAACAACAAATGTTTTGATATCCTGCTTGAGGCTTGGCCAAAAAAAATTATGGTGAACCCACTCATATGTTTTTAGAAACCTTAAATGAGTAGCAAAAGGGGAAGTATGCATCTCCTATAAAATTGGGTGTTCAAACTTGGAGCCTACCGATAACAAAAGGTGACCTTTATATCGTGACATATGACCATCCTAAGTATAGTGAGGTTTAACAGATGGATCAACAGCTAGTTGAAGAATGAGTTATTGGGTTGGGTTGTCATTATGCCACTCATTTTAAATATCATGGAGCTAGGTGGAAATGGGAAGAGATACTGCATAGAGGTGCACTAGGTCTTCAAACTGGCGAGAGAGAGCATCAGCCACCAAATTTTCCTTACCTTTTTTGTAGGTAATTTCATAATAATATCTCATGAGTTTAGAAACCCATTTCTATTGATCTAGGGAAGATACCCATTGGTCTAATAATTTATTTGAGGCTTTGATGGTCAGTTTTGATGTAAAAGTGTTGGCCAATCAAATATGGATGTCATTTATGACTTGCATGGAGGATAGCCATCATCTCTTTGTCATATGTGAAACATACCAAATTGCATCCAGTGAGGGCCTTATTGATGAAGGCAATGGGGTAGCCTTCCTCTATAAGTACAACACCAATACTTATTCCACATGCATCACACTCGAGCATAAATGGCTTGGAAAAATCAAGCATGACCAAGATTGGCATGGTGCACATGACATGTTTAAGGTGGTAAAAAGCTTGGGTAGATGTGGGTGACCATACAAATATGTATTTCTTAAGAATAGATGTCAATGGAGCTACAATTATGCCATAATCCTTGACAAATTTTTGGTAGTACCCTATCAAACCAAGAAATCCATGTAAGCTTTTGAGGGTCTTTGGTTGTGGCCAATTATCATAGCTACAATTTTGGTGGGTCAACATGAACCCCATCAGATGCAATAATATGTCCAAAATACTTAACCTATACTTTCTAAAAAGAACACTTTGAATGTTTGGCACATAGGTGGCTAGTAGAAATAACTCCCAAGCCAGTGTTGAGGTGGTGGAGGCAATCCTCCCATATAGGACTATAGATGAGAATGTCATCAAAGAAGACCAAGATAAACTTCCACAAGAAGGGGATACTTGGTTCATCAAACTTTAGAAGGTGGAGGGGGCATTAGTAAGCCCAAATGGCATGATAAGGAACTCATAGTAGCCATCATATGTGTGAAAGGTTGTCTTGGGAATGTCAGCAACGTGAAAATGAATTTGGTGATACCAAGAGTGCAAATCCAATTTAGAGAAAAATTGTGCACCATGGAGTTCATCGATGATGGGAATGAGAAACTTATCATTGATGGTTAGTTTTTTTAGATCTTGATAATTAATTTAGAGGTACCAGGAGCCATCCTTCTTATGAGCAAGTAAGACTAGTGATTAAAATGGACTAGTGCTAGGCTAAATGACCCCTGCCTGTAGGAGATCATGGATGATCTTTTCAATCTCAATATTTTGATGAAATAGGTACTAGTGGGGCCAAATGTTGGGAGGGACACTACCAAGAAGTAGTGGGATGCAATGGTCTTGAGGCTAGTGAGGTGACAATCCTGTGGGTTCCTTAAAAATTATGGCATGTTTAACCAAAAGGTTTTGCAAGTCAAAAGGTGGGTGAGAGTCTATGGTGAGGTATTATGAAGAGAAAAGAGTTGGGTAGTTACACTATGGTATCCCCATTTGATAATTGTCTCCATGCAGTGAGAGCTAACAATACTGGTGGAGCCAAGAAGAAGGCCATGCAAGGTGTATTTCTATCCATTCTCTAAGAACTCCATCCATAGTTTTAAAAAATCCCAAAGGTTTGTAACCATTGGGCACCAAGAACAACATCACATCCACCTAAATATAAAGCAAACATGTCAACCTATAGTTGCCCACTAAAATAAAAACATTATGACACTTACCCTTATAGGGTAATGTGCCTCTATTGACAATCATGCCCTCAAAACTAAAACAAGGGTGGATAAAACAATATGCTTGCTTAGATACCCGAGGGTCGATGAAGTTGTGAGTGTTCCCAAAGTCAATAAGATGGTGAGGAGTTGCTTCTTAAAATAACCTTGGATACATATTATTTGGTGAGTAGTAACTCTCACCAAAGCATGCATGGAGATTTCAGGAAGGGAATTTGAGTGCTTAAAATCATCAACTTCTTGTACAATTTATTCAGTGGTATCCTCTAGTGGAGAATTAAAATCTAATAGGTTCGATTTTTTCTCTATGCATTTGTGCCCTATAACCCATTTATCATCATAATTGTAACAAAGTCATGTTCATGACATGCACGCATTTCAATTCCTATGAGAGGTTTGATGGGGGTTGTCCTAATGTTGGGCTATAGAAAAGAGGTCTTGGATGGTGCCCAATTAGAAGTGCAATGTTGAGAAGTGATTTTGTCTTCAGTAAGCTTTGTGAGACCCAAGGTTGCCATCATGGTGTGAGGTTATAACATTTTGACCTCAGAGCGGATGGGCTCTTTGAGGCCACTAATAAAATAACTCTTAAAGAAGTCATTTGGTAACCCTTCAGTGTGATTAGACAGTTTATCAAATTCAATTTGATAATCATGAACAGTGCCTGTCTAATGGAGTTTGGTGAGGGCTCCCATAAAATCCTTGAATTATAAGGGACCAAACCTACCCAAAAGTAGGGATGCAAAAGTTTTCCAATCAGGTTCATCATTTGATTTGAGATACCAATGATACCATTGGAGTACTTCTTGTTCCAAGTGGAACGAAGCACTTAGGGCTTTATTGATGGGATAAATATTGTGAAGGTTGAAGTATTACTCAGTATGATAAATCTAGCATGTAGGATCTATACCATTGAACCTTGGAAAGTCCAATTTGGGCTCACATGGTGTGTGTGGAAGATAAAGTAATCTTGAAAGAAGACTCTTACAATTTGTTGAGCAAAAGGCCATTGTGTTGATTCAGTCTAGGCATCATATTAGTTAAATGTGTGTGTGTGTGTGTGTGCGCGCGTGCACGCTTGAAATGGATAGGAAAACTAGAGTTAAGACATGGTTAGTAAGGTAATTTTTTAATTTAGGTGAAATCAAAAGGGATAAAGGTACTTTTACTAGTTTTTTTGCATAGTTTGAGTATGATTAACGAAGATGAGGGCAATTTCAGAAGCAAAATGGAAAAACTAGAAAAGTTATCAAAGAGGGAAAAAGGATCAGAAAAGGGAGATGAACATTGTGGAAAAATTTTGAGGCAAATGGACAAAAATTGAAAAGTTATAGCAAAACTTGAAAAAAGAGAAAATTAAGATTTACGAGAATTAGAAGTGCAATCAAGATATGGGACCTCAAGGAAGAAAATGTGAAGAATAGAATCTTAGGTGTCCCAGTAAATTTTGAGAAGAAATGGGGCTAAAATGGAGAGATATGGAAAAAAAATGAAAAAAAATGTCATGTCTGGTGACAATTCCTCTGATACTCTGTGGATAGTTTTCTGAAGTCGATAAGATGGAGATGGACCCCAAGTTTGAATGGTTACCTAAAAGTTTTTAGAAATATTTTTGGCCACCAATGTCTGAATGAGTACTGCTCTCCAAAAAATTTATGGCCATGAAATTGCCCCTAAATGACAACTCTTAGTTTTCCTCACAGGTGGGAACTAGTCAATCAGGATGGGGTTGTTGCCCTTTTCACTAACAGGTTCACTCAGTGGACTAGCTACTTTGGGGTTCCTATGGTACTCCTCACAATGAGTTTTAGGGATTATGCCCAAGCACTTTCCATAGTTATGCAAACATGTTTTTACACTGATCTAAAATAGATGATAGGATTCACATGAGAAAAACCACAATGCGGCTGAGAATAAAAATAGTTAATACTCATACTAATGATGGCCTATTGAAAAAATAAAACCACAGATCTAGATTGTGGTACAAAAGGGCTGGAAAAGGATTTTTTACCATTTTCTAATCACCAGGGTCTTGTTCTGATAAGGTGAGAGCATACAGTGGGTAGCAAAAAAAAATTGGCCCTGGAAAGTGCTCTAATACCAAATGTGAGGATCCTTCTTGAACAAGTTAATAGATAATTGTAAATACACAAAATAAACTATGAAAATCAGTAATATATTAACTCAAATAAGTAGAACTGAATTACAATGGCATGAATCATAGAATCACTAACCTCTTTGAGGGGGAAACCTCCTTTAAACAAGCTCAATGCAATACAATTCGTGGATGCCTTCATTGGGCCTTAACACTTAAATACTAATTCTATTCTAACAACTATTTCTTACTGTGCATGTGGGATAATACAAATTTACTACAAGGATGACTTACAAAGCATATGCATCCATAGCAACTACTACACTAATAATTCAAATAGAAAGGTAGGACATAGGTTCCTAACACGGGCACGAATCCAACCTATAGTTTGGGCTTCAAAAGCATGGTGGGATGTTATGATCTTCATGTACAAATTTCACTAACATCACAAGGTTTTTATTTAATAGTTCATTATATCATTAGTGTCATCATTAGTTTGGATTAATAACACATCAAACTAACCTGTACATCTTTACATATGCATTAAAACCCAACTCAAAATAATTAATGTCATCGAACGCAACAAATAAATATCTACATAACAAAGTTTCTAACATGGTAAAAGGTACCCATGACATCACTTGGATTTAATTACAACTCATAATTTCATATATGTTACATGGTCATTGAAGGGTTAGTGCATCTTGATCGACAAACCTTTAATCCTACGATGTGGGATAATTAGGTATCACTAAGAATCAACAAGGAAACATGATTATATGTGTGTCAAGCTATGAAAAAAACATAATGTTTCAAACCTACAACCCACTTTTACATAAACCTCAAAAAGAGCCATAAACCATTGGCATATATTTATTTACAAAAATATAATGATTCCATGTCGACAAACAACATAACACTATAAATAATTAATAAAACCAATTCTTTGTGTTCTTCAGATTAAGGATCTTATCTTGATCTAATGCTAACCTCGACCACCTTTTAGTTAAAAAAAATATTTGACAAGAACAAAATCATGACCCTATAAACCTATATATAATTTTATGACATGAATAAATTTATTGATTAAAAATAAAACTGACATTAGTGTCAATAGAAAAATTGAGACAAATAAAAAAATGCTCGCCACATTCATACGGAGACACAAATTCAAGTGTAACCCACCTCATAATGACTACATGCCAAATATTCTAAAAGTTGAGATGGAGAAGTTTTTTAAGACAAGGATGATGATCTCCTCAAAATTTATGATAGATTCAAAAGTATTTCCCACATATAGTCCCTATCCATATTGGAAAATAATCCACCCATGTGCAATTAAGGTGGATGTTTTTCAGATGGAGAGGCATTCGTTGAAAAACTCTTACTTTGAGCAAGCGAATGAACCATATAGTGCTTTAGTGGGTACCTCAAAGTCAGATCAAATTATTCACCTACAATATGTTAAGAAAGAGCAAGACATTTTAGGGTCAAATTATGGTTAGTTGAGTGATGTGCTAGTAACACTTTGTGATAAAGACGAAGGAATGGATGAAACTAATAGTTATTCATAGTCATCTTTGGATGGAAAACATTTTGTGGATGTTGGATATGGTATCGTGTTGGATCATGATATTAAAAGGTATATATAAGATAAGTTAAAAAATAACTTGGTAAAGCCTCATGATTATATTGATAAAGGGTTTTCGAGCAAGATAAATAAATTGGTTGAATAGTGTTGTCCCCCAAAAGTATCACTCATTTTTGGGACAACATTTGAACTATTTTGGTCCTACATACCAAAATTGTCTCTTCCCTTTCCGAAATTTGTCCTGGGCATTCAAATTTTTCATTTTTCAAACTTTTCAAGATTGAATCTACGGACTCTGCAAGCCAAGTTCAATGGGCTTTACAGGTTGATTTCTACAGACTTGATTTCTACGAACTCTGCAGGCAGGTTCATTTCTATAGGTTCAAAGACTTCTACAGTTGGGTTCAAAGGTCTTCTACAAGCAGGTTCAATCAAGGTTCAACATGTTCAATGCATTTGCTTCAATAGGTTTAAAATCTCTCAACACAACTACGAAGTTCAATCGGCAAAGTTCATTGTTTTGGTTCAATCAAATGGTTCAATGCTTCGGTTCAAGGATTCGTTTGAACCATTGAACCAAAGCTTGGTTCAAGGGTTGGTTTAACGTCTTTTGGTTCAAAGGCGAGTTCAAACAAATGGTTCAAAGGTGGGTTCAATGAAGTGGTTCAATGCTTTGGTTCACTCAGTTGGTTCATCCACTCGGTTCAACATTTTGGTTCATCCGCTCAGTTCATCACTTCGGTTCAATCAAATGGTTCATCAGTTGGTTCAAAGGCTTCATTTGAACCTTTGAACGAAAACCTGGTTCAACGGTTAGTTCAATGCTTTGGTTCATTCAATTGGTTCATCAGCTTGAACCATTTTGGTTTAAAGCTTAGTTCATCAGCTTGGTTTAATGTTTGGTTCAACCAAGCGATTCAACGTTTGGTTCAATCAAATGGTTCACTCAGTTTGTTCAATCAAAGGGATCATCGACTTAGTTCAAATAAGTCTCTTGAAGGACAAGTGCCCTTGCAGAGGGCACTTGGTCAACAAAAGTACCCTTCAGAAAGGTCATTTTCAAAGAAGGCCGCAAAGGTAATTCTTTCAAATTTTTGTTTAAAGAATTCAAAAAAGTCTGAAGGAATTTGGGAAAGTAATTGCGAGCAAAAAATCTTGAAGAAATTTCCAAAGAAGCAAAGGCAAAGTGATCGAACAATTTCACAAACTTTTTGTCCGCAGGAAATTTCCACATACTTTTTGTCCGCAGGAAATGTCTGTAGAATTTTTGTCCATGGGAATTTGTCTGTAGAGAAAGCTCGGGGAAAATACCTATAGAGAAAGCCTGGGGAAAATGCCCACGGGAATTTTTTGCAGGAAATGTCCGCGAGAGACTGCCAAAGCCCGAAGGCCATTCAAAGACCACCCAAAGGGTAGATACCCTTGCGGGGGGCTCTTCCCAACCCAAAGCAGATCATTTCTTAAGGCCCAAAAGGGCAGGTTCTTTCTGGGAAAGTGCCAAACAAAAAAGTTGAAGAAGGACCAAGGGGTGACGCGCTTGAAGACATCAAATTCAAGACAGTGAACTAGTCATTGAAAACGTATTGACGGGTGTGCGAATGTCAGATTCAAAGCTCATAAAATAGATGTTGATCCTTGTAATCTACAAACTCAAATGCATTCATAGGCTTTAAGGCCAAGACCAGCAAAAAGTGAGGAAGGAACAGAATAGCAAATTGAATCTAGGACCTGATTCAATTAACCAAAAAAGAAGGAACGATGAAGGAAGGATCCGATCGCCAGGTGGACATTGAAAGTTGCAAACTTTTGATAGCGTGACTTGTTTCTCTGCATTGAGAAAAAAAATGGGCAGATGCCCCTAATTTCCAACCTGTCTTCTTAATATTTTTCAATGCAACATGATGTGTTACTGTTCCCGAGTCCTTCTTGAAGTGGCTATATAAGGGACTCTCTTTTATTATAAATACATCTCTTTTTTTACAATTGAAACGAAACTCTGCCCAAATTGAAAGGCATTACTAAGACTTTGAGCTTAGATTGTTGATCATATTTTGTTATTGGAATAAGAAAGCAAGTGATTTTTCAGACTTTGTGCTGTAATATCTTTGTTGTTGCGGAAACTATTCTTATGTCTTTTTCCTTGATATATTTTCTGTTCCTTTAATTCAACAAGCAGAATTAGTGAAAGTAGTCAGGAAGGTGTCCTGAAGAGTCAAGTGTGGAGAGACTTTGTGCCCCCATAATTGCCTTTAGTGTGTTTTCTTTTCATTTCTGTGTAAAGGACCTTGGGACGACTTTGTGCCCTCATTGTCCTTCGTATCTTACTCTTAAGCAATTCAAGTGGAGACTTTGTGCTACATCTCAATTTGCTAGTTATTATGTCCTTTGCTATTTGCTGTTACTACTAGGAGTATTCTTGTGGTTTGTTGAATAGTACTTCTGAAAGAAGAGTGCTTTCTGTCATTTCCCTTGAGTTTTTCCTTTGATCCGCATGCATCATCTCTGAAAAAAGAGAGATGGATGGTCTGTCCTACCCTTGAGTATTATTATATATATATATATATATATATATATATATATATATATATATATATATATATATATATATAGCATACCTATAGGGAACCTCCCCTTGATGAGAGGTGAGATCAGTCCCCTTCTGATGTGGTAAACCTACACATTTGGATGACTAATCTTCCTACTTTGGCTGATCAGACCTATTTTGTTTATTTGATTGAATATTTTAGAGGTAGGAAATTTTTTGATGTATTGTATCTTGATAGAGAACATTTTTCCTGGCCAATTGTGTGGACAAATTCTAGTCAAGGTCAGTATTAGATCAAGGCAAAATCTATAAATGCTTATATGTCATTTGAATAATTCAAATATCTAGTTGTGTTTTCATTATTTTTTATAATATTGTGTTATTTAAGGGTATGGAATAATTGTATTGTAATGCAAGATAAATGCATTCATTATGATTGTCTGTGTGATTTATAAATACCAGTGGTGGTGGTTTAGAATTAATAGCTATAATTTTTAAAAAAATATGTTTTTCTCAATAAAAACATTTTTTTTTTTGGAATCTCTTTAAAAGGCACCTAAAAACATAATGCAAACACTAGAAAGTAACCTAAAAAATCAAAAATCTAATTTTTCAACAATTATAAGAATATAGAACTCTCCCAAATTAGTTTTGTTCCTCCTATAATTGAAATTAATCCTAATTCAAATCTCATTGGCCTTCAAATTTCCACTTTGAATTCATACCAAGCTTCATCATAATTGACATCATACTATGGCAATGTTTGGTATGAAGCCATGTGGAAATTAGAGGTTATGTTTGATCTGAACCTATTCTCAAGTTGTAGGTCTCGTATTGGTTACATGGAATAATCTTAGTTGTGATATAATGAATAGTTTCAGCTGATATGTTTTTCATGCCTAATTTTTACTATTTCCTGAGATGTAATGAATGTCTATTTCTTTATTTTTGCATTGTTTCATCTTATTAATGTGTTTTTAAAATGAAAAAATGTGAAGTCAATATATTCAAATCCTTCAGTTGAATAGATTTAACTTTTGGTTAGTGTCCACACGTGGGTCCAACAAGTTGATTACAAGAAGTTACCCTTCAGGGGTAACGATTGTTATTCCCAGGGTCACTTATGTGAAAATTTCCCCCTCTTAGTTAATCCTTGTAATCCTTGTGTTATCCCTCATCCCAAACCCAATCACACCCCCCCCCCCCTCCATGAATATTTATCTTAAATGGGTTTAAAAATACTATTATCATCCCCACCCACCTGTTAAAGTTTTAGTTGTGGTTAACCTTTGGATCTAAAGGTTACTATGGATATTCCTCTTTCCCAAGTGCATGCTGCAAAACCAACCCTATCTTCTAACCCTTTTTCTTCTCTTTCTTTGTTCAAGTCTACTCCCTTCACCCTCTATCATATTTATTCTAATCCCCCCTCCCAAAAAAAATTAAACCCATTGAACTTTATAGCTCAAATTCTAATTCAAATTGCATTCATGATACTTTTGGTAAACCTGGTTTAGGCAAAGCAATTATGTCCTTTGTGAGATTAATTATACATGTATCACTCTCTCAATAATGCCTCACCTATTACAATGGAATACAATAAAATATGAGGGGATAAATATATTATAACCCCTTCTAAAGTTATTCAATGGAATCAACTCTAAATATCTCATCTCTCAACAAAAACTCCTAACTTGGGGGAAAAGGAAAGGGATCCACTTAAGCTCATAAGGGTTTAGAACAAGTTTGTAAAATCCTATTTACAAATCAAATTCTAAAGGAGATGAAATCCTAACACAAGAAAGGAGCAAGGGCCCTTCCAAAGATCAATGATGATCTTCTAATAGAACATTAGGGGGATGTGATCCTCTAACAAATGGAGGTTGCTCAAGAGACAACTACAAATCCATATCCAATATTTAGTTTTTATCAAAGAAAGTAAGCTTCTTGAAGTCGAGTGTCTAGAAAAGTGTCTCAAAATTTCCAAACTATTTGTTTCCTTTTTAAATGGCGCTGAAGGACAGTCTAGTGGCCTATGTGTCCTCTTCAAGAAATCTCCAATTTTTTGTTCAATTGTGGAATCTATGAAAAAATAGATTTCCTTAAAATCTCAGGTCTTAAGGATAATATGTCTTTTTTAATCTTCAATGTGTATTTTCCCTCTATCTTGGTTTCTAAATAGATATTGTGGAAGGAAATCTCAATGGTGTTGATCACTTTTTAATATGAATAGTTTACGTTGGCTGGTGAATCCAATTATATCTTGAGAAATCATGAGAAAAGAGGAGGCATTCAAATAAATACTCAGTCCCAATTATATTTATTCAAAAAAATTGGTGAAACTAATATTTGGGATGTTGAACCTAAATTTGGATCCTTCACTTTGACTAATAGAAGAGCTAGTTTTGGTAACTTTGTTGAACACATTGACATATTTTTGGTATTTAATCATTGGTTGAATCAAAACTAGATCTTTCACTTAGATATTCTAAAAGTGTCAGGGTCTAACCATTTGCCTATTTTCCTCTTAATTAAAAGAGATAGTTCACCAACCCACATCATTTAGATTCAAACTAATGTGGCTAAAGGATACAAATATGATGGAGATTATGAAAAAATGGTGGAAGGAACTAGTTCCTATAGGCAACACCAACATGTTTATTGTAGCTTATAAGTTGAAAAATATTAGACAACACCTCTAAAAATGGAACAAAGAATTGTTTGGGAACATATTCAAGGAAAAAATCATCATTAAACTAGATACTCAAAACCTCCAAGACCAAGTGTCATGATATAAACTCACTTCTCATGGAAAAAGAGCTAAGTGCAAAGTTGAACTCAATTCTAGTTAAAGAGGATATTTTCTAGACATAAAAATCTAGACAGTGTTAGCTTAAGGAAGGAGACTTTAACAAAATTCTTTAACCAATCTAATTTGGTTGCCCATAATTATAATATGATCTCAACTCAAAACTAGTAATGGTCCTTACACTGAAGAGAACACTCTATGGGCTCTTAATATCATGTGACTCAGTGAACTCATTCTACCAACCACAAGTGTGACTTTTATCGAGCACATAACCCATGATTAGTATGCAAAAGTTTTTATACTTTTAGTGGCTTATTTAACATAATGTAACCTTACGTAATTGTCCAATGAGCCACGTGGATATCATAGGCACACGCCACTCAATTTGTGAATGGTAGTTATAAAGTGGCCTAAACTAACATAATAAATTATGGTGAGTGCATTTGGACCTCAGTGGACATAAAAGCATGTTATGATTTCAACACATCTATGGAGTCCACAAGAATAAATGAATTTCACAACTCTTTGACCCAATATTACATGAATTAGACATGTGGATGGTCTAAATTTACCAAGATGACTTAGGACACACATTAACATATATATGATTTGGTTTTAGGCAGGAACATTTGTATGACTTAGGTTATTTGTGGTGTAATATTTATTTGTGTGGAGGCCACAAGGAATTTTTGATCATTTCTATGGCTTGGTGGCCACAAAGATAAAATATGGTTGCGACCAATCCATTTATAAATATAATATGGAGTGACCCGTGACCCTTTGTGCATCTATTATTCTTTGTGATGGTTCTATACTTATATAGAAGTGTGGTGACTCTTTTTCAATGGCATTGTGGCCATGTAAAAAAAGGGAGCCAATATAATATTATAGTAAAAAGTGGCCCCATATTATGTGTGTGTGTGTGTGTGATATTAACCTATGACTCATAAGTCAGATGAGGATTATATATTTGATGTCCAATTTGGAAAATATTATAGTCATTTTATAGGTTTTAGGGTGTTTTAGATTTGATGATGGGGTAAGAATTATATCTTGGGAAACATGGGCAAGGTTTCCTCTTGGAAACATAATCTAGTTTGGATTGGTGAAATATATTGAAGCTAAATCAATAAAATATTTATATTAATCTATTAGGGTTATTATAGATAACTTTGAATTATTTTTTTCTCATTTGTATGATATGCATTAGTGTGTATATTTAACAATGGTTTTAGATGTTGTGTATAGATATAATGAATTAAAAATAATTATTTTTTTGGGATTGGTTTTGGAGTAGGATGGTGTATCTACAAATATGAAAGTGTTATTAAAAAATATTGAAGAATGAACAAAATTCATATAAGTGAATGCTTCCACCAAACATTAAAGAAAGAGATTACATTCAAACTTTAATTTTATTTATTAATAAATGTATGATAATATATTTACCTTATTAATCTATAACAATTATAACATTCATTTTATTTATTCTTTTTCTTTAAAGAGAAATAAAAAGTAAACATTTAAATTATACAAAATTGAAACCATAGAATAGAAAAAAATCATATTATATAAATACTAAAACTATGAGATATAAATAATACTATTATTTTAACAAATAAAATATCTATGGATACACAATTAAATTAACGAAGTAAAATAACGTAAAACACACAAATAAGTTACAAAATTCTCATAGTTTGTGTAAAATATGAAAGGAAACTAAGTTAATAGACATTTAAATCTTCAATAGAATAAAACACAGTGGGCAAAAACACACACTGATATTTTCATATAACGGACAGATTTGGTGGTGTAAGCAGCTGAAGGTGGTCAATGAATTCTTTGATATATTTTTATTCATATTTGCAATTGGAAAATATTATGCAGTTGTAATTCTTTATATCCCATGTTCGAGACTAGAAGCCCTACGGTAGTAATGTCGATGCATTTGATAAGTGATAAAAGTGTATGTGGGTTGCCTTTTGCCCTAAAATTATTACAGGGATCCGCTCTTTCGACATAAAATATTTACTACCAAAAGATACATACATACACAAGAGATGAAGATGTATGCTTATTCCTTATACTAAATATAGCGAAGGCCCCTTCATAAGATCAAAATCACAATCCTACAAATGTCTATACAAGTTTAGGAGAAGAAGAAATTGAGAAAAAAAATTGTTCTCTACATTCATGCCAAGCTTAATTCACTTTGTAATGACTACATTCCTATTTTGTAGCCTATGTATGTTAAGTTATCAAAATTAATAGCCAAACTTTCTTTGATAGATGACAAGCCCATATATATAAAGATGTCATTAATGGCATCATTAGTTTGGCTTAATAATACATCAAATTAACCTCTGTATTTTTACATATGCATTAAAACCCAACTTAAAAAAAATAATGTCATCAGACATAGTAGATAAATGTCTGCGTAATAGACTTTTCAACATGGTAAAAGGTACCCATGACATCACTTGTATTTTATTAAAACCCACCATTCTATATATGCTACATGATCACTAAAGGGCTAATGCATCCTAACCGATAGACCTTTAATCCTACGGCGTGGGATAATTAAGTAGCGCTAAGCATCAATAGTAGGGAAACATGATTATATGTATGTCAAGCTATGAAAAAACATAAAGTTTCAAACATATAACCTACTTTTACATAAACCTCAAAAAGAGCCATAAACCATTGATAGATATTTATTTACAAATTTCTAATGATTCAATGTCATCAAACAAGATAACACTATAAAAAAATAATGAATATAACCAATTCTTTGCATTATTCAAAAGAAGGATTTTACCTTGATCTAATGCTAACCTCAACCACCTTTTAGTTAAAAAAAGGCTTTGACAAGAAAAAAATTATGACCTGATAAACCTATATAAAAATTTATGACATTAAAAAATTTATAGATTAAAAACAATATTGACATCTCTGTGAGTAAAAAAAATGAAACAAACAAAAAAAGCTCACCACATTCATATAGAGACACAAATTCTATTTTAACTCACCTCACAATGACTACATGTCTAATCTTCCAAAAAGTTGAGATGGAAAAGTTTTTGAAGACAAAGATGATGAAGATTTCCTCAAACTTTATGATAGATTCAAAATTATTTTCAAGTATAGGCCTTATCCAAACTGGAAAATATTCCACCCATGTGCAGTTGAGGTGGATGTTTTTTACATGGAGAGGCACTTATTGAAAAGACTCTTAATTTGAGAAAGCTAATTAACCATATATTTTTTTAGTGGGTACCTTTGAGTCCAATCATATTATTCACCTGGAGTATGTTAAGAAAGAGTAAGTCAATTTAGGGTCAAATGATGGTTAGTTGAATGATGCGCTAGAAAAAAATTGTGGTAAATATGAAGGAATGGTTGAAACTAATAGTTCTTCATAATCATATTTGGATGGAAAACATTTTATGGAGGTTGGCTATGGTCATGTGTTGGATTATAAGATTGAAAGGTTTATAGAAGATAAGTTAAAAAATATCTTGGTAAAGCTTCAGGAATATATTGATAAAGGGGGTCTGAGTAGGAAAGATAAATCAATTGAATAACTTATTGAAAAAAATCAATCTATATAAAATTAGAACCTTCAAGACCAAGTGTCGGGATATAAAATAACTTCTCATGGAAAAAGAGCTAAGTGCAAAATTGAAATCACTTCTAGTTAAAGAGGAGATTTTCTAGAAATAAAAATCTAGAGTGTTGGCTTAAGTGGACTGTAAAACAAAATTATTTCACCAATCTAATTTGTCTACCCATAATTATAAAAGGATCTTTAAACTCAGAACTAGCAATGACCCTTATACTGAAGATTTGGATATGATTAAAGAGGAGTCTATTTCCTTGAAAAAATCCTTAAGGATTATGCCCCTGATTTTGCTTTGGAACAATAGAATTTTTTTAAATCTTATCCCAAAAATCATTGATGATAATTAGAATGTTGATTTAATGAGGCCTTTCACATATTAAGAAATCCATACTGTACTTTTGAGCATTGACAATGACAAAGCCTTGTGCCCTAATGGAATCCCTTCAGGATTTTTCAAATATTTTTGGGAAATTGTAAAAAATGATATTCTTAAACCTACCAAAGAATCCAAAATCTTGAGAAAACTTCTGAAGGATTTTTATTGCACTTTCCTATCTTTGATCCCCAAGAAAGCTAACATAGATACATTAGACAAATTCAAACTAGTATCCCTTTGTAACACCATCTACAATATTATTTCAAAAGCCTTAGCTAATTGTCTCCAAATCCTCCTTCCTTTTCTTATTTTAGAATTATAAGGTGGTTTTGCCCAAAATGGACAAATTTTAGATGGTGTTGATATTTTAATTCACTTAGCTAAATTTAAGAAGGAAGCAACTATGATTATCAAATTTGATATAATCAAATCTTATGATAGATTAGATTGGAACTTTATCTTCCAAATCCTTAAGAATTTTGGGTTCTTAGAGCCTTGTTGTGATTGAATTACATCTTGTGTCTCTACTCCTATGTTTATTATTTTGTATGGATGACCTTCCTTTGTTTATTACTATACAATTTGGTGACATATAGGTTAAGCGATCCTTGATATATGAAGGTTCTAACACTTGTGTCACTTCCTTTCAATTCATTCAAACCTTAGGATATTTTGAATGTAACCTTCAGCCTTCCCAAAACACATGCCAAAGACAAATGCCTCCATTAGGATGTTTTTGGCTTCCTATCTTGGTACTAGCAGTTATGTTTAGAGTTAATCATGATATTCAATTTATGTCTATCTTATAACATTTTCTTGGGCACCCTTTGACTCATCATATGAGTTTTGTGGTCTCTTATGAATTCCAATGCATGAAGATTCCATACATGGGTTCCATTGATAAGGTACAAGGTAATATCAACCCTTATAATTTTAAATATTTCTAAAAATGCAATGTCTATAATATCCCAATCCTTGAACCTTTACCTAGCATACCATTATATGAGTATTAGTGTTTTAACTATCCCATGAACTCAAACTAAGTCTATGGTAGTCACCCCAAGCTTGTGGATAACATCCTCCCAAACCTCTTTGATATTAATAATGATAATCCCTATGAGATTAATTTAATATCAAAACATTGAACCTCCCTTCTAGCATCATACCTCAATTTTTACTTACTTGTGACCTTATTTTCAGAATAAGCCAATCGATGATTTTCCCACTTTTGTGATTATTCCTAAGAAGCATTTTTCCCATCGATATTCTAGTGGCATATTGGTTCAATACCTTACGTATACCTCACCACTCCTGATTATAACAGTGGTTACACCTTATTTGTCCCATACTTGTTTGGCTATAATCAAGCCAAGGACGCAAAAATCCTCTATTATCATTCCTCCCTTTAGGATCCTTACGAGCAATCCTCGTTGTCTTTTAGCATTAACTTGATTGACATCATTCAACCTAGCACTCCTCTCTTTGCTTTCTTAACATTGTTCTTTCTTTGATTGATATTTATAAGTTTCAGATGGAGTAAGTTTCAACTTCTAATTCACATGTGATTCTAGTTAATTTTAAGCCTCTTTGAAGCATGCTTGATGATCAATCTATGACTGGACCTTATATTTTTCCTAGATATTTTGATCCTTCAAGTTCATTTCCTACAAATACGTTATCTACACTCATATGACCAGTTCCTACTACTCCTAAATTTGTGGAGGCTCAATCAAGCACACGATCTCTTCTTTATGCTTCATTTGATGATGATGACTTGTTCGATGAGATTCGATATAGACCTCATTATGTTCCTCCACATAGGTTGGATATGGCACCATATGTATCCTCACTAGAGGAAGATCCATACTGTGAGTTTCATAAGGTCTCTATTCATTCACCTTAAGAGTGTATATAGGTGATCACCTCAATCTTATTGTGTTAAGTTCTCTTATTTCTTCCATGAGACTAATACACATTAGCTGACTAAATATCAAGCTCTTTGATATTATTTAGATGTACTTCTTATCAAGATTGTTAATTTTCCCCTTTAGCTAAACATTCTACCTCCAAATATTACACCTAATTATATCCCAAAAAATGGGGAGGTGTATAGTCTTTGGCACTAGTGTTCTACACTTTTTATGGATATGTGTAGAACCATACAATAGAATTTCAAAAAAAATTGAGGCTTCCACATGAAGGTCCCAATAACTTTCACATGATCCACTGAGGATGAAGGTGTAGCCTCCCTTATTACTAGAACCACCTCTTTGACCGAGGATGTGTGTCCTATTCCTTCTCAAATGGCACCCTCTCTTCATTACTTATGTCATTATCATTAGGAAGATCCAAGTTCTCCTCCTTATAGAGGGCTTACGTTTTCCTCATGCCTCATTCACAAGGCAATCCTTGTACAATTCTCTAAAAATGTATAAGAGATTATGGCTCACGTTAGATATAAGTTACAATGAGACATGACAGATGTTATTAATTATGTGTGTAGAGATATTTCATGTCACTTGTGATATTATATTCATTTACTTCACATTTATTTACATGATTTGATCTCATATTTTTATCTTTAGCACATTATAATTAGTGTATATATCTTGCTTATATCATTATCTTTACTTTTTAGCACTTTATTTTTTCACATATATCTTTACTTTATGTTTTTTTGACACTTTATATTCAGCATTATTTTTCCTTACGGATATTAGGTAGCACCTTTGGGTTTTCTTTTTAGCATATTATTTTCCCCCTCTTTTGGGATGATTTACACTTAGTCTTGGTTTCCCTTTTCGATCTTGGGTAGCACCTTTGGGTTTTCTTTTCACATGTTATAGCATTTTTTAGTTGGTCCTAGTTTCTTCTTGACTCTTTGGTATCTTTTTGCATTCCCTCTCTTTTCAAATTATCTCTCTTGTTAATGCTTGTGTTAGACCCTTTGTAGGTTAGTATGGCTTCTCTAGTGACATGATTACCATATTTCATAGTGTTTCCTTTCTTTGGCTTTCCTTTCTATGATTTAGCTTACATCCTCATGCACTCTCAGATACTTATTTTTTCCTAGCCACTTCCAAATAATAGCTCTCCCTTCATATGGTCACCTACTAGCATATCCTCATTTTATCACCATTTTTTATATAGATAGTTTTTCCATGATCCCCACCCTACCCTCTCCTTTCCCTTGAGGCACACTTGGGATGGTTTCAAGATAGTACTCTTTCCTATGGTGAAAGTCTAGGAGTTTTTAAGCATATTGGTCTCTAAGTTTTGTTCTCTATTAGCTAGGTGTATCCTCTCTTGTGTTAGTTATCGTTAGTACCCATTATTATTTCTTAAAATTTAGATAACACCAAAAGATGATATTATTTGGCACATCTCCTATTCTAGTCAATATTCAAACTCAACAATTAACATCATGATAGAGCCAAGGTCCATTAGAGTGGATAGGCTAGTAAACTAAGGTATGAGGTATCATTTCATCATTTCCTATTTATATCTTATTACATTCTTGTGCCACCTAATTTCCCATAGACATACCCAATCTATGTAATAGATTGACGGATCTATAAGGGATCCTAAAGAGCGAGGAAAACATTTTTGGAAGGTAGGATATTTATCCTTCATAGGATGATCTATATACTTCAGTTGTTCACCCAAGCTTATGCTTGCTAGGTGGGGTTCTCTAGGTCCTTGATGTTGAAATTTCTTAGCCTTGCCCACTTGATTAGGCTGTCTTATCTCCACTAAGGATTTATACATCACCCTTTTGACACATACATATTTATGTTTTATTCATATCTTTTTCAATATCCCCTTGATGCTTATTTATTTTGGTTGATCACAGCCCTCTTCTTTACACACCCATAATTTTTTATCTATCTTCTTCAAATTTGAATTTTAGATTCCACTTATAGAATCTCTTGGATTTTTAGTTTGTGAGTTGCATTATAAGACCTTGGTGAATACAACCAGGCCTTCCTCACAAATTCCCATCACCATTCATATCTAACCCATGTCTATCTTCATAGTTATGGCTCTAGATGGTCGTGTTTTTGTACATATTACTTTAACAAAACATTGATTTTGATTTTTCACTCATTAGAGTCTTTGATTTTATTCATTGCATGTCCTTATTTGATTTAATTTTTCACTTATCTCATGTTGGATGTTTTAGAATCATTTTGCATGCTCTTTCACTCCCCTTTATTTGATTTTGGTTTTCACTTGGCTTACTTAGAATGTTTTTCAGTCATTTTTCTCCCCTTTGTTTGATTTGGGTTTACACCTATATTACATTGGATAGTTTCATAATATTTTTATTATCTTCTCCCTTGGATTTTTTCTCTAGTCTACCATTATTAATATTTACTTGCCAAAATTTTCCAAGTTTTACAACCTTTCTCTAAGATTTTTTCATTTTGCATCCATTTATTGACCATCTTGCATACATCTGCATTGATTTTATCTATTTTTAGCCTTGTATCCTTAGGTTTTATCAATTGTCATTATTGTACCCTCCAAGATTGAGACTATGGTATATGCATGCATCATTTATATAGAAAGGTAATTTGTGATATGTATATGGTACTTTTAGATATTCATTTACTAGAATTTTTTTTAACATTTATTTTCAGTATTGATCTTTGGTTTTGCTAAGTATCTTTCCCAAAGCATCATCCTTAGTTACAATATTGTGACATGTGATGAGATTTGGGTAGGACATATACAAACACCTCATATTTTCACTTTGTCACTTTACTAATAATTTCTCTTGTAGAGGCTTATCAGTACATCAATCTCCCTGAGTTTACATTCTAAGGATTACATTGGGAACTAGGTCTGATCAATGCATGGTAATTTTTGAGATATGTGTTCTTTAATATAAATTTCATACCTATTATGATGTCTCCCTAAAATCCTAAAACCCTAAATTTTGGCTAAGTCTAAAATCTAGTAAGACCCTCCAAAACCTAGAATCTACATTATAACTCCTAGAGGTCTAAAACACTCTGAAATATCCTAAAAGTATATATATAATATAACTTAAAGTAATAGTTACAATACACACACACACACACACACACACACACACACACACACACACACACGCATGCATGCATGCATACTAGTTGTTTTATTCTTATCTAACCCTTTCCTACATTTTTGTTGGCCTAGTTTCATTATTGCCTTTTAGGGTTTATAAATGTATATATATGGGTCATATTTTATTCCTAAATGATATATCACATTCATATACTCTACTTTCACTCACATTTTTTCTCCTAAGTTATATTTTGGAGATTTAAAGGTTGATTTCTTATCTTGGAGGTTTTATCTTACTTATAGTCATTGAAGCTCAATAGGAGTTAAACCAAGGAGGTGTCATAGAATTTTGAGTCCCTAACTAAGGATATATAGGTATTCTTCTTGCATTTTAAGTCTTAAACCTACATCTCTTGAAAAGTGTCACTTGATCCAAATGGGTATATTCAATAAATGACGAGTCCAACCAAAGTTAAGTATAACTATCCTTATAGTATTTCCTTTAATTGATTAGTATATTAGATATTGATTTGTGGGTGTATGTGTGTATCCCTTATTATGCTCTTCCTTATATTGAATAAACTAGTATATATATATATATATATATATATATATATATATATATATATATATATATATATATATATATATATATATATAGGGTTGCTTACACTTGACATTTATCAATTTAGGTTGAATAAACCCCCATTTGGTTGACCATTGCACCTTACCTTATTTAAAATCACTTGCATTCATTTTATTTACTTGCACCTTTATAATCATCCTTATAATCACTTACCCATCATTGATCCCTATTGAGAGTTATACCCCACATCATAGCATTAGGATTTGAAACACTTTCCTCTAGACATTTGAGAGTAGATTACCCTATGTTATCTCTATAATTATTTTAGGTCCTTACCTAATAGTCCAAGTATACACAGGCTCTATTATTATGACCTTATTTGAATCATAGTCTATTTAGATAAATAGGATAGTTATAAGTCATCCTAGTATGTGCATACATTATGATGAACCCAAAGTGAATCCTTTCCCACCCCTAGTTGGATTATATTCGCATTTTCATATCTTTTTATTGTTTGTCCTCACTTTGGCTTTACACACAGTCTCTTTTATTATGACCTTATTTGAGTCATAGTCTATTTAGATAAATAGGATAGTTATAAGTCATCCTAGCCTGTGCATACATTCTAGTGAACCCAAAGTGAATCCTTTCCCACCCCTAGTTGGATTATATTTGCATTTTCATTTCTTTTTATTGTTTTTCCTCACTTTGGCTTCACCATCATAATATATTCTAATGAACCTGATGATAATCTTATCCCACCATTAGTTGGATTGTATTCATGTTTTCCATTTTCTTCTTAGTGTTCTCTTCACTTTAGCTTCACCATCACTATACATTGTATTGAACCCAACGTGAATCTTATCCCATCTCTAGTTGAATCATTTTCACATTTTTATTTGTTCCTTCTTAGCATTTAATTCACTATCATCATAAATTTTAGTTAATATATTTAAAAATTTGTATCAGATGTCCTGATACAGATTCACTGCCTTCCAATTACATCGACAAGCTAAATATAGTTCTTTGTCTCCTACCTACTGCATCGTCAAGCCAAATATAGTTCAATTTTATTAATTTTTCTTCCCAATTTATTGACCAACCCTATACCATTTGAGTGTTTATTTCTTTCCTTAAATTTTAGTATTTTTTTGATTTCAATCTAAATCATCATTTACTATTCTTCTCTTTTAATCTATAACTATGTTTTGACAGTTGTAAAACTCATAGGAGCAATCATTATAGGCAAATTGATTATCAATGTTACTTGAGTAGTGGTGTGAGGGGTGTTACCCTAATACTCTAGACATTAAATAACATTACATATGGATTTTATCTTCCACATACCTCATGATATATCAAAATCACCTAGAGTTTTATTTTTAGCCAATAGGAAGCCTTTAATCCATTTGGTATTGTAGTGCATCAGTAATTAGTGAACCTTGATAAATTACTCTTAATGTACCTCACAAATTGGATAGTGTGGCTATGAGACTGTGGAATCCTTCGTATTCAATTCCCCTTTGGGAATTATTCACTATTTATGCCTTAGATCAGTATATCTAAGATCTTAAAAATTAGAATACCTAACTTATTTGTACCTTAGATATACTAAAAGGTATTTTTGTTCATTTGATATTATTTGGTCAGTTTATCATATTTGATCAAACTATATCGGCTAGTCTAATATAGTTTTTTATTTCTAAACTATATCAGCCAACTCAGTATGATTCAGAGTTTCCTTCCAACTACATTAGCCAACCCAATATAGTTCATGTTTTGATCATATGGTATCGACCATCTTGATACAACTTTTTGTTTATGTTCTTATTTCTTACTATATCAGGCAACTAGATACAGTCTACTTTTAGCATTCCTATGCAATCAAATACATTATCTAGCTCGGTATAGTATATTATTTCTCTTTCACAATGGAAAATAGCTTGGGCCAATCTAAAGAGAAAACCCACATGATTTTCAAGTATTTTATAATAATCTTAATGTTATGGAACTAACTAATGATGGTACATTTGCCAAAAAAAATCAATGCCTTATTATTTATCTATGTCTCATGATCATAATATCAACTATTGTAATATAGCTTCCACTATATCCTAATGTTATGATCCATATAACAAGCCTAAAAAACACTAGGCAAGGTCATCTACTCCAAGACTATGAGGTTGAAGAGGAATGTCACATAGAATATACAAGCAAGATGAAAATATTTCTCCAAGAACATTTAGATCACAGGGAAATGAACCTACGATTGTCTATCACATCATGAATGAACCCCATATGGAATATCCCCCTCCCCCAAATCACAATTTTTCTACAAGACTTAGGGCAAATCAATTTTTGATTTCCATATTTCTTTCCTTAACCACCATGCCTAGTATAGCTACTATCATGGTGGGTCTATCTTTTAGTGGGCCTAAATAAAGGGCACACATTATTACCAATGTTAATGCCACATCTAGTATATCCCAATAGGTGAATCAAACCTCTACTTCTAACTAAAATACTCTTTATCCTAACCATGTCATATTACAATAAATTAGACAAATGATTAGCATTTAAGGTATGAATAGAGTTCAAATTATGTAAATTCAAAACTAACTTATACAAATACAAGTGAGATCTCAACAATTTTAGTAGGGAGTTCTAAATAAAAATTCCCTTCCATGCCCCCTTAGAAATAATCTTGGTAACCTCATTCTACAACCCCTAATTCATAAAAAAGATATTAAACACCTTCAAAACAAGCCCTTAGTCCCTCATTATTATAGACATTGATATAGGTGGTATCTTCTATAATCTTCAATAATGGATCTAGTGATACTAATTTTCATTTGAAGGCCTTTGGTGATCTTTATAAAATCTAGATTAAACTTAACACCTTTTTATCTATCAAACTACTATTTAAAACATTTTTTATGATGTTTTAAAATGGTATAATCAACTAAAGTCCAACTCTATGTCTAGCTTGGAAGAAATAGTTAATACATTGGTCTAAGAGTTTCAATCCAATGATTTTCCTAGAATAACTTAGCTCAATTTATCAATTGAAAACAAGTGGAAAATGAAATTGTCTTGATGTTTATCAAACATTGGAAAGCCTTAACCAAAAAAGCTAAACACAATATGACCACAGATAACCTCTTCCACCTCTTTATTAATGCATTAAATGCCAAATTTTAATACATAGTAAGGACTGTTTCTCCAAATTCATTGTAGGAAGCCTTATATCAAGCCAAATCACATGACTACCTTATAAGACAATTCAATCCTTCCCAACCTAGAGTTGGTTCTTCAATGCTTACGATACCTCAAAATAAGCATGATACTAATGATAATATCTTTGATACTTATGATTCCAAGAGAACCATCCATGTCATTTTTTTAAGAATCTTCAATGAATTTAATTTCCTTTTAGATATCAAGGCAAGTCACTTCCAACATCTTCCTCCTCCCTCATAAGTCAAAAATTGTGAAATCCATCATCATCTTTTATTAGATGAGATTAGGAGATGCTTTCCTAGACTCTCAACTGTATATATCAATCCTTCCCCTTCATTTTCTCATTATTATGATAAGTGAAAACATATAAATGATAACTAATTAAGGACAACCTTTAACTTTATGTTACTTGGATTAACATTCACCCATGTACACACCTCAAACACATTACTCTTAGACTTGACATATGACACACATTCCATTTTTCATTACTTTTGAAATAATTACAAAGCTTACACACTTCACAAAAAAATCACACTATTACATTACATGCTTACTACATTACATGAATAATATGTATGTAATCAAAAGTGGATCTTGTCTATAAATCAATCCTAGCTCAAAGAAGATAGAGCATACCTACACTTCTGATTGGGAATACATTTATTAAGTGGGAGCATGATCAAGATGGGGATTTTTTAGACCTGATTAGGGGATCACTTGTCACAATACACCATGCCAGTAAGGGTTCCAAAGCCTACATTCTAACACAATGATGTAATAACCCTAAAAGAGTCCTAGGTTAATGTTCACTCTATTCTAATAAACAAAAAAGTAAATATAATCTATTGAAAACCAAAGCTTGTGGCATAAAGTGGGGGTTAGAAATAAAACAAACTAAACTAAACATGTATAGAAGACATATACTCATGTCAATGTATATATAATCATAATGCATAGAAGATAAGCACAACTGCATTATCTATCTACTCTTACAAAGGAGAAATAAAGTTAGGACTACTTACCTTTGATGACAAACCCATCGAGCCTCAATCTATCCCTTGGACAAGGTACTTCACAAGAGATTTTTTTAGTATGTAAGTATAACAAATACAAATCAACTCTAGGCTAGATAATCTATCTATGTATCCAAAAGACTTCTCCAAAAGACAAGATCCATATCTCTAAAGAAAGTATGGAACCCTAAGCTTTATTTCTCAAATAGAATGGTCAATAAGCAGATGTTTTTTTGCACTTATTTTTTTTCGCTTCTCTTATTCTTAAATGGTTGTAAATTAACTTGTATTTATAGGTGGATCTTTCCCTAAGTCCTTTCGAATATGTTAACTATACGGGGTCGATCTAATTGACCTGGTATGTTTTTAGGAGATAAATCACTACATCTTAAGCTAGTTCGATCAAAGGTATAACAATAATCTCAAGTGAAAATACACAAAAATAGTACAGGGTCAACCCAATCGACCATGTACATTAATCAAAGGCTAAAAACTATACAAGGTCAACCTAGTCGACGTAGTACAGTCAACTGGCAAAAGAGGGTCAAGGCAAGAAAAAGGAGGATAATGAGAAAATGTTTGGAATGGGTACAATAGAGAAGAATAAGATTAGGGTAAATGGTTTTATGAGAAAAGTGTGTATATGTCAAGTATAAAAAGGGGAAACAATCTTATGAAGCACCAATGGTCTGCCCACCCCTTTCGTTGTGCACCCCTTAAGGCATACACTTAGAGAGATTGAGACTCGATGGGTTCCTACAAGATACAAAGTGTCAATAATTGATATGAGTTTGAAAATATTATGTGTATACATATTCCCTACTTGAATCTCATCATGTGTCATGTAATTTTAACATGGGATGGTGCTTCAAGAAATAGAACATGATGACACATAACGTTGATGCCAAGTAAAGTACAATAAGCAACAAATA
Organism: Torreya grandis; assembly: GCA_037957365.1. Classification (NCBI taxonomy): domain Eukaryota; kingdom Viridiplantae; phylum Streptophyta; class Pinopsida; order Cupressales; family Taxaceae; genus Torreya; species Torreya grandis. Next base: position 995,156 of record JARHVA010002182.1, on the reverse strand, counting down.
AGATAAATGAAAAGATAGAATTAAAAAATACATACCTTTACTTAACTTAATGATGTAGATAAATAATTAGACTGTAAGAGATGTGAATGTGTCCAATGTGAATAACATTACGCAAACCTATAGAAGTTAGTGCAAAAAATAGCCAAAAATTTAAAAAAAAATGGAATATATGAATATGGTGGTTAGGAGAGATAGAGATTTTTAGGTAAATTAGAAAATTAGGATTGTTAAGGAAAGGCTTAGAATAAATATTGTGGGAAAATGATTGATAAATTTATGTCAAATGAATGACAAATGATTGGAAAATGAAGGACAATTGATTGGTAAATGAATGACAAATGATTGGCAAATGAAGGACAACTGATTGGCAAACACAGTAAATCATATTGGAAAACATGTAAAACATAAATGGCAAAAAGGAATGTAGAACATACTAAATCATGTTGGGAAGTATGAGATAAAAATAAAATTTGCAAAAGATTGGTCTTAAAATTATCACACTAATTCAAGTTGGGAAGTATGAAAATTTCAAGAAATGGTGGTATTATTACATGCACTTAAAAAATAAGAAGATAAAAGTGAAAGAGAAATTAAGTAAGCATAAAACATACTAAATCAAGTTGGGAATCATGTCAATGATGTGTAACTTCATAATAAATCACATCTTATCTCATGTTTGACACATGTAATTTTTTTTGTGACTTGTATTAGTAGAAAATTTTGTGAGGAATGTCGGGTCCTATCCGTGGTATTACATTTCAACTCACAAAGGGAACACCACTGGGGTAGAATAAATAGGACAATCAGGTAACAAAGGATGTGGATAATAGGAAGGAAAAATGTGGTAATTTGTGAGGAATTTTAGGTCCTATCCATGATCTTATAAATCAACTCACAAATGAAATCCTAAGGGGAGTGATCAGTAAACAAAACAATATTTCTCAAGAGGAAATATGAGGGATATAGGGAATGAGAAAGGAAGTGTAAAAATCAAGACTTGGGAATCTTATGAGAAGACCTTAGGAGACAAGAGGCATACTAAAGACATGAGAATACACGAAATGACTAGCAACCATCAATATACAAAGGAAACATGTTCGCTATAGACACACTTTGTAGAAAAACAAGTGTGCTACTAAGATCAACTCATGAAGGTAGATTGGTACAAGAAAATTAAAATGGACCTACCTTCCCACGATGTGTTCCCCAATCTTCAGGACCCCTTACAGAGGCATCGGTCTCTTGGGAAGATTGGGTACTTGTATGAGAAATTAGGTATCACTAAAAAAAAATCTCCTCTTCTAATCTACGAACCTACCACACCCCCAAAGGACCTTGGCTTTATCATGAGGCCAACTACAGAGTTTGAGATTTAACTAGAAGAAGGAGATGTGCTTTGAATCACATATTTTAGTGTGATTTTAATTTTAAGAATATTTTTGCCTTTTATATTATTGTCTTTTATAAAATGATTTGGCTTTTAAATTTTTATGGATTTTTAAAATTCCTCCTCCATACAGAATTGGAATGACCAATCATGAGAAATGTAGTGATACACACGAATGAGCTTTATGCTAAGGCTAAAATAAGATAAGTAATCAAAGTTAAAGACTAACTAGGAAACTTAGGCTTAAGAATGAACTAGCATGTGATCTCAATTCTAAACCATGTATATGTTTAGTTTGCAACAAAGGAAGAAGGGAAAAAGGAGATCCAAAGGGTGGACCGGTGAAAGGAGATTATAATGAGACACATTATTTTCTAAATGATCACATGGTAAAAGGAGATAAGGACCAAAGGGAATAGGGTTTGTATAACTAGGTCAATGATAATTATCCATGCAAAATAGAGATAAGAAAGCAAACAATCATGAAGACATACGAAGAGAGTTTTAAGAAAAACTCAAGAAAGAAAGAGAAAACAATGATAATGGTTTAACTATGTTTGAATGTGGTAATTTATAAGGATATCCTAGTCCTATCTATGGTCTTACACTACAAATCATAAGGTGAACACCAATGAGGTGAATGGAAAACAAGGGAAAAAAGAATCATAAAAATACTAAGGCAAAGAATGACATAAAAAGACAAAAATGAAAGAGACATATAAGAGCCAAAACTGAAAACAAATGCCAAATGTAATGTGTAAGAAAGATAAAGAACCTAAAGGAAAAAAATTATGATAGTAAAGTGAAACTAAAAAAAAGTGCACAAAAAAAAAAAACATGAGACTAATATAACAAGTAAAACCTATGCTAACATTTGTATCAAATATGAGCCTGTGAAATACAAGTCTATATGTCTTAAAAGGTTTCTTGAAGTTGAATTTATTTATTATTATGAATTATATAATAAGAGTGGGTATTACAAGATGCCCCAAAGGGTAATTGGATGTAGGGATGGGTATCACAAGATGCCCCAAAGTCTGAAGGGATATGTAGATGGGCATCAGAAGATGTCCCAACATGTTAGTTGGTGTGAGATGAAATTGAATCATTAGAATGATTTACATTGGGTTGGTAGGTGCATTTGGAGATAGGTAAATGTGTTAGTTTTTTAGAGTTTAAGGATGTTGAATGTGACATATGATGTGTAGGAGAGGTATGATGAGATAAAGGAGGTAAATTAGGCCATGTATGATATGAGTTGGAGTAGGCATTCGAACTAGATACTCCTTTGGTTCATGTGACCTAAGAGGTTGAGGTTCAATAGATGCAACAATATGTTTAAAGTTGTTCATGTTAGTTATCTTTTCCTTATTGGTGTAGGAAGGAGGATCAATTGTGGTTTGAACAACATTAGCAGATGAGGTTTGTTCATTAATTAGTTTATGTTGATGTGATTGTGGTTCTTGAGATTGACTTTGAGAAGCTTGAAGATAGTCTTAATAACGTTTGTTTATGAGAGTATCAAGATTTAAATATAGACCAAGAAAGGAAGAAAGAATAAAATAGTGAACATCAAAACAAGACTCATGAGAATGACCTATAGTAGCATGCCACCAACAAAATTTATCAAGATTTTACCATTTTGGAGGAGGATTAGAAGGATCAAAGATCATGGGTTTAGAGGGTGGAAATTTCTACTTAAGTTATTTTAGACTCAAGGGAGGGTGGGTTGGGTTAAAATTATTTGAATTGGATGCTCCATTTTGAGGTTTGGGGAGGCTTGGATGAATAAATGTTATGATAAAATGATTGGAAAGCTTCTTTAATAGATGTTTGAGGTGTTTTAAATTGAGTCATAAGAAAGTATTGCCTTTTTGCTTCATCTAAGGCTTCTTCTAAAGTTTTAGGAGAAAAGATTCAAACTTTATATTGAAGGGGAGGTTTAAGAGTTGTGACAAATAGTTTTAAAAGAATATCATCATTCATGTTATGGTGCACTTTATGAGTGAGATACTTCCATCGTTTGATGAAAGTATGAACATATTCATTATAAAGTTGCTTGGCATTGATAAAATGGTTAAGGTAATTTTTAGGAAGGTCATCATGTTGGAATTCCTTCACTAGAGCACTGATTAAATCCTCTAATTGTGATATGGAATATATAATAAGTTGGTTGTACCATTCAAGTGCATCACCAACAAAAGTTTTGGATAAGATCTTGGTGGTAGCAAAGGCATTAGTTTGGATCCATTCCTTATAGAGATTACCAAAATACTTAAGAAAGATAGTAGGGTCTTTAGTCCCGTTATATGTGATACTTGTATAAATGTTTCCAATATCTATGGATGAAATGAATGGGGCTAAATGTTCATTTTGAAGATGTTGAATCATTTTTTTATTCATTGGAAGTTGAGGTATGATATTTCCATTGGCATCTCTATGAGGAAGAGGGACAAAATTTGGATTTGGTTAAGACATGATGAAATGAGGTGGCTGACTAATCATGTTGCATGTTCATCATTTGAGATTGATTGGTTATTTTCATGATATTCATTTGTTGTATGACTTGGGCAAGAAGTTGAGTTTTATCAATAGGTGGGTTGGTATTTGTAGGAGGGGTATTATTGTTAATCGGAAGAGGATTGTTAGTGTTAGTGGGAGGAGGATTCTTTGTAGTGGAGTATTCCCAACATTAGTGTTAGTTGCCTTAAGTGTGGTAGAAGAATAAGGAATATTGGTAAATCCACCATTCTTATGAGGGGTTTAAAAAATATTATCATCAAGGTTTTTGAAAAGTTGGTCAACCATGTTACTTTGGGAATTGATAAGACTTGGTGATCTTGTTATGGGTGTAACAAGAGGATTATGAACATTGGTTGTAAGGGTATGAGTGTTGATATGAGAGGTATTAGTTGGTGTAAGATTCCTAAAATTGGTATTGGGAAAAGGATTAGAATGAATGACCTCAACTATATTACATTGTATAGTGATTGGTTTTGGTTCAGGAGAAGAAGAAGGAAGAAATTTGATACTTTCATCTGAAGTAATAAAATAAGTAAGGTTATTATCCAAATCCTTAATTATGCAATGTTTTTGACTAAAATAAGGTTGAAAAGATGTCATCATGATGATATAAGACTAGATAACTATACAAGAAAGAGGTGAAAAAAATAACAAAGAGATAGGAAGTGACAGAAATAGTACAAAGTCGATTGGGTCAACCTAGCACAGAAAATAGGACCTGTAAATAGTACAAGGTTGACTGGGTCGACCCAGTATAGTGAACAGAGGTTGGCAAAAGAGTGAATAGGGTTTGAAAATAGTACAGGGTCGACTGGGTTAACCCAGTACAGCAAATAGGGAAGATAATGAAGCCTATAATAGATTGTGAATTGAAACAAGATGAATTTTGCAAGAAATTTGTAGAGAAATGATAAAAAGGAAACAAATAGTCAATTAGATTAATGTTGTCCAATCTAATTGAGATACACAACACAAAACCTTGCACTAATGTTGTCTAATGCAAGTTTTTGTAATACAAAATATAATTGAGAAAAGAACAAGTAATCAACTTGGAAAGTAAATAACTAACTAATTGGTCAACCTAAATGTTTATTAGATTATTAAAATATGATTTTAAATGTGATGGGAAGTTGGTTGTAAGCAAGAAACTAGAATGGCAATTTAAAAATGGTTTCAGGTAGTTTGGGCTAAAAGGGATTGTAGTGGAAATGATACAAGCTTGGTATTGGGGCCTACCCCCTCACTTCACATACTATAGCAATAAGGGTATCAGGTGCTTAGCTAAAATATATCATTAAACATGCTTTATACTTTACTAGAGTATCAATTCGGCTTCCCCCTTGGTGATGAATCCAAGTAGGTTGTCCTTGGGTAGACAAATGTTAAAATTCTTGTTTAGATTTTTTGATTTGGTTGTGTGTGCATAAAATATAAAATAGTAAACTAAACGGTTAATTGAAAAACCACCTAATTAAGCTATGTGATCTATTTTAAGCATGCAAGCAAAAAGAAAAGAAAGTGTGAATTAATTAATAGCATATAAGGTTAATTCCAACTTTAAAACAATGTACAATGTTGATACAATCAATAGTGTATGCATATAATGTAGCACAAGGTCGACAGGGTCGATCCTATATTACAAAATCAAGGTCTGAAATGAATAGGGTTGATAGTGTCAACCTAGTTATCTAAACAACACATAAAACACAAAACTAGGTTGGCAGAGTTGATCCAATTGTCTGTGTAAGGGCAAATTTAAATACTACAAATTATAAAAAGAAAGATTGTAAATAAATATATAGAGAGATAAAAAGTAACCTTGGTAGATCAAAGATGCAGAGAATGAATATTATTGTTCAATAACCTTGATATATGCTTTCAAATTAAGCTAACTAGGTCGATTAGGTTGATCAAGATTTATAAAAAATTATTTTTGAGTGCCTGAAATGTACAAGGTCGACTGGGTCAACCTATTATGTTGAACCTAATATCTGAAAATGTATAGGGTCAATTGGGTCAACCTAGTATGTTGAATATGATGTTTAAAAAATTGAAAACTTGTACTCGATCATCTGAATTGATCTAGTATCCTAGACTAGATGTTTGAAAAGCTAAAAAACCTATACTAGGTTGATAGGGTCGATCTAGTAGCTTGTACCTAAAACCCTGCCCATAGAAGTTAGATATTGGGTTGAAAATTTTGATCCAGTATGGAAAATATATGATAAAAATTAATGATGAAAAAGAATGAAATAAATGAAATAAGGTGAACAAATTATGTAAGGGTTAGTTCATGTTGGGTTCACCAGAATGTATTATGAAGGTGAATCCAAAGTGAATAAAATACTAAGAAGAAAGTGGAAACATAAAGACAATCCAACTAGTGGTGGGATAGGATTCAAGTCGCGTTCACTAGAATGTATGCAATTAAAAATACATCATGTCTATAAATCAATCCTAGCTCAGAGAAGATAGAGCATATGTACACTTCTAATTGGGAATACATTTGTTAAGTAGGAGCATGACCAAGATGGGGATATGTTAAACCTTATTAGGGGATCACTTGTCATAATACAGCATGCTAGGAAGGGTTCCAAATCCTACAATCTAACATAATCACACAACAACCCTAAAAGAGTCCTAGGTTTAATGTTCACACTATTCTAATAAACAAGAAATTAAATCTAATCTAGTGCACACCAAAGCTTGTGGCACAAAGTGGGGGATATAAAAAAAACTAAATTAAATATGCATATAAGACATACTCACGTCAATGTATATGAAATCTTAATGCATGGAAGAGAAGCACAATTTCATTATCTATGTACTCTTACAAAGGAGAAATATAGTTAGGAATACTTAACTTTGAAGATGAACCCATCGAGCCTCAATCTCTCCCTTGGATAAGGTGATTTGTAACCAATTTTTGTGGTATATAAGGATAACAAAGATAAATCAACTCTAGCCTACATGACCTATCTATGCATCCAAAAGACTTCTCCATGAGACAAGATCCATATCTCCAAAGAAAGTATGGAACCCTAAGCTTTATTCCTCAAGTAGAATGGTCAATAAGCAGATGTTCATTCACACTTGTTTTTATTTACTTCTTTTCTTCTTAAATGGTTTGAAATGAACTTGTGTATATAGGTGGATCTTGCCCTAAATCTTTCTAAATATGTCAATTATATGAGGTCGACCCAATCGACCTTATATGTTTTTGGGAGATAAATCACTAGGTCCCGAGCTAGGTCAGCTGAAGGGATAACAAAACTCTCAAGAGAAAATACCCAAAAATATTACAAGGTCAACTCAGTTGACCCTATATAGTTGTTAGAGGCTAAAAACTATACAGGGTTAACCCAGTCAACCTAGTACAATCAACTAGTGAAAGGGGGTCAAGGCAAGAAAAAGGAAGATAATGACAAATGTTTAGAATGGGTACAACAAAGAAGAATAATCTTAGGTTAAATGGTTTTAGAAGACAAGTGTGTATATGGTAAGTGGAAAAAGGGACAACAATCTTATGAATCACTAATGGTCTGCCCACCCCTTTCTTGGTACACTCCTTAAGGCATGCACTTAGAGAGATTGAGACTCGATAGGTTCCTACAAGATACAAAGTGTCAATAATTGATAAAAGTTTGAAAATATTATGTGTGTATATAATTTATAAACTCTCCCATAATAAATTTTGGACTTGAACCATCTCTTTGTTATGTTCTTAGAGGACTCAGCTCTTAAAACTCTCCCTCTCTTGCCAACTTCTTAAAACTAGTTCCACCCCATGATTCTCCTTGGATATTTCACTTTCTAATTCAAATCTTATCTAACATTATATTCCTTAATGTCTCTTCACCTTCTGTGGCATCTTATAAATTTTGAAGATTTGTTTATTTCTCATTCTCGAATGTTACTTTTGTTTTTCAATTTTATTGGGCCCTAAATCCATCTAAATATAAAATCCATGTCGACACAGCAAACACTTAGGCACGAGGAAATCACTTGTCATGATTTCTATTTTTTCATCTAGTGGTGCCAATTGGCAGGTAGCCAACAAACTCCTTTTTGACTCAATCTTCATTAGGAACTGGGCACACAAGATAGCAATGGATCATTAAAGGTAGTATAGTGTAGTTGGCGAAAGGAGTACCTCTAACACCAGCTCAATAATCAACATGATTCTAAGATGCTCTGAAGCTCTATAAAATCAAGTTGAGTCCAGTTAGCAAAGATAGAAGTGTGGAGTAGTAAAGCCTTGGTAGATTGGTTCTATACACTATGTTTGATATTAGACCTAGAGTTAGTTTGGGATGCCTTTGTTGATCCCCATTGTAATGCCCAAGCTCACCTGTGAGCCTCTGGGCCTTTAATAGCTCAAGATAATCATTTTCTTAGTTTCTAATAATATAGATGTATTATTATTAAACTTTGTTAATGATGAAGGCTTTGTGTAATGTTTAATGTATTGAATGCTTAAGTTTGTAGCATGTGTGTTGAGCTCTTGCAAGTCTCTAACCTAACTCATCTTGGCATGCCTGTAGCTCATGAGGACTCCCATGCTTGATATAGGTAATGCTTTAAGTATGGTTAAGACCCCATGCCTTGAAATTATACCCATGCCCAAGTGAAACCCTATGCCTAAGTCCCTCAAATAGATACCCAATGACCCCTCAAGCACCTGAATGCTATTAAGCTAAGGTTACCAAAGGCTTGCACTCCTTAAGCTATAGACCTACTTCATTTCCACCTATCCCTGATAGATATTCATTTTCCCACACCCTAAGATAGCTTTCATCAATGAATGCTCCACTACCATTGCACTATCTGAAGTCCTTGAAGGATAGAGTTGCACTATGGTACAACTAGACCAACATAGACCTCAGTCCCTTCTTTGTTATGATTTGGGTGAGAACATAAGGTTTGTGCCTTATGTGAAGTGATGATATCACAATAGAGTGTTAAATTTTGAGCATAATAGGATTAGTTAAGGCCTATACCCCATTATAACAAGTCCAAATCTCACCTAGATAGCTAGATAGGTGCCTACCTAGGCCCATGACCAAAACACCTACTTTTCTACAACATTCGACTCTAGACTCCTTCCACACAAAATGACATTCGTACCTTTTTTGGTGATTTTGGATATTATAGAAAATTTATAAGGAGCTATGTGAATATTATAGCACTGATAGAATAAATCTTGTGAAAGGATGGCCCATTCTATGGGGGTGGAGTATAAGAGGATGCATTTGAGACCTTAAAGCTCATATTAGCTAGCATGCCTATATTGCAATTTCTTGATTGGATGACCCCATTCTACATCCATGTCAATGCTTCTAACTTTGTGATTGGTGCAATATTGGTGCAGCCTAGCAAAGGCAAAATGGATCACCCTATCTCCTTCACTAGAAAAAAATTAATAAAGGTAGACCAGAACTATACTATGACCAAACATGAAGTGCTCACCATGGTTTCTACCCTGCAAAAATTTAGACAATATTTTTTGGTGACCCCATTCATCTTTTTCATATACCATGAGGCACTTAAGTACATTTTGAATAAGCCCATTTTCCATGGTCACATTTGTAAATGGATCATTCTATTTCAATAATTCTAGTTCTCCATTATCATCAAGCCTAGAAAATAGAACTTGGGGCCAAACCATTTATCCTGTATAGACTCAGGTGATGCAGTAGTGCCAATTGAGGATGATATGTCAGATACATAAATATATATAATATAGTACACCCCTAAGAACTTAGTGGAGATAGCCACCTTTCTAACATCTGGATCTATGCCCCAAATAATGATAATAAATAAAAGAAACCACTCATAGTTTGTGTTGCCCCTTTTTAGCTCATTATCAGGGAACTATACAAACTAGGTTGAGATGAAGTTTTGTGTCAATGTGTCTTGGAGCATGAAATGGACTCCATCCTACACAAGGCACATGAGGGGATAGTAGGATCCCATTCCATAGGAGATGTAATAGTAGGCAAGGTGTTGTAATTAGGCTTGTGGTGGCCAATTTTGTTTCAAAATACAAAATACTATGCCAAGGCATGTGACATATGCTAGTACATAGGGAAGCCTAACCACTGAGATGAGATTCCTCTCATCTCCATTATTTCCCAAGAACCATTAGATAAATCATCCATTGACTTTATTGGACCCATTACCCCCAAATCATGGTGCACAAGTGCAAGGTACATTCTAATGACCACTAACTATTTCACTAAGTGGGTCAAGACCATGCCAACCAAAAACTACATAGCCACAATGTTCATATGGGAAAACATCATAAGCCACTATGGGTGCCCACTCAGCTTGACTAGTGATAGGGGCAAACACTTCAATAATGAAATTGTGTAGATCTTGCTAATAGAATACATGGTGGTACACTATAAAACAATGCCCTACCATCCCCAAGTAAATGGCATAGTTGAAGCATTCAATAAGATCCTAAGGATGTGCCTCACAAAGATATCTGACATGGGTCATAAATATTAAGATGATCTAATGTTAGTAGTGTTATGAGCATATCGCATAACCCACAAGCGCTTGAACAAGGCTACATCATTTCAACTAGTGTTTGGCATTGAGGTGATCCTACCAATGGAGTTCTTAGTGCCATCATTATGCATCATGTGAATTGGTCAGTTAGATGACCAAGAGTCACTAAATACAAGGCTGGAGGACTTAAATCACTTAGATTAGACATGCACCCAAGCAAAGTGAATCCAATAGAATACAAAAAGTCCACCAAAAGCTCTGGCATGATAATCATATCAAGCATAAGGTACTAAAAAAAGGGGCATTAGTTTTACTCTATGACTCCAAGTATATAAAGCACCCAAGCAAGCTACAGATAAGGTGGATGGACCCATATGTCATCCACAACATCTTAGAGATTGGTGCATGCAAGTTGCATATGTTATCAAGTGAAATAGCCCTTGGGCATTTCAACAGTGACTGATTGAAGCTATATCAATAATAAGGTGGTACTTTCACCATCAAAAACCAATTTATTGATCATGAGTTAGATGTATTGAGTGACTAGAATAAATTTTTCCATAAGCCAAATAAGTTCTTTGATAAGTGAATAAGTGGCTTAGGCCATAAGTAAAATGTTTTTGGCATTTTCATGCATACATTTAGCTAGGTAAGTCGAGCATGACCACTTTCCAAGTGCCTTAGGATAGACACCTAAGTTATGGGCACATGAAGTTTGCCAGAGTTAGACACAAGGCACACTGGATCTTTGTGTATAGGATTAAAGAAGCGAGGCATTTCTTAGGCCCATAGAAGTGCCAGTTTAGTGTTTTCAAGCATAATACCAGTTGAGTGAGTCAAGCGAGGTTATTTCCTAAGCACCTATACAAAACACCTAAGTCTCTGGGTGCATGCAAGAGATCAAATAAGAATGTCATACTAGAGGACTAGCATACGAGATTTGTATGGGGTAAGAAAGGCCAAGCCAAAAAGATGAAAGTGCAGTGAAATTAACCAAGATAGATAAGCGCATTTAAAATAGAAGTGCAACTGGAGAAAGAAATGGGATCGAAGAGGTTGAATCATGTGCATGTGAGGCATTATGTCTAGGTTATCATATTAAAGGTGAAGTTCATGCTAAGTGAACAAAGTGTAGGATAAGATCATCAGGAAAAGCTAGCATCCACCCAAAGCAAGGCAAAAAGTGACCGTTTGAACTATAAAACACTTCACCAAAAAGTTGTTAGAAGAAATTAATGAGGTGGTGGTGAAGGCATAAAGATACACATTGAATGCACATATAATAGATGATTTTTGTGTATTTTATAAGGTGCAACAAATCCCAAGGAGTTTAGGTATTTCCACACCATTAATCAACTACAATTATGGTGGTATATGAGAATAGAGGTATAAACCGGTGCACAACTGATTGCATCTGGTTATAAACCATGTGCTAATTTCAAATTTCAAATAGACAACCAAAGCAAAACTAGTGAACCAGAGAGCCAAACCAAGGAGACCCTCTATAGAGAGACCCTAATCACCTTGAAACACTAAAAGTGAATGACTGTGTAGAGAAATAAATTGTGTTCCTTATGAGATTGGCAAAGGAAAGAAAGGGGCATAATTTGGGCAAGAACCAGGTAGTTAAAAAGTAAAGTGATGTCAAGGCCACCATTTGTGACACACAAAAGTTGAAAGTTGAACATACAATCACAAACCTCATGACTATGTGAAGCACCAATGAAGATTGAAGGCTTTGGAAAAATAATTAGATCATAGTTTAACACCAACATATTTAGAATGGGGAAAAAGCAAATGAGTTTGGGCCTGTAATAGGCACAAAAAAACACCAAGAAAACATGACTAGCAGTAGAAGCCATCACTATAAAAATAACAGCATGGCTAGTAGAAGGCGTGAGTGTCACCCAAATCGATCCAAAAGAGCTTGAGAAGATGTTATATCAGGACATGTAATTTCTTAAAGAAGTGTTGATGGGAGAAAACTAGGTGTTGTTCATGCACAAATACCACCTAAAAGAGTATAACCATTAAACCTCTAGCAATGTGAATAACCTAGTGTAAGATTGGATGGTAGACACAGGGGCAAAGACTCCAAAAGGTGTAATTTTATTTGATGTCTCAATCCAAGACAAACCAATGACCATCAATGTGATGTAACTCTATGAGTTCCCAAGTTTTAGAAATTTGGAGAAACTTATACAGTTCCTCCTCTCACGCATCCATAGGGATAGATTCTACTTTTTAGGGAAGTGCATGAGGCTATCTACAAACCACATTAACTAAATCATTGGAATCCCAAGATCTAGTGCAAACATTTGCTAGATGATGGTAGATGTTGCTAAAGTCAAAAGGGTCAAAAAGCTCCTAGGTTACTACAAAGGAAGTTTTGCATTCTTGATCAAGGGCATCAATGATCTTAGGAAAAGGGCAATTGCATGTTTGGTGAGTTCAAAACTATACCCATGAATTTGGTGGGTGAATGTAACAAATACCTATTTGTGCATCATGTACCACCTAGTACAAGGGATGAAATTAAACATCACCAAGTTTATTATAGAATACATAATCAAGAATGCACTCGAATGTCATACAGCATGTGAGAAATTCTGATGGGGTTCCATGATAAACTTGATTGTGATGGAGGATATTGACATGCCTGATGGTGATGAGGATAACCTATGGGTCTTCCCAGCACATAATGACTCCTCGACATTGAAATACCAGAACTATACTTGCCCTGTTACCTTCACCTCAAAGTATAAAGCCTAAGTAATGGGACGGTACATATGATATATTAAATATTTTAGAGAAGAATGGTGAATCCTATAAAAACTCCCCCAGATTCTATTTATAATGGCAACCTTCACCATTATAACACACTTCATCATCATTCAATTGGAACTTGTAGATAGGAATCACTTTAGGTGGCTAAAACTGCCTTATGCATTTTCATCCATGTAATTTAGAGAGGTGTTATGAAGAATCCCCAACACATAATAGGTGGATATCTTAATGAATATTGTGGATGTAGAAATACAAAGGTTGAGGCACCAATACATGCACCTAGGGGGAAAAGTAATTGAAGATTAGGAGGATGATTCAGTTACTACTGACATCTATCCCCTTGAAATAGAAGTCATATTTGGGCACATCCATAGGCTCTTCTATGAGATGAATCCAAGGAATAAGGCCATGCCCATGGACAAAGATGATGACCTCCCCCTTCAGGTTAGTGAAGGAGGAGAATTGGCACCAATATCACCAAGAAAATGCCCTCAAAAAGAGAGGAGAGAAACCTTAGAGGAAATAAAAAAGTGCCTCTAATTGAATATCACCTCTAAAGATGAAGCTACCCCCTCAGTGCCAAAGAAGAATCACATGGTCTTCATGCCATGGATTGCATCACCTAAGCCAAGAGAAAATAAAAAGAAGAATTCCAAGGGATTAGTGGCAATACCCATGTTAACCTTGACAAAAATGGAGGTGCAAAAGGCACGAAAGGAAGAGGAAGAAGGAGGAGAAGGGATGAAAGTGTATATCATCCAAGAAGAAGAAATATAGGAAGATCTTAGCACTGAGTAAATTCATGAGGCTCTCTAAGGTAGCATTTTTACCATGCTTGGGAAAATAGAACCATCAAGCACCCCAACCATAGAACCTAGGATTCAGCCTCTACAAATTGAGGAAGATAAAAGGTGATGATGGATAGAAATGGGCCTCAGTAAGGACCAAATAGAAGTGGTGTTGGAGTGACATCAAAAAAGGGAAGCCATGAAGGCCAAGGGCATGACCCAAGTAAAGATTGATAAATTCAAGGCTGAGGAGATAAAGGTTGAGAAAGAAAAGGTGTATGTGATAGTGAAGAAGAGGAAGGTGGAGATAAAAATGACCCAAAAGGAAAAGGCTAGGAGAGAAAAGGAAGAATAGAGGGTTGTCATAAGCACATAACCCATAAAGGGAAAAGTAGTAGAGGTGCCTAGCACCCCTACTAGCATAGTAGAGGAGGTTACACCATAGGCATTGATCCAAAAATCATAAGCTTTGGTTGAAAGATAACTTGATAAATAAGAACAACACAATTATAATAATGTTGTCTCTAAGAAGAGATGTTTTATTGCTCAAAATTGTAGATACAACATATGCCTATCTCTAGGAAGAGATATCTAATTTCTATTTTAGGTTACATCTTCATTTATACACATTTTTAAGGGAGGAGGAGGATGTGGAAGGTCACCAATATCGAGGGAGATTAATTGGTTCAACTTTCATGATTTACAACAATACAGAATTTGAGGAATTACTATTTTTAGAAACTTACTATTTTTAGACTACACTAATAAAATAAAAATTTGGGGCACTTCCATTTGGTTTTTAGGGTTCAAATCCACTAAGTGGAGCTCAGTTCCATCTCATCACATTCCCCTCATTCTTAGATTTCCAACAATTCAAACAAGGAGTCAAACGGAGCTATGAAGCAAAAGTTATGGCTCCCAGAAGTTTTGCCACCAATTGGGGTAGAACCATCACCTGAATTGTCACCTGAAATATTGCTCAGATCATTCCTCCCTCCTTGAGAAGCAATGGTCCCCATTGCATCAATATTTTTCATCAAGTGTGGAAGTTGTATTTTGATTTGATTCTTGATGCATACTTGTAATGGATTGTGCTTTATGGCACTATGCAAGGCATGATTATTCACCATTTCTATCTGACCATCAGTCTTTGGATGGAAGGCCATGAAATTCTTTAGCTTGGTATCTATTTTCTTCTATTTTTGTGTTTTTTGTGTAGTCAGGGCTGCAACATCATCCCTTTTAGATTCTTTTGGCTTGACCACCATGAGAATGAATTTCTTGGCACTAATCAGGGAGACAGATGTATAAGGTGGTAGCTTTGGTACCCTGTAGCATCATGTTCTAAGAATGAGGGTGATCCTTTGAGTTATTGATTCATAGATGCCATGTCAATCATACATTAATGGCTAACTAAATAATACATCACAAACATCTAGATTGACCACATCACATAAGACCTCATCTTGGAAAGGTTTTATTGCATATGAGAGAAGACATTGGTGGGTGACACGGAGGTTTCTCGCTAGACTCAACCATCCAATACTATATGGCTTTGGGTGAGGCTTCATTGATAAATTTAAGATTTTCACAAAAATAGCAAAGATTAAATTCTTTTGACTCCCACTATCAAGAATGAAATGCAGAGATTTACCTTTCACCCATAACTTAGAGTGAAACAACCTTTCCTTGTCATTTGGCCTCTCCTCATGAGTCTGTGATGAAGCAACGATGGCATCGAGCTCAGCATCTAAAATATCTTCTTCATCCTCCTTAACTGTAGGTTGTGTATGAGGTAGAATAGTAGATATTGAGGATTGTGACTCAAAAAGCAGGGACTTGATGGCTTGACATTCTTCTTTGGAGTGCATTCCAGATTTGTGGTAATCACATCATTTCCCAGTCTTCCCTTCATTTTACTTCTAATTTTGGCCTCATGTTTGACCTTCTTTGTCACTTTTCCATTTTGAAGGTTGGCTCTTTGTATTCATTCTTCCATGTGTCTGCTCAATCTTCACCATGAACTTGTACACCTCACTGACGGTTTCCAAATTGAAGAGTTTCATCTCCCCTCATATATACCATTGTAATCCACCATGATATTTTAGAACCTTGTGTTTCTCACTTTCTTGAATGCCCAATCTCATAGATAGAGAATGAAAAATGTCAATGTAATCTTGAATAGACTATTTCTTACCTTAGTGAAGTTGTTGCCACTCTATATATAGATCATCATATGCTCCAATGGGGTAGTATTATTCCTTTACAGCTTCTATGAAATCATCCCAGGTAGGTTCTACCTCAAGGCCAATATCATCCATATTGAATCTCTTCTTGTACACTTCCCACTAATTTTTGACAGGCAATGATGCTTTCAAAAGAGTAAAAGTGATCTTCTCTTTATCAGTGAGTTTATTTATCAAAAAATATGAAGACAATTGATCCAACCAATTTTCTACTGCATCAACATTGATTTTGCCTTCAAATGTAGGGATATCAAAATTCACCTAAACCTTGAAGGGTGTTTGGGCACTAAAATGAGGCAGGGGTGCAGATGAGGAGCCAAAATTTCCCATCAAGATTTGTTGGAGAATTTGGGTGAATTATTGTATCATCTACTCTTGCTACTATTGGAAGGCTTCATTCACCATTTCCTTAAAATTATCGAATGTCTCGGTGTTGTCTTCCATTTGAGGTCATTTGGAGCGAATAGGTGGATAGTTTAGAAGCTTTGTTATTTTCCACCCAAGCTTCTTGTAGTCTGACCTCATCCTCAAGATCATACACTCTCAAGATAAATCACTATGATACTACTGATCCAAAACTCATAAGCTTTGGTTGAAATATAACTTAAGAAATAATAACAACACAATTGTAGTAATGTTATCTCTGAGAAGAGATATTTTATTGCTCAAAATTATAGATACAACATATGCCTATCTTTAGGAAGAGATGTATGATTTCCATTTTGGGTTGCATCTTCATTTATACACATTTTTAAGGTAGGATGAGGATGTGGAAGGTCACCAATCTTGAGGGAGATTAATTGGTTCAACTTTCATGATTTACAACAATATAGAATTCGAGGAATTATTATTTTTAGAAACTTACTATTTTTAGACTACATTACTAAAATTAAAATTTGGGGCACTTCTATTAGGTTTTCAGGGGTAAAAACCCATTTATCAAAGCTTGGTTCCATCTCATGATGTTTCTCTCATTCTTAACTTTCCAACGGTTCAAACGGGGAGTCAAATGGAGCTATGGTGCAAAAGTTATGGCTCCCAGAAGTTCTGCCACCAATTGGGGTAGAACTATCCCCTAAATTATCACCTGAAATATTGCTCAAATTAGGCATGCTCAAGTAGTGAAGGGGCACCTAAATACAAGGAAGGAGATACTAGTGCCTTACATAGGCAAATAGAGAGTGTATTTGAAATCCAACGGACTCAAGAGGGCAAAGCTAGCATCGAAGAGAAGGAAGAAGCAAATGAAGGAGAAAAGCCCAAGGAAGAATCCCTATTAGAGAAATAGGACACATCAGGGGAAAGCACTGAAGAAGGCACTATATACAACAAATAAGAGCCAAAACAAACAAAGTTGGCCATCCAAGAAGAAGTTGAGCCAAGCTTGCGAGAGAAGGTGTAGAAAGGGTTCACAGATGAAGATTATTACATGATGGAGTACATGCCCCCTAGATCTACCATGACATTGACATGCCAACAATTATCCTTTACTTTCAATATTTATATGGATGAGCCTTAATTTGAAGTATCAAATAAGGTGATCCTTAGTGTATACCAACCAGAGGAAGGGTAGGACTCACTTCTTGTCAACCCTTGCGCAATGAATCTAGTAAGGTTGATTAATGCCCTCCTCCAAATGGATTTTGAGGTAGAACGCAAGAACATCATCAATAATGTTAGAGCCTCAAGATGTAATAATATCATACTAGAGGAAGAATAAAATAACAAGGCCATAAGATTTAAGTTACATTAACTACTTGAGTATGTGGAGGAAGCCGAACCATCCCTCCTGGATGGCATCAACACTTAAATTTTTTTGGAGGTTGATAAGGTGTGTGTGCTAGTGGAGCAGATGCTCCCAAGATTAAAGGCACAATTAATGATAGAATAAGAGGAGGACCCTTATTTTGGCATCAGATAAGAGATCACCATAAAACTTGAAGAGGTAGAAGACCTCTTCGTGAAGCTGGAAGAGGGTACAAAAGTGCCTAATGTAATATTTTGTAACTTCTCCACCTAGGCATCAATCATCAATGTGTGCCTAAAAAAGGAAAAATTAGAGAAGGATACATTGATGGCATAGGCATACATTATGCTCAGGTTCCAGCATGCTTAGATAATAGTTCAAGTCAACAGTTTGAGTGCCCAAATCAATACACAGTAGAAAAATAACTCTTTCACGTGTTACAAACAAATGCCTATGAGTAAGGAGATATACTCGAAAGAAGTGTAAAAAAGGTGAAAGAAAGGATACAAGCCTTTTAGAAGGAGTTGGAGAAAACCAATGTATTGACCCTCAATTCCACCTCCACAAAAGTAGACAATGTTATAGAAGAAATCAAGCTTGCAATCTAGAGTTTTGAGGACTTCAAAGCAGAACTAAAGGAGAGTGTACCCAAGTTTTATGCACCTAAGGTGCTAGAAGTTTAGTCCAAGGATAGAATAATAATTTTGTGTGGGATAATTTTTGGCCCTAAATTGGTCTAAATATAGAATCCATACTAACATAATAGATACTTAGGCACAAGGCAATCACTTGTCATGATTGTTATTTTATCATCTAGTGGCACCAGTTGGCAGGTGACTAGAAAAATCCTTTTTGACTCAATATTCATTAGGAAGTGGGCACATGGGACAATACTAAATCATTAAAGGTAGCATATTGGAGTCGATGGAAGGAGTACCTCTAGTGTCAACTCAGTGATTGGTGTGTTCCATTCCCCATGATTCTAAGATAATCTCTCTATAAAAGCAAGTCGAGTCCAGTTAGCGAAGAGAAAAGTGTGGAGTAGTGAAGCCCTATTAGATTGGTTTTGAATGCTATGTTTGATATTAGACCTAGAGTTAGTTTGAGATGCCTATGTTTCTCCCCATTATAATGCCCAAGATCACATGTGAGCCTCTAGGCCTTTAATAGGTCAAGACAGACATTTGCTTAGTTTCTAGTAATATAGATGTATTATTGTTGAACTCTATTAATGATGAAGGCTTTGTGAAATGTTTAATGGATTGAATGCTTAAGTTTGTAGCATGTGTGTTGAAATTTTGCTAGTTTCTAACCTAACTCATCTATGACGTGCCTATAGCTCATGAGGACTCCCATGCCTGATATAAGAAATGTTTTAAGTATGGGTAAGACTTTGTACCTCACAATGATACCCACACCCAAGCAAAATCCTATGCCTAAGTCCTTCAAATAGATACCCAGTGACCCCTCAAGCACTTGAATGTCATTAAGCGAAGGTTACCAAAGGCTTGCACTCATGAATCTATAGACCTAATTTATGTCTACCTGTGATTGATAGATAGTCATATTCCTACACCCCAAGATATCATGTACCAATGAATGATCCACCTCCATTACACTATCAAAATACCTTGAAGGATAGAGTTGTGCCATGACACAACTAGCCCAACATAGACCCTGGTCCCTTCTCTATTGTGCTTCAAGTGAAAACATAAGGTTTGCTCCTTATGTTAAGTAATGTCAGCATAGTCATGTCAAATTTTGAGTGCCATAGGATTATTAAAGGCCTGCGCACCACTGAAACCAACCTAAATCTGACCTAGATAGCTAGATAGGCACCTAACTAGGCCCATGATCAAAACACCTACTTTTCTACAACATTTTGGTTCCATTGTAAGTAAAATTATCACTATATGGATTCAAATGGTTATAAAACTACCACTATATGCAAAAGAGTGGTTGTAAAACCACCAAGGTATATTTTCAACCACCACTAACACTTGTAAAAATGTCGCTCATTGTAGCTAATGGCTTCAGCCTCTATTGAGTTTACCAACTTTTAAAGACCATAACTTTTGCATATAGATTCAAAACAATATGATTTTTTTAAACATGCATTAAATTTATATAGGAATATAAATATGCAATAAAAATTAGGTTTATATGAGTTCTTGATGCCAATTTTTCTTTTACCCCAAAACCTATCAATTTTATCCCTTCAATGCATGCAACCACTTCCCAAATTATACTAGTGGTTGAGAAACCCAACCAACCTGATTAGAACCATGTAGATTGTTTAATTTTATCCTTTTATTATGTTATTTATGTTATATAATTTTATAAGTATGGGTGATTCCCATGTATCATCTTCACCATGCAAAAAATAAAATACACTAACAAGACCAAACAAACACACACAACTACTATTTTTATCTATGCAAGATTGCATATATGCCTTGGATGCTCCTGCATCAAACACAAAATGTATTTAAAATGTGATATCATAATCACATCGATGGATTATGTGGAAAAAACATTCTTTTGACTACTGATCTTGATGGCCATGGCATTCCCTTTCAACACACCAAATACTTCAGCTAATTGTCATGCTTTTTCTTCCATTTCAAGCTTCCTATTGCTAACTTCAAATCTATCATATTCTTATTATCCCTTATTTTTTTGGGGTTAAACCCACTATAGTCCATCTTCTTCTACCAAAGGCTTCTTTTCTTCTCTCTCCATTTTGTTGTGGTCTTAAATTCACCTTCATCTAACCACCTCCCCCAAGATGCTCTTTTTTGCATCTTAATTTCTCTTTTGTGTTTGTATCCACTACCAACATCCATCCACCTCCACCAAAAGTATTCTTGAATTTGTTCAATAATTATTCAACCTAATGGTGGATCCTTGCACATTTCACTCTTTTATATTTACATCTATTATTTTCTCATGGCTGCCATCTCTTCTCTTGTCACCATCATTTTGATTGTGGATTATTCAATTATGAGAATATTAAGAGACTCTTCTTATTCACAACTTGTGGACTCAAGTGGATCACTCTCTTTACCTTGGAATGCCTCTTTTAATTCCTCGTTTCTCTTTATCTCTACACCTACAATATCATATTATTCATCATATTCTTGGGCCGATAAAAAAACCCATGTGTTCCATCTAATCCTTGTATTCTTTCATCTTCAAAATCTTTTCAATAGCTCTAGGATGATTATACACTCCTTCCTTCACCACAACCATGCCATGTGCAAATAACCTTACACTCTCTTTGTCCATGTGAGGAAATGCATACCTTGACTCATAAGAGTCTCTTATCTAATACCTACATGGGTTGCTACCATATGTACAATACCACTTTAATCCTTCATTATTCTTGGTATAAACATGCCCACCATATCTATCTCCTTGCTTTACTTTATGCCACATGAGTTAAATTATTCATCTCTCCTTATCCAAATACTCTTTAGACCAACCTCTCTCACCAAGTTATTAACTTTTCCATCCACCATTCCAGTCTTTATCCATCTCTCAAGATGTATATTTGATGCATATATATATATATATATATATATATATATATATATATATATATATATATATATCATTGTCTTATTGTAAAGGTCTTCTTCATCTTTTCAATATTTTTCACTTGATTTTATGAGAGTCTTCTCTCCCACCTATAGCTATTGAAAATAAACTCCATCTTGTATATCCTCTTGAGAACATTCTTTTACACGCACTTTTCCACTCTCTCTTGTCCTCATGTTGACTTAAAGACAATATTATACTATTGGTATAACCTTACCAATCAACCCTTAAACTACGTTTGTCATAATATCCTCTTGTTCCACTTATTCACTTATATTCTCATGCAAATGAGCATGCTAAATTGAATGACACTTTTTCCTCTTCTTTACCATCTTTCCCATTGTTCAAACTACACATTGAACAAAAAACATTAAGAAAATTAAGAGTTATAATAAACACATCATATGATATTGACCAACTCAATATAACTTTAAGTTTATATTCATGTTTCCTACTATATCAGCCAACCTGATATAATCTATTTTTATCATTCATATGCAATAAATTGTCTAGCTCAGTACAGTTGATCATTTCTCTTTCAAAATGGAACATATCTTGGACCAATACAAAGATAAAACCCATATGATTTTCAAGGATTTTATATTTATATTAATGTTATGGAACTAACTAATCTTGATAAATTTTCCATTACATATTATCATTTTTCTATGTCTCAGGATCATAATAGATTATAATATGGACTCCACTAGATCTAAATGCTATGGGCCATATAACAACCCTAGAAAAACACTAGACCTACTCCAAGATTGTGAGGCTGAAAAGGAATGTGATATATAATATATAAGAAGATGAAAATAATTCTCAAAGAGCATTGTGAGCATAGGGTAAGGACCCTACAGTTGTCTATTATGTCATGACCACATCCCATATGGAATACCCCCTTTCTCCTAATCATACTTTTTATATGGGACTTGGGGAAAATAAATTTTTGACTTCCCTATTAAGAGCACATATTTGAAGCTAGCAAGAGGAAGCTGGAAAAGGAAGAAAAAATGTGACAATGAACACAAATATTTGGTGTGTTGGAAGAGAATGCCATGGCCATCAATATCGGTAGTCAAAAGAGTGGTTTTGCCACTTAATCTATCCATGTGATAAGCATATCATATTTTAAATACCTTGAGTGTCTGATGCATGAGCATCTAAGGCGTATATGAAATCTTGCATCAATAATAAATAGTAATTGTGTGTGTTTGTGTGGTCTTATAGGTATATTTTCATTTTGGCATGGTGAATATGATCCTCATTCATTCTTCATCTAGCATAAACCTAGCAATTTCATACCTCTCACAAAGAAACTTATAAAAGGCCTTCAATCAAGCAATCACATGAGCAAAAATTCTATATTTTCTCCTATTTCCATATCATTCATAGGGACAACATGTCTATAGGTTTAAATCACTAAAGGAGCATCCCATGAGCCATATTTTCTAACTTACAAGCTAGGTCACCCTATGTACTTGATTATCACACATTGCATCTTTATACACACACAATCTAGCATGTAGGGGATATATATATAAGTTTGAGGCCCTCTTCAAAGTATTGGCTATGTAGGAAACACTCGTTAATATAGGGGTCTTTCAGGAAGTTTGACACCATTTGCCCACTAGCCTATTTTTTCCAAAACCACTATGAAAATGAAGAACTAGGGTTTTTCTATTTGATAAGAAATGACAGCCCATGATCTAATCTAAGCACACCAGAGCAAAGGTGACACAAAACCTATAATATTCCAAGTGGTCACATCCATATCCAATAGGTATTCTATATAGGACACTTGTGTACATGTTAGACAGAAGCATCGATGTAATTATCCAAGGTCGATGCAAGTGTCTGAGGTCATAAAAATTCTTAATCAATAATTTGATGACTTATTCAAAATCCACTTCCAATCTCATTCCTTCATGTTCCAAATCCAGATCTATATTAGCATTAAAACAAGCTAAGTATCTTGTTTTCAATATCATTACAATATCCAACATAGTTGTACTTTTTATTTTTATCATATCTTAGCATCATAAATTTAGTATAAATTTATCTGAGCTTATAAATTAATTGATTTGCTTTAGAGATAGTCTACCATACTTGTGCCCTATCCTATCTCTAACCTTTTAACCATAGATTCCACAATCTAGATTTTAGGGTTAAACATTTGGTGAACCAAACATATATGAATGTAAATTTTTTTGATTCCTAGGGTTTTTAGTTAGCTACAGTTTCAATTTGTTGTTCCTAATTTTTTCATCTTTCATTTCTAAGCAATGGAAAATATTAACCAAAAAAATTGATTTCAAATGGAAGATAAAGAAGCATTAGTGAGTCATCTAAATAAAAATAAGGGTTTAATAAATTCATTTTTATATGTTATAAGAGATGAAATCAATAAACGCGATAATGATAAGGATTCCCTAACTAGTGATGATGAATCCTTAGAAGGTATTGTAATCAATTGTATTATAATCAATCCACCAACATCTAGTGGAGGCACAGGATATGTATCCACACTTTTATTCCCTAAAACTACTATTGCCACATCTTACATGGGAAACCTTAATACTTCAACTCAATTTCCAATTTCAATGCCTATATCTACCCAACCTATTGGTAAACTTCCTTTGGTGACTTCTCAAATATCCAACCTTAAAGAACAAGAGGTAAAAGCTCTTATCCAAACTATAAAAAAAATTCAAACTAAAGTTACAAATATTGAAGAACATTATATGATACCAACTTATGTTATTGATTCATAGGAGGTGATGCATAATCCTTTTGCACCTGAGATATATTTACACCCCTTTCCAACTGATTTTATTGCACTAAGTTCACATTTTATGATGGTAAGGGTGATCCTAACCAACATCATCGATCTTTCTATGTGGTAAGCCTTGATTATGCTTCCAATGATAAACTTTTGACCAAATTATTCTAATGAGCTTAAAATACTATGCTTTAAGGTGGTTATATGATTTACCATTCCAATAAATAAATTCATTCAAACCTCTTTTAGATCAATTTTGACACACTTTTATATCAATATCACCTAAAAAAAATTATATGCCCAAATTACAAAAATCAAATAAGGAACCAATGAACCTATCAATGGATATGTCTTAAAGTACAAGACAATGTTAGCTAAAATTACCAATCCAATGGTGGATAAAGAGTTGCAAGACATATTCAAGAAAATTTTGCTTGCCCCATTACATGAATCCATTGTTTTTAAAAAAATTAAATCTTTTAATGACTTATTCCATATTGTTTGTGATCGTGAAATGAAACTTATCTTATTGAACAAACTTAAGTATGTAGTAAACACACTGAATACATCTGCATTTGATACCAAGTTTACTATTAAACCAAGTTACAAGGTAAAACCCCTAAAATATAAAAAAGAAACAAATGCCATGGTTAATGTGCTGTCACAACAACCTCATCAACTTATCTTATTTAATACACAACAAAGACAATTTACATGCTTACCTGAGTCTCCCACTTCACTACTCCTGTAGCTTGTAGAGTGTCACCTAATATCTCTCCCTCATCTTATAGAGGTTGTTATAAGTAGACCTCTATTATTTCAGGTTATTATTTTCCATTTATTTAGTTTATTCAAATTATTCTTACACATGGTTTAGCTTGATTAGGTGACATTTGTCATAGGGAGTTACACTTGAATGTCATTATTAGCTAGTTAGTGGGAATTACATGCCTATTTTAGGCTCTGTCACCATTATTCTAATAGTGGTTACTTCTTATTTGACCTATTTGTACATCTATTGTAATGTTAAATACATGGAGGATTTGTTTTGACTCATTAATGTACTTTTATTTTTGTAACTTGATGTCATATACTTGGAATGTTTTGTGCATCTTTGGTTTGTTAGGATATCTTAGAGAAATCTAAAATAGTATTAGAGATTACCTAATGGCCATTTTTCCAATTTTTTAATCCTTGGTGAGATCTTTCATTACATGCATTGCTAAATTTTTATTCATTTTTAGTAGTTTTTGAGGGGTTTGGTTGGATTTTCCCAACATCTGTGCAAATCCATGTTAAAATAACTTAGATCAAAAAACTATATAGGGTTTTTTAAGGGATCTATTATATGAATTTATGCATTTTTAAGGTTTTTTTTGTAGGATTCATGTAATAAAAACCACTTATAGGGTTGTATATAGTTTTATGCCTGTACTGTCTTCTTACAAGGGTTGTTTCTCCTTGGGCCAAGATACAAAGAGCTTCACAGGTTCTGAGGGATTTCATAGTCTTCTATGGCATGCTCTCAGTCTTCTTTGGCCATTAATGGCCTTGGTGGAGACATGTTGACTATTTATCACCTTCTAACAAACTGCTCACCCTCTCATGGCCTAATTAGGTGAACATCTTATTAAATGACCTCCTATTGTATCGAGACCTACACAACTCTCAATTGATCCTCCATGAGGTCTCATGCATTGATGAAATTTCATCTGGTGATCATGCATTTGAGAAAGAAACATAATTTCTAGTTGTAGTTTTTTAATTGGAATATGACCAATAAAGCATAGAAGCAGTTTCTAGCTTTGAAGCGTCACACAATAAGAAGAGCCAATTGTTTTTAAGGCCAATAAAATAGTGAGGTGAAAGTTTAAGACCATTGCTATCCATTCAAACCCACATGTGTGCTATAAAATCCCCTTGCCATCACTTTCATCAAGCCAATAAAAAAGGGTAAACATTTTTTAAGCTCAAAACCCTTTCTTTGTTGAAATTCATGATTTTTTATACCATCATTCAAAAAAATAGTTTTTGTGTGTCACCCACTTTATTCAAAGTTTGAATTCCTTTTTTTAATAAAGAATTAACTTAATTTATTAATTAATTCAAAAGGGTGATATTATATTGATATAAGTCATGTTAAAAATGGGGGGACGTTTTTATTTTAACATGGGAGGTGGATATATGGTGGGTGGATGGATTCCACTTACGTGGAGTTATTGTAAGGGAGATATATATTATTTTCTTTAAATAAAACCAATATGTAAGTTTTTCTTAATTGTTTTCTTAAAACAATATCTTTGGGAGATATTGTGGACAACATTATTGTAAGGAGAAATTATAAGATTATTTTATTGATTGTTCACTTATCTCATATTTTTGTTTGACAAAGACTAGAGGGTGAGGCCTAGTTTGGTAGGTGACCAAACCTACTCACAAGTAAACCAAACTTTCTTCTCCTTCCTCTCTTTATTTTTTGACAATTTTGTGTTTACTTATTTCTTTTTAGATGAATTATTGGTAGAGTTTGATGTCCCTCTTGGATTTTTTGTATTTTTACTTGTGCTAATTTGGTGTCAACTGTATTAATTGCCCATTCTCATAGATGCATTGTCAATAGAGTCTGACATCTATTTATTGAGATGTGCATTGTCACTTGTGAAATATTTTCTCTTACATGTTTGGATACATTATTGGATGAGTTTAATGTCCATTCCTAAAACATGCATTGGTACTCGTATCACTAGCATATTTGCTCTCGCATTTGTGGCATTATCAGTTGAGCCTGATGTCCATTCACTTGAGCTTGTTTTATACTTACAAAGGGGGTCATTATTGATTATATTTAGGGTTTGTTGTGGGCCTTACTTTCTATCTTGTGCACACACTCAATTTTTGTGACTTGTGTGCCATTTTGGTATCATTTACATATATTACTCTTGTTTTTATCGACATATTATTAGCTGAGTCTGACATCCATTTATTAAATGTGTATTATCACTTGTGTAATGTTTTTCTCATTACACTTCTTTGACATCTTTTATCAATCATGTTGACTTTACTTGAGTGATATTGATGAGAAGAGTTAATTTTACACCTATGGTTCTTCTTGGAAATACTAACTATGCTTCTTGATGTGTGTATATGGAACACTTGCTCACGAAAAAGAATCATCCATTCACATATGTATAAATACCTACCCCTTATGACTCAAGACAATACAATAAGTGGGCTAACACTTATGACAAGGTTCTTGGTACTTTACTATTGCATGTTTCCATGGATCTTCATTACCATGTGGAGTATACATAGTGTCCCTACACTATTTGAAGCACTCTTCAATCTCTTTTCAGAGATCCTTTTGAGATCTATATCAATATTCCTCCTCTTCTTTCTATTGTCTCTTCATAGAATATTGTACTCCCTCCTACTCCTATTTCTTATGATGACACATTTATGGTGGATTATGTTCTTTTTGTCAAGCCACCACTACAAGATGAGATTTTACTTGACCTTAGTTGTCATATGGTAGATTATACTTTCATCCCTATTTAGGATGTTGCTCTTCCAATGACTTCATAGTCCTATAATTCAGAGGATTCTACTATTTCCAATGTGATTACATCCATTGAATCAATGATTCATATCTTCCCATAGAGATTCATATTATAGATTTGTGTGTTTCATCTTTAATATCTCCTTTAATTTTGATGGTTGTTGAGCTGAGCTCTCCTCTTCACATGGAAATTATTTTAGTGAATTTTCTATGTCCTTCTTTTGATAGGTTCACTTCAATGTCATTACATTTAGTTCTTGTACATGATCTTGTGAGACCTATGCCATGCCTTATTTTTGAACCTCTTTCAAATATCTTCTTACTGTTGCCTTTATTTTCCATTGTGAAATGGCCAAACTTTAAATACACATCATTTTCTTCCCTTAACAAAGGGAAAAAACATTATTCGATGTGGATGGAGCTTCTTAATTATTTAGGGAGAGGATCTCATTAGTGACATTCATCATTTTACAAGATTTATTGTAGGTAACTTTAGCATTTTTTATGGAGACTTCTTAGCTCTTCTCTTTATGTGCTATGTTGATCTTGCTTGTGGATGTCTTTTCAACTGTTTAACATCCTTATAGCATGCACTATTTCTCTTATTTTTTCTCTCTTTTGAAGGGGGGAGTTTTTTCATATGGGTTTTCTCCTTTTATCCACTTTATGAGAGTTTCTTTGTACATGGGTACTTCGTCATGCCTTGTTGTCAGGACCCATTTCCTCTACTCACCTAAGCTATGCTTAAGGGGGGAAGGTATTGAGATCAATGTTTAGCACAATTTTCTATCAATATCACCAAAAGGTTTCCTATGCCCAAATTGTAAAAATCAAACAAGAAACCAGTGAACCTATAAATGAATATGTCTTAAAGTAAAAGACAATGTTAGCTAAAATTACCAATCCAATGGTAGAAAAAGAGTTGCAAGACATTTAAGAAAAGTTTTCTTACCCCATTACATGAGTCCATTATTTTTAGAAAATTCAAATCTTTTAATGACTTATGTTATATTATTTGTGATCATGAATTGAAGCTTATCTCATTGAACAAACTTAAGTATGTAGCAAACACACTGACTACAGCTACATCTAATACCAAGTTTACTATTAATATAAGTTACTATGTAGAACCTCCTAAACCTAAAAAAGAAACAACTACCATGGTTAAAGTGGTGTCACAACAACCTTTATAGCATCCCCACAAGGATTTACTAGAATAATGTAGTAATTTTTTTATTTTTATTTTTTTAATATTTACACAACACTTATTCTTTCATTATATTACACCAAGAAAATATAATTAGTGAATTTATCATACTAATTAAGTATATTAAACACATGTAAACATGTAGCATTAACAATTACTGATCAATAGCATCTTATGTACCATAACATATCTTCTTAAGGAAAGTAATCTTATTAAAATCTAGCCATGAATGGTACAATAATACAACCACTACTATCAATGTAGAATAATATATAAATTATATTTATAATAGGAATTATGTCTCAACATAAATACATTTATAGATACAATGCTCTACAAAGCTTGAGTTACTCTAACTCTCGTATCTATGATAATCTCAAGTGTAGTCTCCAAGTAAGTATTGTTGTAGGGAGGGAGAGTATCATCTGAGCACTTTTTCACACCAATCATACACCATCAATCCCCTACATAATCCTTCAAATAGAGAATTTCCCTCCCTTCATGGATAGGTAGATAGTGACGGTGCAAAAATCTAGAGAGACATGTTAGTATCCATGTGCTGTAAGATTTCTACTACATGATGTGTACCATAAAGAAAATATGTTCTAACATGATATCACATACGCATGTAAATCATACATATGAAATGACAATGTCAATCTAAATATTACTTTGGATAAAGTTTTCAAATAGATAATGATATCTAAGATCAGTCAAATTCATACACACCACTAGATCGAATTACCTTCATCTGGCATTAATGATGTTAAGTAAGCTAGTGAAGTCTATCTCACTGCTTAGTACCAATAATGTGAGATTTGGTTAACAATTTTTAACTAATAGACTCATATAAATTATTTCTATTAACAGGAAATAAACATGCTATATACAGGAATAATCTTTATGCATACATTTAGTCCGTCAAACATAGGAATGAATCCTTTCCATATTATTTGCCACATAAATAATAATCATAACAAGTATCATTTTTTATACCAAACAAATACTTAGATTGCATGAACTAATTTCTGTAAGTAATTTCAAAAGTAGTACAACCAACAATGTCATAGTATAATGTACCTTTTACTCAATTACAAATAGTAGTCCCAATTAAATAACAGATCAATTAACTCTTAAACAACTGCATAATCTTTCATTTATGAAATTTAATAAATTTTAAGAGGCTTATGCCTATAATTATAGTTCCCTATCTTTCAAGATTTAGTAGTCATAATCTATAACTATAGGCATGCATCACATTTTATAAATGTAAACTATATACGTATATGAGAGCCTAAGTCCTCATATAGGTAGATTTCATATAACTATGCATCATGCATATATATACCCCATAATATATATATTTTTAATGCACAATTACTTGTCTAACATAATAATTGTTTTCTATCTTCCTTCATAGAAACTTATGTAGTTCGTACAATTATTTAGCATTTTAAAGTTCCAAATAGGGTCTCCTCATTTCATTTAACCCATAGTTTTGATTCACAAATTTCATCATATAAAAATATAATTCAATCACTCAAATCAGTTACCCTGTTTTTCATTAATTTAATCTTTTGACTCTAAAAGATTTAATAGAGTAAAATAAATAGTATTCCAATCAAGATTTTACCTAGTCAATTTTGTAAGTTCTCAATCATTAAAATATGTAATATTATGTATATATCTCCCATATTTATATGTTGAAAACATATAGTCCATATATCTTTCTTTTGTGATATACTATCTTACTACTATTATACACCCATCCTTTGTAAATAACATGCACAGTTTGTTTGTACATTTTCAGTGTTTTAAACATACTGCTAAGGTTCAAATCCTATATACCAAAACTCAAAATTTTGTGTGATACACACACACACACACATTATACATATATATAAATGTATGTTTTGTTCAATTTTTAACAATGTGTATATGTGTGTGTGTGTGTGTGTGTGTGTGTGTGTGTGTGTGTGTGTGTGTGTGTGTGTGTGTGTATACATACATATATATATGTATACATATATATATATACATATATATACATATATATATGTATATACACACACACATATATATATACATATATATGTATATATATATATACATATACATATATATATATATATATATATATATATATATATATATATATATAAACTTTATAAAATATATAGTCTATATATCATTCGAATGTGTATACACAGATTGTGTATTAATATCCATATTGTATCCTATGTATAAACTCCTATTAAAATGATATGATATAGTTGACTTAAATATATATATGCATTCATTATTTTAAATGTCATATATGGTACATGGTCTATATATTGACAGTCCACAACTTATGTGTTTTAAAATGAATCCATTCTAATTTGATAGCATAAAAAACCCCTTTCAAACCCATTCATAATTTTTAATGGTTTTGAATTAATTAAAATGCCCAATTTATATATATGTATAAAAGCTCCTTATTTCCATTCTTTTTACCAAAGATAATAGAACTCAATTATACATATATTCACTGATTAAAATAAACAAATTCATTCATCATATATTCATGAAAACTCTAAATAAATCATATAGGCACATGTGTAAAAGGTCAATAATACATAGATTGCCATGATAGGCATACAAAAAATTACATCTACCAACATAGTATCTAATGTTAGGTGAATGTCATATATGCATATACAATGCCAAAAATCCATAAATTTCCATATACCTATTCATCAAATATCCTCCCTCTCTTTGCTTTCCTCGAAGAAGACTCTCCCTAAGATGCCCTGCTAGTATATGGATATCCCTCTAATGTCTTGGATTGCTCCAAGGTCCAAATATGGCACACTCAATTCACTTGCAGTTGAACCTATATTATAAAATTAATATAAAATACATTTAACCATTTATTAAGAAATTAATTTTAAAATACAATAAAAAATCATTTAAACATGTACTTACTGCAAGCACATGGTCCTATTCAATCTATTTTTGATCCTCAAATAAGTAAGTGCCAAGCTTAGCTATTTGAATAGGCATCTAAAATAGGGAATAAACATGAGAATTAGCCTTACTAATCATCTGACTAAGACTATCAGATGACATAGGATAACCCTGTATACATAATACATTCACATAAGTTATATTTTCCCCAAGTATGTAGTAAAATTATTAAAACAAGTCTATTTTTACAATTTAAAATTACAAGTTAATACATACCTCTGTCAGTGCCTGTGTAGATGATATTACATCAACAATGTCTATGTCTATCTCAGATTGTAGTGATGGAGGAGTGTCTACTTGAGCCACCAACTGTTCATGTAAACAAGGTCTCATTTACTTTTATATAAAGTATAAAAGATATAGATGGTAACTTTTTCTCCTTTATTAAACCAAGAGTGTATTTAATAGTATTGTACTTGAATTTTGAGATTCATGATAGATAAATTTAACTTGCACTTACAAGGCAAATATACATAGACTAAATGTACATAAAGCATAAGATTAACTCAAAATTTTACCTATGTTTAAGTAAAAGGTGTGGTCCTAACAAAGATAGATGCAATAGTGGATGAACCAACAGCTAGATCTAAAAATATTAATAATGGCTGCATCAAATCAAATACTGCAAATGTTGACTATGATGATGAAGGCATCATCATCTCTTGGAACATAAAAATGGCATATATATTATTCTATTTCTATATAAATTAATTTTTAGCTAAATTAAATTTGTAAATATAACTTAAATTTAACATGACATTTTTATAAAATATACCAGCATTTGTGTAATGGTTGATGTCTATACATCAAATGTGCATGCCAAAAACTCATCACTCATAAGTATATTATCCAATCCCTTTGAACCACTAGCGCCATCATCATAAGAAGGTTCAATGCATATATCTCCACAAGAACTACAAGGGTGGGGTGAAGTATGCACACTTGGAGGCATATCTCTAGCATCGATCTGTGGGAGCCTACTCGTATGTTAAACAAGTATATCAATGAGAGAAATAAGTGTATGCAAAGTGTCAATCTGCATGACCTACTGAACTACATATGGGATGTCAAGATCAAGTGGATTTTGGATACAGATCTTTATAGGTTGATTGGGTGCATGATATGCACCTAGTCAATCTTGTATAGAGCCTTTCTTTCATCCCTAAAACTCACTATAATCAAAATAGTTTAGAATCTCATTGAGGACAAACTCACAGTAGAGTTTTCTCAAAAAATACAATGGGACCTCATGGTTTTTACATGGTGGATATTCAAACACCATCCACCATCAATCTCAAAAAATAGTTGTGATTAAATTATGTTGGCAACGATGGATTGCAAAATGTTTACCAGTTATCAAAAATGGTGTGTTGGTGGTTAGGTCAATGAATAAGACATAAATGGAGGTTTTTTATATGTTTTTGATCTTGACTTAAAGTGATATCAATTTGTCATCATAATAAGCCCTATAACTAGCCTGATATGAATCCCATCTATCAATTTGACTCTTTATAGAGTCAATTTGACCTAATAATATCTCTAAGCAATTGGCTAGATAGGTGCAGTGGGTGTTGGTGGAAGTGGGATCCCTCATTCTTCCAATTAATTCTTCAATTTCAATTTTATTTTCCATAATGTGGTCAACTAGACTCTCCTGACTACCTAGGGGATTCTGTGGAGCTGTATGAGGGTTAGGTGGAGGGTTAGGAGGAGGAATAAGAGGATTCTATGGAGGGCTAGTGTGATCAAGAAATTTGACAATAAAGAGGAGGTTAGTCTTATGTTAGTCCATAAAATAATAAAATCAACACACAAACATGCCAACATCTTAAATTTAGATCATGGTGGGAGCATAATGGACAAAATACAATTGAAAACCCAACTAAAATTTAAATAACAACAATATTTACCTTCCTTAAGAGATCCAAGTGATTTGTTCATGGCTTATTCAGTTTATGCTCAAAGAGTCTTTGGCAATGGAGTATTCTTTGCTCCATCTCTCCTTCAAACCATTCTGGCTTACTTGATGTGGCTTATGCTTATGTCTTGGCTCAATATTTTGGCATTATAACACTATTCTTATGAGTCTTATGCAAAAACCTACATTATAACTCTACAATATCTAAGCTCTTCTTTAATAGGCAATGGCTTGTATTTATAGACCTAGGAACTAATCCCAACTCAAGGTGAGTTAAAGTGTAGTTTAAACATGGAATGGGTTCATTCAAACCTAACCTAAGTGAGTTAGTTAACTCCAGTAGAGTTAAAAGGTGTCAAGAATTAATGATTTACAATGAATATGCATGGATGAGATATTTTTATATATTTTTAAAGGCTTGACAACTCACAAAAGGTAATCATGAAAAGCTAGGATATTTCATATTTTTGAATTTCCTTTTTTAATAAATCAATAATTGCACATGGATAATTAAACTAGTCTTTTAATTTGGTTTAGCATTTTAATTAATTATGATTAGGTTTTTTAGCATTTTAAAGATTTGATTTTATGTGTGTACTTGCCCCACTTAATAGGTCTATAGACCAAATTGCATGTCATGATGCAGCAAGATGATTAGAGATGAATTCATGAGAGGTTTTTGTTACTTATAGTAGGATATCCCAATTAGGGATGTCTCAATGAGATTTTGAGCTTTGAAGAATGATGTACAAGCAAATTTAGGACATTCAATGATTCCTAGGCTTAATTGATAATAGTTGGTAGGAATCAATCTGAAGTCTAATCGAAGGCTATTGGTGGCCAGTTTTAAGTGTCTATAGTTTTCCCCTATTTGGGAAAGCATTACAAGATGTAAGTAACATCTTCTCAAAAAATGAAAAGGTCTTGTATGCTTATGACTATCATGATAATGGATGAACTCTAGGTACCCCATCGAGGGAGTAGTTGGAAAATGGGTCGATAATGATCCCTCGAAAGGAGGAAACAATGGGACCAAAAAAATAAAATGATGGGATGGAAAAGACTGATTTTCCCATAGGTAGTTATAATTAATGGCATATGGAGCTGGCCTAGTTAGGGCAGACAAATAGGATAATTTTCCCATATGCACTTATAATCATCGACATAGGTGGGATAAAAAAAGGTAATGACTTGCCCAAAGGTGTTTTTAATCATTAATAAAGGCTTAGGGTTAGAAGAGAGTGATTTTCCCAAAGATAGTTATAATCATGAAAGCGAAAGCAATGATTTTCCCATAGGTAGGTATAATCATTAGAAGGATAAAAACATGCCCCAGTTAGGTAGAATAAAGAGAATGATTTGCCCATAGGCAATTATAATCATCAACCTTCAAATGGATAGAAACACAATAATTTTCCTAAAGGTGGTTAGAATCATTGGTAAGGCAAGTGGGATGGTGTACAATGATTTGCCAAAGGTGGTTATAAGCATTATACCTCAATTATGGCAAACATGATATGGAAGATGATGGCAAATTTATACAGTATGGCATAGGAATATCAAGGTGGTACTTCAAGACAAGATAAACAAGTATTTCCCCTAATTTGCACATAAGAGGTTATAATTAGGAAATAATGACATAGGTCAATGATAATAATTTTACAATAGGTGGTTATAATTAGTAACCTGATAGTGAAACACTGATTTGCCTTAAGGTAGTTATAATCAGGCACATTTGGTATAAAATGAAATAAGAAATGATGGATGCAATTGCCAAACCACTATCATACTTCTCCAAAAATATCGCTTCTATCTAGAATACTAAAACAACTAATAAAACTTGATCTAAATCTTCATGCTAAAAGCATTTTTAGAACCATTAGGATAGAACCAAGGTCAAAGGGCCGAGTAGGAAGGGATAAAATAACTCAATCGATAGAAAAGGTGAGGTAAAATGGAAAAGTGGTAGAATGGTATGTTACAAATAAGAAAGTTGATATTATGGTATAACTTAAATTGGCCTCATAGATAATACAAAAAGTCTCTCAAGTGAAGTAATGCTTGAGGTGTATAATGTTCATTGGCTCATCAAGTTCGTTCCCATCTAGTGTAGTGAGCTTGTATGTTATAACACGATAGTTTGCAATAATGATAAAAGGGCCTATCCAATTAAGTTTGAACTTGATTTTGTGTTTCTTCTTATGCAGGTATTCTAATAGTTTTCTTTAAGAACAAAATCAACAAGCTCAAATTCCATGTGTTTGACACATCAATTATAATGGCCACATAATCACTTCTAGTATGCTTGTAGGTTGTTAACTGTGGCCATGATTTTTTCATCAAGTAACTCTAGCTCTTGTAGGTGAGCTACTTGGTAGTCATCATCATCTAGGACATGTTTTAGAGAGATGCACAAAGAAGGCAACTCTACCTCAATGGAAATAATCGCCTCAATGCCATATATAAGTGAATATGGAGTGGCTCCTATAGGAGTACGATAGTAGGTTCAGTATCCCAGAGGGCACAAAATATTTGGAAGTGCCAATCATGGTTGACTTCATTGACAATATTTTTAAGGATGTTGACAATGATTTTGTTAGATGCTTCTACATGGATGTTGCTTTGGGGGTACTATGCTATGGAAAAATGTTGAATAATTATGTATTAGCACATTATGATTTGACATCCTTATTCTTGAATGATTCACCATTATCAAATATAATGTTAGAGGGGATACCATAGTGGCAAATGAGATGGTTTAGTATGAATTTGGAAATTTTCTTTCTAGTCATGTAAGTGAGGGGTATAGCTTCAACCCACTTAGTGAAATATTTTATGGCGGTAAGGATATGTTTATGGCCATCAGATGAGGTAGGTTTTATCTTCCCAATGAGATCGAGGCCCCATGTAGCAAATGGCCATGGTGTAAGCATTGGTTTCAAAGTCTTGGTCAGTGCCTGAATCAGATTAGCATGCCTTTGACATTTATCACACTTTTTCACATATGTAGCTACATCTGCATCCATTGTTGGCCAATAATACTTGATATGCAAGAACATTTTGGATAGGATAGCCCTGTTGGTGTGGGCTCCACATACTCCATGAATTTATTATAATGTTAATGTAGATTCTACCGAAGTTAAATAATGAAGCAAATTTCCATCAAAACTATAATGGTATAGGGTTGATCCGAGTAAGGTATAACATGTAGGATGGTGGACAAAGGCTTTGGATTATTTTAAGGATAGGTCTAATGGCATTATTTGGTCATGGAGATAGGTATAAAGGTTTTAATGCTAGATAGAGATGGGACCAACAATCTAATAGATCATTATGATGGTTGAAGATTCATGAGCTGAAGCTAGCAAATTTTCAATGAGAAATTGGTATTATTTCATTATATTTGTTTGATAAATTAGAGATCCAATGGTGCCCATATCATCTATTATTTTATTATTGGCCCTTGGTAAATGTTTAAATCGTATATCAAAAATCTATTGCTTGAGAGTGTCGACCATTGCCTTGTATGGCACCAACTTATCATATTTGGTCTGAAAATAGTCTATAACATGATTGATGATTAACTGAGAATCACCATAAACCTTGAGATGTTATATGTTCCATTATACTGCTTGTCGAAGCCCTATAACAAGTGCTTCATATTCGGCGATGTTATTGGTAGAAGGAAAGTTAATCCTTAATGATTTAGGGATTAGATCCCCCTGAGGTATAATAAATAAAAGGCCTACCCCTAATCCATGTGTTGTGAATGATCCATCAAAATATAGCTTCCAATGTTTCTCCTCAATAGGTGTTTCAATTATGTTCATAATGGATTCATCTAGTAATTGGAAGATTAGCAGCTCTGTATCTGTAAATAGTGCTTTAGCAAGCTGATCTGCAAGGACTTGCCCATTAATGGATTTTTAGTTAACATATTCTATCTCAAACTTACTGAGAAGCATGATCCATTTGGACATATAGCCTTATAAAGCTGTTTTGGGTAGTAGATAGTTGAGTGGATCCACTTTTGAAATGACCATGGTCTTGTTTTTTAACATGTAATGTTGTAATTTCTAAGATGTGAAGACCATAGCTAAATAGGCCTTTTTAATGGGCATAAATTGTGCTCATACATGACCAATATATAGCTTAGATAGTACATGGCATGTTTTTTTCCATTATCATCATGTTGAGCTAGAAGTGCCCCCAGATCTTTATCTGTCGCTGACATGTATAATAACAATGGCTTTCTTGGTATTGGTGGCAGTAAAATAGGTGAATCTGCAAGATATTAATTTAATTGCTAAAAATATTTTTGGGAATCATCATCCTAGTGAAATGCAACATCCTTATTCAATAAATGTGTAAATGGGTAGCACTTGTCAGCCAATTGAGAGATGAAGCATTTGATAGATTGTATTTTGCCTTACAAACTATAAATCTACTTTAGATTGGTCGGTGATGGCATGTTTATTATGGGTTATACTTTAGATGGATCGACTTCAATGCCTTGATGAGACATAATGAAGCCAAGAAATTTACCTGAAGTAACTCAAAAAACACACTTCTTAGGATTGAGCCTAACTTTATATTCATGCAGTCTCTCAAATATCCTCCTTAGTGCTACTGGATGATCAACCCTGGTCCTTGATTTACCTAATATGTTGTCAAGGTAGTCTTCAACAATGTCATGCATTATATCATTACAAATTATGGTCATGGCTCTTTGGTAAGTGGCACCTACATTTTAAGACCAAATGGCATAACTTGATAATAGAATGTTTGTTCCCTACAAGGTGGTGAATGTTGTTTTATGTTAGTCTTCTTATGTAATATGGATCTAGTTTTACCCTAAAAATCCATCCATTAGCAAAAGCATTTCATAACCCATTATGGAGTCGATTATCATATCAATGTTCGATAGAGGAAATTCATCATCTGGGTAGGCCTTGTTTATGTCTCTAAAATTAGTGTGTATTTTGATTCCTTCTAGATTCTCACTGACTTAGTAAACATTAGAGATCTAATCTGAGTAGTCAATCAATCAAATACATCTCACTTCCATGAGATTTTACAATTGTTTCTTCACTAATACAACAATGCAAGGATGCATCTTGCATAATTTTTATTTTATAGGTTTGGCATTAGGATATACCATAAGGTGGTGTACAACTAAGGTGGGGTCCAAACTAGGCATGTCAGAGTAGGCCCAAGCACATATATCAACAAATTCCCTCAAGAGGGTTGTTAAGACTTCATGTTCCTCCTCAATGAGGGATGTGCCTTATTTGATCCATTTTGGGTCATCTAGAGTCCTGATGTTAACTTCTATCATGTCCTCTATAAGATGAGTCGAACCATCTTCCAAAATGGTCAGTAAAGATGTAAACTAACCTACAATGGTAGAGTCCTCTATTAGGATTATCTCTTCAAGTTTTCTAAGGCATGATGAATCATAATACCCCAAGGGTATGGATGGCCATGTGACAAACATTTTTGGGAACTCTTGGATGATTCGATCAAAAGCCTATTGTTATTTAAAACTAAACTTAGACCCATAGGCAAGTTCATCATTGGTGGTCTTAGAAGCTATGCTTGGACAAGGTTGAACACCCCCATCGAATGGTTACTGAAATAGGTTTTCACCATAAGACTAGCCTTTTTCTTTACTATTTTCCTAGTCCAAAAGCACCTCAAAGAGGTTTTCACTTTGCGACCTCAATGTTTTATTTAATTATTTTTGGCTAAGGGTGTTTATCCATTCTCCAAAATAGGCTTCAGGATTCAATTTGATTAAGAACCCTTATTTATGGTCTCCCAGCAGATCATTGTCCCTCAAGCCAAAAAAATCACAAAAGGCCTCATCATTTTGAAACTTGTCGAGTGGTAATATTGATTCTTGTTGGTCCCAGTCTATCCGTTGAGGATAATATAAGGGAAGTGGATTGTGATGAATAATTGGCTGAATGGTACAAATAGCATTAGTATCAAACAAATTAGTATTATCTAGGTCATCAAAAAGGCCATTATCAAACCTCACTTTGTTTTTCAGCATCATCGTCACTAGTTATTGGCATTGGAACATGAATAAGGTACATGGGGTCACCCCCAGGCAGTTCAAATCCAAGATGATATGTTCCTTTGTACTGAATGGCAAAAATTATCTCAAGTGGACCTTGTTGATTTAGCCCAAGACCTCCTCCTTCATAGGTATGCTTCTCCATGATTTTGTTTGAAATGGGATGCTTGGCATTTAGATAACAATCAACCAATTTATCATTATACAATCATGATTCATCATCGTCAAGTGGGTCTTGTTCTTGGCTAGAGGCCGGTATGAAAATGATAGGTGTTGGACTATGGAGTTGGTCTTTTCCCTTTCTTTTCCATTCTATATAAGGTGGTTTGGATTTAGGTCTTCCAAAGGGCTTGGTGTTCTATGGAAGCTTGGCAATATGGAATGTATCGTGGGTAAAATATTCTCTTGGGCCATTAGCCGAGATTGTGTAATGATTGGATATTTTAGGAGGTATCAGGTGGTAAAATTAGTTAAGGGTACATGGGGAAATGCAATTGGCCTCTGGTGAATCAACAAGTATTCCTTTCCCCTTATCCCTCTTAAGAACTAGATTTAGGCCAAAACGATAGTTATAGCTTTGATATTCAACCTCTTAATGTTTTTAATGTTTGTATGGCTGTAAATCTCCATGGATAGTAACATCCATACCTGAATGAGAGAATTTAATACATGTGCAATATTGATGGGATCACATGAATTTCATGTATCTAAGGTCTACCCAAAAGCATATTATATGACAAGTCAAGGTCTAACACATGGCATAATGTATCATGAGACAAGGACCCAATGATAATTGACAAGCTGATGATGTCCTATGATTTTCATTCTTCATTGTCATATGCCTTGATGGTGATTGTTTTTGGCTACAAATTGGTTGTTATGTATCCAATAAGCTTGATGAGCTTGAGAGACATGATATTTAGACCCAATCCATTGTCTATGGGGATACACTTCACTTTATGTTACGTTATGACAACTTTGATGTATAATGGATTGTTATGCAATGGGCCAATGGATGACATATCACTTAGGTCAAAGATTAATTATTGGCCTAGGGCTAAATGTCCAACCAAATCTTGAAATTTGTTTGGAGATATGTCATTAAGAACTTGGGATTGGACAAGGAATTCTATCAAGATTTTTTTTGAAAGGTGGACATACACAACAAATATAAAATGGAGATTTGTGTGGGCATCTTCTACAATTGTTCCATAATATCAAATGAGTTTTCTTGCATAGTGGTAAATGGCTTGTTCTAGGCCAGAATGGTTAGTTGGATAGGTGAAGTGGTAGATGGCTATGGGCCTGGCATGGTAATCTTTGATCATTGAGTTGTGATTGCATAATTGCAATTAGATACAAGACCATTATTACTAACAAATGATAGTGGTGGGGTATCAGATAGGATAAGTCTTAGTTTTCAGTACACTTATGCGTATTTATGAGTCAATGATGAGTTATCTATATAAGGTACAAAAGTGGGGATCCTTACTTTTTAGTATGCATGTATGCAGTCCCAGGTCAACGAAGGATCACTGTCATGGGTTGGCTGATTGAAATTAATTAGCAATGGTCTTGTTTAATTAGTACTTGGTATGGGATTGATGGAGATGGTAGAATCATGACCTCCTATAATATGGTCTACAACTTTGTTGTAGTTATGTGCAACTGCATGGTAGGTCTATTGGTTATTGTCATTGTTCTAGCCTTGGTTCCATCCATTTGGATGATGTTGTTGGTTCTGTTGGTTCTATCTTGGCTATTGAAAATTTTGTTGTTGTTGTTGTACTAGTTGGTGTTGTTGTTATTGTTGGTTGTTATGTTGTGGAAATAGATTTTAATATATATTGAGGTTCTGGTTGGATGTGAAAGCTCCATGATCCACTTTTATCTCTCCATTTTCCAACATATTCTCAATCAAATTTTTAATTTGCACACAATGATGCAAATTATGTCCATTAACCCTATGATACTCATAATTCATTTTGCCTGTACCAGTCTAGATAATCAATGCCCTCAAGATAGTGCTTTTGAATAGGCTAGTTAATCAGATTAGTTATAGCAAGCTTGCACAACATGGATTCAACGAGTTCTCCAAGGTCACTAAAGATGCAATGAGTAGGCATAATTCTCCTTAGAAGAGGGGTTTGTAAAAGCAAAGGTTGTTGTATTTGTTACACTATTTTAGGCTATTGGTTTGTTGCATTTGTTGAAGAGATTATTGGTAGGAGTAATTTGCATATACAATGTAGTCTAAGAAGATAATGTTTGCACCTTTTTTACATGTCACAACTTGATTACTCCATTCCCCATAACATTCTTGTTTCAATTGAATTGCTTGGGTTTATCATAATTATTGGCTTAGGTTGGTTATGATGCTTGTGCTTGGATTTGGTTCTAATTTTGGCCATTGTTCTAGTTTTGATTATGGGTCTGATTTGATGAGGTAAGTTTAATGATCCCTTTGTTAATAACGGCTCTTTCGATCAACAAACCTTTATCAATGATTTCCTTAAAAGTGTGTGTGCATTGCAGTTCCAAATGGTAAGATATCTCATTGCGTAATTTTTTGGTGAACCAGTGGCTAGTTAC
Source organism: Torreya grandis (assembly GCA_037957365.1). NCBI lineage: Eukaryota > Viridiplantae > Streptophyta > Pinopsida > Cupressales > Taxaceae > Torreya > Torreya grandis. The sequence goes on along the minus strand of JARHVA010002182.1, from coordinate 952,416 downwards.
TTATCTGGTAGACTATGGGTGAATCAGCTTGTAAGGGCTCTAAATCACTACAAATAACTTGAAAATATTTCATAAGCCTTTTTTTTAACTTGTGTCAAATCTACCAATGAAATCTCATGTTCAATATTGTAGGAGAAGTGTTGCACGAACTTGTTAGAAAGATCATCAAAATCAAAAATTGGATTCTTTGGTAACTTCAAAACCCAATCTAATGCTTATCCTATTAGACTCCTTAAAAATAATAGAAATAGGTATATGTCGCTATAGGCCACTGGTTGATAGGCAACAAATAATTTTGTCAAATGGACTTTGGGGTCACCTTTCCCCTTGTATTTATCAAATTTTGGTGGTTCATACCCTAGAGGAAATGGTATCTACAGATACTCCATGTTAAGGGGTAGGAACACACATCATCCAACTTAAAAAATTTAGTCTGTTTCCTAGCTTAGATGGTGGCAATTACATCCTTCATTTGTTGTAGTTCTTATGCGAGGAAACTAGTGGGAACATTGGCTTGAGGTGGAGGCTGGGTGGTCACAAGTACTTTGATCAGGTTAAAATAGAGGCATTTATTGGGGAATGTTGATTTGGTTTGGGAATGGGCCAAGAATTTGCATACATAGATTTGAGTGTGATTATTGGAATTGTGCACATTGTGCTATGATATTCTGGTTAGGATTGGGTATATGGTCTTGGTTTTGGGGAAATTATAGTTGAGATGGAAGGATATGGATGGGGGTGAAGTATTGTCCCTATTGAGGTATATTAGGGACTTGTTTTGGACTAGTCGAACCTTAATGAATAAGGGGAACTTGTGAAGCAAGGCCCTATCATTGAGTTTGTGGCATGTTTGGCATAAAAGGTAATTGTTGCCTAATTAGTACTTGTAGAACATTTGAGCCTCTTGGTTGCACAAATCATTATTGGAAATTAAACATGTGTTGAATGTTTGGAATTAATTGCTAAATAATACTTGTACATCATTATTGATTAGAAATTGTTTATGATTGTATTGGTATTTTGGTCTATGACGAAAGAGGTATGTTCATCACTACTTGATAAGGTGGAACATTGGTTTCCCCTTGTTGAGGTGGTAGAATATTTTTCCTCTTCTGTGTGGGTATGTTAGAATGTGCATGTTATTATGGAATGTTAATCATCACCTATTGTGGTGGAGTAACATTCATCACATTTCATTAAGGCATGACACTAGTCATTATTTGACTACTTAATCCTTGAGGTTGAATGCTCGAAGAAACAGCTAGTTGAGGATTAGAGGTAGTTATTTATGGTTGGGAGGTAGAATTTCCTACCCCCTACATTTATGAACCACTCATGATGTTAACTAAAGGCACATTTTATTGTGGACTATGTGTTTGTGTATTTACACCACTTTGGTTTGGATTGGATGTTACTTATGTATTATCCACTATATTCGGCTCACTATTCTGCATAGAGGTAAAAGACACTCCTTCGATGGTGGTGGCATTTAACATGTCTCCAACTGAAGTGCTTTAACAAATGGGTCTATACCCTGATTGTCTTGGCATGTCAACTCAATTAAGACTCTTATTGAAGGAGCTAGCTCAATAAGAGGAGTATTTGACATGGTCATGTTGTTAAAGTTGTGCACTAAGTTCCAATATGTTTGGTATGTTATTTGAATTTATATGAATTGGTCCTCCATGAGGCCATTTTTATGATAAGCATATGAGTGTCCTCATATGGCATCAACACTATAGCATGAGGATTTCTAGAAGAGGCATGTTCAATGTTTTGATTATAAGACATGTTGTTAAGCCCTCTTACTCGATTTGGCAAGTTTTCATGTGGAAAGTCTATCAAAAACTTAGCCCTTACCTTTATAGCTCTGATTAAGACTTCATCCTTATTCACAAGTAAGTGATGATCAAACAAATATGGGTCATAAGATGATGGCATTATAATGTAGTAATTTTTTATTGGATTTGTTCTACAATCGAAGGTACGCTAGATACGTATTATGTTGTTTATTCTTGGTCCTACTCTGAGTATGGAGGTGTGTAAACCAAATAATGGGCCAAAGGATCTTGGAAATATTCCCCCATTTGAGTGTTGTAATGTGTTTAATGATCCATCTCACAAATGACAACGTATTTATAGGGATCTTGAACAAAGTCTTCTTATGTGACCACATTACTATACCCTAGATTTTACATGACACTATAACATTTATAGTGAGACATGGTCAAATCAATGGTGAATTCCTTGCGATAAAAAGGGATTAGAGTTTTACAAATTCTTAAAAATAATGCCTAAAAAGAGAAAAGGTTCAAACTAGGTCTAACTTGGTCAAATGATGGAGTTGTATCGCCAAATGGTCTATGCTAATACTTGGTATAAAAAAATATATAACATCAAATGTATAATGTTAAATGTTAAATGTCTCACACAAAAAGTTCAAGTGGATGAGCTAAAAACAAATGTAAACTCTAGGCTCAAAGTGTTCCAAATAGGTCTAATCTAGGAAAATAAAGGTTGTTAGGTCTTTTGGCCAAATGTGGCATCAAAAGCTAGGTTCAAACAAAGGTATGTGCTAGTACTTTTGGCCAAATGTGGTGTCAAAATATAGACTTTAAATAGAATTATGATTTAATCTAACAAACTTGAAACACTTTGGCATAAACTAGGCACTTTATTTTAGACATGAACTTGGTCAACTTGGTATGAGGCACAAAACAAATGGCACTTGGAAATAGATTATTTTTCTCCCAAATAAAGGCACACACAATAGTTTTTGAATTTGAGTAAATAATTAACCTAAGTTACACAACCCAAAAGAGAAAGATCAATGTCTAAGACCAAATTGTATAAGTCATAAACATAAATCAATCAATGTTTGGATTTGAACTTGTCAAGGTTAATTAAAAACTCAACTTAGGAAAACTAGTCTCTTTGAACAAACAAGCTAGATAAAATTGAATGACATAACGATACTAAATAAAGATCCTAACAAGACACACATGGCTTGGTTTAAAAATACAAAACTTGGACACAAGATAAGTCTATGAAACAATTTGAGCAGTGTAAAGACGTTATCGCTCTCTAAAGGTATAAACAATGGTTTGTTTCAAAGATTTTAAGGTATAAACTTGAAATGATTTGGGCAACGTAACGTTACCCATTTCAATCAAGTGACACACACAACAATTTTGACACAAAAGTCTGAGGTAAAAGCACAGTGTCAAAAGGATGGCATAACGCCTCCTCAAATAATGGAGTGATGTGGACACAAGACTCATTTTGACATGGGAAGACAAATAAAGGGGTTTTAGACTCATAATACCAAGTAAGCAAAGGAAAAATACCAAATATAACTAAGTAAATCATCCTAAGCCTTAAGCTAACAAGGTTGCATCATATTATTGAAATCCATCTATATATGTGCTCTTGGAAGGATTTTAAGTGTTAATCCAAAAATAAAAGCGCATTAAGTAGTAGGGTTTTTACACCCCCTTCCTAAGAGATTGTACAATGATATGGACCTTCAAGCTACTCGCCCTACATCAACAATATTTCTATGACAAGTGGAGTTTTTATAAAACTTAAATTTTTTACCTTTTAGATGGTCCCAAGTGTGGCTAATGCTAGAGATATCTCATGTCAATTAAGTTCATACCGATTAACTTATTATGCAAGGGTCTATTCTTTTGCATAGTAACTCCATCTATCACCTACTTAGTGGAATTCCCTAGTTAATCAAACCTAACTCAAGATTTTGTTATGAAAGGAAAGGATAGCCACTCAACCCACTAGTTCTCATAGTATGCATACCCTGATTTGTATACCCCACCATGAAATTGGAATAAAATAATGTTAGGAGATGAAACCCCAGGTCAAAGCTTCCCAAAAGAACTCGTGAAGAAGCTATGAACTCCCCTTCACAAGCCAAGTTGCATAAATGAAATGAATAAGTGGAAAGACTTTAGAGGTTGTTTTTAGATCACCCAAACCATGTGGGTTTTGAGGAGAGCCTAGATAACACTCTTTTCACACCTTAGACTAGGCATAAATTGTAAGTGAAAAGGCATTTTTGGTCACCCAAGTTCCCTATAGGGGATGAGGAGAGAGTATACATGCACTCTTCATTTTGCACAAACAAACAAATAAATATAAAATAAACACTTTTAAGAAATTGCAATCTAAGTGAATGTTTATTTTAGGCACCAAATGAAATGTTTAATAAAGTTAAATTTGTAAAGCTTGAAATAATTTTCACAAAACAACTTAACACAAATCACTTAGGTTCTTTTTAAGACTTAAAGCAAATGTTCAAGATTTAACCATTCTTTTTAGGCACCAAAATGAAGTGTTCAAGAGTTTAAAATTGAAAATTTATGTTATATTCTCACCTTGGTCCTAAAAAGGGTTATAGAGTTTCCTTCTGCTTTGAAGCACATTTATGGATGAGCAAACAAGTTTTGAAAAGATAGCTCTCAGGTTTCTTTGTATTTTTTACAGAGAGACTGATATCAGTCAGTAATGACTAATGTCGGTTACCAGAGAACCAATGCAGGTTGGTAATAACTGATGCCGATCAATAAGGACTAAGATCGGTTATATGTGAACCCTAAGGCAAAACCAAAATTATGTGAAAATGTTTGTTAGCTCAAAATTAGTACAAAAAATCCACAAAACCTGCAATAAGATGATTAGATAGGGAAAATATAAGTCCATGAAACCAATAAATAACAATTATGAGTGCTAAAAAGATTCAAAATCCAAATTTTGTAAGTCACATGTTACCCTTCATCCTGACTGATGATGATTACCCATAACTAATGTCAGTTGGCAAAACTGATATCTATTATGCTTGATCGATTTCGATCTCTTTGTATATCTAAGTTAGCACAAAAAATAAAAATACAGTAAAAACAAAGCTAAAACTCTAATTTTGAATATATTCATGCATTCATTTGAAAATTTAAGAGTTGTATCTTGGTCTCCTTGGTACGTGGGATGTGTTTATGTGCCACTAGGCATGCCATTTGTGATTAAGGAATTTGACAATAGAGAGGAGGTTAGTCTTGTGTTTGTCCATAAAATATTGAAATCAGCACACTAACATGCTAACATTTCTAAGCCTAGATCATAGGGAGAGGACAAAATACAATTTAAAACCCAACTAAAATGCAAAGAACAACAATATTTACCTACCTTGAGAGCTCTAAGTGATTTGTTTGTGGCTTACTCGGTTTATGCTCAAAGAGTCTTTAGCAATGGAGTATTCTTTGCTCCCTCTCTCCTTGGCACCATTGTGGCTTGTGTAACATGGCTTACGTTTGTGGCTTGGCTCAATATTTTGGCATTAGAACACTATTTTTATGATTCTTATGCAAAAATCTACATTATAACTCTACAATATCCAAGCTCTCCTTTCAATAGGCAATGGCTCATATTTGTAGACTTAAAAACTAACCCCAACTCAAGGTGAGTTAAAGTGTAGTTTAAACATGGAATGGGTTCAAACCTAACCTAAATGAGTTAGTTAACCCAGTAGAGTCAAAAAGTGTTAAGAATTAATTATTTGCAATGAATAGGCATGGGTGAGATATTTTTAGATATTTTCAAAGGCTTGACAACTCACCAAAGGTAATCATGAAAAGCTAAGATATTTCATATTTTTGAAATTCCATTTTCAGTAATTCATTAATTTCACATGGATAATTCAATTTTTTTTTAATTTGGTTTAGCATTTTAATTAATTATAATTAGGTTTTTTAGCATTTTCACGATTTGATTTTATATGTGCACTTGCCCCACTTAATAGGTCTATAGACCAAATTACATGTTATGATGTTGTAGGATGATTAGAGATGAATCTGTAAGAGGTTTTTGTTACTTATGATAGGATACCCAAATTAAGTATGTCTCAATAAGATTATGAGCTTTGACGAATGATGCATAAGTAAATTTAGGACATTCAATGATTCCTAGGCTTAATTGACAATGGTTGGTAGGGATCACTCTAAAGTCTAATTGAAGGCCATTGGTGTCTAGTTTTAGGTGTCTACTATAAGGTGGAGGGTTAGGAGGAGGAACAAGAGGGTTATGTGGAGGGTTGGGAGGGTTAGGCAAAATAATAAGAGGGTTAATAGGATAGGTTGTTCAAAATAAATAAATTACCAATTAAATAATGAAAATAATAATAAAATTACTAAAATTTAGGGTTAATAAGTGTAGATTTTTAGCACTTGCCTCTTTTATGTTGTATCATCATCGATTAGCAGCTTTTTAGGATGATTTCTGGCAAGGTTTAACCTCACTCAACCAAAACATGATCACAAAATGGAAACACATAGGAAAGAAAGAAAGCTCAAATGCAAAATGAGAAATTTTTCATTCGGGTTTCATTCTTTTATTTTTTGGTTACAAATGGAATGTAATCATGTTATTAACGTGATCACATTATGGCTCGACAATTACCGATCCATAATTTAAATAATGCAATCATGTTATCTGATAACATGATCGTAATATGTAAAATGTCCACAAAATTGTACCCCCACTCTGTGCACTTACCCTTATGCACTTTCAGATGCCGGGCCTTCCTTCTACTCATGTTATATGGACATTGAGGGCATTCGCTTCTTTGATCATGATTCATCTAGGTTTTATATCTTCTATGATCACTTTAAAATATCATGTTTAAGCTTCTGTACTTATACATGTCTTTATCCATGCTTATATCTTTTGTAGTGTACTTGATATGTTATGTACATAACATTTTTTACTAACACATATTACCTATAGGCTAGTATGTTATGTTATGTTGGTTACTTATTATCCATGTTTTCCTTTTTACACTTCTTTGAGTGTGTTCTTTGCTTGTTATTATCTTGCATTGTATTACTTGTTAGATCATTTGAATATGCTCCATTGATTTTGGCCCTCATGAATATGTTTTCCTATTGTGACATTTGTATATGTCATGATTTGTTGTATGTTGACATTTGAGGTCTCTTTGGACCATTGTATTTTGATTTGCTTTTGAGTGCTCTTGTGTGTGTGTTCAATTACTTGTTGAATTTGTATTGTTACCATTTAGATGTTTCCATGATACACGTCATGCATCTTAGGACTTGATGTGATCACATTCTTTGTGCTTCAATAATATATCTACCTAGACATGTTCCTTCTATATGCTACATGGTTCATATATATATTATACAGTTATTTTATCCTTTTGAGGTAAGGTGACTACTAGTTTCTACTTCCCCTTACCTCAAAATGGGGAATGTTAGTGGGGACATGCCATAGAAGTATGGCTTCCACATTTTTCACAATTCACCAAATTTAGATATATATTGGAAGCATGTTTTAGAAACATGTTCTCCATACTTACACTAGTTCCAATTTCAGATATATAGTGGAGGCATGTTATAGAAACATGTTCTCCATGCTTATACAATTTAAAAATCACCCAAAAATCATAGTTATATGATTTAGATACATAGTTGTGACAAAAATTTATACATTGGTACCATTACTATTCCTAGGTTTTAACATGAGACATATATGAGGTGCATATGCTATGTAAAGGTCACTTAAATTGTAAAATCAAAATTAGTTTCAAATTTTGAAACACTTTTATGGATTGTCATCACCCACTAGATTGGAGTTTTACAGACTATGTTGAGCCAATCTACTACATTAGTTGGTTCATTTATGGTATGGTTGAGGTGATTAAATCACTCAATCTTTCCAAGTTTGTACATTGGACTTGATTACATCATCTAGCCTCACCATATGTATAATGTGAGTTGACTTGGTTAAGTCACACTCATTAGTTTATAAGTATGATTGGGTTGCATGCTTGAGATAATCTCAATTTTAGGGTGGAAACTCACCTTTAGCTCCAAAGTTGGGGGCAAGTTTTCTCCTTCAATATTTCTCTAGTTATACACTATAAAAAAAAAAAAAATCCTAATATCATTTTTAATAATTCGTAATGATACATATTTTGTCTTTTCAAATCAAATTGCCAAAAGGCAAGGTGGTTGCATCGATACACATGTGTACCTCTAAACATTGCTCTCTTTAAATTTCAATCATTTCAAATACCTTCAATTTCAAATTATATATTATACCATGCTCTTGGTTGTAGGTCAGTCACCATCAAAGCACTCAAGTTGGACTCATGCAAAGATAAGGTTTGTTATGCACACCTAGGTACATATTTCTTTTCCTTTAAACTAGTAAGTTCATTATTAGAATAAATGGGGGAAATTTAGACACTATTTGTGAATTATATAGAACCTTAGTATTGTACACTTGGAAAATACATATCATGGATATGTACCTTCAGCTTCTAGACCTTGTTGTTGAAAGGCTCATATGCACTATCTCTTTGTGTTTATTACTTTTCTATTAGTCTGACGAATGCTATTCTAATGACTTAGACCTTATATCATACCCATAATGCTAAAAACTTGGTTATCTTATCTCTTTACAAATTTTGGACCTATGCTTATTTTCCAGCCTTCTCAACACTTACGTCCCAATTAGACACCTACATCGACACTAGTATCCCATCCAAAAACAAGTGTTCAATGCCCTAAATTCATCCTATTTACAAATGAAACATATTCATATGGTTTTCACAGGTGATTTTATGCAAGATGTTCTTCAAAAATATTAGTATATATGCATGATCAATCCTCATCCATTCTTCACCTAACATAGACCTAGAAACTTCTTACCTCTCATAAGGCAACTTACAAAAGCCATTCAATCAAGTACTCAAGTGAGAAAAGTTTCCTTATTTACCCCTATTTCCATATTAGTCATAGGGATAACACATCTATAGGTCTAAAGTATTGAAAGAACATCTCATGAGCCACATTTGCCAAGTTACAAGCTAGGTCACTTTTGTACTTGTTTATCACACATGGCATCAATATACACACACAATCCAATACGTAGGGGAGAACTACGTAAGTATGAGGCCCACTTCAGAGTATTGGCTATGTAGGTAGTACTTATTAATAAAGGGGTATTTAGGGTAGCTCAATGTTGTGTGCTAACTAACCCATTTTTCCCACATTTCCTACATCAATGATCCTCAAAACATTATTGGTTTCATAAAAATTGGGGTCATTTTCATGAAACATGTAAATAGATTATACACATAGATTTTGAGTTTTTTATTGAAACTTTTATCATGATTCCATGATCAAAGATTGTCACCAAGCATGTGATAAGGTACCTAAGGCTTGTGACTCCAAGGTCAAATGTGAATCACTTTACCAAACCAATGCTCACCTTACCATTTATTCTAATCCTCTTTCAAATCATACTCAAAGCTAACAAACTAACAATCAAATTCAAACCTCTTCCCAACCAATCGCTAATGTCATTGAAACCATGGTTAACCCTCATTCTTCCAAGAATGAGGAAAACCTATTGAAGAACATGAAGAACATTGACCTATATACTCGTAAGCATCACATTCCTTATCAAACTTATAGAATAGTCTAGGACTATCCTCCACACCATTTTTTCATCCATTAGAACTAAAGAAATAATTACTTATATACTTTTGGATATCCCAATTGTATCGATGACCCCTGTATAGTTTTGTAGATCATATTGTGTCCACCAACCTAGTACGTTTCCTTGATTCCACAACTATATCAACTAATTTGATACAAACTATTTCTTTAACCACTTATATCTTTATTGTGTTAATTAGCTTGGGACAATCTCTTATTTCTAGTTTAGGTCCAATTATATCACCCAACTCAGTACAATCTATTTATTTGATTAGTTCTATTTCAATTGTATCAACCAACTCATTACAATAATATTGACATAATTATGACCATATTATATCAACTAGCTCAGTATAGTCTATTTATTTACCCAAATCTAATTCTACAATATCGACTAGGTTGATATAGTTTGTTTTTTATGTTCCTATGTTACCAATTGTTTTTTTCATGCCAATATAGTTAGCTTAGTATACCTTAATGATACTATCAATTCCAAGATGATATAATTTAACTCTAAATCATATTTAGTTAGGTTTAGCTTCATCTATAGTTGATCTACTTCAGAACTTTATCCCTCTTTCATATTTCTATCTAATTCACATTAGCCTTGATAAATGGGATTCCATAGAAGAAACTTATAGATCCTATCTCAATTTTTATTTCTTTAGCTTATGAGGACTTATCCATGACACTAAGCCCATCTTATGTATATTTTGTTTGATATGAACATTTCTTAACCACCACCAATGGGGCAAAAAACTACCTTGCCCAACACAGGTATGAGGAAGACATTTTACAGTAATACAAAGGGATATCTATCGATGTCAATTACACTACAAATGCATCTCTCTATTTAAAATTTTCCTTTTGCATCTATGATTTTTTATGAAATCTTACTTCATGTAGAATACCCTCTCTTTTAATTAGCATCTAAGTTGGTGACATCCAGATCAACCAAACCTTGATAGACGAAGGTTCCAAAACTTATGTCGATTCCTTAGAATTCATTAGAACCTTGGGATATTTTGAATGCAACCTAAGTCTACCCAAAGATAAATGCCTCTACTATGATGTATTTGGATTCCTTTATTTATACCACATGTTATGGTTAGAGTTAAGGTCATGATATTTAATTTCCCTCTATATTATAACATTTTTCTCAAGCACCCTCAGACTCATTATATGAGGGTTATGGCCTCTTGCGTATGCCAATGCATGAATATCCATTACAAAGGTGCCATTTATAAGGTAAAAAGTGGTATCAACCCTTAAAATTTTATATAATTTGAAGAACATAATGTCTATAAAATGCCAACCCTTAAACCTTTACCTAGCGTACCATTCTATGAGTATCATCATTTTAACTATCCCATCAACTCAAAATGAGGTTATGGTTGTCACCCTGAGCTTAGGGGAAACATTCCACCTAACCTCCTTATCCCTAAGAATCCTTTTTCCCATCAATCTTCTAGTGACGTGGTAGTTTAATTCCTTAACATATATCTCACATTCTTGATTATAATGATGGTTAAACCTTATATGACCCATGCTTTCTCGACTATGTTCAATCCAAGGATGTGGAAATCATTTTTTTGTTCTTCCCTTCAACACTTTTATGAACAATATTTATTTTATTTTAGCATTAATTTAGTTGACATCATTAAACTTAGCATTCATTTTATCCAACTTTCTCATAATTCTCCCTTCTTTGATTGATATTGATAGGTTTGATATGGAACAAGTTTTGACTTCTAATTCATGTGCAGTTATTATTATTTATAAGCCTCGTCAAAGCATGTTTGATGATCAATCTATGATTATACCTTATATTTTCACTATATATCTGCATCCTTCGAGTTTACTTCCTCTAAAGATTTTATCTACACTCATATGACCAATTCTTAGTAATACTGAACCTATGGAGGTTCAATCCAACATATGACTACTTCCTTCTACTCCATTTGATAATGATGACTTATTTAATGAGATTCTAGATAGACCTCATTATGTTACTCCACATAGGTTGGTTATGGAACCACACCCACCCTCCTTAGAAGAAGATCCATATTGTGAGTTCCATAAGGTCTATACTCATTCAAATCAAGAGTGTAGATCTTACCAACATTTTTTTTATCAAAACATAAGCCAAAATGCCTAGCTCTTATATAAATAGTTGATCACCTCAATATTCTAATCCCAGGCACTCTTATTTCTTCCACAGGAATAGTACACATTATTTGACTAATTATCAAGTATTTAAATAGTATCTAGATGTACTTCATCTCAATGTCATTAGTTCTCCCCTGTAGCTGAACATGCCACCTCCAAATATTACACTTGGTTATATCCCCAAAATAGGGAGGTGTACAATCTTTGGCACTAGTTTTCTACACATTATATGGATAAGTGTATAACCATATAATATAATTTCAAAGTTTTTTTTAGGCCTCCATATCGATATTCCTAATAGCTTTTACATGGTCCACCTAAGGTGAAGGAGCAAACTACCCTTGACCATAATTGCCTCTTCAATGTGAGGATGTGTGTCCCATTCCTTCTCGAATGGCACCCTCTCTTCCTTGTTTATGTCATTATCATTAGGGAGATCTATGTCCTCTTCCTTATAGTGCACCTAATTTTTCCTTATAGATATTTCATAAGGAAATCCTTGCATGACTCTTTGAAAAGGTAGAAGAGACTATGGTTCGAGTTAGATATCAGCTATAGTGAGACATGATAGAAGTTATTGATGATGTGTGTAGAGATCTTTCATGTCAGTTGTGAGCTTATTTTCAATTACTTCACATTTGTTTACATGATTTGATCTCATATTTTTATCTTTAACTTGCATGATATTAATTATATATATATATATATATATATATATATATATATATATATATATATATATATATATATATATATATATATATATATATATATATATATATATATATATATATATTGATTATATCGTTATCTTTACTTTTTAGCACTTTATTTTTAACATATATCTTTAGTTTGTCTTTTTATCACACTTTATAGTCAGCCTTAGTTTTCCTTATGGATCTTAGGTAGCACCTTCGGGTTTTATTTTCAAATTTTTATTTTCCCCCTATTTTAAGATGATTTACACTTGGCCTTTGTTTCCCTTTCAGATATTATGCGACACCTTTAGGTTTTTTTAACATCTTATATCATATTTCCTCATGATTTTTTAATATATTTTTGCATTCCCCCTCTTTTGGGATGTTTTATTAATTAATGCTTGTGCTAGACCCTTATAGGTTAGTATGAATTATATAGTGACATGATCACCATATTTCATGGTGCTTCCATTATTTGGGTTTCATTTCTATGATTTGAATTACATCCTTATGTACTTTCATAGCTCTCTTTTTGCCTAAACACTTCTGAAGCAAAACTCACCCTTGTTATATTCAACTACTAGCATATCCTCATTGTATCACCATTTTTTACATGGATATTTCTTTCAAAATATTCATATTTCCTTCTCTTTTCACTTGAGGCACACTTGGGTCAATATAAATATTTCACTCTTTTCTATGGTGCAAGTCTAAGAGTCCCTAGGAGTCTCGGTCTCTAGGTTCTCCTCTCTAGCGCGGCTAAGTGTAGGCTCTCTTGTGTTAGTTATCTTTAGTACCCATTTTTGGGTTTCCAAAATTTATGTGGAGGAGGAAAATAAAAAATCCAAAATAGTTAAAATCCATATCATAAGAAAAGGTAATATTAAAAGGCAAATTAGTTCTAAAATTAAGATCACATTGAAAGACATGACCTTTTTAGAACATCTCCTATTCTAGTCAAAGTTCAAAATTTGTAGTTAGCATCATGATAAAGCAAAGTTCCATTAGGGTGGGTTAGCCATTATATTAGAGTATGGGGTTTCATTTCATCATTTTTTATTGATATCTTCTTACATTCTAATGCCACCTACTTTCTCACACAAGTACCCAATCTTTGCAGTAGACCAACAACTTTGCGAGGGCTCTCGAGGAGTTGGGAATATGTTGTTGGAAGTAAGAATAATTTATTTTTCATGAATTTATCCTTCATGGGATGATATATATACTTCACTTTTTATCCCAAGTTTATGATTTTTAGGTGGGGTTCTCTAGCTCCTTGACGTTGAAAGTTCTTAGACTTGGCCACTTGACTAGGGTTTCTTATCTCTAATAAGGATTTCTACATCACACTTTTGGTACCTTGCATCATTATATTTTCATCATATCTTTCCCAATATCCCCTTAATGGATATTAATTTTGGTTGATCACATCCCTCTTCTTTACATTCCCATTTTTTAAATATTTGCTTCATGTTTGACTTTCAACTTCTACTTATAGTACCTCTTAGATTTTTAGTTCATGAGTTGCATTATAAGACCTTGGGGAATAAAACTAGGCCTTCCTCATAAATTCCCATCACCATTCATATCCACACCATGTATATCATCACATTTATGTCTCTATATGGTCATGTTTTCCTACACATTACTAAATAACATAAAATTGATTTCGAGTATTCAATCATTAGAGTTTTTGAATTTATTTATCATGTGTCCTTATTTGATTTAAGTTTTCACTTATCTTATATTAGATGTTTTTAGAGTCACTTTACGTTCTATTTCACTCCCCTTTGTTTGATATTGGTTTTCACCTATCTTACTTACAATGTTTGGCAGTCACTTTGCCCTCTTTTATTTGATTTAGGTTTACACCTATCTTACATCAAATGGTTTTACACTCTTTTTATCATCTTCTCCCTTTAATCTTTTGGATCTAACATAGCCTTACCAATATTGACTTGTCAAATCTTTCCATATTTGATAACCTTTCATTGATATTTTTTCATTTTAAATTCATTTATTGACCATCTTGCATACACCCACATCAATTTTATCCATTTTTAGCTTTGTATCATTAGGGTTTCTCATTTGTGGTTATTGCACCCTCCAAGATTGAGATTATTATATATGCATGCATAATTTATGAAAAAAGGTAAGTCATGGTATGTAAACGGTACTTTAAGTTATTCATTTATCAACATTTATTTTAGCATTTATTTTTAGTATTACTTTTTGGTGGTGTTGTATATCTTTCCTAAAGCATAATCTCGTGTTATAATATTGTGACACATGATGAATTTTAGGTGGGACATATGTATATACCTAATATTTTTAATTTATCACTTTACTAATAGTTTCTCTTATAGAGGCTTGCCAATGTATCAATCTCCCTACGTACACGTTATAAGGAGTGCATCAGCAATGGGGTGGGATCAACTCATGGTAATTTTTGAGAGAGTTGTTCCTTCATACAAATTTCATACCTCCTATGATGTCTCCCTATAATTTTGAAACACTAAAATTTGGCTAAGTCTAAAATATAGTGGGACCCTCCAAAACCTAGAATTTGCTTTATAACTCCTAGAGGTATGAAACTACTTTCAAACATCTTAAAAGTACACATACACACACACTAGTTTTTTAATTTTATCCAAACCTTTTTTACATTTCACTCGGCCTACCTTTTAGGGTTTGGAATAATATATATAAGGGTCATAATTCATTAATAAATTATATATAAAATTTAATTGTCACGGCCGCAGAGAGGGAAGAGGGAAGAGGGAGCACGGCCGTGGATACGGCCGCGCTGAAACCCTTACCTCCACGGCCATGGTTTTTGGAGACCAGGTCCCGAAGCTAATGGGTTCCTTGGTGGCGAGCACAGCGCGGCAACGGGTTGATTTTTTTGCGCGAAAGGGGGAAAAAAAATTCCTATTTGGACTGTCATACCAGCGCGTGGCGTGGTGTTGGCCGTTGTGTTTCTTGACCAATATGCTTGGAGAGGGTATGGCTATGGGGAGGGCTTTGAATGGATCCCCGTGGCGGTAGTTGTTGTGTTAATAGCGGATCTAGAGGGGCTCTGTTTCTGCTATAACCCCAGGGGCTTGATTTAAGATGTGTTTTTTGGGGGTGGTTGCCAGATCCAATTTTTTGCCATTGCTTTCCGTCTATGGGATTGTAGCTCGTGAAGAAGTGCTTCAAGACGTCTTTCGATGAAATATGGATTGCCAAGGCGGTGTTGCCTCTGTGTTTTGCAGAGGGGGAGAATGGGCTGACGATCGGATGGAGGTCTGGAGTGATGGCGGTGCTGGTTTTGGGGTTTGTTTGGTTGGGGATGGGGTCTGAAGGTGGTGGTTAATACGGCTCCCTTATACCCCTCCTCATGTTAACGCGGATCTAAAACGTGTAGATCTATTATTGCATGGACTTTTTAAAGGTTACAGGTCCTGTAAAACCTGGGTTCCTGTTTCAGGTCGTAGTGCCTGGTTTTTTTGTTTAGGTTTCAGGTTCTTGAAAAACCTGGGGTGCTTTGTCTAGTTTATCTTAGGGGTTTCAGGTCCATGTAAAACCTGGATTTTCTACTGTTGTTCAGTGGGTTTGCCTGTCCAGGCGATTTTTATTGTTTTATTTTTTGATTTGTAAAGGGTTTTGGGGCCCCTTCAAAACCTGTTTTTACCTTAATCTAAAACATTCTAGGAGAGTTAGAGGTTGATTTCTTATCTTGGAGGTATTATCTTTCTTATGGTCATTGAAGCTTAATAGGAAGAGTTGAACCAAGGATGTGGCATAGTAGTAGAGTCCCCAATTAAGGATATCTAAGTATTCTTCTTGAATTTAAAGTCATTAATCTAAAACATCTCTTATAAAGTGCCACTTGAGCCAAAGGGGGAGATTGAATCATCAATGAGTCCACCCAAATGTAAGTATCTATATCCCTAAACTATTTTTTTTATTTACTTAATATATTAGATATTGCTTGTTTTATTAATTTATGGATGTGTGTATGTGTCCTTGATTAAGATATTTGTTATACTTAATAATGTTGGAGAGATTTTAGTGATATCATGGAGGTGTCTAGATGAGTGGATGAAGTGTCTTGATAGTCTAAGTGTCAATGACAAAGTGTGCAAATGTACTTGTCCTAGTATGCTTGAAGTAGGCATAGTTGATCTTTAGTTTTGGCATTATTAGGGATGGGTCTAAAGTATTAAGCATGTATGAGGGGTATTATCAAAGGTCAAGTAATATTGGAGAGCTCTTGTAAGTGCATGGTATTCATTTGGTTCTTCATTATGTTCATATTGGCATAGTTGGTTATGTGATAGAAAAATCTGAGTAGGCATATCGATGACATTATATTTCACATTTGTGAAGGTTCCAAGAGTAGTTTGATATATGGATGTATTCCTCTATGTAAGGATATCATGTGGTTAAAATTTTAGGTTATGTAATTAAGTGCAACAAAATTTATTAAGGGGCAAAGTTAGTTTCTCAGATAGAATTTACTATGTTCCCATTCTTAGTCAGACCGTCATTGCACATCATGCAGACATGTGTGATCCAAAAAATTTGAGAATTTATTGTAGGTACTTATAAATTCAATGGTGGGAAAATGTTTTCATGATAATTTTTCCTTTAGTTCCAATAATTTACCCTAAAAATTTAGAGACTTGAAGTGTTGTCTAGCTCAAGTTTTAAAGCTTCAAAGTTACTCTAGTAGATTGTGATGGGCCAGAGACCATAAAGTTTAATCATGTTCAAGTATGAAGTCATATAGTCATAAGATCTAAAAATGCACGTTCATTCATGATATTGATACAATAGTACATTTAAGAGTCAATATGTCAAAGGTTGCATGCATAGGTGACAAGTGTCATAAGCTTGCTAGTCTGGCAGAAGATCAATGGTGAGCGGCAGTTCATACGAACAAAGATAAATGGTACAAGACAAGTCAAAGAGTTAACATTACACATGAGACTTTCAAGTGGCACAAGTGCAAGGGACTATCAATAAAGTTCTCAAAAGGCACGCAAAGGTGCCAAGTGTCATAATCTCAGGAGTTCTGAGTAAGATCTAATGATGAGTGCTGCAAGATAAACACCTGATTAATCCATAAATATTGATGGTGTGTGTTTGGTCAAGAATTATATAATACATGAGATGATGTCAACATGTTCAGAGTTTAAAAATTTGTAAAGGATAAATATCAAGACCAAATAAAGATCTAACAACGAGCAAGTGTTCATACAGATGTATATCTATGATGTGTATTGAGTCAAAGAGGTCAAAGTGATAGATGTTTAGCATAATTAAAGAACAAAAGAGATTTATGGTGCATATTTGATCTAATATGAGAGGACATGAGATGTTGACATAGTGTTAAAATTTTAACAGTTGCTTAGTGACCATTGGATTTCAAATATTTGAATTTGTGAGGGAAGACTAGTCTGTGGTTTTTGAGCCATAACTTTTGATCTGTGTAGAATTCAAAGGTGTAGTGAAAATAAAAGTTGTAGAGGAATTCAAGGAAAATCTAGTAGTGTTGATTCGAAGATTTGGATGTTCATAAAATTTTAGATATTGATATCCAAAGTTGACTATGTGTTTGACCATGTCTGTAAGTGACTTGAGAAGGATATTTGATTTGTTCTTGATAGCATTTGGATGTTTCAAGGGGACTTAGCTATTGGAGAGTGTTGTAAACTGCATGAATATATTTTTATAGATTTTGGAGGCTTCACCAATCCATATTTAGTATGAATAAATGCTTAGAAGTTGGCTGTGAATTCATTCATGGTGTTTTTATGTACAAAATGTTGTTTGAGCAAATTTCGCTCTAACAAAGGAGTGTTGTGATGAATGTGATAATTTAAAGATGTCTAAGGGGTCATGTGGAGTGGACATATGAATGTTTAAGTGGTCTTATGTTTATAAATTTCTCAATGGATTTTTAAATGGGTGAATAGGTCTCCATATGACTTATAAGGGCTACTAAGCCCTGATTGAAAGGCGTAGCTACTTAAGTGTAACCCATGGATGTTATGGCCAACCTATGGGAATGGTATTTAACTATGTAATATGTCTTAAGGGATAATACAAGTATTATGGATAACCAAGATCTTAATAAACATGAAGACTCTATAAAAGCTGAAATCAAATGTGGTGTTTTCTAGACTTGTGAAAAGAAGTGAGTGTAAGAGTTGAAGAGCGAAGGAAAGAAGGAAAGGGTGTGTGCCCAATGAATGGGTTATAGATTAGAGTAGGTTGATGACTATGTGTATGACCTATAATTCATATTTATGATGTCAAGGACGGTGCTCTTATTGGTTTAAAGATTGAGGATGAGTGAAGAGGTCTAATATGATCCAAAAGGTGGTTAAAAGGACTTGATCATCTTAGGGGTAGGTGATCCTTGTGAAATAGGTGTTTCACTAAAGATAGTTAGAAGGAATTGATAATATTAAGGGTAGGTGCTCCTTATGAAATAGGTGTTTCACTAAATTCTAGTCAAAAGGACTTAACTAGTCTCATATTTGCATATTTTTTATGGGATAAGTAGTCCATGTGTTTGCAGGCTTGAGAGTGGGTTTTATTCCCCAAGAGGCTTTCCCACATAAATCTTGTGTTGTGTGTATGATATCACAGTATGATTTATGAATGAATTGTATATTATATGAATACTTGTAGTAATTGAATAAGGGGTTGGAAATTGAATTTGATTGTGTGTCACCACTGATTCACCCCCCCTCTCAGTGATTGTACCTCTAACAATTGGTATCAGAGCAGGTCCTTTGGTAAAGGCTTGAAAGCTTGAAGGAGATCTAAGGTACAATATGGGTATCCATCAAATACAAGGAGGTTTTTCCACTAATCAAGCACCGTTGTTCAATAGATCCAATTATGCTTTTTAGAGTGTGAGGATGAGGACCTACATCATGTCCCTAGGGTTTAACACTTGGAAATCCATTGTGGATGGTTATTCTATACCTACTATTCCTCCATCCAATGTTGTAGATAAGAAGTTGTTTGATAAAAATTCTAAGTCAATGAATGCTATCACTTGTGGTCTTTCAGAGACTGAATACACCAAGGTAATCCATTGCATATCTACCAATGAAATATGGGATAACTAGAAGACTATTTATAAATGATATTCAAAGGTTAAGTTGGAAAAGTTTTAGGCTCGTCGAAGACAATTTAAGAGTCTTAAGATGAAGGAAGAAAATTCTACAACATCATTTATGCAGAGAGTTGATGAAATTGTGAGCATCATTAGAGGTCTCGCATAGAATCTTGAAGAAACTATTGTAGTTCAAAAGGTATTAAGGTCTCTCTCTCTCAAGTTTGATTCTAAAGTATTTGTTGTAGAAGAAATTCATGATATTACTAAGTTGAAGATGGATGAATTGCATGTCATCCTTGTTGCCTATGAGATGAGAGTAAATGATTATATACTACCAAAGAAGGAAGCAACTTTCAAGATAGAAAGGAAGCCAAAGCATAAGTTTCAAGGTAAGAAACTCAAGGAGGATGAAACATTTGATATTGATGAAGAAGAACTAATAATTTTATTTACAAGGAAATTGAAAATAGGGTCAAGTAAGAATAAGGGTAAACTAACCTTCAAATGCTTCAATTATGAAGTAGGACATTTTGCTAATAAGTGCCCTCATAAACATAATAAGAATGAGGATGAAAAGCATGGTGTTGGTCAAGATGAAGACAAGAAGACATATAATTCTGATAAGAGAAAGAAGGGACTCGGAAGGTTTGATAACAAGAAGAATTACTTCAAGGACAAGAAGAGTCTCTACACCAAAGAATATTGCAGATCATCAGATGAGAGTGAAGATAGTGACTCAGAGTATGATCACGGTCCTGTTGAAGATGAAGGCCTCTTATGACTAAGGAAGGAAGTTACTCATATCAAAAGGAGTTTACTTGGAATGGTTCAAATGATGATAGAAATGAGGTGGACTATGTAACTGAATTAATGCATGCTCTTGAAGAACTAAAGATCAAGAAAAAAACTAACAAGAAGATGAAGTCTCAAATCAGGGAATATGAGGATCAATTCAGTGTGTATGAAGCAAGAATGAATGAAGACACCAAGGAGCATGAATATATAGTCAAGCATCTCAGTTGTCAATTGGAAATTCTATCTACAAGCCTGAAAGTTAAAGAAGATGAATGTTTAAGGTATGTAATTGAGAATAAGTCATTAAAAGCTGAGTTAGAGAAGACATATAGTATGATGCAGTCATTTATGAGATTTGAAAAGAGCTCAAGTGATCTAGATGAGTGATCAAAATTATGCAAGTGATAAAACTAGTCTTGGATACAAAGAAGAACCAAAAAATGCAACTCAAGACAAGATAAAGACTAATGTAAATTAGACCTATAAGGTCAACAATCAGTCAAGGAATGAAGATGTTGGTAGAGTGAAGACAAATCTAATCAGACAACTAAATGCCATGAGGTATGCAAGTTTCAATGGTTATTGTTACACCTATAATTCGTTTGGGCATAGAGCTAGAGAATGCAAGAGACCCGTTAGAAATGAGTTTGAATGGTACTATGATGGGGGACATCATTCAAAAGGTGTGAACAAAGTTAAGTGCTTTAATTATATTGATGAGGAACATTTTGCTAAGCATTGTATAAACAAGGTAAGGCAAGGTGAGTTTTCTTCAACAGGAGTAGTTTGTTTCCATTATCAAAAGAATGGACATATTATAAGATTTTGTTCTAATCAGGAAAGGTAGGATAAGCTTCTTGCAAAAGGTATAGTGTGATTCAATTATCAGTAAAGAGGTCACATTGCTGGATTATACAATCAAAGGCCTATAAAACAAAATAGGTTTAATCAAGCTCATAGAGTGCAAGAAAGAAGGCAAGTTAACTCATGGAAACTAAAGATGGTAAGTGTGAGTCATGATGAGTATATAGATCCAAGTAATTTGTTTGCTATGGTGGAGAATGCTACAGAATTTGGAGAGTGCTAAGATCTCTCATTGTCTGCTCATGTTGTGAATGAAGAGACCAAGCTCAAGGAGAAGACCAAGATTCTAGTTGAGGCTAGTTTTGAGGTGTGTTTGGATGCTGATGAGGAACCTACTGTTTGTGAGCAAGTTTCAAGCTTGGTTCCTATACTGACAAGGTCTAAATATGATGCTCTATAATGCAAAGAAGCTACTTACGTGATCAAGGTATGTAAATATTTCATAGTTGCTCCAAATTTTTTATATCCTATCTTAGAAGAGAAAGTGAGAGATGTATAAAAGGAACAAGTTATCAAAGTTCAGACTATGGAGAGCAAGAGCAAGAAGTCTTATAGCTATAATAGGATTCCAGTGGTTACTGAGGAAATGTGGGCCACTCCTAGCTTCATTTTGTTTTAGAGCATTATTATGTAGAGTAGGTCTTTGTGTTTGAGCACCTGACTGAACACCAATAACAGTCTTACACCCAACCATAATAATAAAGCAAGTTAGGATATAGTATTTGGGTATACCTTCAATAACAATCTGATGTGAATATGATCTCTAGGCATGCCTAATAATGCACTATGTTATTCTAAAAATGACTAGTAACTTGTAAAGTTAACTTTCTCATGAAATATACTGCACACAATTTTTCATCCTTACAAGATACGATAGACTTGATCCTGTCGACAAGTTTGCATAACAGTATTGTGCTACAAAAAAGGCTATTGGATTTCACTAGCATTTTTAGTAGATGTCATACTAAGGAATGCCTATCAAGGTTATTTTATTATGCCCACATTGACTCCCCAAGCTACCATTTATATCTGTGATGTCATCTACACACACATAATCATGGCTAGATGTAGTTCTACAAAAACTACTAAAGGTACGTGTTTACATGTAAATTATATACATAAGTAAGGATAACCATGTTCCTTAACTATAGTGAGAAGACTCAACAGGCCTCCAAATAATATAATTTGCATCAAAACTCACATAATCTAGGATGTCAAAGATGTACATTATCACATAACATATACACATATAGATAGGTTACATATCCATAGAGTAAATATGCTTTTGTTATTGAGTCAGGAGTCTTTACATAATCATACCATCTAGGTATACGAATCAAATAACTTTAACATCATGTATGGAATAACAACTATCAATAAGTATTGCTCAACGGTATCAACTAAGTGATAAAAATTAGTCTATAATGTATAGTTAAAGTAGAGTATAACATCCTTGATGCTAACTGAGTGAAACAGTTGAAAAGAGACTCTCATGCTATTCTCAATGTTTCAGTTAACTCATACCTAAGTTATACAATAACCTTTCCTTTAAAACAACTTAATTTTTTTATAAAGAGGTCGTCTTTATATGGTTATAGTTCTGGCTCCTCGGGCATCTTAAACTCATTTAAACATCATTCCAGTTATAGGCATAAGACCCAATACAATTACATATGTAACTTTTTCATATGGCTATTTAAATTTCACACACACACACACACACACACACGCACACACGCGCGCGCGCACGCACACACACACACACACACACACACACACACACACACACACACACACACACACACACACACACACACGCTTATAGATAAGTATATGCCCTTGTACATAATAGTTTTCCTATTATATACCATGTTTATTCAGAGTTTTTATAATATGTATAACTTGAACCTACTATTATAATCAGGAACCTTACACATCACTTTATAGCACTAGTTTCATAATCCATTAGTCACCTTAACTTACTCAAACAACCATAATTGTAATTCCAAGTATACTACCAAGTACACGACATTATTCTTTGTATTATAAGTTTGAGTATCTTGTAACCCGTTGATGGCTAAATGGCATAAACCAACTACTTTTGGAAATATCATAAGCTAAGATGGTTATTCATGGGTTAATTAACTATTCATTTGTCTAATTCCTCATCTCAAAAAAATAGTATAAGTAGCTATTGTTGGTTATCAAGTCAATCTATGAAGAATAATAAGGAAGCTATAGATTTAACATGTGTTTATATCGATTAAGACTCGGTTAATTCTTAATACACGTATTACATTTGAATAATTGTTGTAATATAATTTTAGGCTAATACCTAATTGATTACGTTTATATAGCAATAGCTAATGTCCAAGTGCTAATACAACTCTTTATATCCATATAATCCATTATTAACATGCATTATATGAATTAAATATTAACCTCTTAAGTTTTCTAAGTCGTTATATGTTAAACACTAGTTGATTCTATGAATCAAATCGCTATTAATACAAAATAAATCATTGTTTTTAAATAAATCATTACAATTTATCTCCCATATCTTTATTCCAGATAAATCATTAAAGTATTTTCTTAATATAAGGATATTATGTACAAATGAGTACAGACCACTAAACATGACCAACAGATCGCTATACATGAAAAATGTTACCCTCAAATTTTATATCGCTAAGCAACCAAATCATTTCATGTTTTCAATCCATTAAATCTACAATAATAACTAACAACTTTTAAAAGATATTATACAACATAAATATAGTAAGGAGATCTATTTAACACACACTTTAGTCTTTTCCAGATCTTATTCATAGCGATAAAGATTATTTAAAACATGTTTTAAGCCAAAAGGGAAAACAAAATGACTCTTAATCATTTCATTCACTAAAACATAGCTACAACAAATTGAAGGAAGATTCGAATAATTTAAAATACTATTATTTACTTACCTGGTATATGATTTTCCAATTAGATGGAATAGGGTCAATATGAGTTCCTACTTACTTTCCCTTACTCCTCACCTCCTCTGTCAACCTCTCCTCTTTATTATTCCATCAACCTTCTTTCAAATATCTTATTCTCCTATCTCCCTATCTCCTCATTCTTGCTTTGCAGCCCTCCATTTGCCTTTCTCGTGCATTGCCTAGCTCTGCTCTTTCTCCCATGTCAACCCCAACCATGATTTCTTCACTTAGAAAGAAACATGACCACAACACATATATAATATAGTTGTGTCCTAACATGGAGATAAACACATATTTATAGTCTATGAAAGGCATAGAGGGTCTTTCTAAGTCTTTTGAGAACCTTGACTAAAATGGAATGTTGTTCCACCTAAGCTAAAACAATTGAGATAAAGAATGGTGGTGGTATTGCTCTTAGGTTAAGTTAAAGAAAAGAAAAGAACTTGATATGGTAAAAATGTTAATATTGTTGGATGAAAAGGATGCTTTTGGAGGTTCAAACCCTAGATGTGGTAATAAAAAGGATTACATGAAGGCAAGATTAACGCCCCCCCTTCTTGCAGATCACAACATCCTTAGGCTTGCATGTACTCCAATATCTGTCACCCACTCGCCACATGCATCACCCTAGATCACTGCTAAATATATATTTTTAAATTATTTATTCTTATAGATGGCACTTCTTCCCCCCTGAGACATTACAATAGCTCCACTTATATAGTAGTTTACATCCAAAAATTGGCAGACAAATCATCTTACTTACAACACTAGTGGAGGATTGATTAGTTGGTGGAGATAGTGGGTTGATGGAGTGTGAGTTGGACAATCGAGATCATGTGGATCATACATCCACCTTCCTTAACATTCATTTTTCCATACTTAACTTAATCTTCAAAGCCATAGTTTATCTCACCGAAAATTTCTTTAATTTAGATAAAAACATATAATTTATTAGTATTGAGTGATACGCCAATTTACTAAACAATAAGTCTAGTTAATCAATTTAATAAAGATATTCATGCCTAAGCCTATAATTAAAAGATAACTATATCTTTGAAAACTAGTGTATATGTACATATAGATTCTATTGACATATGTCATACTATATTGATATCTTGAATATCAATAATGAATTGTCTAAACATTCAAAGATGTTTATAAAGATATTTTTATTAATTTATTCATAAAATCAAATATCTAGTTTCTTGATTGCATATCAAGGCTAAATCTTCACACAAATGTAAGCACATGTACCATAACCAATGTGTCATAATGACACGTATGCCAAAGGGACAATAGTTCATCAGACTAAAACCTAGTAGAGGAAAATGAGATGTAACATCCTTCCCCCTAAAAGTGGTCATCACCCCGATGACATAAAAGCTTTGAATGACATCAGAGTTTATCAGCATATAAACATAGTATCTATTATCATGGCATGTAAATAACTACAAATTTTACCCTAAAAACTCATTCTAATGCACTCATTTAATATTATTTATAGAGTATTAGTCCTGCAAGACCCTACTCGGTGACATTTTCTATTATGCTATTAAGTTTTGTGAATGTCACTTATGCTAATTAGTTTAACATGACCACCTCAGGATTTAACAACTCAGAAAAAGTCTTACTAACTTTCCAAATACACACGAGATCATTAAAACAACTGACCAAGAAGAGTCCCAAAAATATTTCTAGTCCCTCTACACATCTTTGTAACCTAGAGAGTGTATTTCTCAAATCAGAGAAAAGTATTTAGGGCACCTGGAAAGAATAATGTGTATATGTTAATACTATCACTACTTCGCATAGCTTCAGATAAGTATAACATGTCAATATTGTGAGCTTTGAACAAGTATGATGATGACTAAGAACTGGTAAAAAATGCATCAAATCATGGAATAATCATCCACATGGAACACCTATCTAGTATACATGCATATGGCTATATGACTGAATTTAACAAGTTTCACCTGTCAAATCCCATATTCAACAAGTATATCTATTTGATCTAACTCAATACCAACAATATAAGTCAATGTAAGGCTAAGTAGGATACTATCATATCGCTTAGAACTCACATTCCCAATTCACCACTCTTCCCTTAGGTCTCTATGACTTGATGATCTCTAAATAAAAATGTGCACAAGGCTCAAAGAAACATAAATCTGTACTAACATATCATTAAAAAACATTACTATATGCTATAAGATTTCCATATGTACTAACATACATATAATAAAATCATATAATCATCTCGAAATTGTATTAAGTTGCTACTAGCTAAACATAACTAGTACCATAATTTTGCAACTTAACCTATTATATAAATAATCTCACAATTAACATGACATACTTAGGTGAAGGATTGTATCGCCCTTCAAACTTATAAGTGAGACCATGTCTCTTGCTTGCACATCTAGCACACATTAAGTTTAAAAGTTTATCTCTACCCATACCAAGATGTTTTGTACATCTAATACCTTACTTGCTCCTGGTAAAAAGGTACACATACTACTCTTCAAAACAACATGTTTTAAAAAAAAGAAAATAATATTAGTCTAACAAAGGTAGATAATAACATACTAATTATAATCAACTATAATTAATATAAATCCATTGTTAGCCACTTCTCGTAGTCAACTTTACATTTTAGATAAAATAGTAACTCTATAAAGTTACTAAGTAGAAAGTAGAGAGATAATATCTTAAAACAAAACTTCCTACATATCCTCATATGGTAAAAGATAACACCACAATCCACGTTACTTACCAAATTGCAAGAGTAGAATCATAATCTACTTCCTCAACTGGAAAGAAAATATTAACCACAAGGATGCACCAATCCTCCAACTTTTCTCAATAAGAAGTAAGAAACACCATCCCACGAACTTAAGGGAAAATAGATCAAACAATATTTCAAAACAAAACTTCCTACATATCCTCATATGGTAAAAGATAACACCGCAATCCACGTTACTTACCAAATTGCAAGAGTAGAATCATAACCTACTTCCTCAACTGGAAAGAAAATATTAACCACAAGGATGCACCAATCCATCCAATCCTCCAACTTTTCTCAATAAGAAGTAAGAAACACCATCCCATGAACTTAAGGGAAAATAGATCAAACAATATTTCAAAAATAAGTTTCCACTTAAGAAACCACTAAATCAACATCCTGAAAATATGAACCTTTTTGATAGCTTAAAATGATGTATGAGTAGAATGAGCATAACAACTCACCTCTAAGCTAACGAAGAGAGATGATACTTCTTCTCAAGTATATACTAATCTACAAACTCCTAACACAAAGGAATTTATAATCAAGTCATCTACAATTAGCTAAGGAACTTCCCATTCCTAGTTTTTTTTATGTAAACAAGACACACAAATGTTAATGGACTCATTAGGTCCTAGAGTTTGAACCTAAGATTTGATACCACATGTAACAACCTACCTAGTTGTACTATGAAAATGTAGTATTTTTTTAAAAAACTAAATATTGAATGTGCAAGCAACCATAGTTGCTAAAATACTTTAGTCAGTCATATAATCAGTAACTTCTAGTAATAACAGTCTCAATATTCTAATACTGCAAGCAATAGAATAAAATGTAAGATACAAAAAGTTTACTATCTCACTAGGGACATTAGCACAATCTAAATTCCCATACTAAGTACTGGTACTAATTCAATTAGTCACATGGATTTTTATGCATTAAGTCTACCCTAATCTAGCCTAAGTATCTAGACCTGATGCCCTGACCACAATCTTGGGCAACCTGCATATCCACCCTCAAAATCAGGGTCTGATGTAGTTCTCCTTTCAAATGTGATGGTCTCCTCCATGAGACATCACCATTGAAGGGGTTGGAATTGTAAGCCAAATAGGGAATAAAATACTTATGACACAAATAAGCTTCTAAAGCTCTAGTCTATAATCCCATAGCTAAATGGCACACTCAAATACAACACCTTACTATCCAGGGTTGTGTGCTTACCCAAGCACTCTCACATAAAAACCTAGATAATATCAATGATGAATGAATCTACATTCCTATTTACATAGAGAATCACATGCTAGGCACATAAGTAAACTAAGTATACAAAATAAAATAAGTCATACGTACATAACAGTCGAACCTATCATTCATTTATACTCTTAAGATTGTACGCACACATACATGTTGTCCTGCTAATTTCTATAAACATATTGCTCAAGTTAAAATCATTTGAACAATAAATTTAGATGTGAGTCTAAATACATAGCTACAATATGTACCACCTGAGTATCTACATATGAGCTGGAGTATCATATTATATCCCATACTATCATAGCTCCTGATCACTCTACCCAAACATTAACAACTATAACACATATATATTTATATATGTATGGGTCAAGATATAATGAATATAGTATGTACCATCCAGGTACTTTCTATACTATAAAACTCTATGACATCCCATACTATCATAGGTCTTTATGTTTGAGCACTCGACTCAACACCAACAACAGTCTTACACCCAACCATAATAATAAAGTAAGTCAGGATATACTATCTGGGTATACCTTCAATAACAATTTGATGAGAACATAACCTCTAAGCATGCCTAATGATGCACTATGTTATTCTAGAAAATGTCTAGTCACTTGTATAGTTAACTTTCTCATGAAATATACCGCATACAAGTTTTCATCCTTAAAAGATGCGATAGACTTGATCCTGTCGACAAGTTTGCATAACAGTACTATGCTACAAAAAAGGCTATTGGCTTTCGCTAGCCTTTTTAACATATTTCATACTAAGGAATACCTATCAAGGTTATTTTCCTATGCCCGTGCTCACTCCCTGAGCTGCTATACATATATGTGATGTCACCTACATACACAGAATCAGGGATAGATGTAGTTCTACCAAAACTACTAAAGGTATGTGTTTACATGTAAATTGCATACATAAATAAGGATAACCATGTTCCTTGACTATAGTGAGAAGACTCAACAAGCCTCCAAACAATATAATTTGCATCAAAATTCACATAATCTAGGATGTCAAAGATGTACATTATCACATAACACATACACATATAGATAGGTTACATATCGATAGAGTAAATATGCTTTTGTTATTAACTTAGAGTCCTTACATAATCATACCATTTGGGTATACGAATTAAATAAATTTAACATCATGTATGGAATAACAACTATCAATAAGTATTACTCGATTGTATCAACTAGTAGGATAAAAACCAGTCTATAATGGATAGTTAAAGTAGAGTTTAACATCCTTCATACTAACCAAGTGAAACAACTGAAAAGAGATTTTCGTGTTATTCTCAATGAGTCAGTTAACTTATACCTAAGTTATACCATAGCCTTTCATTTAAAACAACTTAATTTTGTTATAATGAGGTCATCTTTATATGGTTATAGTTCTGGCTCCTTGGGCATCTTAAACTCATTTAACCATCATTCCAGCTATAGGCATAAGACCGAATACAATTACATATGTAACATTTTCATATGGCTATTTAAATTTCATTTATATACATATATATATGTATATATGTATACATATATACATATATATAATATATATATGTATATATATATATACATACATATATATATATATATATATATATATATACATATATATATATATGTGTGTGTGTATATATATATATATGTATATATGTATACATATATACATATATGCATATATAACATATATATATATATATATATATATATATATATATATATATATATATATATATATATATATATATATATATATGTATGTATGTATGTATGTATGTATGTATGCGTGTATATATATATATATATGTATGTGTGTGTGTGTGTATATATATATATATATATATATATATATATATATATATATATATATATATATATATATGTATGTATGTATGTATGTATATATGCTTATAGATAAGTATATGTCCTTGTACATAATAATTCTCCTATTATATACCACGTTTATTCATAGTTATTATAAGATGTATAACTTAAACCCACTATTATAATCAGGAACCTTACATGTCACTTTAAAGCACTAGTTTCACAATCCCTTAGTCACCATAACTTACTCAAACAACCATAATTACATTTCCAAGTATACCCCTGAGTACACGAGTTTATTGTTTGTATTATAAATCTGAATATCTCATAGCCCATTATTGGCTAAATGGCATAGACCAATTACTTTTGGAAATATCATAAGCTAAGATGGTTATTCATGGGTTAATTAACTATTCATTTGGCTAATTCTTCATCTCAGAAAATCAGTATAAATAGCCATTGTTGGTTATCAAGTCAATATATGAAGAATAATAAGGAAGTTATAGATTTAACATGTATTTATATCGATTAAGACTTGGTTAATTCTTAATACATGTATTACATTTGAATAATTGTTGTAATACAATTATAGGCTAATACCTAATCGATTACATTTATATAGCAATAGTTAATGTCCAAGTGCTAATACAACTCTTTGTATCCATATAGTCCATTGTTAGCATGCAGTATATGAACTAAATAGTAACCTCTCAAGTTTTCTAAGTCGCTACACGTTAAACACTAGTCGCTAATTCTATGAATCAAATAACTATTAATACAAAACAAAACATTGTTTTTAAAGAAACCATTACAATTTATCTCCCATATCTTTATTCCAGATAAGCCACTTAAGTTTTTTCTTAATATAAGGATATTGGGTACAAGTGAATACAGACCACTAAACATGACCAATAGATTGTTATACATGAAAAATGTTACCCTCATATTTTATATCACTAAGCAGCCAAATCATTTCATGTTTTCAATCTATTAAATCTATAGTAGTAAATAATGACTTTTCAAAGATATTAACAACAAAAATATAGTAAGGAGATCCATTTAACACACACTTTAGTCTTTTTCAGATCTTATTCATAGCCATGAGGATTATTTAAAACATGGTTTAAGCCAAAAGGGAAAAAAAATGACTCCCAATCATTTCATTCACTAAAACACAACTGCAATAAATTGAAGGAAGATTCGAATAATTTAAAATACTATTTTTTACTTACCTAATATATGCTTTTCCAATTAGATGGAGCAGGGTCATTATGAGTTCCTACTTGCTTTCTCTTACTCCTCACCTCCTTCATCAACCTCTCCTCTTTAGTATTATGTTGACCTTCTTTCACATATCTTCTTCTCATATCTCCCTTTCTCCTCATTCTTTCTTTTCAACCCTCCATTTGCCTTTCCCATGCATCGCCCAGCTTTGTTCTTTCTTCCACATCGACCCTAGCCACGATTTCTTCACTAAAAAAGAAACATGACCGCATCACATATACAATATAGTCATGTCCTAACATGGAGATAAATGCATATTTGCAGTCTATTGAAGGCACAAAGGGTCCTTCTAAGTCCATTAAAAACCTTGACTAAAATGGAATGTTATTCCGCTTAAGTTGAAATAGCTGAGATAAAGAATGGTGGCAGTGCTGCTCTTAGGCTGAGTTAAAGAAAAGAAAAGAACATAACTTGATATGTCAATAATGTTAATGTTGTTGGATGAAAAAGATACTTTTGGAGGTTCAAACCATAGGCATGGTAATAACAAGGATTGTGTCAAGGCAATGAATAAGGCAAGATCAATGTCTTCGCCTTACTTGTAGATCATGCCATCCTTAGGCTTGCATGTACTCCAATCTCTACCACCCCAATCACCACATGCATCACCCTTGATCATTTCTAAAAAATATATATTTATTTATTTATTATTCTAGATGGCGCTTCTTCCCCCCTAAGACATTACAATAGCTCTACTTATATAATAGTTTACATCCAAAAATTGGAAGACAAATCATCTTACTTATGGTACTAGTGGAGGATCGGTCAGTTGGTGGAGATAGTGGGTTGGTGGAGTGTGATTTGGATAATTGAGATCATGCAAATCATGCATCCACCTTCCTTAATATTTGATTTTCTATACTTAATCTTCAAATCCATAGTTTATCTCACTAAAAAATTCTTTAATTTAGATAAAAACATAGAATTTGTTTAGTACTGAGTGATACACCACTTTAATAAATAATAAGTCTAGTTAAGTAATTTAATAAAGATATTCATGCATAATCCTATAATTAAAAGATAACTATATCTTCTAAAACTAGTGTATATGTACATATAGATTCTATTGACATATGTCCTACTATATTGATATCTCGAATATCAATAATGAATTGGGTAAACATTCAAAGACATTTATAAAGATATTTTTATTAATTTATTCATAAAATCAAATATCTAATTTCTTGATTTGCATATCAAGACTAAATCTTTACACAAATGTAAGCACAAGTACCATAGCCAACATGTCACAATGACACGTATGCCAAAGCAAAATAGTTCATCGAACTAAAACCTAGCAGAGGAAAATAGAATGTAACATGCAGGAGATAGAGTGTGTGAAGACACATAATAGCAACAGACAAAGGAAGGTGGATAAGAGTGGGAACCAAAAATGTGGGTATGTTTTAATGGGTAGTGTCATAGTAAATAAGAAGAGTGGGTAAACAATGCATGGCACAAGATCAAGACAAGTCCTTTGGAAAATAATAAAAGGGTGGTTTTATCACCTAGCTCTAGTGTGTGAGCATTATGTTCACATATTTTATTACCCATGGTTTATGATGTAGGAACATCTAGGTCCACATGTAATCTTACATCAACAAAAAAATGATTATTTAGTTTATAATAAACTTTAGTGAAGTGTTTTATTGTTTTTATAATTTGTGCTATATTTTCAAGCATCAAGTTCCTTATTTGAGTCACTGCAAGTTTTGGTTCTTTTCCGCAGTCACATTTGGATGGATATATTTTGAATGGTTCTTGGTGAAGTTGTTTATCACCATATCTCACTACATTGGCATGGTAGTAATTTGCATTGAGAATATGTCTTAAGTGTGTTGTTTAGTTTCAATATAATCAATTTTATGTCTTAGTTTGTAATATCTTTCTTTTGCACTTCTTAGAGCTTAATACAAGTCATTTGGATGCCTTGTATGGATAAGTGGTAACATGTTTGACATGAGGCTTGTGATAACATTAAGAATAGGTGAAGGGGTCTGTGATGTGCTATTGTACATCGATTAGGTGATGTATTATTTTGTGTATACCATCGCGACTTATGTGCATTTAATTATTATAGTGCATCTTGATGTGTCATGACCATTTAACATTTGTGACCTTAGTGGGTTGTCGATAGTAGTTAATGTAAATGGGTGGATTTTGTATCCATTTAAACACTTCCTCTTCATTTAAATAAGTATTCAATTTGAGATTGGGAAATAGTTCAAAGAGTATTTGTAATGAGTATTGTGATAGAGATTTGTGTGAATATCTAAAAGAGGCTATTGGAGTTGAGTCACTTGGGTAACACTACAGTGTTAGTTTGTTGTTTGGAAGCCTGCAAACATTTTTGGAGTTGTATTGGTTGTATCATTTGTAGTCGGTCTAATGATGTGTAATATATCTTTGATGGAATAAAATTATGTTATTATTATGTGAATTTTTGTTGTATATTTGTGGGGAGCTTATTAAAAGACATATTCTAATTTACCTCAACCGTGGTTGGATCATATTACTTCCTATCAACCATGATTCTCCACATTTCCTTTGGGGTTAAACTAAATTTAGGGTTTGAAACCCATTTTCAAAATGATGTGCCACTTCATCTCTTTACATTATCTACCCAAACGCTTTATAATTTTACATATTACATTGTGCACACATTCAATCCATTCTAATGTTTATTCCTTTTATTTATCATCATCTCGTTGCCTTGCCCATAATTTAGGTTTAAAAATAATACTCGTAGCCTTTTTATAATGTATGTGTATAAATTAGTAATTTAATTCATGGCAATTCTCTATTATAAGATCTAACTAACATCTTGCTTCGATAATGACCTCTTGGCAATATAAAACATGACCAAGTTGTGAATCATATGCCAAATTAAGTCTTGGGGAATGAATTGTATGCCCCCTTCACTTATTTTATGTGTCTTTAATAACATTTAAACTTTACTCCTTTTTATATAATGAAACCTAGCCTTTTGATCTTAGTCACTCGATCACATTAATAATTCTCAGGCATTAGCTACAAATAAATCTTTGAGCCTTAAGGTAAATGGGTATTCCCTTTACCATGTTAGTTTACTAACATAAACTTGCCCTTGAATTAGAATTTTTTTCCAAATTCATTACTTTATTTTTATTATAGAAGTAATATTTCTAATATCCCTTTTAAATCCAATTTGTAAAACTTTAAGTGATTTATAGATTAAGGTCTTATGGCCTAAAATAGTGTCTTTTCACTATAATATTGTTGCAAACAGGTTAGGGTCTTAATTAGCCTTAATTATCAACCAAAACCTATTCTTGACCCTAAGCAAGACTTTGGACAAGGACAAGTCAATTTAAGCATTAAGGATTAATCCATTTTTATGGCTTATTATATATAATGCTAATTATTATGATAATAATAAATATTCCATATTGATTAACGACTCTACTACCTTCTCCATCGAGTGTCAAATCCCTTTTTATGGTCAAATAGGGACTAATTTATGAGGCATCATAATGGGATGTGATAGTGGATGACAAATATAAGACCTATATAAGAGCATCCTATTGATTGGTTCCTTTGGTAGCCAAAACATAATATATTATACATGCCTTCTTGATATTTACTTGATTACGTACTCTTTCTATTATTCTATTTTCACATACATATGCACCTATTAATTGCATTGATCAGTCTTCTAGCCCTTCTTTTATTATGACTTGGGCTTTTACTATTTATTTATTATCTTGATCTATCCTTCAATGATTTTAGTAAATATCTTTGAAAAATTTTACTTGTTCGTTCCCACATATTGACTAATTATACAAGTTATGGCTTCCATCGATCTTACATGATCACATATAGTTATGTGCATATACATTGATCCTCCTCATTCCCCACCACCTCCCGCATACTCTTTTGTGCTACGAGGTTATCATTCACTTTTATAGTGGGTGAACATTGCTTGCCTTCATTTGCTTCGCATCATCATGCTATCACATTTGATCCACATTATGCCTTGACACATGTTATGGGTTGTTTAGATCCCCCCGTTATTTTATTTTTTAATCCTTACTACTTGGTATTTATTTAATAAATCGACATATGTATAAATTTCAAAAATACTAAAAATTAAAACATTCAAAAAAATAAAAAATCATGACCTAAGCATGACATGTTACTAATTTATTGTATGTAATTATGTTATTTATGACATGTTTGGTAGATTACATATTCTTTTTCATATGCACATGCATTCCACATTATATATGAGTGAGATGCATGACATAAATGTTATACATGATACATGGATGCATAAATGCAAAACATTTCTATACTCGATGGCCATGCTAATGTTGGGATCATCTTATTCCATAAGTTACATTAATACATGTTTTATCTTTCTATGACCTTTCCATTTACCATGTTGAGCTCCATTGCTTTCTTACACATGTCTTACTATTACTTATATTATTTTTGGTGCTACATTTCATGGATATGTTACTTTGTTATACTATGGCATTGACATATATTGATAGCATAGAATGGTTGACTTGTTCTATGCTTCATTTTAGATGTTTCCTTTTCATAATACGCTAATAATTACTTGACTATTGTATGTGGCCCTTGGCCTTGTGTGAGTGACATCCTATTACCTATTATTTGTATCCTTTGGCCTTATGTGTGCAACATTTTATTATCCATTGTATGCGGCCCTTGGCCTTGTGTGTGACATTGAGTGGTATTGCATGTGCGTTATTATGTATATCATGCCCATGACATTCTATGCTTATGAGTGGATTAATCTAGGATTGTCTATTAGGCTTGTTTAGTTTACTAAGTTTGTGAGTGTCATGATCTATATCACACACCTACTATTTGTGTGCAGTGTCATGATTCACATCATGCACAATTATTGCTTAGACTTATTAAGTGCTTATATTAGTGATGGTTACTAATGTGTGCTTAATTTCTATATATCTTAACATGACACTTGTATGCTTTGCATTATATGTTTCTATTTTAACCTTTTAGGACTTAGTGAGTTCAAATCCTCTGTTTGTTAAAGAACTAAGCTGAATAAATTAGGGAAATAATATATAATAAATATAACCACTAATTTTTTATGAAATTGATTAGCTTTGAAATTTCTAAAAATAGTAATAAATAGTGAAAATAATGACTTAGTTGGAAAACACCTGATATAGATGATCTGAGTTCTAGAAATTGAGATGAAAGGTGGTTTGATTGTCATAAACTATATCTTGATTTCTGAACCCCTCCTGAACAATAGCACCACAATTGGAAAATAGTGCCATTATTGGCAAAGTGTTGGTAGTGTCCTGATATTGGTGGTAGTGTCTTTTGTGTAGGACTGTCTCAAGATTTTGGGTGCACCTGTGTTTGTATATATGGGGTTTGTTCCTGCACACATGAGTTTTAGAACCATGTATTTTTCTTGTAATTATTAATTTATTATGCAAACCCTAATCCTCTATACAACTAGGGCATGCGCTAAAAAGTGTGTTCATTAGTAGGGTAGGGTAGACATTCAACACCCCACTATGAAGAGAGTTGCCTACATGTTAATACTCAAAGAAGGGGTCAAGATGGATGTAGTTCTCCTAACCTAAGTGATGGTGTAAGTGCAATTGATGCTAGTATGATAGTGACCTTGAGTGCCTTGAATGTGCTTGAGACTGGAAATCTATAAAATCTAAGCTTAGGGATGTTGTAGATGGTAGTATGCAGAAGCAGGGTAGAATAGGGATTGATAACTTTAATTGTGTTCAACTTGTTCTGTGTTTGAATGTGTATTTTTCATATAATTTCCATCTAATGGATGTAGGGCTAAAATTCATGTGTGTGTGTATATATATATATATATTGTTTTGTTGCTTGTGTGAATGATAAAAGATGTCTATGTTGACCTTATGAGGCTTTAATTTTGAAAAGATATCAGTTTGGGAAAAGCTAGGGTAAAATACATTAGCACCATTTTTGAGATACTAGCACCACATAATGTTAATGTCCTTATTATGGTGCTAGTGTCCAATTGGCAGAACACTAGGCATGAAGGGCCAAGATTGGGAAATGAGGGTCTGGGACTATTTTGGAGCTGACTAGGGACATTTGTCGCTTGCATGAAGGCTGGATAAGTGTGATAATAGGATCTAAGATGGGTCTAGGGTTAAGTTAAGGATAATTAGTCTCAATTATCACTCTTAGCACTCAAATACAACTTTTGGATGATTACATTTACCCCCCTTTACTCTATAAATACAACAAAGTGAAATGACAAGGATTAAAAAAAAAAGCGTACCTAGACTTACCTTGGAGGTGAAACCTGTGAAGATGGATCTAAGTATATGAAGTTGGGTCTAAGTATGTGAAGCATGTTCCAATGTGTGTCCTACAAATGAAATGTGCATAAATCAGTCCTTAAGAAATATCAAAAGCAAAAGACTATTCTGAGTAAAGAAGTAAAATTGAGTAAAAACTAAGTAAAGAAATGGGAAAGAGGAAATAAATGAGCTAATGGCTTACTCAACCCTCATGTGTGGGTGGCTATAGAACTCAATACAATTTTGAATCCATCATTGCCCACCCCTGCTTGGTGGATCATATCATATGAATAGCTTGGATTGGACTAATGGTGTGTCCAACCCTCTCATGTAGGTGTCTCAAGAACTCAAGTAGGATATGACTCCATCATTGGCCACCCACATGTAGTAGATACATATGAAAATGAATTGTGTGAAGTACTATAAATGTCTAACCAGGTATATCTAACTGTGTATGTCATCTCTATAACTATTTACGTACATTAGGTAGCTCTGAGCAACTCAGGAATGCCAACCACTGTAGATGGAGTAAGGCATGAAACTGGTGTGCAACCTGGAATATGATGTCAAGTGTATATAGCAAAAAGAATGACATGGAATTTGTCATTCCATCTGATCAACTAGTGTTTAAGTGAGCATATGGAAATAACGTGCCATGCACATGCCCCCAAATATGATATTTGAGCATATGGATTCTAGACTGAGTTGTAATAAACTATATCTAGGTATATGAACTGAATATGGGAATGGTTATACCATGCATGATGCCCCCAATCTGAGCAAATTGATATGAATATGATTTGAACTAGTATGAATCTAAATTTTTTTGAGTATAACTGATAAATCTATAATTAAATTTGTGAAAACCTGTATTGTACCTATTATATTATTCTAGCTAATTTGGGTTATTTTGAAACTAAGGCTACTAAACAGTAACACCATATCTTGGATAATAGTACCTAATGCCATGTCCCAATTTGGGTGCTAGTGTCCTTTTGGTCTGAATTTTGTGTAATTGTACTGCTTTTTGGGTCACTGTTTTCCCACTATTTTTACTCGTGTCTGATTTTCTCTAACTGAGCTTGTGTGCTAAAAAATCTAATGTGAGTGTAATATAGGAGCCTAATCTATGTAATAAACCCATGTGGATGCCCCCTCTTTCGAGTGGAGTTGTTGAACCTTTGCAAGAGTCATCCTCAAAATAAAAAGCTTTGCAAAACAGGTGTTAGCCGGAGCATATATGATAACTGCATGATAATCTAATATAATGTGCACATACATAACATCAATATGTAAGATAATTTGAGCATAAGTATGAAATATAAGATGTATTTCATGTTTATCAGTTCATAAGGGTGTCAAGATAGATTTAACAATGTATGTAACAATAAATATGAGTAAAACTAGGTAGCTACCTAGGGGGATGGGGTATGATGTCCATTATGACACCCAAGTAGGAAGGGTGGATGCATGAGGTCCCTCATGGCATCCAAAACTAGTGTGTGTAACAAGAAAATACAAGTTTCATGGCCATGACACATACAAGAAAACATACATACAAAACCCACGAGGCACAAAAAATAGGCCAAGGGGCCACAATATAAGGGACATGGGCACATGTCATTAAATTTGAGAAAATAAGACATGCAAGGACATGTTCAAATGTCCACATACACAAGCAACAAACAAGTTGGATTCAAGACACATAGAAGGACATGTTCAAATGTCCACATGCACAATCATGAAAGGCACACACAATGACATGGGCACATGTCCTTGAAAGGTCAAAGCATAATAGTTTGTCCTACTTTTTGGCATAAAGAGACCACATACACTTTCATCTTCTCCTTAAAGTATCTTGAGTTTGGGTCACCAAAATTAATCAAAAAATATGTTTTAAACTATATATACAAATATGTAGTGCATATACATTTTTCTAATTTTTCTAAAAATCATTAAGTATATTTTAGGATTTATTTTTAATATATTTTTTAATTTTTTTCTGGTTAGCTAGTGGGACATAGTGTTATACTCTAACCAAATATACTATGAATAGAAGTGGTGTAGATCTAAAAAGCAATGGCATATTCAAATGCCCTCGAATAGAAGAAGTAGATAGATACAATCAAGTCTAAACTAGGTAAGCTAGAAATGAAAGTATGCATGAATATGGAATACAAATCTATGTAAGAGCTAGGAAGTACATATGCTAAGTCTAACGTAGTAGTAGCTGGCAAAAAATATAAGTAAGAGTATCATGATCAATATCAAGATATAACAATGCTAAAATTGGGATGTATAGTATAGAAAGATAGAACCTAGAAATCAAAAATATGTGTATGATGCCCCCAAGTGGGTGAATGTGTCAAGTAAAGACCCATGTATCAATGTATATGCCCCCAAAGGGTAGATAATAGTAAGTCTAGATTGGTGTAGTGGACCTGAGTCCTATAAGCAATCTGCAAGCACTTGACAAGAACAAGTGAAGCATGTATGTATGATAAAACTGACTATACTAAGATAGCTAGCATATGTAGTGTCTGGCAAATATAAGAAAGGTAAACATACCAATGCATACAATCTATAATTATGTGTTTTTTGAGTAATATTTGAATGTTTTTATGTTTTTGAGATATTGTATTATTTTTGTGTTTTCTAGATAAAATCTATGTACAAAAAATATAAAAATGAACTATGTACAAGGAGCAAGCGAGAAGGATAGTATGTTTAATTAAATGATGGAAATAAATGAGATAGTATAAAAGAAAAGTTTAATGTCTCTATAGACCCAAGATCACATCCATGGGATGTGGATAATCAAATGGTGGATCTGGTGGGAGATTATCTAATGTCAAATACTAGATATGCCCAAACTCAAATAAATCATTGTCGTAATCATCATACCATTTTGTATATATCAGTGGATCCTTATCCTTGGCATTAGTCTAGAGTCTGTGCATCATAATAACATGTTGCTCGATTATGTAAGATGCCTCTCATGCGATCCCAAGTAAACCACATTGGACTGTAGAGTATATGTATGAAACATGTGGTTCTCATATGTGCCATCATGTAAAATATGAACCATGTGTTCCTCATGACTAAATGTTAAGCATCTATCTGATCAATCAACTATGGCATCCATCACCTATAACCCATGTTCATGATAAAGAATAATGTGTTGGCCACCTTGGGGCCACATGTAATTGGTAGTGTGATATGTCCAATGGAATTCTGACAATGCAAAGTATGTTGTAGCTCATTCTCTTGATAACCTATGTGTTGTAAAATTTCCAAAGTGCAAGTATTAGGATCAGAATCCTCATC
This sequence comes from Torreya grandis, assembly GCA_037957365.1. NCBI lineage: Eukaryota > Viridiplantae > Streptophyta > Pinopsida > Cupressales > Taxaceae > Torreya > Torreya grandis. The sequence goes on along the minus strand of JARHVA010002182.1, from coordinate 911,424 downwards.
TATAGCCACAAAGGGAATGTATCTATCTACAACAAAAATTTGGATAGTCAATGGATCATCTCGTGAGTATTTGTGTCAATGATGACTTTGCCATGGTGCTCTTATTTTTGAAGGTGCTCATATCTATGGAGGTGGAGATTATATGATCTAAATAGTGCCTTGAGCCTTGAATTTGTTTAATTTATGTTGTAATGTTGAACATGTATCGATATCATGTCCTGTGAATCTATGAAAATGATAAAGGTTTGGCCTTCATGTGGTGATAATATGTTGACGGATATGTTCCAAACTATGGGTAATACCATCAATCCTCTATCAAGTAGTATTTATAAAATCTAGTATGGACTATCTTGTGAACTCCCTATATGAATCTATATAACTGAGTTTATATCCATAGATGTAACCATATGTACTAAATGCATAAAAGGATTTGTCATTGATTGTAACTGAGTATGAGAGCCTATAACTATAGGATTTTGAACAAGTGGTGCTATCGATATAGGAAGAGGTATAAGTGCCTTAGAATCATCTTTTTACTCTCCTAGGGTCACTGGTGTGAAACTCAATCCGTATAAATAGTCATCAATATCAATAGGCATTGGATCATCCTCTGTGGTGGCTTGAGAATCTATATCAGAGTTATGGATGTATACTTGTTCTGAGTTAACAAGTAGTGGTAAATGTGCTATGAAAATCTCATCATCTTCCTTGGGTGGGGATATTTGTACTATGGGAGGTTGTTCTTCCATCATTAATGAAGGTAACTATGTTTTAGGAAGATTTAGAAGAGGTGTATGAATAGTCCTTCTAGACTCCCCAACCTCATATGTATGCATCTACTCAATTGGAATCTTGTGAGGTGGGGATTATATGAGAACATGAGGTGTCCCATATGAATATGTACTCAGGGTCATAGGCTCGATGAGTCTATAATATCTGAATGGATGATTATCACTTAGACAAGTGTATAAGTATTTGTCATGTAAAAACTTGACGTGTCTATGCAAATTAGATGGTACAGCCTCCATAACATGTATCCATGATCTCCCAAGTAATAAGTTATAGTGCAAATGATTAGGCATCACTTGAAAGTGTTTAGGTAAGGTTTTTGGCCCTATCGTAATGTCCAATGTAATAGAACTCAATATCTATCTAGGAATGTCATCAAAACCTCTTATATTCTTATATGTTTTTTGAATGGATATTATATCAACCCCCATGGGCTGTAGAAATGTGAGGTTACCTATGTTAAGTCTGGAACCACTGTTAATTAGAACTCATTTAATAATAGTGGTATTGATTTGTGCTTGAATAAAAAGTGGTAAATTCAGAGTAGTTATTGACTGTGAGGGCAGGTCCTTATTGGAAAAAGATATCACATCCTCAACATCTTTGATAGTGTTCATGATAGATAGAAAATAAGTTGGCTCTGTATCATAAGGAAAATATGTTTGATTAAGTGTTTGAAAAATAACATCCTTGAAAAAATTTATCTTTTGAAGTAATTCCAACATGGATATCTTATCCAGTGTATTTCTCATTTGATCCATAATATCAATTTCTCTTTGTTGATCTCTAGGTCTTGTTATAATGTGATGTGGATGAGGAAGGATGGTGGGATGACACTACTCTTATATAGGCTGAGGAGGCACCCTGTTCCACCTAGTAACAACTCAAACCACAAGATATACTATAATTTGTTGGGGGCGAGTAGTAGAGGCAGGATGGGAGTGAAGATAATCAATTGGTCTAGGTGGAGGCGAAACAAAAATTGTCCTCAGAGCCCTCTGTTATCTAGTAGTAATTAGAGGTAACTCAAAGTGAGCCATGTCACAATGATCCTCATAAAAATGGTACTCATATGAGGGAGGACCAATGTGTAAAATAAGCTTAGCTCTAACATGATCCATGAGAGGAGTGACATACACGTGCACTTTTCTACTAATGGTTGATAATATACATGCTAAGCAAAACACAAGTCTTTGTACCATGAAGTAGAATATGGCATCCGTCATGATAATCATGATGATGGGATACAAATTAAAAACTAAGTAGGTGTTAGAAATGTAAACCCTAGGGTTAGGGTTTTGTGTAGTATTTGAAGTAAGTCAGATTCACCAAATGTTTTAACCTTTTAAGATTTAGTGAGTTCAAATCCATTGTTTGTTAAAGAGTTGAGTTGTCTAAATCAGGGAAATATTATGCAATAAATACAACCATTAATTTGTTATAAAATTGACTGGTTTTGACTTTTTAAAAAATAGTAATAAATAGTGCAAATAATGACTTAGCTGGAAAACACTTGATATAAATGATCTAAGTTTTGAAAACTAAGATGGAAGCTAGTCCAAGTGTCATGAACCATATCTCGATGTTAGAACCTCTCTTGGACAATAGCACCATAATTGGACAGTAGCGCCATTATTGGATAGTAGTGCCATTATTGGCAAAGTGGCAGTAGTGTTCTGATATTGGTGATAATGTCCTCTATGCAAGACTATCCCAAGCTTTTGGGTGCACTTGTGTCTAGATATTTAAGTTTTATTCCTACGTGCACAAAGTTTTAGAACCCTATATTTTGCCTGTAATGATTGATTTATTATGCAAACCTTAATCCTCCATATAGCTAGGGCATGAGCTGAAAAGTGTGTTCATTAGTAAGGTAGGCTAGACATCCTTAATACCCCATTATGAAGAGAGTTGCCTACATCCTAATACTTTGAGGAGGGATCAAATCTAATATAGTTCTTCCATCCTAAGTGATGGTGTAAGTACAAGTGATGATAGTATGATAGTGGCCTTGAGTGCCTTGAATGTGATTGAGACTAAAAATATATAAAATCTGAGTTTAAGGCTGATGTAAATGGTAGTATGCAGAATTAGGGTAGCATAAGGATTGTTAACCTTAATTATGCTCAACTTGTTTTGTGTTTGAATGTGTATTTTGCATTTGATTTCTATCTAGTGGTTAAAGGGCTAAAAGTCATGTATATATAATGTTATGTTGCTTGTGTAGATGATAAAAGATGTCTAGGCCAACCTTAGGAGGCTTTAACTTTGAAAAGATAAATATTTAGGAAAATTTAGGGTAAAGGACATTAACAACATTTTGGGTACACTGATGCCACATGGCACTAGTGTCCAACTGGTAAAACACTAGGCATGAAGGATCAAGATCAAGAAATGAGGGTCTAGGACTACTTTGGAGCTGACTAGGGATATCTATGGCCTACATGAAGGTTGGATAAGTGTGATGATAGGCTCTAAGATAGGTCTAGGGCTAAGCTAGGGATAGGTAGTCTCAAATAGCACTCTTAACACTCAAATACCACTTTTGGGTGATTATAGTTTCATACATGTTTTGATGACATATTAATTAAGATGATGACATATACTCCACATGTTGACATGATTATACATAATTACATCTTTTTATATAACATGGTATACATAACTCTTTTTTTGAGATAACTAACTCACAAGCTACATCTTTCACCTCAAAAGGTGGGCACATTAATGGGATTGTCATAGAAACTTAAGCCTCCATTGAGGATAAAATCATATTTTTGGCACAATTTATAGGATTCATAGATTTAAGAGTGGTTCATATATCATATTGGTTTGGAGATGAGACATGTATTTACACATTGGAACAAATTTTTGAGGCATATGTTATGCATATGCACACACTCTATAAGAACAAAAGTTACATGTTTTTAAATATTCATAGATTTAGACAGATTTGGGGCATATGCTATGCATATGTACACATTTTAGAGGAACATGAGTTATAGGTTTTCAAGTTTGGGACATACCAACACATAGATGCATAGCATTTTATATCATGTTGCCACTTATTAATTTATATTATGGGGCATGAAGCTTGTCATACATGCACATTATTATAGTTTATCGTGTTGGCACCAATTATGGAGTATGGACATTATTTATGCACATACACACTTTTACAAATTATATTTTTAAATATAATCGATGTACCTAATAGTGAGCACCATTGAATATAGAAGTCCATCTGCAACAATTGATTCATGTATATTGAGGTAATGCAATTGAGGTTCATCAATGCTCAATGACCTGAGCATTACTCAAAGTGATCCCATATGTGGCTTCCACCTTAATATCTCGTGGTGCAAGATTAGTTACATGAGTAGTGTGCTTGAGGTTTGGTGATGCTCAATGACTTAGGTGCTACTCCCTTTCTAATGAGGGTCGGGGCATTTATCTTCCTAACCCATGGCCTTACCTCAGTATATAAATTTGGAATTTGACCACACCTATTTCTCCAAGTGGTTCAACAAGGAAGCACATTTCTCCAATGCTTCAATGAGGAAGCATCATCTACAATGACGTGATACAGGGCACCATGGTTCACCCCATTCCAATTGCATGAAGCAAGTTACACATTTGAATCCTCTCCCAAAGATAAAATATGTTTATTGTAAATAGATACATGTATTTTACTTTTACTCTAGTATTGTCTTTTATTTCAATACTATAATAAAATGGGGGCATTTATAGACACTAAAATTGGTTGGTATTAGATACTTGGTAATGTTAGTTTTGACCTACCTTCACCTTATATCACTCGTGCATACACATAAGGCTAGATTACTCGCCATTCTCTCACATCCACACACTTTCAATGGATCTGACCTTATTGATTTGCTATCAGACACCTATAAGAATTCCCTTGTTTACATCTAACTTACTCAAAATATTTTTTAGACTATTTCTAGATCATCATATTAGTTTTCCTACTTTATAGACAAAACTGCCAAAGTCAGACAATTCTAGAATCCTAGACTTATCTAGATATGACAAACTCATCCCATGCTAAACAAAAATCACTTTTCAAATTCTAATCCTTCTTATTAGTTGACTTGTACATTTTGCATGTTGGTGAAGTGATAAAGTACCTAAAGAACACATATAAATACACAATAGGTCTAAAACCTATTCCTTGTATAACAAACACTTATCAAGCATACTTAAACACTTGCACATTCAAAGGGACTACTCTATTCTTTCCAATTTAGCCATCAACGACAAGAAGTATGTCCTAGCAAAGTTTGAATCACCTCAAAACCAAGCCAAAGTTGTCATTTGCTAAGTATTGAAAGATATATCACATGTTGCATTCATTAAAGGAGCACTATTTCACACATAGACCTAATGGGGAAGACTACACGTGGTTTGACTTCCATCTATGTAGGTAGTGCTTAACCATTCATTGAGAAGTGGTTGGGGTAAACTCAACCCACCCTTTCCCCCTTTTGTATACCAAAACTTATTGTAGAAAGTGGACCTAGGGTTTTAAAGAGAAAGAGAAATCTATGAGATTACACGCACAATGAATCATTGAAGATCACACATAGAGGCGATTTACAAGAAGACACCACTCCTTGTGCTCAAACAGAGAAACAAAACCTACACATACAAAACCATTAGATTTAAAATATAACATTAGTTGGTAGTATCTAAAAATCTAAATTATGATAGAAGTGACTCACGATCTAGTTTCCAATGATTATTAACATTTGAGTTCAATTTTAAACTTGTACAGTACAATAAAACACTAAACATCTTAATCTTATTAGTACTTTCTAATAATAATAATAATAATAATAATAATAATAATAATAATAATAATAATAATAATAATAATAATAATAATAATTGTCAAATCGATTTCAACTTTTACATTTAAAAATATATTTATTGTTATACTCTACACAATCTAAATCAATTCAAAAATCATATTAATATAAAAATAAAGTAAAAAATGTAAAATGTATATGGATTTAAAAACATAGCATACTTAAATTTATTCATGCATATTCACATCACTTAATATTACACCACAACGGCCAAAGCAAAGACTCTTAGGGAGGGGTCCCATGCTGGGGGCTACGCCTTCTATTATTTTGGGTATTGCAGTCTCATGTATTATGAAAATTAAAAAAATTATTTACAAAATATTATTTATGAAGAAATTTTGGAGAGGTGGGAAGTAACAAAGCACTGAAGATTGACATGTGTGCTCCTATTTTTTTGGTTGTCAACTATGTATTGACATCCAATCAAATTATTTAAAAATAAAATAAAATAAAATACTCTTAATTTTTCTAAACAACATATATTACATAAATTTTAAATCAGAAAAATTTCTCCTATAATTTCTCAATAGCAGCCCTTTAAAACAATTAACTAACCTACAACATAGAACCATACTCAAAACGAACTCCTTGTACAGCGGGGTAAGGGTCCTTTTCCCTTATTATTATTACTTTCTATCAAAAACAATGCTCGTGGATTTGTAAAAATTGAAGTCGAAACCTCTACTTAAAAAAGTCTTCTCCTAGAGCCTACATATACAATGGATTCATGGCTTTCCTATGCGGGTTTTGTGTTGGCCAAGGGAGCGCTGACAAGGATTTGAGAATGTCAGGGCCTCCGGAAGTGAGTTATATTACAGCTCCAGAGCTCATCAAGCTCCAGCAATCCCCAAATGTAGCCATCATTGATGTCAGGGATGAGGAGAGGAAATTTGATGGCCACATAGCAGCCTCCCTTCACTATCCCAGTGGTACGTTCTATGAACAAATCCCTGATCTTCTGCAGCAGACCAAGGAAAAAGATACTCTCGTCTTTCATTGTGCATTAAGCAAGGTAAATCTATATTCTTCTGGAATTTATATTCTTTAGTTTTGTAGAATGTAATTATCAGGGTTTAAATATCTGAATCCCCAAAAACCATTTCTGTTAGGATAGAAACCCTTTTCTAGGTTTCCAAAATATTAGCACTCTATGGCTGTTTCCTGCTGTTTGTTTTTCAGGAGTATTGGGAAGTTTTCACCATTGTTTGAAGGGTTTTACAAATATTTTCAGTACCGTTTACAAGAGTTTCCATTGTTTCCCGACCTAGCCATCCCTATTTCCAATACTCACAGTCCTTAATTTTTAAAGTAGTCCGTTTTGATTATTTGGGGAACATGGGGGTTATATGTATGTCCGGATTGCAATTTAGATATATGATCAGGTCATTTTAATTTCAATTAAATGAATGACAACGCTGCCCTACGTATATAATATGGATGGAATAAATGAAGAAAATCTACATTCTTTGTCAATCAATTATACCTTTCATTTTATTAAAAGAATTATCGTTTTCTAAATACAACATAAATTTATAAACCAAACCATAATTATGTTCTTCTGAAAGTTTGATTTCAGTAGCTTACAAACAATCCAAATACACCGTACAAGAATCATAGATTTCAACAGTCTGTTATCTTTATAAAAAAACCAAGAAGCAACAACCTCAAATGAATATTTGACATAATTGGGCCGAAAAGCCCCATGCTAACCTTCCTGACGCCAGCTTGGCTGAAAAGAGTTAGTTGAATGCAGATGTGTTTGAGGTGATAAATCTGCAAGTATGTGCTAGTGTAGAGGTCAATTAGCATTTTTCTGCATGTGCTGGGATTTGCTATCATTTCTTGAAATTCATGGTTGAATAGGAAATTTTATGGACAAGTCAAACAACAGGAGCTTGGATTGTTTTCCAAACTAGTGCACATAAGAGCTTTGGCCATACCCATACATGCAATATTTTAATGAGCAGCTCAACGAGGTTGCCTCAACATCCAGCAGTCCAAATAATTTTTTTACTAATACTTTATAGTACAACCTCCAAAGTATACGTAAAAAACAGACAATCATGAAGTATCCAGTTCTTGCAATATTTTCTGCAAAAATTGGTTTCCCAAAGCAGGGACTATGTTTATGAAGAACTGCACCTATACCGTCTACTGCAGCCCCCAAGGAAAAGAAATGAATATTCAAGATATTATAAATAAGTGAAACATATTACCTGCTCTGAACAGCCAAGGTGCCAAGCTGCATATGCTGCGATGCGTGAGGGGGCCATTGCTACAAGGGCCATGTATCGTTACCTCATACTTAGAGCCATTTTTAATACCCTATTTTATTAAAAAAAAACCTTTCTATAAAACAGGGCTGGACTACAAGTTATGAAACAGATTCATGTAACTAATGCAGGGATGAAAAACCTCTTTAATAAATGTTCAAATAAATCTAGCTATTAGAGGTAAGGACACTCTTTTAGAAGATGATAGGCTGGACTCTCTATGGTCTCAACAGAGAGAAATACTTTTGCATAGACTGTTACATTGGGTAAAAAGTGTTTCCTAGTCCTCCTCAATGAGTTAATTTGGATAAATTATGTCTGTTTAACTCAGTAATTATTGAAGGCTTTGATGATCGAGCAACTAGTGGAAAAATGACCATATCTTGGATGCACGGGTGATTACAAAAGTAGCAAACCAAATGAATTGTTATCTGTCAAGATAAGTTGTCAATGTGAGCTTGCTTGCATTTAGGTTTATAGCTGGCTAACTTAACACAGTTCTGTCTTCACTGAGTTTTAAGCTATTCCTCATTGTTAGTTTACCTGGGGCCACTATTCATATAATTTAGCAAAAGGTCAATAGAAAAAGTATGCCTTTTCTTTGGAATTTTGTGCCCTGTTGTATTAAACGATATTGCTTCTGCTCTGTTAAGTGAATTTTACTCAATTTGACACATTTTATTTTAGAAACTTTGAGCTTTTGCAGCCTATGAAACTAGCAAAAGAATACATCTGGAAAAAGCTGCCTGGAGATGTGTAACTTATAGGAAACATAACCTATTTCAAGAGCTGAAACCCCATTATATAGACTTAACAATGGTTTAGCCCAAATTTAAGTGCTATTGTGGTTTTAACAGCAGTAAGTGTCATTTTTGCATGTCCAGGGACATACTTTTTGCAGTAACCTTAATTTTTGTGTAAGGATTTAGCTTGGAATAAATTGGTTGCTGGAGGAACATCTTTTATTACATTTACCTTGGTAGGATCCACTATCAATTTATTTCTTGGAAATTATGAGCCCCAATTGCTTCCTTAAATATGCAAAGTCAAACAACTTCAATCTGCCTATATTTAGTGGATCCCCTGATTTTCTGCACATTGCAAACATTATATTGGAAAAATTGATGCAGACAGGAATGAGGGAGCCAAGTCAATGGCTGCCTTACTCCCTAGCAGGTGTTATGCTACCACTCCCAAGGACACACACACAAACACAAGATGTAGATATGGAAATCAAAATGCTTTCTTTTTTGATATTCAGCTGTATTACAGAGATTCATACACACACACACTCACCCTTCCCCCTATGACTATGAAGAAGACTGTCCTTAATTCGATGACTGGGTTACATGAACATACATTTATCTTGCAGTCTCTTGGCATTTCCTCCATCACTCTCTCTCTCTCTCTCTCTCTCTCTCAGCTCTGCTATGCTTGTGTTGGAACCCTTTATTTTCTTGCTTGTTCTCAGTCAATTTCTTCAATTGACTCCCACTCTCCTTTTAGAACTCCGAATCTTGTTGGCTTGACATCGACATGCTGCCAACCTCTTTGATCTCCCTTTGTCTTGGAAAATGGTCCACACTTCATGTTTTTCTTGATCTGGGCAGTTACTTTACTTGTTTGCTCAACGCAGACTAAACTGTAGTGGAGGTTTTGTAATCGTCTCTTGCATTAAGTTTTGGTTTCGTCATGCTCCTAGAAAAGGTTTTTTTGACCAATGGGAGATGACTGAAACCATCATTTCATCACTTCCTTGCCCTCTGGGATTCTTGATGATGTTCTTTGGTTGGACGTTGGTCTTCCTCTATGTGCGCAATGTTGTTGCAAGATATGATACACCCAATGCAAAACAAACATGCACAAGAACTTGAACCCATATTTTTGGATGATGCAAGATTATTTGTGAACTTGGATGCTCCTACATTAGACATTAAGAGTAAATGGAACTGTCCATGAGCTCCTGCTCATGAATTTCTCATGATTTCCTCAATGGTTTTTCCGTGTTTGGCAGTTGCAGATGCACTCTGCCAAGTTGCGTCTTCAACTGCTTTGTCTTTCCACTTCACCGAGTACTATATGTACCCTTTGCCTCTTGTCTTCGTACCAATTCGTGTATCCAATAGAGCTTCAACCTCCTCTTTTGCCTTCTTAGGCAACTGTTGCTTCCAATCTACACTTGAAGAATCTAAACTTGATCCTTGGCCACTACCTTGCCCCTCAAAGTAAGGGTACAAATCTGCTACATTGAAGATAGGTGATATATCCTCTCCATCTGATAGCTCAATCTTATATTCATTCATTGAGAATGTTATCAAAACTCAGCAAGGCCCAATCTTCTTCTGCTTTAGCTTGTTATGTTCCCTTGGAAATCTCTTCTCCTACGAATGCGCGAAAATGATGTTTTCAACTTGGAAATTTTGTTCTCTCCTTGTCTGATCAACATGCTTCTTGTACTGTATGTTACTCTCTTCCAATCATCTCGTCACCTCTCTATGCACATCATGCATACATGTTGCAAAATCCTCTACTTTAGCGCTGCTTTTTCTCATATCTATTGTGCTTTTCAACTCACATACTCTTCTAGGGCTGCAACCATACACAATTTAGAAGGGACTCATTGCTCTACTTCTATTCACCAAGTTGTATGCAAACTCAGCTTGTGCCAATGTCCTATCCCATTATTTCGACTTGTTTCCAACCAAGCATCTCAGCAAATTACCAAGATTCTAATTCACCACTTTCATTTGTGATCCAGGAGGATTTGGGTCACCAGATCAAACCGCACATCACTGTAGTTGCACATCCAGTGTTGCTCTAATGTCGACAATTGCATCAGTAGGTTCCGTGCCTATGTCCAATTTTTCCCTTGCAATTCTACTCTGGCATTACTGTACAATGCCTGCAGTGTCAATACTGTAGCCAACAACTCATCAGTAACAATAGTGAGTGATGTCACCACACTTCTTGATTATGAAGCTATTGATACCAATTGTTGTAATGGTTTAGCTAACGCTTCATCTTCTTGCATTGTATAATAATGCACGCTTCCATTCTTTGTCGGTTAGCAGTGTATTGAGTAGAACCATAGAGGAATAGAGTTAGGAAGTTTTTTGACAACAGACATATGATCTCTCAAATATTGTACATGACTTAGCAGAATACAAATTCGCTATTACAGTTCTATTTCGGTTGTTATTTTTGTCAACGCGCTGTGCTTTAATATTCTTTGGCATTAATTAATTCGTTTTCGCATATAACCCTCTTAACCAATTTAAATAAGCTATCCATCGGGGCTCTTCCCAGGCCACAAATCAGTGGTATTAGGGTAAACACACTTCATATCATTTTCGAGTGGTATCGTGGTGTTTTTGAATTTTGTCATTGTTTGGATGCCCACACATACGAGGTCTGATTACAAGGAGGTAGGGCTCGAGACTTGTGACCATCATACCTTCCTTCACGTCCTCAAATGGGAGACAAATCTTCAACGATGCCAACTTCATAGATGTTCCAAAAAATGATAGAGGATGCATTACAAAGACAATGAGAAGATTTGGAAGAACATCATGCATGTGAACGAGCAAGTATCGTTCATCACTTCTCGTTACTTCTCAAGTAGTAGGCTCCTCCAACAACCTCTCATTCTCATCAACTGTTTGGACAAACACCATACAAGGTACACGTCAATCTAGACATCCCTATGTTTGAAGGCAAAATAGATTCAAATGCACTAGATAACTGGCTTAACCTTATATGTTCATACTATGCCATTAATCGATTCTTTGAACAAGAAAAGATTACATCCGCTCTTCTGAAATTTTCTTTATTAGTTAATAAATGGTGGGAAAATTATTGCACTTCACACGAAGATGACCTCAATTTAGACACATCTGTAGACACGTGGAATGGTTTCATAGAAGCACTCAAAGCAACCTATTATCTTGTTGGAAACTATGATGACCAATACATCAAGTTTTCTCAGTTGCGCCATGGCAAAGAGCAATATGTGCAGCAATACACATACTTTCCATGCTCTGGTGTCCAAACTTGGGATCCATGATTTGGTGCAAAATCTTGTTTTGAAGTAAAGGTTAGGCTTGAGACCTCATATCCAGCCAGACTTGGATTTCTTAACCATCTCTTCAATCGGAGTAGCCTACAGATTTGCTTGTAAGTTTGAAGCGAAGGCCAAGACCTAGACTAAGATAGAAGATTTGAAGTTTCAGACCAAGCAATTGTCTAAATCTTCTTAGCTATATTCCAAATCAGGGAATAACTCCAAACACCCTCCACAAAAGAAGCAACAATTGTCAAATGATCATACTAAGTAGTCCAAGATTGGCAAATGGTGTTCAGTTCACAACTCCACCTTCATTCCAATGAAGATTGTTGCGCTAGGAATACTTTACTTGCACAACTTTGAACAACGGGTACAACCATTGCAACATTGGAGAAAGGTAAGTAGATCATGGACTTTGAGCCTAATGCCATGGTGGGTACTGCAAACATCTTTACTACCCCTGTGGAAACAGAGGAAATAGAAATATCATTATATTCTCAAATGTGGATCAATGCCCAACTGCTATTGTTGACAACGGAAGTCAGAAGAACTTGATTTCTCCTAAAGCAATTCACAGATTGAACTTGCCATTGATGCTGCATCCACAAGCATACTCCATTGGATGGTTTAGTGTGAGTTCCGAGAAACGCTTCCCTCAACAATGTCAATTGGTGTAGAACATTAAGACTTTTCAAGATACAGTCCTTTGCGACGTCGCTCAATTAGAGTTATGTGATGTTTTATTGGGTCAACTATATCTTTACCATCGACATGTAGTCTATGAGGCAAATCGTAGAAATGTTGTCATAGATGCTGGTGATATGAGATATTGCATACTAGAAGAAGTTCTAAAGCTATCACTTATTAGCGCCAAGCAGTGTAAGAAGCTAGTCACATCTAGTAAAAAGTTTGTGCTTTTGATGGTAAGATCCAAACACAAGAAAGTCCTTGCAACACCAATTTCTATTGCAAGTCCTCTAGCGTCAACGCCAGAAGCAACATAGTTGCAACTCAAGTTGGATGAATACAAGCACATCTTTCAGCTACCAAAGGAAGTGCTTACACGCTGTGCAATCAAGCACATTATTGATTTGATCCTTGGACTACCTCTTCCTAATGCTTCTTTATATTGAAGATCTTTTCTGGAGAATAAAGAAATCAAGCGACAATTCCATGAATTAGTGGACAAGGGACATACCAGGGCCAACTCATTGCCCTGCTGCAGCCCAATTATGCTAGTGCCAAAGAAAGACAACACATGGAGGTTGTGCATTGATTACTGAGCACTTAACAAGATCATAGTGAAAAACCGCTATCCTCTTCCAAGGAGTGAGGATTTTCTAACCAACTCTGTGGTGCAAAATACTTCACTAAGATTGATCTTAAGTCTGGGTATCATCAGATTCCTGTTGATCCGACAGGGAAATGGAAGACAACTTTAAGGCCAAAGGTTTGTTTGAATGGTTAGTCATGCCTTGGTTTGACCAATACACTAGCTACATTCATGTAGATGATGAATGATATTCTAAGGCCATTCACTACTTCATTTGTCATAGCCTACCTTGGCGACATCCTGATCTTCAAAAAAACATGGGATGAACATTTGCGCCATATAGAACAAGTGCTTGACACTTTGTGGAACCCCAAGCTGTATGCAAACATGGGAAAATGTTCATTTTCCATGCCGCAAATACAATATCTAGGATATATTGTAGACAAACGAGGAGTGCATGTGGACTTGACCAAGAGTTGAGGCATCCAAGAATGGCCATAACCAAAGAATCTCACAAAGCTTCACAACTTTCTCGGATTGGCCAATTTCTATAGGAGATTTGTATTTGGTTTCTCTCATGTGACTTGGCCTCTACACCAAATTACCCAAGGTGGTGTTAAAGCAAAGTTCAATTGGAATGCCGCACAAGAGATAACATTCAAGGAATTGAAACACATACTCTGCTCCACACCAGAACTTGCTTAACCAGACCTTCAACAACCATTTGAGCTTGAGAAAGATGCCTTTGACTTTGCACTCGGAGCAATAGTCATTCAACATGGTCATCCGATTGCTTACCACGGTGAAATGTTCACTGCATTGGTAAGGAACTATCTAATATGATCATGAGCTTTTTGCTATTGTTTAGGCATGTAAGCATTGGAAGCATTTTGTCTTGGGCAAGGAGACTGTGATCCACATAGATCACAAGCCGCTTCAATTCTTGTAGATTCAAAACAAGTTGCAGCAAGAGCGGCATAAAAAATGGTCTTCTTATCTTTGGCAATTCCATCTGAACATCAAGCATAAGAAAGGACGCACCAATCTAGTTGCAGATTGTTTGAGCTGGCCACGTGTTCAAACTCTCACTTTTGTACTTGACGCATGTGGACATGAAGTCAATGCATGGTCAGATTGTATCCATCCGATATGGATTTTGTAGATATCTATCATAATTTGCTCTATGGTAATTCAGTTCTTGATTTCTACTTGGAGAATGGACTTCCATATTATATAGGGCACTTATGCATTCTACATGAGGCGGAAAGACAAACTAATGTTGGAGGGTCATTTCAGCAAGATTGCAAGACATTTTGGAGTTGAAAAGACTCTTACGGTGTTACAAAAGTACTTCTAGCATGTCTTAGGTTTGATGTATCCAAATATATCAAGTTTTGTACCACATGTGCATTTGCCAAGCCGGTCAACAAGAAACAAGCTCTGTACACACCTCTGTCGGTTCCAACAAGGTTGTGGGAATCCATTTCCATGGATTTTTTCTCAAGCTACCCTACTACCAAGCATGGTAATGATTGTGTTTATGTAGTAGTTGATAGATTCTCAAAGATGACAATTCTCATACCTTGTAAGAAAGCGATATCAGCTCTAGAAACAACTCAATTATACTTTCAATATGTTTGGATCCACTTTGAAATCCCATAAACTATCTTGTCTAATAGAGACAATATTTTTTAGTCACTTTTGAACAAATCCATTGCTTTAAATCCATATACTGATGGACAAATGAAAGTGGTAAATAGGATGCTAGTGCATCTTCTGAGAGTGTACAATTCTAAGAAGCAATGCACTTGGGATGAAAGTTTTCCTTTATTCAACACAACTACAATAGAGATCTGCATATATTTATTGCACACAGTTCTTTTCAGGGTTGTTTGGGTTTCCAACCTTTGGCATCCATTGATATAGCTTATCCTATCTTGCCATCAACAATTGCAACTCTTTCAACTCAAAAGGAAGTTGACAAAACTGTTCAATTCATTGAGCATATTCAACACCTTCAACAACAAATGCAAGCCATTTTGCAACAGGGAAATGCGAAATACAAGTAGTGCCATGACAAGCATTGTACACCACACACCTTCCAGGTTGGTGATTGAGTTTGGCTACACCTGCAGAAGGAAAGACTGACAAGACATTACCGCAAGCTTCGTCCACTTTGGTACGGGCCCTACACTATCACCAAGCAAGTAGGAGACAATGCTTTCGAGCTTAACCTTTTGATTTATCTTGGGTTGCATCCAATCTTCAACACATACCTCTTGCATCATTAATACTTTGATACTACAGAGATTCTTCAACAAACAAAGATCAATCCAGATTGTAGTGTTCCAGTAGAATTGGATCAAGTCATTGATGCTCGGGTCAAACGAACACGTCAAGATCCCTCTCTTCTAGATCGTCAAAATAGGTCAAGTGACTTCCCAGGGAAAATGGTTCACAAAAGTGCAAGTTGCCAATTTGTTTCCACATCTTCCACAACTGCATGCAATGGGGACCATTGCTCTTGAAGGAGGGGTTATTGATTTAGGAGGATTTGGCTCACTACATCAAACCGCACATCATCGCAGTTGCTTGTCCAGTCTTGCACTAACGTCTGTAGTTGCGTCAGTTGGTTCTACGTCTACGTGCTAGTTTGTTCCTTGCAATTCCACTCTTTTGTTACCACACAACATCTGCAATGTCAGTATTGTAGCCAACAACTCATTAGTAATGGTGGTCAGTGATGTCGCCACACTTTTTGGTTATGAAGCGGTTGATACGAATTGTTGTAACAGTTCTACTGATGCTTCATCTCCTTGCATTGTATAATAATGTACGCTTCCATTCTTTGTAGGTTAGCATCATATTGAGCATAACCATATAGGAATAGAGATAGGAACTTATTTGACAACAAACATTGGATCTCTCATATATTGTACAAGACTTAGCATAATACAACTTTGCTATTACAGTTCTATATCAGTTGTCATTTCTTTCTTGCTTTCCTTGTTTGTCAACGCACTAAACTTTCATTTCTCTGTCATTCAATAATTTGCTTCTGCATATAACCCTCTTAACTAGTTTAAGTAGGTTGTCCACTAGGTCTCCTCCTGGGCCCTGAATCAATTTGTCCATCCGTTTGAGGATGATAGGCTGAACTAAAATCTAGTGTTGTAACTAGTTTCCTCTACAAATTTCTCCAAAAATGCCCAACAAATCGTTCTCTATTGGATACAATGCTCTTGGCAACCCCTGTAGTCTTATTACTTCCTTGAAAAATAAATTTGGAACATTTGTGGCATCACTTGTCTTCTTGCATGCTATGAAATGTGCCATCTTGAAAAATCTATCCGCAACAAAAAAAAATTGGAATCGTTACCCTTTTGAGTTCTTGGAAGCCCAAAAACGAAATCTATGCTCAACTCTTTCCATGGCCTTGTTGGATTTGATAAAGATTGATACAAATCTGAATTTTGACTTTTGCCCTTAGCATGTTGGCAAACTTTACATCTTTGCACGAACTTCTTGACATCTGCACTCATCCTCGGCCAAAAGTAACTATCACTCAACTACGCCAATGTTTTATCAAACACCAAAGTGACCGGCTAGGCCTCCCCTATGCTTTTTCGTAAATAAATTCTCCCTCATTGATCCTTGAGGCATGCGCAACTGCTTTCCTTTGAACAATAGACTATCTCGTAACAAATATTTCAACGATGGAGTTTTGTTCATTCTTGTTGGATTCATGCATGTTGTCATACATCTCAAAAATCCGAATCCTCCTCATAAAACTCCTTTATTGAGTCAATCTCAATGAATTCTACTCTGGTCTCATTTTCTATGAGAAATTTTCTACTGAAAGCATCTATAGCCTTGAGATTGACCATTTCTATGCTTCAAATCAAATGAATAGTTTTAAAGAAATTCAACCCTCTTCATGTATTTTTGATTCAACTTACTTTGGCTGTTTATAAATTGTAATGCTTGATGATCCATGTACAACACAAACTCTTTGAGCAACTAATAATGCCCCCACTTCTTGAGAGCTTGGATCATAGCATAGAACTCTTGATCATTAACTCAATACTTCTTGGCTTCTTTCAACTTCTCACAAAAATAAGCAATGGGCTCACCTTCTTGACTCAATACTGTTCTTATGGCTGTCCCACTAGCATCACAACCAATTTGAAACACTTTGTTGAAATTCGAAAACGTCAATAACGGCTATTCCATTACTCTTTTCTTCAAAAACTTAAAAGTATTCTCTGCTACAACAATTCATTCAAACTTATTTTTATCACCTCTCAGTTTTGTAATGGGTGATCATATACGACTGAAGTTTATGATAAATTTCCTATAGAAACTTGCCAACCCATGAAAACCTTTAGCCTCAAACATAGTTCTAGGTGACAGGCATTCAGATATTGCTCTTACCTTCTGCAGGTCGATTTTCAACCTTTCTCTTGAGATCACAAAACCCAAATAAATTAGCTCTTCCTTCATGAAGTTGCATTTCTTCAAGTTGACCAATTCTCCTCCTTCAATCTTTTTAACACTAACCTTAAATGCAACAAATGCTCCTCCTTTGAATGATTGAAAATCAAAATGTCATCAAGATAAACAATGACAAACTTACCCAAATAAGATGTCAACACTTTATTCACGAGTCTCATGAATGCATTAGGTGCATTTGACAACCCGAATGGCATAACAAGCCACTCATACAATCATCATTTGTCTTGATCGTGGTTTTTCATTCATCACCCTCTCTAATTCTAATTTGGTGATTTCCACTCTTCAAATCTATCTTTGTGAAGTACCTTGCTCCACTAAAACTGTCCATCAAGTCATTCATTCTTAGCAATGAAACATTATACTTGATAGTGATTTTGTTTATTCCTCTAGAATATGTATACATCCTTCATTCTCCACCCTTCTTAGGTGCCAATATTGTTGGAACTGTGCATGGGCTTAAACTTTCCCTTATAAAACTTTTTTTAAGGTGTTAACATATATGCTGCGTTGTTTGCCAAACTCGATTTGGGCACTAGATCCATATGATGACATATGCTTCTCATAGGTGGCAGTACATCTAGAAAATATTTTGAAACTAAATCAACAAATTCTGAATTTCAAACGGAATATCTTTCACCTTGTTTGCGATCACAACTTGCATTTGTTTGGGGATGAAAGCAAAACATACCTTCTCCTTCTTTGTTTCGTTCAATAATTGTTTATTTGAAACCAACAAAACTTTAGTATTGTTGTCTGCCTCTTCTTCTCTTTCCTTCAATGGACTTAATGTGAACCTTCTACCATGCTTCACAAATGTGTAGGTGTTTGCTCTAACTGTACATTCATTTACCAACACTTGATGACCCTTAAGCAACCAAGATATTTTGTAAAGTACGTTCACCTTCAGGAGTATGCTGTCCTATACAACCATTATTTTGTTCTCTTCCTCTAGGGAACCTTCCTCTACCTCTAGAGTTCATTTGTTGCCTTCTATGCAACTTTTCCTTCGCCTTCAACGCACATTGATAGGATTCTTCTACCAGATTCACCCTAAACATTCCAAACTCATATTGAATGGAAATACGAAGTCTATTCACATGCCTGGATGTCTTTTCTTGATCATCTTCCATATGACCAACTCAAATAGTTAACTTGTAGAACTCCTCTATGAATTATTTCATAGTCAACTCCTTTTGCCTCAAGTTTTGCAACTTTTTGAACAAACTTTGTTGATAATCCAAAGGTAGGAATTTACCTTTCAGCTTTGTGACCATCCTCTCCCGAGTTTTGATTCTATTTTTGCCTCTTCTCTTCCTTTCTAGCCGTACATGCTTCCACCACAAGGATGCATGACCTTTCAAGTTGGTACATGTAGACTTCACTTTCTTGGAGTCCTCCATTGACTCATACTCAGTATTTCTCCATCTCCGTGATCCAACTTATGAGCTACTTAGGGCTCAAGCATCCTCCATAGCAAGGGGTGTCCCACTTTGGTTTGCTTCCCATCTTTGCACTAGCTTTGAGAAATCTATCTTCAGGTTCATCCACTATCTGCTCCATTTGAATTTTGAGTTTCCGCTCCTTCATCATTACTTACATCATCAACAATTCCTCTTCTTTGTACTGTCTCCATTACATCCATTCTTACTTGGATTTCTCTTAGCATCTCTGTCAAGTCTGCAACTCTAGATGCCTTTCCTTCTCCTCCTCTAAGGGGATGTCCTCTGTGTGCCATATCTTCATCACAATGCAAGCCTCTCTTTCACAACTTGTCAATGATGCAACAAGAGTCTCACACACAACCCAACAAGGCAAACCTTGCTCTAATACCAATTGATGCAAACGGGAATGACGGGGGCAAGTGAATGGCTGCCTTACTCCCGAACTAGGTTGCACTACTCACTCTCAAAGACACACACATAGACACAAGACTCAAAGATGGAAACCAAAATGTCTTCTTTATTGATGTTGTTCTGTGTTACAAAGATTCACACACACACACACACACACCCTTCCCCCTATGACTATGAGGAAGACTATCTTGAGTCTAATGATGGGTTCACATGAATATACATCTGTCTAGTAGGCTCTTGGCTTTGATTCTATCACTCTCTGAACTTCACTCAACTCTCTCTTTCTCAGTTTTGCTATCATGGAGTTGGATCCCTTTCTTTTCGTGCTTGCTCTCATTCAATCCCTCCAACTGACTTCCCACTCTCCTTCCAAAACTCCTTTGAATCTTGGTGACATAACACTAACATCTTGCCAACCTCTTTGAGCTCCCTGTCTTGGAAAATGGTCCACATGTCATTTTTTTTTTATACGCAAAGTTACTTGGCTTGTTTTCTCAATGCGGGTGAAACCGCAGGTTGGTGCAGACCGGCAGTTATGTAACTGCCACCTGCATTAAGCAGCAGTTTCATAATGCTTCCAAGAAAAAGTCATTCTAACCAATGGGAGATGATTGAAACCATTCTTCCTTCACTTCCTTGCCCCGTGGGACTCTTGATAATGTTTTTGGATTTACGTTGATCTTCCTCTACACATTTAACATTGTGGCAAGAGACGACAAGTTTCACAACAAAAAACAAATGTGCACAAGAACCTGAACCCATCATTTTGGATGATGCAAAATTTGTTGCAAACCTGGATGCTCCTACATCACAACCTAATTGAGCACTGCCATCTACATATGTTTTGTGAAGTTGGTGGACAAAATCTCTCAATATGATGGTCATGATCCTTGAAAAGCTGGGAAGTGCAGCACAAGTTCTAATGACATTCTGCAATAGAGAGGGTCCCCACCCGATAATGAATGTTGAAAGGCATCATCAATTTTCCTCTGTTATGATAATTTGATTGTACTTGGAGAACACATGCATGAATGAACATACATTTCTACCAGCTTAAAAAATTCCTAGTGAAAGGTGCTGGACTTGGAACTTTCCTGGTTGATTTCTATAATGCTGAGAAGTTTATACAAATTAATTTTGTTTGATTACCGTACTGAATGAGACCCTATAGCTCTCCTCAATTAGATATATAACCACTGCTCCCATCAATTTTTCAATTTCTCGAGAGACTCTTCGTGTATATTGATTCATTCTATGGTGTATTTATTTTAGTGGACAGTCATTGGGTGACAAGTGAATCTTCAATTCTTTAAGCTCTTCTGTGATTACCTCGAGATATTCACAACTGAATACAAAAACATCCCAGTTTCTCCAAACAGTGCGTCAAATAATAGCTTGATTTTTTCAAACTTGATTCTCCAACTGTCCCTATTATTTAATTAGTTTCTAACTTGAATATCGGTCTTGCTGTGTTTACTCTCGTTACTTGTTGCTAGAGTGAATTCCTGCAGAAGCTTCCTTTGATCACGAGTTTCTCCAAATATTGAGAATGAACATATTTGCTTTTAATCTTAAAAATAATTTATTCTTGTTTCTTCATTGCTCATCTTCTTTTTTGTCTGTCTTTCTGCTGTCTTCTTGTTCTAATCCTTTTAACTCTTGCCCTTTTGACTGAGATTTCCCACAATCTCTCTTTCTGTATCAACCACTTCTGTACCCTCTAGCTTCTGTTCTCAATATTGCCTTTTGATATAGTTTATTTTTTCTTCTTGATCCCTGTGGGTGGCAATAAGAGCCAAGGTTTTTATTCTAACTAACAATACAAAGAGTCTGATTTTCTCCCCATTGGCTGGAATATTTGGTTTATGTTTAAAACTGATATTTGGAGAGGCAATAACCGGTGTTGAAGAATTCTTGATAAAAATTTATAATAGAAGTTCCACTTTTCAGCGTCGCATCAGGATGCTTATGTTCCTTGGTGGTCCCATAGACTATTTTGGCTATGTTGCTGATATGGATGTGGGTATGAGAATCAGTTACGTGGATATGGGGATTTTTTTTGGGGCTTGGATACGTTTTTGGATACGGCCGTACAAAAATATATATAAAAAATAAAAAATATAGTCATATAAGCAACTTAACCATATAATATGCATAGAGGAAACAAAATAAGTGAAACAACCACAAAACACTCATAATTCAATGCCAAATATCATAATATTCAATGGTCGAACTTATATTAGTTTTATAACAAGTACATAGTGCAAATGTTACCATGCATGGACAAAACTAAAGAAAAATCAGTATATTCATGATTTACTATATTCATTTTTATCTTCGGTTGCGATCTCATCATCATCAGGGGGTTCATTAGAACCACGAGCAGCAGCAATGCCACTCCCACTAGCTCCACTATGCAAGTCTTGTGAAGCACTATCTAGCTCCATGTCAAGCAATGAAAGGAAGGCAATGGAGGCATCCAAGTCAACAGTCTCTATGTCCACATCCTAACACTTTGTTGCCCTTGCCTTGTACTTAGGTTGTTTGTGTGAGACAAGATGCAAGTTGGAATGCACATAGACCAGATCCTTTGGAATGCACTATCTAGCTCCATGTCAAGCAATGAAAGGAAGGCAATGGAGGCATCCAAGTCAACAGTCTCTGTGTCCACATCCTAACACTTTGTTGCCCTTGCCTTGTACTTAGGTTGTTTGTGTGAGACAAGATGCAAGTTGGAATGCACATAGACCAGATCCTTTGCCTTTTTTGCAGCCAACTTGTTGCATTTAATTGAGTGGATAAAGCTATAGGTACCCCAATTCTGCTTAGCTGAGGAGGAATTTGCAACTTATTGAGGCAAGCCACAAAGTCAATTACAATTTATAAAAGTAAAAAATTAAAACAGAACATCGAAGAAAAGAATAGAGAGTTTAAAAAAATTAAAATCTTACTTGTGATAGAATTGTTATTGTAAGTAGCTGGAGGTGGGTGGATGCTGTCCATGGAGGTACCACCAAAAGTGAGCATCATTTTTGTACTTGTCACGAAGAGCGCCAAGAGAGTGATCCGTGGAGGTTATGAAATGCACAAACTCTTTCCTAACTTGGTCTCCTATTTCTGGATCGGGTAAGAGTCTAGAGAATGCCGCCTTATATCCCTCACCAACCTCAACATCCCTAATGGTGCGACCTTCTTGGGCAAAGAAAAGATCTTGTGCTGTGGTATAGATCAAATCTTTTGTCTTTTTTGCTGCCAACTTGTTGCGTTTAACTAAGTGGTTAAAGATGTAGGTACCCCAATTTTGCTTTGCTGAGGAGGAATTTGCAACCTATTGAGGCAAGCCACAAAGTTAATTAAAATTTATAAAAGTAAAAAGTTAAAACAAAAGATGTCGAAAAAAAGATGAGTTTAAAAAAAATTAAATTCTTGTGATAGAATTTTTATTGCAAGTAGTTGGAGCTGGGTGGATGCTCACCCATGGAGGTACCACTAAAAGTTAGCATCCATTTTGTACTTGTCACAAAGAGCGCCAAGAGAGTGACCCGCAGAGGTTATGAAATGCACAAACCCTTCCCTAACTTGGTCTTCTACTTCTAGATTGCATAAGAGTCTAGAGAATGTCGCCTTATATCCCTCACCAACCTTAACATCCCTATATGGTGCGACCTTCCTGGGCAAAAAAAATATCTTGTGCTGTAGTATTTGGGCGTCAAGGCAAAAACAAGAAGATGCAATGGGGTGGTCATCTTGTTCCACCTTTCAATGAGATGCAACTACGCTTCTTTGAAGAACCTTTTTGTAGGATTTTGCTTTTTGGCATTTATGATGGATCTAATGCTCTCAATCATTGAGTCAATTTCAGCATAAACCTCACCCAAACATGGATGATCCATATTCACATATCTCAACATTCTGACGATGGGATCGGTAAAACTGAGCAAATACTCCACATGTTACCACCACATGTCATCAAGAATCCATCCTTTAACCTGCCCTCTCACTATTTGCCTACCTCCATACACTCCAAAGGTTGTTAATGACCATGCTACTCAATGCCTCCGACACCTCAACAAGTCGTCTCAAGACGAGGGTGTGTGAAGCAAACTGAGTCTCAATGACTTGAAATTAAAACAAATAAAATTAAAAAAATTGTTCAAATTACAAGCTTTAAAAATTAAATTTAAAATATACTTGACTCATGAATGAATAAATAAAAAGTTACCCTCAACAACTACAACTTTGAGAAGGCCTTGAAGATGCCTTGGGACATGTGATGGTTGCGTATGAACATTTGGATTTCGCTCTTCATATATTTGTTTGATCCAGCCAATTTTTGTCCCCAACCTTGGAACATGTGATGGTTGCGTATGAACATTTGGATTTCGCTCCTCTTAGACTTGTTTGATCTAGTCAATTTTTGTCCCCAGCCTTGGGACATGTGATGCTTGCGTATGAACATTTGGATTTCGCTCCTCACAGAGTTGTTTGATTCAATCAAATTTTATCCATAATTTTTGCAACATAAGTCAAGGGAATTAATGGCATAAGGTGTTAAAAATATGTGCCCATACCTTGCCTCAACCAACTTGCCCGTAGCTTTGCAATTTTTAGCTGGACAACGTTTTGAGACCCCACCACTTAGTTAGATTCTATTAAGACGTTGGCAATGAATCGTGCATCTTTCACTTGCCTCTCACAATCAATAGTCCTTAAAAAAAGTGCCATTTTAGGGCTCATTGTGACCATATTAATCAATGGCCTATTTGTTGTATCTTTCCATCCATCAGAAATGATGGACACCCTTGTTTCGATACACAAATCCCTGATGGGCTTCAATGCATCTTCAATTTGTTTTCTTTTTTTTTGTCAACAAGGTGGTTCGCATCTTTTCATACCTTGGGCTGGTGAAGCCTTTAGGGGCATCATTGATGGATCTCACCATATCTTGCCAGTATGGTGATCTGACAACATTAAATGTCAGCTCACATGTGTAAAGACAACATGCAATGCTTTGCTCCTCTAGGTCCCTTGATTCATTATGGAATGCCTTGTCCAATGGCCCTACATCTTTCGTTCTCTTGCGACCAAGAGGTGAATTCTCTTCCTCTACGGCCACGACGGGTGTAGCAAGTGGGTGTGATGGAGCCACCATATTAGCACGAGATGGGTCAATAGGTGACGATCCTTTCTTTCTCAAAGGATGCTTCATTCTTTGCCTCACAAGGGCATCTACTTCTTGCTCTTTGATGTATACAAGGATCATTGAATGTGGCAAGCTCTTTCCTGGTTTTCTATTCATGCTTGGCCTACAACAAGCTTTGATTCCAATCCTAGGAAGTGCACACAAATGGGCTTTCGCTCGATTATATAAGCTCTTGTATTGATAGTTACACTTTGAGCAAAGCCAAAAGAAATGTCCTCCACCTCGCACTTGTTCTAACATCATACATACTTCCAAAGAGACGCTCCCGGATTGGGTGTGGAGGGTAACCCTCGGCCCACCGAACTATCACGTGCAGACGCAAACATTCTGGTAAATTGGAAATCCCTATAACACTTGGGAAAATTATAATAATATTGCTATTGGAATTTAAAACATTTACTATTTAGCATTTGTTGAAAGAATCTTTAAAAGAACAAAAAAAAAATCAAAACTAGTTACAAACATTTAAAAACTAGAAGAAAAAATTTAGGAAAAAAAAATTGTAAAAAAACCTACAAAACTGGAAAAAATCTAATCAACAAATCTTCTTTGTTGCAAGCTCCTCAAGCTCCTTGGCACCATATAGGTAGAGGTAATGGTATGGATTTTGAAAAAGGAAGGAGTTTCAATCCTATGCAACTGAAAAAATGAAGAAGAGTGAACAAATGTGCAATGAGAGGGAAAAATGCAATGAAAGGTAAATGTGTTGTTTTCTTTTGATAAAATGAGTGTGAATGCTGCATTTTAGGGTTGAAAATGTACTTTATTATGTTTTTAATTGTTTTTTGAGGTGCACGTTTGACTTTTTCTGCAGCGAAATTGAAATTAAAAAAAAAGCGTTATGAGCAGGGTATGCAGTCGAAATGGGCATGGTACGTCCCTGCCCTTGCGGGTATCCTTGGATACGTCCATGGTTGTATCCAGGCGTTCCTGCAAGGGCAGGGATGTACCTTTCCCATTGCCCCCCATATCCCCCGCAGTATCGTATCCCCAGGGAATTCGTATTGTACCCATGGGTTTAATGCAACGTATTTGGTAACATAGTATTTTAGACTTGTGGATGTTAATAAAATCATTATGTTTCGTTTCTTCTCAGTATCATTCTTCGACTTTCAGGCTTGTGGACCATATTGAATATTGTAGGATATGTATTGATCTTTAATACCCCGTAAATTGACTCTGTGACCTTTTGACTCAATGAATTTGATGGTATCTTTATTGTCCAATTTATAAATCTTCAACGTTACCGGTTCATCAAAATCTACTTATGTTGGGAGGTTGGGTGCGAATTGGGTTCTGGGTCAGTGTTCGGTGAGTTGCCCCAACACCCAGGGTTTGTCCCTGGGCACTTGGGTGCGTTGGGGGTTCTTCAACGCACCCGAGTGCACTGGGATGAACCCTAGGTGTTGGGGCAACGCACCAGCAGGCTACTGCAGAAAAAACAGTAAAAAATGTCATTTTTCATTTTTTTCTAATGAGTGTGAAAGTTTTATTTCAGATTAACTTAGATGCCATTCAAGACTCTTAAACCCATCAAAATATTGGCCTCCAGGAAATGGATCACAACTCAAGGCTTGATCTAACATCACTAGTTTGGAGATGGAAAAGTTCAAAATCAAAGGACCAATATTTTTGGGCTGCATTTATATGTGTGTTCTATGCTGCTCGTTGAATTGAATTTGGGTGTGAATCACCTCTTCGTGAGCCATAAATAATCCATCTCTCTAACTCTTACTGCAAAGTTGGCTCCAAGACCTTCTAATTATTTTCATTTCAATCACTCTTCAAACCTAAACTGCCAATGTCTCATATTTTTGAGTTGGAAATCCAACATCAAAGGCTTCACACGGAATGCCAAATTTAGTTCAAATGGAATTACAAAATCCTTAATGTATATCTATCTATTCAAACTTCACACGTACTATCTCACATGGAACAAGTTGTTTTTGAATGTAGAAAGAAAACATTAAAATGGCAATGGCTTAGAAGTGGTTTGAAACATGAATAGAAATATTTTGGGAAATAGAATTCAATCTATGGGCAGGCCTATTTAATTATCATTGATCAATGATCATCATTGTAAGTTATATATTTTTATTATTAGTGATAGTCTATGTGGTTTTAATGAACCACAACATGATGTTGATGCTCTCGATGAAGAGCAATATGACTATGAAAATTATTTTTTTAAGTCTGATTTAATTAATTACAGTCCTAGGGTAATTATTGATATTTGATATTATAATATTTATCATTTCTATTTTATGGTTATCAACTTATCAAGATGCATACTTTGTGGTTAATGACAATGGCAATAATTTCCTATGTATCAGGGTAGAATTTCTATATTTTTTAATTTTTTATATATTTTTTGTATGGACGAACCCAATAATGAACCCAAGGGAAAAAATTGTCGGAACTGGGTTCTTCGAACCCGCACCAGAACGAAAAACGAACTGGTAACTTAGTAAATCTTTAAGAGGTTCATCCTTCCACAAGTGGATTACCTTGCATAGCAGCTTTACTGCAGACCTTGAAATCTAAATAAAAGAGCCAGACAATTTAATCTTCTCATCAGTGTCTTGTCGTCTCATGTAAATGATCTCTTTCCTAGGCCTGCTATTTGCTGCTCACAATTTTTTTATTGTGAGATTAACTTGTGCAATTAGAAATGGAACCAAAATATTAGTTTGATAAACTTTTGAGGTGCTTGTGTGTTTTGTGGGCCCTCTTACCATGTGATTTTTCACCAATGTACATGAGGTGCTCATAGAAAAATGGCCACTCATGAAAAATAGTCATTGTGGTGATGACTTGAGTATTTAAAATGCACCCGCATAGGAAAAATTCCCACAAAAATAAAAATATCTAAACAATAACACATCATGGAAGCCCCATTTCTTAGAACTTTTAAATAGTTCTCCACTGCATGTATACATTGGAATCCCAATGATAGGAACTAACAAAACACACAAACCTGTGGGCATTTCGACTAACCTAACAGCTTCAATTACATTTGATATCAGCATGACCTAACATGGTATCAGTTATTGAGAGAGACAAACAAAGATAGGAGGAAAAAAAACTCAGAAATGGAGGGAGAAAAGTTTTCTGTGCTTGTTCGTTCAAATCAGAAATGAATGATCTATAAACTATTAAGTAGAAGTTTGTTAAAATTCACAGAATCACAATTTGCTGTTCTATTTTGAATTTATTTCAAAATGACAGTTCAATTCATTAGATGCCTTAGAATTATTATAATACATTGTTGGAAGATGTAAAACAATACTTTCAGAACTGAAACATAAATGCAAGAAACATGAAACAAAACACATGAACATGAAGACAGACAAATTTTAGATCTGAGAAATATTGGGATAGGGGAAAAACCAGTTGGAAGAGGCAATGACATTGCTTCCTATCTTCTTATGGCCAAAGATGGATTACAATGAGATTATTAGAACAAGTACAACAACTGCTTTCCTGTTCACAAGCTCTCTTATTGTCCAGTTCTCCAATTGTTCCTACAAACTGTATTTACCAAATCTGGCCGGATCTGCACAAAATCTGGCTGGATCCAGATTTTTTGGCCAACCTGGGTAAGTTTGTCCAGGTTGGCCCTGTTTTTTTTCCAGAATTTTAAATTTTAATTTTTACGTTTTCTGCACAAAAATGCCCAAAAACCATAGATATTATATAATATTAACATTTTGTGTTACTTTATTATTGTTTTTCACTATATTTGTTAATGTTGGATATTTATAAAACTATGCTCATATATATTCCAGATTGGATTTTTCTGAACTTTTTCAAGAATTCTGGATTTTTGCCGTCCCGAATGGATCCAGATTTTCTAACTTAGTAACTATGCTACAAACAGCTGAACATTGATTCTGTTCACCAATTGATTATTATCTTTATGTGTGCCATCTTCTTATCATGCTTGGAAATGTCCTTTCATGCACTAAAGGATCTCCAATCATTATAGAAGTTGAAGAGACACTAGCTCTGTTTGTACTGTGCTTGTACGGTTACCGTAGGTGAAACCACCGATTAATGTAGACTGGCAGTTTCGTAACTGCCACCCTACAGGAACTGATGGTTATGTAACCGCCACTTACATGGATTAGTGGTTTCATCACAAAGTTTGGAACTCCCCTTTTAAAGCTCTGTGGATGGTTGAAAGTGGGTTTTGATATTGTTGTCTGATGAATGGATTGTTTTTTTGGATCCCCATGGATCAATGAAATGGGTGAATAGATAATAAGTGGGAGAGATGACCAACCAAATGCCAACTAACTTTCAATTACAAGGTTAACCAACGCACCTTCCCTTTATCAATGTACTTTTACAATATAAGTATTTGACTTATAATTATGACCATTATATTAAATATTCTAACATAACTAGAGCACACTCGAGACTTGATATGACTAATAGACTGCTTTTCTAGATCATTGCCCCAATGCAAAAACTTGTTGAACAAACTAGAGCACCCCTCAGAAAACTTGTCAACATAACTTACTACTAGTACAAATATCTTAAATACATTTATCTGAAAAATGCTGAGAGATATCAATCTTGAGGTGCCTATCTTGGATTTGTGACATAACACATTGATTAATGACTCTATTACCTTCTTAGATTGTTTTTTCGCTGAGTGGTAATAGATGGCCTCAATTTAGATGCACCACTTTGTCGGGCTCGAAAAACTCTTTCTGGGAAAAAAATGGCTCCAAACTCCACTGTATGCCCGCGATATTACGAATATTTGAACGACTTCTCCAAGTAAGAAGAAAAAGCTTCAATATGACATTCAAATGGACATCAAATTTAAGGTGGTGTTTAATTTTTAACAACTCATGGACATTGCAGTCCACTACACCCTGGAGGCCATTGTAGAACGCCCATTGGCGTAATAATGGGGTTCGTTACAGGCTAGTCTCTTAAATAGAATGAGCAGTTCAATCAGGTGCAATAGTGTCACAGTAATTCTAGCCTTTTATTGAAGTTCAATTTACGAGACTGGGAAAATCATAAATATATCAGTTTTGTAAAAATATCATATTTTATGCCAAAAGGCACATTCTACAATCCACATCAACTTGGACTAGCACAGATCCATCTTAAAGTGCATCTGATATGTGCCGAGGGGTTTCCAAAATACTTGATTTACCAATCACTTATTTTGTTGTGGATGAACAGTCTTTTGGATATCTCTCAGTGCAGATCAGATCCATGTCAAGATGGATCTGTGATAGTGTATTCATGGTGGAAAATTCATATGACCATACATGGTTCTGATTTTACTTGGAGGACATAAGGGACCACCACAAATTGAGCTGGAAATGCTAGGAGTAATTGGAGAATAATACTGGAAATTATTGACTCCTAAGAGGACTTTACATTGAAGGCACAAACTTCTCCTCGGCAATATGGACCCTTTCAATTAGGATGCTTAGGAAATAAGGACAAGCCATATGGTTAAAACACTTTTTATGTGTAATGATTAATATGGTCCATTGTAATGTCGTCCCTGTATTGTGGATTTCCAATGACAGAATTCGAATGCAAAGTTTGATAGAATTATCATGGTTCAGATTAGGGATATATTTGATAAAGGCCGATTTCATGATGAATCCAGGATAGTCGATAGTAAAATTGAGAAGATTGTCGATGGTAAATTTGAGAAGATTGTCGATGGTAAATTTGAGAAGATAGTCAATGATAAAATTGAGGGAGATCTTTGAGAATAAGTTTGTGACAAATAGTTTTCCTTTAATGAGAACTACTTAACATTCTTAGGATGAATTATTCATGGTTGATATTGTAACTGTTTAAATTGATGTAGTTATTATGCCAATAGGCATTCTACAATGATAGATGGGGGTGGTGGTGGACTGTAATGTCCGTGACATGTTAACAATCAACAACCACATAAATTTGACATCCATTTGACTGTCATAGGACAGTTTCGACCATAAATTTGATGTCCATTTGACCATCATATAGAAGTTTTTTCTTCTTACTTGGAGAAGTCGATCTAAAAATTGTAGGATCTTGGGCATATGGTGGAGTTTGGTGCCCGCTTTCTTTTCCCCAGAAAGAGTTTTTTGACCCCAACAGAGTGGTATGGCTAGATTGAGGCTGTCTATCACTGGTCAGTGGAAATTTTTCTGAGTAAAAGAGTCATTAATCAATGTGGTATTTGACAGATTTAAGATAAGCACCTCAAAATTGATCTCTTTTGGCATTTTTCAGGTTGATGTATTTAAGATCTCTCTTTGAGAAAAAGTTCATTGCAAATAGTTTTCGTTTAACTAACATGAGAACTATCTCAAGATGAAGTATTTACGTATGATATTATGACTGTTTAGATTGATGTAGTTATTGATAGTGAGTGATCTGCAATTGATATACTAAAGTTCACATTTTTTTGTGTTTATTTGGTAGAGAGACAGAGACAATGGGTTTTTCTAAATTTAGCACTCTATAGGAGTTGTATTTAGTATTAGGGCAGTGATTATTCTTTTTAAATTTTTAGTAGTTTTACTCTTCCAGTTCACAGAATATGATAATATTTGTTTGTGTTTCAATGGTTCAAACTTCAGACCATGCCTGGTGTTCTTCCGATAATTGATCTAATGTGTATTTGAGCCTCAGAATTTCATTTTATATTTGAGTTTGTTTATAGAGAGACTGAGATCTAGTATGCTATATGGTAAAACCTTAAAAGAGAGAAGTTAAAGGTATGATTTGAAGCCCCAGCCTATCCAGTATGCCAGACTTGGTGTATGGAACACCCCTTGCGGGATTCATCCACTCTATACCTTCTATAACTTTTAACCTCATTGCAAAGCTTGCTAGAGAGATAGAGTTGACCTTTCTGCCTACACATTCATTTATAGAGTGAAATAATGGGTCGAGTTGAACTTCCATTTTTTGTAAATTGTGATTAAATTACTGATAGGGTTGAGTGGTTCATTTGCAGGTACGTGGACCCTCTTGTGCTTTTATGCTTGCAGAAAATTTATCAGAAAATCCTTTGGCAGGATCATCGAACATTCAGAAAGTTCTTATTCTTGAAAGAGGCTTTAATGGATGGCAAGCTGCAGGACGTCCAGTTTGTCAATGTGGAGAGGTCATATGTAAAGGCCACAAGGAATAGTGACCATTATTTCTGTGTAGTCCGCTGCAATCACCACTATTATTGAACTGTAATGTTGATGGGGGCTGCTAAAACTAGTGATTGTTATTTAAGATAACGACCATCCAAACTTCAGTGTTTTTTTTTAAATATTTCAACTGGTACTCTCAATCTACCATTGGGGAAGTGGGGCTTGCATCTGCCTCATTGACCCCTTCCATTCTTATGAATATTCAAATCCCATAGAATGGATGGCAGGAATGTTAGACGTGATGCTTTTGCATATGCATGATACTCCTACCTACTTGAACTATATACTTGTATGTTTTTAATCATTACCAGTTGTTCAGACTAAACAACAATTGGAGTACCATTTTGTCATCTTTGAGTACCATTTAATAAGTTTTTTTTTGGGACAATTGTGTTTCTGAAGATCAGGCATGTTTACTGCAGTTGTACATTAATGCCTCTCGCTTAATCTGCAGCTTTTGGGTAGGAAACTGCGTTAGCAAATGATGCCTCTCTCAGGTTCTAATGGAAAAATGTGTTTAAGGTAGCCTTATTGAGCTTGTATTCTCAAAGCATCTTTTGACATCCAATTTCATGAAATTATGGGTGTTAAGCGTGCATCTTTCAACGGTGATCTTTAGAGGGAGTTATATATGAAACACCCACAAAGGTTTTGTTTAACTAGGTGATTCTAAGCTAGTATGCAGCCTTCGGAAATCAGTATATGGTTTGATGCAAGCTCCAAGAGCTTGCTATGAGAAGCTTGGCAAGTTTCTCCCTTTAAATGGCCTCAACAGATGGAAGGTGGATCACAATATTTATTTAAAAAATATGGATAGAAATACTTTGATCATGGTAGTGTTTCTTTGATATATAGATTGATGAGTTGAAGCAAACCCTTGAGATGACATATCTGAAATTAATTCATTATCTCCATGGGACATGTTCTATACTAATAAGAGACGATCTTCCTCTCCCAAACCGAATATGAACTTGATAAATAAATTTAATATGGAAAAGTGCTTATCTGCCCCAATGCAATGTTGCTCACTCAATATAGGCAAATTGTGGGCAACCTATCACACTTAACTAACGGGAGGATATTTCCCATGTTTCTGAAGAGTATTTCACTGTCGATCGATTATGGATATGTTTGGTATAATATAATATCAATTATTATAGATTTGGTATAATATTATATTAATTATTCTAGATTTGGGCGACTTTCTTTCATCCATGGGTTTTAATATGTGGAAAAATGTATGAAAAAGGGTTCATTTGTGTTCCAAAATGGATCATGGCAGATTTGATATTGTAGAAAAGCTATGTTTTGGGGAGAGCCATGGGAAGGTCACTGTCCTCTTAATCATACTGTAGTATTTACATATAAAAATATACATCAAGCCCTTGTAATTGGATGAGTTTGTTGTCAAAGAAATTTCACAGAGTAGTTGTCAAGGTAGGGTGTGTCAAACCATGAGCTCCAAGGGTGTGGATATAAGGGAGTATGGATGGAGAATGCATATTTCTTAGAAGGCAATGTAGAGGGGTGAGGCCATGATCCATAATTCAGCTCACAAGTAATAGAATCCAAATGAGAGAGGCCCATGGAAATCAAAGTGCAAGATCTCAAACTCAAACGAACATGCTACTGATTGGTACAAACTCTCTTGTTTTGAACTTGAGGGATCAACTATAAGAGATTAATCTTGGAAGGGTTAAGATTCCTTTCATCTCGTTGATAGTCGACCAAGGCGATTCCTTTGTCGCAATAAAGGACCCAAACATTGGTTTGTTGACATTGAGCAGTGAAAAAACAGAGTCATTAGTCTCACAAATACCACAAAGTGTCAATGACAAGATAGAGGTCCCCACCAATATATTTAGAAGGCATTAGTTGGCACATGGTGAGCATGTGGATGTAGATCATGAAATTTTGAGGATCACTATGGTAAAAGTAAGTGATGACCATTTGGTAACGATGACTCTAAGAAGTGCGACAAAGTGCAATGCTCTAATGATGGGATATCACGTTGTCTCAATGAGCAAATACAATGAATGGGAGGCTCTAGTTAAGGAAAATGAGGTTAAGGCTATTGAAGTGGAAGCTTTGATTTTTGCGATTGCCAATGACCTTCACATAATGGAAATTGTGAGACCTAATTTAGTGACCTAAGAAAGATTGGACAACTTGTTGCCCTAGGAAATAATATGTGCTATGATCTAGACCATGGTGATCAAAACCTCACAAAGACCAACCCTTGTGGAGGAATCCACTTAGGATCTCACATTAATGACGGGGTAAAAGTAACAAGCAATGATGCTTATGATAGAGAACTTAAAAAGCTTATGGGAGGATTGGAGCACTACAAAGAGACTATGCTCACCTCCTAGGTCCCATAGTGCTGATTTAGAGGAAGCATTGTGAGAAAAAGAAGGCATTGAGAACAACTGAGAGAGAGAGTAGTATAAAAGAAAAATGTCGAATCTATGTAAGCTAAATTTAGCGTTACACCATTACGACCTAAGAGCCAATAGGTAAATACCACTATACATTGATATATTAGCGTTGAAGAAGTTACTCACTTCAGGGGCACAACAGGGTGCTTCGGAAACTCAAGGTTTAGAGAGTTGCTATAAACACCTAATTTTTGGTACAACTCCCTTTCTCATAGTAGTTTTACTCGTTTTGGCACACTTAATCAACTTGTGTCTATTTGGCTATTTTTAGGACACCTCCTACCCTACACTACTCTCTCTTTGGCATTTGGCCCTTCAAACGTCTTCAATATTCATCTATTTCAGTGTTTGAGCCTTATCTGACTATCCTTTGAGCTACGTGCACCCCTTTGAGCATTTATCTATCCCAAGATGGATTCGACAGCTACAGGGTTACTGCCAAATCTGTCATGCAGATTCGACAATGTTTTTGTGCATCCCTCCTCCTTGCCCTAATTTCTTGGGTCTTTTATTATGCACGTCATATTCTAAGGAGTCCTATTTTGCAACTAATTCATAGTCATTTACCAAACATGACCTAAGCAAGAATCAAATGAAGAGCCATAAGAAGAGACTTCAATTGATCAAAATCCTTTGCTACACTTGAGGAACCTACACATTGAGCCATCCTTGGCCATTCTTTACTTCAAGCTATTGTGACATCATCTACTTGTATCAAATGAAGGTCTAAGCAAATGTTCATGTAGGTGCATCATCACTTCTAAGGAAGAGGAGATGTGAGATACGTAGTTGCAACTTTCTTGAGGTTGCTCGACCCAACTACTATCGCTTATCTTTGCATGCATGTTATACTAAATTAGGTCAAGAGAAGAAGACATTGATTCATATATTCTGTGAACATGTACAAAAAATTACGAAACACAGAAAATTGTGCAGTAAAATTTCGATGTTACAAAACATATTCATTGGTCATGGGCAAGGCATATTTGGTGGCCAAATCTATCTAAGGCATATTCAACAACAAATAGACATTCATCGAATCTGTCCTTTGACAATGAGCAAACCATATTTCACATAGAGTTGTTTCATCCCTTCTTAGACCACTGCTGCACTCTTAGAATCCCAATATTTTTCTTAGGGGTGACTATTTCATAACTTTTATTTTTTCATATTGTTAACTACTTGTCATATCAATTTCATTTACAATTTTTTTAATAATCTGAAACATATATTGTTTTAGATTGCTATATTCTAAATCTTTCTTATGCAATTGTTCAGTCTATTTTTGCTTAGCTTAGTTTACCTTAATCCATATTTAAATAAAATAATCATAGACAATTTTTATAAGCAAAGCTGAATCTCTTTTTACAAGTCAAATATAATAAAATATGAGAACATAGACGTGCACAAAGGGCGGATTCTCTTAGATCATTAGCAAAATGATTACATAGGTGAATATAAAGAGGCACTTTCTCTGTGTCTCTCTCCCCCTATACATCTTGAGGCCTCTTATATAAGTGTGAGATTATAACACCACGAGGTGGTTATGTAAACTCACCTACCCAATCTACCTACTGCATTGCTAAGCCTAACACACGTAACACTATTCTAATAATAACATGCCCTGATGTAAGTAATTCTGCCATCTCCTATTAAGTTTTCTGGTATGATCTCAATTTGAATCAACTGGACATCACGTAGATCATCTTCAATAGCTCAATACACAACTTTCCTTGTGTCAATTCTAGACAAATGATTTGGCCCCACATGATGCTTTCCAATTTTCACCACAACCTTTAAATTCTTAAAACATGATCAAGCATATGCAAATCCTCCCACAAATTACTGGCTTGTTGACTAGGTACTTCAACGCTTGAAGATCTGTAAAGAAGGTGAAAGGAGTAGCTAGTAGGTACTGCCTAAACTTTTGTTGTGCACAGACCATTCATAGTGCTTCACACTCTTTAGTAGTGTAGTTGTGCTTCGCTGATGAGCTCCATGCTAAAAAAGTAGATATGATGGTCAATGTTACTTTACCTTGGCTGTGCTAGTATAGCTGCAATTGACATTGCAGATGCATCCACATAACATGAAAAGGCTTTCCCAAATATGGGAATAGAAAGATGGGAGCAAAAGCCAACCTGTTATACAATATGTCAAAAGTTGCTGCTCTACTCCCCAAAGAATGGTTCATCCTTGTGCAATAATTCTTCAAGGGGCACCATGATCTTTGCATAGTTGCAGATGAAATTTAGGTAATACCCTGCATGTCCCAAGAAGGCACAATCCTCCTGTGTCTTGGGCAGATCTAGTTGTAGAGTAACATAAATCTTCGTAGAATCTACTAACATACCATCCTTATAGATGACATGGTCCAATAGAGTTCTGAATGGAATCATTGAGTCACTATTTTCAAATTTAGCATGATCTACATCTATCTACACCTCTCAAACATCAACCCCATTGTTTGACATGGTTCCACAATATCCTGTAAATTGCACAATCATCCAAATAAACTTGCAAAAAGGCATGAATGAACTCTTTGAAGGTCGTTACGATAATTCTGGAAAATAATACAGGGGCATTCTTTAGACCAAATGACATTACATTGTGAGCAAATAACCCCCATTTAATCGAAATCATTGTATTGCATGCACATCTGTAAAATTGTATGCTTCGTGCCCTGCTACCTCTTCCAAAATTTTCTGTGAACTGAATAGGAGATGCATGCAAGGTTCAGTGCTGGGAAGTCTATGAAAATAAGAATGCAACCACACTCGTTTATAGAGATAACCATGGGGTTGACCTATTCTAACTCATCAACAGGAAATATCCCACTTGCCTTTAGCATTTTATCGATCTCCTCCTTTACTTTGGCTCTGAAATTGGGGTTGAGTCGGTATGGCTGCTTCTTAACCAGTTTTGCACCAGGGTTCAATCAGATTTGCATTTTTACCAGGAAAGTGTTTAAGCCCTTTATCTCCTGATATCCTTGGGGAAAGAGGCCTGCATACTCCCTTAACAACTTCACCATCATAACAAACTCAACACCAAACAAATAATCTCCATTGGTCGCCATCTTTGGTTCCTGAGCGGTCCAAATATTAATTTCTTTGACCCTTAAGGGTTGTTTTAAGTAATCTAGCGGGCATGCATCCTTACACTTCTTAAATTTTTGCTTTGCTTTGCTTGGCAACGTAAATGTAAGTCCTCACCAAAACATCAAATTGAGTGTTTGGTAAGTTTCAACGTCTTTTATATTTGTGAAGATCTTACTGATGTAATTTCGGTACAAATATTATATATATATAATTAAAATTTAATTATTTATTTTTTACAAATATTTATATAATAAATGTTTTTTATTATTTATAAATATATATTTTAATTTTTAATATATAAATAAATAAATATATTATATTATTAAATATACATACACAAATATTCACAAATAATATATTACAATTTAATAATACATACAATAATGTTGTAGATAAGCAATTAAATAATTTATCAATGACATTGAAGGGAGATAAATTTATGTATCATCCCTTCCAAAATACAAATAAAACAACTACGGCTGCCACATTAGTCTTCATGACGATCATCATCTATCATGATATCATCACGGTAATAATGTATCACATCATTTAAGTTTACATGAATTTGAAGGCTCTAGCACATTGTTTGTGTCATGTCTATGCATGTATTTCTCACTGTAGTCGGGATTATCCTCATCATCCTCTTCAAAATCAAAGCCATTAAGTATCGTAGATGGTTTCTTGACCTAAAACGACATAATTTAATAATTACATTAGTATGTCATAGTAAAAGTTTATTAAGTAGGTAATTACAATTGCATATTAGATACTTGGACACATATTGGACACTAGTTCAACTCAACTAAACAATGAATAATTTCTTACCAGCACAAAGCACCTAGATTGAGCTCACTTGTTGAACAACCAATATTCCATCCAAAGACTTTTAGTAGTTGTCGCACTTGCATACTGGTTCTATAGTCGTAGTGTTTATCCTACAATAAATTTTAGATGTTAGATTAAGGTCTCAATTGAACATTCTAAACTAGCTTATTTAATTAAACTTATGAAGTGGTGTGTAACTTATTCTATGCTCATTTGAGCCAAACAACGAGTCACTACTTCCCTCGACTAGATATGGATTTATGGGTCTCATCTTTGCTAGTCTTGACCCCTACATTAATCTAAAAATTCACAAAACAAGTAAACAATATAAAGAAAGAATACATTTTTACATGCGAGGGATTTGTTTTTCAAATTTACCTACAACCCAATCTCTATGTAGCTTGAGCCAATCATCGCATAGTTTCTCCCAAGTAAATACATTTGTGAAGGTTGAAGTGTTTGTCTCTCATCCGTATTTCTCATCTATAAAAAAAATTATTTAGAATAATTATGCAACCTTACCCTCATATGCTTCCTCATCTTCCTAAGCCCATCTATTGCATATTTTTCAATTATCTTCATATTATAGTGAGTTTTGTTGAGCTCTATTTGAATTGTACCAATCAATCAATTTTTACGATCAATCGACATATTCTTCAATTTAGGGCAACAATTTTCTTGAAACAATTTCTTAACTCTAACAACTATTTTTTTTTTGAACTATCTAAAACAAAATAAAAATGGGAAGTAAAAAAAAAAAACAAAAAATTTCAATAAAGAACTTGAAGTGAATTTAGAAATTACAATTGTTTTCTTATAATAGACTTACTTCCCTTAGCATCTTGTAAATTTTTCATTATAAAATTTCCATCTCGTCATTTATATACAATTTGACTTTAAGAGTACCTAACAATCAATGTCTGTACTCTTCTAGTGCAAGATAAGATGGTCAATCCTTATCAGACTTAGGTGGAGAATCATCCTCACCCCCTCGATGCTTCAGGGATAATTTATTCAAGGCTTTTGGGGGGCCCTGTTTTCATTACGAGTAATAGACATTCTTGTGCTGCGAATACATATAATTGACATAAAATGAAGAGATTGTCATGAAAGCATGAAATGCGTTGATATGCAATTAAACAATGAGGGTAAAAACCAATAAATTTAAAACCTAATAAATTAAAAAATAATTTAAATAATATTTACAAATATAATAAAAGAAAAAGAAAAAATTATTTGACTTCTTTGCAACAAAAAATGGTTAATGAGTCTCATCGTATTAATCCATTTCATCATTATGTAGTTCCATATATGTAGAGCCCTATCATCAAAATTGAAAAACTTGTATTAATAAAATATAAATGATATAAGGTAATTAATTTTTTAAATTTGAAAATGGTTACACATGCATGGTGGTATCATATAGCTTGAAGATTATTAAAGATACTTAGGGCCATGGTACTCCTTTACTTCTCGACATGTGAATGAGTGCTAAGGACATGGGGGATATATAACTCCTCATTTTTATCTCATTTTATGCTTGCTCAAACTTTAGCACTACTATGCAACACCCTTCTCAAAAAAATGGACATGGGTCACAAGATTGCCTTATGTGATGTACCTAATATTTAGATAACAATTTTGACTTGCAAATTATTTATTTTTAATTAAAATACAGAATTGATTTAAGAATTGTGATTGAAACTTTTGTTTAGGATTTTCATTAAGGTTTTTGATTTTAACGTATAGTTTATATTTGTTCAATTGAAAATTGGTATAAGATTTTTATTGGAGATTTTAATTTAACATTTTTTACTAAGGTTTATTATTTTCAACATTTTTATACAAATTTCTAATATAAATATTTTTTTTGTTGGGATTTATGATTTTAATTTTTTTCTTTTAGAATTTATATCCAGAGTTTTTGATATTAATATTTTTTTACTAGAATTTTTATATTATTACTATTGGTTCTATTTTAATTCATTTTTTAAAGAAATTAATTAAAAAAAAAAATCCATACTCTTCTCCTTCAGTTTCTAAAGGGGAAAAAACTATATGATTGAAAAACTTGTATAAAATTTCTATCAGAGGATTAGGTTTTTTATTTAGGATTTCTAATTTTAATATTTTTACTAAAGTTTTTTATTTTAATATTTTTTTGTTAAGGTTTATGTCTAGAATTTTGGATATTAATATTTTTATATTAATTTATTTGTCTTATTGCTATTTTTTTAATATTTATTCATTTTATGTAATTAAATTTTATAAACTTTAGAAATTAATTAAAAGAAATCTCTATACATATATCCTTTTATTTTTCCGGTTCTACATACTTCACTTTTTCTTCCTCTTCGAGCATGGTAGTCTTCTTGGCTTTATGTAACTATTGTCTTCATCTCTCTTTGGAATATATCCTCTCCATCTTCTCTTGTTATTGACCTCTTCCATTTCCCTCTTACTGAATTGATACCTCCTCTAAATTTTTCCCTTGTAATGGTAAATGCTTTCCACTATGACCTCTTATGTCCCTCTGTTGCTTTCTCTATTGCCACGTCCCTTTCTCTGCCTCCCTATCCTAAAAATAACAAGAAATAAAAAATTAGGGGGAAAGGGATAGAAGGGTAGATAATCCATCCTCTTCCTTTTGTTTAAAATTTCAAGGCTTTTAGGATGCAAACTTATCACAATTCGCGTTAGGTTTATGTCATCTCATTTTTATTAGTTTTTTAAAAACTATTAAAAATTAAAAATGTCGAAAAATAGGGTAAGGGGGACATTAAAAAAGGGACTCAAATTAGGGGTTAAGGATAGACATTAGTAATGAACATAGGTTAGGGGTAAGGATAAACATTAGTAAGGCACTTAGGTTAAGGGTAAGAATA
Source organism: Torreya grandis (assembly GCA_037957365.1). NCBI lineage: Eukaryota > Viridiplantae > Streptophyta > Pinopsida > Cupressales > Taxaceae > Torreya > Torreya grandis. Next base: position 870,139 of record JARHVA010002182.1, on the reverse strand, counting down.
GGGATTAATGAGGGACTTATATTACAGGGTAAGGAGGTAAGCATGAAGGAGGATGTTAAAATACAATACTCTATTTTTATAATATACTATAAGGGTTTAGATATAAAATTATAATATATTATATTATAATACATTTCAAAATATTGTAATATATTATATTTTATTATAATATATTGTACTATTATATTATATTACATTGTAAATAAATAAGATGAAATTTATAAATAAAGATGAATACAATCTTTTGGATTGGTAAATTGAGGATTTCTATTGACATCCTCACCTTGAGAGTAATACATTAGAAGTACCTTACATAATGTGGAAGAAGAGAGAAGTAAAAACAAAGAGAGGAAAATAGATAGGGAGAAGAAATTAAAAAAGGTGGCCATGCATGATAAAAATATTCAAGTTATTACATAGTATTGGTGGGAGCAATATGGAAGCTCCTTCAAGTTGAGATTTTTAGATCTTTACAAAAATTTGTACTGTCTATAAAATCTGCATAAGAGTTGTTATGGAAAAGAGTAAACATTACCCCAAAAAAAATTATTTTAAAGGATACTTAGGTATGTTACAGAGAAAGGCCTTGCGGGATTGGAGTCATAACCCTATCATTTGAAACTTAAATCGGAGTTGCACTTTGTTTAACCTTAAATTGATAAAAGTATGTAGTGGTGATAGGGTTAAAGGGTAGAATAGCCTAAACAAAAATATGCATAAAACTATTCTAAATTAGGCCAATTAATTGAAAAATTAGTTAAATGAATATTTTGAAATAAAATACCGAGTTATGCAAATATATAAAGTACATTCAAAATAGTATTTTGATTGCATAAACACTAGGAAGAGATAATAATTAGCTTATCTGCAAATGTGTAGGTAGATATAATATATACAAAAGTGGAAATAGGGAGAGACAAGATTAGTATCCAGTCGCCATATTATAAAAATATTATTTTTAGAGGCCCAGACACTTGTGTCAGCTTTGGGACACTTGTATCATTACAGGTGTCCTGATATCAATGGAACTATCTAGCACAAAATACTCATTATATTTCAGAGTGACCACTTGAAGATTTATGGGTTTTCTGTTGTCTTTTTGCTGATTTTTTTTCACTCACACAGGCTGTAGATGATTGTTTAAGGATCAAACCTTATATTTTCACCTTAGGTCTTTATACCTTGCCAAAAATGGGTTAGTGGGCTCACAAAGTTGAGCTGACCTCAAGGACTCCTGTCATTAAGCACTGCTTACATAGCCACTAATCCAAAGAGGGCCTTATACATATGTAGCTCTCTCCTAAGTGTTGGCTTGTGTGCATACAAGGCTACAATATGCTATATGCAAGGACATGCAATGATCTAGCTTATAACTTGACAAATACTGCTTATGGATTGTTCTTTGATTGTTTCAGACCTGTAATATGATTGATCCTATGATTGATATAAAAATAAGAAGGAACATGGTAGTAGAACTCAATTGTGCAATTGATTAAATGATATTGAATAGGTGTTTGCTAGATGTGTGCTTGATTATAATGAATAGTCTTTGTTTTTTATTGATACCACATATTTTGAAAATATCTCATGGAATGGTTACATAAAACAAATGGACCAACACATAGGATTAGAAATATTTTGAAATTAGGTGAATTTTGAGGTATAGACAATAGATAAAAATTTGGCCGCTTGCGTTGATGCAAGTGTCCCTATATGGGATGTAAGTCTCTGACATGATAGAAAGCTACCAAGGATCTAAAACTAATAGTGAAGATATACATAAGGTTTTATGCTTTTTATACTATACAAGAGATTTGGGTCATCAAAATGATAGGTCAGACCAAAAGATAAGTAATTAGGCACAATGAGATAATGAATGCAAGCCTTTCAGCAACATAAAGGTCGAGAACTGAAGGGTAGAGCCTTGATAGGTATTTTTCAAGTATACAAGACTAAGATGCTATATAAATCATATTTTAATATCTACATTTGGTATACACAAATAATTACCCCGAATGTTTTGAATGTAGAATCTTTTAAGATACTACGTGTTTAACCCTAAATTAATAGAAGTGTTTATGGTGGTGATAGGGTTAAAGGGTAGAATAACTTAAACATCAGGATGAATAAAACTATTTTAAAGAAAACCAATTAATTGAAAACTCAGATAAATGAATATTCTAAATTAAAATGTTGAGTTATGCTAAATATAAAAAATACATCCAAAATAATAATATGATTGCATAAACACTAGGAAGAGATATTATTTAGCTTATCTAAAAATGTGTAGGCAAATTTGAGATATGCAGAAGTGGAAATAGGAAAGGACAAAATCAAGATCCAGTCATCATATTTGAAAATATTATTTTTGGAGGCATGAACAGTTGCATTAGCCTTGGGACACTTATGTCGACATATGTATCTTGATATCAATGAAACTGTTTAACACGCGATACTCATTATATTACATAGTGACCACCTGAAGCTTTTTAGGTTTTTTGATAATATATTTTAATCATGTGCACAAGATGTAAATGATCGTTTAAGGATAAAACCCTAACCTTCCACCTTAGGTCTTTATAGTTTTCCAAAAATAGATCAGTGGGTTCACAAAGTCATGCTAAACTCAAGGACCTCTTTGTAAATTAACGTTGTTTACATATCCAGTACTTTGAAGAGGGCCTCAAACATTGTAGTTCTCCCCTAAGTGTTACTTTATGTGTGCACAAGGGTGAAATATGCTATATGCAAGAGAATGCAATGATCTAATTTATAACTTGAAAAATACTGTTCATGGGCTATTATTTGAGTGCTCCAGACTTGTAATATGAATAATCGTATGATTGATATGAACATAGGAAGAAATATGATAATAGAACTTAGTTATGCAATTGATTGAATGAGCTTGAAAGATGCTTTCTTGGTATTTTATAGATGTGTGCTTGATGATAATGAATGGTCTTTATTTGTTATTTATACCACACCTTTTGAAAATGGGATGACCCATATGATTCAAAAGATTTGAAAATTAGATGAATTTTAATACTAAAGACACTCGATATGAATTTGGACATTTGTGTCGATACAAGTGTTTGCTAGGCTAGAAAGATGTTAAGGATCTAAAACTAATAGTGCATGATATATATCAGGTTTTGAGTTTTTTGTATTGTACAAGAGATTCTGGTCATCAAAATGGTAGGGTTAGACCAAAATATAAGTAATTAGGCATAATGAGATGGTGAATGTGAGCTTTCAATAGTAGCAAGGTATAGAACTGAAGGATAGAGCCTTGATAGGTATTTGTCTAGTATACAAGTTCAAGATGTTGTATAAATCAAATTCTAGTATCTACATTTGCCCCCTTTAATCTAGTAATACATAATGATAAAATTACTAGTTTAAATGAAATAAATGCATACCTAGGTGTGTACATCACACCATGCCTTTGTTTAATCCTCCTTTGACTATTTTTCTAGTGTATGACCTATAACCAAGATCATGTTACAATATAAATCAATGCATGTAATATAAAATTTGAAATAGTTGAAATGCTTGAAAAGAAAGAGAACAAGGAAGGAGTACACATGTGTGTCAATGCAACCATGTTGCCCTTTGGTACTTTGAATTGGTAAAGATGCTTCCTAAAAAAGAATTAGAGTTGAAGGAGGTTCAAAATTGAACATTGGAGATTTGAAAAGGGATATTGGAAGGTAGTTATGCCTCTAATTTGGTGCTAGGGTGAGTTGCGCCATGATCATTGAAATAATTGAATCTCAATTTCACAACTCAAGTAACAGTACAATAAAGGCCAAGTTCAATGGTATAACCAATTCAACCTATAAAAGAGGAGTAGTATTAGGCCATTGAGGGAATTTAATATAAACCACACTACTAAAAAGAGCCAATTGCTATAGATAGGTAAGGCTCAATATGGTGCTTCCTAGTAAAAACAATGCTTTTTGATAAATAAGTTTGAATATGTATTTGTAATTTTTGGGCACTTGCATGACATATGCACCTCTAATATGTCTCAAGATGAATTATCTATCAAAATTCAACCTTTGATCTATAACTGTGTATAATATTTTCCACACATCTAAAAAAATCTGTCCCAAATCTATAAAAAATAGTACAATGTGTATAATATTCTGACCCAAATATATATCTAAATCATGTAAAATATTTAAAATATTTTCAACTATGTAAAATACATATGTGGTGTGATATATATATATGAAATCCCCCCACTAATATTCCCTCCATTTTGAGGCGAGGGGAATGGTAGCTGGTAGTTACCTCACCTAGAAAGGATAAGATGCCTATATAATCTGTGTACGAATCATGTAGCATATAAGAGTAGTATGTCTATATATATATATATATTAATGAAGCTCATAGTACGTTATCATAACAAGACTTAAGATGCATGATATGGATCATGGAAATACCTAGAAAGTAACAATACAAACTCAACAAATAATCAAACACACACACAAGGCACTCAATGTTACATAAAAAGGGGTCTAAGGAGACCCACAAATAAGGGGCATGTTCAAATGATGCACACTCTAATAATGACATATTCAAATATATAAATAACAAAAAAAAGAAACATAAAGTGGCACAAGGGCTCACAAATGAGGAACTTAATCAAATGTTCCGCAAGCAAGACGATAAAAAACAATAAAAAGACACTCAAGGAAGTGACAATGTGAATAAATGAATTATAAACAACCAGCATAAACATATCATACTAGTCCTTGCATATGTATTTTACCAAAAAAAGAAAAAATGTCATGTAACATAGCATATCAATTACATTGTTGAAATATGTAAACATTAGTATAGACATGTGTAAACATTAATATATAAACTCAAAAAGATAATAGAAACGTGATTACAAAATAATATAACTTGCATCAATCATGATTAAGGAAGTAGATGCCCCTAATGTAGTGTCATGTAAGAAGAGGAAAGGCCCAACATTTGTATAAGCTGTATCATGTATTTGGTGCATGCCCATATCACACTCAAGTATGAGTGAAACATGTGTATCTAGAAAATAAACGATATGTTATCTACTGACATAAATGAAACAACATAGATGCCAAGGAGATAGTAAACATGTGAATGTTGAATATTTTTGTATTTTGAAATTTATTTGAATATTTTTGTATTTTCTTTGGAATATTTAATTTTTTTGGAATATTCTAATGGAAATAAGGTCAAACCTATGATCCCATATAAGGGATGCTCATAGTAAACTTCAAACTTAGAATATGATACATTAAACTAGTGATATTGCCAAGGGGCATGCATATGTTTCAAATTTAAAATTGTAGAATCTGTGGTACTTTGCATATGTCTCATAGGACTCTATGGCCATGAAGATGTAGTAGAATTAGAAAGTGTATCATGTTTGTTTGGTAAGTTTGTACATGATATCTTTGCTTCAGAGATATTTTTCTTTATCACTATTAACCATAGTTTTTTAAGTTTTGCATTATATCGAGCCAAAAATGGACTAATATGAAGTATAATAGAGTATGATTCTGTTCTAAGTGTGACATTTCATTAAATATATTTAACAAAAAAATTAAATGTAATAGCTTTATTCACATGTTCCATTGCATATTTTAGAGATGTAAAGAATTTACAGACATATATATTGAATTCACAATTTTGGTCAATGATAATATTTGGCCCTTGCTTTCCATCTATACAAGGTTCAATGATTTGATGTGATGCTTTGAGGAATGATTTTTATTTATTTCATATGAAGGCACAATGTAACAAAATGAATACACATCTTGGAAGTATTCACATTAGTATTTCCAATATATCCTAAGCCTTGACGATCGTTATGATCAGATGTGGAGATATGACAAGTCATGCCTTGTGCATGTTTTCCCAATCCTTGACAATGATAACTGAAGTGTTGTAGATATTATTGTCCAAATTTATATTGTTTTCAAAGTTGATTATCATTATTGAGAGGTAGATTCGAATCATTTTATTGTTCTAATTGTTTCATTTATAACTGTTTTTGCTCTAAATTATCATTTGGTAGCCATATTTGATGTTTTGGCACTTGTAATTTATGGGAGATACTAATAATGTACATGAGTTATTTGATTAATGTATCTATTATAGGAACACTACCATCTTTGAGACTTTATATTTTGTTCTTCAATGCAAAACGACAATATGTATGATGCCCATGAATTCTATGATATGCATAATATTATTTTAATCTTTTAAGAGGATGTACATGATGTAATTTAATTACTTTGTTTCGAAGCATTTATCTTAGAATTTCACTTGAACTCTTAGTAGTTTTTTGTTCAATTTTTGAATCACTAGTTATAGATGAAGTCTCTTTTATCTACTTATTTTGACAAGAAACCTTGTTGGTTATAACATTGCTATATGATCATGCAAACACATGATTAATACTAGCATATTTTCAAATATGTAGGTACATATATGATTTTTCAATGATGTGATATTTGAACTAAAATTCTGATTTTGATTTTGTAACTCTTCAAGTAACTGGTTCATAATGATGGTTTGATATTTTAGGGATTCATAAGCACAAATCCTAGGTACCTTGGATTGAATATGCATACACATGCCATCTAAAGGAGATATGGGAGGTGGATGGATTTGAGGAAGGATATATTGATTATCTTCATTTAAAATCATAAGATGGGATATCTTACCACTTAGAGTAGTGATAACATAGACAAGGATGGTAGATATCACCCTTCGTAGGGTTATGAGGAATAAGAGATTCCTTTTGAGCTAATTTAAATGTTCTAAAGACTAAAATGAGAACTGGATAAGAGAGAGATGAATTCTAGGGAACAATCCATCATGATAAAGAAATCAGAGATTTGTTTGAAACCATAGAAGGACTACACAAGAAGACTCAAAGGTTGGGTTCACCAAATGTTTAACCCTAAATTGATAAAAGTGTATATATTGGTGATAGGGTTAAAGGGTAAAATAACTTAAACATGAAGATGAATAAAACTCTTCTAAAGCAGGATAATTAATTGAAAACTCAGATAAATGAATCTTTTGAATTAAAATGTTGAGTTATGTTAAATATAGAAAGTACATTCAAAATAGTAATTTGATTGCATAAACACTAGAAATAGATAATACTTAGCTTATTTACAAATGCTCAAGCAGATTTGAGATATGCAGAAGTGGAAATAGGTAAGGACAAGATTAGGATCCGGTCATAAGATTCTATAAATACTATTTTTAGAGGCTTAGACATTTGCATCAACCTTGGGACACTTGTGTCATTGTAGGTGTCTTGATATCAATAGAAATTTCAAGCAAAAAAGACTCACTATATTGTGGAGTGATCACATTAAATTTTTTAGGTTTTATGTCAGCTTTATATTGATATATTTTAGTCATGTTCATAGGTTATAGATGACTGTTTAAGGATCAAACCCTAGATTTTCACCTTAGGTCTTTGTACCTTACAAAAAATGGGTTAGTGTACTCATGGAGTCGAGCTAACCTCACAGACCCCTCTGTCAATGAGCATTGCTTACATAGCCACTACTTTGAAGAGTGCCTCATACATATGTAGTTATCATGTAAGTGTTGTCTTATGTGTGTATAAAGGTGAAATATGCTATATGCAAGGGCATGGAATGATTAAGCTTGTAATTTGAAAAATACTTCTCATGGGATGTTATTAAAGTGCTTCAAATCTATAATATGACTACTCCTATGACCGATATGAAAATAATAAAGAATAAGGTAGTAGAACTCAGTTGTGTAATTGATTGAATGATCTTAAATAGGTACTTATTTGGTTTTGATAGATGTGTGCTTGGTGATAATGAATGGTCTTTGTTTTGTATTTATACCACACATTTTGAAACTAACTCATAAAAAGGTTAGATAAAGCAAATGGGCCCACCCATAGGATTTTTTTTTTTTGTAAATTAGATGACTTTTGAGGTACAAATACTAGATAAGGATTTGGACACTTGCATCGACGTGTCCCTAAATGGGACATAAGTGTCTAGTAGGATAGAAAGCTGCTGAGGATGTAAAACTAATAGTGAAGGATATATTTCAGGGTTTAATCTTTTTGTACTACACATGAGATCTGGGTCATCAAAATGATAGGGTTAGAGATAATAAATTATGCACAATGAAATGGTGAATACGATCCTTTCAACAATAAGAAGGTTTAGAATTAAATAGTAGAGCCTTGATAGGTATTTGTCAAGTATACAAGACTAATATGCTATATAAATTAAATTTTAGTATCTACATTCCTCCCCTTAATCTAGTAATGCATAATAATGAAATTACTAGTTTAAAAGAAATAAATGTGTACTTGGGTGCATAAAACATACCTTGCCTTTGCTTGAGCCCACTTTGAGTGTTTTTTTAGTGTATAACCTATAACCAAGATATTTTTATAGTATATATTAGTGCATATAATATGAAATTTGAAATAATTGAAATGATTGAAAAGAAAGAGAGCAAGGATTACCGTTGTGTGTCAATACAACCATGTTGCCCATTGGTACTTTGACTTAGTAAAGATGCTTCCTTATGAATAATTTGAGTTGAAAGAGGTTCAAAAATAAACTTTGGAGATTTGAAGAGGTAGATTGGAAGGTAATTATGCCCCCAATCCATTACAAGGGTGAGTTATGACATGACCATTGAGATCATTGAATCTTAATCACACAAATCAAATAGCAATACAATAAAAGTCAAGTGGTATAACCAACTCAACTTGCAAACGGGGAGTAGTGTTAGGCCGTTTAGTGTGTTGAATCACAACCACACTACTAAAATGAGTCAATTGTTATAGACATGAAAGTCATAACATAGTGTTTCCTGGTGAAAATGATGCTTCTTGGTAGATAAGTTTGAATATGTATTTATAATTTTTGATACACTTGCATGGAATATGAACCTTTAATTTATATATAGCTAAAATATTTATCAAAATGTAATCTTTGCTCTATAACTATGTATAATATCTGTTATAAATATGAAAATATCTATCCTAAATCTTTAAAAAATAGTAAAATATGTATAAGATTCTGACCTAAGTATATATTTAAATAATGTAAACTATATCAAATGTTATTAATTGTGTAAATTATGTTTGTGTGGTGTTATATCTCTATGACATGCCCCCACTAATATGCCCTCTTTTGAGGTGAGGCATATGGCATCTGGTAGTTATCTTACCTTAAAAGGATGAGATAACTATATAATCAGTATATGAATCATGTAGAATATAAGAGTAGCATGTTTAAGTAGATATATCAATGAATCTCATAGTATGTGATCACAACAAGCCTTAAGATGCATGATACATAAGCTAACATTGAATAAATTATTATGTCAATTTAGACAGACATCTGACACAAACTTTTTCTTTCGATATCAGGTTGAATTTTTTTGATATCTATATACAAAAAATTAGGAGGAATATGAAAAAAGTAATATAATTATGGTTGAGATCCCTTACCAGTTAATGCCCTAATCAAGGGATATGGGAAGAAAATTCACAGGATCATCAACCTCCTCTTCCTTCCCCTGTTGTCATGTTCAATGCTACTACTTAATGAGGTCCTCCTTGTTTGTGTTTATTTTTACCCTTTTTTGGTTGATGTGCACTTGAGTTAGATTAGGTTTTCTTCATTTGGCATTGGGTTGGCCATTTTTTTGATTTTGTGCTCTTCATGAGGCTTGTTTAACCTGGTGTGGCTTTGATTTTAAAGTGTGAATTTTCCACCCGTCTTTTTGTATGACTAACATTGTATTGCATATTTTTATATTAATAAAATCATGAATATAACAATGCGCTTTTTAATCAATTTTTTTTTTAAAAAAATTTTCTCTTTATTTTTTATTTGTTTGTGCTTGTTTTTAGAAATGATATTCTAATAGTTTTAAAGCTACTTAGTGACTGTCATTATGGGCTACAAAATGATCTATTTACCGACACCATGGTCTGAAGGGTTTTTCCTTAATACTCAACCATTATACAACAATAAATATGAAGTTTAGTTTTCACATACCTCACATTATATCATAAATGCCTAGGGTATCTTGTTTATACTATAGAAACCTTCTTTTAGCTGTTTGATTTGTGATGTATGTGAGAAGAGCATATCACCTAGTGAAGTTACTCTCATCGTACCCTCGAAAATGGGGTTAGTGGGATACATGCATAGTTTTTACTCTATAGATAATGATTTAAAATATTGAATTGACACTAATAAAAAAACAAACAAGTATATTTGAGAGCCTACACAATCATTCAAACCCTTTCCTAAATCACACTTTATACCTTGATTTTTGACTATATTGTATTCATAGTCATTAGATTTATTGATTCATATTGTATTATATTCATAATGGGTTCAATGAATGAATGTTGCTTTCACATTTTACATAGGATTAAGAGATTTAATGTAAAATTTTCTCTCACTTTCAACAATGTTATTCATTACATATGTACATGGTTAACATTCAATGATGTTCAAAAACTTACCTTAGAGTAATCTCAATTTACATTGTAATTTATATTGTTATAAGATTCAGTCCGAATTCCCCCCCCATAACTAATAAGAACCAAAAGGCATGTATACAACCTTATTTTATTAATAAACTTCAAAGTGTTCATGTTGTTAATACTAGATGAATTAAAGTCCCTCACATTCTTACCCAACCTCCATCAAGGCAAATTCATCAATCTAAGGGATTTGACATCCTTGATCAATTAAAAAAAACTAATGCCGAGATTTTATATCTAGATTTATTGTAAATAATGCCAGTATATAAAGATATACTCTATGAAGCATTACATAATACACTTTTACTTATCAATGTTGAACCTCCTTAAGTAATTTCTTTTTTTAATACTATCTGATGGACAAAAGAAAGTATTTATTTTGAAAAGGAATATCTTCCCTAAAACATATTATTGATCAATACTTACCCTTGTATATTTAAATATTTGTAAAAAATAAGGTGGTCAAAAGGTTACTTGTGGACAATGGATTAGGATTGAACATTTGTAGTATTTTTTCCCTAAATTTACTTGGCTTAACAACAAAGGATCTAACTCATTCCATTATGAACATTCATGGATTTGACAACATTTCATGACAAGTACTTGGGAAAATTATATTAAATATCACTTTGGGCCCATGTACTCTTTCCACTATTTGTGAAGTTATGCCTAATGATCTTAATTACAATATTTTATTAGGTTGACCTTGGATTCATGACATGAATGCCATTCCTTCTACATTACATGCATGTCTTAAGTTTAATCATCAAAGTTATATATATACTTGTCCTTTCGACCAAGATATTTTTAAATATTTTTCAATGGTCCATCCTATGAATAGTTATGTTCCATATATCTAGTATTTTCCATTCAAGTACCACCATTTAATTCAATTATTGGACCCTAAATTTTGTATCCATTTATTCTAAGTACTTTTTAGAATATGGTGTGGAAGAGATGGGTGTAGAAGTAAACCTTGGCATGGAAGAAGTAAGTTGTGAGGATAAGGATGTATAAAATATAGAGGAATTGAGGACACAAGACTCAAGAAAATAGTGTATGACTTGTACAAGGTCGCAAAAGGCAAAAACAATTAGGAAATAGTTCATACAGGCATCAAATGGGAATAGTCAAGCATAGATCTAGCATTAAATCATAAGAAGATAGGAGCATGGAAAAAATATCCAACATAGATCAGGTATATAGGGGCACTTAGGCCCAAATCAATAGGAATTCATTATAATTGCTTCTCACAACTCATTGTTGTTAATGGTCATTGACACGTCATCATTTTTGATATTAATACTATAACAAAATGTTTGAGGTAGCACCATGTAAATAGCCCCTAGTTTTACTTAGAAGAGATGTTGGTTGTTGTTATTATAATGGTAATATAGTATTTATAATCTAGAGATTATTAATGTTCCTAATATGTATCAAGACCTGTGTATGGTGATCATTGATATATAATAAGATGAAATACTTGTGTTGCTAAAATAACTCTTGTACACTTGTTAGGGAACCAATGACACTACTACTATTTGTTTTGATTTGTGCCTATACATTTTTTATGCTAATTACCATGGGGATAACCCATTCAGATTCATCAATTAGTGTGATAACCCCAATGCACAACATGTCATCAATTTCTTTTATGATACACACGTGCATATTAGGATTCATTTGATATGGTCAGCGAATGCCCTCAACTAATTTGATGTGCATTTTCCCAAATACTAGATGCACTATAATATCTATGTAGTTGCAAGGGAAAATATTGACATACTCCTATAAAATTTCAAAGATTTTAGCTAATTCTGCTTTAGACCAATGATTTCCTATAGTGGCAATATTTGCATGCCTTTTGTTTAGGTTTATTTCAGCACATGGTTTTTTTTTGTTTTCATTTTGGTCATGACCGTGGAGGACCATGACAATATTTTAGTGTGGGGTAAGTTTCAAGATGAATAAAGTAAAGATAAAGTATAGCTCGCTAAACCATTCCAGGATGTGGAGGCATTAGATAATAAAATTAAGGCTCACTGCCAAGAGCTCAATACCAGTTTTACGACACTCCAAGGATAGGTTTTGACATATATCAGATCACTTTAAGAAATTCATAAGGATGTCAGTGCATCACTTGATCTTTTGAAAACTCAAGTGGGTGACTTTATGGAGCAACCTGAGGAGACCAAATGACTAAAGGGTGAAGTTGAAGAAATTACCTACAAGATACAAACTACCTTAAACCACTGGGATGAGGTCAAGTGTCAGGTCAAGTAAATGGGACATGAATTTTTGGTATATGAGGGAATTAAGGATGGTGCATAATCTGGGATGGACTATTGACTTAATGTGGGGTGATGTTGGACTCTAAATTTTGTATCCATTTAATCTAAGTATTTTTTAGAAGATGATGCAGAAGAGATGGGTGTAGAAGTAAACCTTGGCACATAATGAGCAAGTCGTGAGGAACAAGGATGCAAAAAAAATGGAATAACTAAGAATGCAAGACTTAAAAGAATAGTGTATAAATTTCACAAGGTCAAAAAAGACAGAAATGGTTCACACAAGAATTAGAGGAGAATATTTAAGTGTAGATCTAGCATCGGCCTGCGAGAAGATAGGAGCACGACCTAAATATCCAACATATAGTAAGTATATAAGTGAAGTTAGGCCCAAATTAATAGAATTCATTGTAATGGCTTTCCACAACCCATTTATGTTAATGGTCATTGGAAAGTCATCATTATTGATATTAATACTGTAACATAATGTTTGGGGTAAAACCATGTATAAATACCACCTAGTTTTTCTTAGAAGAGATGTTGGTTGTTTTTATAATTGTAATTTGGTAATTGTAATCTAGAGATTATTCATATTCCAAATGTGTATCAAGACCTATGTATGGTGATCATTGATATATAATAATATGGAATACTTGTGTTTCTAAAATAACTCTTGTACACTTGTTATGGAACCAATGACACTACTACTCTTTATCTTGATTTACGCCTATCTCTTTCGCAATATCTTCTAAAAAGTAATTAGAATAAATGGATGTAAAATTTAGGGTCCAACATCACCCATCAATTTACCTTTAATAGATCCAAAAGAAATTGACTCATCAATAAATTTCAATCAATATGGTTTTGGATTTAAATACTTACAAAAGCATAAGTACATAGTTGGAACATGTTTAAAACTTCCACCAATGAGGGGTACACAGGGCTTAAGTATAATGATAGGTCCATCTTTCATGGAGTTAATCAAGTTAAGAAACCTCTCAAGTTCATACTTGTTGCACATATGTGCTTTGAGCATAATAATAAAGTCAATCATGTTTCTCAATTATTAATAGTGTATCTTGAGCTCATTTATAAAACACTATCACCTAATTTTTTTACATTGGATGAATTTTAAAATGATGAGTCTCTGTTGGAGTATTTAGGCACTTATGAGGATCTTCTTTCCTTTCACCACAAGAAAAGGTTTCCTCATGAAACAAACACACATGCATATTTTGGTGAAAGTGGTGATAATATTGATCAAATGCAATTGCATTTAGAATGTTCTAATAATATTCATATAACTATATTTAATTTTAGAAGTGATAAAGACCTTTGTCCAGTCCTCTTGGCAACCATGTTAAAAGATGATGAAGAAAAATCTCTTCGACAAGATTTACATGAATATCCAGAATTATTTACATGGGCCTATAAAGACATGCCTAAAATTGACCTAACAATAGTAATACATAATATTATCTTATACCTAGATGCCAAATTGGTCAAACCAAAAATAAGGAAAATACACCCAAAATTAGTTTTGTTAGTCAAAGATGAAATCTAACAACTTTTGGATGCTGGCTTCATTTGAGATATTGATTATACTATATGGGTCTCTAATATTTGGCCAGTGACAAATCCTAATGGAGATATTCGATGTTGTACAAATTATCTTGATTTAAGCAAGGTTTATCCTAATTTTTTTTCTATTACCCAACATAGTCTATATGATTATGGATTGTATCGCATGATATGAAATCAAGATTAATCTTAAGGATTAGGAAAAGACATCATTCATTATGTTATGGGGGACATTTTGTTACACAATCATGCCTTTTGGATACAAAAATGTAGGAACAACTTATCAATGAGCTATGACACATATTTTACATGATTGTATACATAAAACAATTGAAGATTATGTTGATGATTACTAGCCAAATGAAAACATTAACAAGACCATGTTATTTATCTATAAAAAATATTTGAAAGGATGAGGCAATATAATGTGCACTTAAATCCAAAAAAATGTATTTTTAGCATATCTTCAAGTAAATTATTGGGTTTATCATTTCCAAAAGAGACATTGAAGTTGACCCCAAGAAAGTTAAAGCTATGCTAGATATGCCACCGCCAACTAATTTAAAGAAACTTTGATGTTTACAAGGCCACATTCAAGCTATTAACTATTTTTTAACCTAGTTAATAGATAAAACACAATATTTTATAAGATTACTCAAGAAATATACCAAATTTTAATGGGATTAATCTTTTCAACAAAGTTTTGATGCAATTAAAGAATATAATTTAAACCCACTAGTACTTATTCTTCCCATTCCAAATCAACTCCTTTTATTATACATTTCAGTCACTGATCATGCTATGGGTGATTTTCTTGCATAATTTAATAAGAATAGTTGTGAATGTGTCATTTATTACATTAATCAAACACTTATTCACTATGAGAAAAATTATACTACTATCAAAAATCTATGCTTAGATCTTGTTTTTGCCACACAAAAACTATGACATTATTTACTTCATAATAAGATCCATGTCATCACTAAAGTTGATTCACTAAAATATCTCATGACAAAGCCCCATATATAATGGCATATAGAAAAATGGGTAATTATTCTTACTGATTTTGATTTAAATTTTATCTTGCAAAAGTCTATTAAAGGGAAAGCTATCATAGATTAGTTTGTTGCTGCCCCATTACATGATCCATTATCCATTACTACTGAATTTTGAGATGAGTTTACTTATAATATTTATAATGATATGTGTACCATGCATTTTTATGGATATAAATGTGTTATGTGTGCTAGGGATGGGAATGTGTCTGTTACTTCACAAGGTTAAGACATGCCTTTTTTCATTTGGGATTTTCATACACAAATAACAAAGTAGAATATGAAGCCCTAGGCTTGTTAACATCACAAAATATGCACATATTTACAAGTATATGGTGTTTCAAACTTTGTCATTAATCAAGTGCTACATATCTATCAAACTAAGGAAGACAAGCTCATCCCTTGCAAAGACATGGTCCAACATCTCATAACATACTTTTCTCCTTTCTTCATTGAGAGCATTCCTTGCAAGGATAATCACCACATTGATGCCATGGATAATGTTACATCTTTAATTATAATCAATATTATGATGATCATGAAATATTTATTTTTCAAAAATTACATAATCCTTTGGTTAATACTGAAATTATCAACACATTGGAAGTTTTTACAGTAGTATGAAGTGCAAAAAATCCTAAGTGATATAATGATATATATAATTATCTCTACAATTATATTTTTTTGAAAATTCTATGCAAGGGGAAAAAATTGGTTACAACACTAAGCCATGCGCTATGTACTCATTGGTGGATCCATTTTCAAACATTCTTTTGATGGATAATTATTGCAATGTCTCAATCAGGTTGAAGTTGAAAATGCTTTACTCGAGGTTCATGAGAACAAATGTGGAGGCCATTTCAGTGGTAAGACAATGTTTTACAGGCTTTTACATCAAGGATATTACTAGCCAAAAATTAAAAAAGAATGCCACAAATATGCTAAATTATTCTGTCAATATAAAAAGCATAACATTCTCAATCATGCTCCATCATATGCGGTACAACCTATTATCTCTCCATGGCATTTTATCTTTAGGTCTTTGATTTAATTGGTAAAATCAATCCATAATTCTTAGAGGAAAAAATGTTCATTATTACTACCACTGAATATTTTAAAAAATAGGTAGAGGTTATACCTCTACAATCTACAATAAGAGAAGATATTTGCAATTTTTTACTAACACATATTATTGCACAATTTGACTTACTATTTTCAATTGTAATTGATAGTGGTTCATATTTTAAAAATAAAATAGTCAAAATATTTTATATTAAGTTTAAAATACATCAGAATTTATCTACTCCTTACTCCCTGCAAATAAATGGTCAAACCAAAGTAACTAATAAAACAATCAATAAAATATTAAGAAAAACTATCACAAAACATGGAATAGATTGTCATAATCAAATCATCTATTTTATTTAGGAATATCTCACAAATGTACACACATCAACAAAGGCTACACCTTATTCCTTTGTTTAAGGAACAAAATATATACTCCCTCTTGAGATAGAAATACCTTTTTATGAGTCTCATTAAAAGACATCACAAAAGATAATGACTATTAGGAAAAACACCCAAATGAATTGGAAATGTTTGATAATAGGCACATACAGGCTCTCAAAAATTTAGAAGTCTATCAAGCATGTATCGAATAAACATATGGCAAGAAAAATTGTGATTGTGAATTCTAAATTGACAATCTTGTATTCATAAAATTAAAAGAATACTAATATTGACAAAGAAAAAAAGGAAAATTCAAACCTAATTGGTTGGATCCATTTGTCATCATTGATAAGATTAGGACAAGATCTTACTGATTAGCACACTTAAAGGAAAACCTATCAAATATCCCATGAACATAATGTATTTACGTCTTTATTATACTTAGATAAACAATTTTGTTTCTAATATTTTAGATGTGTTCAAAAAATCTAAAAAACATAATATACGTAGAAATTTCAAAATTAAAAATATTTTAAAAAATTCAAAAAAAGGACCTATAGGCATTTTTTGAATGTTGTTAGCTTATTTCTTTACATATATTATTTATTCTAGGTTAGGTAGATATTATACTTAAATTTTTAATACACTAATTTTAACGAGGTATGTGAGTGTGATATAGGACATACTACTACATGGTTTTTAAATGTCATGATTTATTTATTACCCAACATAGTTACTAAGTTGGGAGGCATCTCTTTATTATCTATGAACACTTCAATAGGTATATCTATTCACAACCTCTTTACCATGTTGAGCTATACATCTTATCCAAATATTTTGATAACACTCATACTTTTCATTATGTTACATGAAGATGCTCTTTGTTAACAATGGAATTGATACATATGATTAATATAGACTAGTATAATTTACTTTACACTTATTTTTTTATTATTTTATTGCATGACAACTTAGGACTTGTTTGCTTATTGTGTGTGGCCTTTGGAATTATATGTGCAACATATACATGTTTTTGTTTGTATAGCATCATCATGACATTTTCATGTGGCCCTTGGACTTGTGTGTTTATATGACATTCACATGCCCTTGTATGTGGCCTTTTGGCCTTATGTGTAACATTATATGCAAATTGCATGATATTATATAACACTACTTGTTTGTTAATTACTTGTTACTATGGTTCCATGATTCATATCATACATTAATTTTACCTATTATTTTTACTATTATGCCTTGATACATATTTTTTATATGATATTTTTGTGCTTCAATTATATCTTTCTAACACATGGTTTTTTTTTACTAAGAAGGGGGTAAAAATTTATTAATCACGGAACTAAAACAACAGTTACAAATCTTTCTCCTGGTCTACCAAATGAACCAGTTCCTGATACAAACTCATAGGGAACATTCTCTGATCAGTAATGCTCCAAGATGATCCATTCTCCGAAGCCCACTTAGCAAGACAGTCTGCAACAACATTCCATTCTCGAGGAATGTGTTTGAAAGAAATCGAATTCAGGGACTCACTTAATTGCCTAATCTGCTGAACAATAACATTTAAATGCCAATCCACTTTACTAGTATTACAATTATTCAACAAATTAATCACCACTTGTGAATCTGATTTGCAGATAATATTATAGCAGCCTTGTTGACAACAACATTTCACTACCTCCAAGATCGCCATAGCTTCCATAAGATTATTTGTATGACAGCCTTTCTAACACATGGTTCATATGCAATTCAATGATATATTATTTACTACGATGGAATACATTCAAATGCTCAAAGTGATACTACATGATTATATATTTCACATATATTTATTTTGAGACAAGTGACTTGTATGTTACATCTCTCATCTCAAAAGAGGGGCATCACAATGGGATTGTCTGGAAATCTAAATGTTCTCATGAAAAAAAAATTAAATTATAGCACTGTATAGTTTTTTGAATTATAGAACGATTAATTTTTTTTTGATTATGGTAACATGTGACATACATGTGCACTCATTCCTACTATTTCTTCAATATAAATTCACATACACATGATACATATGCACGGGCACGTGAAAATAATTATAGTTACAAGTTTTAAGTTTCAAAAGTTACAAGTTCAATTATCATTCAATATCAATACAATACAAGTATAGGAGGCATGATATTCATTCATGTTTATGTTTCTACATAGAAATTTAAAATTTTAAAATTTATCAAGGTCAAAAATTTCAAAGGTGAAAAGTTTCAAATCTAATTTAGATCCATCTATAGTAGTGTGATTAATTGAAAGTGAGCCACATTAGAGTCTAGTGACACTCGACGTCTATAATTGCACTTTAACATTGTAATGTAGCAAGCCATATTTGGTGGTTCCACCCCTTCAATTATTTTATAGAGTACTCTACATAGTCAAATGAGAGTTGGAGCATACAATCTTTTTAAATCAAGGGATTTCAAAAGTTTTCAAATTGCAACTTGATCAATCTCAATTAATCATAGTTTCAACATTTATTCAAACGTATTAGCAAAGGGGAAAACACTTCTCCACTTTCAATTTATAGGGAAACTAAATTGCATACTATTTCAAGTGTATACTTTCCTTGCTCTATTTTTTCAAATTTCAAGTTTGAGATTTTTAATTTTAAAAAATAGACAATAATTACTTTCAATGGCAATGTTATAAGTTTTTGCATTGAGACATATTACATGATCAAGTTTCACATCAAAAGACAAAGTGTGTATAAACACTTAGAAATGCATCTCCTTTACTCTAGTAGTTTAAATTTATTACATCATTAGAATAAAATGAGAGAAATTGTATACATCAAATTAATTTTTAAGTACTTGACAATATTTAATCTTGACATTCTTCCTTAGTTTGGTCTACTCACCATTTTGTTAATTTGAAATCTATAAAAGTTCATTCATTATTCTAAAAATTATCTTGAAACCACTCATATCATCATTTGTACATCCCTATTTTACTTATAGACTCTTGTCAAACCAAGTCAAGTAATGTCTATCATTTTGGGACAAGACCATACTAGGTCAGATATGACCACATTGCAGCCTTGCCCATTAGTGTGGTCTTGTCCCCCAAACTCCACCGGTAACTTTTTAAATTTGAGATGTTATAATTTACCCATACCATGATTTTAACAAGGTCAATTAGTGTAAATATTTAAAATATTTCCCTATATAAGTACATCAAGGCTTTTCCAAAGACATCTAGCAATCCCTTAAAAATATTACTACATATTGAAAAAAAGAGTACTATTTATTCCAAATCCAATTCTGAAGAATTATGATAGTCATAGACCAAGTCTAAATATATTTTATTGTATATGAAGGGTACTCATTCTCAAACATTCAAAGTAATCTATCTGGGTGCATTCATATAACAAGAACAAGATTCACACACTCACTCTATAAGGAAAAACTACATTGGCGTGAGGTCCTTTTGGGCTATGTATACAACACTCATATTATGTGAGATTTTATGAGGATAAATCAAATATTATTTTCATCTGATTCTTCCTTTTACATTTGATGTTTATTTGATTTTATTGTGTAGGATCTACGGTTTTGTATTTTGTAGGTCTTCCACACAGTAAATCAGGGCATGTAGGAAATCAATATACCTTCATAGACAGGAACACACACTCAAATCAAAAAATCAATCACATAGTCAACTAGGACACAACTAGAGTCAACAAACAAGGTTGTAGTGTGGCCTTATCCTCCAAATGTAGCCTTGTCTTAGCATAATTTGAATTATTATTTTTAGATGCGACACAATTCACAGGTCTTTTTAATGAGTTTATATCCATAATTAACCTACTTAGTCAACAATAAATCATATCCAAACTAGGTTTCAATATCTTGTGTCAATTTACTATTGTTAACTCACTTTTATTTCTCTATTTAATATTCTAATTTGTATATTTCTATAGATCTAAGTAGGTTTTCAATAGTTTATTTTTTCTTAGCATTTTATTGTTAAATAAAAAAGAATATTAAACACTTACATGATAAAATATATTTATGGCTATAATTTATATAATGATATACATTGATTCCTACTTATCCCTTTCTAAATTCCACATACTTTATTGAGCTACGATCTTATGATTCACATATATAATGAGGGCATCTTGCTTGCCTTTTACTTCCTTTACATTATTACACTGGGTGCATATTTTATCTTAACATATGCTACTAATTATTTATATTCCTTGTTTTTATTTTAAAATTATTTCCACTTAGCCTTGATTTATTAATTTAAACACATAAATTAATATTTTTAGATAAAATAATGTACTTTTGATCATCTTTTTATACACACTTATCTCATGCCCAATTCCACAACCCTAAATCACTATTTCTCTATCTCTATGTGAATGACCCTTACTAATGAGAAAATATGATAACATTCCTATCTTCTCTCTAAATAAACCAAAATAATTATTATACTAATCCAAACTTCTAATATAGTTGTCTTTTCTCCTTAGACAAGGCCGCTCCTTCAAAACTATCTCACTCATTGGTAGTGTTTGATTTCACTAGCCACATCCTCCCATAAAATAATGTCTATTTTATAAAATTTAAACTTGTTTAACAAGTCATCTCACACCTATTTCAAAACCCATTCAAGGAATTTCTAAAAAAACACTATAAAGCTACATTTTCTAACCATTATTCACTAAAAGTTAAGATCAACAAAAATACTAGAACATTTAACTGCACATTGAGAGGAAAGCATATATTCTTCCCAACTCTAAGTCCACACAACCCTAGTATCTTTGAGCTAACTCTGAATACACCTAAAAAGTTACAAGTCATTATTTAAGCATTTAATCACACTAGGATTGCACCAACATATAATAATATAACAATTTTTCACACACACCATTATAGCATGGGATAACTACATGGAGTTTGAACCATTTTTTGAGTATTGGTATGTAGACAACACTCAACACAGGATGTGTTTAGGTCAGACATAAATTTAACCACTAACCCCATTTTTTTAATTTATTCCATTTGTTCCTCATGACCTATTGAACTAGGGTTCTAGGTGAAGAAGAAAACACATATTGACTTTCATAGTGAATTACACATATCCTATCACACACATAGGATCTACATATGAAGAAACAAATGTTTTATTTCACATAGATGGAAAATATCCTATCAGATGTCAACATGTCCTAAAAACACCAGCACAATCCAACCTCATCTAAATAGTGCAACCTTGTCCCAAGCATATGTGAAACCCTATTCTTGATTCATAGTGACCTTAATCAATCTCAAAGTTAATTTTACAATTGCAGTCATAGTCCTGCATGTTCAGTTTCTATCAAAGCTTTTATTTTTTGATACTTTCCCTTTTTATCATATTTCTATATTTAGTAAGTTTCAAATAAAAAATGCTTAGTTTATGATTAATACATTCTAATTTTACTCAGAAGTTTGTCTAATTAAGATTAAAACTATCTCAATCACAAATTTAGTAAAACATATTGGTGAACCTATTTATTGTTAAATATTGAAAAACCCTACTTGGCCTAGGATTTTCCTTTTTTATTCATTTTAGCATTCATATCAATATTTTAGATTGCTGATTTTTTAATTTTCATACTAATCATGATAATAATGATTGAATCTATATATGATTTCTTAATTCAATTTTTTTTAGTTTTATTTGCATGTAGTTTGCCTAAAATATGTAAAATATTTAAGTTACATGTAAATGCATGGACACATAAGTTCAAAGAAAAGATAAAATACAATATAAACCAAGACATAATAATGAGAAAATTCATGATGCTTATTGTTATATGGTTCTTTTTACGTTACCATCTATTACTACTAGACATTAGAAGGCTTAGCTACTTGCCTTCATTCCTCCTTCTTGTAGACCTCCAAATTACCTTAACTACTATCCCACCTCTACTATTCGCATTATGCTTATAGTAGATCCTGCAATACATGTTGTTATCATTAGAAGAGGTTGGGAGCCCCATCATGCATGGTAGGATGGAAGAACTCAAGGGTTTAATATCATTGATCAACTTAATACCCCAATAACAAATATTTCCATTTTGGAGCTTCCAAAACATTCAAATACATACAAGGATATATTATATGCCATACTACATGACACTACTATTCCATGAAATGCCAGACCAAATTATGTTGCTTCCATCATTAAGACATTGCGATGCAAAAAAAAGTCTATATCTTTTAAAAAGGAAGCTTTGCCACTGAAACACATCATTAATCAATTTGCCTTTATACATTTAACTTATAATTGGTGACATGGGTGTTAAGCGAGTCCTAGTCAATAATGGTTTGGGTTTGAATATTTATAATATTTCCTTCCTTTGACTATTTGATATACATGCTAAAAATTGGGATCATTCAGATATGAATATTAAAGGCTTTACAATATTCCTCACAAGGTATTGGGATATATAACCCTGAATATCACATTGGGTCATAGAAATATTGCTACAACATGCCAAGTTATGCCCAGTGATTTTAATTACAACATTTTGCTTGGAAGGCCTTGGATTCATGATATGCAAGCCATCCTTTCCACTTTACATGCATATTTGAAGTTCAATTACAAAGGGAATATATATACATGTCCTATGGATCATGAACCATTTAAGTATTTTCAAGTAACTAAATTTACCCAAAATTATGTTCCCCATATGGACTTTTTATAATAAAAAAATGGTTCAAATTATTATTCACAGTTCTATAGTGACTCCTACAACTACACATGAAGTATCTTCATTTAATAATATGAATGAACACCAATATAATTTTGAATTAAGGTATTTAAAAAATATGGGTTATAGAGAATAATATCTAGGAAAACATGCACATGGTATTCTTCATCCTATTGAGGCATCTATACATAAAGGCAAACAAGGCCTTGGTTATAAGAATCATTCAAACAACTCAATTACATTGATCAATGGACCAATAATTTTCAATAAATTCATTCAACAGTCTCATCACTTAGTCAATCATACACACACACACACACACACACACACATCCAAAGCTTGTCATTGATAACACTTCACCAAATTTTTTGACACTAGATGAATTCCATGATGACAAGTCTTTACTAGAATATTTAGGAGTATATTAGAATATCCCTCCCTCATAAGAATAGGTTTACTCAATTCATAAATGCTCATGTATATTTTGTCAAAACTAACATCTCACAGAGTGTTGTCGAATTTGATGGTTCTGATACAATTACTACTACAGCTAATATCAAAGATAGATCCCCATTTATAAATAAAGATACAATAAAATTTAATTATGGAATAGATACAAATCCAAGAACTGTACTTTTGGCTGATACACTAAAAAATGATAGGGATAAATCAATAAGGCAAGAATTATATGATTTTATCAAGATATTTTCTTGTGCATTATCTGATATGCGAAGCATTAATCCTTTAGTCTTAGTCCATCAGATAACACTCTACCTAGATACAAAACCAATTAAACAAAAAATATGTAAAATGCATCCAAAATTTATATTGCTATTTAAGTAAAAGATTTAGATATTTATCAATGTAGGTTTCATTCGACCTTTTTTATATCTAGAATGGGCATCTAATATTGCGTCGGTAGTAAAACACAATGGAAACATTTGATGTTGTTTAGAATATAGATATTTAAATAAAGCTTTTCCTAAAGATGATTTCCCACTATCCAACATTGATATGATTATGGATTCTGCCATAGGATATGAGATGTTTATTCATGGATGGATTTGACAACTATAATCAAATCAAAATTATTGATAAAGGTCAGGAGAAAACATCATTTATCACACCATGGGGTACCTTTTATTATAAAGTGATTCCCTTTAGATCAAAAAATAATGAGGCTAAATATTAGCGAGCCACGACACATTTTAAATTATCTCATTCATAAGACAATAGAGGATTATGTGGATGATTTACTTAAAAAATAAAAATAGAGACAAGATCATGCAATTGATTTACAATAAATATTTAAGTGGTTGGGAAAATATAATGTACGTCTAGACCCAAAGAAGTGTATTTTTGGTGTAACATCAGGCAAATTTTTAGGTTTGATTATATCAAAATGAGGTATTGAAGTTGATCCTAAAAAAATAAAGCTATAATTGATATGCCTCCACTTTAAGGGTTGAAGTAACTTTGATCTTTACAAGGTAAAATTCAAGTGATACATCACTTTGTAGCTCAATTAGTAGATAAGATTTTTTTTTTACAATATTAATTAAAATAGATACAATGCTTTAATGGGAAATAAAATGTTAGGAGAGTTTTGAGGCATTTAAAAAATATTTTTTGAATCCACCAATTCTCATGCCTCTGATCCTAGATAGACCACTCTTGTTATATATTTAAGTTACAAATGATGAACTAGGTTTTTTTTTAGCATAGTATGATGACGATCATAAAGAGTGGGCCATATATTATGTTATCCACACACTTGTTGAATATGAGAAAAATTACACTATAATGGAAAAAATATGATTGACTCTTGTGTTCACTACACAAAAATTTCAACACTACATGATTAATAATGATACCTAGGTTATTAACAGGGCTGATCTATTAAATTTACTCATGTCAAAGCGTCATCTATCATGACACATAACAAAATGGGTAATGTTACTTATGGAGTTTTATTTAAATATTATATCTCAAAAATAGGTAAAGGGTCAAGTTATCACAAACTAGTTAGCTGTAATCTTGTTACAAGGTACAATACTACTCAATGATACTTGTTATAGCTAAAATTTGCACCCTTAAGAGGGTGATTCAATTTTCTATCTGTTGGGGATCAACCAACAATGGATTACACTTATGAAAGCAATGAATGCGGAAATAAATCAGATAGATAAGTAACTGAAATGATAAATAGCACAGAACAAGATATACAAGAAAACACCCTGAAAACTTGTATTAAAAACTCTTTACAATAGGAATACAAATGAAGAACTTCGTTCTTCCACACCTCTCTCAGATGCACACAAGATCTCTCACTAGATCTCTATTCCTTAAGAGCTCTCTCTCAAGTACTGTCCTTCAAACATTCACAATGTTCTACTCATACTCTATTACACTCTCATACAATAGCTTAGAAGATCTCTCCTACATATAGAAATAGGAAACTTGAGCATGCTCTTACAACAAACAGTTAAGCCTCTTCAACAAGGGCTCTAAAAATAATATTGCTAACAATAGAGACGCGAGCTTGAGTCTACAACTCAAACTCATCATGCAAACACTCGCTTCTGTCCTCGGAAATCGCTTTCTGGACACGCAGGTAACCGACGTCGGTTCCTGCCTGTTCGCCTGTGACCGTCGTCGGCCGACCATACTGCCGACGTCGGCACCTCTGTAACTGCAACTGACCGACGTCGGTCGCTGCTGACCGACGCCGGCGTCTGTGTAGACCCGACCCTGTTTGTGTATGCTCCTTGGTGAAGCTTTTAGCTCCACATACCTAACAATCTCCCACTTGGAGATAAACCAGCTGCACCAGTACCTGTACAGCAACATCTTCTAGCTCCTCCATCTTCAAATCAATTATGAAGACCAACAGAAGTTGAATGAAGATTCAACTTCTCCTTAGTAACCGGCTTTGTTAGCATATCATCAGGATTCTTGTCTGTATGGATCTTCTCCAGCTTCAACTCACCATCTTCCAATACCTGCCGTATGAAGTGGTACCTTAGCTGTATGTGCTTGGTTCTAGAATGAAAAGCTGAGTTCTTAGCCAAATGGATTGCACTCTGACTGTCACTATGCAATCTGCAACTCCCATGCTCCCTTCCAAGCTCTTCCATGAACCGTGTCATCCATATCATCTCCTTGCTAGCTTCTGTAGCTGCAATATATTCTGCTTCTGTAGTTGACAAGGCTACAACTTTTTGCAACTTAGATATCCAACTAACCGCTGTTCCACCTACAGTAAAAACATAACCTGTGGTGCTCCTCCTGCCATCCAAATCCCCTGCCATATCTGAATCTACATAGCCATTTAGAGAGGTATCTGAACCTCCATAGCATAAGTGTCTACTGCTGGTTCCTCTCAGATATCTAAGGATCCATTGTACTGCTTTCCAATGTTCCTTTCCTGGATTGGCCATATACCTGCTTACTACTCCCACTGCTTGGGCAATATCCGGTCTAGTACACACCATTGCATATATCAAACTTCCTACCGTGGAAGAATATGGAACCTTGTTCATGTACTCTACCTCATCATGTGAATTGAGACATTGTTCTTTGCTTAACTTGAAATGTCCAGCCAAAGGTGTGCTTACCGGTTTCGCATCCTGCATGTTGAACCGTTTCAACACCTTGTCCACATAATCTTCTTGAGACAATATCAACCTGTGATTTTCTCTGTCTCTCTTAATGCTCATGCCAAGGATTTTCTTAGCTGCTCCCAAATCCTTCATAGCAAACGTTTGAGCTAGCTTCACCTTAAGCTCTGAGATATCCTGCATGTGAGACCCTGCAACTAGCATGTCATCTACATACAACAATAAAATATACACAATGGTCTGATTGACATCTACTGAAGCCATGCTCAGTCATAAACCTGTCAAATTTCAAGTACCATTGCCTAGGAGCTTGCTTGAGGCCATACAAGCTTTTCTTTAACCTGCACACTAGTTTCTCCTTACCCTTGACCTCAAAACCTTCTGGCTGTTCCATGTAAATTTCCTCATCTAAATCTCCATGAAGAAATGCTGTTTTAACATCTAGCTGCTCAAGATGCAAATCCTCAAAAGCAACCAAAGACAATATAACCCTTATAGAAGTCATCTTAACAACTGGAGAAAAAATCTCACCAAAGTCAATACCTGGCTTTTGTGCAAATCTTTTCACAACCAATCTGGCCTTGTATCTCATCTGACCATCCTCACCTTCCTTCAACCTGTAAGTCCACCTGTTCTTCAGTGTTCTCTTACCAGCTGGCAATTCAACCAAATCCCATGTTTGGTTCTCTCTTAAGGACTCCATCTCCTCAACCATGCCATGCTCCCACTTACTCCTGGACTCCACCTGTAAAGCTTCTTCAAAACTTTCTGGTTCTCCACCATCGGTTAGCAATAAATAATATAAAGAAGGAGAATATCTAATTGGAGGCTTACTTACCCTTTCAGACCTCCTGATTGGTGTCTTGGACTCATTTTCAACAATCTGTCCACCCAAATTTTCTGACAGTGACCGACCTCGGCCACCTGTAGACCTGTTACTGGCCGACGCTGGCCGACGCCGGTGCCTGGTCTGCCGACGTCGGTCTCTGTATGACCGACATCGGTTTCTTTATTGCCGACGCCGGTGCCAAACCTGCCGACGTCGGTCTCTGTGTTTTCCTGTAAGTGATTATTTCTTTTTCCCGCGAGCTCATTTTGGACCATAACTTCGTCCAACTCATTATTGCTCTGCCCAGCTTGATCTAGCTTCCTTATCTGATCACTGTACATCACTCTTTCATTGAAAACAACATCACGGCTCCTAATTACCTTGTTAGTTCCTAGATTCCAAAATCTGAAACCAAAATCCTCTGAGCCATAGCCTATAAACGTGCACCTCGTAGACTTAGCATCAAGCTTCTTTCTATTTTCCTTATCTATGTGCACAAAGGCTTCACAACCAAAAACTTTGAGATATGAGAGATCTACCTTTTTACCTGTCCATGCCTCTTCTGGAATTCCACCATCCAGAGCTGTAGAGGGTCCTCTGTTGATCAGGTACACTGCGGTGTCAACTGCTTCTGCCCAAAACTCTAAGGGCAACCCTGCATGCAATCTCATACATCTTGCACGCTCCATAATAGTCCTGTTCATCCTTTCAGCAATACCATTCTGCTGAGGTGTCCTTGGAACCATCCTTTGCCTACGAATCCCATTTATATAACAATACAATTTGAACTTAAGACTGCAGAACTCACTATTGCTCTGCCCAGCTTGATCTAGCTTCCTTATCTGATCACTGTACATCACTCTTTCATTGAAAACAACATCACGGCTCCTAATTACCTTGTTAGTTCCTAGATTCCAAAATCTGAAACCAAAATCATCTGAGCCATAGCCTATAAACGTGCACCTCGTAGACTTAGCATCAAGCTTCTTTCTATTTTCCTTATCTATGTGCACAAAGGCTTCACAACCAAAAGGATTTGCCTCTTCCCTTAGACTTAGATCTTGATCTCCTCTTGCTCCTTTCTTTTTGCCTTCCTCTGCTCTCGAGATTTAAAGCGTTCCCGGATGTCCCAGAAGTCTCTTCTGTGCTTTTCCTGCGAATTTCCTCATTCAAAATAACACTAACCACATCCTCTACTTTTAAAATATTCGAAGCAGAAGCAGTATTAGAAACTGCCATTACCAAGCCATGCCAAATTTCAGGCAAAGAACATAATATCAAAAGAGCCTTTATTTCATCTTCAAATACAATATTAACAGAACTTAACTGATTAACAATACCGTGGAAATCATTCAAGTGATTAGAAACAGATCCACCTTCTTGCATATGCAAATTAAATAATTGCTTCATCAAATATACCTTGTTTGAAGCGGAGGGTTTTTCATACAAATTTGCTAACGTGGTCATTAACTCTACCGTAGTTTTTGCCTGTGACAAATTAGATATCACAGTGGAGGCCAGACTCAGTCTTATAGACCCAAGAGCCTTTCTGTCAAGAACTTCCCATTCTTCATCCTCCATGTCCTTGGGCTTCTTTGCTATCCCACCTAACGGTAAGTAAATATCCTTCTGATACAGATAGTCCTCTATCTGCATTCTCCAGTGCTGATAGTTCTTGCCATTAAACTTTTCCATTCTCAACTTACTTTCCTCTGCCATTGCTTCTCCCACTCAAACAGAAATACCTGTGAGCAACCTGTAATCCGAACACACTACACAGATCTGAACCACCTGTTAGTGAACCTGAGCTCTGATACCACTTGTTGGGGATCAACCAACAATGGATTACACTTATGAAAGCAATGAATGCGGAAATAAATCAGATAGATAAGTAACTGAAATGATAAATAGCACAGAACAAGATATACAAGAAAACACCCTGAAAACTTGTATTAAAAACTCTTTACAATAGGAATACAAATGAAGAACTTCGTTCTTCCACACCTCTCTCAGATGCACACAAGATCTCTCACTAGATCTCTATTCCTTAAGAGCTCTCTCTCAAGTACTGTCCTTCAAACATTCACAATGTTCTACTCATACTCTATTACACTCTCATACAATAGCTTAGAAGATCTCTCCTACATATAGAAATAGGAAACTTGAGCATGCTCTTACAACAAACAGTTAAGCCTCTTCAACAAGGGCTCTAAAAATAATATTGCTAACAATAGAGACGCGAGCTTGAGTCTACAACTCAAACTCATCATGCAAACACTCACTTCTATCCTCGGAAATCGCTTTCTGGACACGCAGGTAACCGACGTCGGTTCCTGCCTGTTCGCCTGTGACCGTCGTCGGCCGACCATACTGCCGACGTCGGCGCCTCTGTAACTGCAACTGACCGACGTCGGTCGCTCCTGACCGACGTCGGCGTCTGTGTAGACCCGACCCTGTTTGTGTATGCTCCTTGGTGAAGCTTTTAGCTCCACATACCTAACACTATCAACTTGAGCTATGCAATGGGATTGATCCTAAGTTGTGGGTGACCTTCAAGTGGATCAAACCTCTATATTTTGGGCTAGGTCCCAAGTAAAACACCTACACTAACAACTATACTACTTGCTTGACTTGGAAAAGGAAAATTTGCATGATAACATTAAAAAATAAACTTAAATGTGATGTACCAAACATGAGGTCCTCAACTTTCCAAGAATGCACTATGAAATAATAAGTTACAATCTGATTATGCCATTTCAAAATAGTCCCTATCACACTAATGCTTCAATATGAAGGCTATGAAGGTTGTAAGAGATTTGGATGATAAACCAAGAGGTGATACAATATATCCTAATGAATTATTAGCTATCTAACTAAGAAAACCATGTATAACACTTCTTATGACCTATGAAATAAGACAAGCTTATATAAAGGCATGAACAAGAGGACAAATGTAAGGAAAGACACTATCACTAAGCATTCATCAAAACAACCTATTCAAGATCACAATATGCAAGATAAATATAGAATATATAGATTGAATTTATTTCAATATGCAAGTAAAAGACTTAATTTTGGTAGGGCTTCTCCATAACCAATGTGAGGATGCTTTGTAAAGCTAAACAAGGCTGCATATAGAGGAAAATGTGAGCAAGAGAGAGAGATAAGGGGCGTAAAAGATTATGGAAAAGTGTCATCCATCATGGAATTAGTTTCAATACAATAACTTAATCAAGAAAATAGCCTTGAATGTTCTCATTGACATGTGTACACTTGCCTAATGACGTCTTTCTTCAAATTAGCGTAGGAGGTTACTTGGGCAATTTTGAGTTCTTGAATCTTATTATTTCTTTTTGAGACTACACCTTCACACCTAAAAAAATTATTAAATAGTATTTAAATGACATGTTTCATGATTGAGGGGTTTATATGCCACTCTTATGCAAATTTTGTAACTTCTCCTTTTGTCTTCAAAACCATGCAATTTTCACTAGCTCTCTTTGAGCTCAAAAGTTTCAAAATTGGTTTTCAACTTTATGACTAAAATATATGTTCATGAATCACTTCTCCCTACCTTAGAAAACCTATATCAACCCATTTTAGTGGCTCATATACTTACTATCACTCCATTTCACAAGTAAACTTCTTGCTTGCCTTCATTTCTTTGTAGCCCTCAAAACATGCAAAGTTCCTTATGTAGAAAAATCTATAGATGCTACTGAAAAACTAAGTATGGATTTGAGTACCCAATATAATATTATAGTTTTGTATAAAATTTATGACCAAACCCTAAGTGAAAGTGTACTTTTCCATCTATTTCTCTCTCTAATTAGCCTTCAATTAGGCCTCTAGGCCCAGAAAACTTAGATTTGGATCCATTGACATCTCACACATGTGAAACCTCTAGTAATCATTTGATTAAATTTCCATACCCAATAAGCATGCTCTATGCTAAATTTTAGGATCTGAGACCTTGTACAAATGGGTGAACCAAGAAATGGTCAAAACCCTAGCCTAGGTGCATGTTTAGGTTTTAAAAGGAATTAGAGTGATTTATCAAGCAATTTATAGGTTAAAATTATTGATTATGGATTTTAGTTCCTAAAACATCATAGGACAACTCAATATGATATAAGAAAGCTCTCAAAGAGTACTTTTTAGGTTTGCAATTGATCTTCTTAGTTAGAAAAATAGTGCAGTCATATTTTAGGCGTAAAATAGTGACTTAAATAGCCCATGTATCCTCTTAGGAAGTTTTAAAAAGAACATAGAATACCATGAAACATATTTCTAGGATTGAAAATCCTTCCCACTTTATTTGAAGACATACTACCACCTTGGATACTCATAATTAAGCCTGCAACTAAACTCTTAAGCCAATTTCGTACACCAGATTCTTCCCATGTGCCACTAAATACCATATCTAGATTCCCATGAGAAATATGGAGGTTTAAAAATTCATTTCAAGGTCAAAAAATTCCATTTAAAGGCATTTGAGAGTATATCTCTCTCATCAGGTCATTGTAAGGGGTTTAAGAGTGTTTTAAGTGTTCACCATCTTAAACGATGGTTCATAGAGCATATGGGATTAAAGCATGAAAAAATGCCAAAATATGGGAGTTGGGAGACCCCATAACATCCCATATGAGATTAATCTCTCATGAAAATCCTCTGTACACTTATAAGCAAAAGAAGATACCCATCGAGCTCCTTTGCAAGACAAACACTGGGTTTGGAGAGACCTTTAGTATTAAAGACTGTTCATACATGTTTGGGGTTGAGAGATTGAAATAATGCCAAGGATTTGAATTTATATACATAATTAATCATATCCAATGACATATTGACACCATGTAACTCCTCTAAGGAGCTTTGAGCATTCAAAAATGGCCGCTCGAGTTAACTCACTGTGTAAGGAATGAGAGTATAGTTTTGGGTACATAGTTCCCTCAAACTTCAAGTTTTTGTTCTAAACCATATCCATGAACCCTAAAAGATTTTTATCCATGTTGGAACATGATTTAATTTAAATTTTTATGTCTCATTATTTTTAGGGTTTGATCTCACTGACTGTAGCAGACCTTTGAGGGTTAGGCCTGTAGGTCACTTTTAGCCCCTAGTCATGTGTTTTATCATTTCATCCTTCACCAAATAATCCATATTTAGTTAGAATATTTGAAATGGTTTTATATCTCTCTCAATGTTTCTCCTAATTCTCATTCACCTCACAAATAGTCTTTCTCAAGTGTGTCTTCAAACAGACCTATAGGTCACTGTTTTGGATCTTCTAACTGCAACCTAAGAATAGAAACTCACTACTAAGTCTTAGCACATTGGTAATGCCAAAAAATAATAGAGATTCATATTTATTTTCCTTCTCATATATCCACAAAAAACTTGACCTCATTAAACATTCACAAGTTTACCTTCTGCTCTCATACATAGGGTTGTGTATGAGCTTTTAGGCCTATTAGGCATAATTTGATGACATCAATCATCTTATGAGTTATTTTGAACCTCAGTAGATAGGTTTTTACATTGGTTTATGGTATTATTTAATAATTTTAATGAGTCAATACTATCTTTGGCAAATTCACATACTTTTCTTCATACTAGATTTTGACCTTTGGTTAAGGATGTGGACCTACACATCTGCAAACCTATAAGTCTACATTTGCTTTTGAATAGGATATTGAAAACATATTTATTGAGATATTACAACTCCATGAATATATAATGATCATGTAAATTTGTCTCTCTTGCCTTCAATGGGCTTGTGGACCTCCTTCAAACACCTTACAGTTTAAACTTTGTTCCCTTTTGCATACACAGGCATGTAACTGCTATTACTCCATCTATAAGATTCATGTATGAAGATTGAAACCTATGAACTCATCCATGTTATTCAAAATGATGTTTTGGGGTTATTCAGGGCTAAATGTGTGTTTTGAATTTTACACCATGTTCGTCTCAGCCTTATGCATCTCTAGTATGAGGTTTATGAACCATGAATGTCCATCGATAGGTCTGCAGACTTGTGGGTGGACAAAACTTATTTTGGTCTTGTTTAAGGGTATGTTTTGAATTTTAATTTAATTAAAATATATCTAATCATTTTAAAATTCTATCTCACACATCATTATTTACCTCTTCATTTCTATTTGGGACAAAGTTTGGCAATCAGGCTTGTAGGAGGCCATCCATATACTATACCATGATTCAAAAGAACCATGCCACCATGGGTTGTATTCAAGTAAACTATGTTTAAAGGAGAAGTCACATGGATTATATGAAAGTAAGAGGTATATCATGATTTATAAATCACTTGAGAATTTCTGAAGATGACAATACTCAACATCCAATCAAAACATGCTTGCAGTTGAGATGGTGGTGTTTAAACATACATAAGGGACTTGTTATCTTTGCTGAAGACATATTATAAAAGTAAGGTAATTGATGAAATTGACATCAAAATGATCCATTTTATCTTGGAAATCACTTCATAATAGCCATTTTCTTCCATCAAGCTTTGAAGTGAAGAAATATAAACAAACCTAGACCTTGCCTAGATGAACAAAACATAGTGACCCTCTTACGCTCTTAGCAATTATTCATAAAATTAATGGTTTTAACTATAGATACCTAAAATTGGCCATTGATAACATCCAACTAATATTTTTACTACTTTCCAACCAAAATGCATAATTTGGCCTAAAAAAATTAAAACATGCTAAATGATATGAAATTGATATATTCAAGTGTCAATTTTGGATAGGGTATCCCTAAATGGGGAAATGTAATTTATGGGATAGCTAAATTTGATCAAATCATTCTGAGTCAAAATGTCAATTTTACACTTGGGTGCTTTGGATTGCTCTTTCCTATCAAATCTCTTTCACAAGACATGTTCCTTCATTATTTATTATTGGTAACATCCTAAATGGGATAACGGATCCAACAGATTTGACATCAACTTCTAATTCCAATCCAGTCAAATTTTAGACCAATAACAAGGCATTCTGATCAATTTGAGTAATTTATGCACAAAGTGCTTAATCATTATTAAAATATAATTAACCCAAATCAAATCCTAATTAAGAATTCCATGGAAACTTATTGAAAGTTTATTTTTAGAAATGGATATTGAATATATGCATCATCAGGTGACCTCATTTCTTGGGAAGACATCAATAGGCCATAAATTCCACAAATATTAAGATTCATGCCTCCCATGCCTCATCAATGCCTTCCATGATGCCCTCTATGCCTCTTAATTTCTCCTCTATCCCAAATATTGATGAGCCTATATATCAATTTTAATTGCATAATTAGATTAATCTTTAGCCACACATCTCAATCCTGAGATGGATGGTTTAGGTTGATCTTAGGCATTCTCAAAAATCTATAAGTAGAGAGGCCATGAACATCATTTCTAAGCTATTTTGGTGCAAATTTATAATGCATAAATGATTCCAAAATCCATTTCAATTAGTGTTACCATACCAAATTGATTTCAAACCAAGCCAAGCCACAAGCCAAAGGTGCCAAGGAGAGATGGAGGTAGCCAAGATTCCATTGCCAAGGACTTCATGAGCACAAGTCGAGCAAACCACTACAACAAGCATTTTAGAGCATCCAAGGAAGGTAAAAGAGAGTTTCTTTTTCATTTTAGTTGTGTGTTTTATTCATGTTTATTAACTAATCTCTCCTTAGTGTCTAGGTCTAGAGATGTTATGCTAGTTAGTGTGTTTCTTTCATTTTATTTTTATTTTGAAACTAACACCATACTAACCATCCTTTCTTGAGTTAAATTCCTAGGTTTACATATGGCACACCTGATGGGACTAGATGTATCCCACACATGAATAAGATCATTTTGAAGCTTTAAAATATTCATTTAGACCATTAAAACTCTTTCAAATTGATTTTCTAACTTTATTTTTCTATTTTTTGTTTGCTATGGGTTTACACAGTAACCGACGTCAACTAGTAAGACCGACATTAGTTGGATAGCTTAACCTACATTAGTTATCAAAATTGACATTGATTGTATACCTACTGTTGATCACATTGGTATAACCGATGTTGGTTAGATAACCATCATCGGTTAGAAAATGTAACCATCATTGGTTATATAGTCGACGTCAGTCACTATGTTTTTCTTAAAACATAGACCCAAGAGCTCTTTTCCTAAAGTTAATTGTTTTAAACTAAAAAGAGCTTTAAATCTAAAGGATATGTTAACTTTTTTTTTGCAAGACCAAGCTTGAAATTTACTAAAAACATGTTTAGATCACCTTTTGTAGGCGTAAAAATAAATTAGGAACCTTGTTTTGGTGTTTAACAATAAAACAAATTTTAGATGTTTATGGTGAATGTTTTCAAAGTTTGTAATTAAGACCAAGGGGTCAAATGAACACCACCAAATCTTTCATTTAGGCTTACAATTGAACACACATGTCAATTATTGTTTGCAATAGTTGTTTAAATCAGTTTTTTTTGGCAAAAAGAGGAATGTTGTGTGTATGCTCTTCCATTTGTCCCCTTTAGGGAACCCTTAGAATCAAAAGCGCCATTCTTATTTTAAGTAGCATAGTCTAAAGCTTAGAAATAAATTCATCTAAAACACTCCCCAAAAAATTGTCAAAGTTTGGGTGACCTTGAAAATGACCCTAATGTCTTTCTACTTTCATGTTTTCTTTATTTTTATGCAAACTTGGCTTGCGAGGGGGACTTCATCACCTCCCATGAGTTATTTAGGGAAGCTTTGACTCAGGGTTTTATCTCTTGACATTAACTTCATTTGGATCTTAATTGGAGTTGTACATGAGACGTAGTGGCACTTTGGACATTGCACTACACTGAGCGAACAACAAGATGTAGTGGTTACAAAAAGGACTAGACCTTTTTGCAACAAGCCAAGTGATACAGACCCAAAATCCTTGCTTTCTTTTACATTGTTTGATGTGAAAGTCATTAGGCAATTGATTCCCCTAGATCATTTAGAAACTTATTAGATCTTAGACAAATCTCCACTTTTTGTAGAAGTATTGTTGGTGCAAGGTGAGCCTCAAGGTCCATCTCGTAGTACTGTCATTTGAGAGAAAGGGGGGGTGTAAAAACCTTACTATAAAATGCACGTTTACTTTTGGATGAACACTTAAAATCCTCTCAAATGATGTATATTGATATATTCCAACAATACCAAGCAACGTTATCAGTTTAGGATCTAAGAGTGATTAATTAGTTGGTCTTGTCTTAGATTAAAGTCTTGTTTGAAGTCAAAACTTAGTGTAAACAAATAATTCAAACCAAACACATAGTCTTAATTTTCCTTCGAACAAAGAGGTGTTATGATACCTGCGTGAGATCATCAATTTTCCTTGTTCAAAGTTCATCAAAATCTTGAGAGTCATATCATCCACTTTGGAACAATTATGCTACCCAATTAAGTTTAGACCTTTACCAAATTTGTTTAAAGTCCTTCAATTATAATATAAATTTAGAATTGCACCTTTATAAGTTCATAGGGTTGATGTGTTAAATGGGTTCACCATTTGCACTAAACTTGAGGGAACTTAGGTTTAATTTATAATTTGGGTTGAAGACCGTTTAAGACTCATAATCATTATCATCACTTAATAGCCTTAATCCATTTTGTGCTAAACACTTTCACTTTGTGTCTATGCACCACAACATTTTGAGTCAATAAAAGTAGTGTTATGCTGTCAAAATTATGGAAAAATGTCTTTGCCTTAGAGAGTTTTTGAAACAAACTTTTTTGTCACACCTTTTGGGTAGTATAGCATTGTTACACTACCCAAAACATTCAAAATATTGTTTCATAGACCCTCTTGCATAGAGTTCAAATTTATTCCTACATTTTTAGACTAATCCAAGTGTACTTTTATGATCCTTTATCTAAAGCATGGTTATACTGATCACTTTTGTCTAGCTTATTTGTCAAAAGAACCAAGTTTTATACCATTTTTGTGAGAAAATAAACTATCTTTAAAAGTGCCTTTTGTTTCATACCTTATACCTAGTTGATCAAGTTCATGTCCAAAAATCAAATGCCTAGTGTTTTTTAGAAGTGTTTCAAATCTGTTATATTAAAACTTTCATCTATTTCAAAGTCTAGCTTTTGATACGATTTGGCCAAGAGTCCTCGTGCATGCCTTGTTTGAGCCTTGATTTTGACGTCGCATTTGGCCAAAAGACCTAGCAACGTTTAAATTCCTAGATTATACTAATTTGAAACACTTCGACCATAGAGTTTGACATTTTGATTTTCAGTTCATTTAATTACTTATCTTTGTGTGAAAAATGAAATGTTAGATACTTCACGCTAGCTTGTTTCCTCATAAATATTTTCATAAACCCTTTGATCCTTTTGATGAATCTAGACCAAGTTGTAAAATCATCTGTTTTAGATTTTGTCTTTTTTAGAGTTTGTATAACTCTTTGACCTTTTATCATGAAACATTGACTATGGATCCCAACATGTATTCCTACACTCATAGTGGACTCATATATAATCTAGGAATTAGTAATGTAGTTGTGTAAGAAGAAATTGTGAAAGACCCCTATGCAGATAATATTGTTTATGAGATGGATTCTTATCCCTCTTATAATACTCAATCAGGGGCACAAAGCCAAGATCCATTAGCTAACTATCTGGTTAACACACCACCTTATTCAGAACAAGACTAAGAACAAACCGTATAATACCTAGCTACAATACCCACAGTGGATGAGCCAATTCTTCAACAGTGATATTTTACTAATATGGATTCCACAAATGATCCATTTTTGTTTGAGCAACATTTTTTAGAGAATAAAGACAAGATTTTGGTTAGAGCTATAGAGGTAGGGGCCAAGTTTCTAATAGACTTTCCCCATGAAAATTTACCAAGTCTAGTAAGAGTGCCCCATAATATCATTTACGTTCAACAAGCTTCTTTTAGCAATCCTATGGCTCTAGTCCAAACAATGTACTAAGATCCTAATATATCTAATCAAGGTAAAAACATCATGGAAGATCATTTTGTTAGGGTGTGGAGCTAAAAGCTACACCTTAAGGCAAACAGGGGGGTTTCTGGCGTATGCAGTCGCTAGCGTCGACAGGCCACACCGACGTCGGTCAGGGGACGCAGAAGGGAAACCGGCATCGGCAGAGGATCGGTCGGCGTCGGTCACCTCCAGGAGAGCAGGGACCGATGTCGGTCACCTATAGCGGTCTGAACTGCTGTTGACGAACAGTCAGTTAAGTGAATGTGGAGTTTGCATGTTAAAGGCTTGTTCGAAGTCTTGAGCCACAAGTCTAATCAGTGTATGCATGAGATCTATATAATAGACTCATGGGCTGTATTGTTAAGTGGAGAATTTGGAGAAGAGCTATGTGAAGCTTGGAGAGTTCTTCCCATGGTGGAATCAAGTAGGATTCCCCATGTAGGTATAAGTAAGATCAGGTTTGATATGCAGGGATGTGTGGATGCGAGGGTCAGAAAGGAGATCAGCGGGGTAGCTAGATCCAAGGTGACAGTAATACATCAGCAGGATCATGGAGAGATCTACTTGGAGTACGGTTGTGTACTCGATTGTACAGATGTACAATGAGGTGAACAACAACTTGTGTTAGCTGTGTGTTGTGACCTATGAGAGAAGATTACTCTAGAGGGAAGTTTACTGTAAGCCCATGAAGTGGAAGAAAGAGTGCCACCTCTTTGTTGTAAATTCCTTTGTAATGAGTTGAATATAATTGTATATTGCCTCTCATGTTCTGTGTGTTTTCTCATTGATAGTTATTTGTTCTTCTAGATTCTGCATGTTTAGTTGCTTATACATTGGTAATCATGTGTGCTCTTAAATCTGACAAGTTGTGTCAGAGCTTTGGGGAGTTTCGGTCCTATCAATTGGTATCAGAGCGAGGTTGGACATTCTCAGAGTGAGTTTGACTAACAGATGTCCCAGATCTGTTAAGTGTTTGTTGATTACAGGTTACTCACAGGGGTTGCTGTTTGAGTGGGAGTATAGCAAGGCAAAAGATGGTACGATGAGAATGAAGAAAATCAGGCACAGGATTAACACCACAAGGAGTGTGGTGGGTTGTCTTCAAGTAGGAGATTGAAGAGGAATACAAGCCAGGATGCAGATTGGACAGAGTACTGGTTTTGGGTACAGGTGCAGCTCTTTATCTCCAAGTGGGAGATTGTTAGGGTGTGGAGCTAAAAGCTACACCTTAAAGCAAATAGGGGGGTTTCTGTTGTATGCAGTCACCGGCGTCGGCAGGCCACACCGACATCGGTCAGGGGACGCAGAAGGGAAACCGGATCGGTCACCTCCAAGAGAGCAGGGACCGACGTCGATCACCTGTAGCGGTCTGAACTGCTATTGACGAACAGTCAGTTAAGTGAACGCGGAGTTTGCATGTTAAAGGCTTGTTCGAAGTCTTGAGCCGCAAGTCTAATCAGTGTATGCATGAGATCTATATAATAGACTCATGGGCTGTATTGTTAAGTGGAGAACTTGGAGAAGAGCTATGTGAAGCTTGGAGAGTTCTTCCCATGGTGGAATCAAGTAGGATTCCCCATGTAGGTATAAGTAAGATCAGGTTTGATATGCAGGGATGTGTGGATGCGAGGGTCAAAAAGGAGATCAGTGGGGTAGCTAGATCCAAGGTGACATCAATACATCAGTAGGATCATGGAGAGATCTACTTGGAGTACGGTTGTGTACTCGATTGTACAGTTGTACAATGAGGTGAACAACAGCTTGTGTTAACTGTGTGTTGTGACCTATGAGAGAAGATTACTCTGGAGGGAAGTTTACTGTAAGCCCATGAAGTGGAAGAAAGAGTGCCACCTCTTTGTTGTAAATTCCTTTGTAATGAGTTGAATATAATTGTATATTGCCTCTCATGTTTTGTGTGTTTTCTCATTGATAGTTATTTGTTCTTCTGGATTCCGCATGTTTAGTTGCTTATACATTGGTAATCATGTGTGCTCCTAAATATGACAAGTTGTGTCAGAGCTTTGGGGAGTTTCGGTCCTATCACATTTTAACCAAATGCAGAAAGCATATCAAACCTACCTGAATCTAGCATGTGATTTTAATCAAATGAGCATGGTGAGTAAGCCTTTCATTGACCTAGTTACTTCAACAGGAGTGTTGATAGAGTTAAGTAGACAAGAGAATTCAAATTTTGACCCATTTGTACAAACTGCTTCGATAGATAACTTGATGCATATGCCCGATATTGAAGAAATGTCTTCGGCCTCTACATAAAATAGTGAGCCAAACATAGTAGACAATGTGCAAATAATGTCCAATCCCGATCAAAGTGGTACTAACACAAACAATTAGCCAATAACATGTGCCTGTAGTTAATCCTATAAATAGATCATCATACTAGGGAATAGGAGTTTCTACACCCCAACCTCAATCGACTGCTTCTTCAAGTGTACAACCTATGGGATTAGGTAATCAAACAATGGCTAATATCATGCCTCAATGATAGAATATGATGAACCCTACTCCTCAATAGGTAACGAGTAGTATACCACAACAATAGACACAACCTAGTGTATTAATGCAATAGAGGACAAATATATTTCCACCTCAATCAGGGGCAACTAATGTTCTACCTTTCCAGGTAATGATGAACATGTCTCTTTAGTT
Source organism: Torreya grandis (assembly GCA_037957365.1). NCBI lineage: Eukaryota > Viridiplantae > Streptophyta > Pinopsida > Cupressales > Taxaceae > Torreya > Torreya grandis. The sequence continues at coordinate 828,295 of JARHVA010002182.1, read as the reverse complement.
GTAGACTAATATGCCAATCCAAAACTAAGTAATGACTTGTCAACAATGTGTAAATATTGGTCAACAATAGATGCCAAATATGCAACCTGCTTTCACTTCCTTAAAGCGATTCATGAAACAAGGAGGTCCCCATGTTTCTCAAGTACCTAGTAGACAACTGTTGGTTCAAAATGTGCCATAAATTCAAATACAAGGTCTTGGTCCACAAGTTCCCACTCAATTACAAGGTTTAATTAGTTGGCAACATGTTCCTTTTTAATCACAATAGGCACAATATAGTTATATCCCTCCATCCCAACCACAAAATCCTCCAAATCAAACCTTTATCACCAACCCAAACCATAATATTATGTAACTAATTTTGTAATTCCAAGTACATCCTAATCCACGTATGTGTATTCCTAGTCCGTTCCCTAACCAAACCAATGTACTGCAATAGATATCTCCATCATACCCTGGTCAAAATGTCCCACTTTTCACCTCCCAACCATCTACCCAAACCAATATTCTCCTTCAAACTAATGTTTCTTCCAATTTTCTATCCAAAGAATTATAATAGACAAAGGATGTAATTGCTGCCATTCAGGCTGAGAAAAAAACTAAAAATTTTAAATTGTATGATGTGTGTTCCTACCAGTTTAACATGGAGTATTTGCAGATACCATTTTCTCTAGGATATGAACCACCAAAATTTGACAAATACAAAGAGAAAGGTGACCCTAAGGCTCATTTGACCAAATTCTTTGTTGCATGTCAACCAGTGGCATATAACGACATTTACCTTTTGCTGTTGTTTCCAAAGAGTTTGGCTGGACAAGCCTTGGGGTGGTTTTTAAAGTTACCCAAAAATTTTGTAACATATTTTGATGATCTTTTTGATAAATTTGTACAACACTTTTCCTATAATCTCAAGCATGAGATTTCATTTGTAGACTTAAAACAAGAAAATTAAAAAGCTAATGAGAGTTTTGCAAGTTATTTATAGTGATGGAGAGCCATTGCAAGCCGTTTCACCCATAGTTTCCCAGATAAACAATTAACCACTGTGTTTACTAAAAATTTGCATAGTGAGATAGCTTATCATTTGGAACTACAATGTACACATAATTTTAAGGAAATCATTGATAAAGGTTTGTTGATCGAGTGAGCCCTCATTGATGGGTGTCGTTATTCCCTTCATTTAATCAACTTTTTGTTGATGTCATATTTAACCAAGGCTATGTTTAAAGCTATATGCAACAAGAAGAATCGTAGTGATTTAGTAATTGATTGTAGGTATTTGTATTTTTTCTTTTTGTTTTGAGGATTTTTAATGTCTTGAGGACTTCTTGGTTAAAACCTTATTGGAATCAAACTATGTGAATTTTCCAAAAGTAGACACACGTTGCAGAAATGAAATAGATTGCTGGAAATAAACACACTTTCGCAGAATAAAATAGATTGTTGGAAATAAACACACTTTTGTAGAATGAAATAGATTGATGGAAATAAACACACTTTTGCAGAATGAAATAGATTGCTGGAAATAAACACACTTTTGTAGAATGAAATAGATTGTTGGAAAATGATTGCAAAGAAATGAGAATTTAATTTAAAATGCATGTAGGAACAAATTTACAATGAATAAAATATAAATACCGACCAAAAATGAAGATCTTGGTTCTTTGGAGGAGTGGGCCCTTGCTTCGCCTAGAAACAGGATTGAACAATTTAATTTGCTTTCAAAATAGAAATGGCTATTTCATTGATAAAATGTTATGTATTACAAAATGTACTAATCTATCCTTTTCTCTCTATTCTTTAATGATTTTCTATTTCTTCCTAAATTCCTAGGTCTATATATATAGATGCTTTGATGGCTGTAACTGTTTCATAAATATGATGGAACTGAATCATACCCAGAATAGATGCTGAATCAAGATGTGGCTGGATGTCTAGCTGTGTGATAATTGTATTGGATCTACAAGTACAAAAATCAAGAATCTGCTCTTGATTTAATGGGATCATTGACCTGACAGATCGTTGGCTGTTTGGAATAGATCTTTATCAATTCCATATCTAGTTGTGAAAGTTTCAGAGCTTATCTACAAGAGTACTAGAGCTAATTCAGATAATTTTGGAGCTTAAATATAGAGTTTTGAAGCTAAGTTTGAAAATGTGACAACTTGAAATAGTATGGTGGAGTTCTAGAACTAAGCTGAATTGATTCCAATGCTTCCAAAAACATGCAATCCACTTCATATTTGTTCTTTATCTTGATGATGACATATTTTATTGCAAAACTTGAATTTTCCAACACACTTGTTAGGAATTACAAGTTTTTTTAAACGTTAGAATCATAATCAACAAAAGATGGATAATTACATCCTAACTCATCTCAGATCAAAATAAAAGTTACAAAATGTAATCAAATTTAATAGAAAGAGAGAGTAAGATGAGGTCATTTATTATACATTTATCTGGCATATCCTGGCCTCATCATTTCCCCCATACTTGTTTGTAAGTCCCTTTACAAAATTCACTCTTCAAATTTGGGATTGTATATCCTGCATTCCATTTGATTGCTCAGATCAAATGGCTGGAACTAAATATCCCAATGCTTTGATTCAGAGGTACTATACCCAGCTCCTACTTCTACTTTTATTTTCCATTCCAAAAATTGAGTGGGATTTTGAAGTTCTCTGTTTTGCTAAGGAGATATGGGAGTGAGAAGTAGAGGTGGCCTTGTCCACATGCCTATCCATATGCACAGGGGAGTTTCATTGATTTGAGGAATTATTGTGCATAAAGATTTTGCCCTTTCTAGACTCCAGATCAAATTTGAAGGGGATATTACTTCCCTTATTTTTAATGCCACCGAAAGAAATTCCCATCTTTTTAAACATGCATCATAGATATTATCAAAATTTGCCTTCTCATAAAAGGTGAAGACATCTATGCTTTACTGTAAATTGAAAAGATAAGGTCCCCTAAATTTGTCATTAAATGCATGGGATTAGAAATGTGTTGCAAAGGCGAGTGGGTTACCATAATGAATAATCATACAGAGACCGGATGAACTAGCCTTTGACCAATGCTCTGACTCCCTTTCTTTCCATGCAATCTGATTTTGAAGAGCATAGACACATGCGTTAAGATGGCTTTCCCCTACATACAAATTGATCATAAAACCTATATTTATTTTTAGCATAAAATTGTAGAGGTAAAATTCACAAAGAAGGTTTTTCTATTTTGTATTGGCTAAGGAGTAGGCGGCTGAGAAATTAGCTTCATTTTTAATTTCATGTGGAAGGCCACATGCTATCCTTGCCAACTACCAGTGAATGAATTGTTCCTCTAAAAACATGCTATAAATAGGATAAGGTCTTCTGCACGCAAGAAATTTCTCACTCATCATACAAACTATTTGTATTTTCACAAGACATTTATACTTATCATTTTCCTCCTTGTAAAATTTGTCTTCCCATTCCTTCCTTACTTTCCCTTTCTCCACCAGTTTGCCTTTTAAGTCTGTATTGGATGCATTGATTACACTAAGTTCTCTACATGTATCATCCCATAATTGCTTGAGTGTCAGATAAGTCAATTCAGTCTGTGCAGAGACTGTTGACACAGAGGTCTGTATTGTATATTTTTCCTCATTCTCCATCAATTTTCTTTTAATCTCTGCTAATTCCTCATTCTTGGCTATGAAATGGTTTGTTAATTCTTCAAGGAGCATTTCTTTCTATTCTAATTTGAGTTTGAGAAAGTTTAATTCCTCATCCTTTTACTTGATAATGAGTTCTACTTAGATAAAAAATAGAGCCTGTTTAATCTACTAGTTTTATTCTTTTTCTAAATTTTTTTGGGGAGTTAAGCATTCTTCTTGCACCATAGGGGATTTCCCTTTCCTTCTCCAATATGCCTATTCATCTTCTACATGTGATGGTGTTGTTGTCTCACCCATTTCTTGGAAAATTGGCTCTTCAAATTTTTCATCTCCTTTTTCCTTCTCTATTTGGCTTGGTCCAGGAGGAGTCATGGCCATGCTGCCCAAAATATCAACAACTTCAGTTTCCAGCTTTTCTTGTTCTTCCATCTCCTCTGAACTTTCTTTAGACTTTTTATGACATTTTCTTTCTTGAGGAGCCTCAAAATATGCAAACATAGGTTTCCTTTTAGAACTTCCTCTGATGTTCACCTTTTGCTCAGGCCTAGGTGAACTGTCACTATCAGAGACATGTATCAGTTCTTCTATAGATTCAACAAAAGAAGAAATTTCTTGAGAAGGCACAGTAGGGTCTGCAATTTTAAATTTTCTTCCAAATTTTCTTCTTTTTGGTATTTTCTCTTCCCCTAATCTTTTCTTTTCCTAAAAAATGGTAGCAGTTTTCAAATGAACTGAAGGAGTAGGAGGAGTTGCTATTATTCTTCTGGAAATACCAGGGTTTTGCCCAAATTTGTCCCACATTTCTTCCCCATTTTTCTTTGAAAGGAAATGGTGCTGACATACTAAATGCACTAACCCATGATGTCTGATTGTTCTTACACCCCAAGAATACCTCTGGGCCATAGTATGGATGGAGTCAAAAAGAAACCCTAGAAGGTTTACTATATATTTTGGTTTTTCAGATCCATATCTAAGGTGTATAAATATTTTAAGGACTTCTTTTCCTACTATCCCAAATTGTCTATCACAGGTTAAATATTTAACTTTCCAAAATGCTACTCTGTCAAAGGGTTTGGGCAAGTTGGCCCTTTTGACTCCTTTGATGATTTTATTTGTATTATAAATATACTGGGGTTTAGCTTCCCCTTCTTTCAATAGGGTTTTAGCTAGGTATTTTAATGTCCCTTTGACAGGGTTTAGGACATGCACTATTGGTATTCTAGACATATCACTTATTACATTCACAAAAAAAGGAATAAAAACTTTCCAAATTTTTGTTCTTGTTTGTTCTAAATTGATAACAAATTCTCTTACCAGTTCATCGTTATATTTGGGAAATTTCCTCAAAAACTCTAGCCATCCTCCCTGTTGAAAGATAGTTGCTACTTCTTTATCTGCAAGGAGTTGGGTATCATTTTATGGTTCTGACTTCTTTTTGATTCCCATGATTCGTTCTTCTTGAATATTACACAGGTTAGCTAAAGATTTCTTCTCTTATCAATGAAACTGATGATTTTGGCAATAGAACTAGCAGAGTCAATTGCTGATCTGGCAAATTTAGTAGTGGAATTACTATACTCAACTGTGGAACTTAGTGATTTTGACTGCGAAACTACTGTACTCAGCTACAAAATTGATGGAGGTAATTCACTGTATCTCTTTTGAAAATTTTCTATAGCTAGCTTTTACTTTGTTGATGCAATAATAAGAATGATTCTTTATGACTATCTGCCAACTCATTCCATCATCAATATCCTTCTCATGATTTTTCACATTTAACTATGATGTACAATAGATGACTCATCATACTAATCTTTTAAATCAAGTCTAATCACACATGCAAAATTTCAATTTAACCTTTAACAAGTTAAAAACATAATTACCATCCTTGATGATGTAATCCTTCCATCAAGATGACTCATCATTTCTGAAAACAGTTAGAAAAATAGCTAGAATAAAAAAGTTCTATTTGAATTAGCCATTTATTTGAGAAGATCAACCACTATCACTGGTTTTCAATTGATCTTTTTTTTTTGAAGAAGAGAATGCCATTTACTAGTTTTCATCCTCTTCCCTTTATTCTAGATCTTTTTATCTGATTATTTGATCATTTTGGAAGAACTGAGTTCTTCCATATGATCAAATTCTTTGTTTACTTCAATCTTCTTCAAGAATTCATCCTTAGTAGGAGGCTTCTTATAAAATTTTAACCTATGTCCATTGACCAAGAGTATTCTTCTGCTGCATCAATGGGAAGTAATTGGATAGAACCATTGTCAAATATTTGCTTAATCTGATAAGGTCCCAACCATCTAGTTCTTAATTTGCCTTTGAATTGTTGGTACTTAGAATCAAATAGCAATGCCTAGTCTCCTACTTTGAATTGTCTTTCCTTGATATGTAAATCATGACATTACTTCTTTTGACCTTGGATTATCTCTATCTGGTGAAGTGCTTCCATTTTAAATTCATCCAATTCATTGAGTTGAAGGATTCACTCCTTTTGAGCTACATCTAATTCAATTTCTACCTTAGATACTGTCCTCAATGTCTGTAGTTCAAACTCAATAGGCAACAAGGGCTTTTTCCTATAGACTAACTCATATGGTGAAAACCCTATTATGGTTTTCCAAGTTGTATTGAAAGCCTTGACAGCTTCAGGTAGTCTTTTTACCCAATGTCTTCTTTTAGCTTCAACTATTTTAGTGAGGATGTTTTTGAATTCTCTATTTGTTACTTCAACTTGTCCATTTGCTTGCAGGTGATAGGGAGATGACTTCCTATGATTGATCTGATAATACATTGTGAAGGCCTAGATCATATTGGACATAAATTGTGGTCCCTAGTCTGAAACTAAGCTTCTTGGTGCTCCAAACTTTACCATAATTCTATGCCAAAGGAAATCAACAACTGCTTCTTCAGTGGCATTTGTTAAAGCCTGCACTTCTGCCTATTTTATTACATAATCAATACACACAAGAATGTGCTCTTTTCCCTATGAAGGAGGATTAAAGGGTCCAACAAAATCCAACCCCCATCTCTCAAATGGTTCAATCACTACTTGTGGTTGCAGAGGCATTTCATTGGTAATGGTTGGCTGTCGCATCCTTTGACAAGGATCACACCACCTGATATATCTCTTCACATCTTTGTATAGAGATGGCCAATAGTAACCAGTGCCTAGTATCTTGTGAGATGTTATTTTCACTGAATAGTGTCCTCCACTTGGTTCATCATGACATGCCCAGAGGAAGTCAAAGATTTCATCTTCTCTTACACACTTGCGTAAAACTAAATTAGGAGCACATTTCAATAGCATTCCTTTTAACCATTTGAACTGTGCACTGGTTTTGATTAATTTTTTTATTTGTTTTTTAGTGAAAGGAGGAAACTTCCCTATTTCAAGATAATTTTCCATGTTAGAAAACCATGGTGTATTAGCTGAAATAACAAACAATTGTTCATCTGGAAAGTTATCCTTGACTTGATCCTGCTCCCCTGTAGTGGTCAATCTTGACAAGAAATCATTTACCACATTAAATTTGCCTGGATTGTCCACAATGGTAATATAAAATTCTTGTAGAAGCAATAACCATCTAATTATTCTACCTCCAACCATTGTTTTGTTCATTAAATATTTAATTACTGAGTGATCTATATGTACAAATATTTTGTACCCTGTAATGTTATGTCTAAATTTATTGATTGCATAGATCACAACTAGAAATTCTTTTTCAATGGTAGTGTAATTTATTTTAGTGGGAGTAAGATTTTTACTGAGATAGTAAATAGCATACATTTTTCCTTCATCTTTCTATCTCAAAACTACACCAATTGAGGTATTTGAGGCATCAGTTTGGATGCGAAAAGGTTTCTCCCAATTAGGTCCTTGCAATATTGGGGAAGTTACTAATTTCTCTTTAATTTCTTCAAAAGTTTGTTGACACTATTCATCCCAAAGAAATTCAAAGTCCTTGGTAAGCAATTTAAACATGGGGGTAATAATTTTACTAAAATCCTTGATAAAGCGCCTATAGTATCCAACATGTCCTAAAAATGATTTGATATCTGTGGGAGTTTGAGTAATAGGCAAGTCTGAAATAATCTTGATTTTGTTTTGGTCAACTTGAATTCCTCTTTTTGAAATATGGTGCCCTAATATGATCCCTTCATCAACCATCATCAAAAATTTCTCATGACTAAGAGACAAGTGATGTTGTTCACATCTTGTTAATATTCTATCCAAATTTTTTAAGGCATCATCAAATTTATCTCTATACATAGTAAAGTCATCCATGTATATCTCCACACAGTCATTTGTTAGGTCTACAAAAATTGCTAATACAACTCTTTAAAAGGATTCTAGAGCATTACATAGTTCAAATGGGAATACCCTGTAAGCAAAGGTACCCCATGGACAAGTAAATGTAGTTTTATCCTGATCCTCAGCAGCAACTCTGATTTGATTGTATCCACTAAATCCATCCAAGAAGAAAAAGTACTATTTACCTGAAAGGTTGTCTAAGACTTGATCTATGAATGGTAAGGGAAAATAATCTCTTAGGGTGGCTTTGTTCAGTTCCCTATAGTCAACACAAATTATCTATTTTCCATTCTTTTTAGGGACAATTACAAGAGGAGACACCCACTGGCTATCTGAGATAGGGTAGATAAAACCTACTTGTAATAGTTTTTCAATTTATTGTTTGACTATATCCCTTAATGCTGGATTAATCATTCTCTGCAGTTGCCTAATTGGTCTAATGTTTTTAGTATAAATGTGATCGATGCATATACTTGGATGAATTCCCTTCATATCTCTATATTCCCAAGCAAAATATTTAGTATGATCCTTTAGAACATAAAATAGTTTGACTTCTTCATTGTTCTTTAACTAGCTATTAATATTCAATTTTTTTCTTGGTTAAATCTCAACATGTTTGGTTCCAGGATATGATGAACTGATTTGTTGAAAGGGTTCCATTAAGGTATTTAGTGGACAGGCATGCGGTAACAACATATGATATGTAGTAACATCTTTGAAATTTCCTAGAGGTAGAATGCTGGACAAAGGACAGCAGGAAGAGTTATGATACTTATCTTTTTGTAGGTCAAACTCCTCATTATTTCTATTTTCAAAAAATTCTTCATCATCTCCTAATATCTGTAAAGCTAAAGCTACATATCCTTCCTCTCCCCAAGATAAATCGTGTTCCTCTAGAGTGAAATTATCTTCATTTGCATAGAATTGGTGTGGTTCTGGAACTAACTGTGATGGTTCTAGAATAGAATTTGTAGATTCCAAAACTAATCCTGACTGCTCCAATAATGATTGATGTTTATTTAATGAAGGATTAACGATATCATCTATTTCCTATACATGATCCTGCAATGTTATCATAGACAAAGAAGATAGATTTTGCTCATTAATATCATGATCATCAACCCATAATTTTCCTTGATTATCAATAAAAGGTCGTGCAAAGGGATATAATGAAATTTGCTTAGAATTCTTACCATTTAAAATAGTCATATCACCTGACCTGCAATCAATTAAAGTAGCAACTGTAGCTAACCATGGTTTCCCCAAAATAATAGGATAACCAAGTGTTTTACCTTTTGGATGTAAGATAAGAAAGTCAACTGGATATTCCCATGATTCCACCATTACTGCCACATCTTCAATTACTCCTGGTTTTGTCACAGACCAATCTACCATCTGTAATATGGTATTAGTTGGTTGTATGCCTATTAATGGTAATATTTTCAAAGTGTCCACTGTCATTACATTGATAGCTGCACCCAAATCAATCAAAATGTTATGTATATCCTTATTCCTTATATAAATAGAAATAATAGGGCTTCCAAGATCTCCATATTTGGGTAGTAGGAGTTTTCCTGCTAATAAATTATCAAGTTTCCCGTCTACTTGAATAGTCTTGGGGTACTGCTTGTTTATTCTAGGTTGTTTAAAACATAATAGTTTGATTAACTTGTTCAACTCTAAAATATCCTTAATTACTTATAACAATGGTATTTCAATATTAAATCTTCTTAGTTCTTGCACCAATTTAGATTCCTTAAGTTCTATGGTTTCTTTAAGTCTTTCTAGAAATGGAATCTCAGTAGAATTTCTTTCTAGTTCCTTATCTTTTTCTTTGTCATCTTCCTTAAGTGTAACTGTGCTAGGGATTTAGCTTCTTCTGTCATCTCAGTGATTATTACAGGTGGATTGCTAACTATTTTTCCAGATCTGGTTTTAATGTTTTTACAATCCATTGTATTAAAATCAACTAATTTTTTTGGTTCTATTTTGTATACATGAGTTGTTTGTTTGTTTCTTGGGTTTGCTACTAGTTGTGCTGGCATTTGTGTTTAGACTATGTTTTCAACCTATGGATTTTGTGCTGGAGGTCCCATTATGGCTTGTTAGTTCTGATTTGGATATGTTTTCCCTTGCACATAATTATTAGGGCCCCATCTAGGTTGTGGCCAAGCATAAGGATTTCCTTGACCAGCCCAAGGTTATTGATGTCCTTGAGTATACCAAGATTGACTTTCCCAATCCTAAGGATGCCATGTGGGTTGAGGGGCCCAAGGTGGCTATCCCCAACTTTGTGGTACTGTTAGAGCTGTCCATGGCATCATCCAGGGATTAGGACCTGGTCTTGGCATAAATTGTCCTTGGTTAGGTTGTCTCTGAACAAAATGTAATTCTTCTATGGTGGATGATGTATTGGTTTGTTTGAGCTAATTTTTAATGAGTGGAAGAAGAGAACAAGCGTGAATATCATGTTCTTTAGATTCATAGATAAGACATACTTCTATTTTATGCAAAGGACATTCCCTTATTGCATGCTTCTTCCTACATCTAGGACAATACATGGCTAATGGTTCAAGTTGGGCATTTGTTTTAGCTTGCAATCCATCCATAGTGGAGGTTAATTGAACTAATATGTCTATTTTAAAGTTTTCCAATTCATCAATCAATTTTTTAATATCTGGATTTAAATTTTTAACCATTTTCCCTTTTTCTAGGTCCACCCCTTGTCCTTGAATAGTTTCTACAAATTTCTATGATTTCATCCATTCTTAATTGAGCAATGTTTCCTCCACCAATTAAATCAAGGGTTTTCCTAGATTCATCATCCAGACCTTTGAGAAAAATGGTTTTACTTAAATATTTTTAAAGTAAAAATCCACATATTTTACTCATAAAGAGGAATCTGTCCAAATAATCTTCCATATTTTCATCTTCTTCCTATTTGATTTTGAAAAATTCTTCCTTTCAATTTCTTCCTCTACAATAATCTTGATATTTGTCTAGGAAGACAGTTTCCATTTGTTCCCAATTGGTAATAGAATTAGATGTTAATCCCATAAACCATCTCATTGTTGCATTCTTTAGGGTAGATGGAAACAACTTCAATTTTTGATTATCTGTCTTGTAATCATAAGTCTGACATAGTACTTTAAACTCAAACAGATATTAGTCAGGATCCTCAGATGACATTCCTCTAAATGTGGGCAAGTGTGCAGGTGAAATGTTTTTCATAGTGGTTTCATCATCCTCGATCTAAATGGGATAGGTAAAGGTTCTCTCAGATTCTCTTCCATCTTCTCATGCCATATCTCTAGTATTTTCTAGTCCCTTCTCCCAGTCAATGTGGTATGTGATCTGTTTTAGGAATAGTGAAAAGTTAGGAGTAGGAGGTTGACTACTCAATTGAGAATCAAAACTTTCCCTCAATGGATCTTGAGAAATAATCCTCCTCCCTAAGGTTCTACTTGGTTCTGGTGACTGATCCAAAAATTTCAAAAAATGACAATTTTGCTTCTTGTCTTGTAGGAGATAATGGTGCCTCCAATTCTTGCTCAACGTCCTTTCTTAAACTAGAGGATGATGGAAATTCTTGTTCAGATATTTTGGAGAGAAATCTACCCTTGGAGTCTCGTGGTCTACTCATAAATTATGGAAAATTTATTTAATTACTAAATGAATGATTGTTGCTCTTGTTGACATGTAATTAGAAAATTCCAACTAGTGAGTCCCCGGCAACGGTGCCAAAATGGATGGGTGTCGTTATTCCCTTCATTTAATCAACTTTCTGTTGATGTCGTATTTAACTAGGGCTGTGTCTAAAGCTATATGCAATAAGAAGAATCGTAGTGATTTAGTAATTGATTGTAGGTATTTGTATTTTTTATTTTTGTTTTGGGAGATTTTTAATGTCTTAAGGACTTCTTGGTTAAAACCTTATTGGAATCAAACTATGTGAATTTGCCAGAAGTAGACACACGTTGCAGAAATGAAATAGATTACTAGAAATAAACACACTTTGGTAGAATAAAATAGATTGCTAGAAATAAACACACTTTTGCAGAATGAAATAGATTGCTAGAAATAAACACACTTTTTCAGAATGAAATAAATTGCTAGAAATAAACACACTTTTGCAGAATGAAATAGATTGCTGAAAAATGATTGCAAAGAAATGAGAATTTAATCTAAAACACATGCAGAAAAAATTTATATCAAATTTTAACTTTAAGGAGTTGGAAGCATTTATAAATTTAACAGAGTTACCTATTTGCTTTTGTGAATAAAATATAAATGCCGACCAAAAATGAAGATCCTGGTTCTTTGGAGGAGTGGGCCCTTGCTCCGCCTAAAAACAAGATTGAACAATTTAATTTGGTTTCAAAATAGAAATGGCTATTTCATTGATAAAATATTCTATATTAAAAAATGTACTAATCTATCCTTTTCTCTCTATTCTTTAATGATTTTTTATTTCTTCCTAAATTCCCAGGTCTGTATATATAGATGCTTTGATGGCTGTAACTGTTTCATAGATATGATGGAACTAAATCGTACCCAGAATAGATGCTAAATCAAGACATGGTTGGATGTCCAGCTGTGTGATAAATGTCTTGGATCTGTAAGTATAGAAATCGAGAATCTACTCCTGATTTAATGGGATCATTGACATGACAGATCGTCGACCATTTGGAATAGATCCTTATCAGTTCCATATCTAGCCGTGAAAGTTCCAGAGCTTATCTACAAGAGTATTAGAGCTAATTTAGATAATTTTGGAGCTTAAATATATATTTGAAAAGCTAATTCCAAAAATACGACAACTTGAAATAGTATGGTGGAGTTCTAGAACTAAGCTAAATTGATTCCAATACTTTCAAAAACATGAAATCCACTTCATATTTGTTCTTTAGCCTAATGATGGCCTGTTTTATTGCAAAACTTGAATTTTCCAACACACTTGTTAGGAATTATAGGTTTTTTTAAATGTTAGAATCACAATCAACAAAAGATGGATAATTACATCCTAACTCATCTTAGATCAAAATAAAAGTTACAAAATGCAATCAAACTTAATAAAAAGAGAGAGTAAGATGAGGTCATTTATTATACATTTATCAGGCATATCTTAGCCTCATCACTCATCAATAAAAGAGTCATCAAGTTTAATTCAACTAATCAAAATCAAGGTACCAATCAGGGAAATGACTAACATCAACATCCCATTCAAGAGCCAACATTACAACCGGCATAGGGAAATAACCAAGAAAGATCGAATCAAATCAACCATAATAGAAATGTTGTGAGAAATGGAGTAACCAAATTCTATCATATACAAATAATGCAAACATCATCTATACCACCTTTTTAGCTTACTCCTACCCATCAACCTCTTGTTATGGTCCTGGTGGGGGCAGATTTCACTAATGCCTCGAGGTTTTGGTGTAGTGGTTCGTTACATGTGGTATCAAAGCCTCCACCCAGGTTCAAGTCACAGAGCATGTGGCTATGCTAGCATAGAAGTGTTCATCCGAGGCTCGTACACAAGGAATCTTGGTGGTATGGGTGCAAATCCAACCCAGAGTTTGGGTTTCAAAAGTGTGGTGGGATGTTATGGTCCTGGTGGGTAGACTTCACTAACGCCTCAAGGTTTTGGTGTAGCGGTTCATTACACCTATCCAATAAATACCACACGCATAACAAATAAGACCTGCACAAAAAATACAATAGCCTTTACCATTGCAAACCCTTCCTCTTAGGAGAATCATTCCTGCACATCATATCTTTAGTGACCTAGGAGAACCTATTGATTCTATATTTCATAAGCTTGCTACCGCTTAGATGATTAGTTGGCATATACCAAAGCATTATCTACAAGGCATTCCTTATCCTGATTGGTATTGTAAAAATGAATTCTGTGACTATCATTGGGTTAATGGGTATAATCTACGAAGATGTGTCCAAATCAAGCATTTAATTGAGAATATGTTGGAGAATAGAGATATAACATTAGATAATGATGATTTTGATTCCAATCAAACTCTTGGGATTTATCAAAACCCCATTTCCTGACATAATAATCAACAACAACAAAATAATTAGCAACAAGAATAACAATAGCTAGTGCAACAACAAAATCAATAGTTTCAAAATCAAAAGTTGAACTAGTAAAATCAACAAAATAAATAGTAGAATTCATAATGATAGAACAATGGACAAAACCAAAGTCAGAATGGTAACAACCAATAAACCTACCATGCATTTGCACATGACTACAATAGGGTTGTAGGTCATATTGTAGGGAGTAGTGTTAATACCACCTCCTTTAATCTTAGACCAAGCACTAATCAACCTAGACCATTGCTAAACAACAATATATCAAACAAATTACATGGATAATATTTATTTGACATGGGAATGCATACAAGTAAACCAAAAAACTAGGACTACCCATTTTGGACCTTATATTGATAACTCATCCTTGCCACATGACCACATGGGAGTGCATCGATAACCAAGATTTGTCATGTCTGGTCCCATACTATTCCAAACATTGGTTAGCAATAATGGTTTGGTATTTAATCCTGATTATGTAATCATAACTCAGAGGTTGAAGATTAATAACTAAAGCCCACAACCATCTGCCCCTTTGCCTATGATTCAACCAACTGTTTAGCCTCAAATTAAACCATTCACTACTGACCAAGACAAGAAGTTTGATATTATGGAATAATTATAGAAGATACTAATACAAATTTATATTTTATATTTACTGTGAATGCCAATAATCCACAAAAACATATTTAATGAGTTTTTGACTCAATCCACTATTTCTAGTGACATATCCCTTGATAAATTTCAAGCTTTGGTTGGACACCTAGCTCCAACCCAACAAGTCACATTCAACCAAAGTGATTTGTCTTCCCTTGGCTCACTCCATAATAATACATTATACATATAAGTTTATATAAGATGACATAAAGTGAAATGTTTCCTTATAAACAATGGTTCTAACCTCAACATAGTGTCTCTAAAGCTCATCAAGCTTATTGGGTACACAATGGCAGATCTCCAACCAGAAACAATCACCATCAAAGCTTATGATAATCAGGAAAAAGAATCACAAGGCACCCTTAGTTTGCCAATTATCATTGGGCCTTTGACCCATGAGACACTTTGCCATGTGCTTGATCTTGAGTTATCATAAAATATGCTTCTAGGAAGTCCTTAGTTACATGAGATTCATGCATTCCTATCAATGCTACACCAATGTATCAAGTTTTCCCACTCATGGATGGAAGTGAATATTCCAGGAGATTTACACCCATATGAACACTACAAGCATCTTGAGACCAAATTTCAAAGTTATAATCATTAGTATGGCATGAATCCAAGTTCCAAGTAAGATAAAGGAAAGGCTATACTTATTGATCCTTCACCAAATAATTGTATATATCCTAATAGCTTGGATTCTCTTTCCCACATGCCACCTCCTGAAGCTTCTAATCATTTCACCATTTCAGATAATGGATCAGGAGAGTATGTGACCCATGATACATTTCATATTGACAATTTTCCTTAGAATTTTAAAACCTTTGGTCGACCTAAAGTCACCCCACATATGCATTGTCAAAAAAAGAACAAAGATAAGGGACTTATCACATTTTCACCAACATCTAGCCTAGAACCTGACCCTCTTGAAGGGGATAAATCATTGTTATACAATGACAACCAAGTTGATTGTTATAAAAATGCAAAGTATCCTATTCCCAATAGGATCATGGAGTGTCACAATTATGAAGGAAGAGGCCTCAGATCGAATCAGTAAGGAACTATTGAGCTAATTTCCATGACTAAGTATGAAATACCTTATGAAATTGGATTTAAACTACCTGGGGGTGACCCCATATGTCTTATCCAAACTCCATCACCAATGACTAGTGATGATGATGTCGATAATGAAGTAGAGTCTGATCATTGCCTCACCTTTGATGACCTATCTGAAACCAACCTATTTAATAACAATGCCATTTTTACCCTTACCCTGACCATTCATCACAATCCATTGCCATTATATTATCCTTAACTGATAGATTGGGACCAACAAGAATCTAGTCTGTCAATTGATGAGTTTCAGATTGATGAGGCATTCTGTGAATTTTTAGGCCTTAGAGACAATGTTTCATTGGGAGATCACAAATCAAGATTCTCAATCACATTGGATCCTACAACTTATTTTGGAGAGTGAGTGAACACCCTTAGTAAAAAACAAATAAGTAAAACATTGAGGTCCCAAAGTGAAAAATTCTTTGAGATACTTTTTGACTAGGGAGAAAAGTAAATATAAAGGCTAGTCTAGTGGTGAAAACTTGTTTTAGGTGATGTTAGATGGGGGTGTTCTTTTTTCTTCAAATTTAGACCAGGAGACCACCAATGATGAACTTGCTTGTGGAGCTGAGTTCAACTTTGAGAAAAAAACAAGTATTTGATCAAATTCTTCAAGAAATTTTGACTATTTTTATCATATGGCCATATCTCCCATTAGGGGACTCAGATTCATCATGCCTAGGAGAAGTTAAAGAGCAAGTCTTAATAGAGGACCTTGACATAATTCAATAGTTCAAGTCATTGCCTACTATCCTAGAAGACAGTTTGACCCTTCTATTTGAAGATACAACAGAGGTAAATATCAGGACTCCATCAAACTTAAAGTGGATAAAATTAGGATCATCCCTCACTAAAGAAGAATGTGACGTCTTTGCAGCTCTATTGAGAGAATTTTTAGATATCTTTGCATGGGCCTATTTTGACATGCCAGGTTTAGACCCTGCTTTGGTTCTGCACCACCTTGTGGTTAATCTTGACACCAAATTGGTAAAATAAAAGTTATGTAAGATGCATCCTCACATTATTGTATTGGTAAATAAAGAGTTGAAAAAACTCTTAGAATTAGGATGTATCTTATCCATTGACTACTTAGAATGGATATCTAATGTGGTACTCGTTAGTAAAAAGCCTAAATGGATCAAAATTTATACTGATTTTTTGAGACATCAACAAAGCTTATCCTAAAGATGATTTTCACTTGCCTAATATCAACATGATCATCAAATCCATGATAGGTTATGAAATGATTTCATTTATGGATGGCTTTTCAGGATATAAATAGATCAAAAGAACACCAAAATACCAACATAAAACAACGTTCACCACTCCATGGGGAATTTTTTTTATCAAGTAATGCAATTTGGACTTAAGAATGTTGGATCTACATATTAAAGGGCCATGACCATCATATTTCATGATATGATGCATGATAATATTGAAGACTGTGTTGAAGACATATTAGGAAAATCTAAAACTAGAGCTGACCATCCAACAATGTTGTGTAAGATATTAGAAAGATTACGAGACTACAAAGTTAGACTCCATCCAAAGAAATGTGTGTTTGATATAACTTTAAGAAAACTACTTAGCTTCATCGTGTCTCATAGAGGTATTGAAGTTGATCTAGCTAAAGTACATGCTATAATTGAGATGTCACCACCAACCAATTTAAAGCAAATCTATAGTTTACAGTGTAAGATCCAATCAATTCGATGCTTCATCTCTCAGTTAGCAAAAAAGTGCCATTCATTTACACACCTTTTGAATAAGGGAATTGCATTTCACTGAGATGATAACTGCCAAATAGCTTTTTGAAAACTCAAAGACTATCTTGTTAATCTACCTATTTTATTACCTCATATGCTAGGAAAGCCATTCTTGTTATACCTATCAATGACCGACCATGATTTGGGTGCACTCTTAGCTCAACATGATGATAATGGAAAAGAGCATGTTGTATACTACCTAAGCCATACCTTGGTTAGATATGAACATAAATATGCACCTATTGAAAAAACTTGTCTAGCCATCACCTTTGCAACTCAAAAATTGTGCCATTACATGTTGAATAATAAGACTATGGTCATTACAAAAGTAGATCCGCTCAAGTTTCTAGTATCTAAAACAACTTTGCAAGGTAGAATGGCTAAATAGATCATGCTTCTTAGTGAGTTTGACATAGAGTATGTCAATCAGAAGACAATCAAGGGACAAGTTCTTGTAGATCAAGTTGCTAAAGCACCTCTCATAGACACACAACCACTCACATTTCAATTTTATGATGAATTCATCATGACTGTCATTGGCACACCCCTTGAAGAGCAACCTTAGAAACTATATTTTGATGGTTCATTAATGACAAATGAATCAGGGGTAGGACTATTGTTTATTACACCACAAGGGCGATTTAATCCCTAAATCATTCAGAATCAACTCTCCTTGTACAAACACCATGGCCAAGTATGAAGAAGTTATTATAGGATTTTGACAAGTCGTGCATTAGAACATATCTCATCTCCAAGTTTATGGTGATTATTAGTTAATCATCAATTAGGTCATGGATAATTTTTAGACCAAAGATGACAAGTTGTTTCCATATAAAGCCATGGTCAATACTCTTAAACAACAAATTTCCAACATTCAATTTGAACACATACCAAGGGCTAGTAATAGAACTATAGATGCCATAGATACTATTGGCTCTCTGATTCAACAAATAGATAAAGCTAGAGAGTATCCATTCCTTGTCAAGAATTTGTCAGCACTGGTTCATGAACCTTCAACCATTGCTATGATTTGTGATATTGTTGGTCCTAATTCTATCTGGTACTTAGACCTTTAAAACTACCTTCATGACCAAGTTCTACCACCTAACTTATCTCAAAAACAAACCAAATCCTTCATTCATCATTCCACTCGTTATACACTTCTTGGATCCACCATTTACCATCATAGTTTTGATGGAACTCTGCTTCATTGTTTAACTTTGGTAGAGTCTACAGTAGCATTAAGAGAAGTTTATGAAGGAGTATATGGAGCTCATTCTAGTGGGGTAGTCCTATCTAAAAATATCTTATGTACTGGTTATTATTGGCCCACGATGGATGCAGATGCTATTGTATATGTAAAAAAGTGTGATAAATGTCAATGATATGTTAATCTAATTCATGCCCTAGCAAAAACTCTAAAATAGATGTTGACAGCATGGCCATGTTATACATGGGGACTTGACCTCATTGGGAAGATCAACTCCACTTCATTTGATGGCCATAAACATATCCTTACAACCACTGAATATTTCACTAAGTGGGTTGAAGCTATACCCCTCATGTACGTGACTAGAACGTAAATTTACAAATTCATTTTCAACCATCTCATTTGTCGCTATGGTATCCCCTCTGACATTATATCTAATAATGGAGGATCATTCAAGAATAAGGATGTAGACTAGAGATGTATTGAATATAACATCACACAACATTTTTATACAACATATTACCCTAAAGGTAACAACCAAACTGAGGCATCCAACAAAACTATTATCAATATTCTTAAAAATATTGTCAATGATGCTGGTCATGATTGGCACTTGTAGATATTCCTTGCACTTTGGGCATATTATACCAATCATTGTACTCCTATAGGAGCCACTCCATACTCACTTGTTTATGGTATCGAAGCCATCCTTCCCATTGAGGTCAAATTGCCTTTACTATGTATCTCTTTAAAGTATGTCCTAGATGATCATGACTATCGAGTAGCTCACCTACAAGAGCTAGACCTACTTGATGAGAAACACATAGCTGTGCTCAATAATCTTCAAACATATCAGAACTGAATCAAAGGCCACTATAATCAACATGTTAAGTATATAACATTTTAACTTGGTGATCTTGTTCTTAAAGAAAACCAAAAGAATACCACTACTGAGAATAAGCATAAAGGGAAATTTAAATCAAAATGGATAGGGCCTTTCATCATTATTGTATATTATGGATCAAGAGCATAGAAGCTTGCCATACGAGATGGAGATGAACTTCCTATGCTGATGAATATTATTCATCTCAAGTGGTACTATGCTTGAATGCTAAGGTGTATTGTCTATAAGGATAATTTTAGTTATGCCATTTTATTACTATTTTTCTCTGTACAAATACCATCTTTATCAATCCTCTTCACTGTATCCATTTTACCATTCCATTCTATTGACCTAGTGTGTTCTAAAGCCTAACCTGTTTGACCTTAGTTTTTCCTATTTGTTACATAGTTTCAACATCGAGGTATCTAATCAGTTTCATCAATTATTTCAAGTTCTTCAGATAGAGATTGTATTTTAGGATATTGTGATAGAAGTTTTGGTAGTTGTATCCTTTGTTTGTTATTACTTTCTTACCACTAGTCTTGCTACTAATTATAAGCACCTTTGAGAAAATTAGTACCATTGGTCTATGCCATTGTGTCCTAGTTATAACCTCCTATGAGAAACTAGGGGAAACACTAAGCCTTGATGTACCAACTTGCCACTTCCTATGTCATACTTTGCCTTTCTACCAACTATGCTTGTTTTGTTTGAATTGACTGCTACACTAGTCAAATTACTCTACTGTAAGTGCATAACTATAGTGACTTGAGGTCCTACTCTGGGACTATGTAGGTAGTGATCAAGACTTGTTGAGGTCATCTCAGTCACCTTAAGCCACACTCTCACCATTTTGTGATCAACCTAAGCCACACCCTCATCATTTTGTGAGCAACCTAAGCCACACTCTCACCATTTTGTGAGAAACCTTAGGCATGCTCTCGCTATTTTATGAGTAACCTTAGTTTAAATACTCTCACTATTTTGTGATCTTGAACCATTTAGTGTCTCGTCATTCTCAATTGAGTTGAGATACTCCAAAACAATTCTAAAAATATTTAAAAAAATATTAGAAAATAATAAAAACATTGACCACTTCTTTGCCTTAAGGATTCTAGGAACCCTTACTAAGTTATAAACAAAACACTTGTCATTTAGTTTCCACATCCTTTTTGGCCTTTTCTCTCACGCACTAGTCATTTTTCAAGACCCTTCCTATTCTTTTATTACATACATTATATTTATTTTTCTCAATTATCACATTCTTCCCATTTATTAGGAGAACTACATTTGGCTTGAAGTTTTTTATTGGATATTACATCCATAGAACTATGTAGGCAACATCCACTTGCCTAGTGCATATGGAGATAGCTCAACCACCCCCTTCCTTTTCTTCTATTCCCCCATTTTGTTCGTTTGTTAAGTTATCACCTATTTTCTAGGGGCAATGTTCATAGGGTTTCTATTGCATTGTTTATTTGTTTGTCTACTTGTTTGTTTGCTTTCAGCACTGTTGCCTTGATTTAGTTTATGTGTGTTCATTGGGTGATTACTTGCCCACACTTATACTCGAATCCATCTATATTCATATGTTTACATTGTCATCATGGTTTCTATCATTGGTGTATTATTTTTTTATTGAGAATTGGATTATGGGAGTCAGTCTTTATATATATTTTGGCCAAGTCCTCATGATGTTATACCATGATGCCAACCGACATGTGTTATAAGAAACTTAAGATTCAAAAAGTCTATTCGACAATGGAAACATCTCTTCAACATAGACATCTTGATTCTATCTTAATCATATCCCGAATAGAGTAATTAAACACAAAATAATTTTAGCCTTTATTAGTTCAGATGAGCATCTCCCTACTAGTAGGTTGTTCTAATTCATCATTACCCTCTATGTTTAGTTATCATCCTCCTCGACCAAGTTTATCATGTTTTCCATAATCGAGGTCCAATGATTATAACCACCTATGGGTAAATCATTGCACACCATCCCACCTACATTTCTCAATGATAATAACCACCTTTGGGCAAATCATTGTTTTGTCACCACTTTATTTTTTCTTCTTATACAGGGCATGCTATTATCTTGTTTGTCTATCCTAATTGGGGAAGCTCCATCTTCTCAATGATTATAACTAACTTTGGGCAAATTATTGTGTTATCATACCACATTGCCACTATCGAGGTACAATGCTTATAACCACCTTTGGGCAAACTATTGTGCACCATCCCACTTACATTCTCAATGATTTTGACTACCTTTTTAGTATCATTGTCTTTTTATCTCATCATCTTTATTTTCTTTGGTCCCCTTATTTTGCTTCTTTCTTTTTGAGGGACCATTTACCAACCTACTTGTGCCAACTGTTCCCTCGAGGGGGCATCATAAAATTAGTTTATTGTCGTTACAGTTGTAGGTATACATGACCTTTTCATTATTTGAGAAGACATTACTATGCTTATATCTTGCAATGCCTTCCCAAATAAGGGCAAACTGTAGACACCTAAAACTAGCCATCGATAACCTCCAACCAGACTTTTGACCACTTTCCATCCAAAATGCATAATTTAGCCTAAAAATATTAAAATATGCCAAATGATGTGAAACTGACATATTCAAGTGTCAATTTTTGCTAGGGTATCCCTCAATAGGGTAATGCAATTTATGGGCTAGCTAACTTTGATCAGATCATTCTGAGTCAAAATGCCAATTTTGCATCTAGGTGCTCTGGATTGCTCTTTCCTATCAAATATCTTGCACAAGATATGTGCCTTCATTATTTTTATTGGTAACATCCTAAATGGGATAACGGATCCAATGCATCTGACATCAAATTTTAATTCTAATCTAGTCAAATTTTGGACCAATAACAAGGCATTCTAATCAATTTGAGTAATTTGTGCACAAAGTGCTTAATCATGCTTAAAAGCTAATCAACCCAAATCAAGGCCTAATTAAGAATTCCATGAAAACTTATTTTTGGAAATGGATATTAAATAACTACATCATTAGGTGACCTCATTCTTGGAAAGACGTCCCTAGGCCATAAATACCACAAATATCAGGATTCATGCCTCCCATGCCTCATCAATGCCTTCCATGATGCCATCCATGCCTCTTAATTGCTCCTCTATCCCAAATATTTTTGATCCTATTTATCAATTTTAATTGCATACTTGGATTAATCCTTAGCCACACATCTCATTCCTGAGATGGATGATTCAAGTTGATCCTAGGCATTCTCAAAAATCTATAAATAGAGAGGCTATGAACATCATTTCTAAGCTATTTTGGTGCAAAGTTATAATTAAAAAATGATTCCAAAAGCTATTGTAATTAGTGTTACCATGCCAAATTTATTTCAAGCCAAGCCAAGACATAAGCTAAAGGTGCCAAAGAGATATGGAGGTAGCCAAGCTTCCATTGCGAAGGACTTTATGAGCACAAGCCGAGCAAGCCACTACAACAAGCATTTTGGAGCATCCAAAAAAGGTAAAAGAGAGTTTATTTTGCATTTTAGTTATGTGTTTTATTCATGTTTATTAAATAAGCTCTCCCTATTGTCTAGTCTTAGAGATATTATGCTATTTAGTGTGTTTCTTTCATTTTGAAAAAACACCATAATAACCATCCTCTCTTGAGTCAAATTCCTAGGTTCACGTTAACCAGGTGACAAATGCCACAAAGTGGAGGGTCATAGTGACCCCCTACTATTTCCAAAATTTGAGCTTCCAACTCTTTTTCCCTTGCTTATACTAACCAAAAATTGAAATACCTTCTAGAGCTACCAAGGAGAGTTATGGGGAAAATGAGTCAATTTTCACCTTGTTGAGTTTTAAACCTCCTCAAATATATGGATTTGTATCTATACATACTGAAGGAATATATAGGAGTGTTTTTAAGTGATCTTATCTTTGCAACCTATACAAAATTATTGAAAACCACCCTTTTTTGCTTGAGAACTATCATTATCTACATAGAACCTAACTAAATGAATCAACAAGTATTATTTGAGCTCCCTCTCAGCTATACAAACATGGGATGATGTGTTAACCACTCCCTTTCTTTGAAAACTTGCCACCTTCTTACCATATTCTCTTTTTAGACATTACAAATGATCAAATAAGCATGTCAAAGTGAGTTGCGATGTTAGAAATGAATCTTGAATTAATTTAATATACTTGTACAGACCATGGGACACATTAAATGACTCTAATTTGGACTACATGACATGACAAATCTCTCTCAACCTTTGACTCTCTTTGAACCCCTTTGACCAAGACACACTATGACTAGACAAGCATAACATTAACAAGACACTTACCTTAAACTTGTCAAAAATACCTTAAAAAATGATAACCATGTCTTATGAAGGATTTTCAAGCTTGAAAACTAAGGTGAAGGATTGACAAGTCAAGTTTTTTGTTAAACTGGTCTATGGTAGCCAAAATTTGGCTAACATCTTTACTGACCTCTTGGGAATGCATGCTTGATATGCTTATAGAATAGTGGATTAATATATTAATTTGGATATGGAGTCATTACTACAACCTAACTTGAGGTAAACTAAAAAATAATACTTGACAACAACTTTGAAACCAACTAAATTTGACAAACACAAAACAAAACACCACACCACACATGTATCATCAGACACTTGGAGGAACAAACAACACAAACTAAATAAGATGCACCCATATGCTTGAATCAATTAGGGAACACAAATACCTACTTTGATATGCACAAAGTTGTAAAAATAAGGTCAATAGCATGGCTTCAAGTGTATCCCATTGACTGGGATACTCAACTCCTCTTCATCGAGTCTTGCAAGCTAAAAGGCATTCTGTTCTTTCCAAGTAATGATAATATAGGGTCCACTCCACAATTCATAAAATTTAGTGTGCTTATGAATATTATATCTATTATCATCCCAATTTAAGACAAGATCTCCTTCTTGATATGTTCTTGAGATAGCTCTTTTGTCAATGTTTTTATTCACTTGCGCTTGGTGACATTCCATGGTGTACATAACATGATTTATTGCTTCCTCTAAGGCCATTATTTCTACCAATATTATCTCCCTAAGGTTATTCTCCATTATCTTAATCTGATATGCCAACTCAAGAGCTGACAACTCAAGTGAAATGGGAAGCTTAGCATCTCTCCCATAGACAAGCATATAGGGTGAGTTACCAATGACAATCTTTGGGGTGATTCTATCAGTCTATAGGGATTTCTTAAATCTAGTGTTCCAATACCTTTGATTATCTTCTATTGTCCTCTTTATAATTCTGATCAAATTCTTATTATTGGACTTAACTATCCCATTGCCTTGTGGGTAGTAAATAGAAGTAATCAAGTAGATACCATATTAGATATCCCATTCCATTATTATTACACCACTGAAAGCCATGGAATTATCAAAAATTATTGTTTTAGGCACCCCAAAAATTATCACTAAGATCTCATAGAAGTTAATAACTGAAGTTCCATTAGCCTCTTTAAGGGCCACTACCTCTACCCACCTTGTGAAATATTTAGTAGATGTAAGAACCCATTTATGGCCTCCATTAGATGGAGGATTGATCATTCTAATGAATTCAAGTCCCCACTATGCTAGATGGAGGATTGATCCTTCTAATGAAGTCAAGTCCCCACTACAAGAACCCCTTTGTAAAGCTTTCTTATGTTTGGGCAATGACAAAGTTAATATGACACTCACTCTATCAGTGTCTATAGCAAGCCCATATTTATAAATAATATAACCAAGTAATTTACCTTCATGAATAGAAAAAACACAATTATTAGGATTGAGAGAAATTCCATATTGCCTACACATTTCAAATATTTGCCTTAGATGATTCAAGTGGTCACTAGCATCTTTAGATAAAACAGTTATGTCATCAAGGTATATTAGTACCATCTCATTTATCAAACCTTGGAAAGCCATATCCATGGCCCTTTAGAATGTGTCACTTGCATTGGACAACCTAAATGGCATTATTTTATAAGTATATATGCCCCATTTAGTAGTGAAGGTTGTCTTATATTGATCTTATTCTTTTACCAACACTTGATTGTAACCTGAATATCCATCCAAAAGTGAGAAACCTTGAGAATCTATCACTAATTAAAGGATTTTCTCCAGTAAAGGTAGGGGATAGTGATCCTTTAATGACACCCTATTCAATTCTCTAAAATCCAAACATACCTTGATCTCACCCCTCTTATTTATCATAGGAACTAAGTTAGCAACCCATGAAGAGTGTTTGATAGTAAAGATAATTCTTGACTCTATCAACTTGGTGAGTTTTTTTCTCATTAGGACCTCCACTTTAGGATTGATAGGCCTTTACCTTTGCCTTACATGATTAGAATTGGGATAAATTTATATATTGTGTTGAGCCAATGAGGAATCAAACCCCCTGAGATTATTTTACTCCCAAGCAAAGACATCAAAAAATTATCTACATAAATCAATAAATGCAACCTTATCTTTTAGAGTACATACCTTTCCAAGCTTTAGGAGTTTATCTTTGAAGATATCCACTTTCACATGATGTTCCTCTTTTTTAGACATGCTTACATTATCTCTCCTCATTTGATCAATTTCATTGAATATACCTTTAGGATAACCAACCCTTTAGAAAGTTTATTAGACCTTAATTGCACAATTTGGTCCCCATATTAGTGCTGCAACTTGTCCTAGATTTTACAAGAAAATTCAGCCTCATGTTAGATAAAACATTTTATTTATTTATCACTTTCAAACACTTTCCAATTAACATCATTGTCTGGTATTGAAGTCCTTACAACTACCATGATGTGTGGCTGAGTTTTTGGATTCTTGACATCATTGGGGATGTCAAATTATGCTCCAATTGATTCCAACCTATCAATATGCTGATTCTCTTCACTTGGGACTGATTTAATGTCCAAATCTTTAAAATACTCAATAATATACCACACTCTATTCTTGTAGGACTACAATAATGTGTTCTTAGATGCACTTTTCTCTCTTACTTGGTGTACAACTAGTTCACTATCAATAATGGCTTGTAATTGTTTGACTCCTTTCTTCCTTTCCCATTGAATCCCATGTATAAGAGCTTCATATTCACCTACATTTCAAGAACAACTAAAATGAAATCTAATGATTGAATAATAACTTTACTTTGATGGAAAAATAAGCATAATACTTGCACCTAGTCCATTCTTGATTATTGAGCCATCAAAAAATAATTTACACAAACCATCACTATCATCATTAGGATTAGAGAGGGAGGGTATGTCTGTACCTTCTTCATGTAAATAATAGACCCCAAGACCAACCTATTCAACACCTATATATTGGTCAAATTCATGGTTTTCTATCCCCCATTCATCAAGGAAGAGATCTGAAATGTCTTCAAGAGGAACAATTGGCTCTTGGTCATTAGGCTGATCATCCTCATCAATAATATCACAATTGATGTTAGTAACATTTGGTTTATATGGTTCAATATAAAACCTTGAGATAGCTTTTAATTTTATGGTAACTTTGGTGCCATATCTTGTCTTAAAAGACATGTACAAATATTTTCTATGAATTCCCTTGACAAGCAAAGGATAAAGTATGATGACAAGTCAACAACAACCACATCTTGAGAAATGGATAAATTAAGACAAGCACGAAGAGTTAAATTCAAACCCTTGATAACACCAACTGTCTTAGTGGTTGATCCATCTAGTTGTAACATACCTTTAGTAATAGGTTCATATTTGAGGCCTAGCTTATCTATTATTTGCTTTGGCATGACTGAGCTTCTAACCCCAATGTCTATCATATAATTATACACCAAACAATCACCAATGATCAATGAAACATAAAAGGGAGGAGGATTGTTCACTTTACCTTGTTATGACTCACTAGGCTTGGATGTATTTTTGAACACACCAATATCCTTTTTTATTGCTCTTGATGATGAGATGAGCTTAGATATATCCTTTTAAAACATATCAATTTACCCAATAATAGACAAAGTGTCCCACATAGGTATACTTACATGAATATTTTTCATTTGATCCACTATATTGAGAGAAGAAACACCAATCTTTGGCTATCATCTAGGAGTTATGACATCAGTTTGGGCCTGCTTGTTCTGGTATATAAGGGTACTCTTATCATTCTAATTTATTTGATATTCTTGAGCTTTAAGAGGTACATTAGGCTCTTTTATCCCTTGAGTCATATAGGGAATTACATCTAAACCTTTTTCACTCTCTTATGCTTCTTCAATAGCCCTTATTTTAGACCTAGTGTTGGCTGCAGTAGAACTATCGAACACCTTATTTGAGCTACCCACTTGATTCACTGCATAATAATCATCTTCTTGAAATGTTACAAATGTAGCACTTGGCTGACCTTGCTCTCCAACAACCATAACATGATTTGAAACTTCATCTTGTGTTATAGAAGGATAAATTCTATCTTGCGCCACACAAGCTTGATTCAACCCTCCATCTTGATTAATGGATCAATCATGAGATTTATTACATTGAGAAGACTATTATTACTCCTGAATTGGATTTTTTTGAGTGGGTACCAAATATCTTGAAGTGGAGGCTGCATTTGGGTTAAAACTTGTGTATGGTCTAGCATTAATGATATGACCTTATCCTTGAGCATTTCCTTAAAAAGGTGGGATATTTGATTGATAGGGATAATGAGCTCGGTATGGATTTTGGTAAGGCCTGTGATATTTATTTTGTTAACTCTTCATTATGATGAATTTGTTTACGAGAGTCTTAAGTATCCCTTCCACATCATTTAGCTTGTTTACTTGACTAGGGGTAGCCAACTCATGACCGATTATGGTAGGAATAGGACCAAGAGTTGAGTATGGGGATGAATGTCTAGAAAAAAAGGCATATGGGGTATTTGAGTAAGCTTTCTATCTTGGATTAGTTTTCTCTCAGCTCTAATAAAAATTTCAAATACATCTGGTAAGGTATCCCCCCCATAGAATGAATCATAACCATTATATCACTCTTCAAAACCCTCAAGTAATATAGGAATGCATATTTTGGAGTGGGTATTACAATAATTGGGATCCTATCCCATGTATTTTAGAGCCTAGCTTTGAAATCTCACATGAATTATTGAGGGGCTATCTTTATGGTGGTCAATTACTCGGCCAATGGTCAATCTTATCTTCAAATATCCTACTCAATTTCCCTCCCAATTCATCCCATGAGTCAATGGAATTAGGGGATAAAGTTATATAACAATATAAACCCTTGCCTTTAAAACTTATTTCCAATTACTTTATTTCCACATTTTCTTGTCTTATGTTATGGATGTTTCAAAAGTTTTCCATGTCCCTAATATGCTTAATAGGAGTAAGAGAAGTTTCTCCACTAAAATAAGGTACACTCTTAAGGGAATCCAATAGTATGCCATAATATTATTGAAGGTTTAATGGAGAAAAACCATTGAAATCAATAAAGGACATATTTCTAGCCATACTATCAGCCTTAGGAAGACTTGGATACAAGGGAATATAAAGCTTTGTTCTAGGTGACTTGGTATAAGGGAGAGTATGAGGAAACATCTTTATTTTGATTGAATATAAATCTAATTCAAAAAATTAAAAAGGCATACCTTTAAATTTTTATCTTATAGTCACCTTTGTCATGAAAAATGGCTCATTAGTTAACAACCAAGAGTTTAGAACCTATTGGAGTTGCTAGATGTTGCATAAAGAAGGCTGCTATAGTTGTAATTTTTCCAAAACCAACATCAATCTTGGACAACCTCTTTATTTTTGGGTCCCACTGGGTGTTCCATAAATATTATAGATCAAATTTTCACCCTTGAGATGGTGATTCAATCCATATCAACTTGAGCTATGCAATGGGATTGATCCTAGGTTGTGAGTGACCTTCAAGTGGATCAAAACTCTAGATTTTAGGCTAGCTCCCAAGTACAACACCTAAAATAACACCTATACTACTTGATTGAATTCGAAAAGGAAAATATGAATGATATCATTAAAAAATAAACTTATAGGTGATGCACCAAACATCAGGTCCTCAACTTGATAAGAATGCACTATGAAATACTAAGTCACAATTTGATTATGCCATTTCAAAATAGTTTCTATCACACTAATGCTTCAATATGAATGCTATGAAGATTGAAAGAGCTTAAGATGAACATACAAGAGGTGATAATAGTAGACACTAATGACTTATCAATTTTATAACTAAGCAAACTATGTATAACACTTTCTATGACATGTGAAATAAGACAAGATTACATTAAGGCATGAACAAGAAGGGCAAATGAAAAAAAGCACACTTACTATAACTAAGCATTCATAACAACAAACCGTTAAATATCACTATATTAAAGATGAATATATAATATCTAGTTTTAATTTATTTTAATAGGAAGTACAAGATTTAATTTTGGTAGGGTTTCACCATAACCAATGTGAGGATGTTTTGTAGGGCCAAACAAGGTTGTATATATAGGAAAATATGAGCAAGAGAGAGAGAAGAGGTATAAGATCATGAAAAAGTGTCAGACATCATGGATGTAGTTTCAATAAAATAAATTGAGCAAGAAAATATTCCTAAAGTTTCTCATTAACATGTGTACACTTGCCTAATGATGTCCCTTTTAAATTGGCATAAGAGGTTACTTGGGCAATTTTGAGTTCTTAAATCTAACTCCTTTTTGAGACTAAAAATTCACACTTATAAAGAGAGTTAAAAAGTATTTAATTAAAATGTGGCATGATTGATGGGTTTCTACATAAATCTTCTATAAATTTTGTAACTTCTCTTTCTGTCTTCAAAAGCATACAATTTTCACTAGCTCTCTTTAGGCTCAAAAGCTTCAAAATTGGTTTTCAAATTCATAACTATAATATATCTTCATTAATCACTTTTCCCTCCCTTATAAAACCCATATCAACCCATTTTAGTGACTCAAATACTTACTATCACTCCATTTCACATGCAAACATCTTTTTTAGCTTCATTTCCTTGTAACCCTCAAAACAAGCAAAGCTCTTTATGTATAACAATCTGTAGATGCTATTGAAAAACTAAGCATGGATTTGAGTACAAAAATATTATCTTATAACTTTTTACAAAATTTCTTGACTAGACCCTAAGTGAAAGTGTACTTTTCCATATGTTTCTCTCTCCAATTAGCCCTCATTAGGCCTCTAAGCCTAGAAAAATGATGTTTGGCTCCATTGACCTCTCACACATGTGAAACTTATAGTAATAATTTTATTCACTTTACATACCCCCTATAATTATCCATGCCAAATTTTAGGATTTGAGACCCTGTATGGATGGGTGAACCAAGAAATGGTCAAAACCCTAGCCTAGGTGCATGTTCAGGCTTGAGAAGGAATTAGAGTGATTTCTCAAGAAATTGACAGTTTCAAATGCTTATTATGGTTTTTTATCTCTTGAAACATCATATGAAAACTCAATATTCTAGAATAAATCTCTCTAAGAGTACTTTTTAGGTCTTCAATTGAGCTTCGTGGCTAGTAAAATAGTGCAATCATCTTTTGGGCCTAAACTAGTGACTTGAATTGTCCATGTATCCACTTAGGAAGTATGAAAAGAGGCATATAAAACTATGAAACCTTTTTCTAGGATTGAAAATCCTTCTCACTTGGTTTGAAGATTGACTACCACTTTGGATACTCATAATTAAGCCTTTAACTTGACTCTCAAACTCATTCTATACACCATATTCTTCCCACATGCCACCAAATACCATATATAGATGTCCATGAGACCTGTGGAGGTCACTAAAGTCATTTAAAAGTAAAAAAATTACATTTTATGGCATATCTCTCTCATTGGGTCACTGTAAGGGGTTTAAGAGGGTTTTAGGTGTTCACCATCTTAATGATGGTTCATAGAGAACATGTGATTAAACCAAGAAAAAATGCTAGAATATAGGAGTAGGGAGACCCAAATAAAATCCCCTATGATCTTAATCTCCCATGAAAATCCTTTTTACACTTATAAGCAAAAGAATATACCCCTCGAGCTCTTTCGTAAGACAAACACAGGGTTTGGAGAGACCTCCAATCTTAAAGATTATTCATACAAGTTTAGGGTTGAAAGATTGAACCAGTCCATAAGATTTAAAGATATATACCTCCTTCATTCACTCAAATTATCTCTTTCCACCATGTAACTCCTTCAAGGAGTTTTGAGCAATCAAAAATAGCCTCTTAGGCTAACTGATTGTGTAAGGACTGAGAGTATAGTTTTGGGTACATAGATCCCAAAAACTTAAAGTTTTTATTATTCCATATTCATGAAACTTGAAAAAAATTTATACATGTTGGAACATGATTTAGTTTACATTTTTATGTTTCATTGTGTTTAGGGTTCGATCTCATTATGTTTCATTGTGTTTAGGGTTTGGTCTCATTGTTTTTTCATCCTTCACCAAAGAATCCATATTTAGAGAGAATATTTACCATGGTTATATATATATATATATATATATATATATATATATATATATATATATATATATATATTATCCCTCAAGGGTGATCCTAATTCTCATTCACCTCACAAATAATATTTCTCAAGTGTGTCTTCAATCAAACATGTAGGCCACTATTTTGGATCTTCTAACTACAACTTGAGAATAAACCCTCACTACTGAGTTTTATCACCTTAGTGATCCAAAAAAATATTGGAGAGTCATATTATGTTAATTATCATCTCTCCACAAAACCATTCACCTAATTAAACATTCACAATTTTATATCCTATTTTCATACACAGGCATGTGTATGATCTTTTAAGCCTATTAGACCTAATTTAATGGCATCAGTCATCTTATGAGTTATTTTGACCCTCAATAGATAGGTGTTTCCATTAGTTTATGTTATTAATTAATAATTATACCGAGTTAATAATATATTTTTCAACTTCACATACTCTTATTCATACTATATTTCAACCTTTAGTTAAGGATGTGGACCTACAAGTCTGTAGACATGTAGCTCTACATTCACTTTTGAATAGGCTATTAAAAGCCTATTTATTGAGCTATTAAAAATCCATGAATATATCATGATCATTTAAATTTCTCACTATTACCTTAAATGTGCCTATGGACCTCCTTTAAACACCTTACAGTTCAAAGTTTGTTCCCTTTTGTAAGCACAGGCCTGTAACTGCTAGTCAATCCATCTATAAGATTCATGTATGAAGCTAATAACCTATGAACTCATGCATTATATTCACCCTGATATTTTTATATTACTCAAGGATATATGTGTGTTTTTAATTTTACACCATGTCCCTCATAATCTTATGCATCTCTAGTATAGGTTTATGAATCATGAATGCCCACCGATAGGTCTATAGACCTGTGGGTGGACAAAACTTATTTTGGTATTGTTTGAGGGTATGTTTTGAATATTAATTTAAATCACCTATACATCCTTGTTATCCAATGATATCTCACACATCATTTTTTAACTCTTCATTTTCATTTGGGATAAATTTTGGCATTCAGGCCAGTAGGAGGCCATCCATCGACTATACCATGATTAAAAAGAACCATATCACCATGGGTTGTATTCAAGGAAACCACATTTAAAGGAGAAGGCACATGGATTATATAAAATTGAGAGGTCTATCATGATTGATAAATCACTTGAGAAATTCTAAAGATGAAAAATACTCAACATCCAATCAAAACATGCTTGCAATTGGGATGGTGTTGTTCAAACATACATGAGGCACCAATTTATTTGATGAAGACATATTATAAAATTGAGGAAATTGATTAACTTGACATAAAAATGGTCCATAGGAAAACTTAGGCCCTGCATGGATGAACAAGACATAGTGGCTCTATTACACTCTTAGTGATCATTCATAGATTTGAGGGGCTTAACTAGGAAACCAATGCTAAAAAGTGTAAGGTCATAGGGACCCTCTACTATGCCTAGGATTTGATCTTCTAACTCTCTCTCTCCTAATTGCACCAATGGAAAACTAAACTACCTTCTAGAGCTACCAAGGAGAATGATGGGGAAGATGAGTTGGTTTTCACCTTGTTTGTGTTTCAAACCTTCTCAAATGCATGGATTTGGACTTGTACATAATGGAGAAAGTTGTAGGAGTGTTTTGAAGTGATCTTCTCTCTATAACCTGTATGTACTTCTTTAAAACTACCCTTTTTTGCTTGAGATCTATCCTTACCTACATAGAAACTAATTGAAATAAATCAACAAGTATTATATGATCTCCCTCATAGATATATGGCTGTGGGATGATGTTTCAACCACTCCATTCTTATACAAAATTTCCACCTTCTTACCATATTCTCTTCTTGAAAGTTATAAATGATCAAACAAACATATCAAAGTGAGTTGCAATGTTATAAATGAATCTTAACTTCATTTAATGTACTTGTATAGACCATGGGAAACATTAAATTACTCTAAATTTTAGTAAATGATATGACAAATCTCTCTTAACCTTTGACTCTCTTTGAACCCCTTTGACCAAGACACACTGTGACTGGACAAGCATAACATTAGGAAGACACTTACCTTAAACTTGTCAAAAATATCTTAAACAATGCTAACCATGTCTTATGAAGGATTTTCAATCTTGAAAACCAAGGTGAAGGCTTGAAAAGATAGTTTTTCGCTAAACTAGTCTATGGTAGACACGTTTGGCCAACAATACTTTTAGGGGTTATTTCCACACATTTAATACCATTGAGGATACATGATGCATGAATTTTTATTATTACTCCACAAGGAGAGCCTATGCAATTTTAATATAGATTGGATTTTTATTGTAAAAATAATATCACCAAATACAAGGCATTGATCTTAAGATTATGTGTCACTCGTGCTTTACAAATTAAATCTATCAAGAATTATGGGGATTCATAATTAGTTTTTAATAAAGTAACACATGTTTACCACACAAAAAGGATAAAATCTAATCCTGTATAGAAATATGGTACAATGTTTACCTAAATATTTTGATAATTTTTCAATTAAGAATATTCCACAAAAGTATAATCATCATACCGCTGCAATGGCTAGTGCATCACATTTAACACTGATTGACATAAATGACGATCAAGAAATATTTATTATATGACATTTAAAAAATCCATTAGTTTCAAACACATAATTAGTAGCTTCAACATCCTTGGAAACTACACATAATGCAAAAGGCTTGGAATGATTTACTCATATATATAATATTATGAATAAATCATTCACACTAGATACTTTCGCTAAAAATGATAAGAACAAATTAAAAAGAGATACACTTAGATATGTTATTATTATGGGGAATTTTTAAGAGATCATTTGATGGGCATTTTCTTTGATGCTTAAAATCCAATGTGGCTAAATTAGTTATACAACAGGTACACAATAATGAATATGGTAGACATTTCAATGGAAAAATAATGTCACATAAATTAATTTGACTTGGATACTATTGATCTACCATAGAACATGAATGTCAAGAATATGTGAAATTATGTGACAAGTTGCAAAGGCACAATAATTTAAATCATGTACCTTCATATGAGTTAGAACTTATCATATCACCTTGACCATTTGCACTTTGAGGATTTTATTTGGTAAGAAAAATAAATTCAGAGTTCGTAGGTGGGCATAATTTTATAAACAACTACTGAATATTTCATCAAGTGGGTTTAAGATATACCCTTACAATCCACTATAAGAGAGGACATATCCCATTTATTGATGAAACATATCATTTCTCACTTTGGGATTCCTTATTTTAGCATTACAAACAATGGTTCATATTTCAAGAATAAAACTATCCATTTTTTTGCATTAAATACAAGATTTTGGCACATATTTTGTACTCCTTATTACCATTAAGGTAATGGATAGGTAGAAGCTAAAAATAAGACTATAAACAAAATCTTGATCAAGACAATTACCAAATTAGGTGATGATTTTCATAACCAAATAATGTATGCACTATGGGCTTATTGCACAAGCATTCACACACCCACTTTGGATACTCCATATTTCTTGGTCTATGGGACATAAGCAATAGTTCCATTAGAATTGTAAATTCTATCTTTACAATTATCCCTCAAAGGGCTTATTACGGATGATCAATATACAGAAAACACTTGCATGAGTTATAACAACTAGAAGATACATGCTTATAGGAAGCAAAACATCTGATAATATATCAGAATCACATTTGAAAGGCATCTAATGGACAAATTCATAGTATATATTTAAATGTTAGTGAGTTGGTATTAAAAGAAAATTTAAGGAACACCAACGCAACAAAATAGACCAAGGGCAAGTTCAAGCCAAATTTGTTGGGTCCATATGTGATTACATAATTTTTGTATCATTTAGCTTCACTTGAAGAAAAATTAGTCAAGAATCTAATGGAAATTATGCATCTATGGTGGTTCTATACTTGAATAATTCATATTTTAATATATGAAAAAATATAAAAAAAGAATATTCCAAAAAAATTTAATAACCAAGACCTATGCATACTATGTCTAATTCACTTGCATTAGTTAATTTGTACTCAATATATGTAGTATTCATCTATATATAGTTTTATATCAAATATTATTCACAAGTTTACTTGAGTGAATTATAGAACATAAAGGTTGTCATTTCTAGATGCAATTGTAGTCTTAGACCCATAAACTTTACACAAACATAACCACACTAATCCAGGTAACAACACACTGCACTCTTGTCTGATTTTAGTGGACATATCTTAGTGAAAAATAACTCTAATTTATTAGATCCAAACCAGTTACATGCCTTCTAAAACTTGTTTTCATCTCAACAAGTTCAATGGGGGCATTGTTTTACACATATTTTATCATTCTATGACTATCCCTATTGTTCCTAATTTAGTACATTACATTGCATACTTATTTTCTCACTTACTTTCACATTTTTGTCTTAATGGACCCCTGAGTTACTAAATATCATGTTGTTATAATTTTCTTATATAGATCAAATTTACTTAGTTTGCATGCCTTTTTTTTTCTTTCTTGATTCATATTTTGCATGTATTCAACTTGTTTGGATTATTGACATTTTAACATGTCCTTATTTATGGATCTAAGCCTTAGTATCTGATTATATTCACATGACTCAAATTTGAACATGTCCATTATATATGGCCCCTTGGCCTTATTCTTACGTGTCTTGTGTGGTTTTATGTGTACTCTTTATGTGTGCATCATGGCCATGACTCTTATTTGCTTAGATTTTTTAATAATTTCAATGACATGATGGACATCATGCATCCTCCTAGATAATTGATTCCATTATGGATATAATGCATCCTACATTATTTGTTCTATATCAAATTTAAATGCTCAATATATGATCATTTTTGAATACATGCTTAATTGCTAACATATATCTCGACATGACACTATGTATGCTTTGTTATACATGCATATCATATTATTACTTTGATCAATTTATCTATGATGATGTGATGCTCCCTAATTTTATCATTATTAATCCAAATTTAAATCTTTTATATAACATATTTCACATAACTTTCTTCTTTGGAGCTAAATTATTGTGTAGGCTTTACAAATCACCTCAAAAGAGGGGCACACATAGTGGCTTGTCTTAGAGACTAAGCTGAAATAATTCACTACATACTAAGGAAAGAAAAAAAATTGATTATTTGATCACATGTCATACGCAAATTTTTATCAAAAAGTAATTTCAAACAACAAAGCTCCATTTGGATAAGGATGCAAGCCAGTCATGTCCATACCAGTGCGTTGTCCTCCAAGATTATTTATAGAATTTTTAAAACTACACTCAATCAATAGAACAATTTTTAGTAGTTAATCAAATATAGTTTTAGGTTTTATACATAGTGTTAGTAAAAAAATTCTCAATTTGGGGACATCATGTGTGACATGTGTTTTAGGGTTTTGACAAAACTATTACTCAAAAATTCACTTGATATTACTTAGTTCTAGAATTTATATACACCCACTTATTAGATTCAATGCATGTGCGGGGTAGATGACCAACTCATCATTTAGTTTTGATTCAATTCTCATATAAGGAATGACAATCCATGTAATTGTATGTTATATGCACTAGACTTGGATCATGATATTTAGCACAAGTTTTCACTAGTTCTGCACCAATTTTCCACCAAAATGACTTATTAGAATTGATACAGGGATTTTAAGATACTTTAATACCTTGGGTATGCAATGATGGAGTCAATAACATTTTGATTTATTAAGCACACTCTCCTTATAATGAGGATTAGGACATGCACAATAGAATTTAAGTGTTTCAAATAAAGAAATCTCCAAGGGTCCTACCCTCTACAATCACTAGTTTTGCACCATAAAACACAATGTTTGTGTACCCAAATATGTGTCTTTGTTCCTTGCTATTTGATCTTTAAGTTTCATTCTTTAATTTTTGATTTTTTCATCCTAAGTAAGGATTAATATGTACATGTTTCATTATAGGCTTACATGAGACATAGTTCAATGCATAACCTACATTCAAGACTATTATTCATAGGTAAGTTCAGGTATAATTATTTTCCTTTTAATCTAGTAATTTCAGTTTTTTGAAATACTAAAATAAAATGGAGGAAAATGTTGACATATAAATTAATATTTATTGTTAAAATAATGTACTTGTGATCATCCTTTTATACACATTTAGCTCATACCTAATTCCACGTCTCTAAGCCACTATTCCTCTACCTCTATACGAATGACCCTTACCCTTGAGAAACTATGATATATAAAATTCCTATTATTTTCTCTAAAAAACCCAAACTCATTATTAAATTGATATAAAATTATAATTTGGCTCTATTTTATCCTCAAACAAGGTTGCTCCTTCAAAACTCCCCGTATGTCGATAGTGTCTAATCCTATTTATCATGTTTTCCTGCCAAATAACGAATATTTGTTCAAATTAAAACTTTCCTAATGAGTCATCATCACACAAATTTCACAAGCCAAATTTAAGGAATTTGAAAAAATATAATTATAAAGCTACATTTTACAACCATAGTTCACTAGAGGTTGACATTAATCAAAAACAATAGAACATCTAATTGGATATGAAGATAAAAGCATCTATTCTTCCCAATTATGAGTCCACATAGCCTTATTAACCCTGATATAAGTCTAAATACACCTCCAAGGTCACAAGTCATTATTGAAGCATTTAATCACATTGGGATTGCATTAACATATAACATTACACTAGTTTTTCACACACACCACCACTGCATGGGAGAACTACATGAAGTTTGATCCCTCTTCAGAGCATTTTTATGTAGGAAAGGTTCAAAATAGGGGGTGTTGAAGTCAAACACAACTTTGGACACTAACCTATTTTTACCATTTATTACATTTGTTCCTTATGACCTATTGAGCTAGGATTCCAAGTGAAGAATACATAACACAATGGCTTCCATAGTGAATTGCATAGATCCGATCACACACATAGGAACTATAGGTGAAGGTGCACCTATTAGATTTCACACATGGAAAAAATCTTACCAGATGCCTCTGTACCTTATAAATACCACCACAGGCTGATTTCATCTAGATAGTGTGGCCTTATCCTAGACAAATGTGAAGCCCTGCTCTTTATTCAAAGTGACCTTACTTAGTCTCTTAGTCAATTTCATAATCACCATCATAGTCATACATGTTCTATTTATAGAGAAGTTCTTCTTCTTTGATAATTTTCCTTTTTAGCATATTTGTATATTTAGTAAGTTCCAAATCAAAAATGCATAATTTATGACTATTTTATTTATTTTGATTTTACATAGGAGTTTATCTAATTATGATTAAAACTCTCTTAATCATAAATTTGATAAAATAATTAGTACTGATTTGTGTTGAATATATATATATATATATATATATTCTAGAAAATAAAAATTTTTAGATCTAAGCATAACATGTTTTTTTAGTTACTACATTGATTTATGTTATTTATCACATGTTTGGTATATTACATATCCTTATACATACACACATTTATTTCATGGTATATATGAGTGATATACAAGTTATACATGATATATAGATCTATATAGGCAAGACATTCCTATACCTAGGGGCCAAGCTAATGTTGGGGGCATCTCATTCTATAGATCACATTATTATAGGTTATATCTTTCAATGACCTTTCAATTTATCATGTTGAGCTACATTCATTTCTTACATATGATTTTATATTGATTATATTTTTTATATTGCTACATATCACGAATATGTTATTTTTCTATGTTATGACTTTAACATGGATTAATGGTGTAGACTAGTTTGACTTGTTCTATGCCTTATTTTTGTTATTTCATTTCATATAGGCTAGTCATTGATTATGATTTTTATGGATCTTTACTCAGTGTAAAAATTTTCATTGATTGAGTGTATCAATATATGCATCTTTGTTTGGACATTTTTCTTCTTATTTTATAACATTCATTTGATTGAGTATATTATTATATCACTCTTTCTTTCTATGGCACTTGCTTTCTTATGTGGCTTTTTTATTGATTGACTATATCATTTTATGAATTTTTATTTGTGTGGATCTTTCCATAGATCAAATTATTATAGGTTATATATTTCAATGACCTTTCCATTTATCATGTTGAGCTACATTTATTGCTTACATATGCCTTGCTCTTGCTTAAATTCTCTATAGTTCTACATATCATTAATATGCTATTTTTTATTTTGTGACTCTAACATGGATTAATGGTGTAGATAGTTTGAATTGTTCTATGCATCATTTTTGTTATTTTATTTCATATAATTAAATCATTGATTAGGATTTATATGGCTCTTAAATTAGGGTATAAATTTTTCTTGACTGAGTGTATCATTATATGCATGTTTATTTGGGCCCTTTATTCTTATTTTATAACATTCAATTGATTGAGTATATTATTATACCATTTTATTTCTATGGCCCTTGACTTATTATGTGACTTTTTTATTGAATGACTATATAATTTTATGACTTTTTCTTTGTGTGTAACTTTCCTTGTTTTCAATCTGATATTTCATTCTATGTGTCTCTTTCTTGGTGTGACATTTGAGTGTCCATTGTGTGTGGATCTTGTCTTGTGAATCATTAAGTGCTATTGTGTGTGCTTTTATTGTGCACATCATTTCCTTGACATTGTGTGCTTATGAGTGGATACATATAGGATTGTTTGTTAGGCTTGCAATACCATGATACATATCACATACCATTCTACTTGTGTGCAGTGTTATGATCCATATCATGCATCTTCCTATGTAGTTTATTATTTAGTGATTATATTAGTAATGGTTACTACTACTTGCATAATTTATATATTTGTCTTGACATGACATTTTTATGCCTTAAAATACATATTTCATATATGATTTGATGATATAATCATTAATATGATGACATATTCTCCACATATTCGCACATGATTTTAAATGATTACATATTCCTATATAACATGATGTGGTTAAATATTTTCTTCTGAGATGAATAATATCACAGGTTACATTCCTCACATCAAAAGGGGGCACATTGGAAGGCTTATCATAGAGGTTTAATACTCCACACATAGATAATTGATATTTTGGGACATTTTAAAGGATTCATAAGGTTCAAATTGGCTCAAAATATCAGTTTGTTGTAGATTATGATACAAATATTTACAGTTTGAGACATATTTAAAGGCATATGCAATGCATCTACATAAAATTTATAGAAACACAAGTTATATGTTTTCAAATATATCAAGTTTGAGAAAAAGTGGCATATATATTTTATGACATTTTATATCAGATTGGGATACTTGATCAAATTATGGTGCATAAATTTTATTCATGCACACATTATTAAACTTTTTCTAATTTTGAAGTTGGAATTAATGTGTCATTGATGGTACTGAAGGGAACATTTTTAATCTATAAGTCCATGTGCAATGGTTGATTCAACCTACATGATCTAATATAGGTTCCCTTTTTAATTTTAAGATTCAATATCAGTAAAATGAGTAGTGTAGTTGAGGTTCTATGTTGCTCAATAGCTTAACACTACTCCCTCCTCATAAGGTTTGGGGCATTTATTTTACCAACCCATGGTTTGAACAATGGAACTTTTATTTATATGATCATTTTATGGCATTAATCTATTGGGGGCATAATAACCTCCAATTATATAATGCTTCAAAATGATGCATAATCTCCAAAAATTCAGAGGGAAACATGGTTAACCCAATTATAGGTTTACTCCTTCCTTGCACTTCAAAATTAAAAAGTTTCATTTATCTAATTCATTTCAAATTTTATTTCACATATAGACATTGATTGATGCATGTTTCATCATAGGTTTGCATGGGGCAAGTTTCACATTTGGAGCCTTCTTCCAAATAAAAAATATGTATACACACTTAAGTACATATCTTTATCCTTTTAATCTAGTATTATTTTTATTTTCAATACTAGAATAAAATGGGGCATTTATAGAGAGTAAAATTTGTTATTAGACACTTGGAAATGTCAATATTGACCTATCTCTATTTACATGACTTGTGTGTATACATGTGGATCTTAAAAACCTCTCTCTCTTATCTGCTTGCCTTTTTTGGGCTTGACCCTCCTAATTTGTATCATTCACCTACAAAATTTTTATAGAGTGTGTCTAACTTATCAAAAATAATAATAAGAATGTCTCTTTATCATCAAATCATAGTTCATTTTTTCCAGATGAATGTCAAAATGTAAATGCTTTCATATTTATATATCCAACCCTATTGAACTTGTCCTTGCACCAAGTAATTTTTATATTCAAAATTCAAATTATCTTATTGGGTTGGCTTGTAAGTTTCACATGTTGGTGGCATGAGAAGCTACCCAAAGAGTTGTCTATTTATACACAATATTTATAATATTATTTTCATATTTAGCATTATCAATAAAGTAGTAATCAAGCCTATTATATCACTTGCACATTGAGAGGGACTACCCTCATCTTCTCAAATTAGAAATCAATCATAAGGTGCAAAGCCTAGCCAAGTTTAAAGCACCTAAGCTGAGTCAAATTTTTATTTTTAAATGTTAAAATCTAGATCATATGATGTATTCATACTAGTGTAACATGATTTCACCCATTCATTTAAAGGGAAGAACTACATATAGCTTGATTTCCCTCTTCAAAGTTTGGATATGTAGACAATCCTAAACCATTCATTTGGGAGTGGCTGAGTTTAACTCAACCCATCATTGTTCTGCATTTTTATAGGTTAACCTAGTGTCAAAAGTGGAGCTAAAGATTTGAAGTAGAAGAGATATGATTATGGATTATACAAACATAATGAGTGTCTAATATCGCACATGAAGATAGTTTATAAGCATGCATAATGACTTGTGCCAAAATAGTTAGGCACAACCTAATAGGATAAATCTAGCATAAGTAGATGCCTTCATCTAATGCAGGTGTACAAATCCTAATAAACCTATCCTACATATTTGGATACTCCACTCCTAATCTAAGTATCACTTGGTCTATTTCTAGTCCTTTCAATCCCTTGTACTTAGTCTTAGACCTACATAGACCCAAAAAAGATAAGTGTATAAATTCCTTAGTTCATTTCCATTTATATTTAATTGAAAATTTTCAATCATAATATGATGTAGCATTCAAATTTATATGGTATATCATATATGGTACAATCGACTTTTTTCAAAATTTCTATCTTATTTGATCACATTAATTAAAATAAGGTAAAATAATTATTAACATTCAAATAAGAGACATTGGAATTTTGTAA
Source organism: Torreya grandis (assembly GCA_037957365.1). Classification (NCBI taxonomy): domain Eukaryota; kingdom Viridiplantae; phylum Streptophyta; class Pinopsida; order Cupressales; family Taxaceae; genus Torreya; species Torreya grandis. The sequence goes on along the minus strand of JARHVA010002182.1, from coordinate 784,671 downwards.
AGGCACATCATTCATATATTTTTCTAAAATAACCTTAATTTATGCACCATTAGACACATTTTCATATTCCATTTTATTTTTAAAGATTGACTGAGATTAACCAAAGGCATTTCAATAAGACCTATGAGTTTTTGTATTAAACCTATTAATTTTATTAGTTGGAGTCATAGATATAATAAATTTAGGTGGCATGAATTGATATCAAACGTGAAAGATACACACCATAAAAGTATGTTAGAGTTTGAGTAATATTCTAGAAATTAACCTATGGCTTGGGATAAAATAAATCAATCTATTTCAAAGAATTTTAGCTTATATTTCAAGAAAGGAAGAAGAAGAAACCTTGATACGGGTATGGTTGAAAAACCTGTTTGGTTGTGCACACATTGAATTAAATAATTGTAGAGAGATCCTTTTTGGCTTGGGAGGATTACATACAAATAAGAAAAAACTAAATCAAATGGTTGGTTAAATAGATAGCTGAGTGGATTGCCTAGCGCTAGCTAGATCCTAGAAGCAAGAGATTCTTTAGGGGCTGTCAATCCACATGTTTTAAATAATTAATTTTATAAAACATAAGATAAGGTTCCTGCATCAATAATCAAAAGATACTGAAATTGAATACAAGAAATGCTTGATAAAGAAATAGACTAAAATGACTAATATAGTAATAAATGAGTCAATACTAATGCTAAATAGGTCAGGTGTTCTTCCAAAAATAGGTTGAGAGTCTATGAACATGCAGACAAAAAGAAAGTTAAATTTGGTTAAGGGTAAGTGGGTGAAAATAACTTGCTATTATTTCCTACCATAGTGACCATCAGTGGTCAAGGTGATTGTTGATAGTTATTATGTGTTGGATCTGAGTTGATAAAAGTTAGATTGATGGGTTTCCAAAAGGAAATTCTAAGAGCTTGGTTTATGCTGGGCTTATTTTGAAATAGAAATAAAGTAACTAACAAACTAGAAATAAATACTTAACTTGTCAAAGGTTGTTCAAATTCATGGTTGAGGCGGTTGGCTCATTGATAGAGTCTAAGATGATTTTGATAGAGTAATAATACTTGGATGTCAGCTGAAGGATGACAACACTTTAGCTCTCTATCATGATGGTTGGATCACTGGATTGCTAGAAGAATCCATACAAGAGAAACTCTAGATGCAAAATGATTCTAAAAGTTGTGGATGGATCCTTTTTCACCTCCTACTCCTCTCTTCTTATAGGTAAAGAAGGAGAGGTGCAATAAAACTTTAATAAGGGGTCCAACTTACTATCTAAATATAACTCATGCATGTATTAGCTCACACATGAATTAGACAAGCTAATTATAAAAAAGCAAGTCAAGGTGAAGGGTTAGTTAAGTTAGTTCAGATAGTGGAACCTGACCATTAGTGGTCAAGGTGACCATCAATGGTTAGGGTGACTGTTGATGGTCAAGGGTCAAGGTAAATTTGTGTTAAAAGGTGGGTTTATCTACTAGGTCAAGATGGCTAGCATTAGGTTTGGTTCAGGGTTGAATGGCCAATGGTTGGGCCCAAAGGGGTCCTGAGGTGGTCTAGGGGAATTATGACATTTGGAACCATCATGTGTGGATTTTTGGTGTCTATATTTTCCCTCTATTTGTTATGTAGTTTGTATCAAAAAGCTGAAAAACAAAAATGAATTGTTGGTTGAAGGTTTGGTTTCCCCAAGCATGGGAGGAGGTGTGACCCCTAAAATCAGGAGTTGATGAAGTAAAATAGAATTGGGTATGGGTTTGATGAGTTGTAAAGGTGATGATAAAGGTGGGAATCATGAAGGTGGGTGATAGGTTGGGCACTAAAGCACAAATAGGTGCACGGAGTGTGACAAAAGTGTGATAGCCAAGATCATGCATTGACTAGGTTACCATAACTAGTAAAAACTAAGGTCAGTGCTAGAAGGACAAGTGACAAATGGATCATGTGACTAAATTTAGGTGTGGCAACTAGGTTCACTCATAAATTCAAGTATCCCAGGCAAGGTATGTGTTTTCATGGGTATCTAAGGTAGGAAGTTTTCCCAATAAAAACATAAACTGGTCAGGTGAAGTTGCGAGTATCTAAGGTAGGAAGCGCTCCTAAGAAGACACCAATTAGTCAAGTGTGTGTAAGGTAACACAAGTTCAAAAATTGTTCAACATGGCAATCATTTTCATTACAGTCAGAAGGACTGAGCAAAATTCATCATAAAACATGCACAAGTTAGGCCGAAATAGATAATGACAAGGTGATGAGGTGGTGGGGGTGGGTGAAGAAGGTAACTCCATGGGTGGGTATTTGATTTGGTTTTGTTTGAAAAAATATAGGTGGAGAGGCCTAGGAAAATTTACAAGATCCTGACCATTGATGGTCAGGGGTGTTAAGAGTGATCGTCGGTGGTCTCCTTGACTGTCAACAATTACGATAAAAACCTTAAAATGATGAAAACAAAAAGTGACTCAAATGAATATTTATCATTCATTTGTGTTATTTTAATTTTGGGAATCTGGTTACTTATCATTTTGTGATTACTTGACAGGCAAGGCTGATTGTTAAGTGGATTGAGTGGATCAAGTGTTAGAGAGTGACCAAGCCATGATGTAGTGTGGATACAGATGTGGCTAGGCAATGGTTCATAGGAGTCCTCCTTGATGATGGTCAAATAATGAGGTAAGGGACATATTCAAATTGGTAGTGTAGGTGTGTTTTAGTATGGCATTGAAATTTGAATTAGTTGCTTCATGATTTGTTAGAGCTTTGGTATTGGTTTGTTGGGAGGGTTTTGGGTTTTGACCTAGGTATAGGTTTGGGATAGGTTTGTGGGTAGTTAGTGGTTAAATTTATAATTTGGGAGGGTAGGGTGGTGTGGTGTAGGTAGGGTTAGGGTTTGGGTAAGAATTTTTAAGTTTTTTGTTATTTTGAGAGTTGTTTTTGGTAGGTTAGGGTTCGGAATACTCAATCGATGGTCACACACAGTGACTATCGGTGATCATCTTGATTATTGATGATCAAGGATTGATGATAAAATGACACCCTAACCATTAACAGTCACCATGCTCATCGATGGTTAGAGAGGTTTGGAAAGCTTTTTAAAAAGCTTGCTTGAATGCTCTAAGTTGTGAGGGTAGACTTGATGTGTTAAAATCTTTGGTTCTAGATAAAGTAATGTTTTAATGGTTTGATGGGTAATAGTGCCAATGTTAGGTTTGATAGATTAGGAAAAGGGTAGCATTTGTAAGATAATGGGTAGTGGTTAAATGGGTAAAGTAGGATAGGTTAGAAGAGGGTGATATAGTTTGTAGGTGAAAGTGTGAAAGTGAACTAAGTTGTATGCTATCGAATAATTTCAAGTATGGGAGTAGATTCTGATGCGTGATCAAGTGTTACACATATTTTTAGAGATTCACCAAGGTATGAATACTAAAGACTGGGTTCACATGAAGGATGTGGGCCTTGGATCTAAGAGGCATTATCAACACATGCTACACGATGCAATGATGATTATGGCCTTCATCAAGAGATGGGATATGACTATGAACACCTTTCTACTACCCACTATTGAGATGATAATCTTACTAGAGGATATTGACAAGATTACTCAGTTACCCATATGGGGTGACCTGGTTTATCACATCGATTGGGAGGAGAAAGATGAGCTCTTAGAGTTACTATATGAAGATTACCATGATTGAGTGAGGTGTCACATCAAAGGCTTCAACTACACTACATTATATCGAAGGGAAAGAGATGATAAGATATTGATGACCATGATGATGATGGTAGTCTCATGTTTTTGTATTCCTAACTCAAGTAGTGGGAGGTTCCTATACTTGGTACTGGGGGTATTGGTCAAGATGCTACTAGGTCATAGTATTTGGTTGGGTGCTTATGATACTTGTGTAGATATATAGGGAGCTATGGGGCTTCAGAGCTCACATGAGGTATGGCATCAATGTGGGGTTGGTTCTACATTGTTGGGCCTATGAGTACATCCAAGTGCTAAGGTCAATGGGGTTGTTATGGGTATGGTATGTTTAGATATATTTTTTAGTTGGTTTCATGAGGTGGAGAGATGACTTTGTTACATAGGTACAAGAGGAGGGGTGCATGATATTAATTGGTTTAGAAGCACATTGGATGCCTTAGTCATCAATGATGTTATCTAGAGGCCCATTGTCAAGTTTCTAGAGTGGGCTAAATATAGGAGACACACCTTATCCTTACAGAGTTATAGGTGGATCTTTTGTAAGAGGGATGGGGAGGTAGAGATCATCCCATTTGAGAGGGTGTATAGATAGTTTGGCTTGGTATAGGGTATCTTGAGCCCATTTCATAGATATAGGTAGGAGGATGCAGAGATAGCAGTACCTGAGCCACATCTAATACAAACCTTACTAGATCATGAAGAGTTATCAACATGTCTAGCAATATATGATGTAGGTTTTTTAGATGGTTACCCTATATGATACTAGGCTCTTTACATGGTGATAGAATTTGTTGGGGATGATGGTGGTAGGCAGCCTATATATGTTTACCTAGGTAGTAGAGGTTAGTAGGTATAGGTACAGGTACAAGGGGTTACCCTAGATGCATAGGTAGGATCAGTGCTAACCATTGCAAAAGCATAGGTTGTAGCATTATAGGATTATCTAGTAGGTTTATAGGGTTAGGTGGATACACTTATAAATGAGAGGGACTAGGCTAGAGCTTCACGAGCCTTGGGTACCTAGGAGAGAGACTCCTTGAGATAGGCTAGAGGAGGAGTAGTAACACCTATAGGACCACTAGACACTATCCCTATGGAATGATAGCTAGCCATAGTGGAAGAGTTACACTATTATGAGGCTATAGTCTAAGATGTTATCTTGATGAGCCTCGATGGGGAGAATACAGAGCTAGTTTGGTAGGTAGTGCTAGTGTGGTGATACCGAGGTAGTGGGTTGCTTTAGTAGGTGGATAGATAAGTATAATGGGAGGATTGGCACTAGGAAGTAGTGGTGCTTTAAGATATAGTGGTGCCCTAGGGGCATAGTCATGATATAGTTTAGATATATTATATGTTGTTGTATATCATTTTGATACTAGCTTACGAGCCGATGCAATGAGATGTACATTTTAAGAGAGATACATGTATATTTTTGTATTCATTATGATGTTATTGATGATATATTCCCAATTTATAGATATTCTCTTTATTTATTGCTCATTATTCATATTAATTATTTATGGATGTTATATTCATTATCATTGTGCTATAGATATGGATGTTGATGTAGACTCACCTAGCTAGGCATGTGATGAGATGTATCTTATTTTATGTTCATATGATATGGATTTGATAATGATGTTCATGTTAAAATTGAATGAGTACATGCTTCCTCATGTATATTTGGCCATGTGGTATAAATGGTTTATTAATTTATTGTTCATGGATTCTTTATTTTGACATGATGATGGACATGCTAATGATGTATGCTTTTGTTCATGATACATGTTGATATGCTATGATTATGGTTATTGTTGCTTAAGGTAAAATTCATAAATTAAGTTAAATCACAACTCTAGATGTGAGACAAAGAATATAATCAAGAGACAAAAGTCTTAGTGAATATATCAACTAGTTATGATAGGATAAGAAGAGGGTATGATGCTTCTTCATTGGCAAGGACTAATAGAAACTGAAGTTGGATTGGCTTAAAAAACATAAGCCCTTCGAATGCTTTGCATTATGTTCGCTAGTTGGTTGAAAGATGTCTTGATCACACAATGTCGAATAAGCTCAAAATCCATTGATTTATAATGTATAAAGGGAAGATGGATGAAAATGGAACCTTCTTATGAGACTATAATGCCTCTTATAGAGGTTACCAAAGAGTTAAAACAAATAAGTCTATATCATACAAAGTGTGGAATGATCGATGTGATAAGTTTACTAATGAGAGCCAACTGTAGCTTCCAAAATTATTGCTGATGAGAGCTGATGGTGGATTTAAAAATTCTTTTATTTTTTCTTTTGCTTGATAATAGATATTTTGCTTATTTTGTTATTACTTGGGAGGGTTGGGGAAGCTAGTTGATGAAGAAACTTCTAAGAAATTGCTTGCTATGATAAATGCTTTATTCAACCATCCTTCAAGGGAGTGGTCTAAGTCTATGTGCTCTACTTAATGAATTTGATGGATGTCCTTCAAGGGAGAAGTCCACCTTACTTTGAGCAATTTTGAATATGTTTTCAATAGCTATCCTTCAAAATAATAGTTTATGAATGCTAGGAATGACCCATGATTATATTTGGCTTTTATTTTGCTTTTTGATTATTGAATTTTGCTTGACATAGACTTGCTTATATAGGCTTAAGGGTTCACCTTTATGAAGGCAAAACTAAAAGCATAATAAGGTTGATTAAGTGTAAAGAGGTTTGGGTGACAATGATCCATCCTATGAAGAGGGGTAGAAAGTACCATGAGAATCATGCCATGGGTAAAGCCGTGATACCCATTATTCAATATTAGGTTATGATTGTGATAGATAATCACATGATTCAGTTTCAATCGATTATCCCTAAAATGGGGGGATGAATATGGTTTGAAAGCAAAGGATGAGCTTAAGTTATATAGAAGGTGAGTTTGATCCTCTTTAACAAAAGAAATGATATAGATGTGAAGCATTGAGTGGTTCAGGTTTTTGGTTTCCTTAAAGAGAGGACAACCGATAAGATCTTGATCCATACTTGTGGGTTATGATATAAGGTCAAAGCTAATTGAAAGAAAACTTTCCCTGCTTGATTTTCTCCATATTGGTGACACGTTGGTTTTCTTTTAAGTTGAGGTCTTTGATATTGAATTATTGCACTCTAAGGTGTTTGTTATAGGCTTGTTTTCTGTGCTCTTGATAGACATGAATATGGGTGAGGGTGGCTAAATGACACTCATTAAGTAGATCAAACTAGGTTAACTAGTGTTGATGATAATCATCCTAAAAAATGAGATATTGAAAATATATGTGAAGAGAAGGAATTTGGACCTGAAGAGGTAAGACAACCTCTAATCCAAACCAAAGAGAGAATGGGGTATCACATATAGGGGCTTGAATGCTAGTATTATATGTCCATAAGGAAAAGGGGATGTGCAAGCACCAAACCCAGCCAAATGTATTGACCATTTTAGTGATCATGTTGTTAAGAGTTTTGTTAGAGGCCTTAGATTATACATTCACTTGAGGATGATAGGTGAGGAGAAACTTAACTTAACCATGAATTCATCACAAATAACTTGGACTTGTTTATTTTTTAAATATTTACCATTATCGGTGATAATGTTGTGAGGAACACTAAAATAACAGATGATGTGATTGTTGATAAAGTTGATAATCTTTTATGTTTTGGTCAAATAAAGGAATAACCTTTACCCATTTGGTAAAATACTCAATTGAAATGATGATAGAGTGGTGTCACTACGAAGAATGGGGGTTAATTTCACCAAAAAAGTTTAGACCTCATTGTGATAAGGGCTAGAAATCAGTGGAGATACGAAGACTATGGCTAGGTGTATGATGCAAATTGGTGTTGTTGACACTTAACACACTTTTTCACATAATCACAATAGTCTTGGTTAAGGGTAGGCCAGTAATAGCCAAGGTGAATGATGCATTTATCCTGGTGAATCCACTAAAGTGTTACCCACAAATCCCATCATGTATTTCCTTGATAACATGAGAAGCTTTGTGACTGCATAGGCAACAGAAGAGGAGACCATCAAAGTCCCATTTATAAAGAATTCCCCTCATAATGGTATAATGTGAGGTACTATGGATAAATGCTCTTTGAGCATTCCTAGAAAGATGAGAAGGAATGGTGGCAAGGTTAAGATAATCGAAGGTCTACTGATACCAAAGGTCAGGTTGGGTCTCTTCCACATTGAAGATGGTGGGAGAGTCTAGTTTGACATAAGAAGGCTATGCAAGTCTATGGATAATGATAAATAGCTTAGAGTCAGAGGGTGTAGATGAGATCTAAGAGGTGAGGGAAGCCATGGTGTTAGCAAACTTGTTGGTAGACCATAAGGTTGATTGGATATGGTAATGTTCAAATGATGTTAAGAATTCATCAACTAAATATTTTTACTATTGAAGAAAATCATTCTTACATTGATAATATCCATTAATTTGATTGACCATAAGTTAAGAGTCACCAAAAATGTTAATCATTTTAACTCCCAAGGCTAATGCAGTTTGAAGGCCTATGACTAGGGCTTCTTACTCAACCATATTATTAGTACATTCAAAATCTAGCTTGAAAGATAAAGGAAGAGGTTCATCATGAAGTGGGATAAGGATGATGTTGTCTCCCCCACCACATTGACACTTTGATCCTTTAAAGAACATGGTTACTTGGTAGGTGAAGTCTACCTGAGAGAGGGTCATGATGGACTCATCTGAAAACTCAAGAGGAAGAAGTTGGTTGTCTAATAATGGTGCATCGAATAATTGGTCAAAAATGACTTGCTCTTTAATTAACTTTTGTTGAATAAACTCAAGGTCAAACTCATATAAAATCATGAGCCACTTGGCCATACATTGGTTTTGATATGGCTTGGAGTGCATGTACTTGAGTGGGTTGGTATTAGTTATGACATAGGTTTTGTGGTTAAGAAGGTAATGGCAGAGTTTAGTGGCCACAAAGACTAAAGTTAAGAAAAGCTTCTTGGTATGGGTGCATTGAGTCTCACACTCTACAAGCATGTGGCTAATGTAGTAGATGGATTTATCTTTGTGTTGTTCATCTCGATGAGAAAGCATTGCCCTTGTGGAGTGGTCTGTGGCTGAGATATAAAGGTAGAAAGGTTGGTTGTCCTTAGGAGGGGTGAGGATAGGTGGAGATAAGAGGTTCTCTTTGAGTGAATCAAAGGTCTTCTGATAGTCATCATTTCACTTAAAAGATATGTCCTTCTTCATAAGGTGGTGGAAGGGTTGGCATTGATTTAAAAGCTGGGAGATAAAATGATGAATGGATTAGAGCTTCCCTTGCAGGTTGTAGAGTTGCTTAAGGTGGGTGGGAGGAGACATGTTAAGGATCGCTTTAATTTTGGTTGGATCAACTTCAATTCCTTGAAGGGAAATGATAAATCCAATAATTTTTCTTGATAAGACCCCTAAAATGTACTTCTTGGGGTTAAGGTCGAATGGTAATGGATGAGGCGCTCAAAGATAATCTTGAGAATGACCAAATGATCCTTATGATATTTGGATTTTTAAGAAGGTTATCCACATAGTCCTTTACTATCTTATGGATAAGGTCATAGAAAATTTAGGTCATAACACATTGGTAGGTTGCACCAATGTTCTTGAATCCAAAAGGCATGACCCTATAATAGAAGATTCCCATCAGGTGATAAAGGTATTTTTGTGCTAATTTTTAGTGGTGATTAGGTTTTGATTGTAGCCTAAAAATTTGTCCATAAGAGATAACATTTCATGGTCAATTGTAAGATCAACTAGTTAGTCAATTCTTGGTAGAGGAAAGTCATCTTTTGGGCAAGCAAGATTGAGGTCGTGAAAGTCTACACAAATGCATAATCCCCTTGTGGCTTTGGTGATAGGCATGATAGTCAAGATCTATTAGGGGTAGTTAATGGGTTGAGTTAAACTGACATAGAGGAGACATTGAATATCTTATTTGATGAGAAAGGACATGTGAGGGTGTATTTGTTTAAATTTTTACTTGTCAAGTTTGGCATCATAGTGGGTGACTATGTTATGGGTAACAATGGAGGAGTCTATACCAGGCATATCATTATAAGAGCAACCGAATGCTATGTTGTAGTCCTAAAGGAAGGAGGGGAAGTCCTGAATCTCTTCAAAATTTAATGATTGGCTGATTTTAAAAATATGTGGATCATATAGGGTACTCAAGTTGATATCCATGGTGGATTCATTCAACATGGTTGAAGTCTCAAGAGGTAGAGATTTATGAATGGAAGAATTAGGTACACTAAGATTGGTGAGAATAGAATCATCATCCTGACACTAAATGATATTAATGGTATGAGAGTCATCTCCTATCATCTCAGGATGGGTCATAGGGATGATATGGTCACCCCATACTTTTGATAGGTCAAGGGTCTAAGGCTGATCATGTTGATGGAAAAAAAAGTTAGGAGAGATGATGCCAAAATCCTCCTATTTTGATGATGAGGGAGTCAATGAGGATGGGATATTCTCATTAATTTTGGTGGTGGGAGGTGAGTTGGTTTACTGGTCTGTTGGAGAGAAACCTAGGATATATTTCTCATGGGGTTTTCAGGTCTCAATAGGAAGTAAATCATATGGCTCTATTCATATCATCCAAGGCCAAATCCCTTCCAAGCACGCTGATGAAGGTATGTCTTGGAAAAACTTGGTTTATATAGGTAGGAAAAGCTAACTGTGAATGGTCAAGGTGAAAAAGAGGTGGAAAAATCACCAAGGGGTTTGTCAAGTCCCCCATAGATGAAACATGTTTGAAAATTTAGAGGTCCAAAAGGAATAATGGTTCTAATATTGGGGTCATACTCAGGTTGGTTATTGAGTTGCCCATACTCATGGGGAGTAGGGAAGGTATTAAGGGCCAAAAAGTGATATTACCCAAGTGAAAGGCATTATAATGTTGATTCCAATGGGTCTATGGTGGGGATTTTATACGATGAGATGGATGAGCTAGTAGATGCCTCATTGGTAGAATAAGATATGATGTCAATTTTTTTGGTTGAAGGTTTGTCTTTGGTTGATGAGAGTGTGTTAGATGGAGGTAAGAGGACATCATTGCATCAAAAAATCATGTTTCATGATGAGAAGGCATTTGGGACAACTTGTATGGTGATAACCTAACTTTCATACTCAAATTTGATGAAACGATGAAGGGTATAGGGTACACAACCCATGGAGTGGAACCAAGGTCATCCCAACAAACTGTTGTATTGGAATTTAACTTCTACTATATAGAAGAGTTTGGGGGGGGTGTGAGGTCCTAAATGGATATGAAGGACAATAGTTTTTAGAGTAGTGGCCATGGTATCATTGAAGGATTGAAGGACAATTGAGGTTTTGGATATGACATTATCTGGTAGTTTAAGTTGATCATAGGCATGGGAAGAGATGGTGTTAATACTAGCTCTCCCATCAATCATAACCCATTTGACGTGGGTTTGGTTGATGTAGATAGTGATGAAAAGAGGGGGATCTAGGTCATCAGGGTGGATAAAAGGTATTTGTGAATCCTTGAAGGTCAAATGGCTTGATAGGAGGTAAGGTTAAATAATAATCTTGCAATAACCTTTGGAAAATAGTTGAGTAAGACTCAGCTAAAAGTGGTGAGGGTTTAGAGGTTCCAGATTTGGTTGGTGAGATGGAAGTATATTTAGAAGTAGGTTTGGTGGAAGATTTATTGGATAAGGTGGTATGTGTAGTTGATGATGTTGGGTTAGGTAAAGAGGTTGATAGGCTAGAGGTAGAATATTTCAAGGTAGCTATCTTGGTTATTGATGGCTCAATGAAGATGGGTGTGTAAAAATGTAATTATGCTAGTGTAATCAACAATGGTTATTGGGTTTTGGTTGAGACAGTCAACTTCCTAATAAAAGTAGAGGGATGAGGCCCCAAGATAAAGGGAAAGGTTTCGGGAGGTATAATTTTATCCCTATGGCCTTTTAATTTCTTTACTTCCTTGGTTAATTTGGTTTGGTGTTTGGTTGGTGGGTCTGGTAAGGTGAGGTCCAGTTTCAAGGATGGGTGGTTAAGGTTTGATGGAGGGAAGATGCCAAGGTTTTTGGTTGGTTTGGTTAGAGATGATGATTTAGTTGTTTGGGATTTGGGGTTGAGAAATGGTTGGATTGGTAGAGGTTTTTATTAGTTTGGTTGATAAGACAGGGGGTTGGATAATAGAGTTGGTGGGTTGGTCTGTCAATGAGGTGGTTGAAGGTTCTTGTTTGGTGATGTAAGGGAGTCCCAATTTCTGCCAAAAGGTGGCCTGATCTATGTCAGGGTTGGAGATAAATTCTAATCTTTGAACTAATCTAGAGAATGGTTTTTAGACTAGTCTTGTTCCCTGGATAGTGGACTCAAAAGATAAACCCATAGGTTGAGAAAGGGGAATGGTGACTCATCCTTTTCCTCAATAAAAGGATGCAAGGTTTGGATGGGTGGTTCCTCTATGGGAGTTACATATATTGAATTTTCCTCTTTGGGAATGATATCCAAAGGGGAGATGAATTGTTTGATAATTTAGGGAGAAGTTAAAGTGTTGGTGGTTGCTTATTCTGGTATGTTAGTTGAAGGAGGGGTTGATGAATCCACTACCTTGAGAAGTGGAGGAGGGGAAAACATTAATTCCTCAAGTTGGGTCTCTAAAGGAGGAGAAGGTAACTCCAATACCTCAATAAGTGGAGGAGAGGAAAAGGTTACATCCTTGGCTTAGGTCTCCAAAAGAGGAGAAGGTAACTCCACCACCTCAATAAGTGGAGGGGGTGAAGAATAGGTGGATTGGGTGGTGGGTTCTTTATAAATGAGTGTGTTAAGAACCATATTGATGGTATGGGTGTCATGAGAAGACTCAAATTTGTTTCTCTCATTCTTGGTAGGTGTATGATTGGGAAAAGTTTACTAAAAAATGTCAAGGGCTTAGTTCAGAGGTGCATTGGGGTTATCCAACACAAGCTCCCCCTTGTCAATGAGGGTTTGGATAATGCTTTTGAAGGTATTACACATACTAATGTCATACCCAACTAATTTATGGAAAGCACATAGGTTGTTCTCATTATACAAACTACATGTGGGATGAGAGGAATCAAATTGTTGAGGTAGTTTGATAGGAAGAAGTTGTATGATATTAGTTTTCAATAACTTCTCTACGATTAAAGCATAATATTCCACAAGTGGAGAAAATTACTTCTAATTATTTTGGTTTTGGTTTCTCATGTTTTGATTTGAGGAGTTAGAAGAATTTAATTGTTTGATAGATGGTGAAGGAGCGGTCTTAAAGATAACCACATTCATAGTTCCATTGATCTTGCTCTTGGTATTGGTTTGGTTGCTTGGTTTAGAGGAAGAGGTCTCATTGGTTTTGTAGGTAGAGTTTTTGATTTTTAACTTTAAATTTCCTTCAACGATGGCTCTATTTTATAGCTTACGTACCATGGTAAAAGATTCATCAAAGGTTATGAATATTTGAACATGTAATGTGGAAGATATGTGCTTGGCACACGCTCAAGCAAAAAGTTCTATCAGTTCGGGTTGGAGTAAAGAGAAGGAAAGTTGATTGATTAGGCTTCTCCAACGAGCTACAAAATCAACAAAAGATTCATCATCAAATTTATGGATAGATTAAATGTCTATGATGGAAAATTTCTCGGAGATGTTTATTTAAAAGTGATCCAAGAAGGTTTGGACCAGTTAGGTGAAGGAGTAGAGAGAGAGTTTGGTTATGGCACTATACCAGTCTAATACTACATTGGATAGGGACATGGGGAAGGTAAAAAGAATGAGGGCATCATCGTAGGAAATAAAATAACATGCATCCTTAAATTCCCTGAGGTGCTATTGGGGTTTTTCCTTACTTTGAAATTTAAAAAACTTGGGAAGCTCCCACTAAGGAGGATATGGTCTGATAGAGACAGATGGGTGGATAGGTTCTTTGAAGATCTAGTTAAATGATAGAATGTTGTGAGCCCCAAGAATGGATGAATCTAGAGTGGTCATTTTATCTATTAGCATTTTCATTAGATATGTTTGGGGTTGGGCACTAGAAAGGTTATAAGGTACACATTGTTATTGTGGTTGGGTAACATATTGATAATTGGTAAAAGGTTGAGAAGCTACCACATATTGGTATGTGGAAATCAATGGTTGGGTGGAAGCTATGTAAGGGTAGGTGTATGTGGGTGGTTGGGTAGTAGGTAGAGGTACATGCCCTTGTGGGTTAAGGATGTAAACAAGGTTTGGTGAAATGGGCCCCTATTGGGTAGAAGTTGTGGTTGGGTTGGTAATAATAGGAAGGGTAGTGACCTTTGTACTGATTGGTGGTAAGGTAGAAGGTATAGACACCATAAGATTTTGAAGTGGGGTAGTGGTTAGCAGTTTGGGGGTAACCTAATTAAGGTTAGAAATTCTAATGGTAGGTATTCCCATGGTGAGTGAGGTATAAGTGGCTAGTGGTTGGGTTATTCCTAAGGTTGAGTTGTTGGTGGGGGTATTAGGTATAAGGGTCTTTGAAGGTTGGGTAAGTTAGATTTTCATATTAGTATCAAAGGGATTATTAGTGGATGAATAAGCTTGGGTAGTCAATGGTTGGGTGGTGACTATGGAAATAAAGTGTTTCTGATAAGGTGGGAAGGCATGCCATAAGATGGGTCCATAGATGGAACCAGAGTAGGGGTACAATGAGGCATGGTGTTAAGATAATGCTGAAGGGCCATAATATTGTTATCTAAGAAGGTGGAAAAGTATATATCTCCTTTGGGAAATTCCCAAGGAAAATAAGGACTTACTAAAGGATAAAGAGAGTTCTCTAGTTTAGAAACATAATCCATGGATGAGGAGGTAAAAGAGGTTGATTGGTTTGGTGATGGGTTTTGTTCGGCTAGGTTCTTTCACTATTGGCGAGTTACAACCATACAAGATAAGGGAGAGAAAATACATAAAAAATATCACCATTCAAGTAGAGAGAAGACAAGAAATGATCAAAGAAAGCAAACACACACTAGAAATTACATTTAAGTCCTTTCTTTTGAGTCTCTCTTTTGGATTATGCTTTAAACTTTCAAGAAATTGTGTGACTCCACTTGGGCTGATAGAACATATACTAAAAAAGAAATCTATGGATGGTTTTAGGTTGTTTAAGATCTTAAAAAGGATATGTATTGGAAATCAATACATGGCTTGGTATTAGGGCCTACCCCCTCACTTCACACACCACAATGATAAGGGTGTTGGGTTCTTAGCCAATATATATCAATTTCTAGACTTTATACTCAACCAGAGAGCTGAGTTGGTTCTCCCGTTGGTAATGACCTCCAAGTAGGATTGCCAGAAAAGGGTAAGGTGATCACTAGGTGATGAAATCCTGGTCAAGCCTTATCTCAAGTTATTTGATGTTTGATTGATGTAGGTGGTTTGTTTTATTGTGTGTAATAAAATTGGTGCTACGATTGAATTACTTTGCTTAAATTTAAACTATGTGAGATAAACTTTTGAGCTATCAATGTATACAATTGATTTTAAACCCATAAGAAATTTCAATTTCATTTATGAGCATAGAATAGGGAGAAGAGCATGTAGATGCAAATAAAATAAAACTAAGTAGAGACTCAAGGTCCCATTGGGCATGCCATAATGTTTCAGAGAATTTCAACTTATAATTTGAGAAAGAAAGAAGAAGAAAATAGATACGTGTATGGTTTAAAAACTTGTTTGGTTGTGCATGCATTGAATCAAATGATTATAAATAACTCCTCTTTGGCTTGGGAGGATGACCTACAAATAATATAGTACTAAAGTAAATGGTTGGTTAGATAGATAGCTGAGTGGATTTCCTAGCTCTAGCTAGATGTCAAAAGCAAGACCTTCATTAGGGGCTATGAATCCACATGTTTTAAATAATTAAATTTATAAAATAGAAGATAAGGTACCTGCATCAATAATCAAAAGGTGCTAAAAATGAATACAAGAAATGCTTGATAAAGAAATAGACTAAAATGATTAATATAGAAATAAGTGGGTCAATACTAATTCTAAATAGGTAAGGTGTGCTTCACAAAATAAGTTAGGAGTCTATAAATAGGCAAACAAAAAGAAAGTTGGATTTGGTTGAGGGTAAGTGGGTGAAAATATCTTGTTGTAATTTCCTACCATAGTGACCATCAGTAGTTGGTGTGATCATTGATGGTTAAGGTGACTGTTGATGGTCAAGGTGATCATCGGTGGTTGGACAGACCATTTACAATCAAGATGACCATTGATGGTTACTATGTGTTGGGTTTGGGTTGATAAAAGTCAGATTGATAGGTTTCTAGAAGGTAATTTTGAGAGATTGGTTTATGCTGGGCTTATTGTAAAATGGAAACAAAGTAATTGACATATTGGAAATAAATACTTAACTTGCTAGAGGTTGATTGAATGAATGGTTGAGGTGGTTGGAACATTGATGGATTTTGAAATGATTCTAATAGAGTAATGATACTTGGTTGTTAGCTGAGGGAAAACAACACTTCCTATTTTTATCGTGATGGTTGGATTACTAGATTGCTAGAGGAAGCCCTGTAAAATAAACTCTAAATGCAAAAATATCTTGATAGTTATGGATGGATCCTTTTTCACCTTCTACTCCTCTCTTATTATAGGCAAGAAAGGAGAGGTGAAACAAAACATTAACAAGGGCTCTAACTTGTTGTCTAAATATAAATCATGCATGCATTAGATCACATATGAATTAGATGAGCTAATTATAAAAAACAAGTCAGGGTAAAGGGTTAGTTAAGTTGGTTCAGATGGTGAAACCTGACCGTCAACGGTTAGGGTGACCGTCCAAGTCAAGGGTCAAGGTAAAGTTGGGTTAAAAGGTGGGTTTAACTAGTAGATCAAGCTGACTAGTGTTAGGTTTGGTTCAGGGTTGAACGACCAATGGTTGGGCCCAAAGGGTCTTGAGGTGGTCTAGGGGAATTACGACATTCAAAATAGTCATGTGTGGATTTTTGGTGTCTACACAAGCAAAGTGAAGATATGGATTTTAGATCTAGGAGCATATAATGAAATTAACCCTTGAAAATTTAAGATTTAACATAATATGGAACACTATCTTACCCTAGGACTTATGCTTTTTTTAAGTATTATCAAATTATGAAAACCCTAAAGAGCATATAAGACAACATGGGTTTACCAAAATATAATAGAGATAAATGGATTATAATTATAGTCTAAAAAAATAACCCATTTACTTTTAATTAAGCATTTCATCACATCTGATGCAATAAAAAATATTAATTAATATCTCTGAATCAATCAATAGTATGAAAACACATATGGTTTTGTTAGTGTATATTTTCCACCTTACTTAGGTTTTTACTACACTTGTATTATTCATCATGCTTAGGTGGATATTTGATTATTTAAGGTGATTTATGAGGTTATTTATTTTCACACCCACATATGTAAATTATGGTCAAATGGGTTGGTGAGGATGCCTTGCCATTCATCAACTAATCTTGTCTTATCTCTAGCACATGGGTTTAATTTTCATTTAACAACTAACCCATGTTCACATTGCCAAATGGATATGGCTTCATGCCTCTTCTTAGCCTATTTAATGACCTGTTCTCCTTTGTATTTGGTGTGGAGTGAGAGATATTGTTCTTGGGTGATATATGATGGATGTTTGATTCTAAGCTTGTGTAATAATTCTCTTATTGTGATTTTATTTACTTTCAACAACCTTATGCATTTGCTTGTCTCACGTTCAGTGAACTAGTGAATTTGATTGATCTAGTGATCTTGGAAAATACTCTGACATGGTATCAAAGCCAATATGGTATTTGATTGTCTAGTTATTTAATGATGTTAGTTTTTTGAAATCTTGAGTCTGTTTGCAAAATTGAGCTAGGTGTGTTCACATCCATTGTTGGAAGTTTTCTATGTTAGCCAAGGAATTGACATTTTCATGTATTTCTTCTTATGTATTTGCATGCATATTTTTAAGAGGGATTTCAACCACTCTTGGTAGCTAAAGGCAGCCTTCAAACCTCTCTCAAGACAATCATTTGGCCTTTCAAATCAGGGTCTACAAGTATTTATAAATTCATTTTTTTTGGATTAAACACGTTCGATCTTTTTAATTTTGGGGTAAAACTATAAATGTTCATTTAGAAAGGTTTTTGGGATTTGTGAGCCTCATTTTTAACTTTATAGATCATTTTTAAAATCATATTTTTATTAATAATTGAAAAAGATATCATACTTTTATTGACTGTGATAATATTCAAAAAAAATAATCAAGTGGAATTATTTCTTTTGATTTTCATAATTGGGCAAACAGAAAGATTTGTTAAGGCTTGGAGTTATTATTGGGAGGTCAATTGTTCTATTCTAAATCCAATGAGTGTTTGGAAGGCTAGGTTCATTATCTCCACAAGGTTTTTTTAAAGTTTTAGTGTAAGTTTTATTAAATAGGCCTCATTTACGAGAAATTGATTGTATAATAAATTTTGATTGGTATCTCAAAATTGAGTGTCATCTTTAAAAAAATTTAAAGTTTTTTAATTTACATGCATTGGACCTATTTTTATTGTTAAATTTACTAAAATATGAAGTGTCAAAATCTAGGAGGGTCAAGCATAATTTTAGGGGGGTGTACAAATTATTGTGATTCTGTCTTTCTACATTTATTCATTTTGTTGAAAATAGATCCTAATTCAGTTGATTTGATCACACCCTTCAATTATCATGAATGGAAGGATTCCATGTCACTCACTTTACAATATAAGGAGATGTACAGGATAACTATGGGTTTGGAAATCAAACTAGGTACAAATAAGGAAAAATGGTTTGACAAGTGTGATGAAGATTTTGGTTTTCTATGTCTTTCTATGCCACCAGATCTATGCTTTCAAATTGAATCAACCAAAACACATAAAGAAGTATGGGATAACCTAGGGAATTTTTTTTGGAAATTGGATGAGATGAGATGGCATGAATCAGAAAATGAACTAACTAGTATTAGCCCTAGAAATTTTGACACACTTCAGGACTAATTCACCAAGTTCAAATCATTAAGATTACAACTAAAATAATGTGTAATTGATTAAAAATATTCACAAATCATCCTTTCTATCCTTTCAGAACCTAGTCCTAATTTATCTATTTTTATCTCCACCTTCCATGCAATTAAGAGAGCACTTGTTACTTCATAGACTATCCCTTCAATTGATGAGTTTATTGTTGACTTGACTAGGGAACAAAATAAACTAGTTCAAATGAGTGCACTAAAGTCCACTAAACCACATGATCTACTTTTAGGTCATGACATAAAAAAGGCTTCAAAAGAGAAGAAACAAAACAACAAGGATCATGAGAGAAAGAATGATCAACCCACCACCAAACTAAACTTCAACACTTCATCTTCTAGTGTTAAAACCAAAAAAGAAAGGATCAAATCTGGGTACTGCATGGGAAACCATGATGAAAGAAAGTGTTTTAAGAATCAAATTGATCACCTCATGAGTCTTATTGAGAAAAACAACATAGATGTTCTTGAGTTTATCAAACCATCTTCATCAACCCACAAATCTTAGGAAAATGATAGTGGAAAAAGGAAGGGAAAGAATCAAGAAAAGAGAATAAACAGGAGAGATATAATTATAGTGGTACCTTTAGCTTCAATATGGGTTATTAATTCTAGTGCATCACATCAAATGGATTCTTCACATGTGGATTTTATTTCCTTAGATACATGTGACATGTATTCTATTTGACTGGGTGATAATACTTCTACACAAGTTTTTGAGAGAGGGTCTGTTGAAGTAAATGGTGGAAAATTTAACAATGTTTTAAGTATTCCATCATTGTCAATTAATATCTTATCAGTCTATTATATTACTCACCTTAGTCAGGGCATCTAATTTGAGTTCACTCTAGATTTAGTGTATGTCAAAGAGTTGCACAGTGATAATATCATTATAGTGGGTTTAGTCGATCATGAGACTTGACTGTATTATTTCTCCCAATTTCTCCCTCTTTTATATTCTTCATCATATTTAACTATAGTTCATGACACTTTAGAGCCTAAGCACATTTTTGATGTTGATGACTTCTCTTATACCATAGATGACTACAATAGTGATGGAGACACACTTCCTCCATATCCTCATCACCTTCCATGTCTTGAGGAGTTATTTATTGATCCACCTACTTCCAATCCACCAATTTTTTTTTAGGAAGCATAATATTTGATTCAGGACACATTAGACATTGGGCAATCCTCTACATAGTTATAAGGCCTTCCACACTCCTTTGCTTTTGATTCAGATACACCATCCCTTCATAGAGTAGTTTCCATTTATACTTTGCATGAGGAACATATTTGTTTGTATAGGAACCAAACCTTGGTTGGAGATCCATAAGATACTTGGTGGATTCCTTCACTTTTTCATGGTGATTCACTCTTCACTGCATCTACTTATGACCCATAGTCACTCTAGGGTGCTTCTTTGCAGGATATAGGGTGGCTATAGGTTGTTGTAGCTTCAAGTGGGGCTTTCTAGTCCAACCTTCTATTCTTTATCTTTCTTTTAGAGGGTAATTATTTTACCATTGGGTTTTCTTCTTTTACTCCACTTTTTGAGAGTTACAATGTACTTGGGTACCTCATCAGGCCTAGTTGTCAGGATTCAATTCTACTACCCATATAAGCTATGTTTAA
The DNA here is from genome assembly GCA_037957365.1 of Torreya grandis. Taxonomy (NCBI): domain Eukaryota; kingdom Viridiplantae; phylum Streptophyta; class Pinopsida; order Cupressales; family Taxaceae; genus Torreya; species Torreya grandis. Next base: position 764,234 of record JARHVA010002182.1, on the reverse strand, counting down.
CGGGGGTTGTTAGTGTATATTTTTCACTTTACATAGGTTTTTAATACACTTGTATTATTCACCATGCTTAGGTGGATATTTGATTAGTTAGAGTGATTTATGAGGTCATTTATTTTATCGCCCACATGTGTAAATTATGGTCAAATGAGTTGGTGAGAATGTCTTATCATTCACCAACCAATGTTGACTTATCTATAACACATATGTTTAATATTTATTTGGAAACTGACCCATGTTCACATTGCCAAATGGATGTAGATTCATGCCTCTTCTCAGCCTATTTAATGGCCAGTTCTCCTTTGTATTTTGTGTGGATTGAGAGATATTGCTCTTGGGTGAAATATGATGGATGTTTGATTCGAAGCTTGTGCAATAATTCTCTTATTGTGATTTTATTTACTTTCAACAACCTTACGCATTATTTGTCTCACGTTCAATAAATTGGTGCATTTGATTGATCTAGTGACCTTGGCAAACACTCTGACATGTTTCATTATTTATCTTGAATTAATAGTGATATGTTGATAACCATTTGAAATTGTATTTGAATATGGAAATTCATGATCAATAATGATATTGACCTCACCTATAAATTGAGAAGTGATCTATTATAAATATACAAAGCATGGGGAACCCTTAAAATAAGTATAAAGGATTAGGATGCTTTAAACAATTGATAGGCATGCTCCAAAAATTTGCCAAATGGATTCATTGCTATTGATCTTCTATTTTATCTCTCCTATATGTGCATTGTGACACATGTATACTTTCAAAATTGACATTATTCCTTACTATGGAGAAATTCCAATCATACCTATGATATTTGAAACCTTACGGAAAATAATGGATCTTAGGGACTTATACTAAGGTTTAGCAGGACTCAAATAACACCTAATTATTAGGCCATTACAGGTGGGAATAATAGTGTAAATAGTTTTAAAAATAATAAATTTCTTAAATGAAATAACTTAAAAAATATAGAAACCATAGGTCATGTGGCAAGTTTTCTCCAATAGAAATTCTAGATTTAGATAATGATAAATGCTATAAAGATTACTTGATCACTCTTGAATACCTCAAGTGATCGATAATTTCTTTATTGATTGCTAGATACTATTTATAGGAGTGGTCTAAATGAACTAAAATGCCTATGTATTTATAAGCAACTGAATTCAAATTAAGACACTATTGGCATGCCAAAACCAACACAAAATTTTTGTAAGTGAAAAAATACATGTCAAAGGGTATGAATGCCCCATGAATTAGAGGAGATCAAAATAAGTGATTTAAAACATTGAGGGTGCTCTGGATAAGACTCAAGATTACCAAGGGTGCTTCAAACACAAAGCAAGAAGATAAAGAAGAGAGAAATAACAGTGTGGGTGGTATATGTGAATAAGGGTGAGAGACAAAAAAACCATAAAAACATGCCAATAATTCCTAATTTGGACCAACAACCAATAAATAGATAAATACACTAAAAACTTGCAATTTAGCACTTAATAAATACCTCATGAATTTTTTTAGGTTTCTAAATAGTAAATATTTTCATTCCTCCTAAAGCATATTATTTTATAGTTTAACAATTTACATTAAACAAAAACTCTTGTGGATATAATACCAATGAAACATGTTTAGGGCTAGTCATGGGAAACAAGGAGTTTCAAATCATTGACCCAAGTTTCAATCCCATGGGCAGCTTGGACACTTTTGAAAATTATCCACGCAGACACTTAGAGGTGTGGGTCAAACGTTTCCATGTGAACCACATAGAACACACTTTAAGACATTATGAACACAACCCCACCCTATATACACTTCAATATGTGTCCTCAATTTAATGTAATTTTATATTTTTTAGCATTTGGTAAAAAATAAGTAAGAAAAAAATATGGTGGATCCTTAGTTGTAAAAAAAATTATATCCTCTTTTTTTTATCACTTTCAACCTACCATTTCTATTTATCCTCCTACCAATTAGGGAAAAAGATTCTAGCATGGAACTAGATCCACTCATCCTATTTTAGATCAGGTGATCATGCCCACTTTGTGCTCTTCTTTAGACACTAAGGGATGGCCCTAGATATCACAATATATTTATCTTGCTTCTTAGCCTATGGTTGTGTTGGTTGATTCAAACCCTATGTCTTGGGATGGGCCCTTCTTTTCCATTTTTGTTGCCACAAAATATTCTCGGGGATAGTTTGTCAAGGTTTTGGGCTTGAAAATACTTTTCTCAGATTTGGTAGGAAATAACCCCCTCAAATGGCTCATTTGGATTCTACCACCTATGTTATTAAAAACCTAAACAATTTTTCATTTCCTTTTGAAGCTTCTTTTCAACCTCTATTTTTGGGAACTTTGCTTTGACTTAGGGGTCTAATGAGACGAGATTTAAAATCAATCTATCAAGACCTTTTCCATCCTTAATTAAGTTTGCAAGTTTGAAAACAACTAGATTTGGTGAAAATAATAAGGTTTTTTCTTCTCACTCGATTTTTGATGCAATTGGAAAATACAAGGGGGGAATCATGCTGCTATTGTCACATATGTAGGTGTTGGAGATTATAAGATTGTTAGTGTTGGAGTGGAATGAAAGAATAATAAAACCCTATATTTTGACATTGGTGCAAAGGATTTTTGTTTTACCCCTCACCTCTTATACAAGTGCCTAAAATGTCGGCAACCCTTGTTTTATATATAGGGGAAGAAGTTATATTGGAAGAGGATCACCATTGATTTAGGAATGATATATAGATTTCACAAGCTATGAAATTCCCCTTTGAATACACATTATTGGATCCCAAAGAATTGGAAACTTTTTTTTTTAAGAATCTCTTCATTTACCCCTTTGCCTAGGGGTAGTTTATTATGGTTTGCAAACCTAAGGAGCAAATAGAAGTAATTTTGTAGTCAGGGCCTTGGTTATGGGGATAAAAAATACTCTGCATGAAACCCTTTATTTTTGTATTTTAATCCTACCATGCATACTTTATATGTGGCTCCAGTTTGGGTTAGGATGCCTAACTTTCCTTTGTAGTTATAGGGAATCTCTAATCTCATTGTGATTAAAAATATCTTGGGAAAGCTCCTTTCTATCCCTCTAAAGACTATTGGTGACTCCCAACCTATTTTTTCCCCAATTTATGTGGAATTAGATATGTTGGTGGATTTTACTAAGGAGATCTAGATCAAGGTGGGTGACCATATATGGAAATAATAATTATACTATAAACAGGTGGAATTTAGGTTCATTTAATGCTTTTCCTAGGGTTGTTTGGAAAATTATTGCCTAAATAAAAAGGTTGGATCTATATAATTAGGGATTAAGAAGGTTAGACATGATTTTTATGGATAAGGTGAGGGTTGCACCTATGGATAAGCATTTGGATAATCCTTGTTATAACAACAATGTCCTCATTTATTTGGTGCCATGAGATATAGTTGTTCTTTTATAATATTTCATTCCTCCCACCTTGAACTCTTCTCTATAAAGGTTTTTCAAATATTTTGAGGTCAGGTTTGGGGACTCCCCTAACCTCACCTTCCAATATTGATGAAATTTATAGTATAGGTTTGCCTAAGTGTATTCTTCCTATAGATAGAATGTCTACCTCAGTGGCAAATCTTTTTACCAATTATTTAAATATAGATAGCTTGGAAAGGTGGATAACAATCAAAAAATAAAAAAATGGCCTTGAAAAAGATGAAAATTGAACACATAATTCTTAAATATCATAATAATAACGGGGTTTTTGAAGTTTTTATATAACTTATTATTATAGGTTTTAGTTATGGATATTTTGTTATGAAATTTTAATGTTTCTTTTATTGTTGTTGAAGTGCTTGTTGTGGAATTAGGCCTTTGGACCTTTAATTAAGAATTGGGTGATGTTTAGCTATGTTAATTGTGTGTGTCATTTTTTGGTTGAGAATGAGAGTTTAATATTTTTTGGTTTTGTGGTTGTTGTTATAAAAGTTGGTGTTTTAGCTTCAAAATTTAGTTGTGTCTATTGTGATGGATTCCTAAAATTACTGAAGTTATGGGTATTGGATGCAATTGTTTATAATAAATTTATAATTATGTTTTTAGAATATTTTTTTCTTTTGTCTTGATAGAAAAACATATATGAGATATTTTATATTAATGAAAGGGTGAGGGACCCTCAACACTCATTTTATTGACAATTTTTTCCTATGAAACATACATAAAATATTAATGAAGAAAAGTGACCTATGGAAATAAAATCATGTCCATCATGATGTTTATATAATTATAAAATTTTCAAAATTAGTAAATTAATTACATTTTTTCTAATATTAATAATAATCCTAAGGAGTACTATGATGATGATAGTCTAGTGGTGAGTGAGCTGAGTGTCAGGAGTGGGAGGTCTTAAGATCCATTCCTTGGGATGCTCACTCTCTAACATCATTCCCACACTAAGATAAAATGGTCTATTCATGAAAAGTATCCAAATTCAATAGACTACCAGCTCGATGGTCAATGCGATGGGGGTCATCACGTGAATTGAAAACTATGTTCAATATGAGGAGGCAAGTCTATAGCCCATGGATAAGGATATTATTCACCACTGATTTGATAACCTTCTAATTAGAAAAATGTTTTAAACTAATTTTTTAAACCCGATGATGATAGCCTGGTGGTGAGTGAGATAAGTGTTAGGAGTGGGAGGTCTTAAGGTCCATTCCTTGTGATGCCCACTCTCTATTATTATTTACACACTAAGCTATGAAGGGATATTCTCAAAAAGTATCCAAACACAATGGACTACTAGATTGATGTTCAATGCTATAGGGGTTGACAAGTGACTTGAAACATGTGTTCAATACATCGAGGCAAGTCCACAACCCATGGCTAGGGATACTATTCATTTCTAGTTTAATGACAATCTGGTCACAAAAATGTCTTAACCCAATTTTTTTTCCAATGAGATGTGGGTGAGTTGGTTAAGTAGCTTGGTTTTTTCAAGTCCCACATAGGTTTGAATATCTAAAAAGGTATATGAGGCCAGTTGTAGCCGTTGGTTGTCTTCTTGAGGCTGTTAATGGTTATTGGATATTCTTGAGGTAGATAGTAATATATGGTATATATGTGGTATTACATGGGGATTTAGACCTCTGATTGTGTCTTAGACCGATTCAAGCTCCGATAAAAAGCCATCATCTATATAAAAAAAATCTTAAGGTAAGAAGACCCACTTATTATGAAAAAAACTTAAAGTATTTGTTAAAAAGAATAAAAATGGAGAATATGATGCACAATTTCAATCTCTTTCATTGTTGGAAAAACTTAATCACCCTTATCTCAAAATTCTCAAAGTTTTTTTAAAATTTTTGTATATGTTAAAAAATTAGATAAACTAGGTTTGCAATTTTACAAGTCATCCCCTAGTCTTATTTAATGTGCTCCTAACTATTTCTTGAATTCTTTTCTTTGCATAACCAATATAGCTTGTCCTAAATATTGTGGCACCTAACTTACATATCAAAATAAGGTCACTTAACAATGATAATGTATTTGTAATTTAATTATAAAAATAAATAAAAATAAAAATAAAAATAGGCATTTAGGAGAGGAAATCTTCATATGCTCCCCTATTAGCCAATTTGCAAACCATGATACAAAAGGCATTATACAAAGTGGGATCTTGCTTTTAAGAGGAGGCATGAAAGTAAAAATTTGGAGTGTTCATGTTGAATGTCTTAATATTCATCAATATGCAAAAATAGGTTTCTTAACACTCACCAAAATGTAAAAACAAGTGACTTAACACTCAAAAACATGTAAAAACTGACACACATGATGTTTACCAAAGAGGAGTATGCCACACTCTTTGAAACTAAATGTGCCAAGTTTTGAGAGAATTTAATGAGCCATCTCTAGTTAGGCTTATTTTATAGATTGTAACCAAGGGAAAGCAAACTGTTGGTGGGGTATATTAGATGATCAATGACCTTTATTTATCATAAATAGTTTATAATACATTTTATTAATAAACAATAAGTGAAGGTTAATTAATAATTGTATATAAATCAATTTAATTATTTAGATATTTAAGTACACATTCTAAATTAATAGTTAAAATTTATTTATTAAATATTTATTTAAATGACCAATTATATAATCAAAATCATGCACATTATAATTCTTTAGATTTTCAAATAATTATTATTACATATATGTTAAATTTATTATATTTTTTAATAATTACATTACTTTTTATGTAATTTTATTGATCATTGGGGACATATGACTTTAATCTCATTGCATATATGACATATTGTTAGGTTCAAAAATATTTTTAATAGAAGAGAAAATGATCTCCAAAATCCACCTATTCTAAGATATTATGTTTTTGGGATTGACTTCTCCAAACAAGAAGAAAAAACTTTCATATGATGGTCAAATGGATATCAAATTTATGGTCATCTATTAATTGTTAACATCTCACCAACATTAAAATCCACCATCACCACTATGTGTTAAATTTGTTCCATGTATGATCAATTTTTAACCTTTTAAATGTACAATATGGTTAAAATTATTAAAGACTGTATTAAGAAGAGGGAAATTTTGATAGACCATCAATAATTCTAAAGAATTATAGCTATATCTATTTAATTTATAATAAATACATATTTCTCTTTGATGTTTCCTTTTTTAAAGATAAATTATCATAGCTTTTGAAGGCCATAGTTGAATGGATGGATATTATAAAAACTTTTCTTAATAAGAAAGGTCAACTATCAAATTTAAACCTAGATCACCACTCATTGATATCATAGAATGCCCAATGACTAATAAAAATTTAAATGACAAACTAAACATTCCAAACTATGCATAATAATACAATATTTAGATATTCTTAAAAATAAATAATATAAATTATATTATGAAAACATTTAACTAAACATAAGTTGTGCAAGATATATCGATCATATAATTTTAAAATATCAAATAGCTATCTCCACATTTTGAATCATATACCTAAGCTTTGAATTCACATGTACACATGCACATTATTAGTACCTGCCATAAGGCATGGTACTATAATTTTTGCATGTAACAATTTATTTGCATAAAAAATTGTGTCCAACTAATTGAAATGTCCTCTTGTTCAAAATATAAATAGTTTGATAATGTTTGACCAAAGATATGATTAGTTTATTATTTTCCCTGTTGGTGTTAATTAGTGAATAAATTGTGTATGTTGTATCGAATCAAATATGATCAATTTTTTATGAATTGGAAATTTTCAATTTCTATTATCTTAAATTTGTGCATTTTATAAACATTTTTTACTACATACGATAGATAAATCTACAACATTATTTTAAAAAAAAACCATAGCTAAAATTTTAATTTCCATTATGCTTTTGGCTGCATACTATAATCACCTAAAAGTGGTACTTAGATCCTAAGAGTGTTGCTTGAGACAACCTATTCATATATTATCCCTAGACATATCCTAGAGATTGTATCACACTTTTCTAACCATTATATGGATCATAAATGTCCCTAGTCAGCTCAAACACAGTCTTAGACTTATATTCCTAGATCTTGGCCCTTTATGCCCAACAACCTACCAACTGGACACTAGCACCATATTAAGAAAACTGAATCCATATGGTGCTAGTGTCACCAAAATGGCACTAGTGTCCCTTGACCTAACTCTCCTAGACAAATACATTTTTAAATGTGTGACCCTCCTAAGGTTAGCCTAAGCACATTTTATTATCCTCACAAGCTACAGATCACTAGAAATATAAGACTATTAAATCTCTATCCACTAGATGGAAAATAGATGAAAAAAGCCTATTCAAATAAGAAATAAATTTAAAAAATCAAGGTTATTAATCCCTATTATGCCTTACTTCTGCATACTACCATTTACAATTTCCCTAATCCTAGATTTTAAGGACTTCCAATCTCAAACACATGCAAGGCATTCAAGACCAATATCATTCTAGCATTCACTTGCACTTATACCAAGCACTATGTGGGAGAACTACATTAGGATCGATCCCTCTTTGAAGTATTGGTATGTAGGAAACTCTCTTTACAGTGAGGTGTTGAGGATATTTAGCCTATCCTACTAACAAACACACATTTTTAGCTCATACCATAATTTCAAGGAGGATTATGTTTGCATGTTAAATCAACTATTCCAAGCACAATATATATAATCAATTTTATGCATATAATAACAAAACCTAGAAACATAGTTGCATGTGCTCCTAGAATTTAGGAACAGTCCTACAAAAAGGACACTAGTACCATTTTCAAGACACTAGAGCCACATGGTGCTACTATCCAAGTTGGGTGCTACTATCTAGGGAGAGATCTGACTCAAGGAACCTATAGATGACACTTAAACCTATCTGTAACTATATTTTTAGCACTCAGATCTTCTACGACAATTAGTTTTTAGATAAGTATCTATTTTCACATGTTTATTACTATTTTTAAAAATTAAAAGAAAGTTAAATTATGTAATAAATCAATGATTATTTATTTCATATTATTTTAATGATTTAGACAACTCAACACTTTAATCTAACATATAATTTACACTAGTCAAACCTTAAAAAGTTAAATCATTTGGTGAACCTAACTTACCCCAAATATTGATTCAAACCCTAGTTTGCCCTTTCCAAAATTTTGTGCATTAAATTAGGGTTACATATTTATATTTTTCTAATTTTTGGCATAACCTAACTCATTAAATCAATCTCACATTAAGGTTTCATTTATTTAAATATAATTTAACTTTTTAAAAAGAAACCCTAATTTAAAAAACCCTAACCCTAGACACTCTTAGGGTTTGTATCCTTTTTCTATTTATACTTATATTTTAGTTCCAACATATCATATTTGCTTCCATATATATTTTTTTCAATCTTTCTTAGATAAACATTCTTCAAAGGTTCAAAAATATACAAAACTTGTTTTCCTATCTTTCAAACTATAATGGCATAATTTACCAATAGATTTGATGAGACTAAAAAGTAACAATTAGATTTTGTCTCCAAACATATGGATATACAAGTTGAATTCATCATTATTATTCATGAATAAATCCAAAAAATGAACAATGGTCAATATTCAACTCCCCAAACTAATAACATTGTTACACCTACAGTGGGGCCAACTCAGCCAACTTAGCTAACACAACCTAAAATTGTAATTCATCAAGCTTCAATGAAAACTACACCTCTTATGGATAGTTATTCCACTCTAGATGTACAATCCCTTATGCACGAGATTCATACTCTATAGTCTAAGGTGTTACATCTTGAGAAGGGAGCAACTAGGCCATAACATGCCTTGGATTCTAATATTCTATTACATACACCTTTGACACATCACATAGTAGTAATTCCATTTCCATCTAGTTTCATGGAACCTAATATTAAATTATATGATGAAAAGGGTGACCCAGAGCATCATCTCAGAGCTTTTCACACAACATGCTTGGACTACATATCCAATATTTGGCTTCTAACAAAGTTATTTCCACATAGTTTAAGGGATTATGCCCTAAAATAGTTTTATGATTTACCAAATCAATTTATCACAACATTAAATCCTTTGGATGGCATGTTATTAGTACACTTATCCATTAAAATTAGTGATAAGATATCATATGCTCAAGTGGCAAAATTGAAACAAAAGTCAAACGAGCCTAACATAGATTATGTCTTATGACACAAGACTATGTTAGCCCAATTGACTAGCCACATGGTAGACAAATAACTTTAGGATATATTTAACAAAGTATCTTACCAACATTACATGAAGCTATCTTATTCAAGAAGATTCTTAAATTTATAGATTTGTGCCACAAAGTCAAAGAAAGAGAGGTTAAGCTCCTATCAATGGGGAAACTCAAGTATACCAATGGATCAAAATAAAATATCAAGATTTAAAATAAACCTCCATACAAGGTAAGGGCCACTTATAACAAGATTTATTAAAAGTCCAAAGTAAACACAACTTCTAAGCCACCTACTAGATTGGTTTTATTCACTCCTCAGTGCTGAATCTTCACCAACCTTCTAGAGTCACAAACATGGGTTTCACAACAGCTCTTAGAATGCAATATCATATATCTCCCTCATATTATAGAGGTTGATACGACATGATCTATTCTAAATAACTATGATTCTAACACATTTTGTGAGTATCACAGGGCACCAGGCCCTACAACCAATATATGCAAAAGCCTAAAGCATAAGATACAAAATCTGATTGAGGCTAATATTATTGATGTGGGCACACCCATAGAGGCACCAAAATCACAAAAAATAGAAGCTAAGGCACTAAATATATTCTTAGATCCATTTCTAAAGCACATAATAAATGAGGCAAGGAGCACATCAGGTATTCACTACACATATTAGGCACATCACTCACCAGCTTCATATCATACAAGTATAGAGGAAGCACATCCATTGCATAACATTATTGGCATTTTCCATAGTACAACTCCACCTAGACCACTCATCACATTCTCATAGCATGATATTGTTGATGATGATACAAATCTACATGCACTCTTTATATGAGCATACATAAATCATCATAATATCTAGATTGTTATGGTTGAAAAAGGGTCATTAATTAACATGTGCACCATAACACTTTTGAAACATCTGGATTACTTAGAGTAGGAAATATTACCCATAGATATAGTCATTAATGATTTCATTTGTCATGTTTAGAGCTCCATTAGGGAGATTATGTTCTATTACAAGCTGGACCAACACATATAGCCACTCGATTCCTAGTAGTACCTAGTGCAGGTGTGTATGATATATTATTGGGAAGGCCATGGTTACAACAACTCTAAGCCATCCCATTTATAGTGTACACATGCCTAAAGTACATACATGCTAATAAGGTGATTGAGGTTGAGGGAATCCCATATGAGTATCCTCTACCCATCTCACAGGAAATTCTAGCACAGTTTCCAACTATAGTTCCAACATAGACATCAGTTACAGTTCCATCACCATTACCAAATATTGCGTAGTTATCAGTTACATTAGTGAGTAAAACTCCTATGCCTACATCAAAAATTTCAACAAGGTCATTAATATATACTAGGTTTATTCCTATGGTATCTACACATACACATAATCTCCCACAAAGACCATTATTAGAGACCCCTGCATCAACAATATATCATAGATTCTAGAAGACCTTCCTCCACTCAATTTATGATAAGATCAATATCATTGGGTTCTTAGGGTTCTCAGCATAAGGCACCTATTTCACCTATAACTTCTTCTACCAAATGGGTTCCTAAGACCTTTATAGTTCACAGGCCATCATAATTAGTGCCATAGATTCATAGCATCCCTATATAGGCAGATACAGACATAAATTACTCCAAACAACAAATTATGGGATCATAATTTCCCTTTCACACAACACAGATGATCACGATTCCCTTATTTGACACTAGTCATAATGATAGTGAGTCTCCCATAAGACTCATTAGCTAATATGGTTCCTACCCCCTTATACACACTTTCTTCTCTCTTTATCCTTGTACATAGTTTATTTTCATTTGCTTGTACATAAATTATATTTAGAAAATACAAAAACAATATAACATGCTAAAATGTTGGATGAAGAATGGATCTTTCTAAAACTATGAATTATATAAGATAAATAGATGTGTTGAAGTGTTTGAATTTGTCTTTTGTATAGTTTTGTATGTATTTGGCCTTGTAAGTATAATCGGATAATTGGAGAATACGAAGAGTCTTTCATTTTGTATCTTGAAAGTCTAGAAGGTGAAGAGACAATAGGATTGTAAAAGGATATAAATAATACTTTGATGTAATATAATCTAGTTTTATGTGTTGATAGAGATTAATAGACATTATCTTTTTATGGTTTTCCCTTATCTTCTTTTATGTATGGTGTATGTGTAGTTAAGTACTCTATTTTTCTTTATTATGTAATTTGATGTGATACACATTATGGTTCCATTTTTTTATATCTAATTCATCCTACTCTTTAATCTATTTGAAGATGTCATAGATGGTTCGTATTATTTCTATCTCTTAAGTGCCTTTTTGTACTCTCCATTATGCAAACTATCTTTATAATTAGCATGTTCTAGTGTAATTCTAGGAACTTATGCTAACAATAATGTGGTGAACATGGAACCAAATTGGATTAATAGGTTGAGATGGTTACCAAGCCTACGAGATCTAGAATGATGGCTAGATGAGATAATTAGAAATTTTATAAAGTAAGAAACATGAAGAGTTGGAAAGACTGTAGAGGCGATCATCCAAAAACAACTCTATGGTGAAATCTATGAAATTTTCTAGTGCGAATTGCCTGGATTATTAGTTGCATGGTTAGCTAGATTAGAATAATATTACTTTGGTCTGAGGAGAACATAATTTATAATTTGGATTGAGGACAAACTAGAGAGATTGTGCAACCTAGATACGTACTAGTCCCAAGCATTAGCTTACTAGGTGAAGACTACGATCGATGGCTATATCATAGAGTTCATAGTATAAGGATACATAAATTTTGAGACTACAAAAGATTGATTTATTCAAGGAATTAGATGGAAAAGTTTTCAATGAATACCATGATGATCAAGGTGTTGGATATGGAAAAGGCCATGGTGCCTACTCCAACCAACATGGAGTAGTCACTTCAAGCACCATGGGGGTGCGTGTGAGAGAAATTGGATGATGAGGAACTAAATAAGAGTAAATTGAACCTGATCCTAGAAGATGGAAGGTAAAAATACTTTGAGTGAAAATAAAACTCTAGGACTCAAAAGAGAACTAGAAAAATAAAGAATGTGGAATAAGATAAACAACCCTAAAGTAATTGCAAGTAGGACTAGGAGTAAATAAGAAGTTGTTAGAGCTAGAGATATACAAGGGAAAGATGCTAGAGAAGAAAGGTTGCTAAAAGAAGGTGTGAAAGCTGCTGAAAGATAAGGGTATGTAAAATATGAGAAAGGGACCAATGAGAAAGAGGATGCTAGAAGCAGTGAGACTGAGGTAGATCAGTTAGGAAGTAGAAGTAGGTTACAATTAACTGAGGGGATTTTTGATAGAACTAGGAAGGAAAGTTCCTAGGAAAATTTTAAATTTTAAGGTAGTAATATTTTTAGGTTCAAGTTTTAAGAAATAATTTAGAAAAAAGAATCATTAATTTCAAGGGTATGCATCTCCCAAGCCCACTTTATTTATAGAATGTATAAAAAGTACATAGAGAATAGTTGATTCAGATTGGTTTGATTCCTTTACCGATAAGTTTGGAAGGCTTAATATATAAAACAAATAGGCATTAGAAATAAAGAAGTTGAAAGAAGTAAGATTTATGGTTACTCCTAAAAAGAATATTTCAAAAAAGCCTATAGTCATAGTAACCACTATGCCATTGCTTAACTATCTAACGACCAGTGCACATACACCACCAATCATAGTTACTAGTATTTAGATAATTATAAAAACAACTAGAAATCCACCAACTATGGAACTTCATGCATGTATGCTTGTACATTTAATTTTGTATGATGGATCTTCATATCCAGAATAATACTTAGTTACCTATGAGATGAAATAGGTTGTAAAAAGGGTGACATCGGATGATGTGAATAAATGTGAACTAGTAGGGCCTTTAGGAGGACATGTTTTGGAGTTAATTTTCAAAATAAATATCAATTATGTATATTTAAAAAAATTCAAAGATTTTTTGATAGTATAATTCAAAGTAAAAAATGTTCCAGTCAAGTGATTTAAGATCTAAAGAAAATTTGGTAAAAACTAGGAGAAACATTTGGCAAATATGATCATAGGTTCTCTGATGTAATGAATAAAATTGATTTTATTTTAGAATATAAAGATAAGGATACTTGGTTCATATAATTCTTATGACCAATAATATGGTTTGATATTACACAAACCTAGTTCTCCACTAAGGTTGATCCTCAGTCTACTGCCATCAGATTTGAACAGATAGAAGACTATGCAAACCTTTCCTTGGCAGGATCAAACTTGGAAGCTAAGTTAAATTATTTTATGAGGATGATTAAAAAAATGCATGAAAATTATAAGACTAAATTAGGATTATGGTGAATACAGTGTGGCTACAAGGGACATCATAGGAACCCAACAATTAAAACAAAATTTTGTGAAATATGTAGGGTAGTTGGAAATTCTACATCCAAGTGCCATATTCTCCAAAAATATATTCAAAAGTCACACATCATGTATTGTAATTTTTTCAAATCTATAAATCATGATGAGACAAGTTTTTATGCATTATAGGAGTTATAATAAGATATGACAAATAATGTCTTCACAGTTGCAGCCCAATAAATATCCATTGCAAATCAAGTAATTCTAAGACCAGATGTGGAGATGAAAAATGCAAATCAAGGTAGTCAAGGATGGGTGCCTTTATCACCATAATATCAAATGCCTTCCTCACCATAATACTAGCCACAAGACCTGGTAAGATGGAATAATACATCATCCCCCTTGTATCAATATTTTGGTTAGTATGTGTAACCATAGAATAACACAAATATTTAACAACAACAAGTAACTTGGACTCCAAGTTCTCCTCAACATCAGTATGGGGGATATGATGCATAGATGAATAAATAGGGAATATATAGTGGAAAAAAATTCCAAGGGTGTGGATATCAATAGAATAGAGGAGGCTACATAGGAGGATATATGGGAGGATAGACTACACAGGGAGTAGAGCCTTGATATTGGGTACACATACTTAGTCATACCCTTGCACCTCTTCCAATAACTTGGTACATGCATCAAGAGCATAGAATGGAAACTAAAAACTAGGCACAATTTAGTAGGAGTTTATTTAACCTTTTATATTTGAATATTATAATCCATTAGTACATAATTCCTTGCAAAATATTAATTTATTTCTATGTCATGGATGTGTAGAGAATTTTAAAAATGGTGTTGAATCATCCTCTAATCAAGAAGCTACACATGACCTGGATCTTGCATTGCATAATAAAAGAGAAAACAAAAAATAATAGCTCTAGATTCAACCATGTAATATAATAAATGATGATATGATAGAATCCAGTGATAGTGATAGTGATGGGAATCTCAATTTAGAAGGGTTATTTGAACCATAATGTGAAGAGGAGTCTAAACCAATGAAAAGCACAAAACAAGTAGAAAAATAAAAATAAACAATATTGACATCCCACAATAGGAAGGCAAACACATTTTATAGGATATTATTCCTAGTGTCTCAAGCAAGATATATCAAGAACCATTGCAAAAAAACTCAAGGAAATAGTAGGATAGAAGTAGCCTCGAAGCTTGCAATAATGGGAGATTATTAGGGACAAGAGTAGATATCTGAAGCCTTACAAATATTAAGAGATTAATAGGAATTGTTTCCAAGAAAATTCTCAGAGGTTAAAGGTGTAGATCCTTCTTTGGAAGAAATACATATCGAGCTAAAAGAATGTGCACGACCAATTAAAAAATAACCCTGTAGGGTCAAGCTTAATATGAAAAGTAAAGTAAAGGCTAAAATAGATAAAATGCAAGAAGATAGAATTATTTATCTAATTAAAAAGGTAAAATGGAATGGTGACACAATCTAAGAAGACGATAAATATGGGTGCGTGGGGATTACCGTGCACTTAATCATGCTTGTGTCAACAATTTGTTTCCTATCCCTTTTAATGATGAAGTGCTTGAATTTGTGGTTGGACATGAGGTATATTAATTTATGAATGGTTTCAATGGGTAACACAAAATTCTAATTGCTAAAGAGGATCAAGCCAAAACTACCTTCACTATTTAATGGGATCATTTGCATACAAGATAATGCTATTTGGTTTAATGAATTCACCTACTGTATTTTATAGAGATATGGTAAATGCATTCAAAGACTTCATTCATGATTTTTTATAGGTCTATCTAGATGATTGGTTAATTTTATCTCTATTTAAAGAGCACTTTTCAAAGCTAATATTGATGTTAGAGTGATGTCATGTTTTGTACATCACCTTAAATTTAAAAAATGTCTATTATTTACACTTTTTGGTGTCTTACTAGGTCATGTGGTGTGAAATGATGGAATTTTTGTCAATCCAGCTAAAATTGTTGTTATAGTAAGAATTTCACCTCCTACAAACTCAACTGAAGTGTGCACCTTTCTGGGTCATACCAGGTATTATAGAAAGTTCATAAAAGGATATGTAATTATATCAACATCTATGGAGAAGCTACTGTGCAAGGATACCAAATTCAAATGGACACCAAAGTGTCAAAAAAAATTTATCAAGTTAAAACAAAGGTTGGTAATAACACCCATCTTGGTATTTCCTAACTATAAGAAGCCATTCCATGTACATGTGGATGCTTCGAGCACTGCAGTAGGACATATTTTAATGTAGTTAGGTGAAGGCAGGTTAGACCACCTGATAGACTCTATAATTAGGAAACTCTTAGTTATGGGAAATAATTACATAACCACTGAGAGAGAATCACTTTCCAAGGTGTTTTCATTACAAAAGTTTAGGCATTACTTATTGGATACTCATTTTGAGCTCTTTATAAACCATCAGGGATTGTGATACCTAGTTAATAGACCAAGACTAGGGGGTCAGATATCAAGGTGGTTGATGCTCTTTCAGGTTTATCTAATTTTGGATCAATGTGAAGCCAAGATAGGGGAATGTGAGTCTAGATCATCTCAGTCGATTGCATAATAGGGAGGAACTAGAGGAACTTGAAGATGAATCTCCTAGTACAAATTTATTTAGAATTACTTTAGTTCCTGATAATATGGAAGACATCACAAACATTTTATAACAAGGAACTTTTCCTTCACATTATATAGAGAGGGATAAGAAACAAATATTTACTAGAGTTATACCATATTCTTATATAAGATGGGTAAAGATGATGTATTGCATAGGGTAGATCTAAAACATGAGCAACCACAAATGCTTCAAGAAGCTCACTATGGGATTATCAGAGGACACTTCACAGGAGAAGCCACTACCAATGAAACACTTTAGAGTGGTCTATAGTGGTTTACTCTTTTTTAGGATGCGCACAGAGTTGATAAACATTACGACATTTGTCAAAGAATGGGTAAGCCTAATCAAAGAGATGAAATTCCTTTGGTTCCTATGATTTTATAACATCCTTTTGAATAATGGATAATTGATTTTGTCAAACCTATAACTCCTCCAAGTAAGCACAATCATTCTAGATACATTATCATTATGATCGACTATTTCACAAAAAGGGTTGAAGATATTGCCACTCTAAGATGCAATATGAAGGATGTTGTCAAGTTTTTATATGAAAATATTATCATAAAGTTTAGATGTCCAGTTAAGATGGTAAGTGAGAGAGGCACACAATTTATAAATAACACTATTAAGAATCTCCCTAAAGAATTCATGATATCACACCAGGAAATCATAACTTACCATCTGCAATCCAATGGACAGGCATAAGTGTCCAATAAAGATTTGGGCAAGATGTTGACAAAAATTCATCATGTCCAAAGATATGATTGGGAGGATCACATCCCTACAATTATATGGGCTTATCACACACATTATAATAGATCTACTGGGTTCACTCCCTTCTAATTAGTACATGGCTTCGAGACAGTAATGCCTATGGAATACATTATACCCAGTCTGCACATTGTGATGACTATGAGGTTAGGGAATCAAGGACTCATTAAGGGAATAGTTTCTAGATTTCACTAAGATGGAAGAAGATAGGTTAAAATCACAATGGATGAAATAAATCAATAAATAAAGTCAAAAATCATGACATGATCGTAGTATATGATCTAAACAATTTTACCTGATCCAAACTATATTGCTTTATGAAAGAAAATTTAAAGCATTCCCATGGAAGCTATGCATAAGATAGAAATGACCCTACATCATTCATGAAGTATCACCACAGTGTACCATAGTTTTGAAAGATATGAAGGGAACCATATTAAAAGGGCAAATCAATGGTTATAGGCTTAAGCCATATCATATTTAATCTCTATCATGCTGTTAAACATCAAGTGAGTGCCAAGGAACACCATGTAGTTAGGATTTTATTAAATATTATTATTTTTTATTTTGTTTTCATAGGTTAGATTATTTGTTTAGTGTTCTCATTGTTACATAACACATTGTAACAAGCAGAATCAATTATAATTGTATGATGCGACCACCTTCCTAAGATAACTCATCAAAGATAGCTGGTCGTAACTACACCAAGATTTATAATTAAGTCCAAGCAGGAGGCAAAATATAGGTATGGTAGATAGAAGGCCAATGGTTAGGTCAAACTATTAATTACATGGCATCTCAAAAGATTGCATCAGTTTGAATGTAGTTTTGGCAATAAAATGACAAGTGGATGCATAAAATTAATTAATTAATTGAAGGGATAACTAATCATTGATAATAACTTCCCATAACTAAATCAAATATCCTAGGCACCAAACATACCTACCAATATGATTTCTATAATATAATATTAATTACAAAGAGAACATTCATGCACATGTAACAATGTATTAAAAAGAGGTGGTGGCATGAACTTGGGCACCAAATAGCTATAAAATAGAGTGATAAGGATAATTATCAAACATTAATTCCTCCAGCTAACAAGAGACTTTTTTGATCATCCTCTCAAATATCTCTTTGAAAATAGATTTCACACCAGGGCATAATTTATCAGACTAATCATCAACTCTACTCATTCATTAATCCATAGCCATAAGTCAATCATTGATTCCACTATTTGATGCTTAGGAGGAAATGGGAATAAGGCTAGGGCTCCAAAAAATGAAATATAATGATCCAAAATCATTTGATTTCATATATGGGGTAGAAACTACTCTATTTGATCAAGAGGCCTAAGGAGTAGCATAACCAAAAACCTTAACACTACATCCAATGCAAGTCTCTGACATCGAATAATTACTTAAGCTACCTACATTAGGTAGTTAGATGAAGTGATGATGACATTGCTGAGTTGATAAAACCAAGGAGATATCTATTTAGATCAAAATATTAAAATTTGGATCAATGCACACTCAATCACAAGAGCAACTAGCCTACCCAATCATGGTAAATTTCTAATGTCATACAAGTATAGCATGCCACCACTTCACTCAGATATCAAAGAGAAATACACCACTAGGGCTAGATGAGGAACTCCTATTGATTCAATTATAGATGCTTCATTGCACATAATGGTCTATTGTATTTCTAAAAGATTATGGCAAACCATAAAGCATGAAAAATAAACAACAAGAGGTGTCGTTGACATTGCCTACCAAATGATGAAGTTGCATGAGGATTTTAATTGGCCTGAATTCTTGGTATCCAAGCTTACCACAAATATATAAAAAGTACTTACAAGAACTATGTAGAACTTTCAATATCAATATTTAGTTTTGTTATTGTGTTGCACACAATAAAAGTCTCTACTAGGGCCAGTAAATGTAACTACCTATTTTTTCATGGTAATGCCTTCACAATAATTACATAGACCAAAACAAGTTAGTGTTTCAAATAATTGGGAAAATTAAATGCATGGTGGATGGGATACCTAACATTAATTTGATCACATCCCAAGATTCTTTAGGATGTTATGTAATACGTGGGTCAACATGCATCGGTTACCAAATTGCATAATAACATATAGATCAAGGTAAACGAGTTGAATACCCCAACTATAACCCCCATGACATTCTTAATTTTGATGGTTGAAGTGAAGGCTAAGGTCTATTGGTAAAAATACCTAGCTACAAGGTCCAAACCTCCATTTCAATCCATCCCTCTACATGTACAAAAAAAAAATCATAACAAATACCTTCACAATAACCCACACAACTAGTAGAACCATAAGCTCCATCACAATAAAAAAAAGGAAAGAGGAAATCACATGCACACAAAACCTTGCCACCTTCATCAAAGAAAAAAACATGACAAGCGAAGTCATGGCTTGAGCATCCCATGGTTCCATGAATATTTACTGAGTGCAACCTACCTGAGTTAGGGGTAGAGAAACAAGAAGTGCTCCAACCAATGCTAGAAGATATCAAAACTAAGGTGTATGATGCAAAGGAGGAGATGGAGTTTTTATTTTAGAAAGTAGTGTGCATTTTCCAAATGAGAAATTAGGTAAGGCGAGACCTTTGGGTTGATATCACTTAACTACTTACTTCTATCCTTTTTGATAGTGTAGGATAGGAAGCAACTCAATGGAATTTGGAGGCATAAATATTTTCAATAAAACTAGGTACACGATCATCTGTTATGCATGAAGTGGATTTATCTATAGAAGATAGCCTTATACAAACTTTATGTAGGCAACCATGCACACATTTGACTACAAAACCATCACAAACAATGCAAGAAAGGCTGGTCTCTTTTGATGTACCTATAGAACAAAGTAGTGGACAATATGCTCAACCAAATCAATAACCTAAAAACTAGGGTGCAAAGAAACATAATTTGACACTCAAGCCTCTAGAGAAATCTAGAAGAAATAATTTGATCTAAAAAGATCAATTGGGCAAAACATAATCACTGGAGCAGACTAAATCTGATAATGGTAATGAAGGAGATGAAGAACCCAAGGATACAACCATGATTAGGGAAGTGGAGGAAAAATAAACTGCATAAAGCACACTTGATCTTGAAGAAAGGTAAGAAGAACACAGGATTGAGTAAATACAAGAATAAACAACTGTACCACAATCAACATAATAAGAAGCTACACAGAGTCTATAATGAAAGTAGTAAGACACAACCATGGAGAAATAAAATAAAATTGAGGAAGCATAGGCTGCACAAAAACAAGGCAAAGAAGTGGAAGCTATCAAATGGAAAGCTGAGGAAATAGAGGCTACATGAAAGCAAGCTAAAGTCAGAAAGAATAAATTCAATGAAGCTGAAGCTATGTGCAAGCAAGCTAGAAAAGTAGAGGCAAAGAAGAAACAACAAAAAGAAAATTAAAGGTGATAACAAGAGGTAAAAGATACATAATAAAAACATAAGGAACAATAAGCTAAAGCTAAATCTAAAGCTAAGGTTGACACTAAAGCCAAGGCTAAGGTCGAAGCTGAAACTAAAGCCAAGGGTGATGCAGAGGCTAAAGCCAAAGCCCAAGTTGAAGCTTAAGCTAAGGCCAAAGAGGAATCTCAAGTGTAGGCTAAATCCAAGACTAAGGCCAAGGTAGAAGTAACAACTAAAGTTAAATAACTCTAGGAGGTGTAAATACAAGTAGAGGTAGCATCCACTAGTCACACTAAGGGCATTTAATAAGTAGTACATATCTCTAATCAATGGCTATATGATGTCCTTTCTATATCCACATGATGGACTACTTTCTTATTTTCAATTACTTAGTTTAAACCTACTCCTGTGACATCCATCAATAAATCCTTGGTACTTGCCACCATTGTGATAGAAACATCATTAGATGTAACCCAGTTGTCACTCTCCAAATAGATTGAAGGAGTAACCATTTTACAGGAATCCATTGCATAGAGGGATTCAAATTTAGAGTAAGAAGTCCTGAGGCTATAGGATGAAAAGGCTAAAGTAGAGGAAAATCTCAAAAATGTGAGGAAGTTGATCAATAATGCCTATCCCACCTTAGTTATGAAAGTACTAGGTGATCAAGTTGTGTAAGAATATAAACAATTCATGATGTTTGTAACATAAATTACAAATAACTGGGGAACTACATAAAAAGTTTTGGCATTACACACATAAGGACAAACACTTAGGTCAAAAATAGAGGCCATGTGCTAACTCTTGGATAAATTTGATTAGGTCCTAGATATTGATGTAACACAAGCTAAGAAGATAACCCAAGATATGCTCAACTAGAGACAACATTTGAATCAATCCTTGGCTATTGTGAAGCTTAAATTTTACACTATTGATAAAGCTAAATTTGTGCTAGAGGATCAAATAGAAACTGTGGAAAAAATAAGTAGTGCACTCAAAAAAATACTAGATTCTAGAGATGTTTCTATATATAATCTACAAATATGGAATCATGAAATAATGTGCAACACTTTCATGGCTGTTCAAGCCCAAAAGACAATAGATAGATTAGATGAGCTCATCTTGAACATTCAGTAGAAATAATCTAATGCCAAGGCATTGTTTACAATTATACAATATGAAGACCTAAAAAACATTATGATGATCTAGGTACTACTGTGCATTCCAGTTACAATGGTATGTGAAGTACTCATTGACTAAAAAATGCTCAAGTAGGATATAGATCAAGTGGATCCAACCATTGTGTAGATAAAGATGAGCCCTAGTTCATTCCTCCATAACAACTTATATAAATCATACAAGAGAGTGAGATAAATGCACATGCACAATCTTCACAGATACCTTTAGTAGTGGATACATCAACAACTACTAGGCTAGAAACTACTTAACAACAACAACCTTTGTAGTCCCTAAGCAAACCACCCTCCTAGCCATAGCAGTAAGGTTTGTGCACTACATTTTTGTAACTTTCAGCAGATTGAAATTTTTGCAAGATAAGTCTAAACATTAAGAGTGGGGATAGAATGATTGAAAACTCATAAAGGGTGGCCACCTAGTTATGCTAGTCTATTGAACACTCAAAAGGGTGGTAGGCTAGTATGTTACTTAGTTGAAAACCTAAAAGGGTGGATAAGTAGTGCACAAAGGTTGAAAATCAGTAAATGGCACCTAAAATGATTACTACAACTTTTGTTTATGACTTATCTTTCCATCTCAGTTCAGATCAGCTTGCAACTTTGTCTCAGGATAAGACAAATAATTAAATTAAAGAAAGTATTGAATGAAGAATGGAGATTGCTAAAAATTCAAAGTATATAAGATAAACACATGTGTAAAGTGTTTGATTTTGTTTTTTTGTATAGATTTGTACATATTTGGCCTTATAAGTCTAATTGGATAATTGGAGAATGCAAAGAGTCTTTCATTTTTTATCTCGAAAGGCTAGAAGGTGAAGGGATAAAAAGATTATAAAAGGATAAAAATAGTAATTTGATGTAATATAATTTGGTTTGATGTGTTGATAAAGATTAATATAAATTGTCCTATTATGATTTTCCCTTATGTTCTTTTATGTATGGTGTATGCATAGTTAAGTACTAGGTTTTTCTTTATTTTTTAATCTAATATAATATGAGTTATGGTTATATTATATTATGTCTAATTCATCCTACTCTTCAGTTTATTTAGAGATGCCAGAGATGGTTTGCACTATTTCTATCTCTTAGGCACCTTTCTCTACTCTCCATTGCACAAGCTATCCCTGCAATTAGCATGTCATGGTGTTATTACAAGAACTTTTGTTAACATATAAAAAAAATTCAAATATTAATCAAAAACACAAAAATTATAGATTGTGTGCATTGTTATGTTTACATTTATTCTATTTTATAGACACTACATATGATATCTTAGTATAGTCAATTTTATCATACATATATGCTTCACTTGTTCTTGTCGAGTGCTTGCAGATTACATACAAGACTCAGGTCCACTACATTAATCCAAACTTTCAATCATCTATCCATTAGGGGAATATACATTGATCTAAGTTTATTCATTTGATACATTCACCCACTTGAGGGCATATTATATACAATTACTATTACCAGGTGCTATCCTTACATTATATAAATTCTAGTTTACACATTGATATATCATGATATTGATTATTTCTACTCATGCTAAGTTTTTTTTCCAACTATCACTAATTTAGAACCATCATATGTACATCCTAACATTTACATAGATTTAAACCACATTCATACATACCTTCATTTCTAGCTTTCCTATTTTAGACTTGATTGTGTTTCCTATGCTTCTTCTATTTGAGGGCATTTGAATATGCCATTGTTATTTGGATCTATGCCACTTATATTCATGTATGCCTTGGACATGTGACCATGTCCCTTGTGTGTGCTTTCCTAATTGCGTATGTAGACATTTTAATAAGTCCTTCTATGTGGCTCTAATCCAATTTACTTGTTATTTGTGTATGTGGACATTTAAACATGTCTTTGTATGTATTCTATTCTCAGATTTAGTGACATGTGCCCATGTCACTTATATTATGGCCCTTTGTCCTATTTTTCATGCCTCATGTATTTTGTATATATGATTTATTGTATGCATCATAGACATGACACTTGTCTGTGCTTATTACACACACCAATTTTTGATGCCATGAGGGACCTCATGCATCTGCCCTTCCTACTTGGGTGTCATGATGGACATCATGCCCAATACCCCCAGGTAGATACTCAAATTTATTATTATACACATTGATTAAATCTATCTTGACACCCTTTTGCAATGCTAGATACAACATACATCTTACATTACGTACTTATGCTTAGATTCTTTTACATTTAGAGGTTATGTTTGCACAGAGTATTGGATTATCACACACATATCATATATGATCCAGCTAACACATTTTATAGAGCTATTTATTTTAAGGATGGTTATTCCATATGTCAATAACTACCCTTAAAAGAGGGGCTTTCACAGGCTACATTACTATTCATAGATCATTTTCAGCACACAAGCTTAGTTTCAAGAAATTAGACATAGGGAAAAATAGGGACTCAAAAATTAGTTTAGTCACCTAGATTTTAGACTAGATAGACATTAATGCCCAAAATAGGAAACTAACACCACATGTCACTATTTTAAATTACATGGTGATACTACCTAGTAGCCATATCTTTAGGGTAGTTTAGTTTAGCTAAAATAGTACACTAGGTACAATACATGTTTGCACAGATATAGCTACAGGTTTGATAGTTATGGTTAGATTTTTCTAAAATACACTCATTTTAGCTTAGATTCATATTATTTTCTTAGAATAGGGTCATCATTCATGGAATGATCACTACCATGTTTATTTTAGATATATAGATACACTTATTACAATTCAATCTAGAATTAGTATACTCAAACATCAGATTGGGTGTAGGTGTATGACACATTATTTCCATATGATCAGTTACACATAGGTTGATCAGATGGAATGGAAAACTCTATGTCATTCTCTATTCTATATACACTTGACATAATATTCTTGGTTACCACCAGTTTCATGCCTTACTCCATTTGTTATGGTCAGCATTCTCAAGTGGCATAGAGATGCCTAATGTACCTAAGTGGTCGTAGAGCTGACACATAGATATTTTTAGTACTTTATGCAATTTAGTTTCATATGCATCTACTAAACATGTGTTGGAAATGATGGAGTCATATCCTAATTGAGTTATTGATCCACCCACATGAGAGTGTTAGGAACACTTACATCCTAATCCAAGTTATTCACATGTCATGATCCACCAAGTAGGGGTGGGAAATGATGGAGTCAAAACTAGATTATGTTCTTGAGCCAATAACTTATGAGGATTGAGTAAGATATTATCTCAATCCAAGCTATTCAATGATTTGATCATTATGTATATTCACACACATAGGTTGTCACCATATTAGTTTAGGTACCCAATGAGGTATATTCATCCCTTTCCTCTTTCCCATATCTTTACTCAGCTTTACTTAGTTACTTTACTCATCATAGTATTTTGATTTTGATATCTCTTAATTAAGGATTGATTTGACATGTTTCATTATAGGGCATGCTTTGGATCATGCTTCACATACAAAGACCCAACTTCACATACTCAGAATTAGCTACACGAGCTTCACTTTCTAGGTAATTCTAAGTACACCTCTTTTTCCTTTATACTAATCATTTTAATTTGTTGCATTTCTAACATAAAGTGGGGGGGGGGGGGGGGGGGGGGGGAAGGGGTAGGGCAAATGTAATCACCTAAAAGTGGTATTTGGATGCTAAGAGTGTTACTTGAGACAACATATTCCTAGCTTATCCCTAGACTTATCATAGAAACTTTATCACACTTTTTCAACCATTGTGCAAACCATATATGTCCTTAATCAGTTCAAACATAGTCTCAAACCTACATTCTAGATCTTAGCCCTTCATACACAACAACTTGCCAGTTAGACACTAATACCATATTAAGGACACTAGAGCCACATGGTGCTAGTGTCCCCAATATGGTACTAGTGTCCCTTTCCCTAACTCTCCTGAATGGATTTTTTTTATAATGTGTGACCCTCTTAAGGTCATCCTAAGAATATTTTATTATCTATAGAAGCTAAGGATCACTATAAATACAAGACTATTAGACCTCTATCCACTAGATGGAAAATATATGAAAAAAGCCTATTCAAATAAGAAACAAGTTGAGCAAAATCAAGGTTATTAATCCATAGTCTACCCTACTTCTGTATACTACCATCTACAACTATCGTAAGCCTATATTTCAAGGATTTACAATCTCAAGCACACTAAATGAATTCAACACCACTATCATTATAGCATTCACTTGTACTTGTACCAAGTACTAGGTGGGAAAATTGCATTGAGCTTGATCCCTCTTTGGATTATTGGTATGTAGGCAACTCTCTTCATAGTGGGGTGTTGAAGATGTCTAGCCTATCCTACTAATGAACACACATTTTTAGATCATACCATAATTGTAAGTAGGATTAGGGTTTGCATATTAAATCAACTATTCCAAACACAATATAGAGTTTCAAATTTTGTGTGCAAGAACATAACCCAAAAACATAGGCACAAATGCTCCCAAAATTTAGGAATAGTATTGCAAAGAGGACACTAACTCCATTTTGAAAACACTAGAGCCACATGGTGCTAATATTCAAGTGGAGCACTATTGTCTAGGGAGAGATCTGACTTAGGGTTCCTATAGATGACACTCAGACCTATTTGTAACCCAATTTTTAGCACCCAAATCTTTTATAATATTTATTTCCCAGGTAAGTCTCTATTTTCACATATTTATTACTATTTTAGAAAGTCAAAGCAAGTCAAATTCTATAACAAATTAATGTTTATTTGTTGCATATTATTTCACTGATTTAGATAACTCAACGTTTCAATCTAACATAGGATTTACATTAATAAAACTCTAAACGATTAAATCACATACGATCAACAAAAATGTATATTTGTTCTTTTTCACTACATATATAAATTAAACATAAGTGTAGGTCAAAAAATGTAGATTTGTTTTAGGTCATCTTCTCTTTATGAAACTTTTCAAAGTTGTTTATAGTGTTACATGCAACACAAGTCTAAATTTGATGTTGGACCCTACTTGTCCTATTTTTTCATGGTGATGATTATCTATCTGCATTTCCCTCCAAATGTTAATTTGATTCTGCATAGAAGAAGGAAAGATTGGAGAAAATATCTATACTTATTATAATGCTTTTATAACTTTTGATAGCTCACCTAAAACTTTATTAGATTTAATATTGGCTTCTAAAAAAATGACTATATTTTAGGGATTGAATATGTAAATATAGTGATACAACCATTAAATTTAAACACTATAGTACCTAGATTTAATGAATGATACATGAGGCCATGGAATTATCAATTTCTTAAATGCATAGGGCTCATTATATCGTCACTTTCTTGTTTTCCACTTCATAACAAAACAATATTAATTATAACATCAAACATACTAACATTCGGTAATTAAAGAGCCATGCCATAAAGGAGTAATAAAAATTATCTCAATAATTTGGCAAGGTAAGCCATCAATTTAACCCCTACAGATAATGACCTCTAGTAACTTGGATGCATATGGCACTTCAACATCAGATGGATAATGCATCATCATTAGAATTGGTAAAAAATCTTATAGTTTTCATGAAGGTTTAAAATACTGCAAATGAGGGTTTTAACATATTTCATTCAAACTATCCATTGGATTTATTAGTGGATGAACCCACTATCCACTGAGACTAAAAATGAAATAATCACAAATTTAATAGCCAATGAAAGACACTATGATAAAAATATCCAACATATATTCATGTTACATATATTCAGGTATCATATATTCTTGTTGTTAGCAAACACACAAGTAGATTTGATTTAATACATAACAATGAATCTCCTTCCCTCAATAATATTATCTTAGACAGTTGGTGTGTTGTGTGCATACCACGAGGCTTAGCTTTTTTGAGATATTTTGTCAAATAGTTCATATGTGGTCTATGACAGTTTTTACCATAGAGTTAATGGATATTAAAAAAATTCTTATGTAATCCTATTTAACCTTTCCTATCATAAATTCTTGATACAAAGGATGAAGAATTTGAAGGAAACTCCTTCCAATCTCAAATAAAATGCCAACTAAACAATTTAACTTATATTTTTATAAAATTGTGACAAGTTTGCATAAATTTATAAGTGTGAATAGTCTGGAATTCAACCATATCATCTACCTTGGGTACTTTACTTGAATTATTTTTAAATAATAGTAATAACTCTCCAATTCCATGTTGTGTTTGAAAGATCTTGGGTTTTAACAAGAATTGTTTCAACTTATATAGGGTATTAGTAATAATTGACTAGATACAGTTAATTGATTTAATACAATCTTTTTTTCAAAAAAAATTGTTGGAAAACAAATTTAAAAAAATTATGTCCTCGATTAGAAAATTACTTTCCAATTCTAAAAGCCATTGAAAAAAAAATAAACATACACTATTATCATGGTCTCTACAATTATGGCCACCTAGGCTTGAGATTCTGCCCATATCTATGCAATATTATTCTTTTTTATCTTGATTGTCATCTATGAGCATTTCACTAGATTATCCATCTGCAAAGTGATAACTTAGTTCAATTGAAGCTATAACCCACATTCACTAAATTATTTAACATTCTTCCAATGTCCTAGATTAGTCTATCCATAGTGTTTAGAGTCAATGCAGAATGGTGATTGCTACTAGGAGTACCTTTGATGGGCCTTCATCCAAATAGACATGTTTAAATAGATGAAGGTAGGTTAGCACAAATTATTTATGAAATTAAAAAAGATTTATATTTTTTTGAATTCATTATCTAATATCTAGGGTGAAATTAGATGGTGGTGGTCATATGCAATAAATTTCATTTCATTGGACTTCAATTACCTATGCTTAACATGTCTTAATTTGTGGAATAGAATAACATGGTGACTTTATGGTTAATTTATTTGGATCAAACTGTGTTGTATCTTTTTATTCTAATGTTTACATTCTAGTCTAGTCTCTAGAGATTCCTTCTTCAGGGATAGTTTAAGAGTCTAAAATGTAGATTAGAAATAAAAGATACAACATGGTTCAATACAGATAAATTATTCATAATGTCTAGCTATGAAAATAAAAAAAATGAATGGTCGATTTGACTCTGACACTTTAAAAACCCAAAACCAAAATGGTAAAATAGTCCCAAAATATATTAATCTACAATATAATAAATCTTATGACATGTAACGTAGTTCTCATATATCTACTAACATAAAACTAACACTAATGATATGGAAGTCGTATCTTTATGATCTAAAGTATAGTTTTTTTTTATATGCATCCATGTTTTATTTCAATCCCTTAGTCGATATAATTTTTAATGTAAGTAGCTAAAATTATTTTTATGTATATTAAGATTGATTTCCTGATGACTAGAATATGATTTAGATAAAAAAGGAAACCAATAAAGGTTTCTTGGATGAGAAACAAGCAAAAGTTGTAGCTAAAAATATTTAGAATTTGTTTAGGGGATCTAACTAAAGGTTGAAAAAATACAAGGATTTCAAACCAATGGGGATCGTATCTCTTGGAAGAAATGCTAGAGTTACTCAGCTACCATTTTGAACCATGATTGGTTATGTTTCAATTAGGATAATGTCCATGGATATGTTTGTTAGAAAAAATCGTAAGGGTTTAGGGATAAATTAATAAGCATGTAATCAAAAAAAAAATCTCATATATCATCTGTATCCTTGTATTTTTCAAGTCAAAATCTACTTCATCCATTCTTTATTATTCTTAGGGATGAAGTGTTGATAATGTCTTGTAGGTGGGAATAACTATGTGAGTTTACTTTAGTTTAGAGTCAATTCATATGAATATTAATACAATTTTCATTGGTTGATTGAAGGGGTACCTCATTCCCAAGTCTTTTTTGTTCTTGAACACACTTATCAGCAACTCGTTTATGAACAATCTGTAATAACCAAATCTCAAATGACATAAATTTACACAATCAAGAAAAAACTAGTTAGGGTTTGTGTGACTTACACAATCTAGTACAAATTCCAAAGCATAAGGTATGAATGGTAGTATTTGGTGGGATCAAACCACATATATATTCATTTATTACAATCACCCTTCCCACCTATGAAGACATTGGTTTGGATAATGTAAGGTTGCACGCTTCTATTGCCCAAGAATTCAAAGTCTATTTCATCATGCTCTGCATTCGTAGAAGAAAGCTGTGTAAAATTTAAATTTCATTCCAACACAAACTTGAAACTTTAAAATATATTTTAGAGAGTTTTTATGCACAAATGGATTTCTATCACAAAAATGCAATAAACTATGATTTTAATGACTGTTAACCATTTGTACAAATTTTTTGGTCGTAAACTTATTTTGGTGAAAGGGAAAAAGTAAGCAAGCACTGGTATTTACTTACATAAAAGGTTTTCATGGTGCTTACAAAATAACCATCTACCAGTTTAATCTACATGCTGAAATGCCCTAATAGATACATCCCCTTGGACTCAAATCCAACACTTGTAAGCAAAACTTACCCCTTTATCATCTTCCTTAATCTTAACTATGAAAACAATATCATAATGAAATCATGACTAGGTATGAACCTGACTATTTATCCAAAAGGATCTCTACCTTTCTCCTAACATGAAATAGTTTAATGCAGTGAGTAGACCAACTAGAGGCATAATTTATATGGAAAGGCATGCTCACCATCTGCCTAGGCTTTGCAGCCATGGTAGCAAGGCATGCCAACAAAATACAAAGAATCACACCTAAAAACATTATCAGAGTATTTTATTAATTTTTACTTGTCCATGGAATGATAAAGATGCCAAACAAAATAGACAGTTGGGTAGTAACAATGCCTTGATTGACATGGTAATCAAGCTAGAGTGCATAGGGACTACTAACTAGTGATATCATTAATTTAAAGTTATTATACCTACATTTCACACTATTCGATTAAGCTGCACATAACATGTTAAAATTTAGTCCAATTACATTGCACAAATAAATATTATTTTAAGCCTTCAATTAAAAACTTACATTTTCCCTTTTCTAAGTATTCATATATTTATAGCATAAAAAACAAAGTGATATCATTGGTTAATGAAGCACAAATTAATGGCAAGTTAAAGTGGAATGAACGGTATTAGTCCCTTCCTTCGAGACTAATAAAATATAATGTAACTTCTTGGTGTCATGTCATGATTCACGAACATAAAATCACACATTAGAATTTATGGCTAATGATTTAATTACCATTAAAGTATTATTTTATTTTCCACATTATTTTACACCACAAATTTTCCTCAAACATGTCTTTACACTTAACTCGATTAAAAAGTAGAATTATGTGGTGATGTCTAACTTAATGTCAATTCCATAATAATAAATTTAAAAAAAGTTATAATATTCTAAGTTGATAAATTGAATTTAGCATTTTAGAATTGTTTACAATATCGATGGCATAATCGACGAGTAACCATCGATTGGTTGCTAGAAAAACCATCAGATGAATAACCGCTACTCAAAACTATCAAATTTGAAAAACTACAATTTTTTTTAATCGATAAGTACTCTCTAGTTATTTGAGTACTTGATGAGTACTCACTGGTTACATTTGGATAACCAAATAATATATACAAAAAATAAACATTTAAGTATAAAAAACTAGACATCCATATTTAAATGTAAACTTATACTTTAAGTTATATTTTATTTGTATACTTTCATGATGTTTGAGAGTGGTTTTAGACCTCTAGGAGATATAATGCAAATTCTAGGTTTTGGAAGATCCTATCATATTTCAGAGTTAGTCATATTATAGGGTTTCAAAATTAGCCATATTTTAGGGTTTTAAAATTTCGAGACATCATAAGAGGAATGAAGGCTGCATGAAGGGATGTAGGTATGATAGAATAGTATGAGAACATAACTCACAAAGAGCCACAAGTCGACCCCACCCATTCCTAGTGCATAGATTAAACTAATACAAATGATACTTAAGCAGTAATCTACAAGTACAGATTACAAGAATCTATATTTTTCTCTTCCCTACTATCTAGAAAAGTAAGGGAGACTGAGAAAGTCCAGTAATCTATGCACATACAATGGGGTGGGATCAACTTGTGGCACTTTTTAAGAGATGTTCTCATACTATTATATCATACCTACATCCCTTCATGTAACCTTTATCCCTCCTATGATGTCTTCTTGAAATTTGAAACCTTGAAATATGATTAAGTTTGAAACCTTGAAATTTGACTAAGTTTGAAATATGATAGGATCCTCCAAAACTTATAATTTGCATTATAGCTCTTAGAGGTCCAAAACCACTCTCAAACATCTTGAAAGTATATAAATAAAATATAATTTAAAGTATAAGAAACTAGATGTCCCTATCTAAATGTAAACTTATACTTAAAAGTTTATTTTATTTATACATTGTCTGCTTTGGGCGAATTTCAAGTATTTTTTACCTTTGTTGGTTATTCTCGATTATTCGACCACCCCTGTCCAATAACCACAGTACCCAAAATTTCCCCTTGGTGAGTACTCATCGATTATGGTTATGCAAACTATGGTTTACAATAATATTAATAGTAGACTAATAGATACAATTTGAAATGTGTGTGTGTGTGCTAAAATATAATACATTAATATATATTATTATAAACTATGTTATATTATTCTAGTATAATATTTTAATTAAGAAATATATATATATAGTGTGTGTGTGTGTGTGTGTGTGTGTGTGTGTGTGTGTGTGTGTGTGTGTGTGTGTATGTCGATATATTACAATAATAATATATTAATATCATAAAATAATATATACTATATAACATAATATCTTATAATAATAAAATAATATTATTATTTTAAATACTACTATAATTCATATATATTAATTACATGATTATTAAAACTAATATTTTATTAGTGTTTCTTAACATCTTAGGTATAAAAAGAAATACATGATTAACAGTCATGTGTTTAGAGTGAGTTGTGACTGTCGATTTACTATCTTTTATTTTATAAAACCCCACTTTACCAAAATAAAAAATTGCATCCCTTCCAACATAAATTATACTCTTCAGGATCATAGTTGCAATGCCTATAAAGAACTATTAAAAACATTTAAAATTTAGACTCTTGTAATTTTCCTCTAAGAGACTATCAACCTATAGAAATGGGCAAAGTATATAAGTTGAAAGAAGTTATAAATCCTACAATTTTGTTTCATATCTCAACAAATATGTTATCCTCTTCCTTTCAGAAATAACAACCATAATTTCATCATAATTACTTACGTGTACTTCTTAGAACATTTGGATGATTGTGCTTTGGTTTTGGAACATTTTCACCCATGCTCATTTCTAAACAAAATAGTTTAGTGGAAAAAAATTGGTCATCTCACAATTAACACATGTCCCCCTCAACAATATGGATATGATTTTTTTGTTTTCATTGTATCATGAGTACCCTTTTAACACCATGACTGTTATGGCTGGTAAACTTCAAAAATTGGTTTCACTGTTATTCTTGTCATATGGTTTCAACATTTTACTAATGATGATCTTCTTGGTTGGTTTAGCTATCAATCTATATAATATGTGGCTTTCAATGATAATATTCATATCATATATATTGACATGCAAAAAAAAATTGTATTTATCTCAATGCTATTCTCACTACAAATAAAATTATATCTACTTAATTCCCAATCCAATACATGTATAATCCATAATCATCTACCTTGAAAAAAGGTAGCTATTATAGCTACCTTGTATCCCTTGTTGAATAACTTCTCTGAATTCTTTTTAAGCACATTCAATATAAAAATATTAAATTATAATTTTAACATAAATGAGTGCATTAAATACTCTTAGGGTAACAATTTTATTTAGGTAAGAGGATTTTACATGTGGGTGGTTTGTTTTACATTCATTTTAAAGATTTTAGGGGTAAATTAGCATACAACTAGAAAAATAGTTTACCCACGAGTTTTGGGAATGACCCCTTTGACCATTGGGATAAGATATCCCAATGGATAAACATTTAGGTTAAGGTTTAGGTCTTCATGTTATATCATCTTGTTTTGTCATATTGCATCTACATGACATTTTAGGTTCTATTTATATTAATTTTGGCATTAATGCGTATCATAAGGGTGAGTTAAGGTTTTATATATGGTTTTAAATCATCTAGACACAACTTTTATTACAATCATAAGTGAACATTGCACTAAAGTAAAATTAAATTTTATTTATAAATCTTTACGATAAGGTAATTATTTTGTTAATCCTTATTATCTTGTAGATATGATCTTAGCTATTGATGTTGTTGAGTTTGATTTTAACTAAGATTAAAATTATCTTATAGTTTATTATATCAGTTGTATTCCTTTTGAGTATACTCTCTAAGCCTATGTTAAACATGCTTTGGAATCTCATGGTTTTACATTAGGGGGAGTCTATAACCTTACCAAAGGTGTTCCTTATTTTCCTTCAAAGAGTTACATCATGTACAAGATCTACTTTATAAGTATAGTTTTTGGTTCATGCACAATAACTTGATGATTTTATCACATTGGATATAAGATTTTAAGGTTACTAAATAATCCTCACTCGAAGTTTCCATGTGTGTTGAGTTGTTTGGTTACTAGTTATGCTTTGTACTTTCCTTGACAAAATAGTTTAGACTATAGAGTGTGTGATTTGTCATGAGCTCAAAAAATTCTACTCCCCTTAGTCCAACAAATGAATTTTCAAGGAGGTTAACATTAAAAAAGACTTGAAAGAGTCATATATTTAAGTAGGGTTTGAGTGTTTCACACAAAATGTCATGACTATAGATCAACCTAATACTTTATTTCATTGTCAATCCCCTAACCACAAAATTCATGATTGTCTACTCATGGTCTACCTAAACCCTAATCTGGTAACTATAAAGTTGATAGTGAATGAAAAGGAAAAGGGTTGCATGAAAATTGAAAACAAAAAATAATTGATGGGTCTCAAAAAATTTAAAATCATAAATGTCATCCTCTAATGGTAAACCTCAACTATACGTCAAAAATGTTGACCTTAATATCCCCCTTTTTAACTCTGCTATGCATATTTAATCTTATCTAGTTACTTTGACTCAAGTTTTTGATTCTAATGTTGAGATATCCATAACTATTCATATACCCTCTAGGTGCTCATGTAGTCTTCCTTGAGGGAAAGATGCTTCATCGATGAGAGACAATGGGGCAAAAAATCATTACATATTGCTAGGAGATTTCCCCCTACCAAACCAAAAACCTCTTTTAAGTAACAAGTTTTCATCTTTAGATCTCAAGGAAGCGTTTGAATATGGTCAAGAGGAATTAAATATGGAGGATCCTTCCTTATGAAAATTTTATCAGGGAATGTGATGGCCTCAGAGAGTCATCTAAAAAATTATTTATGTGATCTACCTATAAGCGGCTTTGTGCCTTCAATATTGTATTTCTGTTAGAAGTTTAAGTTTTTGGATTTATTTTTTCAAATTATATTATAATATATTTGGTCATAAGCTACATATTATACCACCTCTCATAAGGATAGGTGTGGCAGTGCTAGAATATTTATTCCCCCAAGATTGCATCATTAAATATTTCCTTGGGGTAAGGTATAATGCATCATGTCATGTGGATCACACATGATATTGATGGTTGTGATTTAGGCCTTATGAATATCTTCATGCTTAATAATAGCCAAAAAATGAGTGAATTTATGGCATATTTTGCAAATAACTTTCCTCTCTCCAGCTAGATTATCCACAAAGACTTTAATGTGGTTAAGAGGCTTGAGGACAAGGAAGGTGATTTGCCAATGCGATGGTGCATTAGTGAGCATGAACCTTAGTTTTATTTAAAAAATTGTTTGGGATTGTATGACCTTATCTTTAAATGGTGATTTAATATCCTAAATCTTTGGTTTACATGGTCAAATTTTTGTTCTGGATATGACTTCATCCTTAAAAGGCTAGGTCATGTAATGATTACTAGCAACATGTGTTCAATTTTCATATTACTAATGGGAAAAATGTCACCATCCATTTGAATATTTTCCTCTCTAACTACAACATCATCAATTTTCAACTTGATTGGGGAGATGGATTATAGAAAGCCCTTCATTCTCAATTATTTGTGAATATGTTACTCATTGCTCATGAGGGTACCATTCAAATCACTACCTGAGTTTATAATATTTTTTCATGTCCACCTTATGTTACTAGTTGGATTGATTCATGGAATTATTTTTTGATTACACCACCACATTTCCTAGACATTATGAAAATAAAATTTCAAAGGTTTGAAAGAGGGATGATAAATCCTTGGCATAGGAATTCCAAAATGTTAAGATGTAGCTAGAGCATATCCCCTTTAATATTCCATTTCAAGTAGTGGCTTATCATCTCAAACACAATCTTATGCTTTCAGAATACCATGCTATAAAAGGAGCTCAAATATGTGCCTTCCTTTGTTTGAAAAATTTGGAGATCAAGTTTCAAATATTTAAGGGCCAAAAAATTCAAGGAACAAATTAAAGCCTTGAAAGTCTCTCATGGATACCTTATAGCTACCTGGGATCTCGTTAGCCTTTTTGAATTACTATAAAATTATGTTTAAAGCATAGGAGGATTCTTTGGAATGATCCCAAGATTTGTAGGAATGTCTTGATGTTGTTCCTTGAAAATTTATCCCACCTGCTCAACATATTTGTAACACATAAATTTCACTTGAAAAGTTGAATGTGGCATTGTATAATATGGCTAATGATAAATATTTTAAAGTTTATGGTTTCACTTGTAAATTTTACAAAGTCCCATGTCATTTTTGATTGGATTGACTTGATTTAAGTTTATAATGAAGCTCTTGAGATAAAATCTTTAGGGAAAATTATAAATCAAGAAATATTAAATGTATTTCGAAAGCTAGGGATCTAGATCTCATTACCAATTGCAGGCCCATTACCTTGTTAAATGTCTCTTAAAAAATTCTTATAGAATATTAGGCTCTCATCTATAACACATCCTTCTTGTAATTTTTAAGCTAAATAAAGTGGGTTTCATTAAAATTCGTTACATCCTTTAAAACATTGTTATTGTGTGGGAAGGGATGGAATGGGATAGTTCCTCTATTCATTGGATTTTTTTTCTTAAACTAGATTTTTAAAAAGTTTATGACCACATTGAATGGATTTTCATTCTTGACATAATAAAATACTTAGGGTTTAGATATATTTTCACCTATGCTATCTAAATTCTATTTTCTTATGTAATGAATTGAATAACCATAAATGGTTGTAAATATGATAACTTTGGAATTTGATGCTCAAATAAAAAAGGTTGCTCACTAGATCCCACACTCTATGTCTTGGATGTAGAAGCTTTTGGTTATCTTTTAGCTCATAGAGCCAAGCAAGGTCTTAGTTAGGGTTTTTTGATCCTAAACTTGAAGAGTCAGCATATTAATGGTCATTTCACTGATAATTATTTTCTCATTCTTTTTGAGAATGAAGTTTCCTTTTATGAAGATATGACATACATTGATACCTTTTTAAAAGCCTCTAAATTGAGTTTACAATGGTCCAAAACTCAATGTTATTGGCAGAGTATGATGTAGATTCCAAATTGGTTGAATAATCTTTAGTGAGCGTCGATTAACAAATAGGAGATGTTCAAATTATTTGGTATCCATTTTTCCTTTGAAAGCTCCCCTTTCAAGCTATCACAATATGTTTTATAAAGAGTAGAAAATAAATTGGTAAGGAAATTTAAAATTTGTGCCTAAGATTCTCATGGCTATTTATTTGTATTACTCCTCTTGTTGGTTGTCATCCAAAAAATGCTATGACAAGATTTTAATATTGCTCAAACCATTCATATGGGCCAATTTCAAGTAGACTCAAGGGTTTCATAAGGTATATTGGGAAGTTTATTGCCTTATAACAGATAAATGAGGCATGGGTATTATTGATGTTCATAATAAAACAATTTCTCTTTGTGTTAAATGGGTTTTTACACCAATGAAGGCCACAAAACATAGAAAATATTGTTTTGTAGTGCATTTCTTCAAGTTTGCCTTAAGGGAAGACTAGTTGTAAAAACATTGGTCTCCAAAATTTGTTCATTACCTGTGCCCCAATAAGGATTAAGGGGTATTTTTTTTAC
Source organism: Torreya grandis (assembly GCA_037957365.1). Classification (NCBI taxonomy): domain Eukaryota; kingdom Viridiplantae; phylum Streptophyta; class Pinopsida; order Cupressales; family Taxaceae; genus Torreya; species Torreya grandis. The sequence continues at coordinate 725,755 of JARHVA010002182.1, read as the reverse complement.
AGATTATTTAGAAATCCTTCAATTTGGTCAAACTATTTCTCAAATGCGTTGGTTATGGACTTATATTACGTCTTTATTTTAATCATCATAATATTTACTACTCCCCCATTGCAACCAACAACAACCTTTCACTTACTGAAACTCTTGGTATTAAAGTACATATTTAAAAAAATGAATTTATATCATGTTATATTTAATCTCTTCTCAAGTTTAGACTCCATTTTCCATTATGCAAAGAAAGTATAAGTTGATCACTTTTGATATGCCTTCTAATTTGTGTATTCAATATTTTAATGTCAGATGTTATGATTTACAAATTGAGGCTTCAGTAGCTATTTGTGTTGTGTAAAGACTAACATTGGAATTGTGACATGCCATTTAAACATTACTCTCTAGGTCTTCTATATGAAATTTTGAGTCCCTTTTCTTCATCTCTTGGCAAGCGAAAGAACTAATGGAGTTTAAAATGTTGACTTGGACTTGGGTTTCCTATCTTAATTAGATTTGTAAATCTAAGCTTGAGAAAAATCTATCTCATTTCTTGTGGTGCTTAATCTATCCAGGACTTTCATTAAGAGAGAGATTATTCCATATTCATATTTCTCATTCAAAATGTCATGCGTGTAGCATGCTGGATGCCATGCCCCATTTTTATAGTTTAAATTATATTTAATTTTATGATGTAATAAATGGATAATATGTAATATGGATTGATTGCATAAATTTATATTATGATTATCTTAGAAAATGATGGACTAACAATTGTTAAGTACCTTTCTTAATTTGCTTAATTAAATAAAATTTGAAAATGATATATTATCATAAATATTTGACGTGTTTTAAAATTATTCATACCATATCTTATGTTTTGATATTTTAACCCCATTAACTACTCAATTATTGAATGAGTTTAATGTAGATCAGATTGCTCTCAAACCATAAGAAGAGTATTATTAGAGAGAGAAGGATAGATGCACGCAATGTAAGTACTGGATAGAAAATCTATGCATATATATATATATATATATATATATATATATATATATATATATATATATATATATATATATATATATATATATATATATATATATATATATATAATTTTTTTAGTGTGGTAACATAGCTTTGTCTAGTCATGTTATGGTAAAGTGATTATAAATAGATTTAGCATGTTTGATTCTCCTTTATGAATTATGACGACTAAAAACTCTATAGAAAATGTATAAACTAATATTTTGAGCTATTCATGTTTAAGTCATATGAGGGGTGGGGGAAAATATTATGAGACATTGGTAAACAACTAACTACTTTGATGTGTTTATCCTCAACGAACTAATGGTTAGTGGCTATACCATTAGGAACTATAATTTTTTTTAGCTTGATAACAATCTATGTAATGTTGTGATTAAAAATGAGTGACCTATGATATGACTAGTATATATTTAAATTGAAATTTATTGAGATAAGTTAATGTTTATAATATGATATTATATGATAATAATACGTTAATATGATATTATGATAATAATATTTTAAAGTGATAATGTGAAAATATGATAATGAAAGCTTAATGCACTAATATGATAATTAATGAGAAGCGGTAATGAAATAATGTGATATGGAGACCATGGAATGAATTGAAATTACTATGAACTTTAAAAATGGTGTTCAATTAGATTAAAAAAATGAATGGGGTTAGTAGAAAATTAAAAAAATAAGGTTAAAACCTAAAATCCCACTTTTAATAATTAAAGTGTGTTTTGGAGGTATCAATAAATGTCAACATTAAATATTAGAGCATGTTTTGGAGGCATAAACATATTTCGATAGGTTAAATCCTTGAATCTCTTTATGATGGAAACTTGTGATATAGTAAAAAAAACTTGAAATAATTTACACTCTATTTACTAAGTGTCAAACTAGCTTGAGAAGCTATTCCATTTCTATTCACGTTGGTTGTTAATAAACTCTTTATGTTCTCTTATGTTATTAAATTTGAATAACTTTTGTTCGGTTATCATACATGGGTTGAAATCTTAGCATGGACACTTATATTTTAAATGCCTTAATAATATTTGGAGAGTTTTTACATAATGTATAATTGTGTTATATTAAATTGAAAATAAATAATCACTTATAAATTAATTTTTGGATAAATTATGTAAACAAAATTATCGATGTTTTGATTCATTGCTTACGATATTTATTTTTTCCTAAAAATGGATTATAGGTAGTGATTCAAAATATCGATAAAAAATATATACATATTTTATCCAAAAGCCAATCTCTATTTTATAGATGTTAGAACACAACTATCTACTGAGCAGGGGGATTGAATAAATTAGACCTTTTAATACTTTTAATGTAGATTAAAATGTATATGTAGAGATCACATACGCACAAATATTCATAACACCCAATGTACATGGAAAACCCAATATGAAAAAAACCACAGTGAGAAATAGTTGCTAGAATCTACACTTTTAATCTAGCCACATAATCAAAACCTCACTAGTTACAACATTTAAGGGAACTGACACTAAGGAGACACCAATCCCATAATTTAAGATCACCTACTCTAAAGAAGCACCAACTCCCTAAATGAACACCAACTCAACTCTTCTAATGACACCTACCAATCAGATCTACATTATGGAGCTACAACTCTAGATTACAATATTGATTCATAAATGAATCCAATTCCAATTCTCTATTATAGGTCTAGTCTATAATTGCTCATGCTATGCATATATGTCTCTTCTATTCTCTTCCTCTCTACCCCTTTATATTTATGTCTCTATATTTCTTCATTCGACACACTTCATGAATCTCTTCCTCTCTACCTCTCTCTCTCTCAATTTAAATCTATTCAGTAGCAACAACAACATTTATTATATCCTAGATGACATTTATATAAGCATTATATCTAGGTATCATATTTTCTCTATGTTCACACTTGGTCTGTAACACATCACACTCCATCCTTGGACTCAGTTCAATCGACAGGTTTCCTGATTATTGAATTCATGTTCCACCATCATGATTCTCTATCTTATTGCTATATTTAACATATATTAGGCTTTGGTTTTGATTCACATACCATATTACATAATTTAGATTGTTCATAGTGATCTATATTGTTGTTTGTGTCATATAATGCATCTTTCCTGCATGGTTCTCTGCTTGACCATTGTGATGAATAAATCTTTTAAATATTGACCATTGATCTTAAGTTTCACACCATGATCTGATGATCCTCATTCAATTTTCTCAACTTTAAAATGCATTCATTAGATCAAGTTTTGATAGGCTCACCACTCCGTTAGATCCTTGTACGCTTCTAGGATTTAATGTTTCAACATTAAAATACATCCGTTGGATCTTTTGATCTGAGCTCCCACGTGCTGTTAGACCTTCAAAGTAGCACAAACTTTATCTCTGCTTATCATTAAACATCATTCTATTAATCTCATCTTATTGCTTCCTAAGTCTTTGGAACATATATGATATGTTGATCTTATCAATATAGCTCGATCTTTATCTTTGTCAAGCTCTCGTGAGTGTGACACTTAACACCCTCAAATGCCTTCTACACATTTACTATTAGTTCTTGCTATTGTGACACTTGGAATTCCCACATTAATCCTTGACTATTTGACTTTAAAATACTCCATAGATTTACTATGCAAGCTCAAATATTATGACACTTGTCATTAACGCATTTAATTGCAAGTGGCTTAGACAAATTGACTTTTCTATGCTTTGTTAGATCTTCAACGTATGATTAAGTGCTAACTATTGATTAAGATGGGATAAATATTAAGTCTAAGACTTAGGAAATATTAAGGTCTTTGATCTTTGCTTGAGTTGGCAATTGCTAAGTTGAAGGGGTTGATTGCATAATGACAACAAGGACTTAATATATAACTTAAGTAACTGGTTCTTGCCTATATCTAGTCAACATAAAAATAGAACATGCCTATGAACACCATGGCTTAAACCCTTAGGGTTTAATTAAGAAACCATGTAATGTCTGAGAGCTAAAATAAATTATTTCTAGGCTCATTTATTTTCATCTAAACCTACAGACCATATATCTATGATGCACTCAAAAAATTGATAATAAATCTTCAATTAATTGGTCTTCAATCCTCAAGAAATGGTCTCTATAAAATCATGACAACTTTGCACTGTGCAGCTGTAAAACTTACTTTTCTCTTCAATCTCATGCCAACAATCTCCCTTTTGACATCAATGACAATCATATTGCCAATACTATCCCCCTTTGGCATTGATGGAAAACTAAATGCTCTGATCTTATAACACTTTGCTCTTTCTCTAGCATTGCTTGCATTGGCTTCTAATGAACTTGAGCTGAAACTATTCATACCAAACTTGCTCTCCCTTAGGCATTAAACATTTTCCTAAACTCAACTTGGACACATGCTCTACTCTTTCAAACTTTTACAGAGAGCATTTGCACTTTTTCTCCCCCTTTGACATAAATGGTAAAGGGACTCGCACTTTCTCATAAATTGTCTAAATTTTTCTCCCCCTTTATCAGATAAAAGAGTTTATCCAAAAATCTGCAACCATCAACACATTAAAACTCTACAAAAATATGCATACCTAAGTTTCTTTTTCTATCTTCTTCCAAAGATTAACAAGACTTCTATGATACTCACCCTGGACTCATGCCCTATCACTGGGATCTAGTGATGTGATGTAGGAGCCAGCACTCCCAATTTCTATCTCAGATAATTAAATTGTTCCTTAGGAAGAGGTTTGGTGAATATGTCTACAACTTAACCTTGAGTTGGCACATATTCCATTTTGACCTCTTGATCTGCAACCTTTTCTATTAAGATTGAAACTTGATTAACATATGCTTAGTTCTAGAATGCATCACTTGATTCTTTGATATATTAATAACACTTGAATTGTCACAAAGAATAGAGATAGGTGATTTATATTCTACCTTGATGTCTTTAAGTGTTTACCTCATCCACAAGACTTGAGTGTAACATGCCACTACTGCCAAATACTCTACTTCTACTAGAGAAAGAGTATCTGACTCTTAATTTTTGCTCAGCCATGAAAAAAATCTATTTCCAAGGAAAAATGCACCGCCACTAGTGCTTCTTATATCATCCATACTTTTTGCCCAATCAACATCTGTATATGTTGTCAAAGTGAAATCTTCACTTTTAGGATACCATAAGCCATAGTCAATTGTTCTCTTGATATATCTAAAGATTATTTTTACTACATTAACATGTGACTCTTTAGGAGTAACTTGAAATCTTGAAACCATGCATATTGCTTGCATGATATTATGTCTTGATATAGTTAGGTATACCAAGCTACCTATCATTGATCTATACATAGTCTGATTTGCATCAAGGGACTCATCCTCTTTGCTCAACTTGCATCCAGTTATCATGGAAGTACTTACTAGTTTATTGTCTTACATCCAAAACTTCTTGAGTATTTACGTAGCATACTTGTTTTGAGATATAAATATCTCTTCATCAGTTTGTGCTATATGTAAACCTAGGAAGAAATAAATTTCTCCAAGCATAGAAATCTCAAACTCATTTTGCATTTCAGTAGCACATTCTGTTATTTCTACCACCAAAAATGATATCATTTACATATACAACAAAAATTTACATATGATCACCTTTTAATTTGAAGTATAGATTGTTGTCTACACATCCTTTATTTAATCCTTATTGTTACAGGTACTAGTCTAATATTTAATACCATGCTATAGGTGCCTATTTTAGACCATATAGATCTTTCTTCATTATACACACATAATCTTCTTCCTCTGACAGCTGAAAACTTTCACATTGTTCTATGTAGACTTCCTCTTCTAAGTTCTCATTCAAGAAAGCAAACTTAGCATCCATTTGATAGAATTTGAACTTATTATAAACTGAGAATGCTAGAAACACTCTTATGGCTTCCAATCTAGAAATTAGAGCAAATGTTTCCTCAAAATATATTCCCTCAACTTGTGCATATCCTTTGCACACCAATCTTGCCTTATTCCTTATAAATGTTCCATCTTCATTGAGCTTGTTTTTGAAGACCCATTTTGTACCTATTACATTTTTGTTTGATGGTCTTGGAGCTAATTCCCAAGTTTTGTTATTTTCAATTTGTCTCAGTTCTTCTTCCATGGATTTTAGCCAATTCTCATCCTTGCTAGCTTCAACATAGATCTTAGGCTCAATTTCAGACATTAGAGCAAAACTTACTTGCTCCTTGTTCATTGTAACTCTTCTCCTTATCTGAACTCCTTCATTTTTGTTGCCAATGATCTTCTCTATAGGATGATCCTTTTGAAAAAATCTTACAAGTGCCTTTTCATTTACTTCCTCATGATCTTCATTAGTTGCTTCCTCTTCATAATTTGATTCTTCGTTACATATTTATTTGTCAAGTTTAACATGTTTCAAGCCTTCTTCAACCTTGACATTGATGCTCTCTACAATATTGTGTAGCCTTTTATTGTAACATATGTAGGCTTTGCTTTGGTGGAATAACTAAAAAATATTCCAAGATATATTTTAGAAGATTTGAATCAAGATGTGATGAATGAATATTTTATCTTGGTTTTATCATTGTTTACTCTCATTTGAACTCTATACAAGATATATACTATTGTTTTTACTACTTCTCTCCAGTATCCATCAGGTAACTTGGATTCTTTTAGCATTGTTCTCGCCATCTCCTTGATTTTTCTATTCTTTCTTTCAAAAAAAATATTCTATTGTGAAGTCCTTGCTACAGAGTAATGCCTTTTGATTCCATGCTTTTCACATTATTCTATGAACTCATTTGAGGTGAATTATCCACCTCTATTATATCTTCAGCATTTGATTTCTCATCCAATCTCATTCTCTACCATGGCCCTAAAGATCTTAAATCCTTCAAATCCTTGAGACTTATCCTTCAAAAAGGTTACCCATGTCATTATTGAATAATCATCTACAAATAGCATGAAGTATCTCTCTCCTTTAAATCCTCTTGTCTTAGTAGAACCACAAAGATCAATATGAACTAATTCTAAAAGCTTTGTAGTTGCATACTCCTTTGTTTTAAATTTGACCCTTGTCTGCTTCCCTTGTTGACATTCCTTGAAAGTTGTGTCTATAGGTTGGGTTATCTTAGGCATGTGTCTAACACACTTATTTGAGATCACCTTTACTAGGTTGTTAAAATTGGCATGGCCCATTTTTCTATGCCATAACCAACTCTCATCAACCTTTCTTAGCAGGTAAATATTACCATTGACCTCACTAAGACTATAATTGTTGCCTTTAGTTCTTTTTCCTTCTATAACTAATCTTCTAGATCTTCTTATCTTACAGCCTTATGCATTAAATTTGACCTTATATCCATTATCATACATTTCGATGACACTTAACAGATTATGTTTCAATCCTTCAACGTAAAAGACATCATGTGTATGAAATTTTACATCTATGTTCAAGGTTCCTTTACTTTAGATCTTTACTGCAGTGTTATCTCTCAAGCTGATAGATCCTTCCTTACATTTGCTTAGTTTTATGAACTTGATCTTGTCACCAGTCATATGTTTTGAACAACCACTATCTATTACCCACAAATTATGCTCCTTGGCATGGAGTGCAGTTTAAGCAATCATAGATTGATATTTCACTTTCCACACATCATTAGGTTTATTATTTGTCTTATTTTCTCCTTTTTTAGAGACATGTGAACCTTTGTTGACACTGAGAGGCATGACTTTCTTTTCACTTTATATTTTTGGTCTTACAAAGCTTTTTATACATTGTTTAGCTATGTGACCAAAATTATTATAATTATAACATATTACATTTGTATCTAACAAGGGTGAAAATGAATTTATACTTATAAAATTTGTTCTCCTTTTAGGCATAACCCTATATTCACTAAACCTATGACCAAACTAATTACAGGTATAACAATAACCATAGAAAAATGATGAATACCTAGTCATAACATTTCTTTGTGTAGGATGAAGAAATCTTCTTAACTCTAGCTTCTTCAAATCTTTCACCCTTATGAAACCATCTTCATCAACTATGTTTATCTTCTTATTTCCTTTAGGATTATTTTTAGATTTCCTCACATCAACGGTGCTTCTATTTATCTTTGTATCTTTGGAGGCATCCATTAGAGATTTTTCATTCTTTATTCCTGATTCTCCTTCTACTTTGAAGTTGTCATATAAGTTTGTAGATGTATTGGTTATGAGACTTTTTCCTTTTTCATAAACAAGACCAAATTTTTCTTTTAATGGATTTTGAGAGCTGATCAACTCATCAAGAATTAATGAACCTCCTTTTAGCTCCAAACCTTTGTCTATTTATTCTTTAGCTTTTTTAAGTTCTTTTCTGAAAGCCACTATCTCTGTTTCTAACTTCATGTATTCATCAGATTTATATTATAGTTCAATTTTGACTAAATATTCTATTCTTTTGGCCTCTTCAACTTGTGTCTTTAGGCTAACCACCATTTGATCAAAAATTTCAAGACTTTTGGACACTTTTTCAATCTCCTTTTGTCCAAGCTTCTTCTATTTTGAGTTCTCTTTTCTTAGCGTGTCAATTTCATCTAGAGCACAGATGAGTTCATACTTTAGATTCACTTCTCCTTCCTCTTCTTTATCTAAGTCTTTAACTTCTTCTTGATCTACAGAATTTGATCCTAATGTCATGAATAAGACTTCTTTTTCCTCAGCCACAAAAACATAGTCATGGTCATCATTAGAACTATCATTGTCATCCAATGAATCATTATTTTCTCTTGTGTATAGGCCATTCTTATTTTTAAATAAGTTATTCTTATTGGAGTAGTGGATTTCAATTTTTTACTATCCTCTTCTTGTTCATAGTTATCCTTTTATTATAAGGTCATCTAGTAGAAAAATGTCCTATCTTACCATAGTTAAATCATTTAAAGGATAACTTACCTTTGTATTTTATAGACCCTCTTCTTAATATTTTGACAAAGTTGGATTCTTCTTCATCATTCTCCTCAGATCTGGATGTAGGTGCTTCTACCTTTACTTATTTGGCTGCTCATTAATCCCTGAAGTAGAAGTTGTCTTGATTCCTATTTCCCAGCTTGAATTCAAATTGAAGGCTACGGTTAAAATTTTTCAAAATTTTTCACACAAGGATATTATTAACCTTGATTTAGCCTTCAATGAATTGTAGAATAAGCAGGGGTTAACTGATGATGAGTGGTCTGCCTACAAAACAACATTGCTAAAGCTATAATTTTGAAATTTTGATCTAGCGAGAGCTGTGGTTTCTTTTTGAGCAGGCTCAAAAGTCCTTGGGGTCGCCAATAACTGTAGAGTAAAAAATACTCTACGTTTCATTCTCAGTTTCAGTTACGCGCTACAAAATTTTATTCCCGCATACTTTGGTCTGAGATGGTGAAGTTCTGAAACAGAGCACGGGCTCTTTTTTCCTTTTGATTCATTTTGTCTAAGTGTTGAAATCAAGCAGAAGCTACCAAGTGTCATCGTTTGAGGCACCTTTCTCAAGCAGAAACTACCAAGTGTCATCAATCGAGGCACCTTTCATATTTTATATGAGTTAGTTGAAACGTGCCACGTATCTCATAGAAACTCAAAAAAATGTGCCAAGTGTCAGCATCTACACTTTCATATCAGCACCCACGTTTCATCTCTTTTCAGCGAAAGGTTTTAACAAAATAAGTATCAAGATCAGGTGAAAGTGCCAAGTGGCAATCGTGGAAGGTCTCAATTTTGATTTTTTAAAAGTGACAGAAGATGCCACGTATCCCAGCAGAAGAGAGCGGAAGCCACCACGTGTTGAGATATGAATTATCTTCATTTTGCTTCACCAATATAGCAAAGACTGTTGTGGGTCTCAGGTTTTATTTCTAAAGCAAGCGAAAGTTGCTAGGTGTCGTTGTCCATGTAAATATAAAATGAGACCTGATGGTTTCTATGATATAAATAGAGTAAAGTGGAGACTGCCACATGTCACCTTCTACAAGTTTCTAAAAAGGTAGCTAAAAAAAGTGGAGAACACCATGTAACCCCAGATAAGTAAATAGTAGACCACCACGTGTCCTTTGATGAAGCATCAGAGATTGCCACCTATCCCTATGCTCCTTTTCAATTTACTCAAGCAAGAAAGGTTGTGGGTCTTATTTTCTTTTAAGTTGTTAAAGTTCGAAGAAGCAGATTGTGATAGGTGTCAAATGTGGAATGTTCCTGAGCAAAGATATAGTAAGACTATAAGTAAAGCGAAGAGCGCCATGTGTCCTCAATAAGGTTGCGAAACCCAACAAGTGTCATCCTCTAGTGTCTCCTAAAGTAATAAGAAGGTTTTCAAGAAATCAACTAAGTGTTACCTAGCGTTTAAGAGAAGGGAGTGTTCTACGATCTGTTTTAGCCAATGAACTGCTAGAAGACAAAGCGTTTCAGAATCTATGAAATATCTTCTATTAGACACTTCCAGTTCTATTAGATTTCAGTTGGCCCATTATATTAGGAACAAGTAGACAATCTGGAGTGAATCCAAGGCTATAAATAAGGGTGCACAGATCACCAAGAGAGAGGAGATACCAGAGAGAATTTTTTGAGAGAATTATTGTTAAGAGTTTAGACATTCTAGAGCTATGACTAGGAATATCATTTGCCTTTGTTCTATCTTCTTAAGTTGGAAGGTTTATGTAACTGTGTGTGTTTCTATGCCTCATATGTGACTGGAGAATTAATCAGAAGATTGAATCCTGTGCCTTTGTTGATACTTTTTGTGTCATTGCAAAAGTAGTCTAGGCTGTGTTGTCAAGAGTTTTAGACTTTCTAGAGCTGTGATTAGTAATGTCATTTGCCTTTGTTTCATTTTCTTGAGTTGGAAGGTTTATATAACAATGCATGTTTTTGTGCCTCTTATGTGACTGGAGAATTCAAATAAGAAGATTGAACCCTGTGCCTTTGTTGACATTTTCTGTATCACTGCAAAAGCAGTCTATGCTGTGAGCCTCTGTTTCTATTGTTTCCATATTTTACATTGATCATGCACTTATTTGCTCTTAAATGTAAATGAATCTTACATATAGTCTCACTATGCTCAAGATTAAGGTCGAATTACATTTAGGCGCATCGCCATAATTCAATTTTCTTTCTTGCATTTGTGTTTTTGTTAAAATTCCTATCTCTTTTCCCAGTATACACTTGATATAAAGAAGAGACCAGCTTCTTAAAAATATGGAGGTTGTTTCAAGTCGCAAGTCCCACATCTTGAAACTTCCCATTGTTGGTGTTAGAACAAGCTCAATTTTAAATCATCAACAATTTTTGGCACGCTCGGTGGGACCAATCTTGAAGTTTCTTTCAAGATCGTATGAACCAGAGAGCTACGAGGAGTCATAGTTGTGGACCAGTAACCAGATCACAATCTGCTATAAATCCATGTATTCTTTTGCCACATTTGGTAACTAGTCCAAGAAGAAGAGTCAACTAGTTTATACCAATACCAAGAACAAATATGGGAGCCCCTATACCCCCAAGAAATTATGCAAGTTGGAACACTGGTAGTCCATTAATTTTCCCAATACCACCAACCACTTGGGACCCTATCCTAGTGAATGCCTTAAAAGCTCTGCCCAAATTCAGTGGGAAAGACTTTAAAACACCTGAAGAACATCTGTAGGATGTATCAAATGTTTGTGTTATACATGCTGTCACACAGCAAAATGTGGCCATAAGATTATTAGCAGCTTCTTTTAAAGGGAAAGCTCTAGAATGGTACCGGTCCCTAACCTCAAATACCATCTCTACATGGGATCAGCTCGGAGATCTTTTCTTTGAAATATTTGAAGAGAAGGGTGATAAGTCTTTTTTGTTACAACAATTAATTACCATTCAAAGGGCACCACAAGAAGTGATGACTGACTTCAATTCCAGATTCCAAAAGACTTGGGAAAGAATCCTTGCTACAACTAGACCATTACCAGGTATGGCCATAGTGTTTTATCTTAAGGCTTTGAATTCAGATATATCTGCTATGATTTAGTCACTTGGAGGACAGACTTTGCTTGAGGCTTATGACTATGCGGTCAGAGCTGAGAATAATTTAATAGATGCTGAAAAGTTACCCCCAAGGCCTCCCATGCCCATGTTCCTAGAAATTTCCTTACCATTACCTCAAGAAGCCCCTAAATCTATAACCCCACTTGTATCTATGTACACATATCCTCAACCACCTGATGAAGAAAGTGTCCCCACTCAGTCATCTGAGTTGGATGATATCAAGAATATCTTGAGGACATTTTGTAATGAGCTGATTAATATAAAAAGACAGCAGAATACTTTCCTGAGGCCTCCATATCAAGGCTATCAAGGAAATATATTTTCCTCTCAGCCAAACCAATACCAGGGTCCTCCGAGACAAAATAACCCTTAGCCAACAAACCAATTAGTTGCATTTCCCACACCCTCACAGACTATTCCTCCCAATTCAAATAGGGAGATTGTTCCAGGGCAAAATAATTATGTGGATAACACTAATGCCTAGTGTTTCCCTTACAATAATGCTTATACCCCTAGAGATTGTCCTATGGGTAATCTATAGCAAAAGGTGGTAGAGCAAAGAAGAATGGATGGTCAGTTTGCAAGTTCCAATGACAATCAAGCCTATCAGTCTTCTGGGATGCAAAATTTAGTCTTAATGGCTCAGATGCAAGGTATGTTTTTGCAACAAGAGGAAGAAATATCCCTGAAACATGCTTTGTTCTCATGGGTTGAAGATGAAGAATCAATTAAAAAATTTCCCTTATATTAATATTTTATTTTTATACTTAACATATTAGTATTTCATTAATATTTAAATTGAGTAGATGCCTTTTACATGTGATTCTTGAGTTATGTGGTATGTATTTATAAATAAAATAAAGTCGTATATTAAATAATTAAATTTTTATTATGAAAAGGTTTAAATCATTGTATAACTATATTTTCACTTGTAATATAACCATCAAATATTTTTTCATATCTTCATTTACTTTGCAACCATATTCCCATTATATTTGTGTTGATATTTGATCAAATATTTTTTCATGTCTTCATTTACCTTATGACCACATTCCCATTATATTTGTGTTGGAAAGACATGCATGAATACCCAATGTAATGTCATTATTTTTTCTAATCGTTAATGAAAAATTTTGGTTTCATTATTTGTCATAATGGATCATATTTGCATGATGATAATGTGATAATATACGACATTATTTTGAATAGGATTTCAAGCAAATATAACTAATATAATGTGGGTAAGGATATAATTATGCATCTTGATTAGTTTTTTACCTTATTTTTTAATTTTATGTGTGGTTTGTTGATACCATTCACATTTTTCGATGATATTATTTGAATATTAGATAAATTTTTATCTAAAAAATTATTTATAATATTATATTAGTAAAAAAAATTGTGGTTATTATTGTTTGGGTGATAATTTTAAATAAAAATTTATTTTAAGTTATAATTTTATTAGAATTAATTTTATAGATAGTGATAAATAATTATGCAATAGATGAGGAAGAAATAGCCTTGAAACATCCTTGAACGAAGCATCTACCTCTAAAAAACCAGTGGTGCAATTTGATTATTATACTAGATCAAAGAGAAGGATGGTGGAACAACCTGAGGTTATAAATAGTCAAGTCATGGAGAATCCTCTGTTTCAAGGATAAAGAAACATAGCTGTCAGACAAGAAGTGCCTCAACCGGTGTAGAATTAAGGGATTCTTGCACAAACTCAAGAAAAAACAAGATATCCTTATTTTCAAAGAACTCAGACTCTGGGACTAATAAATGTGGTGGATCAATTGAAGAAGACTCCAGCACAAGTATCAATATGGGATATATTGGTTATTCCTAAATAGATAACACTACTACAAGACTCTATAAGGCCAAGCAGTGCCCAAAGGTACTGTTATCAAAGAAGGACCTGCTGAAAAAGAAAAGTTCAAAGATACAATTCATCTGCAGACAACAACCCTAGTGAATAATAAAACAGAGGTAAGCAAATCCAAACTGGATCCCTTGTATTTAACTTTGATAGTGGGTAAGAAACTACTGCATAATGCAATGATTGATTCAGGGGCTAGTACTATAGTAATGCCCAAGCAGATAGCTGATACTTTAGAAATTAAGTATGAACCACCCACTAAAGGAGTCATACAGCTAGATGGTAAAGCAATACAAACAATAGGGAGAATTAAACAACTCTAATTACAATTATATGCTTGTCCCAATATAATTGTAAATCAAGATGTAGTAGTGATAGATATACCTCTTGTTTTTGGCTTATGTTTATCAAGAGACTTTACAGCCAAGATAGGAGGATATATGTCCCTTGATTGGTCTCACCTCATCTTAAGAACCAAATATGGTTCAAAGATGAAGATATTATTTGAGCCATTATATAAGGATCATATCACCAATGAACCAACTACAAAGTTAGAGGCAGATCATGATATGATGAATAAAGAAGAAAGGGTTTTTGTTGAGGAGCTAGGTGAATGGATTGGATATAATCAAAAAGAAGAAAATGATCATTTATTAGCTATGATGCAAAGTGACCCATATGGAAATTATGATTCTATTGGTTTGGGCACTTATGTTATACTTGATGAAGATCATAAAATCCCAAATGTTCTAGAGGAAGAAAATTCAAAAGATACCTTTTTTATCAATCCTTGGGTCTCTCAACATGAATTCAACATTCTGAGTGAGAAGTCACAAGCGTATGCCTTAATCTCTGATGAAGAAGAAATAATTTTTGACTTTCTTCTTACTTTGCAAGATGATGAGGAAGAGCATGGACATTTCCTTGATCATGATTTAAACGATTTGTTTGAAGTCATTGGATCAGGTTATACTATTTTTCAGGGAAACTGTGAGCTAATTGCAGAGGAACAAGATATCATTGAGACTCAATTACATATGCAAAATTATTTCACTCTTTCAAAATTATCCTTTCAAGAGGTTGGTAATTTTGAAGTCATTAAAGAGGATGATCATGTAATAGAACCTAAGTTTGAAGCAGAAGGAGTTAAGTCAATAAATGATATATGTCAAAAGGCTTCTATTGATGAGAAAATAGTCGTTAATTTCTTGATAAGACATCAATATCAAGAGCCGACATTCAACGAGCTTCCAAGAACAAGAAGAGTCTATATATGTTAGAAGCAGGTTTGACTCAGACTCACCCAAATGCAGGCCAGACACCATGACCTACAAAGAAATCAAGTCATCAGAGCTATATCGAATTTGAACACTTGTCCGGCAATATAAACTGGCTTGTCATGAAAGTGATTTTAGAAATTCTTATTTTGATCCAGGAGGGAGATAATGATACTATGTAATGTAGTTAGGTAGTTTCCCCTTTTTGTATTGCTTTGTTTTCTCATTTTTGTTTTCTCACTTCTCTTTTAAATAAGTGTTCTTTGAACACGTAGTCGACAGCTCAAAATTTTCAAAATTTTCAAAATTCTCGTATACATTGAATGTTTCCCAGATCTTTAGAAATCCCCAAGGTACCTTGCACTACCACTTGCATAACGTGTCTATCTCATTGTTCCATAAAGATTGAGTAGGATTTGCTAACGGTTATCCGAGTTTAATGCCATTTTGAGACTTGATAGGTCAATAAATACCTCTTAGCAAGAGTTAAAGCTTACAAATTCTCAAACATTCCTACATTTATGCAAAAATATCCTGCTACTTGCATTTTCTGTGCCTAGTAAACTTGCTTCAACAAAAGTGTTTCTATTTTGCAAAAGTTCATACAAGTTATCACAGAGAAGATATAGAGATGGAGGGGGCACAATCTTCAAAATAAGGAGCTGGGATATATGAATCCCTTGATAAGTTTCTTGCAAGTAAGTCGTATGCTTCAGCGCTCGCGCAACCATTGAAGACCTATCCAAGGCCCAGAATTCCTAAAGTTGGTCAAACAAGTGACCCATTAAAAATAAAAGATTATGCAGATGGTGTCATGGACCCAATTCTTCAAAGAGCTAGTAGTAAAAATCTTAGAGAAGGGGCACATCAAAGGTGTCTATAGAGGGCCAGAGTAGGGCAATATGAAACATTTGCCATGAGGATATGGAATTCACAACTGGCATAATTAATTGTCCCAGGTGTGCATCCATGCCCTGACTTGGTCAAATTATGTGCAGATTTGTTCCATGCACCCTCATGCACCATTCAATAGGGTCCATTCACGGTGCAAATCACACTACAGGCTATTAGGGATATGTTAGCCCTGTATCACGATAGTATAGCTACATTTCCCACTATTGCTAAAATGCAAAGAATGTGGGCAACCATCAACACTTAGTTAAGGTTATTGAGATCTGAATTACAAATGGGTGATGATGACACTACGGTGCCCACACTCCCTGCAGCAAGAGCCCAATTCACACAAGCTAGCCAAGATGCACTGTCTATGATGGCTTTCATCTTTGGCATGAAAGATGATATGGTAGTTTATGCAGAACAAATGGCTATCCTCTTCAGGTTGAAGACCATTTAAAAAACTCAAGAGTATAGGCTTGACTTTTTTAAACAAATTACTTTCTCAATGGTGGAACAACTGGCCCATTTCAAATCAAAAGGAGTGTTCAGGTACTCTTCTTATTTGTTTCACCTCATGTTGTTTAAGAATTCTAACCTCTTTGCCCAACATATGTATCTTGATATGTATGACCCCAGTTTTGATCTCTAAAGAACCATTATTGTGTCTGCATGGACACATTTTTTTTCGAACACTAGTGATCCATATGAATTCTGGGAATTATTTGTTACCCCTACTTTTTGTCATCTCAACCCCGAACCAGTCATGAACAGATTATTCTCAAGTGTTTCAAACCTTCTGGCCAATTGCCCAATTCCTTGTGATTTCTATTTTGGGTCTCACCATACAATATTAAGAGTCCATGGTTTTTTTGGGGAACCAATGTTGCTACCTAAGATTTTAACTCTTAGGTTAGCATTCTTAGAGGTCACCAGGCAGGTGTTAGTAATAGACAATGATTATGGCTCCGAGAAGAGGAAAAGAAAAATGTATGACCTCCCATGGGTGATAACCAGCATGGTTTTGGAAACCAGAGACACTGAAGTTGTGTTGCTCAGAAAGCTAGCCTTTTTGGGTTTCCTTTTAGTAGAATACAAATGGGTTTATGACCCAAACGGTTTCATAGCCTCCTAGATAAGGACTAATAGGGTTGCAACCAAAATTGCACATGAAGGCTACCCCTTTTGGGAGAATAGAAGAAATCCTAGGGAAGACACTCCTAGATATTATGTTGAGTTAATAGACTTGCCCCTTCCAAAAAATAGACCCTGGGAAACATTCTATGTTAAATAGAGGGATTATGATCCTAAATTCAGAATGACTTCTAGCTTAAGAAGGACATTAAAGAATAAAGATTGGGATGCTGAGAAAATAGAGGCCTATTAGAAATATAGGCAGGAAATTTGTCAAACAACCCATTCTTTCGGAGACGTAGACACAGATGAGAGATGGGAAGAACTATGGGATGAGTGCCATCTCTCCCCTATATCTATTCCAGAGACAAGTAATTTTTTGACACCAGGTGTAAAGCAAGAAGCTATGGCTAGGTCAAGCCAAGAGTCACAAGCCTCAGAGCAAACTGCAGCTACAATAACTATATCAGTTTGGCCCCAATCTCTCAGCATCATGGAAAAACAAAAGAGTGTGGTGCCTTCACCATCACAAGCTTCCCCATCAGCCTCGGTTATATATATTCCTAGTTATCCACAAGCATCATTGAAAGGAGAAGAAATGCTACTAGAAGAAGAGACACCCAAGAAATGAAAGAGGGTGCAATTTCATTTTGATTCAAAAGAGGAGATGGACACCCCACAATGCCAATTACAGAGTACTGTAATTGCTCCTTAGGTAAGTATTATTCCTCCTCCTTTTCAATCTATTTCTTCTCCTGTTGGCATGATGATTTCATCTAGACAGATGACATCCCCTGCCACTTCTATCATTCTTATTTCTCACTTCACCCCATCTGTGCCACCTCAGGCTTTAACATTACCTCATTTCTCCCCCTCTGTTCCCAAGAAACTTCCCCCTCAGATTGCTCATAGCCAACAATTGGCTATTCAATATGGTTTACCACAGGGACATCTTTTTGTGGGTGGGCACATTGCCTCTCCTTCTACCTTCCAGACCCAAGCAGACTCTGCTAGAAAGGCAAGGGAAGCCCGAAGAGAGAAAAAGAAGATCAAGGAAAATAAAGCCTTGGCTACACCCCATCTATGGTCACAATTTGACCCCATTCAGCAGCAATTGACGGTGACTCATTTGTCACCAAATGTAATAAAGCCAACTGAGCAGATGCAGTCGAAGGACTACACGATGAATGCAGTGGCCATTGACATGTCCCTCTTCAAGCCACAAGACAAAATTGAGCTGCTAATCGAATCCACTTCTGCAGTTACTAAAGACTACTTGAAGACATCAAGGAGGCTATAGAAGATGGAGGCTAATTTAGCCAAAGAGAAGGCAAATTGTAATAGTTTGACCACAGAGATCAATAGAAAAGACAATGAGATAGAGAATCTAAATAAACAGTTGCAAGATGTTATTTCTCTTCAGACTCAGCAGGCACTCTAGGTCCAAAATGATTCTTTAAAATTAGGGCTCACACAGGTAAAGGATGCGGTGATGACCCTTAGGCACAAAAAAGTAGCATTACAAGAAAAGTGCGAGGAACACCTGTTGTAGGTTACCCAATTACAACAAAAGCTACTAAGTGAATAGAATAATACTATGGATATACAAGCCTAATTTCACGTAGAGCAATAGAGAGCAGCACAATTGACACTAGAGCTGACCAATAGGCCAAAGAGTGTCAGAGTTTTAAGTCTGGTAAAGGAGCTCTATGAATCCATGTGGAAGAGAATCTCTTCGAAGATTATTCAGCTCAGGCCTTCTCTCACCTTTTTACTAAATGCACAAAAATTGTGTGAAAAGGTGGATAAATTAGTTGCAAACACTCTGGCTATAATTTTAGGGAGAGTTTTAGACTTTGAAATGCTACTACAGAAGCTTTAGGACATAATGGATGGAACATTGTTAGTAGCAAGAATCAATGATAGAATGGTCATTGCTAAGCGAGTAAATGAGGTTCTCAGTTGCAATTATAAAACCATCAGTTACAGAGAGCTTCTAGATGTCATGAAGGAAGGAATCAATGAAATGAAATAACATATTGAAGATCTAGTGCAATTAGGTCTTCCTTCTCCATTTCCTGATGACAACACCGTGCTGATGGTAGATGAAATTGAACCTTTATTGTTGGCTAAACAGAATGATCAGACAGTTTTCTAGGATCTAAGGGTGACTCATAAGTCCTTGAAGTAGAAGCTGTCTTGATTCTTGTTTCCCAGCTTGAATTCAAATTAAAGGCTACATTTAAAATTTTGCAAAAATTTTCACACAAGGATATTATTAACCTTGATTTATCCTTCAATGAATTGCAAAATAAGCAGAGGTTGTCTGATGATGAGTGGTCTGCCTAAAAATAGCATTACTAAAGCTGTAATTTTGATCTAGTAGGAGCTATGGTTTCTTTTTGAGTAGGCTCAAAAGTCCTTGGGGTCACCAATAACTGTAGAGTAAAAAATACTCTATGTTTCATTCTGAGTTTCAGTTGCATGCTGCAAAATTTTGTTCCTGCATACTTTGGTCTGTGATGGTGAAGTTTTGAAATAGAGCATGGGCTCTATTTTCCTTTTGATTCATTTTGTCTAAGTGTCGAAATCAAGCAAAATCTGCCAAGTGTCATCATCTGAGGCACCTTTCTCAAGCGAAAACTACCAAGTGTCATCGTCCAAAGCACCTTTCATATTTTATATGAGTTGGTCAAAACATGCCACGTATCTCATAGCGACTCAGCAGAATGTGCCAAGTGTCAACATCTACGTTTTCATATCAGCACCCGCGTTTCATCTTTTTTTAGCAAAAGGTTTTAACAAGCTAAGTATCAGGATCAGGCGGAAAGCGCCAAGTGGCAATTGCGAAAGGTCTCAATTTTGCTTTTCTAAAAGTGATGGAAGATGCCATGTATCCTAGCAAAAGAGAGCAGAAGCCACCACGTGTCAAGATCTGAATTATCTTCATTTTGCTTCACCAATATAGCAAAGGCTATGGTGGGTCTCAGGTTTTGTTTCTGAAAGCCACCAAGTGTCACTATCCATGTAAATATGAAATGAGACCCGATGGTTTCTATGATATAAACAGAGTAAAGCAGAGATCACCATGTGTCACCTTCCATAGGTTTCTAAAAAGGTAGCTAAAAGAAGTAGAGACCACCACGTAACCCCAAATAAGTAAAGCAGAGACTGCCACGTGTCCTTTGATGAAGCAGCAGAGATTGCCACCTGTCCCTATGCTCCTTTTCAAGTTGATTGGGAAAGGAAGGTTGTGGGTCTTATTTTCTTTTAATCTATTAAACTTCAAAGAAGTGGATTGCGACAAGTGTCAAAGGTGGAACGTTCCTGAGCAAAGATATAGTAAGAGTATAGGTAAAGCGGAGAGCACCATGTGTCCTCAGTAAGGTTGCAAAACCTGACAAGTGTCATCCTCTGGTGTCTCCTAAAGTAATAAGAAGGTTTTTAAGAAATTGGCTAAGTGTTACCTAACATTTAAGAGAAGGGAGTGTTCTGCGATCTGTTTTGGCCAATGAACTGCCAGAAGACAAAGTGTTTCAAAATCTATGAAATATCTTCTGTTAGACACTTCCAGTTCTATTAGATTTCAGTTGGGCCATTAGATTGGGAACAAGTAGACAATCCAGAGTGAATCCAAGGCTATAAATAAGGGTGCAGTGATCATCAAGAGTGAGAAGATACCAGAGAGAATTTTTTGAGAGAATTATTGTTAAGAGTTTAGACTTTCTAGAGCTGTGACTAAGAATATCATTTGCCTTTGTTATATCTTCTTAAGTTGGAAGGTTTATGTAACTATGCATGTGTCTATGCCTCTTATGTGACTGGAGAATTAATGAGAAGATTGAATCTTGTGCCTTTTTTGATACTTTCTGTGTCATTGCAAAAGTAGTCTAGGCTATGTTGTCAAGAGTTTTAGACTTTCTAGAGCTGTGATTAGTAATGTCATTTGCCTTTGTTTCATTTTCTTGAGTTGGAAGGTTTATATAACTGTGTGTGTTTTTGTGCCTGTTATGTGACTGGAGAATTCAAATAAGAAGATTGAACCCTGTGCCTTTGTTCACATTTTCTATATCACTGCAAAAGCAGTCTATGCTGTGAGCCTCTATTTCTATTGTTTCCATCTTTTACATTGATCATGTATTTTTTTTCTCTTAAATGTAAATGAATCTTACATATAGTCTCACTGTGCTCAGGATTAAGGTCAAATTACATTCAGGTGCATCGCCATAGTTAGATTTTCTTTCTTGCATTTGTGTTTCTGTTAAAATTCTTATCTCTTTTCCCAGTATACACTTGATATAAAGAAGAGACCAGCTTCTTAAAAATCTAGAGGTTGTTTCAGGTCGCAAGTCCCACATCTTGAAACTTCCCGTTGTTGGTGTTAGAACAAGCACAATTTTAAATCATCAACATCTGCTTTGAATGTATCTTATCTCTTGAAAGTGTCTACTTATCCCATTCTCATCTCATAAGTAGTGAAGGTTACATGCAACTCATCAACAGTGAGTTTATCTAGATCTCTTACTTTCCCTATTACAAAGATTTTAGAGTCATACCTAGATGACAAAGATCTTAGGACCTTTTTGACAATGATTGATTTTTCATCACTTCTCTAAGGCCTCTAATTACATCAACTATTTTATCTACTCTAAGGAGGTAGTCTATAATTTTCTCTTCTTCATTCATTTTAATGCTTTCAAGCTTGCCTTTGTATTTTTATAGCTTGGCCTAATTTACCTTATCATCACCTTCATATATGATCTTCAATTTATTCTAGATATGTTGTGCATTTTGAAAATGCATCACTTTAGCAATCTCTAAGTTTTATAATCCACAAAGGATATCATTATTTTCCTTGGTATTGCTTTAATATGATTTCTTAGCAGCCTGAACAGTAGGATTTGTAGCAGGAGTTGTATATCCATTTATAATAGACATCTATACATCAAACCCTAATGAAGATAAATATACTTCCATTTTAATGTTCCAAAAATGCATAGTTTGATCCATTAAAAAGAGGTGCTTTGTTTGAGGAAGATCTTTCTTGACTAGCTATTTGTGTTCACCACCAAGATCTACCTGAGCTAATTAATCTTCTTTTAAGGAACTAGGGCTCTGATACCAACTATTAGAACACAACTATATATTAGGAGGGGGGTGAATTAGTAGATTAATTAAATTAGTCCTTTTAATAATTTTAATGCAGATTAAAACATATATGCATAGATCACACACAAATAAATATGTATAACACCCAATGTATGAGGAAAACCCAATTTGGGAAAATCATGGTGAGAAACAGTTACTAGAATCTACTATTCTAATCCAACCTCACAATCAAAACCTCACTGGTTACACCATTTAAGGGCACTGACCCTAGGTAGACACTAATCCCCTGATTTAAGAGCACCTACTCTAAGGAATCACCAACTACCTAACTGAGCACTAACTCAGCTCTTTTGATGGCACCTACCAATCAGATATATATTATGGAGCTACAAATCTAGATTACAATATTGATTCATAAATGAATCCAATTTTAATTCTCTATTATAGGTCTGGCCTATAATTGATCATACTCTGTACATCTCTCTCTTCTCTTCTCTTCCTCTCTGCCCTTCTGTCTCTATGTCTCTATATTTCTTCATTTGACACACTTCATAAATCTCTACCTCTCTCTCTGTCTCAATTCAACTATATTCAATATAAACAGTAGCCTTTATTTTATCATATATGACATATATATAAGCATTATATCTAGGTCTCATATCTTCTCTATGTTCACACTTGGTCTGTAACACATCACACTCCATCCTTGGACTTAGTTCAATTGACAGGTTTCCCACTTCTTGAATTAATGATCCACCCCCATGATTCTCTATTTTATTACTATATTTAGCATATATTAGGATATGTTTTGATGCACATACCATATTGTATAATTTAGATCATTTGCAATGATCTATATTGTTGTTTGTGTCGTATAATGCATCTTTCCTGCATGATCCTCCACTTGACCATCATGATGAATAAATATTTAAATATTGACCATTGATCTTAAGTTTCACACCATGATCTGATGATCCTCATTCAATTTTCTCAACTTTAAAATATGTTTGTTAGATCAAGTTTTGACAGGGTCACACACTCTATTAGATCCTTGTACATTTCTGGGATTTAATGTTTCAATTTTAAAATGCATCCATTGGATCTTTTGATCTGAGCTCCCACATGATATGAGATCTTAAAATTAGCACAAACTTTATCTCTACTTGTTAAACATCTATCTCTTAATCTCATCTCACTTCTTCTTGAGTCTTTGGAACATATACGCTCTATTGATCTTGTCAAATTAACTCAATCTTTATCTCTAGCAAGCTCCTGTGAGTGTGACACTTGGCACCCTTGTATGCCTTTTGTACATTTTCTGTCAATTCTTGTTATTGTGACACTTGGAATTCTCACATTAATCCTTGACTATTTGACTTTAAATCACTTCGTAAATTTATTGTGTAAGCTCTACGATTATGGCACTTGTCACTAGCACATTTACTTGTATGTGCTTTGATAAATTAACTTTTATATGCTTCATTAGATATTCAATGTATGATTAAGTGCTAACCATTGATCAAGCTAAGACAAATATTAAGTCTAAAACTTAGGAAATATAAATCTCTTTGATTACTGCTTGAGATGATAATTGCTAGGTTGAAAGGGTCAGTTGCACAATGATGACAAGGACTTTAGATATAACTTAAGCAACCGGTTCTTGCCTATATCTAGTCAACCTAAAAACATAACATGCCTATAAATTCTATGGCTTAAACCCTTAAGGTTTAATTGAGAAAGCCTATAATGTTTGAGAGCTAAAATAAATTATTTCTGAGCTCATTTCTCTTCATTTGAACTTGTAGACCATATATCTAGGATGTACTCAAAAAACCCATAACAGATCTTCAATCAATTGCTCTTCAATCCTCCAGAAATGGTCTCTATAAAGTCATGAAAACTTTGCATTGTGCAACTATAAAACATGCTCTTCTCTCCATTCACATGCCAACAATCTCCCTTTTGATATCAATGACAATCATATTGCCAACAATGGACTATGAAAATACAAACTCTGTGAAATAATCACTTCTCTTTTTCTAAGTATCAATATTAAAAAGTATATATATGCCTTATTTTCTATTATATGTTGTTTCTTAATAAAAACAAATAAACAAAATTATTATTAACAATGTTGATCATTTTTTTAATCAATAAAATAGTGTCAGAGAGTTTTTCACCCCTATATTAATATCATAAAAATATTACAAAAATTTCCAAAGATACTACCATATGAAATTCAAAACTTTATCCAAACTTACATATAGACACCCAAAAAGTAATGTGAAATCTTACAAACCAACTTATAATAGAAAAACATATTAACTATCAACATACTAAACAAACTTAAGTAAAATTTTACACCAAAATAAAAATAAATTCAAAATATTAAAAGTCTCAACCATAAACTATTTACCTACAAGTTCTTAGAAACAACCTTCCAAGGAAAACTTATTGAAACATCTACAACATTTTGTATCCAAAGTACAAAAATATTGTGAAACTTTTACTAAAAATATAATTACAATCCTTATGACGTGACCATATTATCTTCAAAAATATTTTAAAACTCAATAGGATAAAGACTAATACCATATGTGGAGGCTTACTACCTACAAAACTTTTCAAAATTAACCTATCAATCAGACTCCTCATTATTCAATGGAGCTTACCTTCCCAATTTAGACTAGGATACCAAAAGAAGGGGAACTTAAATCTTAATCCGATCAAACAAGAGCCATTATTTCTCATGTAAATTGAATAAACATTAGATCTCCCTGTGACCTCCTTAACATTATTAGAAAAAAAGCTCCTTAACTTAGAGAATTTTATAAAGATAAAACCATCTAATGCCACTGTATCTAAAATCCTCTAAACCCAATTCTTTTGTCAACATTTCACTAAAAGAATAATGAGATTTGCTTTTAATTTAAAAACATTTTAATTTACTTGGTCATTCTTAATTAAATCAAGATAATCCCTTAGCCCCCCAAAGTCTAGGGAAAGTCATCACTAATCTAAATTAAATAAGATAATGTCAAGCATTAATAAGTATTATAGTAGGTTTTTCTGGAGACAATTGTAGGAATGTTTTTGGATCAACATTTTTGGTCACATTCTCTGAACCATTATCAAGGAGAAATCCTTTTTATTTAAGTGTATTATGGTCATAGGAAGTTAATAATTTATTATTTATAGAAACATAATCATTCTATCTCGAGTTATCATTTTGTATTACATTTCATTGGGATAGGTTACAGGGTGTTATGGACTTGTGTGCACATGGATGCTCTCTCTTTCCTGATGTCAGTTTACATACACACCTTCCTCATGAAGGGTAGGGCCTCTCATAAGTTATGAGATGTGTGTGAGAGAATCAAATTGGATTTGTGGTTGGAATTAAAGCATTACAATTATGCTCTTCCTCTCCTATTTTTGTATTATGGATTATGTGTGATCTCTTGTGTTGTCTTAGTGTTGTCTCATTGAAATATTGTTTATATTTATATATTTTAATAGATGAATGTATTCTAATTTTTAATCTATAATTTTGGAAGTGAATATGATGTAAAATATATATTATACAAAAAATGAAGTTATAATATTTCTACATTTTGTACCTCTTATAATAAATAGATATGTTAGAATGAATTATCTTTTTGTATTACTTGTAATTTATCTAAATATTATGTATCATTACTCCTCATATTAATTGAATTCAAAGAAATGAGTTATATTATGATTGGATGCAAATGGTTGCTTTGATTATGTGAAATGGAAATAAAAATGAAGGGGTATTAATTTCCCTATATAAAATTAGTAAAAGATTAGTTATTGAGTTAAATTACAAATGGAAGATGTTTAAGCATTAAATTATTGTACTTTAGTTTGATTTATAGCTAAGTATTGGTTTGATTTTATTTCACTTTTTTTAGTTTAGTTAAGGAGTAGGGTTCAATGGAGCTCAATTCCTGTCATTGGTATAACTTACTTGCATCTTGCATAAAAAACTTTTATGGGTTGTTTTTTCTATATTCTAGTGAGGGGATCTTACATCAAAGACTTTCAAATAATTATTTTGAACTTATCCATAGACCTGATGGGTTTTGCAATGGATCCATAACCTTTTGTTGCCTTTTCACCTAGACCCCATCATCTAGAGGATGGCTTTGTTTGGATAATTTTCTCAATGACTATCTTACATTAATTTTATTTGGAAAAAAAATCATAGTTTTTATAAATTTTTATAGCTTTAAAAAATTAGGAATTTTACTAAATTCAATAATGAGATTATTTCACAAAAAAAAATCTAATAATAAAGTTTATATGTTCACCTCTTCTTTCTTTAAAAAACAAGTGTAAGCCAATAAAGTGCCCTTGGAATTTCATCATTTTCAAGAGTTGTTCAAACATTAGGGGAATGGTCCTTGCACTAGGAGCAAGGTTCCTCCAGATATCCCACTATGAATCTCTCATCCATCAAATCCAAGGTGGTGATGCATTTGGTTACACAGTCACATATACATCCCTTATCCTTATTGGAGAGGATTTAGTGCATTGATTCATAGTAAGTCTATTGGTGGGTTGCTTCGATGGACCTATCTTTCTCATGATAACATGGATACTATGTTTTTCTTTCCCCTACCATTTGAATGGGGAGTGTTTATGCCCATGGTTGTGCAAGTAATAAATATGATGGATGGGTGGCACTAGATCCACAATCATGGGAGCTCTTTTCTTGGGTTGTCATCCCTCCTTAGGATGATCTACCAACTCCTTTACCTGATCCCAAAACATATGCTTATTTTTTATTATTTCTAGTTATATGTTTTGAGGATCTTGTTATATAACCCTAAGTTTTAACTAGTTATAGTTTATTTTTATCTGTGAATACCAAAAAACCACCCTTTTATTGTAAAACATATTATTCATTAAATCTATATTTTTTACTATTAGAATGCTTCAATATATATTTTCTTATAAATAATAAAAGTACACAAGGTTGCATATTAACATATCCACTTGGTAATCATGGCTTAGACTCAATGTCAGAGGACAAAATGCCAACTCAGATCACAACAAAATACATAGGAAACAAACAAATAAGCTAGATAAGACACAACACTCAAAACAACATTATAAAAACCATGGAAGAGAATTAAGCACATGCTGAAACACCTAAATCAAGAGGTGTAAGAGCATCCTTCGATGGAAGAATAGTATAAGTGAAAGGCTCTACTGAAGGGGGATCCAATGACACCCAACTATTCATGCGGTACGGATCCAAAGTCATATCTATATCTCATTCATTAATGGGATAAAGTTGAGTAACAATGTTAGAAGCTCCCATAAGAGATCTCCTCCAAGAGGGATCTGTATTAGCCTTTTCATATAGTGGTGATGACCTACATCCTCCCTAATGGATATGAGGGGAGAAGTAACTAAAGCTATAGGAATGAATTTGATGTCTCTTGGGTGGTGGTGGTGGTAGACCAATTGGGGGGACACAACTCACCATGCAAGGAATAATCCCCTAGTAATCTAACAACCCATGTAGATGGCATACCTCCATGGCACCCTTCTCCATTTAGACTTATACCTACATACAAGATGAATATTTCATAGAAACCTTGTCATTAATAGAAAAAAGGCAAGAATAATTTTATTATTAAACAAGGCATTATTTCTATTTTTACATAAATGGAAAATAATCACATCTCTAAATAAATTCCATAAAAAATTAATAGTAGCAGGCTAATTAGCCAAATCCCCAAGGAGGGTGAGGCACTATGAGAAGGGCTTAGGGAGGTAAGGTTATAAAATGCTATGAACCCATTTCCAAGTGGAATGGGCTCTGGGACATGACTAAAAAGTATGTTTGAAAGACTCTAGGCATTTGCAAGTGTAGACACTATTTATGAACTATATAGCACCCTAGTCTTGTACACTTGGAAAATACATATCATGGATGTAATTTCAACTTCTATACCTTTCCCTCTATCAAAAGGCTTTCATACACTACATATCTATCATTATTATTTATCTCTTAGTCTAACTAATGTCATTCTAATGACCTAGGATTTATGTCTTGCCTAGAGTGTTATAAACCTACTTATCATCCATCTCTGTAAGTTTTGGACTTGTGTTTATTTTCCATCTACCTAAATACTTGCATCCCAATTAGATACCTACATTGATGTAAGTGTCCTACCCCAACACAAGTGTCCATTACCCTAAAGTAATCTAATTTTCAAATGAAACATATTCCTATGGTCAATCTAAGTGATTTAATGCGAGATATTCTCCAAAGGGATTGATATAAATATAAGATCAATCCTCATTCATTCCTTACCTAGAAATTTATCACCTAATCACAAGATAACGTACAAAATCACTCAAATGAGAAAAAACATCCCTATTTTCTCCTATTTCCATATCACTCATAGGGATATCACATCTTAAGGTTTGAAGTATTGAAGGAGCATCCCATGAGCCACATTTGCCAAGTTATAAGCTAGGTCACTCTATGTACTTTCTTATCACACATTACATGATACACACACAAGCTAACACATAAGGAAGAAAGACATAAGTCTGAGGACCTCTTTAGAGTATTGGTTATGTAGGTAATGTTCATTGATAAAGGGGTATTTGAGGAAAATTGACATTGTGAGCCCACTAACCCATTTTTCCCATAACCAATATGAAGATGAAGAGCTAGAGTTTTCTTATTTGACAAGGAGCAACAGTCCATGACCTAGATCTGAATGCACTGGAGCAAAGGTGACACAAAACCTATAATCATCCAGGTGGTTAAATAAAATTTTAATAGGTATTTCATATTAGACACATGCATCTGATCTAGATAAAAACATCAACATAACCATCCTAGGTCAATACAAGTGTCCTCGACTCTAGAGGTACAATTTATAGAATCAAATAATTGATCTAGAATCAAAATCGAATCTACTTTATTCATGTTTTAGATCAATATTTGTATTAACATAATAACCAATTAAGTATATTATTTTAATTATCATTACAATATCTAGCATAATTGTACTTTTCATTTTTGGCATATCTCAACATAATAAGTTTAGTATATGTTTTATCTTAGTTTTACAATTAATTATCATGCTATATAGATATTTCATCACCCTTTTGCCCTAAGATATCTCTATCCCATTTTACCCTAGATTTATTAATATAGATTTTAGGGTTAAACATTTAGTGAACTTGATTTATGTGAATACACAATTTTAAAATTTTAAGGTTTTCAGCCAGCTAAGGTTTCATATTCCTAGAATTTTTTAAGTTCTTTCTTATATTATTTTTTATGCAACCTAGGCATAGCCCTAGATTGGGTGGTATGCCTATAAAATGCATTGAGATTCACCTTATACCACTTAAACTGTTTAAAACCAATGGGGGACCTAATCATATTACCCATGATGATACATATGTTGAGAATGAAAAACATAATGATGAGGTTATCATAGAAGAAGATTCTAATAATGAGAATAATGAGTCTAATGAAATTGCTGAACATGAGAAAATAAATCACGAGCAAGTGCAAGCAATTGCATTATTTTGTGAGTGTATTTATCAAAACCCTAAAGATCTTGATGAAATCTTAAGAACCATATTAAAAACTAAAAAAACAAAAAGCTTAAATGCACAAGTAGGTTCATCTATTGATCATGTTATTAGAGTTATGGGTCATCCCCATATACCAAAAACACTCCCCTTGAGCACATTATCACTTCACACTTCTATTTGGGGCACAAGATATGTATTTCAACCTTCATTTATAGAAATAACTATTACTACATCTTACATGGGAAAACTTAATACTTCAACCCAATTACAGATTTCAATGCCTATATCTACCCAACCTATGGGTACACCTCCCTTGGTGACTTCTCAAATATCCAACCTAAAAGACCAAGAGGTGCAAACTTTTTATCCAAACAATAATTTTTTTTCAAACTAAGGTTAAAAATATTGAACAAAAGTCTATGAAATCACCTTATGCTATTGATTCAAAAGAGTTATTACATAATCCTATTGTGCCATAGATATCTTTTCACCCCTTACCAACTAGTTTTGTTTCACCTAAGTTCACATTTTTGGATGGTAAGGGTGATCCTAAATAGTGTCTTTAATTTTTTTAAGCAACATGCCTTGATTATGACTCTAATGATAAACTTTTGATTAAATTATTTATAATGAGCTTAAAATAATATGCTTTAAGGTGGTTCTATGATTTACCAACCCAATCAATAAACATATTCAAACCCATTGGAGATAAGTTTTTGGAACACTTATTTATTAACATTATCGAAAATTTTCCTATGCCCAAATTGCAAAGATCAAATAAAGAACCAATGAGCTAATTAATGTATATGTCTTGAGGTACAAGACAATGTTGGCTAAAATGACCACTCCTATGGCAGATAAGGAGCTTTAATATATTTTTAATAAAAGTTTGCTTTCTTATTTACATGAATCCATTGTTTTAAAAAACATCAAATATTTTGATGACTTATGCCACATTGTTCAAGATCATGAAATGAAAATTATCTCATTGAAAAAACTTAAGTATGTAGCAAACACACCAATTACATCTACATCTAATACCAAGTTTACTATCAAACTAAGTTACAAGGTAAAACATATTGAACCTAAAAAGGAAACAACTACCACGGTTAATGTTGTGTCACAAAATCCTAATCAACTTGTCTTATCTAATGCACCAAAGACACAATTTACATACTTATTTGAGCCTCCCACTTAATTACTCCTATGGCTTGTCAAGTATCACCTCATATCTCTCCCTTATCTTATAGAGGTTGATATGAGTAAAACTCTACCCAAAGGATATGATGTGAATGCTTTTTATGACTATCACCAAGGCCCTAGGCATTCTAAAAACACATGTTTTACCTTGAAGCCTAAGATCTAAGACCTCATCAATGACCAAAAGATTAAATTTGATGATCCTCTAAAGGAATCAAGTTCACAACCTAGTGATCACTGGAAACAAAAAATATTTAATAATCCTTTGTAATATCATTCAAAGAAGGATCCAGAAGTGAAAATGGCATATAATGTGCATTCTCCTCCATCTCATTATGAGCACCTGCTAAATGGGATTATTGGTACCTATACATGGGATATACCTCATATGGTTCAGAGACCTTTTATTACTTTCAATGACTGAGATTAGGGATGGTGACTCTGATCTTCATTCCTTGTTCATTCGAGCATACATCGATCACCAGCCTATACACAATGTTATGATTGATAATGGCATAAGAGATAATTTTTATACCATGAAATTATTTACACATTTTGGTTATACAAATCATGATTTACATCCTTCAACCAAATTGGTTAGAACATTTGATGGGACCTCACAATAGGTTCTTGGTGAGATTGACTTACCTTTACAGGTGGTTCCCATACATTTGGTTACTACCTTATGAGCTATACCTTCCATCAGTGTCTTTTATATTTTATTAGGATGAATTTGGATACATACAATTCAATCAATACCTTCTACATTGCATATGTGTGTTAAATACATTCATGTCAATCGGGTAATTATAGTTTTTGGAGTTCTATATGAGCATCTTCTTGAGAAAGATAAATTTATATCTAGGAATTTAATTATCAAAAATCCTAAGGTTAATATTTTTTAAAAGGATAAGCAAAATATAATCCCCTTTACACAACAATTAATACTTAAGTGACCATTACATCAAATATTCATAGAGGGTTCCATAGAATCCTCGTCTACTACACACCATATTCAGATATCTAGAGCACTTACACATGTTCTTATTAATTCTATTCAAATTAAACCACATATCACTAAAAAATAGGCTACACAAATCCCTACTCCTATTGTTTCTTCATTACCATAGATTCATATTATACATACACAGAGCATCACAAATACTATAGTAACATATATTGCACCTATGCATGTTCCCTAGCAATATCACTAGTTTATGGCACCAGGTTCATAGTGGGGAGATACCTATGAGCATAATTTATATGAAATCATAGGATATTATTTTATTTTAAAATATTCCAAAAATACCAAAAAATTAAAAAACTTCAAAAATCCAAAAATATTTTCAGCATTTACATGTTTTGTTGGCTCCTTGGAACCTATGTTGTTAGTTCCATGTTAATGAATAACATATCATTTATTTATATATACACATGTGTTTCATGCATATTTTGAGTGTGATTTAGGCATACAAATATACAATATTTATTTCTATATGAATGTTGGGCCTTCCTTCTACTCATTTCCTATAGACATTGGGGGCATGCATATCCTTGATCATGATATATCCATATTATATCATTTTATGGTCATTTTACATTATCATGTTTGAGATTATGTAATTACACATGAAATTATCCATACTTATATCTTTTTTAGTGTACTTTATATAATATGTACTTAACATTTTTTTATAACACATATGATCTATGGACTAGTATGTTATGTCTATGCTGGTTGTTTGTGCTTTCATTCATGCAATTCCTTGAGTTTCTTTCATTGATATTGACTTATTTTTTTGAACATTTGAATATACTCCATTTTTTTAAACCCTCATGAATTTATTTTTCTCTTTGACATTTGAATATGTCATTAGTTATCGTATGTATGTTTGAATATGTCATTCTTACTTTTGTGGACTTTTGACTAAGTCATATCCTTTTGATTGTGCAATATTTGAACATGCCCCTTGTTTACGTCTCCTTGGAACATTGTATTTTGAAATGATTGTGAGTTATCTTGTGTGTGTGTTTGGTTTCTTGTTGAGATTGTATTTTTTACTATCTAGATGTTGTCATGATCTATATCATGCATCTCAAGACTTGATGTGATCACATTCTGCATGTTTCAATGATATATCTACTTAGACATGTTTATTCTATATGATATATGGTAAATTTGCATTTTACATGGTTATCTTATCCTTTTGAGGTAAGGTAACTACCAATTTATACTACCCTCACCTCAAAATGGAGGCATATTAATGGGTTCATGCCATAGAGGCACAACTTCCACATTCTTCATAGATTTAGATATACAATGGGGGCATGTTTTAAAAAAATGTTATCCAAAATTACACCATTTTTTAGTTTCAAATTATAGTGGGGACATGTTTTGGAAGCATGTTCTTCACACTTAAATAATTTTTAAATTATCCAAATTACGCAGTTATATGATTTAGATACACATTTATGTCATGATTATATACATTGGTGCCATTTTTATACATAAGTTTAGCATGATACATATCTAAGGTGAATATGCTATGCAAAGATAACCTAAAAATTAAAAAAACAAATCAGTTTCAAATTTCAAACACTTATATGGGTTGTCATCATCCATCAGGTTGGAATTTTATAGGCTGTATTAAGCTAATCCTGTAGTAGTTGGTTCACTTTTGGTATGATTGAGGTGATTAAATAACTCAATATTGCCAAGTTTTTAAGATGGATTTGATTACATAATCGAACCTCACAAATTTTATAGTGTGATTTTGACTTGGTTCGCTCATGCTCACAAGGTTATAAGTATGATTGGGTTTCACAGTTGAGCTAATCTCAACTGTCGGGTGGCAACTCACCTTTTCTCCAAAGTTGGGGGCATGTATCCTAAAATTTATCTCTCTATCTCTTTAGATATATTCAATTTAAATATTTTATATTTTTCCTAATCATGACTCTAATTATTTAAAATAATACATCTTTTCAAATCAAATTGCCAAAAGGCAAGGCATTTGTATCAACACAAAGGTGTACTCCTAAACCTTGCTCTTTTTCAATTTAAATCATTTCAATGCTTTTAATTTCAGATTATATACACTAATAACATGCTCTTAGTTGTAGGTCAGTCACCAAAAAAGCACTCAATTTGGATTCAAGCAAAGATAATGTATGTTATTTACACCTAGGTACGTAATTCTTTTCCTTTAAACTAAAAATTTTATTACTAGATTGAAGGGGGGAAATGTAGACACTATTTATGAATTATATAACACCTCAACATTTTACACTTGAGAAATATATTTCATGGATGTACCTTTAGCTTATAGACCTTTCCCACTATTAAAAGACTCGTATACACTATCTCTATGTGCTTATTACTTGTCTCTTAGTCCGACCAATGTCATTCTAATAACCCAGGCCTTCTATCTTACCCAAAGTGTTATATACCTATTTATCATCTATCTCTACATGTTTTGGACCCATGCTTATTTTCTAGCTACTCAAACACTTACATCCTACTCAAACACCCATATTGACAAACATGTCCAACCCAAATGCAAGTGTTTCATTCCCTAAACTCATCCAATTTACAAATGAAATGTATTCTTATGATCAACCTAAGTGATTTAATATGAGATATTCTCCAAAGGGATTCATATAAATATAAGATCAATCCTCATTCATTCTTTACCTAGAAATTTCTTACCTATTCAGAAGATAACTTACCAAAAGCACTCAATTGAGTAAAAGCTTCCCTATTTTATCTTATTTCCATATTAATCAGAGGGATAACACATCTACAATTTTAATTACTGAAGGAGCATCCCATGAACCACATTTTCTGAGTTAAAAGTTAGGTCACTCATGTACTTGTTTATCACATATTGCATGATACACACACAAGAAAACATGTAGGGGAGAACTACATAAGTATGAGGCCATCTTCAAAGTATTGGATATGTAGGTAGTACTCATTCATAGAGGAGTATTTGGGGTATCCTGACACCATGTGACCACTAACCCATTTTTCTCACAACCAATATGAAGATGAATAACTAGGGTTTTATTATTTGATAAGGAGTTATAGTTCATGACCTAGATAAGAATGCACTAGAGAGAAGGTGACAAAAAACCCAAAAGCATTCAAGTTATTTCATCTAGTTTCAATAGGTATTCTCTATTAGACACTTGAATCTAATATAGATAGAAACATCAACGTATCTATCACAGGTTGATGCAAGTATCCATGAATCTAGAGGTACAATTTCCAAAATCGGGTGACTGATCCAAAATCTAGATCTAGTATACTTTATACATGATCCCAATCCAAATATGTATTAACATCATACCTACATAAGTATTTTGTTTTCATTATCATTTCAATATATAACATAGTTGTACTTTCCATTTTTATCATATCTCAGTATAATAACTTCAATGTATATTTTATCTATATTTTATAATTAATTGGTCTACTATATATATGTTTATCACCCTTGTGCTTATCCATTTCTATATTATTAACTCTAACCCCATAGGATCCTTATCCAAAACTTAGGTTTAAACAATAGGTAGAGCATTTGGGTTGAGTAATTGCAATATGAGAGATAAGTTCCACAAGTGGAAGACCTTGATAAAATAAATACTAGAGGAAGTGGGTTGACTTGGGTTCAATATTGGCCTTTTAAATTTGGTCAAGTTAGGCAAGCCAAGTCTTGAGGGATGAATTGAGACTCCAATGCCTATTAGACTTGCCAAGATAAGAATAGAAATGAATCATTACTTTATATAAGGTTCTTGGAGTAATTTTTTAAGTGGGTATCATAATTCTATCTATAATCCTTCCACCACGAGTGTGGTGGTTACATACACAATCTGTGCAACATAAAATCTAGCATTAATTCTTAAATGCAGAGAATATAAGGTATTTTTACATTGTTTAAAATGAAATTTTCTTTCAAATCAGACCAAGGATCCCAATCGCCAATAGAGACCAAATCCCTTATGGTGTGATTTCCTTTTCTAAATAGCCTTAATGATTTCATACCAAGCAATTCTAGAAACAAAACACTAGTATTGGTCATAATGGGAGACCACCAAATATTGTGCTCATTGAAGGAGAGACTAGTATGAAAACAATCACCAATCCACCTCAAATGGGGCTTCATAGCATCAAAATCCTTCCATATGATGTTTTCCATAAAATAACCTTTAATTTTGACTAGAGCAAAGGTGATAAGGGTATGGAAGCCAACATTTTTTCAACTAGATTTACCATAAGGAGATCCAAAAGATATACTATGTTGTAGAATAATTTTCCAAGATTCGTTACTTTCAATGGATCTAACTTCCCACTTAGCACACAATGCAATACTCTGTCTATAAATAGCGATAAATCCTATACCTATTTTATCTCGAGGAAGGTAGCATATATCTTAGGCAACTCTATGGATCCCACTTATTTTCTTAGAACTAGACCAATGAAAATGCCTAAGAATTTTAGCCATATTTTCATATGAGGATTTAGAGGTATCCCAACAATAAGATCAATAATCATGAGTGGAATCCAATATTTTAGTGCAGACTTGGAGTTTTCTTACCAAAAAAATTAGTCTAGTAAGATAATATTCCACCTTATTTTTAACTCCATTTAGGACATATTTCCACAAATCTGCAAGATACCTATCAAATGTAAATACAATGCCTAGAATTTTGAATTATTCTCCTCTACTAATCCATTTCCATTTATAATGGAGAATCTAGTCTAGCATAGGCATCATGCTTTGTATGAAACATTGAGTTGTACTCCATTGTAAACTAAAACCAGAAGCTAGGCAAAAAGTGTCAAGAAAATTAAAGGCTTTTGAGAAGGTATTTTCCTACTCTTAAAGAGTAGTAAAATTATCATCAACAAAATGGCCATTAATGATTTGAGAGATCAGTCAGGAAGAAAAATACTCTGAACGGGAACCTGCTCAACCTTGTGAGCTAGAAGATAGCTAAGAGTTTCTATAGATAGAACATATAAAATTGGGGTAAGAAGGAAACCTTGGTGTATGGAGGGTTGGAGGTAAATGCTATCATATTTGAGACCATTAATAGTGAGAAAGGTGGAGGCATCTACCAACAAGGTTTGGATTGTTGAAATAAATAAAAGGCCAAAACCAGGAGCCTATAACATGGCTATGATAGAAGGCCATTCAATCCTATCATAAGCCTTTTCAATGTATAATTTAATAAAAATGGTTCTCTAACAAGAATCACT
Source organism: Torreya grandis (assembly GCA_037957365.1). Lineage (NCBI taxonomy): Eukaryota > Viridiplantae > Streptophyta > Pinopsida > Cupressales > Taxaceae > Torreya > Torreya grandis. The sequence continues at coordinate 688,295 of JARHVA010002182.1, read as the reverse complement.
AGCCCATTCCATGTCATCCTAGACAACAATAAGATTATAAAGAAAATATATGCTTTTAATAATCGTGTTTGCCTTGGTTTAATAATAGTAGGAATAATGAAATAAAGATGATTAGCAAGAGATTTGGTAAGGATATTATAATACATATTCAACAAAGTGATAAGTCTCCAAATGGTGATGAGTTCTAGGTCATTGGATTTAGGTGTGAATTTAATATTACCTTGGCACCCAACGATTTATTTTGCATGGATTCTTTATAAACTTGACAAAGTCAGGCCTAATGAATTCCCATGTAGCTTTATAAAATTCATAAGGAAAATTGTCAAGGCTTGCAAATTTATCATTACTAATGCATTGAAGAGCTTTTGTGAGTTCTTGAAGACTCAAAGGTGTATCATAAAGCCTTTGGTATATAGGTTTCAAATTTTGAGAAACCACATTGAGGCATTCCTATAGGGCCTAATTTCTCGTTAATGTTTCCTCCTAAGCTTGAAACACTAATTTATAGTGGTCCAAAAAATCAAAAGAGATGTCAGGAAGAGGAGTCTCACTTGGGTTGAATTGATATCCTTGATTTGATCAAAATATTGTTTGGCCCTAAGGTATTTTAAAAATTCCTTTGAATCCTTATCTCCAATTTTGAGCCAATGCAAGTGAGAACGAAGTTATGCCATTCAAGTGGCATGAACATTTTCTACCTTGATTTAGTGTTTGAGAGAGGTGGCTGGATTTTACAGATGGTGATCAAAAAGGTTGTGTTCAAGAATGTATGATACTCTTCCAAATTATTTAAGCACAACCTCATCATCTCATTTTATAACATGATCAATTTTATTCTCATAGTAGCAAAGAAAGGTGGTGGTGCACATAATGGCCTTATTACACCATCAATCTAGCTGGCATCATAAGGTGGCTAGGGTACCATATTCTAAATATAGGTAATGATATGGATGGTGCCTTCGTAACTCAAGAGGAATTTGTTAAGGATGAAATGATTACATGATTACATGACACTTTGAATTGGCTTGTGATCTATTCCACTTTGTAAGAGATATAAAAATGGTCTAAGATAATGTATTAAGAAGGTATAGTGATAGGATAGCCATTGGTGTTTACAAAGGAAAATATATTTTGCTCTGAAATTGTGTAATGGTCCAACATTTTGAGGACTTAATCGATGCTAGTACATAAGTTAGACCATGTAAACCAAGGTGTGGTATTTAATGAATTCCATCAGAGGAGATCATCGACAAGACTCCACATATGCTTAAAATAATACCATGCTTCATGTTCCCCCATGCACCATCTCATGGGAAAAACACCAAATTTATCTTTGGGGATTTTAACCATATTAAAGCCCCCACACACATTCCACATGTTAAGGGGTAAATTATCAACCAGATATCATTTCAAATAAGATCTATCAGGGATATCATTTGGAGCATAAATGTTAAGAACTCCTAATGAATGACCATCAATATCTAGAAGTATCCAAATAGATTGATGTGATGGTTCTTCCCCTAGGGAAGTAATTAAGGAGGAAAACTTAGATGGCATCAATATGCTTGCATTGTCATGCCCCTCCTCATACAAAGTGGAGAATTAGGTGGCATCAAGATGAACACATTTTAGAGTGGTGTGAAGAAAGAACCCAAAAACTTTAACTTCATATGGATAAACAAAATCTAAGGAACCCATTTGTTGGCAAACAACTCACACAGATAATTTATGAGAGGACTCTATGAGACCTTGAATATTCTAGGAGAGAATCTTCGTTGGAAGATGTCATCCATATGGATTTCTTCCTATCCATCCTCTATATTTTTAAGGGCTTAGAAAATATTACGTTGGTGGGAAGAATGAAAACCCCAATTGAAATAGAGTGACGTTTAGCCCCATTATCTTCTCAGGGAGAGTCCCCACCATCATGGGATGGGTTGCACGACCGCATATGGAAAATACACTTGTAGAAGAAATACCAATAGGATAAGAGCTTAATTGAGGATGAAAAATGAGGAAACATAACTCTATTGGGACTTTTAGGTTTTAATAAGTGGGGGAGAAGAATTGGGAACTTCTGGGGATGTTATGGTAATGGAGGGAGAAGCAATTAGGGGAGGCTCATCGGTAATTTTTTATTGGTAACCATATTAAAACCATTTTTTTTATCCACCACTTTGGGCTTGTTACTTTATAGAGGGTCTAAAGAGGGTTTTGATCGACCCATAAGGGAATAATATTTGATGTGATGATTAAGATATTGACATCGAAAGCAAGTATTGGACAGGTTGAAATATAGAACCTTTTACACCCAACACTCATTGTTGACTTAGATATCTATAGACTTCTTTAATTTTTTGGATAAATCAATCTCAAAGTAAACTTTCCTATTAGGTCATATGGAATAAAGCTTGGGTTGATCATGGCATAAAATGTGCCATATAGGTAGAAAAATATAGTTGAGAAAGAACCATAGAGTATTATTGGTATTTAAAGAGAGGTACACAATATTTATCACATGCAATTACACAATGAATCAAACCATACACAAAGGAAGATAAATTGAAGACAACAATAATTCTCACATTCCATAATTTCTTTTATTATTTATCTATTACACATTATAAACCATACAAACACATTATAAATAAATAGGATAACATATCCTATTATCTAGGAATCTCATAACTACGAAATCTCCTAGAATAGCTCAATTTAACTATATTTACTATGAGATATATTGTTAACTATTAACAATATATTCATGTAAAAAACTAACATAAACTAACATATTTTATATTTACCTCTTGGTAAATATCTAAACATACATAATAATAATAATGTTACTAACTATTAATCCGTAATAAGGATTTGGTAAGTTGGGGAGTTCAATCCAGATTGAAACCCATAGGGAAGCCTACTCAATGACTCTAAACTCTTACATCCATTTGGATAAAATCAAGAGCATGTTTTTGAGAAACTAACAACTTGGTTTTTCTAAAAGGGCTTGGACTTCATATGGTTATTTAAATGAAAAAACAAAAAAAACATTTGGTAAGGTTTTAAACCCTAGTAACATGGATGCCCGAAGGCTCCCACTAGTAGTGAAACCATGCATTAAGTATTATTATGAGGGGATACTACCAAAAAAAGGTAATAATAGAGTTATTCTCTTACCATTTATAAATTTTATCTAGTGTATCAAGTGGCAAACATACCTTATGTTGAGAGGGAAGGTTATTAGGGTTACCTCATTGTAAACCTTTTGGTACAAACTTCTTGGCTCGTTTGGGTGCCACAATTCCCATTGTATGTAACAATAAGTGTAGTAAAGAGTGTGGAGGTCATTAAACAGAGCTAGCCTGCCTAAAGGGTGGTGCGTTGAGTGCAATAAATGCAAAACTAACCTAGAGTTTCCTATAGAGGTAGTGTGAGTGCCAATCAAGCAAACTATCAAATGAAAGCAAGGTGGACATGAAAAAACCCTAGTAGAGCTCCAATTCTCATGATTCTTTCCCAACTCTCTATTTTTTGATTAATAGATATGGTGATGCATTTCCAATAAAAAAAGTGAACTATTAATTTTACTGGTAAAATACTTCCATGATAAATTATTTGTGTAGTTAATAAGATGATTTATTTTTTGTGGTGAATAAGATGATTTATCTTGTGAGAAATATCATGTGTGTAATCATATCAATTTAAATAGGGAAAACTTTCATATTGTGTTGTGGTATATCTATAGTTATGAATGTTCAACTTATGTTGTATTTCAATGATGTATTAGTTGAGATCTAAAAGGTTTGATATTAAAGCACTATTACTATAAATCCTTGTAGAGGAAGTTTATATTGAGCAAGCTCGTAGTATGCTCATTTATGTTTTGAACCACTAGTATGAGATGAGTACATTTTTTTTAGGGTAAACCAATTTTTTTCAGGGCTCTGAACTAGCATGACACACAATCAGGGCACATTCCCCACCAAAAAATGAAAGGAAGACAAAGTATAAAAAAACACAAAGGACACCACCTTCTAAGAAAGAGAACACCAAAAAGAGAGGAGAAGTAGAGTCTACTAGTCTTTAGCCAAACCATAATGAAAACCAAAAAGATGAAAAGAAAATAAAGAATCACCAAAATACCCCAAAGGAGGGGGAAAAAGAACACAACACCCAGGATAATACCCACTAACTGTCCACTAGAAGGGCTTATCCACAAGTCGGTACTGCCTGTCACCCTCTTCTATAAAGAAGATCTTCTAGGGTCCATTGAAAACTATTATTTATGAGAGAGTGTGATTTTGACCTTAGCAATTTTGCCTTTGATCTATGACATTTCTTCTTTGAAGAGGTACCAAAAGCCACATGATGCTTAGAAATCCTGGAAGGGGTAACCCAAGAAGAGTCCCCTTGAGGACGAATGAACCGGGAGGTTAGATTATCCTACAAGGGGTATTCTATGAAGGGGATGGTCTAGGATAGGGAAGGGGGGTCCTACCCAAGCTAAGGGGGGAGGGGAGGTGGGGCAGGGGGTGAAGGCCCAGGACAACCCACAACAATGTCAGTCAGCTCTACTCAATGAAATAAAGGGGGTGGTAGAACTTATCATGGTTATGCCATTTGAAAATTGGGTTATGAGATGGGTATGTTGCCTTTGAATGAAAATTTAAAAAATATAAAATTTCTGATGTGCCATGAAAATTTAGGCGCATTAGCTCACAATACATCTTTAGTAGAGGACTTTGAGTAAGTTTGTATAGCTCAAAAAACAAATCTAAATCACAAGTATTTAAGGTGTTTTTTTTCATGACATAATTTTTTTTGTTGTTAATGATTTTACATTATATCAAATCAGTGTACTGACACAAAAGATGTGAGTATCTAATTTCAATGAAAATAATAAAAATCTAGTTTTTCATTATACGAAGTGGATCTAGGCACACTAGATCATGATGCATTTTCAAGGCCTATCAAAGTACTATTATTATTTTTTCTATGAGTGTGAAAAAAGGGGGGAGTTGAGGATAAATAACTTAATAAGTGTTATAAGTTTTACAATTTTATCAAGTTTGATGATGTTTTAAAGGTTTATATAAAAACTTCATTAGTGGCAAAGAATGGGGAAGATAGTCTCCTTTAGCATGAGATATTTTAGAGCCTAAACTTTAGTAGCATTCAATCAATGGGTCTTCTACATATGATCCATGGTATTTCCTATATTAATCCTACTGTGTATGGAAAGGTGTGTTCTTGGAAAAAACCATAAAAAAATGTTAGAGAAGGGAAATGTATGATGTACAAAAGGTCATTCTAACATTTTCTAAATAAATTGTCCGTCTATTTTAAGAGTGATATACATATTAACATTCATCGATGAAATTTTGAGAAAGAAATGGGATCATTTTCAAAAGAATAAGTCTTTCACTTTGTATAAGCTCATTGAGTGAAGACAGACAACTAAGAAATAATTTGGGAATCTTATGAAGTGTTTGATATTGATGAAGGTGGAGTGTGATAAATAGATTGGAGTATATATAGTATCATATTGAAATTAAATGGTAATGAGTTGTAGCCTATACTTAATAGAACAAGTATCATTGACCAGTTTTAGTACCTATCTAAACAATAACAATAATTGCTTTGCATACTCAAACTATGAACATTTTAAAGTAACTGGCATAAAACAACTTACAGAAAGCTAAAAAGTTCAAATAGATTATTATGCCATCATAGATGACCAAACACCATTTAAAAATCACGCAAATTTATTAAACAGATGCAAATGCTTCAATTTATTTTTTCTAGCTATCAAGGCAATCATAATGGATTCATTGGTCATAAAAAAATTAATTTCACAAGTACCCAGGGGCATAAATAATAGATGTTAACAACTATATAGAGCCTTAAAATGATTTTAGTTGACTATCAATACTTTGCAAGGTACTTCTAATATGTGAAATATAATTCTCAAAGAGAATATTTAAGATTTACATTATACTGGTCCAAGGGGACTCAGCCAAAGGTGAACACTATTGTGTATTGAAGGCATATCTAATAGATGAGTAGTAAGATATAAGTACCACACTTTTCACAGTGGGCGATCTTGAACAACACTTGAGGACATTGAGAGTGCCTCTGATAGAATGATTAATTCATGTCTCTTGCTTGATAAACAAATTAACAATCAATGAAATTGAGCATCCATATTAGAATCATGAAATATACAATGAAGAAATACAGAAGTAGGTAACTAAAAATGCTACTCTTGGTGTAGACATAAATACTAAATTGGGTTTTTCACATGATAATCCCACTGGTGGGATACATGCAAACCAATTCTATCTATTGCATCCATTATTTAGGCCAAAAATTGTCAAGGGAATTTTATCTATAGACCCTGACATAATTGAAAGTCTTTATTGAGATATAATTACCAGTTTGACCATAAGCCCTGCAAACAGTCACATTCATAAAATAATAGTTAATCATGTAAAAATGTGACTATTATTTTAATGAAAAACCTACCATATTTTTGAATCCGCTACCTATGTGGGCAATTTGAAGGCAAAACCGTGGGTGGATTTAGAGGACATTTTGGTGGCAAAGCGTAAGTATTTTCTTTTCCTTCTAGCTACCCACTAATTTTATTCAAGATCCTTGTGCTTAAATAGGGACACAATGATTGCAATGTTTTGCTCTACCACACTGACAACCAGAACAATATCACTTTCAATAGTGACACACAAATCACCATCCATCATTACAGGCTCTTTGAGTCATTCATCACCAAACATTGTTTTTGCTTCTAGAATCTTATGACCTCCCGAGAACAGCACATGAGTGCCAGAACATTGTCTCCAACTCAAGAAGATTTTCAGTTGCATGTATTCCTATTTTTGTGTTACCATGGACCCTAAAAGCACCAAGTAATGTTCCCTAAATAGAAGGATAAGGCTTAAATGGCATTTTGTTGACTATTTCATCATATTCCTCAGTACACGTGGAGTGACCAAGAAGGTCTACCAAGCAAGCATAGTGATTTGATGTTGGCATTATACCATATTATTGAAACATAACATCAAAGTAATAATGACCTTCCTCAATTGGGCCTGCATGACTGTAAGCACACAATAAACAAACAAAGGTGATATTATTTGGTCTTATTTATGTCATTTTCATTTCTTTGAAAAGTTTGAGAGCTTCATTGTCATACCCATGGTGGGCATATCTAGCTATCATAGCAGTCCATGAGATTACATTTCTGGTAGACATTAATTCATGTACTTGTCAGGCCATAACATAGAAATTGGTGTCATTCACAACCTCAAGGTATAACAATCCATCCACAAGCATAGGCAAAACATGGCCAACCGTAGTTGTAATAAAGACATCGCCATGAACATTGAAAAGATTGGTGATGAGCAACAAATTCACATCATGTTGGCCTTCCCTATGCTGAAATAAGTGGCTTTACCAATAGTGACACCTGTACAAGACATGGCTCCACAGCCCCTGTTGCCTCCTCAACACCTATTAAACATTTTCTTTTAACATAGTGATTTTCGTAGGTAAAAACTCATGTTGTGTCATTTGATTCGTTCCCAGTCATAGAGTTAATCCCTCTTTGAGGGCAACTTGGAAAGTAATTAACTATTGAAACTGTCCTCAAACATTAGGAAATAAATTATGCCTACAGCTAGCAACAACGTTCTATTGGTGGTCAAATATAGTCAGGGATTTTAATATCAATAGCAAAAATAATAATACCTAAGAGGCAGGTACTAATAATGTGGCAGGGTAGAGGGATCTAACTTTAATTGAGTTAGCAAGATGTATGCTACAATTAAGAGCATGCATAATATGTTTTGTGTTGAAATTATGAATTATGTTAATAATATTTCAAATTGGGTTCCTACAAGGGTTATAAGAGAGATATTACACCATATGAGAATTTGGATATAGAAAGCCTATGATTATATACTACAAATTCTATTGTGGTGTTGCATATGATCAATATTTTAATGAGAAGACGTAGCTATATCTAAAGAATCATAAGTATATAATGGTGGGATATTATAATAACTCAATCCTATAGAATGTGGGATTCCATGGAGTGTGAGAGGATAACTAAGAAGGTAATTTTTGTCATTTGAGAAGAGATGTGACATCTAAATATTACAAAAAAAAAAAACATATAAGATCTAATCAATTTAAAAAATAGAATTTTATTTTTTTGAGTTATAATAATTACTCATATGTTTTGTTTTAAATCATTCATTCTCAACAAGAAAAATGTAAAATACATAAAATACCATTTTTTTAAAAATCTCAACACAATAAATTTTTTTTAATTAAATATATGTAATTTTTTTATTTTAAATAAGCATAAATAACTAAAGCATTCTTTTATATTTTAAAATTGAGATTTCCAATAACAAAATTATCATAGAAGTTTACAACATTTCTTTACAAAATATCTTATATAAAGGTAAATATAAAGAATGAAGATACCATATCTATTTTCTTTTCACTTTAAAAGATTTTCATAAGCCTTTAATAACAATTTAGGAAAAATTCAAGTAATATTAGATAGTTGAAAACTTTTAGCGGAATATTAATCCGCATGAAGCAACTTCTACACTAACTTTTTTTTTTTGCATGCTGACAATTTGGAAAAGTTATATGTTGGACTCAATTTTTATTTAATAAATATAGAACTATTTATATAAATTCTTTCAATTTCATTTAATACAAATTAACTTAAAAAAAAAAATCAATGTATGTTATCATGATTGTTATAGTTTTATGAATTATATAGTAAGGTCAATCTTTTGTATTAGTAGTGGAGGCAAAGATGATATAGAATTATGGTAAATAATGTTGAATATAAGGTTTTCTTGTCAATGTTAAATGTTGTTAAAACTTAAGTTTGTATTGATTTTATTGACGCTCCCTGATGTCATTGTAGATATAGTGGTAAGGGATGGAAATCCTAGCTATATATTTTTATAATAAAACTTTCTTTGAAACAAAAATGTTTATTTCAATGTATTTTAGAAATATTATTATATATTTCCATGTTTTAAAGGACACACTGAGAAAATTAGAATAGATAATTTTAGAAATTGAATTATATACCTCTTTATTATACCTTGGAAAATATCGATTGAGACCTTAACTAGTAAGTTGTAGTATCAAAATAATTGGGAAGATTAGGATATTATTGTCAAAATATGTGAGATATTGTTATTGGATTTTAACAATAAATAACATTGTCTAAATATTATTTTCATTGAAGTTAGTAATACACCTTGAGAATATTAATGTTATTTTAAAATAATAAATGAACATAGAGAAAATTGTCACCAATTGATAAGTTTTCAATATGGATGCATCCTTGGACTTGTTATAGTCTCTTTATATGTCATTGCTATCAGGGAATAATGAGCAACCCATTTTAATCATTCGTTAAAGAAATATTTTTATTGGATAAAACCTAGGTTTGGATGACAACTAGGGTTGTGTTTAGCAAACTCGAATAATTTTGACTTTTAAACCTATCAAAATTATAAGTAATTATGAAGAATACATAGGTTTTGGAATATTTTTATTTGGTTAGCATTCTAAGTAATATTCTTTTAGAGTTAATAGAAGCTTGTGAGAACCAAAAAGACTTTATTTATTACTTTATCTTAGTTAGCCAACCCAACAAAGAAATGCATTTGACTAGGAATCCAAGGAGCATATATGTAAGCTACCAAGTTGAGGTGGGGCAACAGATCTAGGTTTTATGTTAGATTAGGGTTTTGATATCATCAACCCTTGAGCTATGTTAAATTATTTTCTTTTGATGATCATCGGTTGAGATTAAAATAAGAAAATATTTGTTCAACTTAATTGTGAAATATTTTTCACCTTACTTAAACTTTTACCGATTGTTGGTTGTTAACTTTGATATCAACTATTGTAAAATAACATCTCCATAGTCTAATGTTCAGTTTGGACCTTATGCTGAGGAGTTTCTTGGCCCACAGTAGTTGTTATAGGTCGATGGAGGGATTGAAGGTCAAAATTTGGAAATGGGGTTGGCATGGTTGTGTAGCAACTGTGATGTTGCTCACACATTAAAATTAATGTCAAATAGACATGTGAGTTTGTCTTGACGCATTACGCGTATCATGCGATGAATATGGCTAGGCATTCAAAAATGTAAGTTGTGTTGTATGTGTATGATTCATTCTTTAAAGAAAATGTCTATTTTTGTGTGTGTTTTCAATCATGTGAAAATTTTGGGTATGACAATTTTTAAAATTCAAAACATTATTTAAGGTCTTCATGCACTTTTCATAATTTTGGTCAAAGGAAATTATGAAAAGGTTCACCTATAAATACATATCAAAGTTCATTCATTCTCCCACTTGCTACCCGCTTTGTATTCACTTATCTCAAGCTTACAAAATATTGTACATTGAGTAAATCTACTCTATTCTTTCCAAATTCAAGATCACTTATAAGGAGCAGTCATAAGCCAAGTTACTAGTATTCCAAATCAAGTCAAGAACTATCATTGTCAAGCATCAAATCCATTTTCTAGTTGCATACATATAGTCAATGAATATAATTGCACAATCACTCTAGGTGGGAGAACTATGTGGGCTTGATTTCCCTCCTTAGAGTATTAGATATGTAAATAAAGGTTAATCACCAATAGGGTGATGGAGATCAGCGCAGCGCATTACACTCCCTTTTTTTTAGGTTTTTAAGGTATGAAATTTCCATTAAGGTATTCAAAAAAAATATAATAAAAATAATGAATTCTGTATGGTATAATAAAAAATGAGATATCTCATCTCACTCAACAGAAACAGGATCAGAAGGCATAGCCATCATTTTTTCATCACAATCAACTGAGATAAGTCCACGATCAATGAACTTGAGTGGTATGTGTTCCTGTCATCCTACAATGGTCTTGCCCATAATTATTTTTTGATTCTATTATTTATTTGCCACTGTCAATATTTTGATTATTTCTATATTTTCTTGCCAATCATTTAACATAATTGGGACAAGTTTATGGTCAATAGACGTAAGTGGCTTACACTTATGTCCACTTAATATGGACCTATATAAAAGTAGTTTTTATTCTATTTTTGATCTTTAGCATGCACAACTACCTTTTCTACTGATTTTCACTATCAGACATGTGAAATAGTTAACAAAAATTTATGTGCAATCTATATTGTTTTCTTCCTAGTGTTTTCCAAAAATAGAGGTTTTCCATATTTAGCATTTGTCAAAATCATAATTGTTAATTATTGTACATATTTATAATTCTAACATTTTATAGTTTCTTACTGATAATCACTCAATAGGATAAAACAAAAGCACAGACTTGTCAAAGCACATATTATAAAATCTTTGTTTCTAAATCCGATCATTCACAATCCTATTGTAGATTATTTTTTATAATTGTATCTCTCTACAGACCTGCATAAACCTAAATCAAGATAAGTACATCATTTCTTTAATGTTTTACATAAATAGAAAATTACTTTATTTATCTAGTTACACTTATGTTTGTTTAGTAATTATATATATTAAGCAATCTAATTTATTCAATAGTTTGATGCTATTAGGGTCACATCAAAACAAAAAATAATAAAATAATAGGTCAAAGTATATGTTAAATAGCCTATACTAGAGTATGGTGTGACATATGAAGAGTCACAAGAGTCATAAGAAGAGGACGAACCTATGAATCCTACTCTTATGAGATTATAATGGGTGCACAAAATACTTGAAAGATATAGCCCACCATATTTTTGTTATACATTCCTATTATCAGTGACTAATGGTGAAGATCCCAATATGGTGAAGGAATATATTGGTTGCAAAGAGAGTAAGTCTTATAAAAAGGTCATGAAGGAGGAAATAGAATATTTGGATAAAAATGAGACTTGGGTCTTGGTAAAGTTACCTCCTAGATGAAAACCTCCAAGATGCAAGTGGGATTTCAAGAAGAAGAAAAATGCTCAAAAATAAATAAATAAGTATAAGGATCATTTTGAAGGAAAGGGATTATTGTAGGGATAAGGAATTGACTTTGGTGGGACATTTTATCATGTTTTTAAATTGAATTCAATTAAGTTTCTTTTAGTAATTCATGTTACATTTAATCATGAGATAGATCAAATGGATGTTAAGAAAACATTTTTATATTGAGAGCTTGAAGAAGAAATCTATATTTCATAACCAAAAAAAATCAAGGCAAAATGGAAAGAGGACTTCGTATGCAGATTGAAGAACTCCTTGTATGGCTTAAAGTGATCGCCTACAATATGGAATCATAATATCAAAAATTATGTGGTTGAACTTGGGTTTGCATGTAGAAATGTCGATCCTTAAATTTATTACAAGGAAGAGGGTGATAACTTTGTCATCATAATTCTCTATGTGGATGACATGTTTTTTATTGGAAATGAAAAGCATGTGATCAAAGCAAGTGAAGTCTCAATTTTTTGTGTAGTTAGACATGAAAGATGCATATTGTGGGTATTATTTCATTTCAAAATTGGTTGTATTTGGGCTAAGGTTGGACATGAAAGTAGTTGTTGCATGTAAAAGATCTCACCAAGGATTTTGAAATGGAAAAATGGCTATAAGATCAAAGCTTTGATACCATATCAAATTGTTCTAGGATATTTAAACGTCGAAGATTACACAAAAACCCTAGGATAGGTGAGAGAAAGAATGTAAAGCAAAATTAAAATTCATTAATGTTTAATAGGCCTTCATTAGTTAAATAATATAAAGGAGGTACATTATATAGAGAGATATTAGGTCACCATAAAGGTAACAACTCAACTCACAATTATAAAACACATTAAGTGTGTGTTCTCATAATGACCTTAACAATAGTAAGCAAGCTAACTAATAATCATTTCCTACACTAACCCCCCTAAAGCGTAGCTTAGGTGGGTAGAAGAATTGGATCCTGATAATAAGGCTTGATGAGGTACCCAAGTACAATGCACCTCTCATAAAATAGAGAAAAAGAGAAAACCTGTAGGACAAAAATCCTCTCCAAAAAAAGAGCAAAGAAGAGAAGGGAGCTAAAAATCCCCACTAGAGTCTATAATTTCTTGAAGCCATCCAATATCCTGTAACAAAGTTCTTGAAGGTAAATGTGGATTAGAAGTAGATGTAGTGAAGAGTGGATCACCCTAGAAAACTGAATGAGTACTCTAAGAGCCTGATGGATCTTCAACCAAGGTGTGATTCTTATCCAAGGAATTGTTCTCCTCATGCAAGGTAGGAGGGCCAATTACTTTATGCAATGATGGTGAAATAAGAACATAAGTAATGAAGGAATATTTAATGCCTTAGAACTGTGGTGTAGACTACCTGAATTTTGATGTGTCTTAGATCAATATACATATTCCCTATAAATGTCTGAAGTGGACCAAAGGTAGGTTGATCAGGTAATAACTCCTAAACATTAGGAAGGTGATAATGAGATGGTGGAGGTGTGTCCCCATCACTATTGTAGTCATTTTTATTAGAAGAAGAGTCATCAATATTAGAAGACGTGCAAGCTAAGTTATTTTCATCCCAGTGTTTTCCAAAAATAGAGGGTTTCCATATTTAGCATTTGTTAAAATCATAATTTTAATTATTGTACATATTTATCATTCTAATATTCTCTAGTTTTTTCATTGATAATCACTTAAACATTTTTTTTAAATAAAAAATAGGGCAAAACAGGAGTGCAGACTTGTCGAGGCACATTTTGTAAATTCTTTATTTCTAAATTTGATCATTCATAATCCCATTGTAGATTATTTTTGATAATTATATCTCTCTATAGACTTGCACAAACCTAGAATAAGATAAGTACATCATTCCTTTAGTGTTTTCCATAAATATCAAGTTACTTTATTTAGATAGTTGCACTCATATTTGTTTAATAATTGTGTATCTTAAGTAATCTAATTTATTAAATAGTTTGATGCTATTGGGGTCACATCAAAACTAAAAACAATAAAATAATAGGTCAAAGTAGATGTTAAATAGCCTATATCAGAGTATGGTGTGATATATGAAGAGTCACAAGAGTCATAAGAAGAGGAGGAACTTGTGAATCCTACTCTTATGAGATTATAATGGGTGCACAAAATACTTGAAAGATATAGCCCACCATATTTTTGTTAGACATTCGTATTATTAGTGACTGATGGTGAAGATCCCAATATGGTGAAGGAATCTATTGGTTGCAAAAAGAGTAAGTCTTCTAAAAAGGTCATAAAGGAGGAAATGGAATATTTAGATAAAAAAGAGACTTGGGTCTTGGTAAAGTTACCTCCAAGATGAAAACCTCCAAGATGCAAGTGGGATTTCAATAAGAAGAAAAATGCTCAATAAAAAATCAAGAAATATAAGGATCATTTGGAAGGAAAGGGATTATTTTAGGGAGAAAGAATTGACTTTGGTGAGACATTTTATCATGTTGTGAAATTGACTTAAATTAAGTTTATTTTAATAATTCGTGTTGCGTTTGATCTTGAGATAGATCAAATAGATGTTAATATAACATTTTTATATTGAGAGTTTGAAGAATAAATTTATATTTCATAACCAAAAAAATATCAAGGTAAAATGGAAAGAGGACTTCATTTGTAGACTAAAGAAGTCCTTGTATGGCTTAAAGTAATCACCTAGAATATGGAATCATAATTTCAAAAATTACGTGGTTGAACTTAGGTTTGCATGTAGAAATGTTGATCCTTGAATTTATTAAAAGGAAGAGGGTGATAACTTTGTCATCATAATTTTGTATGTGGATGACATGTTGATGATTGGAAATGACAAGTGTGTAATCAAAACAATTGAAGTCTCAATTGTCTATGTAGTTAGACATGAAAGATGAATATTTTGGTTATCATTTTATTTCAATATTGGTTGTATCAGGGCTAATGATTATTTTGGGTGCTCTCCCCCTCCCACTTTTGATTGATGTGTGAGTGCATCATCCAAAAAATGCACCAATTTTGAAATGAATAGTGTCACAAAATACGGTGTTAAATATGATGGTTGCAAACACATCACAATATGTAGAAGAAGGTTGATGGAGTTCTAGGTGTACTTTTGTAGGCGATGGAGCCTGATAGGCCTACTAGCAAGGTCGATAGAACCTAATAGGGTTGCTAGAACATTGGTGAAACTCGGCAAGAGTGTATGTAGGATGGTTGAAACCTGACAGTCATACTAGTAGGGTGGTCAAAACCTAAAGGTGGTGATGGAAGGAGGGTTATAACCCAACATTAGTGCTGGTAGGGTGGTTGAAACTTGAAGGGTGTGTTGGTAGGAGGGTCAAAACCTGATGAAGGTGTGAGCAAGGCTGTTAGAACCCAATGATGGTGCAAGCAAGGGTCACGAGACTTGAAGGTCATGAAATTAGGGGTCACAGGACCCAAAATATGTGTTGATAAGGGTCATAAGACTTGATAGAGCTGCTAATAGGGTTTATATCACTTGACGGAAATGTGAGCAAGGGTTGCAGGAATTGACGGAGGTGTGAATAGGGGTCAGTGACTTGACAAAAGTGCAAACAAGGGTCTGAAACCTAATAGAGGTGATAATAGGAGATTCAAAACCTAATGAATGTGTAGATAGGGGTAAGAACCCATGACGTGCTCAAGCAAGGTTGAAAACCCACCAAACTGTCAAAATTGCCTATTGGGTTCAGAAAACCCATTGAAGTTGAAAAATGCCCAAATTTGCAAGTTTGGTATAGCTTCCACAAAATCTTATAAAAACCCATTGATAACTCATAAAACCTAGAAATATTTATTGATTTGAGACCCCTACAGTACAAAAATACATGAAATGACTGCAAATGCCTTGAAACCCTTTAAAAATGGCCGAAAATTAGTATAACTGATCTAGGTCATGTGTACAATTGATCTTAGGGTTTTTATGCCTTTTAAATATGATGCCACTGTCTATTTTGTGATAGGAGACTTAGGCTGTATAGTTTGCATAGATTTTCATGAAATCCCACCAAACTTATGAAAACTGAAAAATTAAGAAAGCTACTAGAAATGCATGCATGTAAATTATCTCACCAAGGATTTTGAAATGACAAAATAGTTGTCAGATCAAAGCTCTAATACCATTTTAGATTGCTCCAAGATATAAAACATCTCAAATTGCATAAAAACTCTAGGATAGGTGAGAGCAAGAATGCAAAGTAAAAGTGAGCTTCATTAATGTTCAATAGGCATTCATTAGTCAAAAAGTACAAATGAGGTAAATTATATAATGATATATTAAGTCACCATAAAGGTAACAACTCAACTCATAATTAGAAAACACATTAAGTTTGTGTTCTCCTAATGACCTTAAAAACCCTAAGCAAGTTGACTAACAATCATGTAAATAAAATTAAAAAGTGGGAAAAGGCCTATACTAACAATTGTTTTTGTTATTGAAATGCATAAACAATTTTTTTAGTTTCATGCGGTATACTTTTTCTTTTCAATGTATATATGTTTTTTAAATTTTTAAAGGAAAATATTGTGGGATATGATGATAGTGATTCTGAATGAGAATAAGTTGAGAAGAAAGATGGCATACAAATTCATCAACTATTTCTATTATGACATTAAGCCATGGCTCCAAATAAAAGTGAGGTCGTCAATATTATGTGAACATTGACCAAAACAAGGACTTTGATTCAATATTGTTTCCCATCATTCATATTAAAAATTTTTTCTAATCATCCACTTCCCTAATTCATGTGGTTGATTTTGTTTTCAATTACCTATCAAAAACATAGTTTTTTCTCTAGTATATGTCCAAGTTCAACCAACCCTCATGTTTTATTTTAATGACAATTACTCCGCCCCCAGTTTCATAGTTTTTGTGCAAATATCAAAGCAATCATCATAGTTTACTCCTTTTCATTTTCATCAATTTTCATTCCCTTTTCCTTTACATAAGTGTGTGTTGTGAAAAGAACTATTGCCCACTACAATTCATTATTTTTCATATAAATTATTCAATCGACTAAATGAAAGTAAATATATTTTAAATGGCATGAACTATGCATTTATTTTAATGGACTTTATTTTTAATGGTTAATATTATGGTTTATTTTTTCAAAAATGGTAGCAAGCTTAATTTTGGACTTAATTATGTAAGGTTTGAAAGGAAAATAATGTATAATTAAAATTAAAATATTTGGATGAGGTGTGGTATGATGTATATTTGAAGGTGAATGGTTAATATTCATGTTGAAGGTAGATTACATTGAATTTCTATAAGAAGATTACAATGTGTTGGCACTAGAATATTTCAACACTAGCGATGTTACTAATTGCCATTTTTGGTGTCTTTAATTAGTATAGAGGTTAATGTTGGCTATGGACCTATGTTAATCACTATTGATACACATAGGAGCTTTCACATGACCTCCCTTAATGGCTATAAATTGAAATGTCATCAAGTTTATAATGCAAGAAATACATTTTTTTAATAAATTAAAATGAAATAATTAAAAATTCATCTATGAAAGGTTTAAAAACAAAGAAAAGGGATCAAATACTATTTGGATGATATTGACGTGGATGTTGACATAACGTGCATCACTTAATACAAATGTTGATGCATTGTGCATCACATTAGGCAAAACCGCCAAATTTAGAGCAATTTTCTTCTTTAGGTTTAGTGTTAATCGATGGTTGACACACTTTGCATCATTAATAATGCAGTATGTGTTATAAAAAATTTCTCACACAAACTTATGTTAGAGATCAAAAAATAAAAATCCGACACAAAAAGTGTTACAAATTCAAATCTAATAGTGAATATGTGACTCTTAAAATACTAAAAATAATGGTAAGTTGTATTTTTTCACCACGAAACAAAAAACTCATTGAAAAGCAATACATCATTGACACACGATCAAATGTCATCGACATGCGTGCCTCCTTTCTTTAGTTTTAATTTGGCTATTTTTTGAATATTTCTCAACTCTTAATGTCTAAAATATCTAAATCCTTAAACTAGTTGCATTACTTGACAAGGGTTATATTCATATTTTAAGTTTATATTCTTCTTCTGAGAAACCTAAAAAACTAAGGCCAATTCCTTGGTCTGTGGGATCCTTGACCATTTTGATTTAGGTTCCTTCATCCTTTAAACACTACATTTATGGCCCAACAAGAGTCATAATGATATTTTACCAAGATCAATAGTTACGATAAAACTTATTAATCTACTTATCTACATAGGAAAGTCCATCTATGACCTATCCGCTATCTTGTGGTTATACGGTGATTATCTCTCATGAACTTCATGACGTCCTTTAATAGAGAATAGTTGTTAAAGTCTCAAGGAAAAATGTAATGTTATGTGTTGTAGTGATGCATAAACATTTATGGTGGCTACACACCATGTGATGAAACATTTATATTTAACAACTTGATTCACAAAACCATTCATGTTTTGGAGTTCATCCTTGACCTCTTAGTACCAAAATTTCTGCTTATTATTGATCGAGACATTTTACAACATTTTGCCTAGTATGATGGGTCATTTAATCGTGACACACAAGAACTAACATCACTTTGTGACCTGCCTAGAGCCATGCTTAATTTTGTTACAAATATTAACTACTCTCATCTCACATTATAAGGTTTTCTAACTTGATGAGTCACTTCTAATCACAGGGCATTGTGTTTTAGTTAAGAGCTTGAAAACTGTGATTGTAAAACTATAGAGAAATTGTGTTAATTGCCTTAAAACATATCATATCATGGTGTAAATGGGGTTATGAAGTAATTAAATTGTGGTCCACATAATCTATCTATATAATCTAATGGATAATTCATAAAATATTTTAAAATTAATTAATCTATGTAATGTGTAATGTTAATCCAAGACGACACAATATATAGAGACTAAAATCATTAGGTCTTGGGTTTCATAGCAATGGTACAAGGGGCGATTCCTTTCACAATGAGTATCATATATTATAGAAGTCTTGTGTTAAGGATATATGTTGTGTTGTCTTTATTAGTAGTTGTGTTGTCTTTATTAGTCGTTGTTCATGGATTATTTTTTCCCTCCAAAATAATTTGCATAGGACCATGACAATCCAATGTAATTTGTTTGGTACTTAAAAATTAAAATAATTTTGTAATTTGTCATTGCAATAAACCATTTTAATATTATTTTTCTTGTATTTGAAAATAATAATAATAATAAATAGATATTATTATAAAATTTCACAATAGTGATGGTCGATTATGTTGTGCAATTGGCATTCACCTATTTTTATAGTGGTCAAGGCATGAAGTGAACTTTTATTCTTTATAATCTATGATGCCGTTTTTGATATGTCAATCACATATTTTCAAATGTTTTGTATATCTATTAATAATGTTATGTACTCATAAATCCTTTGGGAATAAAACCCTTATGTCATTTTGACTGTGTATTTTTCATTAAATTGAATATTTCTATGAAACCCATCAAATTAAAAAAAAACTTGAAACATTTAAATGTTGATATTACATCATTCAACCACACACGAAATTACATTTGTTAGTCCCATAACAAAATCTAAAAGGACAATCACAAATATTAACTCCCTTAACTTAATACCAACTACCACAACCACTTAAAACTCTCTAAATTATCTCAATGAACTCGAAATAAACACAACCACAAATATTGGCTCCTCTCTTAATGCCAAAAGTGATTCCCGTTAGAAAGGCTTTTCTTAGAAGTATTAAAAGTCCATAATTTCAAATTAAAATATGAATAGACAAAATTCATTTCTTTAGCAACCATAGTCCGCACTAACATTTTTATTTTACTGTAAAAACACTCATCAAAAGTTTACTACCTATAAATTTTAACCCTCTTACATACCTAAAACAAAATAACCCACATTTTAGATACGGTGATATTTTTCGTTCCAGAAAAAGCTGAAAACCCATAAAAGTTCAATTTGCATAACTTTACAGTCTTAACAAGATTGGTTGATTAATGTTATTTTTGAACTATTAAAAACGAAACTATGACATATTCGCAGCAAACTGGTCATGATATTTTCTTTTCTAAAGGCTAGATTTTCAAAAAATTCATGCTGAAATCCAAGCAACAAGGAGGCGCGCCAGGTAGGGGTCGAACCTACGACTTTCTGCTTAGGAAACAGACGCTCTATCCACTGAGCTACAGGCGCTATGCTGATTTGTGCATTTTACAAATTTAATTCGTAAAATTGGTAGTGTTTTTTTTAATTGAAAATCATTCATATATCTAATAGGGCGTTTATGTAAAAAATCGCGTTTCGATTTTTAATCGAGTATTTAAAATTCAGACAATTTTTTCTAAGAAATTTTATTGATTATATAAATTATGAAAACATTAAATCTTTGATAATATATTTATTGTCTATAATAAAATTATATTAGAAAAAAAATTATAACAAAAAAAATTAAATTAATAATGTACAAAGAATTATATATACAAGAGAAAAGGAGGAGCTCCACTTTTGTTGGTGATTGATCATTAACAAATCCGTTCATAATGGTGTAATGTGTAAAAGAGGTGGTTGGTATATATATATATATATATATATATATATATGGTTATTTATTTATATATAAGTCTCTTTATGTTTAAGTAGTTGATTATAATAATTTATGTAAGTGTATATTTATATTAAGGTTTTTTTCATTTAAACTGTATATGTATATAACTTTATTCTATCAAAGTTATCTATGAATTGAATTTCATTTGTTATATATTGATATTTTTGAAAAATTGTGTTTAGGTGGATGACATTGTAAACCATCATCATCATACAGTGGACAACAACCTTTTCAATTTAATCGATATTTTGGATTACATCTCGTAAAAATATACGTAAGGAAAAAATATGTAATCCAAAATATGGCTCAATTTTTTTTCATATATTTGTTTTCGAAAAAATCACTTTTGTGATGTTTGTGTTCCTCGAGTTAAGTCAGTAATACATTTTTTAAACTATAAACAAAAAAAATTAAGTCTTGAATTCTTTATTTAATATCAAAGAGACTAACAAGCGGTGGCTAATGTTAGTTTTATGATCAGAATTAAAACAATCAGGGAATGCAACAAAATGAACACTGAACACAACAAGATATTTGATCTGCTCCTTAGAGATCTGCTCTGCCTTATAAATTATACTTGTGATTGAATCTTGAACAATGAGAAATCACTATATATATATATATATATATATATATATATATATATATATATATATATATATATATATATATAAGTGAGGGGAAAGAGACACATCTCTTTCAATCTCCTTGTCAGCCTCCACCAAACAAATCATATCTTTAAAAATACAAGTAGTTGGGCTGGAAGTGGGAGCCCAACGCTGCTCTTTAAACATCAACACTCCCTCTCAGCTAGGGAGGATACTTCCAGCTGCATAAGACATATCAACTCATCGTGATGTCAACCACAATGGCTACAACAATGTATAGTATGTACAAGTGTTCATCACTTACTTGACATCCACCATGGTTCTTCTAGAGTGTGGAATCAAGGGATTTCACCTCGAACTTCTCTCACAGAGAAGAACTCGTTATCAAGGGATTTCACCTCGAACTTCTCTCATAGAGAAGAGCTTGTTATCAAAGGATTTCACCTCGAACTTCTCTCACAGAGAAGAACTCGTTATCAAGGGATTTCACCTTGAACATCTCTCACAGAGAAGAACTCGTTATCATAGCTTTGGTGGCTTCAACAATAGATCTGTTCTTCCTTTCTGCAACACCATTCTGTTGAGGATTGTAAGGGACACAGAGCTCCCTCTTAATCCCTACTTCAATGCAAAAGTTATAGAATTCTTCAGAGGTGTACTCCCCTCCATTGTCGGATCTCAGAACTTTGATTCTCTTCCCAGATAAGTTCTCTACCTGAGCTTTAAACTCTTTGAACCTCTCAAGTACTTCTTTAGATTTCATGGCACAACCTTTGCAGGTACCTACATGCTCCCAGTTGAATTTTGGAAGACCCATGACCATCTTCTCCATGATAGGTAGACTTGAAAGTGTAGGTGAACCAACCTTCGATGCCAAAGATCACACAGTTTTGAAAAATCATGTACGAATGCCTGAAGTGGACAAGTGATTAGCCTATAGAGGCTCTCATGTCTAACTCCAATTACTCAAGCAGTTTTTAAGTTGGAATTCTTCATTCACACACCATCGGTGCATCTACCCCATGTAACATCAAGTAGAGACCTTGATAGATGGTTTAACAAATATGACTTTCCACTGATCTGCTTTCCCATTGATGATATGACCTTTATTTGACCGTTCCAACTGTTGAGAACAGCATCATAGAACCCAAAGCATATAGAATTAGATAGTGATACGTTGTCCACGTAGCTAATTTCAAAGGGGTATTTGCAGTCCATCTTTGAGAGCTACCATCACATTATTTTTTGCATGAGCTATTTGAATGGGGACGAGGCATAAAAGCTTGCGAACCCACATTCCTATTTTCACAAGTGTTTGTTCCTCTGCTGTAACTGATACACGCCCTTTCAATGGAGTGATCTGATCTGCTGCTTTCTAGTACCACTTTGAATGTGATGAATTTCTTATAATCTTGCAGAAATGTTGCCTTCTTCAGAGGCTTCTGCCTTTGCATCTCTTTGTTGATTGCCTTTGGCTAAGCAACATTTTTCAAGCTTCGAATGCTCTGATCGGACTGCTTACACGCTTCTCTGGCTTTGGACTTTGACTTCACTCTCTTCCCACTGCATTACACTTTCTGCCATGCTTAGTAACTCTACAACATTTGAGGTAATGAATGAAGGAGCCATCAGTTCAGGTATGCTACGTCATTTTTGCTCTTTTTCTTTCCAGGCATTGATTAACTTTCAGTGGACTGCTATATCCTTTTTTGTCAGTCGCTACTGCTGTCATGCTGTAGTCACTTCTGCAGATTTCAGTTCTGTTGTGCATCGAAACTTTGTTAGATTTGATTAGGCAGATAGAAGGCTTAAAACTTTGAATTTCTTTGGAACCTATGTATTTTGGCTTCTTCACTTGCTGCACGTTTCACAACTCCCACCAATATCCGCTTTGGCCTACTTTCCTTGCTACACATTCCACCCTTTGAACAGACTGTTGTGCGTCTCACCTCAGGCATACGTCTAGTAGGACAAGTAACTCATCTCTCCCAAGTCACGTGCTGATTGCAGACTTCTGCAATTGTCTAGGTTAACCTAGGTCTGATACCATGTTAGTTTTATGATCAGAATTAAAACAATCAGGAAATGCAATAAAATAAACACTGAACACAACAAGATATTTGATCTGCGCTTTAGAAGTCTGCTCTGCCTTATAAATTATACTTGTGATTGAATCTTGAACAATGAGAAATCACTCTATATATATACAAGTGAGAGGAAAAAGACACATCTCTTTCAATCTCCTTGTCGGCCTGCACCAAACAAATCATGTCTTTAAAAATACAAGCAGTTGGGCTGGAAGTGGGAGCCCGACACTGCTCCTTAAACATCAACAGCGAAATTTGATGGCCGCAACCATATCTACATTTTTTTTATTGTAAAATGCAATCACTTTTTTTTTCTTTTATTCTTCTTCAAATTTTGGGGTAGATCATCAATGATTATAATTATATTTATATTCTTTTTTATGTTACTTTCTTTTACTAGGACCTGTAGTATAATATGAAGGCCAATGTTGAGTAGATAATTATCATCAAAATTTTACATAATACCCGAGGTCAACTCTCAAATTAGCTACAACTCAAGCAATTGTTTAATGAGATTTGATAATATTTTGTTATGACTAGGCATGGACTGGGGCACTCGTGACATGATCACTTCAAAAAACTTGTTAGCGCACAAAACCTTGCAAGACCATACAAAAATAGATACTCAATTAAGGGGCCTTCCTCAATCAATCTTTTATCCTTAGAAAAGTTGGTAACCAACACTTAATGCAGTTGAATAAGCAATTATGGTAGTGCAAGCCCTAATCCTTATATGATGTTTGACTATTTGAATAATTAGTAATGATATAATATGAAGACTTCAAATAGAAATTTAACCTAAGTTATTTAATTATGTCCTTAGATTTCAATTTCTCGCTCAACTTTTTGTTGGAACTATCTTCTTTCCATTCTTATTCTATATGCACTAATGCAGTTGTGTATTTATAAACTTCTTGAATTCAAATTATGATCATATCGACACACATGCTGACACAACATGAATAAAAACTTACAAAAAGGAGCCAAAATACTGGAGAAAATAAAAGGGTCAAAGGGACCCACAAGAAAATGGGACCATGAGGGTAGTGATGTGTACTACTACACCCCTGGTCAACCATATATGTATTGTTACACACTTGGTCAATCATATACATGTATTGCTACACCCCTGGTCAACTAGGAATGTACTGCATGTATTAATATGCTCTTAGTTAAAAAAGAGCATACTATTATGCTCCTACAAAAAGGCCGAGAAAACCTAGAAAACATAGGATAATAAATACTTTAAATCATTACAACTTGACATCTAAAAATACCCCAAACCAAAATTATGTGTCTATTATTTCAAAGACAATGTATAATAAAAACCCTACAAGCTATGTAGTTGTAATTCAACTATAGATGTGAAGAGGATAACAAATATTTTTTTGGGATTTTTTCACTAGTTTTGGTTGTAAGAGTGACATAATGCAATGTGGGAGTAGAAGCTTTGATGGAAATGAAAGTGACCATGGATCCCACATTGAATTATTTTACACACATGGGTTGCAAATGGGCATCAATGTAGTAATTGTGCATTTGAAGGAGCCTCTTGCAATGAGGACAACGAATTTGTGAATGTTTATTTGCAAAGGTGATGACTCTATGTGTCCCTGAGCCCATCGGTTGCAAAGCTCAGGTGCTTCAGTGTCTCTACTTGTACTACAATAAGTTGAAGGAGAAATGTTCAAGGGAATTTCAAATCTTATGGAGCTTTTGGGTCTTTATATCGATGTCCTTAGAGCTTGCTTCTGTGTCCATTTACAAGCTCTAAAATTTCTTTTTTTCTTTTTTAGTTTTATTTGTTACAAGATGGAGCATTTATCTTTTTATGTTTTAATATTTTAAATTGCGAATTTGATACTTAGTCTTGATTTTTTTTTAATTAATTTTATAATTCAAATGAATTTTCTTGTAGGTTATCTATATAAAATTTTATTTATATATTAAAAATAGGTAAAATTAGATATAAAACTATTTATAGTTTTCATAATGCTTTATACAAACTTATATAAATGATTGGTTATAAACATTTTTTAATTTGAAATGAAAGAAAAATTATATGAATTTTCTCAATAAAATAAATTTCAATGTAAAAACCTCTATATTTATTAAAGTTTATTGTTCATATATTTTATAGAAAAAATGTGCACATTTTGTAATACTATTGTGACATGTTTTTAAATAATTTGATTTACATTTTCAACGGGAAAGTTTCTTTAGTTCACATCTAATACCCTACCATTGACAAATGGCTTGTTGCATAAGTGAGGTATTAATATGTATATGCCAACGGCCAAAACACTTTATAAATAGGGGAGAGGGCCTAGTATTTGAGCATGTTTGCTACCACTAAGGTGGTGTGTGAAGTAATAATGTGCATCACATTATGATTTATAATCTAAATTAATTAGATTGTCGATAGTGAGAAATGTAAAATTCCTCGAGTTAGTAAAGGTTTCGATAATAATTGTTGGTCTACTTTTATATTATACCAAGTTAAGATACATTTTTATGTGAGTTGTAGATGAGATGGTTTATATATATATATATATATGAAATAAATATGTATATGTATGTAATATCAATTACTTTTTTAATAATTTTGATTTGTAATTTTGATATGGTGTCTAGGTAGTTTTTAGGAATCAGAAAGTTAGGGTATTTAATTATTAGGCCCTCATCCTCATCCTCATCCTCATCATCATCATTAGATTATTTTGTAATTTATTTTAATTGAATGTTATTTTTAATTAAGTGTTGAGTATTTAGGGGTATTTATTCTATCAAATTCATTTAAGAATTAAGTTTTGTCTTATATGTTTTTGTATATTCTAAAATTTGTATTTTAATGTATGGTATGATGTTGCACTTTCCTATTATTTACATCAATTGAATTACAACCTTTTTCGATTTTAAGGACTTTTATCATTTACACTTTATTAAAAAAAGAGATAAATAAAAAATAAACAAAAAGAAGAAAAAAAAATGTTTTCACAGAGATGATGAGGAAAGAATCGTGACTTAGAACAATACTAAAATGAGATTGAACTTGCAAATATGACATACTATACTTTTTATATGTATGAATGTATTTATGTAAAAAAAAAAAATTATTTGTAAATGTTATGAAAATGTCATAAACTTTGAAGTATTTATTTGTTATAAGATTGTATTATTATAAAATATTTTTATATTTATTAATTAAAATTAATATTTTATAAATAAATTTATCATATTTTTATTCTTTTTATTATATTATATATTTAATTTTATTTCTCTCCTCTTCCTCTCTTTTATTTTTATTAGTACTTTTAAAAAACTATAAATTTTATGTTTTTGGGACCTAAAAACTTAGTGTATGAATTTAAGAAAATTTATTGTGTGAATACATTTGGAAAGTTTGTTGTGTGAATATGTTTGAATGCACCCATATGATATAATTACATATTATCTTTTTGCTCGTTTTCTATTTGTATAAATAATTAAATAGTTTTATTTATTAAATTACTTGTTTCAAAACGACATACACATTTATAACTTAATAATTCAGATTTAACTCTTTTTTAGTGTACTAATTTTATGAATATTTGTTTTTCTTTCTCTGTGTCCTCCTTTTTCTCTCAAGTCCCCCATCTAGATTTCTAAGAAAGAAAAATTATTGTCAGAAGTGGACGTGCTGGAGTGGTTATCCGGCATGACTGGAAATCATGTGTGCTATACCCACCTAGGTTCGAATCCTGCCGTCCGCGTGATTTTCCTTGCATCACTGTTTTGTCTGGTTTTGCGTTATATTCTTTGTCCCATCCCATATGAAAGGACGACTTTATTCTTTACGCTACAGGGAGAGAGCAGATGCAATTTTTATTTTCCTTACTTTAATGTGATGAAGTTGATCTGGTATTAAACTGTTACCATTGCATGGCTACACGGAAAATATATGATGAAGTTAGATCCACTGAAAATAAATATATGTGATCATAATTTTTTTATTTTTTAGTTTAAGATCATTTTTTAAAGTAGTGATTTATCGTGTCAAACATTTTAGTTTGGTGTTTTGGTGAGGACTTATATTTATAAGTTCATTATTCTGAAATCAAAGTAGGTCAGTCATTTTTTTAAATGTATAAATAAATAGACTAAAGTCTTACAAAATATCAAAGCGGGTAACAAGTAAGACCTAAATTTAATGGTTATATAATCATATTTACATTTTTTAGTCGTAAAATACAAAGTCTCGTAGAGGGGAGTAAAGGGATGGGAAACTAGACCATAAAAAATTGTAGCATATTATAACTGTGTATATTATCTTTTATGCTTTTTTCCTTCTACCATAACTTATAATATCACATGAATGTCAATGTTGAATAAATAATTATCATCAAAATTTTACATAACTCCCATGGTTTACTATCAAATTAATTATGTCTAATGAGATTTGGTAATATTTTTTTATGAACAAGTATGCACTAGGGTGCTCATGGCATGACCATGTGCATATAGTATGCACCTAAAAGTTGTGTCCTTTCCTAAAAATAAATTAATGAAATTGATCCTCTGTGCTATGGATTTGAAAACCTCATCCAGTTTGTGAAAACACTACGCATCTCCCAAAAATTTGCTTCTTCATCGAAATCTTAATCAACCATAAAATATTGCAAGATTTTAAAAAATAGGTACACAATTGAGAGGCCTTCCTTAATCAAACTTTCGTCCTTAGGAAAGTTGGTAACCAACATTCAATGCAGTTTAACAAGAAATTGTGGTAATGCAAATCCTAATCCTTATATGAACTTTCACTACTTGAACAATTGGCAAAGATACAATATGGAGACTTGGAATAGAACTCTAACTTATATTCTTTAATATTACCGTTAGACTTTAGCATTCCACTCAACCTTTTCTAGGAACTATCTTACTTTCTATTTTTGCCTTATATGCATTAATGCACGTGTATACATACATTTATCAAATTCTAAATAGGGCCCTATCGGCACATAAGTCGAATAAAAGGGGCATAAACACTAATAGAAAGGGGCACAAACACTAGAGAAAATAAAGGCGAGGGTCAAAGGGACCCACAAGAAAATGGGACCATAAGCGTAGTGGTATAGCCTTGATTAACTAGGAGAATACTACTACACTACCAATCAACCAAGGGTGTACTGAGCGCACTACTATGTTCTTGGTCAACAAGGATCGTATTATTATATTCTTGTAAAAGGCTAAGAAAACATAGGGAAACACATGCACAACTAGGAAAGAGAGAGTAACCCAAGAGAAATGGGAGAAAACGACGCCCAACACAAAGAAACAAGCACCAATAAAAACCTAATATGGATTGAGAATTGAGACACGTACACATACCTTAAATCAGTATAGAATTAGATCTAAAAATCCCGCAAATCAAAATTACACGTCTATTTTTTTGAAGACATTGTACAATGATAACAACCCTACAAACTACTTGGTTATAATTTACCATGGAGGCAGAAAGAGTGACATTGTATGATAACAACCCTACAAGCTACTTGGATTAATTGAACCATGGAGATGTAAGCGGAGAAGGTAACATATATTTTTTCAGGTATTTTTATTCTTGGTTTTGATTGGATTTTTTTTCTTAGTTTTGATTGCAAGAGTGACATAATAGTAGTTAAGTTTTGATGGAAATGAAAGTGGTTGTGGATCTTACACATTGAAGATTATTCTACATGTGTGTAAGATTGAAGGTTGTAAACATTGAAGGTGGTTGTTTGAAGATGTGTGTGTCGAATAAAGGAGTCAACACGACAACAGATCAGTTGGTAATAGTATTATTTATGTATATAAAACATTTGAAACGATAAATAAAATCACGATTTATACTTGCTTTGCATCCTTTTCAATGCATCCTTGTGTTTATTTTATTCAAAGTGAAATGTCATAAGTAGGTTCTTGTGAATATTCATGTGAGTTAAGTGTTTTTTGAGGATTTAAAAATAAGTGAAAAAGGGGGAAAAAATATTTGGAAATCACGTGTGTATTAAATATTGTTTGTTTAATTTTGTTAGAAAAATTGTTTTTTTAATGATATTAAAATATGATAAATGGTGGATGGTTGTTTCAATATACGAATGCAATGGATGTTTTGGGTAAACGTTTTAAGAGACGAGAAAAATTGTGAGTGGTAAAAATTTAATTTATGTATATTATTATTTTTTCTATTAATTTGTGTGTAAGGATTTTAAAATTGAAAAAGTATTTTTTTAATTTTAAATATTTGTAAAACCATAATTTTTATTTAAAATATTTTAATGTTTGATTGAAAATTAGATAAAAAAAATTATTCTCTTTAAAAATATAAAGATAAAAATATATTATTTGCGAAATATTTATAAGAATGAAAAGTACTTAAAAATAGAGAATTAACTCAATATAGAAGAAAAAATAATAAACCCCTGGCTATTGTACGTCTCTAATTTATGAAATCATGCCAGAGTTTGAAGCTATATCAATAATGCGCATGAAGTTTGGGAAACACACGTTAAAAAATGGCGCGAACGAAAAATATGAGACTTCCCCATCTTAAATATTAAAAGGGAATGACCTTAAGCCTCCTACGAAAGGGGGATGTAGCTCAAATGGTAGAGCGCTCGCTTTGCATGCGAGAGGCACAGTGTTCGATCCCCCGCATCTCCATAGAACTAATTAAACGTGTACGGTATGTGTTGCAAACAGAATGGACAAGGAAGAGTTCCGCTTTTGTCGGTGGTTGATCATTAACAAATCCGTTCATAGTGGTGGCTATTATTAATAATCTAGATAATACAAAGCTTAATGCGAAATCTTTTACAGCACAAGGTTTAAATTCTCTCTCACCAAAATAATAAAATTAATCCCTCAATATAGGAGGGCGTTGTTTCAAGAAGCAGAGGTGGAGGATAGGATCATCTTTGGAAAGCCCCTGTGGAGGATATGATCATCCTTGGCAAGCACCAACCAAGTAGGGGGTTCTACATCAAGAATCTCCAGAGTATTCCATCCATTTAAGGGGTCATCATGAATAGTAATAGGCTAACCATTAGTTTGTTGTACAGGGGCAACAGTGCTTACTAGAGACCACTTGTGAAGGACCAACATCAAACTTGCCATGAGAACTCCAACCACCCCTTGGGAGAGGGTGAGAAGAAATGTGGCCCCTGCTTCTGTGTTAACTTCTGCTTCGATGCCCCCTGAGAAGAGGAGGTGGCAGAGCACAGGGTGGGCCATCAGGGGGAACCTTGCTCATGGTGCAGGGGGCACTCCCCCAGTGGTCGAGTAGCTCCAGCAGGGGGCACTCCTCCAGTGGTCGAGTAGCTCCTGCAGGGGGCAAACGTCTAGAGCCATCTTTTCCACTTGGGCTTAAATCCGCAAATAGAACAAAAAAAAAATCACCACCTTTTCATTAACAAAAAATGAAATTGCATAGGGCTCATGAATAAAAATTACATTATTCCTGGCTTTCCATTGCTGCAAGAGAATAATTACATGACAGAATTGTCAGAGAAAGGCAATAGAGGTTAGCGAATTAGAAAAATCTCTAAAGAGTGTCTACTGCCAAGAGAAAGGCTTGGGGTGATAATGCTAAAATAATGAATTAATCTAATGTCAAGCAAATTGGGCTTTCATACAAAACCAAAACAAATGTTTAAAGGATTTTGGATGCTTGCAAGCTCGATTGAAGCGCCGGGGAATGCGGAGGTGGAGCAATGTCTCATCGAGATGGAGTCCTTGATAAATTAAATGCCATAAAAACTGAGCCAATTTGAGCTCCAGTTCAGGGTGCCACACACGATCCAGACGGGTGAGCCAAGTCCTAGGAGAGTACTAGAGGCCCCAACATCTATTGAGTTTGTCTAAAGTTGGATAAAACAAACTCATCACCTAATAAAGAAGTTTGGGAGAGTAGCTCTTGAAGTGTGTATCACAATTCCACCTCCAGTCTTTCCACCAGGCCCTAAGAAATTGTAGGCCAAGTTTATGTAGCATAACATTAGGTAGCAATTTCTGAATGTGAAGAATAGAAAGTAACTCCACATTGTTTAATTGAAACTTGATTTTTAGTTTAGGCCAGAGAATCCAATCTCTAGAGGTAACCAAATCATGGATAGTGTGAATCCCTTTTCAAAATAATAATAGATCTTTAATACTAGGTAATTCAATTAGGGGAATGGAATAAGTATTAAGTACAAGGGACCACCATAAGTTATGGTCATTAAAAGACAACCATGTGCGAAAATCATCCCCCACCCACCTCAAGTAGGGTTTGATTGCTTCAAAAGCCTTCCATATGCTTTTGACCACAAAAGAGTCAGTAATCTTGACAAGAACAATAGTGATGAGAAGGGATTGGAAGCCAATATTTTGCCAACTAGTTTTACCATAGGGAGAGCCCACAGAGATACAATGTCTTAAAAGAATCTTCCAATATTTATTGCCCTCAATAACCTGAACAACCCAATTTGCACGTAGGGCCATACTTTATCGATAGGTGTCAATGATGCCCATGCCACCTTTATCACAAGGAAAGCAACAAATATCATATGCCACTCGATGAAAACCATGTGCATGATTAGAATTGGCCCAAAGGAAATCTCTAAGGAGTTTGGCCAAAACATCATAAGAAGCCTTAGAGGGAGCCCAATAGGAGGAATAATAGACATGTATAGTGGTTAGGATCTTGGTGAAAATATGGAACTTGCTTGCTAGATGATGTGGCGACATAACACTATTCACACAACATTATTCATGCACACTATTCATTGATGACATGACATGCACTATTCACCTTGGTGTGGTGCATGGCACTAATATTGATTTCATATGTGGCATGAGATGAATTTACCATGGGAGAGAAGTCAAAAGAGAATCAAATCACTTTTTGGAAGTTAGTGGTGGTGGAAGACAAGCTTTACTATTAAGGGTTGGAATCTACTTTTGCTTTTGGCTTGTCATGTGAAGGCCATGTGACAAGTGGCATAATTTTCCTTGGGGAAATATTTCAACCTTGTCATCATTCAACCCATGTGGAATATGGCGTTACATTTTGGTCTTTTCACCTTTCGTTATTATCATTCACTTCAAGTGGAGGATATGGCATGATTTCTTGGTCCACACTCTTTCTTGGCACATGTGAGCCCATGTGGGTTGTGGGGCTTCATGTTTCTTTGTCTCCTTTATTTTTCCATTTCTATTTATGATTGTAATCTTTTTTTGGCAAGGGAGGCGAGTTTGGGTTAAGCTAGAGAGTGGAAGCCTTTGGTGCCTCCTTGGCATGTGGCCAAATTTGTAATGAGTTGAGAAAATAAGTTTGTGTCAGCTTTTGCATTTGTGTTGAGAAGATTAATGAAAATTCAATGTTATTTTGTGAGAAGATTATTTGTTGAATCAATTTATATGTTTATGAGAAAAATCCATGAGTGAAGATTAATGTGATATTAATTATATTAATGTGAGAGAGTTGTGGTTTTAGGCCACATCAATTGGGATCAGAGCAAGTTCTGATTCCTTTGGTAGGGAGAGTGTGAGAGAGTTTGATGCAAGCATGAGAGAAACCTGTCAGGGAACCTAGAACAATAAACATGCTCCGATCCCTACTGAGTTAGGATCTTGCTCTACCAATTAGAGCACATATGATTACTTCTTGTATTAGCAACTAAACACAGAATTTAACCAGAATCAATAAGTAACTAGAAATATGAAACAACACAGAAAATTGAGAGACATACACAATTGTATTAATAATCACTCATAAGAATATACAATAAGGAAGATGCCACTTCTTCCTCCACCTCAAAGGTTCGCCACGCCTCAAGACCTTCTTCCCTCTCTCTCTCGGTCCCAACAATCAACTCCAATACAGAATTGATGTTCACCTCTCCAACCAGTCAGTAACACGCTGTCAGTTCACCAAGTACACAACCGTACTCCAAGTAGATCTCCTGCTCTCTGCTGCTACCTGCAAATCACTAGACCTTACTCACCATGTAGATATCTCTACACCCCTGAAGAACCCTTGTCCTTGCCTCACCAAGTCCTTATGATTCTTCAACCAGTACCCCGGTGGATCAGTTCCTTGACCTTGCAGACCTTGCAACTCTCCCTGATCATACACACTCAACACCCCTTTGGAACTAGGAGGAGCTACACTAGCTCTCTCTAAAAGCTCTATGGCTTTCTAGCACACTTTTACAATACAATCATGAGTCCATATATAGATCTCATCCAAACAATAATTAGACAATAATACAATAATTAAATCCGCAGCTTTCAGTCTAAAAATAGCTCTAAACATGCAAACACTTGGTTCGTCAACCAACTGCCCGTAATATACTTGCAACTCGAACCACAGGTGACCGACGTCGGTCCCTGTCTGCCTGGGGGTGCCGACGCCGGCCGATCTAAGACCGACGTCGGTTGCCTTCTGTCTCCTTCCTGCCGTCGTCGGTTTGCCTGACCGACGCTGGTGTCTGTGACACTCCGCAACTCTTCTGCAACCTCCTCCATGTCTGCATCAGTGAAGCTTTTAGCTCCACAACCTAACAATCTCTCACTTGGAGATAAACAACTGCACCTGTACCTGTATCTGTAGCCCGTCTAATCTGTTTCCTAGCTTGTATCCCTCTTCAAGATCAATCCTGAAGACCAACCACCACACAACCTGTGATGCTATCCCTGTCATTCAAGTAACCTGCCACATCCGAACCTACATATCCATGTAGTGAAGAACTTGACCCTGCATAACAAGAATCCCTGCTGCTAGTCCCACTGAACTGCCCTCTAGTACTCCTTCCCCGAATTGGCTCTATACTTTCTGACAACCCCCACTGCTTGGGAAAACTCAGGTCTACACTAGACCTCATGTGATTTCGAACCCTGTTTCAAGCTAAGCTTGAACTGTCTAGCCCTTGGTGTGCTTACCGATTCTGCATCATGCATAATGAACCTCGCCAACACTGTCTTCACATCAGCTCCCACTGGAGATAAAATCTCCATGACTCTTATGCCAAAGAATTTTGCTGCTCCAAATTCTTCCTGACATACCTCTGAACTAACCTTACCTTTTAGCTCAGCAAATCCCTGTATGTACAAAACCTGCTAGCAAACCATCCACATACAGTAACTAGATAATGTCGAGACTCATCATCCACCTGGTAAGAATAAAACCATAATAGTTACACTGACATTGACTAAAGCCATGCTTTGTCATCCACTTGTCAAACCCTGTACCACTGTCTTGCAGCTTCTTCAAGACCATATGCCTTGGCCTTCTGTCTCTTGTGTCCATCCACTCTCTTCTTTAAAATGGGAATCCATTCCGTCTCTCAGTGCTTTCTTCCAGCTGACAACTCTACCAACAAATACTTGTTTGGTTCTTCTCCAAAGACTCACACTCCTCATCCATGCCAAGCTCTCACTGTATCTGGATTCTACCTGCATTGCCTCTTCCATCTTCCTGGTTCTTGACCATCAATAAGCAATATAAAGAAGGTGAACAACGAATATGAGGTTCACTTACCCTTTTTGACCTCCACATGAGCGTTTGAGACTTGTTGACAGCTTGCTGTCCGCCCAATATCCATTCCAGTGACTGATCTCAGCCATCTCCCAGTCTGCTCCCGACCGATGTCGGTTCCCTGCACTGACCCTGACTGCCAACGTCGTCTCCCTGGCCAACGCCGGTATCCTTTTTGTCGACGTCGGTTCCTTCATGACCGACCTCGGTCTTCCTGTTACCGACGTCGATTATTGTGTGACCGATGCCAGTACCTGTGTTCACCTGAGAGTGATAACTTTTTACCCGCGAGCTCTCCGTGGATCAAAATCCTAATCAAATCAACCCTGCTCTGCTCAGAATAATTCATTTCTCTCACCTGATCTCTGTCCGTTATCTCCTCCATGAACACCAAGGCTTTCCAGTTCTTTAGCTTGTCAAAAACATCTGTCTTCCGCTTCAGAACCTGCATTCTCCTTCTACATATGTGACTAAGCCTATGAAGCCACATGTCTGCAACAGAAGGTGAATCAGCAATATAAGTAGATAGATAAATGATACCTACTTTCTTACCACCATCTAATTCAAGTGTATCCGCTGTGAGAGTTACAGTACATCTCTCATCACCCAAATTTTTTGAAGAAATTAGACTCATCTCCAAGACTGGTACCTGCATGACTTCCTTCAACCATTGTGTGTCGTCCATCTGCAATTTTAGCTTCACTTTCCCTTTACCAATTCTTTGGCAAGGCTCACCAGCTCCTCTCCCTGGGGTTGCATGGAAAGAGGCAACATAATCTGTTATCCAAGATTCAACTTCATCTAAGAAACCTCCCAAAGCATCCTGTGCAACAACATCTGCATCTTCAGTTCCTTCATGCTGATCTGCTACCAACCAACAATATCTTTTTCCCTGCTCTTTCTTTCCATCAATCAGACCATTTGTGCTATTCAGTTTCTCCATTCGTAGCTTACTTCCTTCTGCCATTGCTATACTCCCACTCAACCTGAAACCCCTATGAGTGACCTGTAATCAACAAACACTACCAGATCTGAAACCACTGGTTAGTAACCCAACCAAAAGCTCTGATACCACTTGTCAGGGAACCTAAAACAATAAACATACTCTGATCCCTATTGAGTTAGGATCTTGCTCTACCAATTAGAGCACATATGATTACTTCTTGTATTAGCAACTAAACACGGAATTTAACCAGAATCAATAAGTAACTAAAAATATGAAACAACACAGGAAATTGAGAGACAATACACAATTGTATTAATAATCACTCAGAAGAATATACAATAAGGAAGATGCCACTTCTTTCTCCACCTCAAAGGTTTGCCACGCCTCAAGACCTTCTTCCCTCTCTCTCTCGGTCCCAACAATCAACTCCAATACAGAATTGATGTTCACCTCTCCAACCAGTCAGTAACACGCTGCCATTTCACCAAGTACACAACCGTACTCCAAGTAGATCTCTTGCTCTCTGCTGCTACCTGCAAATCACTAGACCTTACTCACCATGTAGATATCTCTACACCCCTGAAGAACCCTTGTCCTTGCCTCACCAAGTCCTTATGATTCTGTTAGGTGACCCCTTATCCAATAGAAGCATAATTGATTACTTATTTATAAGCAATTAAACACGGAATTATACCAGAATGATTAACTAAAAACATGAGACAACAAAGAATTTGAGAGACAATACACACTTTTGTATTATATATTACTAGAAGAAAATACAATAAGGAAGATGCCACTTCTCCCTCCACCTCAAAGGCTTGCCACACCTCAAGACCTTCTTCCCTCTCTCTCTTGCTCAACACAAAACCAACTCTACAACCTGAGTTGCTATCCCTCCTTGAATGCTTCAGCTGATCTCCTTGACCTTACACCTGTAGATCTCCTTGACCTTGCTTGTTTCAATGCTCTTACTTGATCAATTTGATAATTACAATACATGCCTCATGGGTCCTTAAATAGAATCCCATGGTTACAAAAATAGAAATCTAACTACTAAAATTAGACACACAGCTCGCGACTTAAATTAGCCCCTTAACATGCAAACACCTAGTTCAACTAACTAACTGTTCGTGCAACGAACAGTTTTGGAACACACAGACGACCGACGCCGGTCCCTGCTTAACTGGTGCTGCCGACGTCGGCCGACTCTCTGCCGTCGCCGGTTTCTTTCTCCACTGTCTGTGACCGACGTCAGTCATGCTACCGACGCCGGTTCCTCTGGTTCTTCAGCATCCTCTTCTTTGTGTCTGCAAATAGTTGAAGCTTTTAGCTCCACACCCTAACAATCTCTCACTTGGAGATAAACAGCTGCTACTGTACCTATACCTGTACCTGTACACCATCTATTTTGTTCTTTTGGCTCTGCATCCCTCTTCAAAATCACTCTTGAAGACTAACCACCATGCAAACTTGTGATGCTATACCTGTCACTTATGCCACAAAAATTTTGCTGCTCCCAAATTCTTCATGACATACTTCTGAACCAACTCTACCCTTAGCTCAAAAAACTTCCTATATATGAAACCCTGCAAAAAGTAACACAATACAGTAACAGGATAATGTAGCTAATATTATCCAACCTGGTAAAGATAAAATACAATGGTCAAACCTCCATTGTCCTGCAGCTAACTCAAGACCATATACCATAGCCTTCTGTCTCAGATGTCCATCCACTCTCTTCTCTAAAATGAGAATCCATGCCTCTATCCAGCTGACAACTCTACCAAGAAATACCTAT
This sequence comes from Torreya grandis, assembly GCA_037957365.1. Taxonomy (NCBI): domain Eukaryota; kingdom Viridiplantae; phylum Streptophyta; class Pinopsida; order Cupressales; family Taxaceae; genus Torreya; species Torreya grandis. The sequence goes on along the minus strand of JARHVA010002182.1, from coordinate 650,657 downwards.
TTGGCTCTACTCCAAGGACTCACACTCCTCATCCATGTCAAGCTCCCACTGTTTCTGGATTCTACCTGCATTGCTTCTTCTGTCTTCCTAGTTCTTGACTATCAGTAAGCAATATAAAGAAGGTGAACAACGAATATGAGGTTCACATACCTTTTCTGACCTCTGTATGGGTGTTTGAGACTCCTTGACAGCTAACTGTCCACCCATCATCCGTTCCAGTGACCGATCTCAGCCATCTCCCAGTCTGCTCCCGATCGATGTCGGTTCCCTACACTGACCCTGACTGCCGACGTCGTTACCCCTGGCTGACGCCGGTGTCCCCCCTGCCGACGTCAGTCCTGATGATCGACGTCGGAATTCCCCTGTCCGACCTACCGACCCTGATGGTCTGCACATGACCGATGTCGGTGTCTGACTGACCGACGTCGGTTCCAAGTGACCGACATCGGTGCCTGTGTGTTCCTGTGAGTGATGAATTCTACATCCGCGAGCTCATCTTGGATCAAATCTCTGTCCATGCTGCCCTGCTCAGATTTATTCAGTGCCTGTAACTGTTCTCTGGCCTTCATCTCCTCCAAAAACACCAAGACTTCCCTATTCTTGTCAAAAGCCTCAAATTTCCTTTTCCTGCAATGAACTCTATCTATGCTTTCTGAATTTGAACACATACCTTTTGAATCAAGAACTTCCATTCCCTTCTTATTCATGTGACCCAGCGTATTAGACCACATCTTCGAATCTACACCAGAAGTAGAATCAGTAATACAAGTAGATAGATAAAGAGTACCTACTTTCTTACCTCTTGCTAAAATAAGTGCTCCCTTGGTAACCTTTCAAGAGTCCGCTGTGAGGGTTATTGTGCATCCCTCATCACCCAACCTTCCTACAGAAATCAAACTCTGCTTCAGAATTGGAACATGCATGACCTCCTTCAACACCCATGTGTTGTCAATCTGCAATCTCAGCTGCACTTTTCCTTTGCCAACTATCTGACAAGGCGTACCATCCCCTAAATAGAGCACTCCAAAGTCTCCCTGTTCATACTCATGAAACAAATCTCTGTTTGGGGATGCATGAAAAGATGAACCAGAATCTAAAATCCATGATCCTACCTGACTATCTAAAGAAAGTATGAGAGCATCCTGTACCATGATATTAGCATCTTTTGCTTCTTCTTTACCTTCAGGTTAATTCTCTTTATCTCGCAACCAACACTCCTTCTTTGTATGTCCTTTCTTTCCACAAAACCAGCAGGTAATACCTTTGGACTCGGATCTCCTTCTCGACCTTGATTTCCCTTGCTCAATCTTCTCCCTTTGCCTTCCCCTGCTTTCCACACTTAGAGCATTCCCTGATGATTCACCTGTGCTTCTCCTACGTATTTCCTCATTCAAGATCACACTCACAACATCATCAACTTTTAAGATTTTAGAAGCAGATGCAAAATTACTTACTGCCATAACCAAACTGTCCCAACTTTCAGGCAAAGAACATAAAATCAAGAGAGCCTTTACCTCATCATCAAAAACAATATTGACTGAAGCTAATTGGTTTACCAAACCATGGAAATCACTGAGATGAGTATGTACCGATCCACCTTCCTGCATTTGCAAAGTAAATAGCTGTTTCATAAGATATACCTTATTAGAAGCTGAGGGCTTTTCGTATAAATTCGCCAAAGACTTTATCAACTCTTCTGTTGTCTTGCACTGTGATAAGTTGAAAATCACAGACGATGCAAGGCTCAACCTTATGGAACTGAGAGCCTTTCGATCAATAACGTTCCATTCTTCATCCTTCATATTTGTGGGCTTGCATGCAACCCCACCCAACGGTAAGTATAGATCCTTCTGATACAAATAATCCTCAATCTGCATCCTCCAGTGATGATAATTCTTGCCGTTAAACTTCTCCATTCGTAGCTTACTTTCTTCTGCCATTGCTGAACTCCCATTCAATCATAAAACCCTGTGAATGACCTGTAATCAAAAATAACCTGCGTCCTGCAAACCGTTGCTCTGATACCAACTGTTAGGTGACCCCTTATCCAACGGAATCACAATTGATTACTTATTTATAAGCAATTAAACACGGAATTATACCAGAATGATTAAGTAACTAGAAACATGAGACAACAAAGAATTTGAGAGACAATACACACTCTTGTATTAGATATTACTAGAAAAAAATACAATAAGGAAGATGCCACTTCTCCCTCCACCTCAAAGGCTTGCCACACCTCAATACCTTCTTCCCTCTCTCTCTTGCTCAACACAAAACCAACTCTACAACCTGAGTTGCTATCCCTCCTTGAATACTTCAGCTGATCTCCTTGACCTTACACCTATAGATCTCCTTGACCTTGCTTGCTTCAATGCTCTTACTTGATCGATTTGATAATTACAATACATGCCTCATGGGTCCTTAAATAGAATCCCATGGTTACAAAAATAGAAATCTAACTACTAAAATTAGACACACAGCTCGCGACTTAAATTAACCCCTTAACATGCAAACACCCAGTTCAACTAACTAATTGTTCGTGCAACGAACAGTTCTGGAACACACAGGCGACCGACGCCGGTCCCTGCTTAACTGGTGCTGTTGATGTCGGCCGACTCTCTGCCGTCACCAATTTCTTTCTCCACTGGCTGTGACCGACATCGGTCATGCTGCCGACGCCGGTTCCTCTGGTTCTTCAGCATCTTTTTCTTTGTGTCTGCAAATAGTTGAAGCTTTTATCTCCACACCCTAACAAATTCTTCAACCAGTACCTCGGTGGATCAACTCCTTGACCTTGCAGACCTTGCAACTCTCCCTGATCATACACACTCAACACCCCTTTGGAACTAGGAGGAGCTACACTAGCTCTCTCTAAAAGCTCTATGGATTTCTAGCACACTTTTACAATACAATCATGAGTCCATATATAGATCTCATCCAAACAATAATTAGACAATAATACAATAATTAAATATGCAGCTCTCAGTCTAAAAATAGTTCTAAACATGCAAACACTTGGTTCGTCAACCAACTGCCCGTAATATACTCGCAACTCAAACCACAGGTGACCGACGTCGGTCCCTGTCTGCCTGGGGGTGCCGACGCTAGTCGATCTAAGACCGACGTCGGTTGCCTTCTGTCTCCTTTCTGCCGTCGTCGGTTGGCCTGACCGACGCCGGTGTCTGTGACACTCCGCAACTCTTCTGCAACCTCTTCCATGTCTGCATCAGTGAAGCTTTTAGCTCCACAACCTAACAAAACCTTGCAAGAGTAGAGAGAGTATTGTGTTTTTTGTGTTTTGCAGGTTATGAAGATGAAGACTTCAAAGAAGAGTGGAGGATTACCACCAGAGAAAGAGTGGGAGAAGAAACTAAAGACCTGGGATAGGTTGTTGGAATTGTTGATAGAGAGATATGCAGATTGTGAGCATGAAGAGGAAGCAAATTTGATGTGGGAGATGATGGAATCCATTAAATTGAGGGTGGCTTCATTCAAGAGAGATATAGCCACGTGGAAGAGTGAAGAGAGCAAGCATGGAGTGTTTCATAAAAGAGAAGAAAAGATGGAAGAAATTTGCAAATGTGAAGATTTACATAAAGAAGAAGAAATCCTCATGCAAGAGGATTCCTATTGAAGGGGAAGATGAAGACATCCTTGTGAGGGATGAGGGAGGAAAGAATGAAGAAAATTTCAGCCAAGATAAGTTTCATGTGGAGGATATGATGGGGGATGTTGTGCAACAAAATGCACATATGGAGGAACCTGATTTTGCATGTGTTGAAGGTGAGTTAAAACCTTTGGAGGAAGCCATTGATGAAGATTTGGTTGGTGATGATGTTCCAACCATAGAGAATATTTTTGTGTAAGTGAATGCACATGAAGAGAGTTTTTTGGAGGCTCATTGCAGCCAAGTGTGGAAAGAGAAAAACAACATAAAGTGTTGGGGGAAGATTTGATGATCTAAGGATTTTTGTGGAGCTAGAGGATGATTTGATAATAGATGGAGAGTTGCAAAAAATTCAAGATTGCAGCCATATGGAGGATTTTGATAACATGCCATTGGAGCATAGGGAGATTGGTATTGAGGGGAATTTTGTTTTCTCAAATATATATGCATGTGATGAGAGCGCATAAAATATTATTGCAACCATGAGAGAGGAGTTGCAAGTGTATGTGTTATGTGATGTGGAGAATCCAACAAGTGGTTGGATGTGTGAAGTACAAATCCAAGAGGGCTTTTGGAGGAGGAGGTTTGTTTTGGATGGAAGGTGTGATCCCATAAGTATGGTTTATGGTGGGTGGAATACCACAAAGGGGAGTGTTTGTGGTGGATTGGAGTCCACGTATGCATCCATTGGGATATGGATGATATTTTGGAGGAGGAGGATGGTTTCAGGTCTAGTGTGTAGAAATTGGAAGTGTAGACAGAAAAAGAATATTCTCTAGATGCACATGGTGTATTAGAAGGGGATGCCAAGGTCATTCCACATCGTGGCCAAAAAGGTGGTTCTACCACTCACCCCCTCTATGCGATCATTAAATCACATTATAATACCTTGAGTCTCTGATGTAAGAGCATCCAGGGGTTCGTGCAATCTTACATCACCCAAAAAAAGAGTAAAGTGTTTTCCTTTTTTCAATAATTGGCTTGAATAAAACCATGGCAACTCACGAGAGTTGAGTTGTTTTCAATATGAGGAGAATGGTCTGGCGATATAACACTATTCACACAATATTATTCATGAACACTATTCACTGATAACATGGCATGCACTATTCACCTTGGAGAGGTGGCATGGCACTATTATTGATTTCAAATGTGGAATGGGACATATTTCCCATGGGAGAGAAGTCAAAAGAGAATCAAATCACTTTTTGGAAGTTAGTGGTGATGGAAGACAAGCTTTACTATTCAAGATTGGAATCTACTTTTGCTTTTGGCTTGTCATGTGAAGGTCATGTGACGGGTGGCATAGTTTTCCTTAGGGGAATATTTCAACCTTGTCATCATTCAACCCATGTGGAATATGGCATTACATTTTGGTCTTTTCACCTTTCTTTATCATCATTCACTTCAAGTGGAGGGTATGGCATGAATTTCTTTGTCCACACTCTTTCTTGGCACATGTGAGCCCATGTGGGTTGTGGGTCTTCATGTTTCTTTGTCTCCTTTCTTTCTCCATGTTCTATTTATGATTGTAATCTTTTTTTGGCAAGGGAGGTGAGTTTGGGTTAGGATAGAGAGTGGAAAGCCTTTGGTACCTCCTTGACATGTGGCCAAGTTTGTAATGAGTTGAAAAAATAAGCTTGTTTCAACTTTTGCATTTGTGTTGAGAAGATTAATGAAAATACAATGTTATTTTGTGAGAAGATTATTTGTTGAATTAATTTATATGTTTATGAGAGAAATCCATGAGCGAATATTAACATGATATTAATTTTATGAATGTGAGAGAGTTGTAGTTTTAGGCCACATCAACTGGTATCAGAGCAAGTTCTGATTCTTTGGGTAGGGAGAGTGTGAGAGAGTTTGATGTAGGCATGAGAGAATCTTTGCAAGAGGAGAGAGAGTATTGTGTTTTTTGTGTTTTGAAGGTTATGAAGATGGAGACCTTAGAGAAGAGTGGAGGATTACCACTAGAGAAAGAGTGGGAGAAGAAGCTAACGCCCTCTGATAGGTTGTTGGAATTGTTGATAGAGAGATATGCAGATTGTGAGCATGAAGAGGAAGCATATTTGATGTGGGAGATGATGGAATCCCTTAAATTAAGGGTGGAGCAAGCATGGAGTGTTTCTTAAAAGAAAAGAGAAGATGGAAGAAATTTATAACTGTGAATATTTGTAGAAAGAAGAAGAAATCGTCATGCAAGAGGATATGAAGATGATTCCTGTTGAAGGGGAAGATGAAGACATCCTTGTGAAGGTTGAGGGAGGAAAGAATAAAGAAAATTTCAGCCAAAATAAGTTTTATGTGGAGCATGTTGTGCAACAAAATGCACATATGGAGGAACCTGATTTTGTGGGTGTTGAAGGTGAGTTAAGACCTTTGGAGGAAGCCATTGATGAAGATTTGGTTGGTGATGATGTTCCAACCATAGAGAATATTTTTGTGCAAGTGAATACACATGAAGAGAGTTTTTGGAGGTGCATTTTCAGCCAAGTGTGGAAAGAGAAGAACAACATAAAGTTGTTGGGGGAAGATTTGATGATCCAAAGCTTGTTGTGGAGCCAGAGGATGATTTGATAATAGATGGAGAGTTACAAAAAATTCAAGATTGTAGCCATATGGAGGATTTTGATAACATGCCATTGGAGCATGGGTAGATTGGTATTGAGGGTAATTTTGTTTCCCAAATATATATACATGTGATGAGATTGCAAAAAATATTATTGCAACCATGGGAGAGGAGCTGCAAGTGTATGTGTTATGTGACGTGGAGAATCCAATAGGTGGTTGGATGTGTGAAGTACAAATCCAAGAGGGATTTTGGAGGAGGAGGTCGGTTTTGGATGGAAGGTGTGATCCCATAAGTATGGTTAATGGTGGGTGGAATACCATAAACAGTAGTGTTTGTGGTGGATTGGAGTCTATGTATGTATCCATTGGGATATGGATGATATTTTGGAGGAGGAGCATGGTTTCAGGTCTAGTGTGTAGAAACTGAAAGTGTAGATAGAAAAAGAATATTCTCTAGATGCACATGGTGTATTGGAAGGGGATATCGAGGTCATTTCACATCATGGCCAAAAGGGTGGTTCTACTACTCACCCCCTCTAAGTGATCATTAGATCACATTATAATACCTTAGGTGTCTGATGCAAGAGCATCCAGGGGTTTGTGCAATCTTGTATCACCCAAAAAAAGAGTAGAGTGTTTTTTGTTTTTTCAATAATTGGTATGAATACAACCATGGAAACTCATGGGAGCTGAGTTGTTTTCAACTAGAGGAGAATGGTGTGGTGACAGAACACTATTCACACAACATTATTCGTGCACACTATTCACTGATAACATGGCATGCACTATTCACCTTATGAGGTGGCATGCCACTATTATTGATTTCATATGTGGCATGGGACTAATTTTCCATGGGAGAGAAGTCAAAAGAGAATGAAATCACTTTTTGGAAGTTAGTGGTGGTGGAAGACAATCTTTACTATTTAGGATTGGAAACTACTTTTGCTTTTGGCTTGTCATGTGAAGGCCATGTGAAAGGTGGCATAATTTTCCTTGGGGGAATAATTCAACCTTTTCATCATTCAAACCATGTGGAATATGGAATTGAATTTTGGTCTTTTCAACTTTCTTTATCATCATTCACTTCAAGTGGAGGGTATGACATGATTTTCTTGGTCCACACTCTTTCTTGGCACATGTGAGCCCATGAGAGTTGTGGGGCTTCATGTTTCTTTGTCTCCTTTCTTGATCCATGTTATATTTATGATTGTAATATTTTTTTGGCAAGGGAGGAAAGTTTGGGTTAGGATAGAGAGTGGAAAACATTTGGTGCCTCCTTGACATGTGGCCAAGTTTGTAATGAGTTAAGAAAATAAGCTTGTTTCAGCTTTTACATTTGTGTTGAGAAGATTAATGAAAATAAAATGTTATTTTGTGAGAAGATTATTTTTTGAATCAATTTATATGTTTATGAGAGAAATCCATGAGTGAAGATTAATGTGATATTAATTTTATGAGTGAATTTATGAATGTGAGAGAGTTGTGGTTTTAGGCCACATCACTAGAGATATGGGCTTAGTGATCCAATACACAATATTATTTTCAATCTTATTGAGGACATACTACCAAAGCTCGACCGATGAATTGTCAAAATCAAAGGGGATGCCCAAGAACTTGAACTTTTCCCCTTGAGCAAGCCATTTCCAATTAAACTTGTGAAGCCACTCAGGCATAGGCATCATACTTTGATGAAAACACTAAGTTTTCCTCCATTGTAGGATGGAGCTAGAAGCCAGATAGAAAGTGTCAAGGCATTCGATAGCTTCATTAAAAGTGGCCTCTTTTTCTTCGAGCATGAGGAAGGTGTCATCTGTAAAGTGCCCATTGTTGAGCTGGAAGGTGTGGTCGGGCAAGATAATGCCCCAAATAAGCCCTTAAAAATCTCTAGAAGCCCAAGAGATAACCCAAGGATTCATTGAATAACACATAAAGTGCCATAGCAATGGGAAAACATTGGAAAATAGAATTATAGAGCTCAATCCTTCAGTTCTATGCCCTTTAATAGTGAGGTAGGTCAAGGCATCATGAAGCAAAGTCTACACTACATAAATGAAGTAGGGGCCAAAGCCGAGAGCCTTGAACATGATAAGAATAAATGGCCACTCAATATTATCATAGGCTTTTTTAAAGTCTAATTTAAGAAAAAATAGTTCTTTGGAGAGGGGCAAGCCCAAACCATGCCTTCCAAGACCACAATAAGATTATCCAAAATATAATGCTCTCTAATGAATCATGTTTGCTCTAGTCTAACAATTGTAAGTAAAATAAGTCGGATGCAGTTGGTGAGGGATTTAACAATAATCTTGGAAGAAACATTGAGCAAGGTTATCGACCTCCAATTGGTAATTAACTTAGGATCTCTATCTCTAAAAATGAATTTGATATTACCTTGGTTGATCACGGGTCCAAGACACTAATTTTGCAAGGTTTTTTTGTAGACTTGCAATAAATTAGGTCCAGTAAACTCCTAGGTGGCTTTGTAAAATTTGTATGTGAATCCATCGAGGTTGGGGGATTTATAGTTGCTCATGCAATGTAGAACCTATGTGAGATCCTATAAGGTGAGTGGGCATCAAAAAGCCATTGATCAATTGGATTGAGCTTGTGAGGCACTACATTGAAGAATTTATGAAGCACATGGGATCGCTCAGTTGTGAAAGGCTGAGCTTGAAAAACCAACTTTTAGTGTTCAAAGAAAGACAAAGCGATATCAGACTGAGAGGTTAGATAGGATCAAACCACTTGAATGAATTTGATATGCCTATGATCTTGATTGGATTTTAGTGCATTAAATAAATCCTTAGAGGCTTTGTCACCAATTTTTAGCTAATGCAGTTGAGCATAGAGTTGAACACCTCTAGTTGCATGGTTATCCACTACCTTAAGGTGGTGTTTGAGAGAGGTTGTAATCCATTATAACTACAATTTAAAATAATCAGTCTCAAGGGAGATAGAGACCTATTAGAATTCATTAAGTGTAGTCTCTTCTGAATGCTTTTAGATTTGAGCAACATGTTTACCATATTGTTAGAGGAAGGAGGTGGTGCACATAATGGCCTCATTCCACCGCTCAATGTAGATGATAGTGTATGGGGGCCACAGGGTGAGGTTACAAATCTTCTTAATGAGTTGAATCATTCCAACATGACTCATCATATATGTATTAAGGATAAATTGATTACATGGTAAATTTTACTACCTTGAATTTCATTCCATGTTATAAGAAATAGGGGAGTGGTTTGACAAAATAATACTAGAGTGAACATTGACAGGTTGCCATCAATGCTAGAAAAGGAAAAATGATTTTGCTCTGACAACATAAACTGGTCGAGCTATTCAAGTATGAAGTGATCCCTAGATTGGTAGTTAGACCATGTAAAGCAAGACATGGGGTTAAATGTCTACCATCAAAAGAGTGGGTCAGCCAGACCCCATTTATTTTTGAAATAATACCAAGCTTCACATTCACCAACACATCAATGCATGGGGAGAGCCCCAACCTTGTCTTGGGGGTGTTTAATCATATTGAAATCTATACACACTAGCCACATGGCAGTAGGAAGCCCATTTACCAAATATCACCAAAGTAGTGAGTGATTAGGGCCATCATTAGGTGCATAGATGTTGAGAATGCCAAATGGTTGGCCATCAATGTCAATAATAATTTAGACTGATCGATGTGATGGGTCCTCCCTTATGGTAATAATGCCGGGGGAAACCTTAAGGGAAATTAAAATAGAAGCACCACCTCATCCCACCTCATATAAGGTTGTGATTTGGGTGGCTTCATGCCAAATGCTTCGTAAAGACATATGAAGGAGAAAGTTAGACACTTTAACTTTTTACATATAAATAATATCTAGAAAACCAATCTGATGATAATCAACACACATAAATTATTTACAGGTAGACTCTATAAGATCCCTAACATTCCATGAGAACACATTCCTAGGGAAGGGTCATCCATATGAATCTTTCCCTCTCCATCCTCAAAATTTGCCAACATTGTAAAGCTATTGTGTTGGTGAGGGCATGAATTTTCGTTGACTGCTATGAAATGACATTTGGCTTCATATTATTCTTGAGGAGAGTCTTTGCCCCCATGAGGTTGGCTATAAGACTATTTGGAGAAGGAGATGTTGGTTGAGAAAAGCTCAGTCATGGGCATCATAGTATTATGGGAAACCAAAGAAATTCTCTATGGGTTGGAAGGAACTAGGATGGTAAAGGATGGTAGATAAGTCCCCTGAGAGGGTTTGAAAACTAGAGAATAATCATCCCGAGGTGGTGATTGGGGTTGGATTTGTGGCTTAAGGCCTGATAACATTTTAGGGGGCACTGTGGTCCAACCATTACCTTGGTTTTTTGGATTAGGCTTCTTGCTCTAAAGATGCAGCTGAGGAGGCTTAGGAAGACCCATGCGAGGATAATCTTTGATGCGGTGGTCTGAAGCGTGACAATAAAAATGAGGGTTGGAAAGGTTGAAGTAAATAACCTTTTACAACCACTAGGTCTCCTTGACTTGGATCTATATGTACTCCTTCATTTCTTTAGAGAGTTTGAACTCCATATAGACCTGCTTATTAGGGAGGGGAAAACTACCTATCTGGCTCAATTAGAACAACACATCCTATGGGGTGACAATTTGTGGTATGAAATCCCAAAGGTGAATTGGATGATCATGATGCTCAACCTTGATAGGGACATGAAGAGTGACATTGTCATAAACTTAAAGTCACAAGACCAGGCAAACATAATCATAAAATGGTTGTGAATGAACCAAAACTAGGACTATGCAAGGATAAGCTGTATCTCAGAGGGATCCTTAAAGGTAAATAATAATAAAACTTTGGTAAGGTTCTAGATTTTAGAGAAATGGATGCCCAGAGGCTCTTAGTGGTTGTGGAGCCAATTATGTAGGTAAACCTTTAAGGGGATACGACCAACAAAGTAAGCAATAAAAAAACAATTTTCATACTATTTACAACATTGTTCAATAGTTGCAACATGATGCTTACTCTGAAATGAAGTGGGGTTGAGGGATTACCTCATCGTAGACATTCAAAACAAACTTTTGAGCTCACTTGGGTGCCATTAACTCTGAACCCTATATCAAAAGATGCAATAGAGTGTGGAGAAGCCATAAATAAAGGGCCTATCCAACCAAAGAGTGACACACTGAGTGTAATTAATACACTATATCCATAGAAAATCCCATAGGACAAGTGGTTTGGGCAAGGTGAGACAAGAAAACACAAACCATGAAACCCTAATAGAAAGATTCTTTCCTCCAAGAATAAAATTTTGATATATATATATATATATATATATATATATATATATATATATATATATATATATATATATATATATATTAGTTTAGGTTCTTTGAGTTACATAGATATTTGCATCTTTATGTTTAAGTAGTTGATTACAATAATCTGAATAGGTATATATCTAAATTGGGATGTCTTTCATCTAAGCTGCCAAATTTAAGGAGTTTCATTGTGTTATAGTTACTTGGGGATAAAACTTGACCCTCTCTATATCAATATCTCTGTAAATTTATGCTTGTGTGGGTGGTATTGTAAACCATCATTCTCATCAACTAAATTACAACCCTTTCAACTTGATCAATATTTTGGATCACATCCCATAAATATATATGTAAAGAATAACGGTCCGTGTTTTGTATATGTTTTTTACTAATAATAAATCACAATATATCATCTAAAAAGTGGATAAAAAATTTCTTCATATAATTTATTTTCGGAAGAATCACCTTTATAATGTTTGAGTTCCCTGAGTTAAGTCCATCATACCTTTTTTTAAAAACTATTGTACATTTTTATTTAACATCGAAGAGACTAAGAAGCAGGAGCTAAATTTAATGGCCATAACCATATTTACATTTTTTGTTCGTAATATACAATCACTTTTTCTTTTTCTTTTTCTTCTTCTTCTTCTTATTCTATTTTGGGTAGACTGTCGAAGATTATAGCTTTTATGTTACTTTATTCTAGTATGACATATAATATAATATGAAGGGAAATGTTGAATAGACAATCATCATCAAAATTTTACAAAATACTTAAGGTCAACTCTCAAGTTAACTACAAATCAAGTAACTATTTAATGAGATTTGGTAGTATTTTGTTATGACCAAGGTGGATTAGGGCACTAATGGCATAACCAAGGGAAAACACTATTCTTTCCTAAAATAAAATTGACAAATCCAATCCTTTATACTTGGGCTTTAAAAACCTTGATCAATTTATTAGAATTTATCGTGCATCTCCCAAAAATCATTTTCTTTCATTAAAACCCTAATCAACATACATAACCTTGCAAGAATGTAAAAAAATGGGTACTCAATTAAGGGGCCTTCCTTAGTCAAACCTTTGTCCTTTGTAAAGTTGGTAACGAACACTTAATTCATCTTAACAAGCAATCATGGTAGTACAAGCCCTAATCCTTATGTGATATTTCACTACTTGAACAATTGGTAACAATATAATATGAAGACTTCGAATAGAAATTTGATCGCAATTCTTTAATTATGTCCTTAGATTTAAATGTGTCACTCAACCTTTTATTAGAACTATCTTGTTTTCCATTCTGTTCTACATGCACTAATGCACATGTATATTTCTAGACTTATCAAATTCAAATTATGATCCTATTGGCACACAAGATAACAACACAACATGAATAGAAGCTAAAAATAAAGGAGCCAAAATACTAGAGAAAATAAAGGGAAGGGTCAAAGGCACCCACATAAAAATGAGACCATGAGTGTAGTGGTGTGTTCTTAGTCAGCCATTTATGTATTGCTACATCCCTAGTCAACTAGGGGTGTAGTGAGCATGCTACTACACTCTTAGTTAACAAAGAGAATATTATTATGCTCCTACAAAAAGGCCAAGAAAACTTGCAAAACATAGGATTAAAAATACCCTAAATCAATACAAATTGATATCTAAAAATACCCCAAACCAAAATTATGTGTCTACTCTTTCAAAGATAATGTATGATAACAACCCTATAAGCTACATAGTTATAATTCAATCATGGATGCGAAGACGGTAACATATTTTTTTGTAGATTTTTATGTCTGGTTTTGGTTATAAGGGTGACATAATGGAGTGTAGGAGTAGAAACTTTTATGGAAATGAAAGCGACTGTGGATCCCACATGGAATTATTTATATACATGGGTTGCAGAATGACATCTATGCAGTAATTGTGCATTTGAAGGAGCCTCATGCAATGAGGACAATAAAGTTGTGAATGTTTATTTGTAAATTTAATGGCCTTATGTATCCATGATCCCACCATTCTGAGCTCTACTTGCACTACAATAGGTTGAGCAGAGAAATATCTAAGAGAATTCCAAATCTTATGGAGCACCTAGTTTCTTATATCAATGTCCTTAGAAGTTGCTTCCATGTCTAATTATAAGGTCTAAAATTTCTTTCTTTCTCTTTCCATTTTATTTGTTACAGGATGAAACATTTCTTTTATGTTTTAATGTTTTAAATTGTAAATTTGACACTTTTTTCTTTTTAATTTTTCAAATAAATTCTTTTATAATTTATTTATTTAAAACTTAATTTATATATTAAAAATAAGTAAAATTGAATATCAAATTGTTTATAATTTTCATAAAATTTTTAATGAAAAAATAAATATTTATACAAACATATTCTAATTTTATGAGTGCACAAATTTATACCTATCACTCAACATTTCAAAGTTGGGTCATGAGTGTTATTGTTGTTGAAATTAAAAAAGGATTGCATGGAATATTGGTTCTTGATTTTAATGGATACAAAGAAATTTCAACGTGTAAACCTCTCTACTTATTAAATTGTAATGTTAATATATTTATAGAAAAAAAGTGCACATTTTGTAATATTGTGGTGACATGATTATAAATAGTTTGACTTACATTTTCAATGGGCATGCTTCTTTTTTCACATATGATACCCTACCATTTACAAATGGCTTGTTGTGTAAGTGAGGTCCTTATATGTACATGTTAAGGACTCAATCACTTTATTAATTATGGAGATGGCTTAATAGTTTAGTGGTGATCAATAGTTGTGATAATGATTGCTGGTATGAGGTCCATTGTTTGTCAATTAATAATATATAAAAATTATGTATTTATAAACAAATAAACTATATGAAATAATTTTGTTTTAATGAAATTATATGTTCAAATTTCTGAAGAATATTAATTCTAGGATTTGATTGTGTCTACTACCATTTAAGTAGTGTACGACGTAATAATATATGCCACATTATGATTTACTATCATAATGTGATGTAAATTAATTAGAATGTTGATAGTGAAAGGTAGAAAATTATGAAAGTTACTAAGGGTTTGAGTAATAACTGTTGGTCTACCTTTATATTATAGCAATTTAAGACACATTTTATGTGAGTTGTCCATGTGACATATGAGGTGGCCTACATATATAAAATAGATATGTATATGTATATAAGATCATTACCTTTTTGACAATGTTGATTTGGCATTTTAACATGGTGTTTATGTAGTTTTGGGAACCCAATAAATTAGGGTGTCCAATTATTAGTTTTTCTCTTGTATAGTTGGTAGTTTTGATTTTTCTTACTTGTTTCTTGATTTAGTTTGATTTTTTTAATAATTTATTTGAAATATTTATTTTAATGGAATATAATTTTTGGTTAAGTGCCAATTATTGAAGAGTATTTATTATATCAAATTCGTTCAAAAATCGAGTCTTGTCTCACCTTTTTTTTAATCTTCTAAAATATTTATCTTAATGAATGATATGATGTTACACTTTCCCATTATCCAAACCAATCAAGTGACAATTTTTTTTTATTTTAAGGACTTTTATTATTTACACTTTATTAAAAAAGAGAAACATAAATAAAAGGAAGAGAAAGATAAACACAAGGAAGAGAAAGGGATGTTTCTCAAAGATGATAATGAAACAATTGTGACTTGGAAAAGTACTAAGATGAGATTGAACTTGCAAATGTGGCATGGTAAAGTCTATATATATATGTATGTATTTGTGTAAGAGAGACTCTTTGTTTGTAGATGCGATGAAAATGTAACATATTTTGAATTTATTTTATTTCATTGTGTAGATCCTTAACATTGATCTTTGGGAGTATTTGTTTGTTGTAAAATTGCATTATTATTAGGTATCTTTGTGTTGTGGTTAAAATTAAGATTTTATTGGTGAATTTGTCATGTTTTTGTCCTTTTTATTGTATGTATTTAATTTTATTTCTCTCTTCGTCCTCTCTCTCTTTTTATTATCTTCCTAGTACTTTTCAAAGAACTATAAATTTTATGTTTTTGGGGACTTATAAACTTAGTGTATGAACTTATGAGAGTTTGAGGTGTAGATCTATTTAGGTGCATCCGTGTCGTGTGGTTGCATCTTATACTTTTTTTCTCATTTTATATTTATGTGGGTGACTAATTTTAATCCAAGGTAGTTTTATTTATCAAATTACTTTTTTAAAGCTACACATACATTTATAATTTAATTATTCAGATTTAACTCTTTTTGGTTCATTAAGATTTATAGGTATTTTTTCTTTCTCTCCCTCTCTCTCTTTCCTCCTCTTTCTCTCATTTCCCTTGTATAGCTTTCCTAGAAATAAAAAATATAGTCATAAGTGGATGTGTCGGAGTGGTTATTGGGTATGACTGGAAATCATGTGGGCTCTACCCATGCAGGTTCGAATCCTACCATCCATGAGATTTTCCTTACACCATTGTTTCCTATGGTTTTACGTTACATTGTTTGTCCCATCCCATATAAAATAAGGATTTTATTCTTTGTTATCTCCACAAATATAATTTGAAACAAGTGGGAGTATGCTATACAGGGAGAGACTAGATGAAATCTTTATTTTCCTCACTTTAATTTGATAAGTTGATATGATATTAAACTGTTACCATCACATGGCTACATGAAAAATATATCATAAAGTTGATCCACTGAAAATAAATCATTGAATGTGATCTGAAATGTAGATTAAACTTTTCTTAATAAAATATATTTTTATTTTATTTTGAAAAATATCACTTTTGTAATGTTCTCTATAAAGCAATATAATACCAAGTTAATAAGTTGTATGTGCTTTTCCAAACACTTCCGTTTGGTGTTTTGGTGAGGACTTGCATTTACGAGTTCTTTAACCTGAGATCCAAGTAGGCCAACAATATATCTTTTTAAAGTATAAATAAATGTACTAAAGTCTTTCAAAATATCAAACAGACTAACAAGCAGGGCCTAAATTTGATGACCATGTAACCATATTTACATTTTTAAGTCTTAAAATATAATCATTTGGAGAGGGAAGCGAAGGGACAAGAGACTAGACCATAAAAAAATGCGGCATACTATAACTATATGTATATTCCCTTTTTATGTTTTTTCTTCTACCATGACCTATTTTATCATTTGAATTCCAATGTTGAATATATAATTATCATCAAAATTTTACATAACACCCATAATTTACTATCAAATTAATTATAGTACAAGCCACTGTCTAATGAGATTTGGTAATATTTTTTTATGAATAAGTATGCACTAGGGCACTTATGGCATGACCATGTACATATTAGTATGCACCTAAAATTTGTGTTCTTTCCTAAAAATAAATTAATGAAATTGATCCTCTATGCTAGGGATTTGAAAACCTCATCCAGTTTGTTGTTAGAACACTACACATCTCCCAAAAATATTTTTCCTTCATTGAAATCTTAATCAACACACAAAATATTGAAAGATTTTAAAAAATGGGTAGTCATTTGATAGGCCTTCCTTAATCAAGATTTCATCCTTAGGAAAGTGGTAACCAAAAATCAATACAATTTAGCAAACAATTGTGGTAATGCAAATCCTAATCCTTATATGACCTTTCACTATTTGAATAATTGGAAAAGTTACAATATGAAGACTTGGAATAGAACTATAATGTAATTCTTCAATTCTACCCTTAGACTTTAGCATATCATTCAACCTTTTCTTGGAACTATCTTACTTTTCATTCTTGTCATATATGTATTAATGTACGTGTACACATAAATTTATCAAATTATAATTAGGACCCTATTGGAACATAAGTTGACATATAAGGGGTATAAATTCTAACAAAAAGGGTCACAAACACTAGAGAAAATAAAGGGAAGGATCAAAAGGATCCATAAGAAAATGGGACCATAAGTGTAGTGGTATATCCCTGATTAACTAGGAGAATACTACTACACTACCAGTCAACCAAGGACGTACTGAGCATAATGCTATGCTCTTGGTCAATAAGGATTGTACTAATATGTTTCTATAAAAGGCCAAGAAAACATAGGATAACATAAGGAAAAACATGCATAACTAGAAAAGAGAGAGTAACCCAAGATAAATGGGAGAAAATGAGGCCCAACACAAAGAAACAAACACCAATAGAAACCTAATATGGATTGACAATTGAGACACATACACATACTCCAAATCAATACAATTTACATCTAAAAATACACCGAATAAAAATTACATGTCTAATTTTCCAAATACACTATATGATAACAACCCTATAAGATACTTGGTTATAATTCAACCATGGAGGCAGAGAGGGTAATATAATTTTTTTAGGGATTTTTATTCTTGGTTTTGATTGAAAGAGTGACATAATACAACACATGAGTAAATATTTGATGGAAATGAAAGAGGATGTGGAGTGCATGGAGAATATTATTCGTGTGTGTAAGACTGAAGGTGGTTGTTTGAAGATGTGTTTGTCAAATAGAGGAGTCATATACACCACAACATATCGATACTTGATTTGCATCCTTTTCAATGCATCCTTATGTTTTATTTATTTAAAGTAAAATCTCATAGGTAGGTTCTTGTGAATATTCATGTGAGTTAAATGTTTTTTTGGGGATTTAAAAACCAATGAAAAAGGAGAAAAAAATGAGTTTTTAATTGAAAAATGTGCTTTCATTAATTTAACAAAAAATGAATATTTAAAAGTATCATGTGCACTAAGTATTGGTTGTTTAATTTTGTTTAAAAAATGGTTTTTTTTATGGTATTAAAATATGAAATATAGTAGTTTCCTTTTTACTGTCTTTGTTTTGTCTTCCACTCTATTTGATAGTTTGTTGTTTTGGTAATTTTTTACTTTGTTCCTCAACCCTTGGGGATTGATCTATTTTATCATAATTCTACTTAAACTTAAGTTGTAGGTCCATGTAAAACTTGTTAATTTTACTTAATCAAATATAAAAATAAATATGAAAAATGGTGGATGGTTGTTTCAAGTAAGTGAATGAAGTAAACATTTTGCATTAAGGTTTTAAGAGACAAGGAAAAATGTGGGTGGTAGAATTTTGATTTATTCATATTATTATTGCTTTCTATTGGAGATTTTAAAGTTGAGAGTGAATCTATTTGGTTTTAAATATTTATGAAATAATGGCTTCTATATAAATTATTTTAATACTTGATTGGAAATTAGATGAAAATAATTATTCATTTTGGAAGTATAAGGTTAAGAATGTATTAATTATAAAATATCTATGGGAATATGTAGAATAAAAGGAAGTGCCTTTTGAAAATAGAGAGTTAACTCAATATAAATAATAATAATAATGAACCTTGGCCATTATTGGCATGTCTGTAGTTGATGAAATTATACTACATATTCAAGATATCAATAATGCATATAAAGTTTGGGAAGCACTTAAGGAAATATTTGAGAATCCTAAAAAGACTCTGATTTCTTATCTTAAGAAGCAATTTAATTATCTAAGAATGAAAAATGATCAAGATGTCATAAAACATCTCACAACACTAAAGGAGATTAAAAATCAACTAGAAGTTATGGGAGAGAAAGTTGAAGAGAAGTTGGTTATTGAGATAACTCTTAACAGTCTTTGTATATTATATGAATTTAAAATCACATCCCTAGAAGTAAATGATAAGATTGAGACTCTAAAGATTGAATAATTAAGTGGCCATATGTTATAGAAAGAGCAAAGAGTTAGAATAAATTTTGAGTAACCTACTTCTATTGAGTAATCCTACATTTCAAGAGGCAAATTCAGAGGAAAAAAATGTAGAATTGAGTTAAGGTGGATGTTGAGTCCAAGAAAATGAAGAACCAAGGAGAGGATAAGAGGTAACAACAAAATAATAAATTCAATTGCTATAATTATGGCTAAGAAAAAAGAAAGCAGAGATGCAAAATTGGCCATGAAAGGAAACAAACAATATGAAACTCAGAGAAAAAATAAAGGAAATATCCTCAATGCATATTTATCTACTCAAAGTACTTGAAATGATGCTTGGTATATAGATTCAAGTGCAAGTCAACATATGGCATTTTAAAAATAAAATTTTAAATCCATTAAAAAAGATGAAGAGTGTGAAAATGAAAATATATTTCTTGATGACAATTTTGCTTATAACATAGAAGGCTATGGTGATATTCTTATTAATATGATTAATTTTGAGATAAAATATTTTACTAATGTGAAGTATGTACCTGATCTAAATAAGAATCTTATTTCAATCAATGAAATCATAAAGCAAGGTTACAAATATGAGTTTTGCAAATACAATTTATTGATTAAAGATGTGATGAATGGAAATAAAGTGATTTCACCTTGAGAACCTTCGATGGAGGAGTATACAATTTTAATGTGGGAAGTACAGGTGCACAATATTTTGTTACAAGTCATGACAATTCTAGTGTATTATGAAATTTTAGGTTTGGGTATCTTAATTATCAAATTTTGGATTTAAAGAAAAAATTGGACATGGTTTATGGACTTCCAAAAATTATTATAGATTCAAATATGTGTGAAGCTTGTTTGTATGGAAAATAACATAAGAATAACTTTAAGAAAGAAGGAGCATATAGAGCAAGATAAATGATTCAATGAGTGTATAGTGATGTTTATCCATTTCCTATTCCTCCTTTGGTAGGATCTTAATATGTGTTAACCTTTATTGATGATATTTAAAAAAAAAATGGTTTTATTGTCTAAATAAAAAAATGAAGTGTTGATAAATTTAATATATTTAAAGCCCTAGTGGAAAATGAGAGTGGGAGAAAAATTAAAAATCTTAGAACAAATAATGGGATAAATTATATCACAAAAGAGTTTCAAAATTTTTGAAAAAATGTAGGTATTAAAAGACAATTAACAGTCAAAAACACACCTCATAAAAATGGGGTTACAAAGAGGAAAAATAGAACCTTGGCAGAAATGGCTAGGTGCATGCTTAAAAATAAGAATTTGCATGATTCTTTCTAGGCTGAAGCAATAATTATTATTGTTATATACTAACTAGGTCTCCCACAAAATCTGTAAGAAACATGACACCTCATGAAGCATGGTATGAACTAGTAAACCATTAGTCAAATATTTTAGAGTGTTTGGATGTGGTGCTTATGCTCATATGCTGAATGAATTAAGGAAAAAACTTTATAACAAAAGTATGAAATATATCTTCATTAGTTAAAGTGAATAGTTTAAAGGCTACATGCTATATGATCATCAAACCAAGAAGGTAATTATTAGTAGGGATGTGGTATTTAATAAATGTGTGCATAAGGAATTTACACCTACTTTTGAATTGATTCTATAAATTGAATAAATAGATAAGGAATAACCTAGTGAGAATGCACACAACCTGTTACAACCCCTCAAGTTGTAATTAGAATAACGCAATAATTTTTTTAAAAGACTAATTACTTAACATTCATTCCACTTAAGCATACTAACAAATAACCAAATAACTCAAAATATAAGTAATTTTAAAATCAAATACCAAAAAAAAAAAAAATCTTATTACCACTCCAAGAAAAGTAAATACATTAAGACACATCTATGGTTGGTCCCATAATACAATTGTTATTCAATTATAAAATAATGAATACAGTTACATTTCCATTAGGCTCTTAGTCTTAATATAAAAAATAGATACCAAGCTCTCTAGAGGTCATGTCATACCAAGTCATGTATCTCTAATCAACTCAAGTGTAGTCTAGGTAAGTAATATTATTGTAGAAAGGGAGAGCATCATTTGAGTGCTTTTTTACACCAACCACGAACCAATGATCCCTCACACAATTCTTTATCAGAGAATGGCCCTCCCTTCACATATAGGGAGATAGAATGGTGTGAGAATCTAGAGAATAAACTAGTACCCAAGTGTGTATGATAAAACTAAACATGTAGTGTATCATAGAAAACATGTTCAATTACAAGATATATCATTTACATGAAAATAATACATACCAAAGATAATGTCTCACTATACATTATTTAACCACAAGATTCATACTAAGTACATCCTCCTAGCAATCACATCACATCGCATCACATGATAAACATAGGAGTAAGCAAAGTGTATATTTATTTCATCAACGAATGAATGAATCTTATTTTATAATTTAACTCAAACATGAAATAATGCCTACAACTCATAGTACCTAGGTATTGTTCACATTAAAGTTTAGATTCATATCTACTACAATAAGATCCAAATAACTACACCCCATGATATCCCATAATATCATAATCTAGTGTTCTAAGGCACAACTACTAGTTTCCCTCAATTAACCATACTAAAAGTCATAAATACATGGAAGCATATGATTTTAATCATAAAATCACAAAGCAATTCATACAAACACATAAATGTATAATCTAACATTCGTTTACACTCTCAAGGTTGTATATATGCATACATGATGTCCTACTAACTATTAAAAACATAAAGATCGAGTAATAAATAATACACATATTTTTAATCATTTAACTTAGGTGAGATTCTAGATATAATAAGTATAATATGTACCATCTAGATATAACATACTTATATACTGTAGAGCTCTATAACATACCATACTATCATTGTTCATAATTACATTTTATACGTAATCAAACTTACACTCTCAAAAATTAAAGCTCCAAGAATCCTACAAGTTAGGCAAACAAGATCATATTATACCATCCAAGTATATCTTAAGATTAGACTACTTAATCTACACTCTCTAATTAGATACAAGTTTTTAGCACAAACAAATCAATAACACATCCCACCAGCTTTATAAACATAATTCTCAAGCAGTCATAATAGTAAAAAATCATATAGCTCATAAACTCGTTATGTTATTTCATTCCAATAACTTAATATGTTTCTCAAAATTTGTTCTAAAAGGTTATAATTTTTGATTCTATAGAATCCTATAACTAGTTAACAACCTAATATCCATAGATATTCACATAAGATTCAATGCACCTGTATAAGTTACACATTTAGTTTAAAAAGATTGATTACTAACGTCATTAGATTACCTATATGCAAGTTTTACTTTTCTTAAGTCAAATTGACATTAAAAATCATATGGATATCTCAACATGATTAAGAATATAATCCACCCAGGTATATCTTATTGAACATACTTGACTATTTTAATATTCTCCCAATAAATACCACTCACCATATTTCATTACTTGTAAATAATAATTATCAAGTTATTTCGAAAGTGTCAGATAATACACATCCAAATTTTTACCATAATTTTTTCTTTATCTATATAACTCTAATTTTAGAGATTGTTTACATATGGTTATTATTTTGGTTCTATACCGAGTATAACCAAGAACTAGAACCATGATTTACTACACTTTAGATAATTGACAAGATATTCATTACCATTCCTAATAGTTCAAATTTCATAAATAATTTGATGAAATACATACTACAATTAAGAATATGCACATCATTTCCAAACTCTTCAGAATATGTTTGCTATCAGATCTGCATTTATTATTGTCACTAATAATTTATTTAATCATAAGCTCATGTATGGATATATTTCTATTTAAACACCTTTAATACTTTAGTTGTTTCAAAAGTGCCTATCAAAAACTTATTTACTAATAGATGACTATTCTGTATCCTCATACGGATCCCATGATAATCATGATCATTATTAAAATATATAACTCACTCAAACCACAATATGAAAATCTGAGGCAAATAAAGTTCTATCAAACATTCTATCTTGTATTGAAGAATAACCGAATTTATTTATTTAAAAGACTTCACATACTATCAAAATGTGTCAGTGGTTTTCATATGACTCAATGTTAACATTTAAACTCAACATTTTAATATATTGGACTTGGCGTCTCAATAAAATGCCTTGGCATCTCATAAAGTGACTTGGAAATTTCATTTCTGCTATTTATTAAAATACTCAACAATATATAATGATAACATGATAATTTATATAGCAGTATATAAATTAAGATGCTGACTAATTTTTATATGATAGACTTTGACAATTCAATTCTCTATTTATACCTAACAACTTCCTTAGTATAAATATACACAATGGTCCATAAAGAGACTTAGCATCTCATTTTCAATAGCCTCAAAATTTAATACAAAATGTAGTCCATACATCATAAAAATGTAGCTATTAAATCTAATCCATAGTCCTTAGAAAACAAAATGCAGATCTATTTAATTCTATGTAGGTCTATAAAAGTACATGCATGCTTATACATGAATTTTCATATCTAACACAATGTTTTATTCCTTATATCTCAGTAATTTATATCATATAATACTCTAACAGATTCACAAAAGAATAATTTAATGGTCATGTCAGATTATTTCATGCCCAATGATCTACATATGCTAGAATGTAAATATTGTTTCTAGACAAGGTACAAAGTATTATAAGTATTTAATCCTAGAAGAAGTTCATAATACATATTTGTTTTCTGTTCACTAATCTTACAAGATGCCAATAAGATCAATGCACATGGAGAATTAATCTTAGGGTGTGGAATTTGTATAAATATAGTTACCATCTTCGAACTCTTAACTTACAAAATGCTTGCACCCCAGGGCCACTACCTCTACCTCATGATGATCAACACGACCTTCCTTACATGAGTTTGACATATCTACATACACTTTACCTTTATAACCCTAATCCAATTTTAATCACTAAGTGTTGTTTTTCTTTTTCCTTAATCTCAACATTATTATTTAAAATTCTAGGCATTTTAATTAGAAGACTAAATGTAGACCATATAGAAAAATGTAGGCTTATAAAGATAATACACATGATAATATATGACATAACCTATCCATAAAATGAGATGTAGGTTCAAATAAATTAAATGCAGTTGAATTAAGGGTGAAGAATACTTTTCTAAACTTTAGTTCAATTATATCATTTAAAATGCAGGTATAAAGAAGTAGATACATAGACCATAAAAATTGAAATATAAAACCAACCTCTTTAAATATTTGCCTAAAAAATGATGATGTTTTTGATTAATTTGCTTCTACTTCTTCTATTTCCATATTCCATAATCTATTCTTTTCCCCATGTCTCTGCGTATCCAGGATATCTCTTTCTATTTTTTCTTCCTTTATTTATAAAACTCTTTCCCATCAATACTTTGTGCCTAATCACTTTTCATGCATTTCTTTCTTCAAGTTTACTATCCATGCATAGTATTTTACTCTTCTTTTATTTCCTTAATTTAAAACATATAATTTATTTAAATAAATAATTAAACCAATTTTCTACGTTATCTCCTCATTTTTACTAAGTTTACCAGTATTAAAAAAAAGATATCTAATTTTATCTTTTAATGCAATCTCATGCATATTTTTAAAAGACTAAGTTTAATTTGTCTTTACTCACTATTAGTTCATTAGGATAACACAAGCTCTTGAAAGTATATAATTAAAGGTAATTGTTTATCAATAAATGGATAAATAGTTTTCTAAGATAACTTAATAATTAACTACTATTATCATATAGCAATTAATATCTATTTTTTTGATTTATTATTAAAAATCAAGTCAATTAGAATAAAGGAATCTAATGCATATTAATAACTAAATTAACATATTAATATAATCACATATAAGATTTATTTAATTACACACTGGCATTTAAAACATGTTACATATAAATATTTTAAATCCACTGTGCATGTGTGTAGGGTCACTAACAATTTCTATGTCTTCACCCAATCGTCCCATCTAGCCCATCCTTTTCAATGATGCTTTCTATCATCAAGTTCTGAGGGTAGGATCTATCTTACATCCATCTTGAAACAAGTAGTTAGTTAGTCTAAATTATCATATATATCAATCAAAAATGCAAAACTAACAAATATACATCCTCAATGTACATAATAATAAAATATAATTGTTACATCATGTATACTAATTAACAATATCACTGTCCCATATCAATATATATTATAAAGATCAAGTTAAAGTAATGATAATGATATAATAATCATATTAATCTATGGATTAAAGGTTATTAATTATAGGTTGAAATCAGGATGTAACATCCTTCTCCCTAAAATTGGTCATTGTCCCAATGACTCTTATTCAAACAAAAATTCTGATTAACAAATAAAGTTTAATAACATAAAAACATAGTATCAAGTATCGTATCATGTAAATAAATACAAAATTAACCTAAAGAACTTATCATAGTTCTCTCATTTAATAATATTCTTAGAGTATTAGTCCCACAAGACCCTACTCTATGACATTTCCTATTATGCAAACAAGTTTTGCAAATGTCACTTATGCTAAATGGTTCTATCACGACCACCCTGGGGTCCATAATTTCAAGACAAACTCATAAAACTCAATAAAATTTTTAATAAATTTTCAAAAACACATGAGATCATCAAAAAAGTCATAACAAATGACCAAGAAGTGTTCCAGAAAACCCTTCAACCCCTCTACACATCTCTCTTATCTATAGAGTGTATTTATTATATTCAAGAAAACTATTTAGGGAAACCAGTAAGAATGATGTTTGTATGTTAATACTATCTCTACTTCACATATCTTTGGATAAGTATAACATGTCAATACTATCACTACTTAACTAAATTTTTTGACAAGTATGATGATGAATAAGAATCGACAATAATGTATACAAAAATTATGGAATATTCATCCACATGGAATACCTGTCCATAATATACATGCGTATGGCCATACAATTGAACTTGACAAGTTTTTATTATCAAATCATGGATTCAACAAGTCCATCTATTATATCCAAATCAGTACCAATAATTTAGTTTAATGTGAGGTTAAGTAGGATACCATCCTATCGCTTAGAACTCACATTTCAAATTTACCTCTCTTCCCTCAAGTCTCCATGACCTGATGATCTCCTCATTGTGAAAAAGATTTGATGAAACACAAATCTATACTAATAGATCATAAAAAATAATACTTTATGCTAAATGATTCTAGATGTATTAACATACGTACAATAAAAATCATACAATCATCCTGAGATTGTATTAAGTTTTTACTAATTAAACATAACTAGTATCATATTCTATGACTTAACCTATAGTGTTATATTCATAGTAAAAAGGAAATAATTTCACAATTAACATAACATATTCAGGCTAAGGATTATACCATCCTTAAAACCTTATAAATGTGACAATGTCTCCTTGCTTGCATGACTAACACACAACAAGTTAAAAAGTTTTAACTAAACCCTTTAGACTAAGAAGATGTTTCACACATCTTATACCTTACTTGCTCTCAAAGAAAGGGACATATATACCTCTTCAAAACAATATGTTTCAAGAAGAGAATAATATCATTTTAAACAAAGATATATAATAACTTAATAATTATAATCAACTAGAATTAATATAATTTCCATGTTGGCCACTCCTCGTGGTCAAGTTCATAAGTAAGATAAATTAGTGACTCTAAAAATTCACAAGTAGAAAGTAGAGAACTAACATATCATAAATACCCTTGCAAGGTAAAAGGAAACACCATAATCTATGTTTCCAATCACTATCTACTTACCAAACTTGTAAGGGTAGTATCATAACCCACCTCCACAACTGGAAAGGAAAATACTAACATCAAAGATACATCACTCTATCTAATTCTATAGGTTCTATCAACAAGAATTAGAAAACACTATCCCTAAAATCAAGGGAATAAGATCATAACAACAATGCAAAAACAAGTTTTCTTTTTAAGGAAACTCTAAATCAACACCCTAAAAATATGTATCTTCTTGATAGATTTAAAATTATGTTAGAGGAGACTGAGAGCATAACAACTCACCTCTAAGATAACTAAGAGAGATAACACTTCTCAAGTCTATATAAATATAAGGATGCTAATCCACATAAAAAAATCCTAACACAGAGGAATTATCAACCAAGGCATCTACATTTAACTACAAGAAAATTCCCATCACACTAGGTGGTGTCAAACTAGAATGGTCTTTAAGACACATAACTAATACATAACATAAGAAAATTCACATCACTCTTAGGATATGTGTAAGTAAGACACATAACTAATACATATATACTTAAGTGAGAAACACTTCATGTTTTTTTTAAACACTCACAAAAAATAAATACAAATGGTGAAGGTGATTTGATTACCAAGAAAGATGAAATCATACTCGAGGTATTCAATTTAAAGGTTAAGAATATGGTAGGGAAATTTTATTCACACTCATGAACTAAGCAATGTTCTCACCTACCTAACACCTTATAAAAGCATCACTAATGAGACACTTGTTAACTAAACCTTTAACAACTCTAAGGGGGTACGAATTCTCTTAGGGTACACACTCAATGTACCACACACACATTCTCAATTCTCTTTTATGATAAACAGAAGGATACAAAAATGTTAATGAACTCATTAGGTCCTAGAGTTTGAGCCATAACTCTGATACCACATGTTATAACCCCTCAAATTGTACTTAGAATAATACAATTTTTTAAAAAGATTAATTACTTAACATTCATTCCACTTAAACATACTAGAAAATAACCAAACAACTCAAAATAAAAGTACTTCTAAAATCAAATACCAAAAATAATATATATCTTATTACCACTCCAAGAAAAGTAAATACATTATAACACAACTACGATTGGTCCCATAATACAACAAATACTATTCAAGTATAAACCAATGAATACAATTACATTTCCATTTCAATCTTAATATAAGAAATAGATACCAAGCACTCCAGAGCTCATGTCATACCAACTCATGTATCTCTGATCAACTCAAGTGTAGTCTAGGTAAGTAATACTATGGTGGGGAGGGAGAGCATCTTCTGAGCACTTTTCCACACCAACCATGGAACAATGATCCCCCACACAATTACCTATCAGATAATGTCATCCCTTCATGGATAGGTAGATAGAACGGTGCAAGAATGTAGAGAACAAACTAGAACCCATGTGTGTATGATAAAACTAAACATGAAATGTATCATAGAAAACCTATTCTATTGGAAGATATATTACTAACATATAAATGATACATACCAAATATAATGTCTCAATATACATTGTTTAACCACAAGATTCATATTAAGTACATCCTCCTAAAAATCACATCACATCACATGCTAAATATAGGAGTTAGTAAAGTGTACATTTATTTCATCAATGCATAAATGAATCTTATTTTATTATTTAACTCAAACAAGAAATAATGCCTACAACTCATACCACTTGGGTATGGTTCATATTAAACTATAGATTCACATCTACTTTAATAAGATTCAAACAACTACACCCCATGATATCTCATAATATCATAATCTAGTGGTCTAAGGCACAACTACTAGTCTCCCTCTATTAACCATACTAAAAGTCATAAATACATGGAAGCATATGATTTTAATCATGCAACCACAAATCAATTCATATAAATACATAAATTTCTAATCTAACATTTGTTTACACTCTCAAAGTTATATGTACGCATACAATATGTCCTACTAACTGTTACAAACATAAATATCGAGTAATAAATAATACACATATATTTGATCATTCAACTTAGGTAAGAGTCTGGGTATAACAAGTATAATATGTACCATCTGGGTATAACATACTTATATAATGTATAACTCTATGACATACCATACTGTCATAGTTCACAATTACATTTTATACGTAACCAAACTTATGCTCTTAAAAATTAAAGCTCTCATAATCCTAAAAGTGAGAAAAAAAAGAATAGATTATACCATCTAGGTATATCTTAGGCTTAGACTGCTTAATCTACACTCTCTAAGTAGATATAAATTTTTAGCACAAAAAATTAATAAAACAACCCACCAAATTTATAAACATAATTCTCAAGCAGTCATAATAGCAAAAAATTAGTAGCTCATAAACCTGTTATGTTCTTTCATTCTAGTAACTTATTCTATTTTTAGAAGTTTGTTCTAAAAGGTTATAATTTCTGATTGTATAGAATTCTATAACTAGTTAACAACCTAATATCCATAGATATTCATATAAGACCCAATGCACCTATACAAGTTACACATTTGATTTAAACATATCTATAACTAACGTCATTAGACTAATTATATGCAAATTTTACTTTTCTTAAGTCAAATTGACATTAAAACTCATATGGATATCTCAACAAGATTAAGAATATAGATCACCTACCTATACCTTACTGAACATACTTGACTATTTTAATATTCTCCAAATAAATACCACTCACCAAATTTCATTACTTGTAAGCAACCATTGTCAAGTTATTTCTGAAGTTTCAGATAACACACATCCAAATTTTTACCATAAAATTTCCTTTAGATATCTTAACTCTACTTTTAGAGGTTGTTTACATATGGTTATTATTTCGGTTCTATACTGAGTATAACCAAGAACTATAACTGTGATTTCCTACACTTTAGATAATCGACAAGATATTCATTACCATTCCTAATAGTTCAAATTTCACAAATAATCTGATTAAATACAAACTACAATAATAAGAATATACACATCATTTCCATACTCTTTAGAATATGTATTGCCATCAAATATGCATTTATTGCCATCACTAATAAGTTATTGAGTCATAAGCTCATGTATGGATATATTTTTACTTGAACACCCTTAATACTTCATTTATTTCAAAAGTGCTTATCAAAAACTTATTTACTAATAGACAACTATTCTAGATCCTCATATAAATCCCATGATAATCATGATCATTATTAAAATATACAACTCACTCAAATCGTAATATAGAAATCTAAGGCAAAATAAAGCTCTATCGAACATTCCACTTGCATTGAAGAATAACCTAATTTTTTAATTTAAAAGACTCGACATATTATCAAAAAGTCTCAGTGGTTTTCAATATGACTTAGTGTTAACATTTAAACTCAAAAAATTTATATATTTGACTTGGCATCTCAATGCAATGCCTTGACATCTCATAAAGTGACTTTGTAATTTTAATTCCACTATTTATTAAAAGACTCAACAATATATAATGATAATGTGGTAATTTATACAACAACATATAAATTAAGATGCTGGCTTATTTTTCAATGATAGAATTTGATGATTTAATTCTCCATTTATACTTGTGAACATATGAATCCAACAAGGGGAGATTAGTATCATGTTAACATAGGAAATCAAATTCAAAACAAAACACACTAATGAATTAACACCTTAAGCCTAGATCTTAGGGGGAGCTTAGTGAGGAAAAACCATTGATAAAGCACAACTAGAATGCAAAAAAACAAACTTTCTCACCTTCCTTGAATGCTCCAAAGGATCTCCTCATTGGTTTGTTTAGCTTATGCTTCATAGGTCTTTGTCAATGGAGTTTTGGCTATTCTTCACCTCCTCTTGGCATCATTGACTTTGTGGCTGTAGAGTGTGAAGCTTGACTCAAAAATTTGGCATAATATCACTATATTAAAATCAATTTTGAAATCATTTGAGCATGATAACTTTACATCAAGATATCTTAAAATTGTGAGTGTGAGGCTTTCTATTTATAGATTTTTCCATTTGATCAGAATGAACCTAAGCCATCCATATTAAAATGAAGATGTGTGGCTAATATTACATTTAATTTTGGAGGCAAAAATCAATAAATTACCTCATAAATATTTGAGATAGAGAGACATTAAAGAGGTATGGGAGGGCTTAATCAAATATTTATTACAATTATGGCTTGTAGATGCCACCCTATAAATGATGTCACTAGGTGATGCAATTATTCACAATCAATTTAAATTAATGAAAGAATCAAGAACCTCCATATAAAATCCACATAAGCTCTTGAATCAAATTAATTAGCTTTAAACATGATTAAATAATTTTGGTGTAAATTATTTGGAAATTGGTGCTCAATTAATTAAACTAGTCAAAATATCATATAATTAGGTCAAAATTTGAATAGAGAAGAATTAAAAGATGATGTTAGATCCTTTGGAACCATTATCCCATTTAGGATGTTGCCAACACAAAATAACAAAGACACACATCTCATACAAGAAAATTGGTAGAAAAGAATAATCTAGAGCACCTAGGTGTGAAATCATCATTTTGACTTGAAATGATCTGATCAAAGTTAAGTATCAAATAAAATTCATTCCCTCATTTAGGGATACATTGGCTATAATCGACACTTGTATATGATAATTTTGAACCATTTAGTATGTTTTAGTGTTTTTAGGCCAAATTATGATATTTGCTAGAAATTGGTCTAAAGCTTGGTTTAAGGTCATTAGTGACCAATTTTTACAATACCCAATGACTTCCTTAGTAGAAATATACATAGTGGTCTATATAGAGACTTGGCATCTCATATTTAATAGAATCAACATTTAATATAAAATGGAGTCCATGTATCATAAAAATGTAACTCTTAAATCTAATCCAAAGTCCTTAGAAAACAAAATGCAGATCTATAAAAGTACATGTAGGATTATACATGGATTTTCACATCTAACATAACATTTTATTTCTTATGTATTAGCGCTTTATATCATATACTACTTTGATGGATTCATACAAAAATAATTGAATGGTCACGTCAAATTATTTCATGCCCAATGATCTACATATTCTAGAACGTAAATATTCTTTCTAGATAAGGTACATAGTATTATAAGTATTTAATCTTGGAAGAAGTTCATAATACATATTTGTTTATTTCTCTCTAACCTTACAAGATGCCAACAAGATAAATGCATAAGGAACATTAATCTTAGGGTACAAAATTTGTATAAATATAGTCACTGTCTTTGAACTCCCAACTTATAGAATGCTCGCACCTTGGGGCCTCTACCTCTATCTTATGATGATTAGCACAACCTTCCCCACATGAGTGTGACATCTATGCATGCACTTTACCTTCATAACCCTGATATAATTTTATTTGTTAAGCATTGTTTTTCTTTTTCCTCAATCTCAACATTATTATTTAAAATTCTTGGCATTTTAATCGGAAGACTAGATGCAAACCATATAGAAGAATAAAGGATTATAAAGATAACACACAAGCTAATATATGACATAACCTATCCATAAAATGAGACGTAGGATTGATTAAATTAAAGGCAATTGAATTAAGGGTGAAGAATGCTTTTCTAAACCTCTATTCAATTATATAATTTAAAACATAGGTATAAATAAGTAAATACATAAACCATAAAAATTGAAAGACAGAACCAACCTCTTTAAATATTTGCCTGAAGCATGATGATACTTTTGCTTAATTTGATTATGTTTCTTCTATTTTCGTATTCCATCCTATATTCTTTTCCCGATGTCTTTGCATATCTAGGATATCTCTTTCTAATTTTTCTTTATTTATAAAACTCTTTCCCATCAATATGCTATGCCTAATCACTTTGAATGTATTTCTTTCTTCAAGTTTACTATCCATGAATAGTATTTTACTCTTATTTTATTTCCTTAATCTAAAACATATAATTTACTTAAATAAATCATTACACTAGTTCTCTATGTTATCTCCACATTTTTACTAAGTTTCCCAATATTAAAAAAATATACCTAATTTTATCTTTTAATGCAATCTCATGCATGTTTTTAAAAGACTAAGTTTAATTTGTCTTTACTCACTATTAGTTCATTAGAATAACTCAAGCTCTCAAAAATAAATAAATAAAAGTAATTTATCAATAAATGGATAAATAGTTTCTAAGATAACTTAATAATTTACTACTATTCTCATGTAGCAATTAATATCTATTTTCTTGATTTATTATCAAAAATCAAGTCAATTTGATAAAAAAAATTAATACATATTAATAACTAAATTTACATACTAATATAATCATATACAAGATTTATTTAAGTACACTCTAGCATTTAAAACATGTTACACATAAACATTTTAAATGTGTTGTGCATGTGTGTAGGGTCACTTTTAATTTATTTGTCTTTGCTCAATCATCCCATCTAGCCCATCCTCTTCGATGATGCTCTCCTTCATCAAGATCTTAGGATAAGATCTATCTTACATACACCTCGTAATAAATAGGTAGTTAGTCTGAGTCATCATATATATAAACTAATGATGCAAATATAACAAATATACATCCTCAATGTATAGAATAATAAAATACAACTATTACATCATGTATACTAATTAACAATATTATTTTCCCATACTAGCATATGTCATAAAGCTCAAGTCAAAGCAATGATAATTAGATAATAACCATATTAATCGATGGATTAAAGGTTATTAATTATACAGTGAAATTAGGATATAACATAGCCCCCCAAAGAAATTGAAAAGTCTTGAAGCAATTTATCAAGAGTAAATAAGTTGAGGATAAGGATCATAATGTTAATTATACTCTGATGATTATAATAACCAAAGTAAGTGATTCCTAGTGTTATAAATAAGCACAAGGAAATAAATAATGCAGAGATGCAATGAAAAAAGAGTATAACTCATTGATGAAAAATAAGACATGGGATTTGATAGGATATCCTAAAGATAAAAATATTATTGGTACAAAATGGATCTATACAACCAAGTTTAGATAAGATAGATACATCAAAAAATTCAAAGCACATATTTTAGAAAAGTGGTAATATCAACAAGAAGGAATTGATTTTAGTGAGACATTTTCTCTTGTTACAAAAATGAATACAATTAGACTTGTTATTACTTTGGCAACTAACTTTAACTGACATGTTCATAAAATATATGTGAAAAAGGTGTTCTTTAATGGTGATTTATAGGAGGATATCTACATGGAAAAACTAAAAGAATTTGTGAAAACAAGTCAAGTAAATATTATTTGTAGGTTGAAGAAATATTTATATGGCTTCAATCAAGCACCAAGGGCATGGTATGCAAAGATTGATGAGTAATTCAAATAATAAGGTCTTGTAAAAAGCCCTTTAACCTTGATATTTATGTGAGAACAAGTTATGATGGAATAGTAGTTGTGGTTATTTATGTGGATTCCATAGTAATCACAAGTAAAATTGTGTTAAGTTAATTGATGACATAAAAATAAGATTAAGAAATGTGTTTGAGATGACCAATCTAGGATTACTTCATTATTGTCTTGGTATAAAAATGTGGTAGAAAGATAACATGATACTACTTTCTCAATCCAAATATGCAAATAATTTTTTCGTCAAATTTAAAATAGAAAAATGAAAATATATTACTACACGAGTTGAATTAGGGATAAAATTCTCAACAAGTGATGATTCAAAAAATGTAGATGGCACATTATTTAGAAAATTAGGGGGGAGGATTATCTATTTGACTATAACTAGGCCTAACATTGGTTATGTAATTATTTTAGTTTTAAGGTTTATATCATCTCTCAAAATTCCCCATTGGAAAGTAACTAAAATAGTTTGAAAATATGTGAAAGAGACTATAAATTTTGGGGTAGAATATGTGGCATGTGGTAATATGTTTTTGATAGGTTTCACATATTCTGATTGGGCTAGATGTGTAGATGATTACAACACTGAATCAAGTGATATATCATGGTGTATTAAAAACCAACTGATAATTGCATTATCATCAATAGAGGTAAAGTATACATCAACTTGTGTATTCGTTTATGAATTAGTATGGTTTAGGATAAGACTTAGTGATTATACTTTTCACAAAATCAACTTTAAATATTATATTGTGATAGAAAAATTAAAATTCAATAGGTAAAAAATCATGTTTATCCTGTAATAAAAAAATATGTGGATATTCATTATCATTATATTATAGAATTGATTCAAAATTATGCAATTAAACTTATATACTCCAAAACTAAAGATCAAGTTGTAGATATTTTTACCAAAGCATTGAGTGAAATAAAATTTGTAAAGTTTAGAAGATAAATCAGGGGTCAAGGAAGTTATGTAAATGGGTACCTAATTAGCTACAAGACCCATAGTGGTAAGTAGGACCAATATCTTATATTTTTTTATCATGGGGGCATCTTGAAAATCCTTAGATCATAAAAGAATAATATTATGGGGGGGCATGGGGAGGATGATGCGTGGTGGGGGTGGGAGTTGGAATTTAAAAAAAAAAAAATTACTATCGAAATAGTAGAATAATAAATATAAATTTTTTTATCAATTATAGAATGGTTGGACATGCCATTATATGGTTGGCACATACCATTAACTATATACCATCAATATTCTACAATATCTCATATTTATAGATAAAAATCTTTGAAATATATGAAAAATGCATTCCATTTTATAGTCCAATTCAAATTCAAGGAATTTCTATTAGAATTATGGACTAGCTTGGATCAAACACATTAGTCTTAGACATAAATCACATCATGAAAAAAAAATGGATACAAAAATGTACCACTAATATTTAATTAACATTACATAAAGGTGGTGATTGAAAAATTCAAATAACTTCTCACAATCTATTCTCCATACCACACAAATACAATGTGAGAGTGATGGAGAAACTTGATTTTATAATGTATGAAAAGACTAAAAAATGTAAGTGGTTACATAAATGCAAGTGGTTGATTAAAATTTACTTTGGTATTCAACTTGGACTTTAGTGCAAGTTTCCATGTGAGTGTGAAAGTTGGAATTAAATGCAAGTTGCCATATCTAAAATAAGAAAATAAGATATTATACGAAAATTATTTACTCACTAAGTAAACTTAAGGTGTAATAAACAATTTACATCAAAAACCCTCTTAAATTAAACTTTTGGAGTGTGTACAAAACTTAGACAAAACCTTTGAAATGGGTCAAGACACTAGGCCTAATGAGGTACCCATATACAATGAAAGTAAAGTACTACTCTTTAAAATACACATGCCAAAAAGATCTAACTTAGAAAATAGTAAAACTTAAAATATCTAACAAAAATAATGATATGCACCTCAAGGATATCACCCCAAAAAAAGAACACAACAACCACCTTAATGTTGAATTGGGTGACATGGATAAAAAATCTCAGAATAATAAGATGGCATGAAATCAGGAGATATGCCACAAGGATATCGCTATCGGTCCTGAGAAATACATGGCATGGATCCACAAAGAACACCAAATAATCAAATAGATGTTGGGGATACCAAAAATTTCTCACCACAAGAAGCAATCTATCTATCAAAAAAGCTATCAAAAGACATGGAATTTTCTCCAAGAAGGAGCACTGCTAGGAAATATGAATGATGCATGAAAGATCCAAATGAATGGTGGAATAAACCTATCAAAAAAATAATATATTCCACAAAAAGAGTGATGAAAATGCTTCCATAACCAATCATCAATCCATACCATATGAACATAGATTATAGAAGAAGATGGTTGCAAGTGATTTATTGTTTTATGTGTAAATGGTGCATGCAAGGAAATATCTAGATCAAATTTAGGACTCTTATGCATAAGAAAATTTAATGATGTGTTAGGAATATCATGCCTAACATAAAAAAGGTCAAGTCAATCATCCCTCAGTTAAGGTAAAATTATCGTAAGCCTTATAAAAATAATCTTAGGTTTCACATGCCTGAGTGAAGGACCAGGTCTGTCATGCCTAGTAAAATTTAAAGATGACTCAGAACACTCATACTTGAGTATAAAAATATAATAAATGTATAAATATAGTAGTTTGATGTTTCTTGATGTCATTTGGAAGTTGTAGACACTATTTATGAATTATATAACACCTCAATCTTGTACACTTAGAAAATACATATCATGGATGTACCTTCAACTTCTAGACCCTTCTCGTTACAAAAAGGCTCACATACACTTTATTTATACCTAATTTCTTATCTATTAGTACAAAAATATTATTTTTTATGAATTATACTTTATATCTTTCCTATAATGTTATAAACCTGCTTATCTTCCATCTTTGCAAGTTTTGGACTTGCACTTATTTTCCAAATGCCTGAACACTTACGACATTGTTAGATACCTACATTAACGTAAGTGTCTGATCCCAACACAAATGTTTAGTGACATAAATTCATCTAATTAAAAAATAAAATTTATCTTAAAGTTTGGACTAAATGATTTAATGTGAGATATTCTCCAAAGGGACTGGTATAAATATAAGATCAACCCTAATTCATTCCTAACCTAACAACTTCTTATCTACTCACAAGGAAACCAATCAAAAGCATTCAATCAAGCATTCAAGTGAGCAAAGCTTCCCTATTTTATCATATTTACATATAATTTTTAGGGAAAACAAATCTATATGATTGAAGTTATAAAAGATCACTCCATGAGCCATATTTGCCAAGTTATGAGCTAGGTCACTCTATGTACTTGCTTATCTTACATTGCATGATTCATGCACAAGCGAACACATATGGGATAACTACATGAATATGAGGCTCTATTTAGAGTATTGGATATGTAGGAAACACTCATTTATGTAGGGATCTTTGGGGTATCTTGATACCATGTGCCCACTAACTCATTTTTCCCATAGCCACTATGAAGATTAAGAACTAGGGTTTTACTATTTGACAATGAAAGACAATCCATTACCTATATTTGAGTGTACTAAGGTGAAGGTGAGATAGAACCCATAAGCATCCAAGTGGTCACATCCAATTTCAAAACATATTCTATACTAGATACCTACGTCCAAGTCAACCATTAACATCGATTCAACCATCCCAAGTCAATGCAAGTGTTTGCAATGACAAAAGTATAATTTCTAGAATCAGATAATCGATCTAGAATTTAGATTTAGTCTAATTTTTTCCTGTTCTAGACCTAGATCTATATTAGTATTAAAACCAAGTAATTTATGTTCATTATTATTTTAATATCTATCAAATTTATAATTTTTATTTTTATCATATCTCAACATAATAAATTTAATAAATATTTATTTGAGTTTCATAAATAATTGGCCTACTTTAGAGATAGTCTACCATCCTTGTGCCCTAGGCTATATCTAACCCTTTAAAATTAGATTCCATATATTTATATTTTAAGGTTAAACATAAGTGTGAAGCAAAATAAACTTGGAGTGAAACTCATATAAAGTGGTCTCCAAGAGGAAGTGAAAGCACTTGCTCAATATCAAATACCATAGTGATCAATCTAATGAACATATTTGATGGTTGGAATAATTCGTTATTTATCCTTTCCAATACCTCCACTAGAATAACCCATGGTGTATAGATTACAAGAATCAAAACCAGTAGTGTGCTTCTCAAAAGAGGTAAGCATGTCAATAATATGATAAAAAAGTATGAGTTGTGGAAAAGGAAATTATAAGTGTAGTGGGATCATGATATGACTCAATAAATGATAGATAACATTTATGAGAGCATCTAAGTGATGTGTGTTATATTTATAAATTAATACTAAATATGGAACACATACATTAACTATGGGTTACAAACAATCAAAGTGTTATTGTAAGAGTAAAACATTTACTTATAAAGTGTGAATGAGTGAGTCATATTTTGAAAGTTTTGTGAGGAGGAATATGTTATTGATTTGAGGGCCATATTTTCCTCTAAAAACTTAACAATATCTTCCTAAAGGGATGAAATCTTAGAGAAGAATATATCAATTTTAGGTTACAATTTAGTATTTTCTTACATTAGTGTGTTTTCACAACACATGAAGGCTTAAAAGGAAAAAATAATGACAAAAAAATGGGCCTTGAATGAGTCTCTATATAAGAATGCAAGGCATCAAGGTCTGGGTCCCATGGAGACTACAACTACACCAAATTTTATGGAATAGCTAGTCTCATGCTATTTTTCCTATTCGATAACTACAAAAGAAAATGTTTCTCCTAAAAATGAGGAGAAACTACTATTTAGAGGGTGTCTTTTTATGCCCCTGTTAGCAATGGGGGTTAATTGCATCTCCCTACCTGCAAATATTTTCCCTATCTCATGGTAAGTTGTAGTTGGATAAAATTATAGTTCTTTCCTTCCAAATTATAATTATTACCTCCTATTTTTCATCTGCAAAGAAATAAAGAATTGCATAGGACCATTATATTACAAAAAATTCCTATTTTTACTCTGTAACACCTGTAGAGAAAATTCCATTTGCCCCCTCTATGGGACAAGGCCCTAAGAAAGGGTTCTTGAAGGAGATACAACACAAACCATAATTGTGCCTAAATGTAAATGTTTAAACATAAGGACAAGATGTGCACCATAAGTGCACCAAAATAGGAACAAGGCACAATCCTCAAGATTATTGTAAGAAAATGTTAACCCCAAAAAGATTTTTTGACACTTGATAAGGAGTGAAATAGAAAAATAATTCCCCCAACTATTTATAATGAGGTAGCTTATAATTTGTTTTGCTTGTTACAAATTGAGTTGAAAATAAGAAACAAAATATTTTTCATTTTTACACAATATGATTCAATTTTAGGTACAAACCTAGATTTTAGGCAAAAATGCACTTTCCAATAAAAGGCACCCTAAAAGGTGTCCTACATGTGGAGAAAATGCAGTTTGAAGTTTTTTTATGTTCGATTGAAAATATGACCTTTCAAAATATCAAAACAATATAATTTAATGTAGAGTAACAATAACATGAGTATACTACATGTAAAAAAATGAAACCAACTTCAAAATTATTAATAATTGCCTCCTAACTCCAAGTGACACCTAATATATGAGAAAAAAAACATAAGTGTGTCTATAAAAATGCTCAATAGAGGGGGTCTGACAAAATGTACAACATGCAAAAATGAATGCCAAAATCATTAATTGCACATGCAAACATATAATAGGGCACCATTTTTTTTGTGGGGTGTTTGACCTCCTGTCAGACCAGGCCCCACCCACGAGTCATTTTCTAGGTTAAAAAATACATTTGGAAGTCATATTAGTGCAAAATAAGAGGGGGGAGGTTTGAACCTTAACCCATAGGTTGTAATGTCTTATCAAAATTTTAATTTATAACATGCCCACTGAAATTTAAGACATATATTGGGCAAAAAAAAATTGTTCCAAAAAAATTCAAAGCAAGTTATTAAAAAAAGGAAGCTTGGGTGGTTACAGGTGTTTTAGAAGTCAATAATGGCAGTAATTTGGTGAGAGCGGCCATTAAAATTGAATACCAATGAAAATTTCCCATGTTTTAATTATTATTATATGATGCCAATGCTAAGTCATATTAGGGGAGGTATATGATTAGGCATGGGAAATTGAATCATAGGAGTCATGGCAAGGGATTGTGGGC
Organism: Torreya grandis; assembly: GCA_037957365.1. Lineage (NCBI taxonomy): Eukaryota > Viridiplantae > Streptophyta > Pinopsida > Cupressales > Taxaceae > Torreya > Torreya grandis. Next base: position 609,802 of record JARHVA010002182.1, on the reverse strand, counting down.
ACATGTTGTAAGAGGAGGTGGTAGTTGGACATGGGTTAGTTGTGGGTGGTGGTGGATCAAATACATATTGCATAGGTAGTGTCTCAATAACTAAACTAGGTAGAAAACATATCATACTAGTGGTGGCAAAGAGAGGCAAAGTTGGGTTTTGGGGGAAGTTTGGTAGGGAGTAGAGTGATGAGAGTGGGAAGTGGGTGAGCCATTTATGGTGGTGTATTAGGTGGAGAGATAAGGGTTGGGTGTGGAGAGTAGACAGGATGGTGGATGAGAGGATTAGGCATGAAGATAATGGTGCAGTGGATATAATGAGGTGGGATGACTAGGCACAAGTGGGGAACAACTTGTAGGCTTAAGCTTGTCAAGGCTTCATAAAACCTTGTTTTATTATTATTTTATTTTAAAAAAATTAAATACTATTTAAAAAATTAATAATACCCCCCAAAAAAATTAACTGTTTTTATTTTAATATAAAAATAAAATAAATAATCCCTCTAAATTTAATTTAAAAACTAAAATCAAACCCTTTTCTATGGAAAATTAGAATTGATTAAAAAGTCCCAAAAATCATGAGTAAAAAAGGCCCTTTTTCTTCAAAACAATATCATACCCCCTAAGTCAACCACTTTAGATGCATCTAGACAATCAAATTTGGCTTAAAACATTTATATGTTTTAGAAATTGATCAATAACTCACATGATTGCTCTACATATTTGGCACTACAAGTGTTCATTTTTAGAAAATAGAAAGACTAAGCTACCTTTCTCAGCTGATAAATAAATGCAAATAAGGTTTGATATGGTCAAAACTAAAAAAAACGTAAACTCCAAATCATATAATTGACATAAGGAAGCCACCAAGAGAGTAACTTGTAAGTCACAAAAAGTTTACAGTTGACTTAAGGGTTTTATACCCTTTTGGAAGTCTCCCTAAAAGGCATATAAAGTGTATTTTTTCTTAAAACACACCTAAAAATGGTGAAACTAGCCTAAGACTCCCACTTTAATATTATAATTATGGACTATTTAGGATCAATAACATGAGTCTTAGACATATCTCACATCATGAATACTAAATAGACATAAAGAATTGATATAAAAATGTATTATTAATATTGCATTAACCCAACGATAGAAAATGGGGAGGAAGCGCGAACGCTGCAGTTCGCGGAGCAGCTAGGGCAGCCGTGCCCTAGCTCGGAGAGGCCGTGAGAGTTGGTGCGTGGGAGCAAACGTGAGCAGGCTGGGTGGAAGGAAACGTGAGCAGGTCGGGTTAGAGGAAACGTGAGTAGGTTGGGTGGGAAGGCAGCTGCTGAAGAGAAACCGTGGTGGGGGGAAACTGCCCTGTCCAGTAGTGAGTGAAGGGGCAGAAGGCGCCACCATGGATCAGGGGAATCAAAACGCCCTGAAGGGAGATAGGAGCTTTAAAGATGTGGTGGGCAAGGGACCTCAAGGACAGGATGCCAAACTGAAGGGGACTGCTGATGCTATTCAGTTCTCAGGAATGCAAGGCAGTGGATCAAATGCTGGTTCCAGAATTAATAAGGTAAATGGCTGCTTGGAACGCTATAATGAAAGGCCAAAATTAGTTATTCCTTTTGACATGATTGCAGAGGATGTGGAGTATTACTCCAAACACTCTCTGTATTGCAAATTCCTGGGGATGAAAGTCTCTCTCCCCTTCCTGGAGAATTGGGCAAGGAGAGTATGGGAACCGGCTGGGGAAATGGAGATGATGCTGCTGGCCAACAGCTTTTTCATGGTGACTTTCAACTGTTTGGAGGACAGGAACAGGGTGTTTGAAGGGGGACCTTATTTTTTTAACCAAGCTGGACTTTTCATGAAACCATGGCAGGCTGGGTTTAATCCCACTGAAGAGCTGCCAAGCAGGGTACCGGTGTGGGTGCGCCTACCTAGAATGCCGATTGAATGTTGCCGTGAAGATGTACTGCTTTTGATTGCATCAATAATAGGAAAACCGGTGGGGGCATCAACACAAACGCTGGGGAAGAAAATCATGACATATGCAAGAATTTGTGTGGAAGTTGACTTGAGCAGACCGTTGCCGGATGCGGTAGAGATGTGTGCAGGAACATACTCGTGGCTTCAGCAATTGGATTATGAGACCCTGCCTTTCCGGTGCCGTCTTTGTCACGAGTATGGACATTTGGTTCGAAGGTGCCCGAAGAATAAAATGACAGAACAACAACCTTCACCTGCGCCTCCTTTGAACAAGGCAACCCCTGAAGACAAAGGAAGGAAGACGGGAAGTATGGGAAGAAAGGACTCTGAAGGATTCATGCAAGTGAAATCCAAGGGTAAAAGCAAAGGACTGAAGAGGACGTTTCTAGAGCGACAAGGGGAGGACTCCTACAACAGATTTGAGATGCTGGAGGAGTTGGGACAGCAAGAGATTATGCCATGTCTAACTTGCGGAGACGATCGGATGGAGGAGGGGGAAGGGACTGCTAGTGTCACGCCTCTTTCTCCTAAGCAGACAGCAGAATTGCCCACTCTTATGCTTTTGGATAGACAAGGAGAAGCGCTGAATCTAGCAGCAGGATTGGTGACAAGGGGACAAGGCGCAGAAATTGGGGAGAAGGAATCACAAGCAGGGGAGGATAAGGGGGAAAAGCAAGGAAAAGCCCCATCGCGCTTGGGGATCCTACAAAAGGACAGCAAGAAAGAAGTTACAGACAAAATTGTAAAGGTAGGAAGAAGGAAAGATTTGGATAGGCTCAAAATGATTGGAGAGAACTTGGTTGAATCAGGTTCGGTAAGGACCTTAGAAGAACACTTTCCTCCTCCCCCGAAATGATTGTGTTATCATGGAATGTGAGGGGCCTAAATAGCGGGCCCAAACAAAAAGCTATTCGCGAATTAGTCAGAAGTCAACATCCTGATATTCTTTTTTTGCAAGAAACCAAAGTGTCTGTGGATTTCATGATGAATATTGCCCCGTGGATATGGGGCCAAGGATCTTGCCAATGCATTGGGGCCCAGGGAACTGCTGGTGGTTTAGCTTGTATGTGGAATCCGAGAAAGGTTAAACCGGTGGCATGGATGGCTTTCAAGTCAGTTTTATCATTGGTTGCCCTCTGTATGGACTCAGGAGAGTATGCCTTGCTCTCAAATGTCTATGCACCCAGCGATATGCAAGGTAAGATTTTTGTTTAGAATAACATTAGGCTAATCCGTAATGAGTATCCTTATTTACCTTGGATAGTAGCGGGAGATTTCAATGCAATTCTGGACAGCTCAGAGAAGAGGGGTGGGAACACCAGATTAGAGCAGTCTTCTTGTCTCCTCAGGGACAAGATCTCGGAGTTAAATTTGGTGGACATCAAGCCGAGTAACGGCCGATTCACATGGAATAACAGAAGGCCGGGACACAATAACATTGCTGAGCGCATAGATAGATTTCTGGTGTCATGCTTTTGGATAGGTGGCAGGTGGGCGCTAAACTTTGAGATCCTGGATTGGCGGAATTTCGACCACTGGCCGATCAAATTAAATATTTCTTCAGCTCTACGGAAACAAAAGCCACATTTTAAATTCCAGATGATGTGGCTAAGGGATCAAGAATTATTCGGTTGGATCAAGGAATGGTGGAGGGCTGGCCGACCAGCTAATGGGACAGCCATGTATGTGTTGGCTAAACTTCTTCAATTCGTCAAATTTCAGCTTCAGAGATGGAACAGGTTCAGTTTTGGCAACATCTTCCAGGAGAAGAAGAAGGCGCAAGAAGAGCTAAATGACATCACCAGGGTTATAAGGGAAGAGGGACTTACAGGAGTTTTAATGAATGAAGAAGCTAAGGCGGTGAAAATTTTGGAGGAGTGGGAGTTAAGGGAGGAAATATTTTGGAAACAGAAATCCAGGATCGACTGGCTACAAGAAGGAGATAGAAACACTGCGTTCTTCTTCAACTCGGTCAAAGCAAGGCGACATGGCAATGTTATTAGTTCGCTGGTTACGGAAAGAGGGGAAATAGTTTCATCTACAAGAGAAATATGTGATGAGGCTGAGCGGTATTTCAGTGCTTTCTTCCAGGAGGACGGAAGGAGGGATGAGGAGGCGGAGGACTTGATTTTGGGCTGCATTCCCCCCATTGTGACCCAAGACATGAAGGAGAATTTGAGAAGACCTATTTCCGAGGAAGAGCTAAAGAAAGTTGTTTTTATGATGAAGAAAGGAAAGGCTTCAGGACCGGACGGGTTTCCGATAGAGTTTTACCAGGAGTTTTGGGAAATCATCAAGGATGATTTGCTGGCCGTGATGCAGGAGTCCCAGACCAACAAGCAGATGTTGAGGGCGCTAAATGCTACTTTTTTGGCCCTAATTCCAAAAGAGGAAGGTGCTGATCGTTTCAGCCGATTTCGCCCCATTTCTCTATGTAATGTTATCTACAAAATTTTATCGAAATTGATTGCCGAAAGGTTGAAGAAGTGCTTGAAGGAGCTGATCTCAGAGGAGCAAAGCGGATTTGTAGAAGGAAGGCAGATCTTGGATAGTATTGTGATGGCTACTGAGGCTGTCCACTCCATGTCCAAATCCAGAGAGAAGGCAATGTTCATGAAGCTTGATATGTCTAAGGCGTATGACAGGGTTAGTTGGACTTTCCTGCACAGGGTGATGGAGGCCTTTGGCTTTGAGAGGGATTGGATGGAATGGGTCATGAGCTGTGTTACTTCCACCTCTTTCTCCGTTCTTGTCAACGGGGAACATTCCAACCTTTTTGGTGCGGCTAGAGGATTGCGCCAGGGAGACCCACTGTCCCCTTATTTGTTTCTTCTCTTGGCTGAGGGCTTAGGGCGTAGGATCAGAGAGGATAGCAGAAATGGGGAGATCTAAGGCTGGAAGTGGGGGGGCGGCCTGCCGGGTCTGTCTCACCTTCAGTTCGTCGATGATGTGGCCTTGCTGGGCGCTGCCTCATTGAGAGAGGCGAACAATATCCGCAGGTGCCTGGATACTTACTTAGCGGCCTCGAGACAGGTAATCAATGAGGAGAAATCCTCCATCTTCTTCTTTAATACGCCTCAGGCTATTCAGAGAAGAGTGGCAGAAATCCTACGATTCCAAGTCGGCAGCCTTCCGGTGATGTATTTGGGTATGCCTGTTACGACGGGTAGGCACTCTAAGGAGTCCTGGAAGGAGATCCTGAACAAGTTTAGAGTCAAGGTCAGCCATTGGACTCACAGGTGGCTTTCGTTTGCGGGTAGGGTGCAACTGATCCAATCGGTGGTGCAAGCACTTCCTGTGTATAGATGTATGCTGCAGGTGGCGCTAGCTAGTTTTGTGAGAGAGCTGGACTCTTTGGCACGGCAGTTCTTGTGGGCAGGCAATTTATCTGCTACAAAATGGAGTCTTATCAGATGGGAGGTAGTTTGCAGTCCAAAGAGATTCGGGGGATTGGGGTTAAGACAAGCTGCGCTGGCTAGCACGGCTCTGGCAGCCAAGCTATATTGGAGATTGTGCACGGAGCAGAATCGGAGCTGGGCTAAAATTGTGGCGCAGAAGTATCTTCCAGGATGCAACCAAAGGGAGATTCCTAGATTGGGTCTGGTGGGAAACGGATCGGTGATTTGGGATACCATGAAGAAGGGGGCAGAATTAATTAAAAAAGGCTTGTTCTGGATTTGCAAAAGTGGGAGGGAGGCGCAGTTCTGGTACGATTCGTGGGACGGATTCCCACCTATTGTGTTGCAGTACCCACATTTGCATAACTTGGCTCAACGTGGCTGTGAGGCCGGATGGCGGCAGGTAAATGATTTCAAAACTTTTGGTCACCAAAATCAGCTTTTGGAAGTAAGCTGGAAAAATCAGGAAGAGTGGCCTTTTAGGGTCACGGAGGAGGAAAGCAAGGAGATGAAGGAGATTTTGGCAGGGCGCACCTGCTGCGCCCTTGTTGGGGAGGATGAGCTGGCCTGGTTCCCTCACCCCAAAGGGAAATACACTGTGTCGGGAGGGTATCAGGAGCTGATGGCGCAGAAGCTCAGGGAGGAAAGGGAGGTTACTTGGTGGAAGCGGACGTGGAGCAGTTTTTTGTGGCCAAAGTGCAATTGTTTTGCGTGGACGCTAGCTTGGAATCGATGCTTGACGTGGGACAACCTCAGGAAGAGAGGTTTTGCAGGCCCGTCTCGGTGTGAACTGTGTGGCGCACAGGAGGAGAATGCTTCCCACCTTTTTTTTGGTTGCCAGTTTACGAGCAGAATTTGGCATGCTTGGTGGGGCGCTTGGGGAGTCAGCTGTATACACGCCCCCACACTGGCAGAATTCTGGTGCAAAATTGAAAAAGTTCCCCTTGTGGCAAGCTTCCTGCAGGCAGTTTGGTTTGCTGGGCCGATTTTCCTTCTCTGGCAGGTGTGGTTGGAGCGTAATAGGCGCATTTTTGAAGGGGAACGGATGGAAGCGGACCAAGTCTGGAATCGGATTATCCGAATGGTAAGGGAAACTGTGGAAACCAAATGTGAGGTGACGTTGCCGATGGACAGGAGGGACGCTGAGGTAGCGGACAGATTAGGAATGCAGGACCTATCCCCAGGGGCTGCGTGTGTGAGGAGGAGTGGCGCTGGAAAGCAGAAGGTGAGGCGTGATGGTAAGTGGACGCCTCCCCCTGGTGCTTTTTTGAAGATTAATACTGATGGGTCTTCAAGAGGTAACCCAGGGCAGGCTGGTATAGGTGGGATTGCGAGGGATGCCTCGAGCTCGGTTATTTTTATGTTTTCCGTTCATTGGGGCGTTCAGACGGTTAACAAGATGGAGGGTATGGCTATTTTATTTGCTTTGAGGAGGGCTTACGAGCGTGGATGGCGTAAGGTGATATGTGAGGCGGACTCGCTGGTTTTGATTGATATGATACGGGAACGACAAATTACGGAGGTTAGCTGGCAATTGTCCTTGATTGTTCAGCAGATTTTGCAGATTAGTATGCTCATGGAGACCGTGATTTTTGCCCATGTTCCGAGGGAGTGGAACCGGGTGGCTGACTGCCTGGCTAGATGGGCGGCGAAAGGGATTGGAGAGAGGATGGTAGAGGAGGTTGCGCTTCTACCATCGGAGGTTCAGGCTAACCTGGAGAGAATTTTAGCGGAGGAGAGGCTCTAAGGTGATATTGCGCTTCAGCGCGTGGTGTTTGTTGTTGTTGTTTTTTTTTTCTGTTGGTGGGCTCGGTGGAGCCTTGTACTTTGTTCCTTTATGTTATTAATAAAGTTTTTACCCCTTTTAAAAAAATAAAAAATAAAAAATATTGCATTAACCCAACACAAAGGTAGAGACTAAACAATAACCTCTCACAATCTATTCTTCATACCATACCAATGAAATGTGAGAGTGAAGAAGAGCATTGATTTTATATAGTAGGAAAGACCACATACATATATATGGTTGCATTAATGTATGTGGTTTAATTAATGTAAGTATTTTCCAATGGTTGCCTAAAGTCCAATTTGATGTGCAACTTGGAATTTAGTGCAAGTTGTCATGTGAGTGTGAAACTTGAATTCTAGTGAAAATTTTCATATCCAAATAGGATTATTTTCTAAATAAAAAATAAAAAATCCTAAGAAAATTACTTACTCACTATGTAAACTTAAGGTTTAATAACAATTTACACCAACACTTTCTCTAGTACTAAAACCATTTGATTGGTTCCATACTGACACAACTTGCACAATTTTAAAGAGGATTATTATCCTTGATTCCAAAAATAATTGATTAATTGGAACTATTTTGTATTCATTGGTGGAACATGTCATAAATTATTCATGGGAGTGAATCCTCAAACCCTCATGAATCTCAAACAACTCATGAACACAACCTTGTGCTTACTTTTTTTTTTTTTGGTAACATTCCTTACTCTATTTTGAAGTGAAATTAATCAATTTGAATAGAAAAAATAATAATATAAACTAATATAAAATAAATTAAATTAAATTAAAAAACTCAAGTATGATATAACAATAATTTTCAATTATAAGTTTTTACTTATCCTAGAACTAAATGGCTTGTTGAATATGTAGGATATTCATCAATTTAGAACTAATTAGATTGAACTCTAGATTGTTTCATCAAATAAATTAGAAATTTAAAAGGTAAAGGGATAAGAGCACACTAAGAGAACAATACCATAGTGCATATCTATCCACTTTATACTATGTTGTCCCTATTGACCATATTGATGATTTTTTAGTTAGATCATGACCAGTTGCCTGTAGGGGTTTCCTAACTCTGTGTGGGGGCTAAATATATGTGTGGAAGTCTTGTAAAATTAAATCCCTAATACTACATAAGCACACCAAAGAGATCAAATTTAAAATGGAAAATGGGGGAAGTATGAATGGTTGAGCTATCCTCATAAAACCCCTTGTTGACTAAGATTTATCTACACAGCCTAAAGGGCCTCATGCCAATGTAGTTATATATTTAGGGAAGATTATATGAATGTAAATATTGAATTTGATTAGAATGATTGATAAAGGGATGTCATCAAACTATAATAAATAATGTTAGATTTGGATAAGGAGTGTAAAATTTTTAATAGAATTTCAATAGAAGTATTTAGTCAAAAAAAGATGTTTTTAAAATAAAAAAAGAGATGCTTTTATCCATAAAAGCTAGGTCATTTCAAGTGTGATCCTTGATGCACTTTTATAGAGGAATATTTTAAATCTTTATTATAATTGACTCATTAAAATTCATGGGAAAGACATTAATAAGCATGCCATTTCAAAAATATGATCGTTATAATATTAGAGATAAGTTTTTACTACTAGACAGGTGCACAATGCACCCCTATTTGCCTAGTGCACACTTGCCCAAAATGAATAGATTCTCCTAAAACCAAAGTGACAATAACATGTATGCTGACTAGGGATAAAATAAGGAAGTCTAGAAGATGTTTTTAGTAATTAAAATATCATGAAGGATTTCTGAGAGATTTTAGGTTATCGAAATGGAGAATTAGATAAACAAAGTAAAAGTGTCAATAACAATAATTGTTAGACATTTATTAGTTTATTTTAGGTGTCTAAATTTACCCCCCATTCATTATAGTGATTCATAAATTTACGAGAGTAAAGGAAATGAAAACTTGCGTGTGTATACACATTTTGTCTTTATCATGGAGATGTGCATGCTCCCTTGTTGATGCATGTGGAGAAGTGTTGAACATGTGAAAAAGTGAGAGTGATCAAGTTTTAATTTAAAGAATCATTAAATATTCTTGAGTTGGAAATATTATATGATCTAACATTCATATAATACTTTGTAATTTTTGAAGAGATGGGAACTAATACAGTGCTTTGCTAAAGTGCAACCAAGATGTAGAGCATCATTAAGCTCACTTGATGAGCTGAAAATAAGAGGTGGGAACTAGTACAGGTATCACTAAAGTGAAACCAATACATGGAATATCACTAAGCTCAAATATGGTCCACTTGAAAAACATGAGTCACACCACTACAAATAGATTTGGATTTGAACTATAAATTCTTAAAACTTTGAAACTTGAAAAAGAGATATTTGAAATTTATAAAATATTAGATTGGACATGAATGCATATCATACTCCCTATACTATATAGAGTGCCAATTTGAAAAATAAAAAACTATTTGAAATCTTGTAACTGTCTTTGCACAAGTGTATATGTGCTCAAGTAGTAGTAAGAGTGGAGTGCATAAGTAAACCAAATGCCCCCATAATGTAACAATTATAATTTTTTCATATTTCAAACTATAAAATCTAAAATGTATTGCTTGTGAAATCTTAGAGATAAGACCATTATGATGCCATCATTTTGAGATGATGGAAATTTTCTACAAATCATTTGTCTCAAAATAGAAAGTGAGAGAATTTGTGAAATATGTAATCATCAAAGATAATTTTGCACATTTGAATTATATTGTAATCTCAGAAATGTAATATCAAATTATATGGAAGACTTTTATTTTGCATTGCATCTTGTAATTTGAATATATCATTGTTTAAGGCATGTAAGGACTTGAAAGTCTTGAATATATGTTGTAAGTATAGCATTTTTGAAAAGTGAATCACTGAAGCACATAAGTAGTATGTGCATGATGTGTATCATATCACCATAGATACATGTAATAGATACATAGTTGTGCATGATAAGAATCATGAAACCATAATATCTAATAATGAATATGTAATCAAAGTCAGATAATGTGACATAATAAGGCACAATGACCATATACAAGGGACATGTAAAATGTCACATAGAGTTAGAAAAATATGTATTAATCTCACACATATGGACCAAAAGATTAATATAAGGGACATGTGAATGCCACATAAACATAGAAGGCCGAGGGCCACGCACACATGACATGATGATGCAATACAAGAAAATGGGGTGTATGGTGAACATACACAAGGACAAGGGCCATAAATAATTTGAAGCATGTTATGTAATAAAGTAAATATGTGAAAGGAGCATAGATATAACTAAAATATTTTGGTAATATGTATCTATTCCCATTTTAGTAAATAGCATATTCATCATGACACATGTAAATTATAATTTAAAGAACAAGACATTTATTTTCATAATAGCTTGATATGGATAAGAGAGTGTAGATAAATAAAACTAGTAAAATAACTTGTATAGAGTGATGGGATGCCCCAAAATGAATAGGGTTATTGGGGAAAAGGCTATCCAAATAAAAAATCCATGTAAAAATATGTCTTAAACTTGAAATTTGATTGATATATGAATATTCATTCTTCTTTATGGTAAAAAATTGGATAAGAAGTCCCTGTGACTATGTTTCTACCAGAAATAAAGATGTAAAATGCATAGGGATATGACCATAATAGAGGACATGTGTGCATTACATTATTTTCTGATTGGTGTGACCTTGCCCAAATTATTTGTATACATAAATTTAAGATCATGACAAATTATTCTATGTATGATTAGTTGTTGGTTTTGTAAAAATATGCCATGTTTGACACTCAAATTCCTTATGAGAAGAATTTTGTATTGAAAAGGTAATGAAATATGTTATTTATTGAACATAAATATAAATGGTATATGCAAAGATGTAATTAAACAACATGAGTATGCTTTAGGTCCTGCAAATATTTTGATTTTTTTTTTGATTTTAGAATATATGAATGTTTTTGTATTTTTTCCATATTTTAAAAGTGAAAAATGCATAAGTGAAAGTAGATGTAATGCTTGATTCTTTAAAAACCATATTTCTATCATGAGACTTTGTAGGAATATTTTGCTTTCAACATTCCTTTATGTTTTTTTTTGAAAAAGTAGCTTTATTGTTTATATTATTTTTTTAATTACAAATTTTATTTTGGTAAGTGTTATTTTTGTAATTTAACTTGCTATAATATTTCTTTTTGAATCTTTTCTTATTTTGAATTATGTTTTGATATCCATATTTTCTCTTTGTGATTTTTTTGCACTTGTATTTTAGAAGATGCAATATGAGTGGGTTGATTAATAGGCTTATCTTGTATAATATTATCCCTATTAAAGAGACTTTATATTTTATTATTTAAATCCTAATAGTTATTTATATGATGCCCATGAAATATATGATATGCACAATAATATTTTGTTCTTTTTGGAGGAGGAATAAAAGGTAATGTAATTAAATCATCTCAAATAATCTCTCTTAGAATCTCACTTGGAATTTTATTATCCTTTTGTATACTTTTTGAAATGTGAACTATAGATGTTTGTTACTTATGAGACACATGATAGCTATATGAACACACAAATACATGATTAACACTAACATATTCTAGATTCTTTAGAAATTTATTTTTGTTTTCAAGAGAGATGATCCTTGAGATTAAATATTGATTTTGTTTTTGTAACTCTTCTATTGAATTTTTCATAGTGATGATTTTATCTTAAAGGGATTCAAAAGCACAATCCCTAGGTATAAATTATTGAATAGAAACATCATCTATAAGAGGTGTGAGAGAGGAAGGGATAGGCCCTTCTATTAGATTAAGAGATTCATCGATTATGCATGAATTAGTTGTTTCTTTTTGATCTAAAATATTGAAATAAATGACACTAATAAAAGATGCATTGTCATGATGTGGTGACTCTATGCGAATAGTAGAAGTATGCTTATGAATAAATTATTCCTTAGAGATGGTTAGTTTTAGAGATTCATTGGCATTTAATATAGTGTTAGTGTGTAAAGGTATAACATGTATAGTTGAAATAGGAGATGTAGAATTATGAGTACTAGAATCCTCATGTTCACATATTTTATTTGGTTAAGGAGAATGAGAAATATCATAACAATATGTATGCATTTGATCATCACCATGAATGAGAGTGAAAAATTCTCTAAATTAATATTAGGAGGAACATGCTTATCATCAATATAAGCATAATAATCATCATACAAATCCTCATCATAGTCACTATATTTGTGATGCTGATCATTATTACAAAGAGATGAAAACTAATGCTTTTGCTTTCCATTATAGGTAACAAGAGGGTGATAGGATAAATATGACATGCGGACACACTATATATGGGGTGTAACAAATGAGAGATTATATCATCACTAATAGGGTTTGATTGATCCTCATGGAAATAAGGGAGAGGAGGCTATTCTAAAATAAAATTATCTTTTGGAGTAGGTGACAACCTAAGGTTAGATAATAAGAACTATGAGAATATTTATTTTGTAAATTAGCTTCTAAAGAAGGGGTGAGGAAAGAGTGTGAGTGTATTATAAGTGCACATACATAATGGATACTAAAAGGGAAGCTATAGATGAAACTATAGGTGTGAAAAAATAAGAATCAAAAGAGAGAGTGTCTAAAGGATGTGCCAAAGAGGAATCTAGAGGTGCATCCAAAGACAAATCTAAAGGATAATTTGAAGAGGAATATGTAGGTGTGAGATAAGGGAAATCTAGATATTTATCTATGAGATAATAGACAGAGGGATTCAGTGATGTGAGTGAAGTTAAATCCAAAGAGGAAGCTAGAAAAAAACCCAAAGGGTATGAACAAAGGGAAATATAAAGAAGAATCTGAAGAGGTTTCTAGAAGAGGTTCTAAAGAGGAATAAAGAGGTGAAATAAGTTTAATATAATCATATTCCCAAGATTCATAAAAATCAAATTGTGTAATGTATGCTACATCATCAAAATCATAATCATTTATATAAGTTTCTTCCATAAGTTTTTTCATTTGTTGTTTTGTCCATTCATCTTTATCGTTAGTAAGAGGCACATCATGGGTAGAAAATAATTTGACTATCCATGAGATATATAATGAATCAATAAATTGCATGTATACAAGATAAATAAAACAAATATACTTAACTAAGAAGACAATACAAGCAAAAATCAAGGATAAATGGTGATCTAGGTAAGGGTTTGAATGATTTATAGGCTCTCAGATATACTTGCTAGTTAGTTGATTAATGTTAGCCCAATGTTTCAAAGTAATAAATATGAAGGTATAACCATGTATGTAGCCCAATAACCCTAGTTTTGAGGGTAAGTTGAGAGTAAATTCTCTAAATGATACACTCCTCTCAGGTGCATCACAAATCAAATAGTTAAAACACTTCCTATTGGTGTAATCAAAGAGATTCTAGGTGTTTCTGATAGTCCATGAGGTAAGGGGAAACCAAAGTTCATGTTTATCTCTATAATATGAACATGAATAATAGATTAAAATCCATCATTCCATGAGGTCTGTAAACATAACACCACATAGCCCTTCAAAATAATAGCTACATAATTTTAAAACTATTGGAACATAATTTTTAAATCAAGCAAACATAATGAAAAATAAATAGAAAATAAAGCAAAATATTTTTGTTTAGAAATGAAAAATTTATAATCTTATAAAATCAAAGTTTTAGATGAAACCCTAGACCACCAAAAAATTAGCAAATAACAAACAATATAATATTACACAATAAAGAACTAGAAATTTTAGGAGATCTATGTAATATTTTATAAAAAATAAAAGAGGTTATTGTTGAAAATTAGAGATATAACATAACTTAGAAAATAATTTGAAAAGAGATTTATTTTTCATCACTTATTATAACACTTACTAAAAATAGTAAATTACAATTGTTGAGTAATCTATGTAATATTATTCTAATTAAAAATAAGATTTTGATTAATTATATATGAAAAAATGTGAGAATTTAAAAAATTATGTTATTTTTAACTAGTTATGAGCCAAATAAAGTGCAATAATTACAAGTTAATCATGAAAAAATCTTAAAATATGCACAATAGAAAATATTATTTATAAAAAAGGGCTAACTATTGTTGAAATAAGATATAGTTTTTGCAGAAAATTAATGAATTTATAGAACCCATAAATTAATTAAAACAATATTTATTTGTTTTTATTATGTAAACATTTATTAAAAATACTAAATTATAATTTTTAAGTTATTTATACATTATTTTATGATAAAAATAGGTTTTTTTTTAATGTATGGAAAATAAAAATCTCTAATGGTTTTGAAAATAAACCTAAAATAAATCAAATGTTACAAAAAGATCCCTAGTGAGGAGTTAGGGTTTGACAATGTTTCTCACTATGTGGGTTTACCAAAATGTTTACTCTATTTTGAATTGAAATTAATCAATTTAAATATAAATAAACTAATATATAACATGTTACAATAAAACATAATAATTTATGAAACTTCAAGTATGCATAACAATAATTTGTAATGAGAAGTATGTACTTAGCTTAAAACTATCTGACTTGTTGAATATGTAAGCTATTCATTGATTTAGAATAGATCATATCAAAATAAATATTGTATCACTGCATAAATCATAATTTAAAATTTAAAGAGACATGAACGCATTAGGATTTAATTTTTGCAATGCAGATTTGTCTACTTACTGCTATGTTGTCCCTGTTGGCCATATCGATGATTTTTCAATTGGATCGTGTGTGGTTTCTTAAAAGGGTTTTCTAACTCTATGTGGGGTTTGAATATATGTGTGGAATACCTTAAAAAACAAATCCATATTCTTTCAAAAGTAAACTAAATAGATAAAATGTGAAAGGGGTAAAAAAGGGGGAAGTGGGAATGAATGAGTTATCCTTAAAAAACCCCTTGTTGACCAAGTGCTACCTACATAGCTTAAATGGTTTCAGGTTGATGTAGTTCTCCCTTTAGGTAAAATCATATGAATAAAACTAGTAAATTTGATTAGAATGATTGAAAAAAGTATGCTTTCAACCTATAATAAATAATGTTAGATTCAACCAAGGACAATAAAATTTTAGTAGAATTACCATAAAAGTCTTTACTCAAAAAATATGTGATTTTGAAATCATAAAATAGATATTTTTGTCCATATGATCTAGGCCATTTCAAGTGTGACCCTTGATGTAATTTTATAGTGGAATATTTTGGATATTGTTGATAATTGACTTATTTAAAGGTGTGAGAAAGCCACTATGAACATGCCATTTTAAGAAGATGATTGTTAAAGTGCAGAGACAAGTTTGTACTACTAGATAGGTGTGTAGTGCACCCATGTCTACCTAGTGTGCACTTGTTAAAAAGGAACAAATTATATTAAAATTGGAGTGAAATAAAGTGTATGTTGAATAGGGATAAAATATAGAAGTTTGGAAGATGTTTTCAAATGTTACAAGACTTTGAAGGCTTTATTAGAGATTATGGGTTATTGGAATAGTAAATTGGCCAATCAAGGTAAAGGTGTTAAGAAAAACTATTATCAAGAATTTATTGGTTAATTTTAGGTGTCTACAAACATGATCAAATTTTATGGATATTAAATTTTCCTTTAAATTTAGTATACTTTAGGATATTTCAATTTCATATACATTAATTGTTAATTTGATTAGTTGATTGATGGTATCCATAATATGTATCTACCATCTTGTTAAAAAGGTCATTTTTTAAAATTACCTCTCTAAATTTTAGATATTTTCAATGCTCAACCATATCATCCATAAGTTTTTAGAAGTTTTATTTCACTAATATTTTAGGAATACATAGTATAAAAGTAATTAATTGTTAAGCATGAGGGTGATAATATTAATGAGTGTGGATTCCACATATTGAAATTTTCAATGTTTTGTTTGCATGCTCTTTGTTTTATATTTTCTATTTTCTAAGTTTAATGGGTTGTATGACCTTGTTTATCTAAATTTTCTTAATGCCTATAGTTATAGGCACCAAGTTAAATATTATATGAGTTTTGGTTCTGTTGGATGTATAAAGGGTAAACTTTTAAAGGGGCTAAAATATTTTTTCATGATTTTTGTTATGGGATCCCTATTGTGTTATTACCAAATAATATTAGCAATGAATTTTGTAATATTAGAAAATAATAATTGAAAATGGTAAATTCATTCAAATACCTTATTTGAATCTTTAATTTCTATTTAATTTTATTCATGTGTTGCTCATAGGAAGAAATGCGCAAATGATAACATGAAGGAATTATTACAAAATCGTTCATCAATAACATTGAAAATACATCAAAAGAGAATAAAAAGAAGCTAAGGCACTTCTCAAGGAGAGATGAGTGTTTTGACAAGTAGGAAAATTGTCGAATGGATAAAAACCCCATGATATTATTATATTCCTTGTAAAAATGAATCTCTAAGTACATAGAAAGTACAAGCTAGGAGAAAAGGATAATAATGGCCTAAATCCAAGAGATGATCACATCAATGCAAGAAAAGTTAAGAAGAGACTAAATTGTGCAATGTAGAAAAATTATAGAGGAAAGCTCAATAAATAAAACCAGGAGAGAAAAATGAGTTACATGAGAAAACATCATGTGTGTGCCAAGTGTTATAATCTTATAAGTGAGGAGGACGTGTGTTCCATGTGAGGGGAGGAGTTACTTTTGCAAATGACTCCCAAATATAAAAAGTGGATAATAGAGGTGAGTGACACCTCATAAGGTAGGATAAAGTACATTTATAAATATAATAAATACACACATAAACAATAATTTGTAAAAACCTACTTAGCCTAGAGGACACAAATAAGATTAATTCTCATAAAATCCCCTTTTACCTTAATTTGGGGTTTAAAAAGTGGAGAAAACTATTTTACAAATAAGGAAGGGAGTTGAAATTACATAATAATCTCCTTAATGAAAACTTTCTTCAAGAAGAATTACAATAGTTTGATAAATAAAAAAGAAGATAAGGTGATGCCAAAAGTCACAAGGAAGATGATATGATCATCAATAATATCCAAGAATCCTTTTAGGACAAGGAGGTTGATTCATAATGGAATAAATACCAAAAATAAGTAGAAATGATCCATGAAATTCTAAAAAATAAAAAAGGTAACACCAACCTTTCAAGTGAAGTATCTATAGTCATATAAAATGTGAAAATTGGTAACTTGAGCATGGATAATGACACTCAACCCTTAGGTTCATTTTCTTGCTCTCATGACCCTCATAGGCATTTTTTCACTAATTCCCATTCATTTGTAGCCTTCTTGACTTGATCTCAACTGATCCAGACCCCTCTTTCCATGACAAATCCATCCCCCCAGGTCCCATCTACTCAAGACAATAGTGCCACACTAGGATTATAACACTGATGCCACTCCTATCCACTTTTAACACATTATCCAAGTCAATTTCTAGTCCCAATGGTCAGTTTATTCTAATTCTTCATCCTTTTTCTTGTCATCCTAACCTGAGTACATTCAACCCATGAACAATAGATCCCTATAAAATCCCATTTAAATATCATTTGGAAAGGGTTAACAATTATCACTAAGCAAGTAAGAATACAAGCAAGACTTCTCAAAAAATCTTCCCTATTCCCTACATATAGCCAACCAACACACTTATAAGCTTATCTAAATCCTTACACCAGTCCCTAGCCACATCAAACACATCGAGTTTATCATTCTTCATCTTCATACACATAATTTCATAAAGCACATCAAGTGGGAGAAATACATATGACTTGATCCATGTTCATAGTATTGGTATGTAGGCAGCATGCCCACACAAAGGGTGTGGATCCATGTCCAGTGAATATTACACACACTAACCCCCCCTCTTAATTAAAATTTGTCAAAGCACAATATAACATAGGCTTTGAAGAGAAAATTTTCTCTATAGAGAGCTCTATAAACTTCCAACTGCTAAAACTTTGGAAACAGGGTCACAAAGACCTTGGAAACAAAACCCAAAGAGTTTAGATCCTTAGAATAACAGTGGTAGAGGTGGAATAAAACATTGATACCACTCCTGTCTAGTTCCAGTGCTCTTATCCAATCAATAAACAAAGTTTAGATCTTAGTTCATGATAGTGTCGTAGGTCTACATAGTGATTTCCAGCCTTTGTCTCAGTTGGATCAATCAATTTCATGCTAAGTCTTCTTTTCCATCTCTTATTACTATTTTTAGAAAAGTCAAAATTAAAATCTAATTTACACAAATGAGTACCTTAATTATTGCATATTTATTTATTGATTTTACTACTCAGACCCTTTAGCTAAATTAGGAATAATACATACATATTCCCAAAATTGTTAAATCATTTAGTGACCCTGACTTACTTCATTTGTGCACAAAAAATCTAGAAACCTAGGGTAAAATTCCTACTTATTTTCCTCTATTTTTTTGATTTTTTACCTGTATAATAAAATTATAAATTAACATTAAATTTTAAAATTTCATAGTAATTTTAAAATAATTTTATTTCAAACCTTAGTTTCCCATACCAGGTCCTAGTATTTTCCCAGTATTTGTCTACTCATTTTTTAAATTTTTACAAGCATATTTAAATTAAAAAATCAAATCCAAATTTCAAAATTCAATAGTAATTTTCAAAAACATCTATTTTTCAAAACTCTAGTTGCATCTACTAGGTCCTATCTAATCAATATTTTTCCAATAATTTTCTAAATTTTTAGTTGCATATTTCACTAAAAAATTCACTTTAAATTTCAAATTTTCATAGTATTTTCCAAATAAATCATCTTTCAAACCCTAGTTACATACACTAGGTCATACTTATTTTAAGATATCACCTTACATTCTACAATCATATTTCAAAAATTAATCTCACTTATCTACAAATTTTTCTCACATTTCTTGCAAAAAATAAGGAGACCATCATTGGTCCTATCATGTACATGAATGATGAAGTTTATCATATGTTAGTACAAAGCTTCATTCTTTGCATTTCATGATTATTTTTCATAATATGGGGTGATATTAAGAAATTCATTATTAAACATAGTAAGATACCTCTCCTTGAAAGCACAATTTACTTATCTTTCATACAAGATTTCATCTCTTGCTTTCTATCTCTCATATGGAAAAACTTCAAGTTTATCTTGCTAAACATATTAGAAATGTCATAACACATGCCAAAGTTTCTTATTCATTCATGCATAAATTCATGATTTATATCCCTTGATTTCTATCTCTCACATGAATTTTTTTTTAAGTTTAACATGCTAAACACATTAAAAATATCATAGCACATGCCAAAAAGTTCTTTATGTATTAGTGCACAATTCCATACTCTCTATCCCACACTTGCTATCTCTCATTTTGAATTCTCTTTATAAACATATTGATATACAAACTATAACTCAAATTACATGCATTTTATCCCACATACATGGTTTCTACCTAGAGGATCCATTGCATAAGCTAACAACCACCTGTCAAGTTTCAATGTCATGTCTTATGCACAAGAAATAGTTTCCTTCTCCTGCTCTCCCCCAAGAGGGTGATAGTTACTTTCCCTCTAACTAGGTCCATGTTATCACCAATCCAAAATGTGAGGTAGACAATACTATTGTTCCTAATGCATACATTTAGCCTATAGCTTCTTCAAAACCTCTTCAACATATGTGCTTACAGGTTCAGTCAAAAGTAACTAGGGTTTGCACTTGTGAAACTCTAAGGGATCAAATCACCAATATGAGCAATTTAATTTTATATTTAAAAACATAGAATCAGCTATTACATGATAAGATCACAAAATTGGAAAAGTATATTATAATATAAAATCCTCAAAGGCATCTTAGTGCCAATCATGTATATGTACCTTCACTTAGTCAATTGGTTGCAAGAAATGTTACATATCAAATCAAGAAATCAAAACAAAGTAACTTTACAACTAGTGATTCAAAAAGCATTCAAAGATCAAATAATAATTCAAGTGAGGTACTAAAGGATATGATTAAATCTAAATTGATCAAACTACCTCCTCTACATCCAGTAAGAATATCTAGATATTATTGTGCATATCATAAAATGCATGGGCATCACACAGATTCATGTTTGGCATTGCATAAACATATACAATAGATAATTGCTAATAAGGACCCTATAAAAGTTAAATCAGTTAAGCAATCCATAGTGACATAGGAACACATTCATAAAGGGTCAAATTTAGAAATAGTACAAAAGTGGTTACCAAAGCATAACTTAGAACAACAAAAGAATCAAAAAGCAAAATCAGAGCAACAAATAGTACCACAAGCACAAATAAATCACAAAAAAGATGAAAATATACCTCTCTAAAATGAGGCTCAACTTTTAAAGTAGTATGGGTTTGGTCAAAAATATCTACAACAATTTGATTATCAAGGTCAAGGGTTGGGTAAGCAGGCTCAAGGCATCACTACTCCTATTCTAAAAATTGATAATGTTTGTCACCAAGGTTTGGGATTTATTGAAAATCCTAAGGCAAATCATTCACAAACATAATTTATCAAAGGAAAAGATCTAGATACAATAAAAGTCAACACTAGCATCCCATTGGCTCTAAATCAAGATGATAATAATGAGTGAAATAATATAGGTTATTATGATTTCCATGATATTGATAATGAATATAAATATTCAATGTCATATTTGTAATCATTCCCATGTGTTTCACAATCACGCATGATTCCTTTATTTGATAAATGACACCATGATGGGGAGTCTTTTATGAGACTCATTGGTTAGTATCATTTATTCTCAGTATTACTTGTACATAGTTTCTTTTTGATTGATTGTACATACTTTCTCAGCTTTTATTGTACATAGTCTCCTCATGATTGATTGTACATAGCTTATTTCAAAATATCAAAAACATTCAAATATTTCAAAATATCAAAAAAATTGAAATATTTCAAAATACAAAAATATACAAATAACTTCAAAACATCAAAAACATTTTGATTTTATCCATTATCCTTGATTTACATTTCTACTATCATGCTAAACTTACATTTGTTATTGTATGCTATTGTTTATTAGTTTATCTACATTACCATGCTTCACTTGATCTCTTTTGAGTGTGCACAGTGACATCTAGCTCTTTGATTGATTCACTCTACCCATTGAGAGGGTATCCTACTTCTACATCGAGACATACATCGATATACATACCCACTTGGGGCATCTTCTATATGACTACACCATCTAGGTTATGTCATTCCTACATCACACACTCGAGTTATCATGTTGATATACAATACTTACTAGCTTACACAGATTACTCTTTTAACACCTACTAGTATATAGAGCTTATGTATTTCTTAGAATATACCTAATCTTGTACTAACATGTCTTGTATACTTTCCCTCTTGCTTTGATTAGTTAGATGTGATTGTACTTCTAGTTCCTTACATGCTTTATTTTCTTGCTTAGCGTAGCTAAATTGTTTGCATTTATCAATTCTTATTTTTCCTCTTTTATATGCTTTAAGACATTTTCCAATGTCCCTTTCTTCTATTCATGTATGTGCTTTTGTACATTTTCTAATTTCCCTTATTTGTACTCTTCTATATGCTTATGTCCCTCATGCCAACCCTTGCTTGTTTCAATTATATGTGTATGTGGCATTTGAACATGCCTTGTATGCTTGCTTTCCAGTTTGAGTGATATGTGGCCATGTCCCTTGTTTGTGTGGCCCCTTGGCCACCCTTGTATGCTTCTTGATTTTTTCCTTGTGTTTGTTTCTTATTTTCTTCTCATTGTTTGCAATGCCATGATCTACATCATGCATATATCTTGCTCTTTTGAATACCATGATAAACATCATGATCCATCCCTCCAACTAATAACTAACAACTAGCCAAACTTTCATTTATAGTTTAGTACATTTCACATGTTATTACATTATTATATCCATCTAGGCATACCCCCATTGATCTAACAAACTCTCAATACAAATCATGCTATATCTTGAGATATCTTATCAATTATCATTACTATATCATGTATCTTTGCAACATAACACACTTGTAAGGCTCTTTATTCTAAGGGTATTCATTATAGGGTCTTCATTTTTATGCTCAAAATAATGGGTAACAAATGGGGGTTTATTATAGAGATCAGAGTTCCTAACAGTCAAAAATCTAACTTTTAGCACACCCAAAATAACAACCAGACATCAAACTAGTCAGATTGGACCAAGAATATAGTCAAAAATCTAGAAAAATTACCAAATTTGGCCCTAGATAACAATGCCCAACCAAGACTATAGTTTCAGTGCCACTAATGGCCACTTTTGGTGCTCCTATCCAAACAACAAAAAAACTAGACTTTCTAGAAGCAGGTAGAAAATTAGGTTCAACTATAGTTTTACACAGCTAGAACAGTTTAGAATCAACAATTTCCATTACACTTTTGCTTAGAGAATCCAAATATAGGGGGAATCATGTGTGGTATAATGGTTATCACTTCCATTTTTAGACACGGTAGTTGATATGACTTCCAGATTAGAATCCATGTTTCAAACACTAGTGATTAGGGGCAATGTGCATGGCATAGTTGTTTCTTTTCTTTTTGAGTTTAGTATTACCCAGGCATTCTCAGTAGTTGTGTGCCTTATTCCCTCTGTAGGTGGTTGGAATAATTTTAGAATGGATTTCATACAAGACTAACTTTTTGAGTTTTCAAGCTTCCAAGTTTCCAACTTCCCAAGTTCTCAAGTGGATTTCAATTAAGCCTAGAGCACCAGTTTCAAATTAGGCAAGAATGGCCTAGTTTCCAGCATATATTTTGCTATCCACACCAACATTGTTAGATCACAATACCTTCATGGGATTTAGAAACCATCTCATACAACATACATTTCATATTGGTATCAGTTCATAGCTTCACTTAATAGGCAATGATGGAGCCAAAGGACTAGCTAGCCTTTGTATTCTTGAACCACCTACTTAGAGGGATTTGACACATAGTTTAGACATCAATTATCACATGTATGACTACCTAAATTGACATAGTTGGTGATCATATAGCTAAAGGGTTAGCCTTTGCATTCTTGATCCACTTTTGAGGAATTGAGAACTCAGCTTTGTTCAGGATATTACTCTTAGTACAACATCTTCTAGCATTACTCAACATCACTTAGCATCATAATAGGTTTTGTATTGGTTCACATACCTGGTGAGGTGTATTCATTCCTTTTTCATCCTCTTTTTCTTACCCAACTATGTATGTTATTATGTTAGATATAGTGTATTTAGTAAGAACTAATCTATTCTTTGTTTTCTTTTAAAGATTTCATACCTCACAATGTGTTCTCTCTATGCACACCCAACATTACACAGCTTCATGAGCTAAACCCTTATAGGTAAGTTCAGGTATGATTTCTATTTTTCCTTTATCTTAGTATTTCATTTTGTTGCATCACTAGAATAAAGGGGGGGTGCAAATGTAGTCATATAAAATGCAAAAATTTATAACTTGAGTGTGGCTAATGACACCCAACCCTTAGGTTCCTCTTGCTTTCTCTCATGACCTTCAGAAGCATATTTTCACTAATTCCCAGTCATCTATAGCATTCCAAACTTGATCCCGACTGAGCCAAACCCCTCTTTACATGATATATCCATCCCCTTAGGTACCATCTGCTCAAGATAATAGCACCACACTAGGACTATAACACTGGTGCCACTCCTGTCCACTTTTAGTGTTATTATCTAAGACCATTTCTAGCCCTAATGGTCAATTTTTTATGGTTCCCCATCCTTATCCTTGTCAGCCTAACATGAGCACATTCAACCCATGACCAATAGATCCTAATAAAATCCCATTCAAAGATCATTTGGAAAGGGTTGGCAATTATCACTAAGCAAACAAGAATGCAATCAAGACTACTCAAGCAATCTTCCCTATTCTCTACATACATCCCACCAACACACTTAAAATATTATCCAGAACCTTACACCAGTCCTTAACCACTTCAAACACATCTAGTTTATCATTCTACATGTTCATACATATAAATGCATAAAGCACATCAAGTGAGAGAACTACATATGGCTTGATCTCTCTTCAGAGTATTGGTATGTAGGCAATGTGCCCACACAAGGAGTGTGGATCCACATCCAGTGAATCTTGCACACATTAACCTATTCTATTGATCAAAATTGGTCAAATCACAATGGAACATAGGGTTTGAAGATAAAATCTTCTCTACATGGAGCTCTACAGACTTCCAACTATCAAAACTTTATAGACAGGGTTACATAGACCTAGCAAACAAAACTTAAAAAGCTCAGATGCTTAGGAAAAAAGTGGTAGAGGTGGACTATAGTGGTAGTGCCACTCCTATCTAGTTCTATGCTCCTATCCAATAAATAAACAAAGTTTAGATCTTAGTTCATGATAGTGTCCTAGTCATGTATAGTTAATTCTAGCCTTTATCTTAGTTGGATCAATCAGTTTCCAACTAAGTCTTCTTTTCTATCTCTTATTACTATTTTTAGAAAGGTCAAAATTATGATCTAATTTACACAAATCAATAGCTTAATTATTGCATATTTATTTACTAATTTTACTACTTAGACCCTTTAACTAAATTAGGAATAATACATCAATATTCCCAAATAAATTAAATCAATATCTAATATGTCATCAAAATATGATCTACCTATAAAATATAATAAAAGTAGATGTACAACTAGGAAAATTTGAACTAAAGACAACTTAGGAAAATAAGTTAGTTAAAAAATCTCTAAATAAGGCATATTTACTTTGCAACAAAAAATAAGGAATGCATAAGAATAATAGTTTATCAAAATGAAGACAAAGAAGACATGTCACTTGAGAAACATATTCTAAATGAAGCATTTGAAGAAATATTGCAAGAAAACATATTAAAGTCTCTATAAGATAGATTATTTTTAGAAATCCAAGTTGATTTTATCATATAGGTAGGATATTTAGTCATTTTCAAATAATGCAAAGTGTCATAAGTGGATTTACCACAAGATTTATATGAATGTAATTTACAACATTTAGAGATATGATGCTTTTGTTTTTCACAATGCACATAAAGTTTGTCATTTTTAACAAAAATAGTAAGACTACAAGCATTATAATCAAAATAAGTTTCCATTATAATCCTTCAGTGTGGACGACAATAAGATTTCAAATCTAAATTATAAACACTTGAATCACTATAGCCAAGACCTTTACAATTCGCACTATAATGAAGCAAAATGGTTCATGAATACCATCTCCACACTTACCAAGCCCACCATCTGAATATCCCATAGAATTCATTATTTTAAAGCCTAAGTTGGTATAATGAGTATTCCAAGGAGTACAAGTTTATTTAGGATCACAATGAAGTTCACCATTAGAACTAGTATCATGTGCAAAAGATGCAAAGTTTTCATTTAGAATGTCAAAAGAGGTTTGCATATTTGCCATTTTGTTATGAAAAACATTATGAAGTGAATTAATAGAATTATGCAAAGTAGTAATAGCATAATTTTGACAATGAATTTGATGTTGAAGAGCATGAATTTCATCATTTTAAAGAGAAATTTGATGCAAAGCATTTTTAAATGCTAAAAAGATGACTAATTTGAGGGCCATAGAAGCAAATAAGAATAATAACGTTAGATAAAAAATGTTAATGATCTCACATAAATTATTATAGATTACCAAGATGTCGACTAATACTAAGAAAAACATTAATATTTTTTTGGATAGGTTTTATATTTGGTGGGACCCTTGCCTATATAAATGTAGAAAATAAGATTGATGGCCTAGCTTGATAGAATAATCTAATAAGGTATATCACCAAAATATACAAAATATACCACTAAACTTTTAGTATCTATATTATTTCTTTATGTATTTTACTAGCAACATTTATAAAACTTCTTACATAAATTGTTTTTATCATTCCTACATTACACATGCTCAATGATCCATGACACAAAAACAAGCACAACATAGATCATACTATCATTTAGTCCAACAATACCAAGGGATTACCACCCTAACTTAGACATAACACTTTGTTATATAGTATCACATTACCTTCTACCACCACAACTACCACCTTCTTCCAAACCACTAGACTCAACAGACCACCCAATTGCACCTCCATCGCTTCCTCCGTAGCTTCCACTATTAGTGGCACGACCCAAATACCTAACTCTAGCTTACCAACTCTAGATGATGAGGACTCCAACCATTAGTTTCCCATCCACCATGATGAGGGAAATAGACTTATCGTATATCCCCAGGTAATAAATTTTACCACCACCACCCATTTAGGACACATGTAAGCCTTTCACCAAGCATTTAACCTCGATATGGGTGTTTTGAGTGCCACCGCATCTGGAAAGACCACTTGATGCTTAGCTTCCAATTATAACTATCTTAAGCATAGCCCATCTAATTCCTCCACCAAATTTAGTACCATCACAAACATTGCTTCTAGATCCCTAAAGAAAAATAAGGGAATTATCCTGAGGCCATATTTCCATGAAAAAGGCATTTCATCAAAAAACCCAACCTCCACCTTCTCAACTTATGCTAGTAGATCACCCTATATTATGGGAAAATGGAAAATTCCACTATTTTAGCCATCGAGATTTTATCTGAGACTAACACTAACAAATTGATTGTAAATAATGCTACTAATTTAAAGTTTACTTTCATATGTTGGCTTTGTCCCATAACCTCCTCACCCAACACATGCTCAACCATTTGCTCAATTTATACCAAAGGAGCCCATAATACATGTTTCACTTTGTAAGGAGACACTTTACTAGTGAATCCCATCTCCCTCTTTACACATCTTCCAAGTACCAATGACCATGATAGAGATTCCATAGCCATTTGATCTATTGCCTCACCCTTATACAAGCCTTCGTGATCACACACCCAAATGGACATAAATTAACCTGCTTACTACTTCAAATATCACCATCATTATACATTATTTAAACATTCATTCAATTTATTTAACATTTCCCACACCAGACCATAATTTTAAACTATTAAAACTATTAATGTTAACTACGTAGAATGAAGCACAAAAATTTGAAACAAAAAAATATAATTGGAGTACTTTTATTACTAAAAAATAATAATTAACTTATAAATGTAAATCCACACCAAAAGTTTGAGATTACACATTGCACCAAAATGAGTAAAGCTTGATAACCAAGAGTAAATAGAACCTAAAGGAAAATATGCTTGGAATAAAGTAAAAATTCATATACTTAAAAAAGAACTTGATAGTAAAATATAAAGAATACATAAAACACCAACCAAATATATTAATTTCACCACTTAGACATATAGCTATAAACTGTACTAAAAAAAGAAATGAGACTAAAGATAGCAAATGAGAGACTCAAATAATAAATGGTGTAGACTACGCACAAACAATTCAAGAACAAGACTAAAAATAACACAAAAAAACAACGTAAATTAAGCAAAAGATAAACGTCAAAAGGATCAAAGCTTAGCCAAGGAATGCTAACAAAATTAATTTATGATTTAATTAGACTTAATAATTAAACTTAAAAAACCATCAATTATAATTATCTTTATAGTTTAATTTTATAATTTATCATTTTTAATCTATTATTGATAATTCATGTTTATAATTTTTAAAAATTATAATTGACATCTTACACTTTTCAAATTTAAAATTGAAAATATAAATAATTATAACTTAAATTTAACTTTAAGTTTCTAATCATTATTTCTAAATTTATAATTTTTTAACCCTTAATTGGTAATTTATTTTATTGTTGAATTTAAAATTACGAATTATACTTTAAAAATTTAATTGTTTATTTTTCATGTTCTCAATAATTTGTTTTATTTTTATTTCTTCATTTGGTTATTAATACAACTTTTTGCTTCTCTTGGGGGTCCCCTCTTCTTTGACTCGAATGACATCACTGGGATTCATGGTTATATCTATAAAGGAATAGATTATTCTGCAAACCTACTACATTTTCTCACCGTAATGATGGTTCATGTAGTATAAACCAAAATACCAGTTTAAAAATTAATACACAGTTTTATATAAAAACTCTCTACTCTATTCAATAGATAATGTAAATATGATATCTTTAAAAGAATAAAGAAACTGTGCTAAGAGATAAATGAATATTGATCTATCTAAAAATAGACATTACACAAAACACATAAAGAGATAGTTGAGCTCAAATGGAATTATGCAAAAAAAATGGTGCAAGGGACTAGGATTGCATTCAAAGTGACACTAACTAAGGGACCAGGTTAGCTATAACCAACAAGTAACCAAAAAAAATATGAAACTAATGAATAGAACAAAATAAAGCTGAATAATGAAACACATAACTAGAAGCCAACAATCTAGAAGTGACTATATTTTTCTTGAAGCTTAAAACAAGGAGAAATATATTTCTTGTTTTAACATAAAAAATTGAACAAAAAAGGAAGATGAGAAGAACCTATGAGGAGGGCCTCATAAAACTAGATGAAAGATTGAAAATTATTCTTATGAGAAACATGCAACAATGGATTAGAGGCCAAAAAGCTCAAGGAAAAAGGTTAAAAAAAGACAGGTTGAAAAAAATTGTAAGGGGGAACCATTGCAAAAAAACCAAGATTTCTCCAAAAATATGCACACTCACCAACTAATGTTAACAAGAGGAACAAGGTTCTAATACCATGAAGGAATTATTCTAGAATCATTCATTAATAATTAAAAATGTAGGAAAATATATTAACAAGAAGATAAGGTACCTCTCAAGGAACAAATCACAAGGAGAGATGCAAGAATTAATGAGTGGGGAAACCGTTGAATAGAGTAAAATCCCACAATATAATTATAAGCCTTGAAATAATTAATCTCCAAGTACGTAACAATTTTAAGCTAGGAGAGAAGGATAATAATGGCCTAAAGTTAAGAGAGCATCACAAGAATGCAAGATCAAGATAAGAAGAGACTAGATTGTGCAATATAGAATAATGATAGAGGAGACAAAAATAAGCTACATGAGAAATCTTCATGCATGTTCCAAGTGTTCTAATCCTTTTAAAAGTGATGAAGATGTGTGTGCCATGTGGGGGGAGGAGTTACTTGTGCAAGTAACTCCCAAATTCAACAAGTGGACAATAGAGGTGAGTGATACCTCATAATCCTAGGATAAATTGCACTTATAAATACAATAAATGCACACATAAACAAGACTTAGGAAAAACCTAATAGAGTAAAAGACCCAAATAATATTAACTCTTCAACATAACATTTTAAAGTTATAACACTGTTACCACTTTTTTTAGTGTTATTTTTTACTTTTTAAAAGTATATTTTTTACTTAGTGCTTACTATTTTATTTTTATTATATGTTTGTTTTGATGGATGGAGTACTTTACATAGGGGAACATAAAACTTGCTCCTAGACAAAATTATTCATTGGGTGAACCTTGTTAAGAGTATGTTTCTTTCTTGGTGTAATTTGAATCAGAATATAAATAGGCATTCCAACTAATGTTTTTGTTAGCATTGTTAATATTCTTTAAATAATTCTAGTTTACAAGAATTAACAATGTATAAATTATATTGTACACTTTTTTAATTATGCAAGATCAATTTTTTTGTTGAGTATATGCCTCAATGTATTGGAAGAATTATGACTTGAAGGGTGATTTGCTATATGTTTGAGTATATGGACTGTAGATTATTTTAAAGATGAATGTGGAAGCATAAGAAAAAATAGAAATATAGAATGGGATAGGGATATCATTAAGGATAATCAAGAAAACATAAGTAGACTTCAAAACGTTCTTGGGGACATGTATAATTATTAACCAAATAGATTAATTTTATTTCTAATATGTTTGTAGTACCTATTGATATGATGCCTAAATTTATTTACCCCCAAAAATGGTTTGAAGGATCTATCAAAGTGTGTCCATTGGTTTAAGAGACTATTTATATGACCGATGTAATTTAAAAATAGTCTCTATGTACATTGAAATTTAATCAATAAATACGTAAAAATTCTTATCCTTGACACCTTTACCTTTCTTCACCAATTCCCCATTTTGATAATCCACACTTTCTAATAAAGCCTTCAAAGTATTATAATTACTAATAACATCTTCCAAACTTCCCTATTTTATCCCTATGCATTGGAATTGTCACTCTTGTTTTAGAGAATTATGTTCCTTTAATAAAAGTGCACACTAGGTAGACAGGGGCACATCATGCAATTGACCATTAGTGTGTACTTGTCTCCCACACTCTAATGATCATATTTTTGAAATGATATACTTTCTAATGGATTTATCATGCATGTCAATAGGTAAGTTTTTGGAATAATTCAAAACACATCTATAAAATTAAATTAATGGTAACATTTAAAAGGACCTATCTCTCATGGACAAGACATCTCTTTTTATGATTTCAAAAGCATCTATATTATGACTAAAGACCTCTATTGTAATTTTGCATGAGAAATCTAGTCTTTGGTCAAGTCTAAAATTATTTTATTTTAGGTTGAGGGCATCCTTTGTCAAGCATTATAATAAAAATTTCTATTTGCATTCATAATATATTCCCTAATTAAAGAACTACATTGGCCTGAGGCCCTTTAGGATATGTAGGCAAAACACAATCAACAAGGGATTTTTGAGGATAATAGGCCATTCCCACTTCCCCTAATTTTTCCATTTTTACCTTTAATATAATTTGTGTACTTGTACATGACTAGGGTTATGATTTTATAGGTCTTACCTATGTCAATTCAAACTCCACATAGAAATAGATCACATTCAACCATAGGTGAACCAACCCATATTTTCAAATCCAACATATGGTTTGATAGGACAAAGTCATAGTAGCCAATAATAATACACTGCGCTCGTATCTACCTCTTACATACTTACTCTAGTGGACAATGATCCACTTTTTTATAATGCATCCATGGCTTTAGGTTTTTTAATGCAGTCATGACTTAAACAAAGTTAACACAATAAAAATTAAATCAATTACAAGGACAACTATCTAACCATAACCCTAGTTTTTTATTTTTAGTAATTTACAAATTTTATAAATTCTATAGATCTCTGTATTTATTGTATTTTGTCTTATATATCATCCTCGATCATATTTCAATAGTTTAAGTTTCTAAATTGTAATTCAAGATTAATTATAGTGTAAACATTTTGGTGAACCCGCTATGGTTAAAACACTACTTGTTATTTTTTATTTTTGTCTTAGGGCTTTGGTTTGATTCTATAAATCATTGACACTAAAAGAATACAATATTCAACCTTGGATATTATTTGTAACATAATGATTCAAGTTTTTGGAATTTGGAGTAATCCAACACTAAATTTTTTATCTTGTCACCTAAGATAAATACTAACACAAAAGCTACTTATTTTGACTTCGAGTTGAATTTTTTCAAAATGAATCTATCAGAATGGGTCACAATAAAGAACTATTGAGATTCAAACACACTAGAATATAAACATGAAAAAAGAGAAAGTATTATTGTAAAAGATTAACCAAATATGAGTATAATAATAAATTGCAAATAAAATAGATAAAAAATAGCTTTGAGGATATGTACATAAATAAGATAATATAGGCATAAATCCACCTATATCTGGAAATGTTATCACATGATAATTTCAAATTTAAAAGTGAACACCATGTGCAAGATGTCAACATTGGTTGGTAAATGTCAAGAGCATCCGCACCAACTAATTTTACTATAATTTAGACATGTGTATGTGCACCTTAATGACCTCATAATTACACCTAAGTAACTTAAATATTACACTTAATAAATTTAAATACATGCATGTAAAATACAATAAAATGAAATAAAAAAACAACACTCCCTTAAGTGTAGCGTAGGCGGGTAGAAGAATTGGGTCTTGAAAACAAGTTTTGATAAGGTACCCAGTATTAGGTACCCAAGTAAATAGAAAATTCCCACATAAGAATAGAGAGAATATCCATACAAAAGTAGAGAAAGAATAATAAATGACTAAAAATACCCTTATCCCCAAAAGATAATGTTGAATCATCTCACACCCTAAGAAGAGCTCACAAATGAAGATATTTTCTCTTTGTGAAGGGTTTGGTGAAGATAACTACTATCTACTCTAAGGTATATAAAATCTAATATCAATGACATATCCATGAATAAACTCTTAAATGAAGTGCATATAAATCTCAATGTGCTTGGTCCATTGATGTTAGATCATCTTATTGTAAATTTATATGGTGTTTTTATTGTCACAAAATATGATTGTGGGTCACCTAAGCTATATATAAAACTTAGTAAGAATCCCATAAATCTAAATAGCCTCAGTAACAACATTAACAACTCTTTTATATTCAGTCTTAATAGATGATAAATTAATAACATTCTACTTTTTACTAGACCAACTAATTAGACTTGAATCATGTGATAAACTATATCCTGAAGTGTACTTATGATGTTGAATATAATCAACACAATATGAATATGTGTACCCAATCAAGTCAACATCAATTTACACTCTATATTGAATCCCAAACCATGAATACCCTGAATGTAATGGAGAATCTTCTTGGATTCATTCTAGTGTAACTCATGTGATGTCTATATAAACTTGCAAACCATTCTGATTGCATATGAAATATCAGGTTTAGTGTGAGTTAGATAGATGAGATTACCAATAGGTTTTCAATAAAAATTAGTATTGACCAATAAATAATAACACTCAACCTTAATTTTGAGTCCAAAAATAAAAGGGTTAAATTTGGATTAGAGTTATCCATGTGAAATCATGAAATAAAATCAAGAGCATACTTAGATTGTGTAATGGTGATCCCTACATCAGATAGTGAAATATCCATCCCAAAGAAGTATTGTGTTAAATCCAAGTCAGTCATGGATAATCTATCATGAAAATTAGTTTTCACTAATGTAATGCAGGATGAAGAACTCCTTGTGATGAATAGGTCATCAAGATATAAAACTAGAATTAAGGGTGAGTTATCTTGTCTTAAATTTAAGAATTCATAGCATAATGGTAATTAGTGATCCCAAATATGAGAAGGAAGGAATTCATATTGAAATACCAAGCCTGAGGGCCCTATTTGAGGCCATAGATATATTTTTGAAGTCTACAAACTATGGAAGAATCTTGAACAAAACCATGTGGTTGATCCATATACATTTCCTCCTTAACATCTTTGTGAAAAAATATTTACTTCACATATATTTTATGAACATCCCAATGGTTATTTATGGAAATGGCAAGAGTGAGTCAAATAGTGTTAATATTTATAACTAGTGCAAAGGTCTCAATGCAATCAATTCTAAGAACCCGTGAATACCCTTTACTACCCGCCATGATTTTAAATTATCTACTAAACCATCTAATTTCAAGATTATTTAATATGTCCATCTAAATTAAATAATATTTTTCCCTTAAGAAGGGGAATCCAATCCAAAGTGTGGTTCCTAATCAATGAGTTATACTCTTCATGCATGGAATTCCAAAAGCCTCAATAAATAATTATGTATTGGAGGTAGTGGTAATTAAGACATGTATAATAACTTGAAATTATGAGCATGTATACTAAGTATTTGATGGATCCTCAACCCAATCACCTACACTTTATAGTGTCTGTCTAGCCCACAAAGTGCCTAAAGTCAAAGAGTTAGGAGTAAAATACTCAACCTATAAAAAGTGACTAGGAGAAGAAGGATGTGAATCCCTATCTCTACTATCATAATTTGAACTGGAAGGATAATCCTCATCATCATAAATCTACTTATGGTGATCTGATTTATCAAAACTAACATAAAATCTTAGTGAGTCCAAGAAGGAGGGATAAGTGTTAAATGTGGAGTTTAAAGCACTTTCCTAAAAAATGGACACTCTTCTTAATGGTCAACTCATGTGTGTTAGGATGAAGAATCATGTATCCCTTATCACCATCTAGATACCTAAAAACTATTCAAAGAATACTTTGTGGATGCATTATCTTACATTTCTTCTTAGGAATGTGGGCCATAACTAGAGATTCAAACACTCTGAAGTGTTTAACTGTGGGTTTCTAATCACTCTAAGATTGAAAATGAGTGATTAATTTTAAGTATTAATGATTAATGTGGTTTTGTATGTAACATTAATAGTTAATGGCCACTTCCTAGTATTGAGGTGCAAAATATTTGGAGTATATCATATAGTTTGTCATTTCCTTCAAAGACATGTTATTACATTCTACCACACAATTCTATTGAGGATTGTATGGAACTGTATATTATAAATTAATCCCTTATGAAGTGTATAACTACTCAAAATTATGGTTTACATACTCTCCACCATTAT
The DNA here is from genome assembly GCA_037957365.1 of Torreya grandis. Lineage (NCBI taxonomy): Eukaryota > Viridiplantae > Streptophyta > Pinopsida > Cupressales > Taxaceae > Torreya > Torreya grandis. The sequence goes on along the minus strand of JARHVA010002182.1, from coordinate 575,174 downwards.
CTATGTGTTAAAACATGATGGTTTTCCCTAACTATTTCTCCACAAGAGCCTTGAAGTCTAAAAAAAATAAAAAACTTCATACTTTTGTTTGAGAAAATACACCCAAGTATACCTTGAAAATTCATTAATGAATGTAAAAACATATCTAGGGATAGTAAATGAATGTTGTCAAAATAGACCAAAAATATCACTGTGAACAAGCTACAAAATCTATGTATCTCTCCATGATTTGTCTTTATCATACTTATCTTATGGTTATTTACTAGGTATACAACCCTAAAAAACACCATCAAGAAAGATAACATAAGGAAATATTGTAAACAAATCATGTTGATTGAGTTGATCCAAGTAGTGATAGTTAAGATGGCCAAATTGCTCATGTCATAGCTTACTCAACCCATCTGAGTGAGCGAGTAGCGTAAATGAAGTGTGATCAAGATCAAAGTGTGAGAAAGTGTACAATTATTTAATTTTAAATTGGGTAAAAGGGCTTATCCTACCTTGGTGGTATACTAGGGTTAATAATATAGAAATTATGATGTACGGGGGTGATAATCATATCTAAAACAAGTCAATGAATACTAAACTTAGATACAAGAATACACTAAATTTATTATGCTAAGCATAAGATAAATATAAAAATTAAAACTAAGCTATGCATGAAAATGAAAAATAAGTAATATACTTAGTTGGTTCTGATACTAACACAATGCTAGATCTAGAACAAGTAGGAAATAGACTAGAAGATATTTTTGTAACAATCATCTGATTTTGAATATGATGCTTATAGAGCTATGGACACTAATGTCAGCTTGGGATCATTAAATTAATGCCACTATCTAGCTTTGACATAAGTGTATTATACATATCATCTAATGGAAAAGGATGAGACCACTTGGATACTTTTGGGTTTGACTTCACCTTCACTCCAGTGCATTCAAATCTGAGTCATGGACTATCATTCCTCATAAAATTCAAAAGCCTAGTTTTTCATCTTCATTGTGATCTTGGGGAAAAATGGGTTAGTGCACACATGATATTGAGTTGACCCCAAATACCTCGCTATCAATGGTAATTGCCTACATAGACAATACTCCATAAGAGGGCCTCAAACTTATGTAGTTCTCCCCTATGTGTTGGCTTGTGTGTGAATCATGTAATATGTTGAAAGTAAGTATAATAGTGACCTGACTTGTAACCTATCAAATCAGTATCTTGGGCTACTCCTTTATTAATTTTGACCTATAGATGTGTTGTACCTATAAATAGTATGGAAATAGGGAAGCTTTGTACAATTAAATGTTTGATATAGTGGTTTTGATAAGTTGATTTGGTCTCTTTGATCTTTTGATAGGTGAGGAAGGAATTAGGGTTGATCTTATATTTCTATCAATCCCTTTTGAGTAATAACTCACATAAAATCACTTAGGCCAACTATTAAGATATGTTTCATTGGAAAAATAGATGATTTTAGGGCACTAAACACTTGAGTCAGGTCAGAACACAAATTCAATGCTAGTCTTTATACCAGACGTTAGTGTCTAGGGAATAGGAAAGTAGGTATAGGTTTAGAACTTTTAGAGATGAAAAATAAGTATATTTTAATAATTTTTAGAAAGATATAAGGCCTAGGTCATCAATATAAAATTGGTTAGACTAAGAAATATAAGTCAATGGGCATAAGATAGAGTAGATGCAAGACTTGTAGGAGCGAAAAGGTCTAGAACTGAGAGGAATAACCAAGGTCTAAGTTTTTTGAGTGTACAAGAATGAAATGATATATAATCCATAAATATCATCTACATTTCCCCCTTTAATCTAGTAATGAAATTTTAGTTTAAAGGAAAGGAATGCATACCTAGATGTGTATAACACACCTTGTCTTTACATATGCCCAACTTGATTACTTTCTTGGTGACTGACCTATAACTAAGAGTATGTTACAATATATATTTAGTACATATAATCTAGGTTAAAAGTACTTGAAACATATTTAAATTGAAAGATCAAGATTTAAGAATACACCTGTGTGTCGACGTAACTGCCTTGCCTATTGGTAAGTTGATTTGAAAAATATGTATTATTATAAGGCTATGAATCTAAGATTAGGTAAATATAGATAAATATTGAAAGTGCATATATCCAAGGAGATATAGAGATAGTGTAAGGTACATGCCCCCAAATTTAGAGCGAAAGTGATTTACCACCTAGCAATTGAGATTAGCTCAATCATGTAACCTAATGATACTTATAGCCAAGTGAGTTTAGATAATACAATCAAGTCCAACTTAAAAATTTGGAAATATTGAGTGATTCAATCACTTCACCCATACCAAAAAGTGAACCAAATACTATAGTATATTGTCTCAATAAATATCATAAAAGTTTGTGAGCTATCAGTATGAAAAAGTCTGTGATGTGGTAACAGTCCATAAAAGAGTTTTAGAATCTGAAAATGATTTATATTTTGAAATATTAGGCACACCTTAAATAACATATGTACCTTAGATATATCTCATGCTAAAACTATGTATAAAAATGGTACCAATGTATATAATTTTATCACAATTATGAATCTAAATCATATAACTATGTGCTTTGGCCAATTCAAAAAAACTATGTAAATGTGGATAACACGCTTCCAAGGCATGCCCCCACTATATATGGATGAATTTAAAAATTTATATAAGTTAAAAAGTAGAGAAAATGTTTCCAAAAAATGCCTCCACTATAATTTAGATATGTCAAATACTAAATAAGTGTGGAGAACATGCATCCAAAACATACGCCCATTAAATCTGAAAATAGATATAAATACCATATACTGAATGAGTGTGGATAACATGCTTCTAAATCATGCCCCCATTGAATCTAAAAAATATAAATGTGTGGAATACATTCCCATATGACATGTATCCATTGTATTTGAAAATTGATATAAGTACCATATATTAAATGAGTGTCGAGAACATGCTTCCAAATCATACCCCCAATGAATCTAGAAACCATGCTAAGTGTGGAGAACATATATCTATGAAATTCCTCCATTTGAGATGAGATAAATATAATAATTCATAGTTACCTCACCTCAAAAGTATAAGATGATTGTATAATCTATGAGTGTAACCATGTAACATATAGAAGGAACATGTCTAGGTAGATATAACATTAAAGCATATAAAACTAATGTGATTGCATGAAGGCCTAAGATGCATGGTAAGGATCATGGAAATGTCTAGATATTAATATTATAATCCCAACAAAAAAATAAGCACACATATAAGATCACTCAAAATCAAGTCAAAAGGTGATGTGTTAGGTTGTGGAGCTAAAAGCTTCACTGATGCAAATGGAGGAGGTTGTTGAGTTACAGAGCAACCAACATTGGCAGGACAACCGACATCGGTCATATTTAGTGTTCATAGTAATCGACATCGGTTAGGGTCAGTTGATATCGGTCAGACAGGAACTGACGTCGGCAACCTGTGTGTGCATGCATTTGCATGTGCTTCCAGAACTGGTCTAATTTTAGATGGACAATTAGTTTGCATGTAAAAGACTAATTTTAGTCTTGAGTCTAGATTTCTAATTATTTTAATTAGGAAGTCTAATTATTATTTGTATGGGATATATTTAAGAGACCAATGGGGCTGTATTGTAATTAAGGACAAGGAAGAGATCCTTCCAATTGTAAGATCTAGGTTTGTAGGTGTGCAAGAATAGGTTGATCTGCAGGTTGTGCAAGATTAGGGGAGATCTACATGATAAGTAAGATCAATTGATTTATAGGTTGTTGCAAGATTAGGGAGATCTATTTGGAGTACTTTGAGTACTTGGTACTGGAAGTAGGCAACAATGGTTGAGTTGATTTTCACTTACTGGTTGGTGTACTGACAGTATTGTTACTGACTGGTGGAGGGTACAACTCTGTGTTTGAGTTATGGTTGTAATTGGTTGTGAGAGAGAGAACTCTTGAGGGAGAATTATTGGTACACCTAAGAGGTGTGGAAAGAGTGAAAATTTTTCATTGTATTTCCTTTTGGATGAGTTGAATACAAGTTTATATTGTCTCTCAAATTCTGTGTTGTTTTTGGTTTCTAGTTACTTATTACTTCTGGCTAAATTCTATGTTTAGTTGCTTATACAAAGTAATCAATTGTGCTCCTAGATCCTAACAAGTGGTATCAGAGCTAGGATCACCAAGTGATACCACTGACAATTGGTATCAGAGCTAGGATCACCAAGTGATACCATTGACAATTGGTATCAAAGCCTGGTTCAGAGCAGGTTAGTGTTTGATTACAGGTCACTCTCAGGGGTTTCTAATTGAGTGGGAGTAAAGCAATGGTAGAAAAAAGTAAGCTAAGAATGGAGGAATTCAATGGCAAGAATCTTCAATTATAGAATTATGGAAAGAAAGAGTAGGTAAAGAAATATTGTTGGTTGGTAGAAGATTAGCATGAAGAAAATGAAGAAGTAGATGTTGCAGGTATTGATGCACAGGATGCTCTTGTATGTTCCTTGGATAAAGTAGAATCTTGGGTTATATATTTTGTTGCCTCTTTCCATGCAACCTGAAATAGAGTATTTTTCCATGATTATGTCCATGGAGACTTTGGAAAGATTTATTTAGGGGTTGGTGAGCCTTGTCAAATTGTTGGCAAAGGGGAAGTGTGACTAAAATTGTAGACGAACAACACATGGGTGTTGAAGAAGGTCATGCATGTCCCAGTCTGGAAGAGGAGTCTAATTTTTGTAGGAAAGTTGGGTGATGAGGGTTGCACAGTTACTCTCACAGTGGAATCTTGGAATGTTTCCAAGGGTGCACTTGAATTAGCATGTGGTAAGAAAGTAGGTACTCTTTATCTATCTACTTGTATTATTGATTCTCCTTCTATTGCAAAGATGTGGCTCTGTAGGCTTGGTCACATGAGTGAGAAGGGAATGCATGTTCTTAAGAGGAAGTCTGATGTCTTTGACAAACTTAAGAATTGGAAAGCCTTGGTTTTCATGGAGAAGATGATGGACAGAGATCTGCTCAAGGGACAGAATAATTTTGAGCAGGGTAGTTTGGACAGGGTTATGATCCAAAGTGAGCTCACGGGTAAAGATCATCACTCACAAGAAAACACAGTTACCGACGTCAGTTAGGTGAGAATCGATGTCAAATAGGTAGGTACCGATGACGGTCATGTGTAGACCAGAGTCAGTGGTGTCAGGCAGGTGGAGACCAATGTCAGTCAGAGAACCAACATTGGTGACCAGGTGGGCACTGATGTCAGTTAGGGAATCAACATTGGCAATCAGGGGGAATCAAAATCAGTCGAGTACAGACCAGGGTCAACCAAAAAATGGATTTTGGGTGGACAACAAGCTGTCAAAGAGTCTCAAATGCCCATGAGGAGGACTGAAAGGGTAAGTAAGCCTCAAATTTGTTATTCCCCTTCTTTATACTACTTGAACTTGTTGCTCACTGATGGTCAAGAACCAGGAAGTTTTGAAGAGGCAATGCAAGTAGAATCCAAGAAATAGTGGGAGCATGGCATGAATGAAGAAATTGATTCCTTGGGAAAGAACCAAATGGGAGATTTGGTAGAGTTGCCAGCTGGGATGAAAGCACTGAAAGATGAATGGATTCTAAGGTTAAATAAAAGAGAGAATGGACACGTGAGACAGAAGGCCAGGTTATATGGTCTTGAGCAGGCTGTAGGACAATGGTGTTTAAGGTTTGATAGATGTATGAAAAATCATGGCTTTAGTCAATGTCAATGTGACCATTGTGTTTTCTTTACCAAGTTGGATAATATTAGCCACATTATCTTATTACTGTATGTGGTGTATATGCTTGTTTCAGGGTCACACATGCAGGGAGTTACTGAGCTAAAGGTAAAGTTAGTTCAGAGGTTTGCCATGAATAATTTTGGAGCAACAAATTTTTTTGGCATGAGTATTTCTAGAGACAAGGAAGATCACAGGCTGATGTTATCTCAGGATAATTGTGTGAATAAGGTAGTGGAGAGGTTCAAGATGCAGGATGCAGAACTGGTTAGCACACCTATGGATGGACAGTTCATAGAAAAGTGTTCCAAATCACATGATGAGGTTGAGTACATGTGTACTAGACTTGATATTACCCAAGCAGTGGGAGTTGTCAGCAAGTTTGTGGCCAATTTAGGAAAGAAGCACTAGAAAGCAGTTCAGTGGATTCTTAGGTATCTGAGAGGGACCAGCAGCAGGTATACATGTTATGCAGGGTCAAGCACTTCTCTACATGGGTATGTAGATTCAGATATGGCAGGTTACTTAGATGACAGGAGTAGCACCACAGGATGTGTGGTGGTTGGTCTTCAAGACTAAACATGAAGAGGGATACAAGCCAGAAAACAAAATTAGATGATGTATAGGTACAGGTACAGGTGTAACTATTTATCTCTAAGTGGGAGATTGTTAGGTTATGGAGCTAAAAGCTTCACTGATACAAATGGAGGAGGTTGTTGAGTTAAAAAGCAATCGACATCAGTAGGACAACCAACGTCGGTCATATTTAGTGTTCACAGTAACCGACATCAGTTAGGGTCGGCTGACATTGGTCAAACAAGAACCGACGTTGGCAACCTGTGTGTGCATGCATTTGCATGTGCTTCCAAAACTGGTCTAATTTTAGACAGACAGTTAGTTTGCATGTAAAAGACTAATTCTAGTCTTGAGTCTGCATTTCTAATTATTGTAATTAGGAAGTCTAATTATTGTTTGTATGGGATCTATTTAAGAGACTCATGGGGCTGTATTGTAATCAAGGACAAGGAAGAGATCCTTCCAATTGTAAGATCTAGGTTTGCAGGTGTGCAAGACCAGGTTGATTTTCAGGTTGTGCAAGATCAGGGGAGATCTACATGGTAAGTAAGATCAATTGATTTGCAAGTTGTTTCAAGATCAGGGAGATCTACTTGGAGTACTTTGAGTACTTGGTACTGGAAGTAGGCAACAATGGCTGAGTTGATTGTCATTTATTGGTTGGTATACTGGCAGTATTGTTACTGACTGGTGGAGAGTACAACTCTGTGTTTGAGTTGTGGTTGTAATTGGTTGTGAGAGAGAGAACTCTTGAGGGAGAATTACTAGTACACCCAAGAGGTGTGGGAAGAGTGTAATTTCTTCACTGTATTTCCTTCTGGATGAGTTAATACAAGTTTGTATTATCTCTCAAATTTTTTGCTATTTTTGGTTTCTAGTTACTTATTACTTCTAGTTAAATTCCATGTTTAGTTGTTTATACAAGGTAATCAATTGTGCTCCTAGATCCTAACATGATGGTCCAATGAGACTACAAACAAGGGGCATGTTCAAATATTGCACAATTGAACGTACATGACTTAGTAAAATGTCCACAAAAGTAAGGATGACATATTAAAATATCCTAAAAAATAATGACATATTCAAACATTAATGAAAGCACACATAGGATTGAGGACTATAAGTAAAGGATCATGCTTAAATTCTTGAACAAGGCATACAATAGTAAGGCAAGATACTCAAGGAAGGGCATAAAGGAAAGTATAAGCAACTAGCATAAGCATGTAATAGTATCCCATAGATCAAGTGTGTTAGGAAAAAAAGTTAAGTGTATAACATATTAAGTGTTAAGTTGTGGAGCTAAAAGCTTCAACTATGCAGACATGGAGGAGGATGCTGAAGTTCCAAAAGTACCGGCATCATCAGTATGACTGACATCGATCATGATGAATGCAGAAGACAACCAACATCGACAGGGAGTCATCCGACATCGGTTAGCACCAGTTAGACAGGGACTGACATCGATTTCATGTGTGTTCTAGAATTGTTCATTGCACGAATAGTTAGTTAGTTGAATGGATTGTTTGCATGTTAAAGGCTATTTAGAGTCTTCAGTTGTGTTTCTATTATTAGTAAATTAAGAGTCTAAGTTATTGTTTAAGTCTGGGATCTATTTATAGACCCATTGGCATGTATTGTAATTATGAGCTAGAAAGGAAGGCAAGGAAGATCTTTCCATTGTAAAATCATTGAGTTACAGGTTGTTGCAAGCTCATAGGAGATCTACATGTGTAAGTATGGTCTGTTGAATTGCAGGTTGCAGGTTCATGAGAAGATCTACTTGAAGTACTTTTGAGTGCTTGGTGTACTGGTAGGGTTATTATTGACTGGTTGGAGAGGTGAACACTAATTCTATGTGTGAGTTGTGTGTTGGGACCGTTTTTGGTAGGATAGTGTTTTGAAGAAGAATCACTGTACACTTGAGGTGTGGGAAGCCTCTATAAGGTCAAAGAGCATGGTGTCTCTTGATTATATTTTTTTCTGTACAAGTATTAATATATAAGATTGTATATTGTCTCTCATATTCTGTGCTATGTGTGAATTCTAGTTACTTGTACTTCTGCATAATTTTGCATGTTTAATTGCTTGTATTTGGTAATCATATTGTGCTCTTTTTGAGGAGCAAGATCCTAACAAGTGGGATCAGAATAGGTGTGTTTGTTCTTGTATTCCCCATCAACTGGTATCAGAGCATGTTTGTTGTTCTAGGGGTACCTGACAAGTGGTATCAGAGCTTTTGGTTGGGATACTAACAGGTTGGATTAGATCTGGTTAGTGTGTGTTGATTATAGGTTACTCACAGGGGTTTTTGTTTGAGTGGGAGTAGAGCAATGGCAGAAGATAGTAAGCTAAGAATGGAGAAGTTTAATGGTAGGAGGTCCAAGTCCAGGTATGGTAGAATAACCTGTTGGAAATGTGGAAAACAAGGGCACTTAAAGAGAGATTGCAGGTCGGGTGAAGATCAGCATGAAGGACATGAAGAAGAAGCAGATGTTGCGGATTATGTTGCACAGGATGCTCTGGTATGTTCTTTGGATAAAGTAGAATCTTGGGTTTTAGATTTTGGTGCCTCTTTTCATGCATCCCCAAATAGGGAATTTTTTCATGAGTATGTCCAAGGAGACTTTGGAGAAATTTGTTTAGGGGATGGTAAGCCTTGTCAGATGGTTGGCAAAGGGAAAGTGAAGCTGAAATTGCAGACAGGTAACACATGGGTGTTAAAGGAGGTCATGCATGTCCTAGTTTTGGAGCAGAATTTGATTTCTGTAAGAAGTTTGGGTGATGAGGGTTGCACAGTAACTCTCACAATGGACTCTTGGAAGGTTACTAAGGGTGCACTTGTTGTATCAAGAGGTAAGAAAGTAGGTACACTTTATCTAATTACTTATATTACTGATTCTCTTTCTGGGTTATCTACTTCAGCTATAGATTCGGAGATGTGGCTTAATAGGCTTGGTCACATGAATAAGAAGGAGATGCTTGTTCTTGAGTCAAAGGGTATGCTTTTGGATTTGAAGAGCATAGATCGAGATTTCTGTATGTAGAAGAAGGTGACATTTCTTGAGGAATATGATGTTAGTGACAAGAGCAGGAAAGCCTTGGTTTTCAAGGAGAAGATGACAGACAGGTATCAGTCACAGGGGCTGAGGAATTCTGAGCAAAGTAAGGGTGTTTTGGACAAGGGTTTGATCTAAAAGGACCTCATGGGAAAAAGTCATTTCTCATAAGAAAAACACAGAGACTAACGTTGGTTAGAAAACTGACGTCGGCATCTAGACAGGGACCAACATCAGCTATGTGTAGCCCGACATCAATGACTCAGGGTAGATAAACACCAACGTCGATCAGGGGAAACTGACGTCGGTAGTGAGGCAGTCGCATGGAACCGACGTCGGTCGGATACAGACTAAGATGTGACTGGCATTGGTCACTGAGACAAATTTTGGGTGGACAACAAGCTGTCAAGGAGTCTCAAGTGCCCATATGGAGGACTTAAGGGTAAGTAAGTCTCAAATTCATCATTTCCCTTCTTTACACTACTTGTTGCTCACTAATGGTAAAGAACCAAAAAGTTATTAAAGAAGCAGAGCAGGTATATCTAGGAAACAGTGGGAGCTTGGCATGGATGAGGATGTGATTCCTTGGAGGAGAACCAAACAGAAGTTTTTGGTGGAGTTGCTAGCTGAAAGAAAGCACTGAGAGATGAATGGATGTTCAGGATAAAGAAGAGTGGAAATGGATACGTGAGATGGAAGGCCAGGGTATATGGTCTTGAATAAGCTACAGGACAATGGAGGTTTGATCATTGTGTTTCTCTTTACCAGGTTGGATAATATTAGCTACATTATCCTATTATTGTATGTTGTGCTTGTAGCAGGGTTACAAATACAGGGAGTTGCTGAACTAAAGGTAAAGCTAGTTTAGAGATTTGTCATGAGGAATCTGGGAGCAGCAAGATTCTTTGGCATGAGTGTGTTCTAGGGACATGGAAGGTCACATGTTGACTTTGTTTCAGGATGATTGTGTGAGACCGGTTAGCACGCCGATGGTTAGACAGTTCTATGAATAGTGTCTTGATTCACATAATGAGGTTGAGTACATGTGTACTAAACCTGAGTTTTCCCAAGCAGTGGGAGTTGTCAAAAAGTTGGAGCCAATCCGAGAAAGAAGCATTGGAGGGCAGTTCAGTGGATTCTTAGAGGGACCAGCAGCAGGTGCACATGCTATGCAGGGTCAAGTTCTTTTCTACATGGTTTGTAGATGCGGATGTGGCAGGTAATTTGGATGATAGGAAGTGCACCACAAGTTTTGTGGTGGTTGGTCTTCAAGAGTGATCTTGAAGAGGGATACAAAGCCAAGGAAACAAACTAGACAGTGTACAAGTACAGGTACAGTTGCAACTGTTTATCTCTAAGTGGGAGATTGTTAAGTTGTGGAGCTAAGAGCTTCAACTATGCAAACATGGAGGAGGATGCTGAAGTTCTAGAAGTACCAGTGTCGGTAGTATGACCAACGTCGGTCATAATGAATGTAGAAGGCAACCGGCATTGATAGGGAGTCGACCGACGTCGGTCAGCACCAGTTAGAAGGGACCGACGTCGGTCACCTTTGTGTTTTAGAACTGTTCGTTACACGAACAGTTAGTTAGTTGAATGGGTTGTTTGCATGTTAAAGGCTTTTTCGAGTCTTGAGTTGCATTTCTATTATTAGTAAATTAAGAGTCTAAGTTATTGTTTAAGTCTAGGATCTATTTATAGACCCATTGGCATGTATTGTAAATATGAGCTAGAAATGAAGGCAAGGAAGATCCTTCCATTGTAAGATCATTGAGTTGCAGGTTGTTGCAAGCTCATAGGATATCTACATGTGTAAGTATGGTCTGTTGAATTATAGGTTGCAGGTTCATGAGAAGATCTAATTGAAGTACTTTTGAGTGCTTGGTGTAATGACAGGGTTATTACTGACTGGTTGGAGAGGTGAACACCAATTCTGTGTGTGAGTTGTGTGTTGGGACCATTTTTGGTAGGAGAGTGTTTTGAAGAAGAATTACTATACACTTGAGGTGTGGGAAGCCTCTGTAAGGTGGAAGAGCATGGTGTCTCTTGATTGTATTCTTTTTTGAACAAGTATTAATATATAAGATTGTATATTGTCTCTCATATTTTGTGCTATGTGTGAATTCTAGTTACTTGTACTTCTAGATAATTCCACATGTTTAATTGCTTGTATTTGGTAATCATATTGTGCTCTTTCTGAGGGGCAAGATCCTAACAAGTGGGATCAGAATAGGTGTGTTTGTTCTTGGATTCCCCATCAACTGGTATCAGAGCATGTTTGTTGTTCTAGGGGTACCTGACAAGTGGTATCAGAGCTTTTGGTTGGGATACTAACAGGTTGGATTAGATCTGGTTAGTGTGTGTTGATTATAGGTTACTCACAGGGGTTTCTATTTGAGTGGGAGTAGAGCAATGGTAGAGGACAGTAAGCTAAGAATGGATAAGTTTAATGGCAGGAGGTCCAAGTCCAGGTATGGCAGAATAACCTGCTGGAAATGTGGAAAGCAAGGGCACTTAAAGAGAGATTGCAGGTCAAGTGAAGATCAGCATTGAGGACATGAAGAAGAAGTAGATGTTGTGAATTATGTTGCATAGGATGCTCTGGTATGTTCTTTGGATAAATTAGAATCTTGGGTTTTAGATTTTGGTGCCTCTTTTCATGCATCCCCAAATAGGAAAGTATAAGCAACTAGCATAAGCATGTAATAGTATCCCATAGATCAAGTGTGTTAGGAAAAAAAGTTAAGTGTATAACATATTAAGTACCCTATGTAAGATATAATCATGGGTAATGACATGTGTAAGTACATATGTAAACCCAAACATGAGAATGTAAAGTGATCATCGAACCATATAACTTGTGTGTATCAAGATCAAAGAAGTGGATGGCCCTAATGTCTGCATGACATGAGTAGAGGAAAATCTCAACATCTAAAAACAAGAATAGATCATGTATATGTGTATGCATGTATCACACTTAAGTAGAAGTGTGACACACATGTCTGTATGTAGGAGTAAATAAGTATGCTATCCATCGACATGGAACTAACACAAAGATGTCAAGGAAATAATATAACATGTAGGTGCCAAAAATATTTTTTGATTTTTGAATATTTTTTTATATTTTTTTCAAAAAGGTGACATAGAAAAGTAAAAGTGGCACTAGAACCCAATGATATCATCAAGGGTATGCCTCTATAAATTTCATTTATCATACATGTCATATGCATGCATAATAAAATTATAAATTGTATCATGCTCTTTTGGTAAGTTTTTACTTGGTATCTTTGTGCATTTATCTACATTTGGTTTCTCATTTTCTAGTGATGGATTTAACTGATATATAGTAGGTCCTGTAGGTATGAATAGATTATGTGGTAAGTTATTGAGTGAATTAGAATATGGTTTACTTATTTGTTCATCTATAAATTGCTCACCATCTATATTAATAGTGAGAGTAGAATTGTTTTTATATGAGGAAGAGTTTGTAGTTTCTCCCACATTAAAAACTTTAGATTTGTCATTTATCTCTTACTTTTTTACCTATTTTGATAGAACTCCTAGTTTAAATATTTGATGTGCCCATTTCTCTTTTTGTGATGCTATCTTTTCTATTTGTGATTTATGCTTTGATTTTTTCTCATTTTTAGGTTGTTCTTCTTTTGCATTGGCCAAATGTATCTTTGAATGATTTGCATTAGTATCAATAATATATCCCAAGCCTTGATGGTCATTATAATCAATGTGTAAATAGGATGAGTGATGCCTTGGGAATGTTTTTCCAATCCTTAATCGTGATAACCAAATTTTTGTAAATATTTCATTCCAAAACTACACTGTTTGGAAAGCTGAGAATCATTATTGAGAATTGAGTTTGTATTCTATTCTTGATTTGATTTTTCCTTTTGAACTTCCTATTTATTTAATTTTGATATTTGTAATTATTTTTATTCTAAATTTTTCTTTGGTACCCACATTTTTTATTTTGGTATTTGTGTTTTAGGATAAGTACTCATAATGTGAGTGGTTTTCTTGGTTGATGTATCAATGATATGATCACCACTACCTTTATGCTTTTGTATTTTTTTCATCAATGAAAAACAATAATCTGGATGATGCCTATGCATTATATGATATGCACAATAGTATTTGGATATCCTTATAAGATAGAGAGGAGGCAATTTGATCACTTTGTCTCAAATCATTTCTCTTAGGATTTCACTTGGTCTTTTAGTATCTTGTTGGTCATTTTTAGAATCACTTGCTTTGGATGTATTTTATTTTAGCTTTTCATTTGAATGTGAAACCTTGTTTATCACATTAGTAGATGAGGATGCAAACACATTATTAACACTAGCATATGTTAGATTTTACATGTATGCAATCTGATTTTGTAACTCTTTTATTAATTTTTTCATACTAGTGATTTGATCTTTTAGGGTTCAAAATCACAAACCGTAGGTACCTCAATTTGAATATGCACACATACACCATCTACCTTACCCTTTTAAGGAGTGATATATTGGACCTGGTTAAAGGAATGATAGATATCATCCTCCTTAGGTTTAGGAAAAAGAAGCTAAATACTATTTCTATAAGATTGGTAAAGATTGGTTTGAATTTTATATTGATTATGATCATTCTCTGATTTTGTTGTTTTATTGCAATTAGATTTTGAATCCCTTATAGATTGAACTGATAATGAAAAAAGAGATATAAAAAGTAACAACCACTATAAGATATTGGAACATGAAATAATTAAGATATGTATCCATATTGAACATGATTTTGGAAAAGATAAAATTATTAATTTTAAATTTTTACCACTTTGAAATCAATAATCAAAATTTAGAAAATAGTAAACTAGGAAACCCTAGGTTAACTATTATTTTGAAACCAAGGGTGAAAGTCACCATAATGTGCCAAATGAAGATAAAGTATAAATCAATTGGCTAATAAATTTTGGAATATGAAACATGTTTTTTAGAAAAAAAATAGGGAAATAAAAGTACATGTATAACATATAGATTTACATTTAATAAAAATAGTAAAATACTAAATTTGTAAAATCTGCATAATATTTTAGTAAAAAAATGATTTATATATATATATATATATATATATATATATATATATATATATATATATATATATATATATATATATATATATATATATATACACGCAAAAGCTATGATTAATTTTAAATTTAAGCTATTATGAATCAGAAATTGGCTAAACAATGTGGAATACTTCACATGCAAACCCTATAATATTCTAAATAAAGAATAAAAAATGCGATAAATCAAGAATATTTTTTAGATATTTGAGAGAGGTTTTTGAACAATTTTTTTTTTTTTTTTTTATGAAGCTCAAAAATTAATTTCAACACAAGTACACCATTCACCTTATATGATAATATTTACTAACAACAATAAATTATAAAAATTGAAAAATCCAAACCAAATTTTGATGAACAAAAAGAGGTTTTTGAATATATCAACCTACTTAGAAAATACTTCAGAAGAATTTTAAAACAAACCTATTTAGAGGCTAAAATGTTGAAATCAAAGAATAATCTAGTTACAAGATTATGCACATGAAGCCCTTGTGACCAAAGGAGGGTAAAACCCTAGGGTAAAGTTTTAGATCTAAAAATCCATCACAACAACATAAAACCCTAGGAGGCTTAGAAGTCCTAGATTAGGAAGTTTTTTCATTCACATGGAGTGTGTTCATCAAATTTTTAACCCTAAATTGGATAAAAGGGGCTTATCCTATCTTGGTAGTATATTAAGGTTAAGAATATAGAAATGATAATGCACAAGGGTGATAATTAGATCTACAATAGGTAAATTGAGTGATAAACTCATATATAAACATACACTAAATTTATTATGCTGAGTATAGGCTAAATATATAAAGTAAAACTAAGCTATGGATGAAAATGATAAAGACATAAGACACTTATCTGGTTTTGATGTTAACACAGGCTAGATATGGAACATATAGGAAATAAGCTTGAAGATGATTTTAGAAGTCTTCAGATTATGGATCTGAAATTTCTATAAGTATGAACACTAACGTTATCTTGGGATAATTACATTGATGTTACTATCTAAGTTTGATGTGTCATGTACATAATATCTATTGGAAAAGGATGCAACCACCTAGATGATTCTATATTTGACTTTGCCTTCACTTTGGTGCATTCAAATTTGGGTCATGGATCATCTCTCCTCATGAAATGTCAAAACCCTATTACTTCATCTTCATTGTGACCTTAGGGGAAAATGGGTTAGTGGGCACATAATATGAGTTTTCCAAGTGTACAAGATTGAAGTTTTATATAATCCATAAATATCATCTACAAAAATTGTGATTGGTAATTTTATTTCCCAATTGCCATTGTAGAATTAATGTGAAACTCCTTAATGATGTCATAATCTAAAGTAAACTTAACTCTTTTGCCTGATCCAATGTGAGTGATATAATAAACATATAAGATATTAGTTGATAATGAGGGAACACATAGAACATCTTCAAATGTTTTATCAATCACTTCAACATACCCTTTCCCACAAAATTATACAAAAATATCATCACCTATCAAAATATAAGGTATAGAACATGGCTTTAAGAATGAATAAAAGTTTCATGATGAAGCCATGTGGAAGGCTAATGATGTGAAACACCAGAATCAATCACCCATGTAGAAGGTTGAGATGCAACTATAATAAGAGCCTTGATGTTACCTAACCCTTCACCACTATACTTTTTCTTACAAGATTTTAAATTTTCTGAAATTTGTGTGATATAATCAAAGACACTTATATTATTCCTCTTAATAATTTTTATTAAGTGGTCTATTTGTTTATTTATACATTTATGTTTATCATGCCCAATTTTATTGCAATAGGCACATTTGACCTTCTCTATTTTATGTTTGACATTACAAAGGTGGTCTTAGTTGCTAATTTGGACATAACATAGTTTTTAACCCTTATTTTACTCATAGTCCTTATTTTTTTGTTTTTTATCCTTACTACTTGAAGACTTTTATTTTTCATGACTAAGAATTAGGGAATGAGACTTAGAGGACTTCAATGGGCTCTCTTAGTAGCATGGAAGGTAGAGACAAAAATATAATTGTCAAAGCCTAATTTGGCAATAATTGAAAGGATCGATGTTCATCTTTTTTCTCTATGCCATATAATTTCAAATACAACCTAAGTGATTTAAATTTGATGAAGTCCTGTATTGTGTCAAAGTTTCTTGGACTCAAAATAATGACATAATTCTCTATCTCACAATCCCTCATTACATCTTTCTTCCCAAAGAGTTCTTCCAGAAGTGTCCAAACCTCATTTAGTGATTTTACAATTTCAATGTGAAAAGAGTAAGTCAAGAGATACATACAAACATAATAGACCATAGGCCTCATCACATCGGTTAAACCATTTTTTTTGTATATAGAGTTGGTTCAGTTTCAAAACCCATAGTTATTATGTGTAAAAATTTACTCCTTAAAGATATTTTTACTTTTGTTTTCCACTCATGATGATTGTATGGAGTGAGAAGTGGAACAAAATTGTAATCCATAGTTTAGTGAAAAAAATATATTTGAAGAAATAGATTTCAAAAGAGAAATCAAGGTACAAATCAACCACTCTTGAAACTATAAAAAATAACCCCTAGATTATAGAGGTTTGACACTTTATATTTTAATGCATATATAATTGGCATTTTTTAGTGTGTATACAATTGATACTTTATATTTAATGTATATACAATTTGACAATAGTTAAAATTACCTACTACTAACGAAACAAGAATATGAAAATAATACCAATATAAAGAGCTAAAAAAACACACACTTTCAAAAAAAGGCACCTCAAAAAGAGCTACCTATAGAAAGTTGTGTGCTTTACAAATTATTTCAATCAATGTTTTCTTAATTTTTGCATAGAATAAATTTAAGGTTTGAAAATTTTACAATTTTTTTATCACACAATAAAACCTACTAAATGTGTTTAGCTATTTTTGGTTGGTTACAACCATGGGATAAAATCCTGTGACTAGGGACTAAACTTAAGAAAGTTAGTGATGTCCCACTTTGGTTTTTCTCCATACATTGATGCATGAAAATTGAGGTTATACATATATGTAAATATATCAAAATTGGTATTTGTAACTAGAAAACAACAACAAACCAAATAATTTTTTGGGAAAACTAAAAAAACAAGAAAGATGACCTTATGTAAAAAACCTTCAATCCTTTGAGATTGTATAATGAATAGTACCCAGGTAGATCAGAAACTTATAAAAAAAATTCTTTTACAAAAAACTATATTTTTGACAAATTAATAGGTGATCCCAAGGTTTTGAGGAGTTTTAGACTCAATGGAGTATTTTTTAAGACCTTAAAAATTCACTGATATAAAGATCATGTCCCTCATTTTTTTTATTCTCCTGATCATCCAAGGATGTAGGAGAAGAGCATATGAAGAAATTAAAGGGTCTATAACAATTAATCTCAATTAATCAAGATTATAAAATGTATTAAAAAAAATAAGGTATTCATTTTACTATAACCCATTCTAATACCATATCAAAATGAACCATGATCTATCAGAATGGGCCATGATCAAGAACTGATGAAATTCAAACATACTAGACTCTTAGCATGTGAAAAGAGAAAGTCTTGTATAAAAAGAGGGAAAAAATATGAGGATAATAACAACCTGTAAATATAATCTATGAAAATAGATTTGATGAAAAGTACATAAATAGGAGAAGATAGGCATAAATCCACCTACATTTGACTATGTGAACACATGGTAATTGCCAAATAAATAGGGAAAACCATGTGCAAGATGTCAACAATGGTTGGTAAATGTCAAGAGCATCCATACCAAAAAAATTGACTATAACTTAGACATGTGCATGTGTAACTTAATGAATTCATTATTACACTTGAGTGACCTCAATATTACACCTGAGTAAGCTAATTACTTGTGTAAGAAAAATCACAAAATAGAATTAAAACCCTAAACTAACAAATTTTATTGTTTTTGTATTCAAAAATATTTTGCCTTTACTTTTCTTTATTTTTATTTGTTTTTGATTTTTTTAGAAACTATATTTTTTAAATTTAAAAACTAATTAGTTACTCTCATGAAGGGCTATGTAATGTTTTGTTTACAAACATCATGGTGTGAGGGGTTTTACTCCAATACTCATATCCATAATAAAAAGCTAAATGAGGACTTTAGGTTTTTCATATCTCAAAGTAAATAGGAAATGCCTAAGATAACCTTAGTTACACCAATAGAAAACCTTTTTTATCTGTCTAGTTTGTGGTTCACCTAAGAATAACATATTGGTTAGGAGTATCACTCTTAACTTACTCTAAAAAATAGTTTAGTGGGATATAGGAATGGTTCTACCTATGAATTTAGTGCTTCAAAACATTAGGCTGACACTAATCAATACACAAGAAAGTATATCTGAGAGCCTAAAAATCATTTAAGACCCTAGCCTATATTATCAATTATACCTTGATTTTTTCTTGCATTATGTGCCTAGTCATTTGTTCCTTTATATAGACTAGACTAATTGTTAGTTTTTATCATTATCTTTATTGCATTTATTATATGTAAATTTATTTTATATCTCATGGATAGTTATAATATTTATGATAGTAGTATTTATCCCCTCAATGAATTAATTTTTACTCAAGTTATACCTTTTATTTATTATAAAGATGAATGGAAAAAACTTCAAAAGAAAAAACTTACTGATGATGATGATTTTGATCTTCAAGTAGTGTACAATATTCAAGGTGATTATAGTGACCCTTGGGAACCTCTAGATCCTCCATTAGATTCTCCTATGGACACACCTCTTGATTCCTCTTTAAAACCTCCTCTAAAAACCTATTCATATTCTTCTTTGGATTTATCCTCGTTCATACCCTAGATTAATATTTGGATTATATCCTATAGTTCTCTCTGTATTCCCCCTTTATCACACTTATAGATTCCTCCTTGGATTCCCCTTTATA
The DNA here is from genome assembly GCA_037957365.1 of Torreya grandis. Classification (NCBI taxonomy): domain Eukaryota; kingdom Viridiplantae; phylum Streptophyta; class Pinopsida; order Cupressales; family Taxaceae; genus Torreya; species Torreya grandis. The sequence goes on along the minus strand of JARHVA010002182.1, from coordinate 555,698 downwards.
TTATTTGGTTTCACCTCCTGACTCTCCTTCAATTTCCTCTCTAGATTCCTCTTTAGATATTCCCTATATTATTCCTTTATGACACCTTTACTTTCCACTTTTTAATCATCTCTAACATCCACCTTAGTGTCCACAATAGACATATATTTACATGCCACCCAAGATACACTCCATTCATATTACCTTAGCACATCATAGACTATAATTGAAATCAATGACATTTATTTTCACACATCTTGTGATGTTACTCTTACTCCATCCTCATGCTTGTCCTTACATGATGTTACTATTTCACCATAGTGTCATAATCTTAGTATAGAATCACCACGTGATGACAATTCATCTCTTGTTAGTGTTGATTATTTCATTGTTATTAATCAACAAGAAGAAAATAAATCATGTATAATCAATGAATTTATTAATATAAAGAAATATCCTATCCCTCCCTCTCCCACACCTCCTCTTGGTGGTGTTTATATTCAATCAAATATACTTAAGGCTTGTGCTTATGAATTTATTCAAGATCAAATCATTCTTATGCAAAATTTAATATAATAATTGCATAATAAAAATAAATATTTGAGTTTAAATATCATATCTCTAAAAAATAATAATAAAATTATTAATAATCCATAATATGCTAGTGTTAATCATGTCTCTACATCTTCATCTAACTATCATGTGGCTCATAAGCAATACACATTTAGACTTAATGATTCAAAAAGTATACAGAAATATAATAAGAGTCCAAGTGAGATTTTAACAGAAATGATTCAAAAAATAATAATTACATTACCTTCTATGCCTCTTCTAAAAATATTATAATACTATTATGCATATCATATATTTTATGGCAATCATATAGATAATTAGTGGGATGTAAAGAACAAAATTCAAAGTATCATTGATAGTGGTTATCCTATAAAATATAAAATTATTAAACAACCCACTCATCTTACACATCCTAAAATACAAGTGCAAAAATAACACAATAGAAAATGTAGATACCAAAATATAATTCAAAATAAGAAAAGACCCAAAAATCAAACTTAGACCAAATAAGATTGTAAAAATAATAATTAATAAAATAAAAATTATAAGAACAAATTCAAGATAATCAAGAAAGTTCCTTTTCCACAAGTTTTTTCATGAAGAAATATCCAAAGCAAAAAAAAAAAACAAAGTCTAATGACACAAATATGGTTTGTAAGGAATCAAGAATCATATATTTTTCACACATAAAAGATAAATATAAGGAAGCACTTATTTGTACCTCTTCTATTAAAAAAAAGATTAAGTCAAAATACCAATTTTTTCTCTTCCTAATATTCAACAAATCATACATGACCATTCTCTATTTCAAGATAAGATGCAAACTCCTAACAATGACACACATTTTCAAAAAGAAACTCTAATATACAATTATCAATGAATTTATTATACACAAATACAAAAGATAATCAAAATCACATCTCAAAATTTTAAGCACCACCTAAGATGTTAACGTTCTCCTAGGATAATGATCAAATTAATTATTATGATCTTGATTTTGCACAAGATTGGTATGATTTCAATGATTCATAGGCGTATATAGTTGGAACTTATTATTCACATGAAATATTTCATTCACACCATGCAATTGACCCATTCTTATCCTTATCCATCTTCATATCTATATCCCATTGGTGAGATCACTGGCCTATAAGTGTTCTTTACTTTGATGCTTATTCTTCCACACCTTATCCAAAATTTTCTTCTATCCCTTAGTTATATTTTTTATTTTGGTAAACTTGATCCATTGTCTCTTTCAACCCAATTCAAAAAAATACAAGACAATTGTATTAGTAAACTTTCAATGCACATTATTTATGGAAACTTATTTGCTTATTATTTCACACCTATACATGCTATATCTCTCACTTGTACTTTCATGATTGCATCTATCTAATTTTACATGACTCCACATGGCCATGCTTGTCATATATGATACATTACATATAATTTTAAATTGGGGGAAATTCATTTGCCTTATTTCTTGCCATGATTTGCTTTAGCATCTTGTTGAGGGTTGTTCAAATTTCCCCCTCACTCTTCCATTTCAAAACCTTGTTGCTTACCTTGTTTTTGAAATATTTTTAAACTTTTATTTATGCATATTTTACTTTTCATATATGAAAAAATATTAAAGACATTCATATATTATAAAAAATCAAAATATTTTCAAAAATCTAAAAAATACAACTTATAGCATGTTTTCATGTTGTTGGATTACATATTTGCATATGCCATCTATCTTTATGTTAAGTACATATCACATTCACTACATTTTCAATGCATGATGTTTCTCACAAGGTAGAGTGTGAAACAAGACATATTTATATAGAACCAAAAAATAGGCATACACAAAAGAATTTGTCCTAATGAAAAATTATTATATATAGTGCACCAGTCATATAGTACTGCACTACACACCTATCCTTTATTATAGACCTATCCCTATGCATTTTATATATTTGTTTCCAAATTAAACATAGTCACATAGACCTTTTACCCAATTTTTTTGGTCACAAATTAGAAATCATATTCATACATTAGTCAAATTTCAAGATAAGACATATTTTCACATGGTTTCAATGCTAGGCCAACCTTTCTACCCAAAAACCTTGATCAGTTAGGGGAATATATCATTATATATGAATAATTTTACATGTATTTATACACAACCTCTTTTCCATGTTGGGATATAATGATAACAAATATCTTCTTTAATTTATACTTGTGTCATAATGAATTTTCTATTTTATAACATTTGACATAGACACATATGATCAACATTTGCTAGTTTCATTTTTATCCATGCTCATTTCATATGTTTACTTCATTAGATAACATGTTTCAACTTCTTTAATTATTTTATTTAGCCCTTGGCCTTGTGTATGTTTAATATACACCCTTTTGATTGTATGGCATCATCATGCCATGTGTGTGTGGCCCTTGGCATTCTATGATTGTGTGACATTCACATGTCTATTGTATTTAGCCTTTGGGCCTAATATGTGATGTTTATGTAATATTTATAAATATATACAACATGTTACATGTCCCTTGTATGTGAAATTTTATGACTTATTATGTGACATTATGTGACTTTGCTTACATGTTCATTATTGGCTACTAAGGTGCCATGATTATTATCATGCATATTTATGGTGCCATGATACACATCATGAACATACTATTTATGTGATTCAATGCTTGAATTTTGAAAAATATAGTGCTTACAATACATATTCAAGACTTGCAAGTTATTTTACATGCTTCATACAATATTTCAATGATATATTCAAATTACATGATGCAATGAAAAATAAAATATTTTCATATGCTTCAATGTTACATGCCTATGATTCCAATACAATTCAAATGTTATTACATGATTAATGTTTAACCTTAAAATGGATTTAGATCCTACTTGGGTAAATAGGGTTCAGAATATATAAAAGACAAGACACAAGTGTGATGATTAGATCCACAACAAGTAAATTAGGTGCTAAACTCAGGTATACACATATGCTAAATTTATTAAATTGAGATAAGCTAAAAATAGTAAGTATAACTATGCTAGATATGTAAATTACAAAGAAGTGATGAACTTAGCTTGTTCTGATGCTAATTAAATTATGTATCTAAAATTGGAAGAAATTAGACTAGGAGATAACTATAGAACAATCATCATATTATGTATTAAGAGCCTCTAGAGCCGTGAACATTAACATCAACCTCAGATGGTTGTGTTGATTATACTATCTTAACTTGATGCAAGTTTTCTATGCATAATAATTGATGGAAAAGGATGAGACCACCTAGATGCTTATGGTTTTGAATTCACCTTTGATCTAATGCATTCAAATCTAGGTCATGACCTATTACTCCTTATGAATTTGTAAAACCCTAGTTCTTAATCTTCATAGTGACATTGAGAAAAAATGGGTTAGTGGGCACATGGTATCAATCTAACCATAAATAACTCTATATAAATGAGTGATTACTACATATCCAATACTCTGAAGAGGGCCTTAGACTAATGTAATTCTCCCCTATGTGTTGGCTTGTGTGTGAATCATGTAATATGTGGAAAGCAAGTACGATAGTGACATAGTTTTTAACTTGGAAACTTAGGATCTTGGTATGCTCATTCAATACTTAAAATATGTGTATGTGTTGTCCCTATGATTGATATGAAAATAGGGAAAAAATGGAAGCTTTGCTTTATTGAGTGCTTGATTGAATGTTTTGATAAGTTGCCTTAGGTATTTTCTAGGTGTATGCCAGGTTAAGAATGAATGAGGATTGATATTATATTTATATTAATCCATTTTTAGAAATAAATTGAATTAAATCACTTAATATTAACATTAGGATATGTTTTCATTTGTACATTGGATGACTTTAGGGAACTAGACACTTGCATCACAACAGGATACCTACGTCGATGTAGGTGTCTATCTGAGATGCTAGTGTCCAAGGAAAAAATTAGGTACAAACTCAAAACTTATAGAGGTAGAAGATAAGTACATTTTTTAATAATTTTGGGAAAGATAAAAGTTTTGGTTCATCAACATTAGAATGGTCAAACCAATAGATAGGCTAAGGGGCATAAGATAGCGCAAATGCAAGACTTCTAAAAGTGGAAAAGGTCTAAAACTTAGAGGAATAGCCAAGGTATAATTTTATTGAGTTTACCAAGATTGAGGTGTTATATAATCCATAAATATAATCTACATTTGATCCCCCCTTTAATTTAGTAAATAATTTACTAGTTTAAAGGAGAATAAATATATATTTGGGTGTGCATAACACACCTTGACTTTGAGTGAGTATAATTTAAGTGCTTTGTTGGTGATTGACCTAAAACCAAGATCATTTTATAATATATAGTCAATGCATATAATCTTCAATTTAAATTATTTAAAATATTAAAACTAAAAGAGAAAGGTTTAAGAGTACACCTGTGTATCGATGTAACCACCTTGCCTATTGAAAAGTTGATTTGAAAAGATGTATCATTGTAAGGGTCTAAAACTGAGATTAGGATAAATATACATAAATTTAGAAAGTGCATATATCTAAGGAGATATAGAGAAAGAGAGATGATAAGACACATGTTCTTGAACTTGGAGAAAAGGTGAGTTGACACATAATAGTTGAGATTAGCTCAACTATGCAACCTAATAATATTTATAACCTAGTGAGCTTAGTGAAAATATTCAACTCATACTATCAAATTGGTAAGGTTGGATGATACATTCAATTCCAACATGAAAACTTGGAAAGATTGAGTGATTTAATCACCTTAACCATAATAAAACCAAACCAATTATTGCGGTAGATTGACTCAATATATTTCATAAAAGTATATCCTGGTAGGTGATGAATGTTTGTACAAGTGTTTTTAGATTTGAAACTGATTTGGATTTTGAAATATTATGCACACATTTCATATCATATGTACCTTAGATATGTCTCATGTTGAAACTATGTATAACAATGGTACCAATGTGTAAAATTTTACCACAACTATGAATCTAAATTATATAACTATGTGCTTTAGTGAATTTAAAAACTATGTAAGTTTAGAAAACATGCTTCCAAAACATGTCTCCACTATATATGGAGAAATTTGAAAATTTAAATAAGTTCCAATGTGGAGGACATATTTCCAAAACATTCCCCCATTGAATATGAAGATGTTGAATACTAAACAAGTGTGATGAACATGCTTCTAAAATATGCCCCCACTGAATCTAAAAACTAATATAAGTATAGAATGAGTGTGGAGAACATGATTCCAAATCATGTCCCAATTGATATGTCCCCTTTTTTTAGGTGAGGCAATAATTGTTATTTACCTCACCTCAAAAGGATAAGACAACTGTATAATATGTAAATGTGACCACGTAGCATATATAAGGACATGTCTAGGTAAATGTAACATTAAAACACATAGAATAATGTGATCACATGAAGGCCTAAGATGCATGATAAGGATCATGTAAACATATATATAGTAACAGTACAATCTCAACAAGCAAATCAAGCACACACATAAGAACACTAAAAAATAAGTCAAAAGGCAATAGTCTAAGGAAACCGCAAACAAGGGGCATGTTCAAAATTTTCACAATTAAAGGGACATGAATTATTCAAATGTACATAAAATAAAGGATGATATATTTATATGTACATAAAATAATCAATGACATGTTTAAATTTCAAAGAAAACACACATAGGCACATGGGCCAAAAATAAAGGAGCATATTCAAATACTCGAATAAGCAAGACAATAACACGGTAAAATAGTCAAGGAAGTGTATAAGGGAAAGCATAAACAACCAACATAAACATATCATATTAGCCCCTACTCAAATGTGTTATCAAAAAATGTCAAGTTCATAGCATATCAAGTACCTTGTGTAAGATATAATCATGGATAAATGCATGTATAAGTACATATATGATATCAAAACATGATAATGTAGAGTCACCATAAAATGATATAACTTGTGAGTATTGTGACATAGAGGTAGATGTCCCAAATTTCCATATGACATGAGTAGAGGACATGCACAACATCTAAACTATGAATAGATCATGTATCTATGTATGCCTGTATCATAATAGATTAGAAATGTTATACATGTGTATGTAGAAGTAACTGATATGCCATACATCGACATGGAATTAACACATAGATGCCAAAAATCCAATAAAACATGTAGGTGCCAATTTTTTTATTTTTTTATTTTGAATGTTTTATATTTTTTTGGTACTTTTATCATATGGAAGAATATTATAAAAATGTTGTGCAAGAAAGACATGTACAAAGAGATACCAAGATCAAATGTAATCATCAAAGAGATGCCTTTGTAGAAACCCTATATCATGTTTGTTATATTATGGGTGTGACCTTTTTGGTATGCCATTATTTTTATTTTTTTGTATGATAGATAAATATATACTTTCTTCTTTGAAAAAGTATGCAAGTCTTCCTTGATGATCAAATGATATGTGACTATTGTTTCTATCAACCACTACTCCTATTGAGTGTAACCATGTTTTTAAAAACACAACATTGTGAGCCCTTAGATTATTAATAACTTAAAAATTAAGAGAGCATTATTTTTAAGTAAATGAAACTCTTAACTGAATTGATCCCATACTTGTTAAGATTGCATTAATTTCATCAACATGTTGAAGCTTATTATCAAGAGACCTAATAAATGACATAGAACAAAAAATTGTATCTTGAAAGTCTATAACCTTGATAGTTGTATATTACTTGCCCTCAAATTGAGTAGTGATATTAAAATGGACTGGATACAAGGAATGGCTTGTGATTTTATCCTTTGTAACCATATATGGAATATTATATTTTTCAATTGTCTCTTATTTTTTTACTTCTTTTGTTAAAATTCCCAGTTTTAATATTTGATGTGCCCATTGATCTTTTTGTATCTTGTTTTTATTTGTGGGTTCTTGGTCTTTGAGAAAATGTATCTTTGAATGATTTAAATTAATATTACCAATATAATCCAAGCCATGATGGTCATTCTTGTCATATGTGCAAATAGGATGAGTCATGCCTTATGAATGTTTTCCAAATCCTAGATCATGATAACCAAAGTATTGTAAATATTTCATTACAAAACCATATTGTTTTAAAAACTATCATTATTAAGAGTTAAATTTGTATCCTTTTGTTGATCTGATTCTTCTTTTTGAACCTTTTCATGTTCTATGTTTGATATTGGCCATTATTTTTGTTCTATTTTTTTCTTTGGTGCCCACATTTTTTGTTTTGGTACTTGTGATTTGGGAGAGGTACTCATAATGTGAGTTATTTTCTTGAGTGATGTATTGATTATAAGATCACCATTATTTTTGAGATATTTTATTTTTTTTATAATGCCAAACAATAATCTATATGATGCCCATGCATTCTATGATATGCATAGTAGTATTATGTCTCCTTATAACATGTGAAAGATGTAATTTGATAATTTTATTTTGAAGCATATTTATTAGGATTTCATTTGTACTCTTAGTATCCTTTTGGTCACTTTTAGAATCACTTATTTTGTATGTATTTTATTTAAGCTTTTCATTTAGATATGAAATATTGTTTGGCATAACATTGGTAGTGTTGTCACTTGGATTTTCATGCTTTGAGGAGATTCTCAAGCTCTCCTCATCCAAGTGGCACAATTGAAACACCTCTAGGCTTGTGGGTAGCCTAAGGATGAGGTGAATCTCTAGGTAGGGATAACTCCCTTGATGTACCACTTTGGATCACTACTACTACACCTAAACTTTGGGGGGGGGGAGAGATATAAATGAAATAAAACTATCCTAAGGGAGGAAATACACCAAATATATTGATGACTTATAATCAGTTGTATGTTACACTTGAAACCAAGAGACTAACCAAATATATACTTCTCCAATCTGTATCTTCTCACATCAATGCTATTTATGAGGTTATGGATGAATATTTAGGCTAGGAGGACTAGACAAGAGGCCTTGAATGAAACTATTTAATAGACTAACTCACTCAACCTTGACACTCCCTAGAACACTTCACAGTCCCTACAATAAGAATCTTTCCAACTGCAAATAGATGATATAATGAAACAATCATGCTAAGGAAACAAGAGTTATCACTTATGCAAAATCACACATTCCAAATGAAAACACTAAGAATAGTCATTTAAGAGGTAAAAATTATTATTATTATTGATCAAAAGGTATGAAAATGAGTAGGGCTTTGCCATACTCAAATGGAGCATAAGTTACAATGGCCAAAATGGCTAGTTCTTATAGAACTTAAGAGAGAGAGGAGAATAGAGAAGTCCAAGGGTCATAAGGACACTTTTAAAATTAGTAAAATTAGTTAATTGTGAATGAGAATAGGATGTGGGATGAACCATGCAAGGTCAAGAATCACAAGTGTCTATCCAAGTCATAAAAATCATGAAAAGCGGCATGAAACTCTTCATTCTAGCTCAGAAAACTACCTTTATGATTTGGACCTATTTGAACATCCAAAAACTGATTATAGATAGGTCTGATGATTGGAATTAAGTCTAATTATTTCATACATGTATCTCCTTGCATTATTTATAGGTTTGGTCATCTAGAATCATTAATTTATATTTAAAATCCATGGGACAGATTATGTTACACCTATTAAAACCCTCCATGTCCTTAAATCATTAATCACACCTTAAAATCAGCTCACTTGAAGTATTCCACCCTTCTCACTAGCTTGGTCACTATGCCAATTTTGACTGGCTGAGATGAGAGCTATTTTTTTCACACTTATAAAATTTTCCAAGGCATAAAATGTCCATATGGAGTTATTAAAAGTGATAATATTTACCCCAAACCTGATTTCATCTCTTGAAACTTTGGTAACCTACAAAACACATAAAATAGTTAAAAGTACCTTATTTTATACCCTTTTTGTATAATTTCATAGAGTCCAAAAGCATGGGGAGTATCCTGAGGAAGTATTATTAAATTTTCAATCATCATCATAAGCAAACTATGTAATTAGAGTAGATTTTCAACTCCATTTCCATAAACTAGTCACTAGCAAGGGTTTTGGAGAGTTTAGGCCTATTTTGACCTCTTCAGCTTCATTAAAAAAACATGACATTAAAATTACCAAAATAATGGTCTTTAGGTACCCATATAACATCTCCAAATTCCTTGAGTCTCCATGTAAAGCACCAAGGGAGGTATGAGCATTTGAAGTTACCTATTCGAGCTTGATTCCTCATTCCCACAGGCCTAAGTTTGTCCTTGAGTCAAAAATGGCCTTCCTTGTGTTTTTTATACATACCAAGGGTTTTAACACATCTTCTATGATCCCATAATAATTACCAAATGGATTTTAAATCATATCCAAAGATAACAATGTGAATGACTCTACATTTGGCTTTAGGCCTAAACATGCTCAATAGGCTTGCATACACTGTAAAGCCCAACATGACCATTTTTGATGGCTTCATTACATTAAAATATCTCCTACATATCTGGTATGACCCTAAAAACATTATCCAATCCATTATAAATCTCACTTAGATCTAAAATTGAAAGTGACCTCTTGTTTGGATTCTAGGCCAAAACCTTGACTAATAGGTTGACTACAACCTTGGATTTATAGGACACTTGGATGAGATTATTCCTTATTTGATTGATTATCCATGATTTTATTGGTGTCATACATCTTTATAAATCCCCTTTAAAGGTCTCTACATCTTTTGGCTTCATATTTCTACCTTATTCTCCAAACCTTGCTAGCTTTGTTCATAAGGGAGTGCCCTCTATATGAGATAAAATAGAGGGCACTCCCATGTTTCCCTAGATAAATGTGAATATTTTAAGAGATTATCCAAGTAATTTAGATTATTATATAAAAATTTAGATCTTTTTTATGTCATATGACTTACTAACTCTTAAAAAAAATATAGATTCCTAGAGAAGGAAAATTGTGCAGGATTCCAAGAATGGACTGTGTCTTACTTGTTTTGAGCTCCTATCTTTACTCATTTTCAATAATAATAGATATATGATACCAATTTGACTATGAGGGAGGTGTTATCATTCTCTCTTATCACTCCAATATTCTATATACCTATCCATACATTGAACTTCTCAAGACTGAGTTCTATCATGACTATGTTTTACTCCAATATGTTGCACCTATAGACGATCATGTGTGGCTTGACCTTGGAAAAAAAGTTTACAACCTAATTTTATTACCTTAGGTTAATTTTTGTGTTTAATTGGATCATTTTTTTCACCTCATGATTTTACAACACCTAGATATACCCCTTTAGATCACTGCCTACAACAATTAACACCTAGTTATAGGTGCATACAGAGGGTCTTAAGAGGTTTATATAAGCTTGTCTCACAGATTCATAAAATTATTGAAGTCATCATGGCCCTAATGAAATTTTTCATAGTATTTTTTCATAATTCAAATTCTCTCTATACCTTTTACCTGCACCTTAATCTTACAAACTAACAACTCTTCTTGACTATGGTACCCTACTTGTTAGCTTCTTATAGGTGTATAATTATCTACTTGGACTTTGGATATGATGTTTGGAGATACTCATTTAATATTTACATTTACCTATCCTTTTATCATAATTTAATTCAATATTAATAGGCTAAAACATCACATAGCTACCATACTGAAGCCACTGTCTGCATACCTTATTGTAGGTGAGTATTTAGGCTATTTATATGAACACCTATAGGTGTATTTGGGGGATAAAACATAGCCCATCAATGTTGTCTTAATTATATTTATTTTCATGGTGTTATTTTCACCTCAAAACACCATTCAAATCATGATAACATGTCTTAATATCTCCTTGAATTGTTAAGATCACTTATACCTTCAAAACCTGTAGATACAACTGTCTAGATTTAGTGGTTCTAGGGGCATCTTTGGACCTTATAATAGTTGACTTAAACTAATCCTCCTGACCCCAAACTTTACCAAGTCATTTTCCTTGTTATATAATATAATATTAACACAATAGGATGCATCAAACCTTTGATTATTGTATTATATGATCTTGACAAAAAAGGGGTAGACCTTTATTTTCATAGTTTAGGGAAAGTGGGCATAACCTGTCCTCTCATGTTTTGAAGGTTTATCCACTTTAAATTGCCAACTTAACACCTCAAATGAGTATACCCTGATCAATAAAACATATTATAACTTCAAAAAAGATTAACCATGTTCCCATTTTTCAATACAAGTACCTTTACATCTCTATCAAGCCACATGTAGGTGTGCATTTAGTGTGTAGGTAGTAATAATGAGAAAATTGGATAATGAGCATTGCCTTTGATATTTTATGAGTTTTAAACCTATATCATACTTATAAATACATATCTCACATTCTAAAACACTTGAATCAAATATAAACACCCTCTTTTCAACATGACCAGTTCCTTCATGGCACTTGTAAATGAGTTTGTTTATGGCAGACTAGGTGAGAGTGTGTTATATGACTGTTTAGTCCCTCTTTCTTGCATAAAAATAAAGATTTATTAACTAATTAATGATGATAAAAGATGCATGGATTCAAAACCTTAAATACACCTTTATGAACATGATATACAATTTTAATACACGTGTCTCACCATGGTTTCAAGTAAATAGTAAGTAAAAAGTTGACTATATGGTGTTCATAACTACATCCTCATAGAGCATTGACTTGAATAATGAGATTTAAAGGTAAATTAGAATCAATATCACATCATAAACATGAGTATGAACCTATCAAACTCATTGAAATCACCATGAAAGTATGAAACTCTTGAAAATGGTGGAAACATGTCTGTTGCATAAAAAAGTGCTTCCTTTTGCAATATGAGATACTTGGCTCATCCAAGCACCTTAAAAAGTGAAAAAAAGCATGGGAAAAATTAAATAAGTAATATCAAATCCTATATAATCAACCTCAATAATTGGTTTGTATGGACTTACCCAAAATGGGATAAAACCTATAAGGTGCATAGATTAGCAGGTAGAAAAACATAGTCAACTTCATGAAGTTGGTTCATAAATCCAAGACCACCATTATTAAATTTTTTTTTTATATAAATTAATATCTATAAGTTTAATTTCACCTCCCCAAGTCATTTTATCTAGAACCTCCCCTATTGGTTGTACCAAGTACAAACCTAAATACTGTTTTTGCTTGCCAAGAAGGGTGAAAAAGGAACAAAATAGTTTTCACTTAAAAATGGCTCTTAAATAGAATTTAAAATGTGGGTTTGAGATTAAATAATTTTAAGATAAATTCCATGATCTTATTCCATGTGGCACACTTCCCTATGGGCCATATAAGTACTAAACTCTTTTCGTTTCCCAAGAAAATTGCCCCTTCTTGTGAAGAACCTGACACTTTCAATTACTAATAATTGGTTAAGACATATGAAGAAAAATGGTATTTTAAATCACCTTTTTAAACCTTCACACTTCCCAATAAATCTATACAAGTCATTAAATGCCCCTTTTTAAAACTCAAAATGACTCCTAGGACTAAAAGGATTAAAAAGACTAAGTACCAAGGCTAATTTAACATTAAATGACATAAATTAACCTATAATACACCTTTAGACATATTATAGTAGAACCCTAAACACCTAAAAATCAAGTTTTTACCTATAGGGGCCCCAATTTGAAATGCAAGGTCAAATTTGGTTAATAAATTGGTGACTCATAGGGGTAATATGCCTTATATACTAACTACACCAGTAGCCTTATCATTCCATTGGGATTAGGGAGTCATCTTAAATCTAAAACAAAATAAGGAGACCTTTGACCACAAGCTTTGATCAAGACAAGACCACTTGACTACCTCAACCACACAAAACAAAGGACACACACCAAACAAAATAAACACACTAACAAGACACACACATGTGCTCAAAGCACTTAGGAAAAATAGGAATCAAACAACTATATACAACTAAAAAATAATCATACCTCCTTTTCTAGGATTTAAAGGAAATTTTCTTCAATCTCCTTCTTCATGAGATAGATCAAACCTATTTCTTGGCACTTCAATTGTTATGATCTCAAGTAGATCATCTTGAAATAGGTCACCAATGTAAAATTATTCCTCTTGGTCTTGTACACATACCTTATATTATTACCCACTTTCTTTCTCATGATCAACTTGTATATTCTTTGTAGGCATGATTTCAAGAGGAATGATTTCTTGCTCCTTTGAAGGTTGAAGCAAATAAAAACTCATCTTGACCTCTAAAGGCTAAGGTTAACCTTGATATTTCTCATCTATGACATCTTGCACAATGTCATCTTGCTTACTATCACTTGTAATCAGATCCAAAGAATTTGTAGACCCATTTAGAGACTCAAAATCATTGTAAATGTTTTCAAACTATTGTCACAAGCCCTCATCTTATTTTTGATCAGAATCATGAAGAAGAAAAACAAGATAATCTCTTTCATCTTCTTCCTTATAATCCAAAAGGACATCATCCAATATTCCCTCTTCAACACAAGGAAGGCAATCTTCATCATCAACCAAACAAGAAGACTCAACATAAGGGCTCACATCTTTGTCATCATTTATGACCTTTTGAGTGCTCTCAAGTTGTATCTCAACTATCATAATTAGATCTTGGTTATCAAGGTCTACAAGATCCTCCATTTCTTTCTCCTTTTTGGTGATGCCAAGACTAGGCATCTTGAAATATGGTGACCTAGCCCAATGAGGCTACCAAGGAGTTACATTTTACTCAAGTTTGAATTTTCCTTAACCAAGTGCTCCTCTTTAGGTTCCCATACCATAGGTCTATCAAGTCAAAGGGTGATGGGGTGAGGATAAGATGAACTAGTTGGTGGAGGTGGAACATGGGGCTCAAAATCAGATTGAAAATGCATTAGAGGGGATTCTTTTGGGAGGTCTTGAGGAAGGGTAGGTAGACCTTGGGATAAAATAGCTTCATTATCTTCATTCCACTTAAAAATAACCTCATTGAATTCTAATCCAAATTGAGCACTCTCTTGAGGAAGGTTAGATGGGATGTATTTAGGCATAGGATCTTCTTTGGGATCTAAACCTTCCATCACACCTTGACTTAGCAATCTCATCTCTAAATCTAACTCTTCAATTTTATTGTCTAGGTTCTCTTGGAAAAGTCACTCTTGACATTCACAAGAATATTAATGAAGATGAAGAGTACAAGAGGGTTGACATGAAACATAAGAAGTTTCTTGAGGAAGGGTGGGAGGGACTTGTCAAGGATCAATTTCATTCTTAACCTCACACTCCTTAACAATGATTCTATCCTCTTTATTTCCCCATGACTGCTCTAACTTATTCCACCTTAGGATGTCAGTATTATAAGTCTTTTTTTTGGGTGGTGATATAATTTGAGGAGTGGGTGAACTGTTCAAGGAACTTGGAATCTCCTTAGGCTTGGATTATCCACTTTGTCTCCAACTTAGAATCTCATAACTAGAGGTATTTTCTTGAGATTGGAATGTAATGGGAGAGGCAAATGAGGGCTTTAATTCCACTTCCTTTATTTCTAACATGGACTGATTCATTTTCTTATTGGCCAACTCAATTTGCCTATCAAGATTAGCTTCAAAATTAAGGTTTCTCTTTTCAAATCTCTCTTCTAACTGATTGGGAAAAGGGTGACTTTGATAAGCTTGATTGGGATCATGATTAGGGATCAAATAAGACTGATAGAAATCTTGGGGAAGTGGATATGTAGGCTAATATGTTTAGTGAGGTTACTTTTCATGAATTCTTAGCTTATCCTCTAAGGAAGAAACCAAGTAACTCACATCTAGCATCTCATGTGTAAGCCTTTGCCATTTTGCTCTCTTAATAGGTACCCACTCTCTTTGACCAGATCTAATGCATCTATCACCTTGTGAATAAGATGACTAGGAACCTCTAGATCATATCCCTTTTGTGTGTTAAAATCCAATATGTACTTCTCATAGCTCAAAAGAGTTTGCTTAAAGTTTGCAATGGACTAAGTTGAGAAGTGGCTAGGTTGACTATGAGGAGCAAAACATTGAGAAGGTTAGTTTTATGACTAATAAAATTCTTGAATGGGATGATACACTTCATATTGAAGCTGGTACACTTCATGATAGGGCTGATTAAGAACCTGATCTTGTTGATAGGGAATGGCACAATCTTGAAATGTCTCACCAACTTGTGTAAAACAAAACTCAATAGCAAAGTCAGCCATGAAACTTCATTAGGAATTAAGAACACAAGGAATGATCATCATCAATATTCAAAAGGAATACCTAGGCTACTTGACTAGTTGATGTAACTTTGGAGTCATCATTGATGCTTGAATATATGCCTCCAAAGGCTGATTATTGAAAGACAACACCAAAAATATTTCAACCTCTTAGAATAAGAATCCCACTAAAGCATTAAAAAAACTATTATCACTTGGATTTTCACCCTTTAATGATATTATTAAAGCTCTCCTCATCCAAGTGGCATAATTAAAACACCACTAGGCTTGTGGATAGCCTAAGGATGAGGTGAATCTCTAGGTAGGGCTAGCTCCCTTGATGTACCACTTTGGATCACTAATACAACTAAAATTTTAGTGGGGGGGGGAGGGAGAAAGATAACTAAAAGAAAACTATCCTAAGGGAGGTGATACACCAAATAGATTTATGACTTCCAACCAGCTGCATGTTACACTTGAAATCAAGAGACTAACCAAACATACACTTCTCTAATCTGCATCTTCTCACATCAATGTTACATTATGAGGTTATGTATGAATGTTTAGGATATGAGTACTATACAAGAGGCCTTGAATGTAACTATTTAATATAATAACTCACTCAACCTTGACACTCCCTAGAACACTTCACATGCCCTGCAAGAAGAAGCTTTCCAACTACAAATAGATGACAAAATAAATTAATCATGCTAAGGAAAAAAGAGTTATCACTTATGAAAAATCAAAAATTATAAATGAAAACATTAATAAAAATCATGGAATATGTAAAAATCAATATTAATATTCATCAAAAGGTATGTAAATGAGTAGGGATTTGCCATATTCAAGTGGAGCATAAGTTACAATGGCCAAAATGTCTAGTTATTATAGAACTTGAGAGAGAGAGGAGAAGAGAGAATTCAAAGGGTCATAAAGAAAATTATAAAAATGATAAAATCAGTTAATATTACATGATAATAGGATGTGAGATGAACCATGCAATTTTAGGAAGCACAAGTGTCTATCCAAGTCATAAAACTCATAAAAAGTGGCATGAAACTTCTCATTCTGGCTCAAAAAACTACCTTCATGATTTGGACCTGTTTGAATGTCCCAAAATTGATTATGGATAGGCATGATAATTGGAATTAATGGGAAGAATTTTATACATTCCTCTCCATGCATTAGTTGTAGGTCTAGACATCTGAATTCATTTGGGAATGAGCCACCATCATCTGCAGTCCAAAAAAATCTTCTTTCATGCATGCTGCACACTTGGCCTAAAAAAATGCATAATTTTTCCATGAAAATACATGGGAGAGATTTTATTATACCTTTCAATATCATTCATGGACTTAAAGGCATCAGACACACCTTAAAATCAGCTCACTTGAAGTTTTCCACCCTTCTCACTAGCTTGGTCATTATGTCAGTTTTGACTGGTTGAGATGAGAGCTATTGTTTTCACACTTATAAGTTTTTACAAGGATTTAAATGGACATATGGAGTTATTTAAAGTTTTAATATTTTCCCCAAACTTGATTTCCTCTCTTGAAACCTCCTGTAGCTTGTAAAGCACACAAAACTATCAAAAGTACCTCATTTAGTACCCTATCCATACAATTTTGTACAGTCCAAAAGCATGGGGAGTATATTGAGGGATTATTATGCAATTTTAAATCATAATCCTAATAAAAATATGTCATTAGAGTATCTTTTCAACTCTATTTCCATAATTTGGTCACTAGAAACGGTTTTGAGGGTTTAGTTCTATTTTGACCTCTTAAGCTTTGTTCATAAAACCCTGACATTCAACTTTCAAAAAAAATCTACAAGAATGGTCTTTATGACCCTATATAATATCTCAAAATTCCTTGAGCCTCCATGCAAATCACCAAGGGAGGTATGATCATTTGAAGTTACTTATTCAAGCTTCATTCATCATTCCCATAGGCTTGAATTTGTCTTTGAGTCAAAAATGGACTTCCTTGCATTGTTTATACATATCAAGGGTTTTAACACATATTTTATGATCCCATAATCATTTCCAAATGGATTGGAAATCATATCCAAAGATATAAATGTGAATGACTCTCCATTTGGCTTCAGGCCTAAGCATGCTCAATAGGCTTACCTACACTCTAAAGCCCAAAATTACTCTTTTTTATGGCTTACCTAAATTCCAAGAGCTCATAAATATATGATATAACCCTAAAAACATGATCTAGTTAGTTTTAAATCTCACTTAGATCTAGAAGTGAAAGTGACCTCTTGTTTGGATTCTAGGCCAATACCTTGACTAACAGGCTGACTGCAACCTTAGAGTTTTAGGAAAATTGGCTAAGATTATTCCTTATGTGATTGATTATACATGATTTTATTGCTTTTATATAACTTTATAAATCCCATTTCAAGGTATCTACATCTTTTAGCTTCATATTTCTACCTTATTCTCCAAACCCTGCCAACTTGGTTCATAAGGGAGTGCCCTCTATCTAAGACAAAATAGAGGTCACTCCCCTATTTCTCTAGACAAATGTGAATATTCTAAGAGCTTATCAAAGTAATTTATATTCTCTATACAAAAATTGATCTCTTTTTTAGGTCATCTGAACTACTAACTCTTCAAAAAATCAAAAAGATTCCTAGAGAAGGAAAAATATGCAGGATTTCAATAATGGACTATGCCTTACTTGTTTTGAGCTCCTTTATTTGAATTTTTTCCATCATGATAGTTATATGATACAAATTTTACTATGATGTAGGTGTTCTCATTATCTCTTACCAATCCAATCTTCCATATACCTATCCATACACTGAACATCTCAAGACTGAGTTTAATCATGATTGTGTTTTACTCCAATATGTTGCACTTGTAGATGATCATGTGTGGCTTGACCTTGGAGAAAAATTTTACAACCTAATATTCTTCCCTTAGGTTCATTTTGGTGTTTACTTTGATCATTTATTTCACATCATGCTTTTCTAACACCTAGATATAAGCCTTTAGATCACTGTCTGCAACAATTAGCACCTGGTTGTAGGGGCATACAGAGGGTCTTAAGAGGTTTATATAAGCTTGTCTCACACATTGAAAAAATTATTGAGGTCATCATGGCCATAATAAAAGTGTTCATATTATTTTTTCATCATTCCAATTCTCTCTATACCTTTTACCTGCACCTTAAGCTGACAAACTAAAAACTCTTCTTGACTATGGTATCCTACTTGTTAGCTTCATGTAGGTGTATATTTATCTACTTTAACTTTGGATATGATGTTTGAAGATCCTCATTGAAGCTTCACATTTACTTATCCTTTTCTCATAGTTTCATTCACCATGAATAATCTAAAACATCACATAGCTACTGTGCTTAAGCCACTGTTTGCATAACTTGTTGTAGGTGAGTATTTAGGCTATTTGTATGGACACCTATAGGTGTATTTGGGGTATAAAACATAGCTTATTAACATTGTATTAATTATATTTATGTTCATGGTGTTATTTTCACCTCACAAATCCATTCAAAGCATGATAACATGTCTTACTAACTCCTTGAATTGTTAAGATCACTTATACCTTTGAAACCTATAGATACAACTGTTTGGATTTAGTGGTTTTAAGGGCATATTTGGACCTTATAACAATTGACTTCCACTAATCCTCCTAAACCTAAACTTTTCCAAGTAATTTTAATTTCTAGATACTACAAGATGAACATTATATGATGCATCAAACCTTTGATTTATGTATTATATGATCTTGACAAAAAGGGGGTGGACCTCTGTTTCATAGTTTAGGGAAAGTGGGCCTAAACCTATCCTCTCATGTTTTGAAGGTTTATCCACTTAAAATTTCCAACTTAAAACCTAAAATGAGTCTAACCTGATCAATAAAACATACTATAATTCCAAAAAATATTCACCATGCTCCCATTTTTTAATACAACTACCTTTACATCTCTATCAAGCCACCTGTAGGTGTGCATTCAGCATGCAGGCAGTAACGGTGAGCAAAATGGATAGTGAACATTGTCTTTGATATTTTATGAGTTTCAAACATGTCTCATACTTCCAAATACATATTTCAAATTCTAAACCACCTAAATCAAATGTTAACACCCTCTTTTCAACATGAACACTTCCTTTATGGCACCTATAGATGAGTTTATTCATGGTAGACTAGGTGAGAGTGTGTTATATGATTGTTCAGTCCCTATTTATTACATTATATGAAATATTGATCCACTAATTAATGTTTATAAGGGATACATGAAGGCTTAAAAACCTTAAACACACTTCTTTGAACATGACATATAAGTTTAATACACGTGCCTCACCATGGTTACAAGTAAACAATGAGTAAAAAATTGACGTATGGTGTTCATAACTACACCCTCATATAAAATTGACTTGAAGAATGAGATTTAAAGGTCAATGGGAATAAATATCACATCATAAACATGAGTATGAACCTATCAAACTTATTGAAGTCACCATCAAATCATGAAACTCTTGAAAATGGTGGAAACTTGTCTGTTGCATGAAAAAGTGCTTCCTCTTGCAATCTGAGTTAATTGGCTCATACAAAAACATTTAAACATTAAAAAAATAATGTGAAAAATTAAATAATTATTCCAAAATCCTTTGGAATCAACATCAGTAATTGGTTTGTATGGACTTTCCCAAAATGGAGCAAAACCTATAGGGTGTATAGATTACCAAGCAGAAAACATAATCAACTTCATGAGGATAGTTCAGAAAGAACATACCACCATTATTTGAAATATTTTTATGTAAATTAATATATTTTATTTTGATTTCACCTCCCTAAGTTTTTTGATCTAGAACCTCCCCTGCTGGCCATCTCAAGTACAAACCTAAAGATTGCTTTTGCTTGCCAAGAAGGGTGAAAAATGAACAAAACAATTTTAGCTCAAAAATGGAACTTCCAAAGCATTTCAAACATAAATTTGATCTTTAAGAATCTGAAGATACATTCCATGATCTTATTCCACATGGCACACTTCCCCATGGGCAATAAAAGTGTCAAACTCTTCTCTTTTCCTAAGAAACCTACCATTTCTTCTGAAGAACCTACCACTTTTAGTTACCAATAGTTGGTTAAGACATATGAGGACACATGAGATGTGACGTAACATTTTTTAACCTTCACACTTCCCAAAAAAATTATACAAGTCATTAAATGCCCCATTTTTTACCTCAAAATGACTCTTATGATTAAAAGGATTAAAAAGACTAGGGACCAAGGCCAAAATAAATTTAAATGGCATCAATTAACCTATAATACACCTTTATACATAATATATTAGACCCCCAAACACCTAAAAATAAATTTTTTACCTATAGGGGTCCCAATTTAACCTATAGGGTCAAATTTGGTCAATAGATAGGCGAGGATGCAAACACATGATTAACACTACCATGTGTTAGATTTTGGGCACATAGAATCTGATTTCCAATAATGTGATATTTGAAATGAAGTATTTATTTTTATTTTTTAACTCTTATTTTGACTTGCTCATAAGAAAATTTTTATCTTTTAGGGATTTATAATCACAAGCCATAGGTTCCTCGATTTGAATACGTATGCATGCACCATCTACCTTACCCCTTGAAGGAATGATAGATTGGACTTGGTTAGAGGGATGATATCTATCACCCTCCTTAGGGTTAGGAGGAAGATGCTCAATATTATTTATATAAGATTGGTAAATAAAGGTTTGAATTCTATATCAATTAAGATCATTTTTTGATTTGATTCTTTTAAAGTGATTAGATTTTGAACCTCTTATAAATTAGATTGATTTAATTAGGCATGATATATAACAAGTAACGAACACTATAAGGTATAGGACCCTGAAATAACTAATAGAGATATCCATAGAAAACATGATTTCAAAATTATAGTAATCAGGGATCAATAATAAAAAAATTAAAAAACCTTAATTGACCTAGGGTTTGATGTTCAAAGATTGGGTTCACCAAATGTTTAACCCTAAATTGTATTTAGATCCTACTTCAGTAGATAAGGTTAAATAATAGAGAAATGTCAATGTACAAGGGTGATGATCAGATCTACAATAAGCCAATTAGATGCTAAACTCAGATATACACATACTAAATTATTAAACTGAGATAAGCTAAAAATAGTAAGTACAACTATGCTAAATATGGAAATGATAAATAAGTAATGTACTTAGCTTATTCTAATGCTAATGCAATTCTAAATCAGGAATAGGTAGAAAGCAAATTGGAAGATGATTCTAGAATAGTCATCAAATTATGGATTATCTCTGGAGATGTGGACACTAACATAATCCTGGGATGGTTATGTTGACATTACTATCTAAACTCGACACAAGTGTCCTATATGAAATACCTACTAAAAAATTATGGGTTTGACTTCACCTTCATCTGGTGCATTTATATCTAGGTCATGGTCTGTCGTTCCTTATGAAAATTCAAAACCCTAGTTTTTCATCTTCATAATGACCTTGGGGAAAAATGGTTTAGTGGGCATACAATATCGAGTTGACCCAAAATACCCCTTTGCCAATGAATGTTGTCTACATAGCCAATACTATAAATAGGACCTTAGACTAATGTAGTTCTACCCTATGTGTTGGCTTGTGTGTGAATCATGCAACATGTGGAAATTAAGTGCAATAGTGACCTATCTTGTAACTTAGAAAATTGGGCTCCTGGGATACTCCTTTAGTACTTTAGACCAATGTATGTGTTGTCCCTATGACTGATATGAAAATAAGAGAAAATAGGAAAGCTTTACTTTATTTATGGATTGATTGAATACTTTGATAAGTTTCCTTAGTTATTTTCTAGTTGTATGTCAGGTTAGGAATGAATGGGGATTGATCTTGTATTTATAACAATCCCTTTAGAGAAAAAACTTGCATTAAAATAATTAATTCAACAATTATGATATGTTTCATTATTAAATTAGATGGTTTTAGGTTAATAGACACTTGTGTCAGAGTAGGACACCTATTTTGATGAATGTGTCTATTTGGGATGCTAGTGTCCAGGGAACATGAAAGTAGGTACATACTCAACTTGTAGAGGTGGAATATAAACATATTTTAAGCATTATGGGAAAGATATAAGGTCTAGATCATCAACATTAGACTATTCAAACCAAGAGATAGGCCAAGGGACATAAAATAGAGTAGATGCAAGACTTATGAAACTGGGAAAGGTCCGAAATTGAGAGGAACAACTAAGGTCTGAGTTTGCATTGTGTACAAGACTGAGGTACTATATAATCCATAAATATTATTTACAATTAAAATTTTCACAAATGCTCTCATTTTTTATTTTGAGATAAATTTACTTGTAGGCAATCTCCCTCATTTTAAAAGAGGGGAATCATAATGAGCTTATCTCCAAGCTTTCACAAAAAATACATTTTAGATTTGACAGTTTACAATATACAAAAATTAAAAAAACAAATTATGGGGGCATTCAAATTGCTTATGCACTCCACTCTTATTGCTACTTGAGAACATCACTTGTGTAAACAAAATTACAAGATTTCAAATAATTTTAAAAAGATTAAATTGGAACTATATACAATATAATGATATGCATTTATGTCCAAGCTACTATTCTATAAATTTTAGATTTCTCTTTTACAAGTTTAAAGATTTAAATAATTTATAGCTCAAAGCTAGATCTGTTTGAATTAGTGTGATTCATGTTTTACAATCAGACAACATTTGATCTTAGTGATGCTCCACATTTTGGTTGCACATTAGTGACCCATGTAGTGGTTTCTACCTCTTCTTTCTAGTTTAGCAAGTGACATATGTTGTGCTTAGTGATGCTCCATGTCTTGGTTGCACTTTATAAAACCACTTTGTTGGTTTCCATATCTTCAAACATTACATAATATTTTATTAGGGTTGGACCATATAACCTTTCAAGAATTTATAGTTTGAAGCTAGATCTATTTGCATCAGTGTGATCCATATTTTGTAAGTGGACCACATTTTAAGTTTAGTGATATTCTATATTTTAGTTGTGTAGATAGGGGTTTGATGTACTAGGGGAAGAGCCAATTTTTATGATCATAAATTAAAAAAAAATAGAGCATCAAAAAATCTAGTAGCCCTCTACTATGGGTCATAAAATATGAATTGAAAGAAGGAATACAAACAAGTAAATAATAAGTATTACCTTATGATTTATGTTATTGCAAATCATTTGAAGTAGGATGGTACTCAGAATGTTGAACGAAGGGTCTTTGGCAATTTTTATCTCCTTGATTGAGTGACGTCTCTCCTTGTTCACCTTGAGTGTTGTGGTTTTTTTTGGCTTGGTAATTGTTAGAAGAAGATTGAAACTTATAAGGTTATTTTGGCATAATAACCTTGTAAATATTGGGTCTTACTAGATAAATTTTGGCATAGTAAGATTAGGATGAAGAAGTTATTATAAAATTGGAGGAATAACATCCATTTTATATACTTTTAAAATGGATGTGAACCATCCATCTTGAGATGAGGATCAAGGGTCCAAAATGTCTCCTACATCTTCATGATGAGGAAAATGGGGCATGTGATGATAGGATAAGCTTTATAAGAAGAGGTAGGCCTTGCCATGTGATTTGAATATTAAATTGGCAAGTTGTTTGGATGATGAGGATAAATAGGAATATTGATTTTCCTCTATTTTAATATAGGCATTCCATGTAATCACATTTAAAGAAGAAGATTAGATAAATAATTGCTCTTAATTAACTAATGTAATGTGATGTGAATTTGATAGGATAGGATGTGATAATATAAGAATTTGGTTAATTGATTGAAGGATCATTTACAAACAAAGTATCAAGTTTAGGTACTTTTTAGCAAATTGAATGATCTGATGTAGTGCATTACCTCGATTAACAATATACCAATGTGTTTTGAAGTGTGTATATTGAATGTGCAAAGGAATTGGTAAGATTAAATGATTTTAGGCTTAAATTGTGTATTATGATTATGGTTTAGACAAGGAAGTGGTGAAAATGAAGTGTCTACATTTTTCCCTTGTTTAAGAAGGTGTTACAAGACACAAGGTGAAGTAACATCTTTTCAAATAAATGAAAAAAACATTAAAATAGAATAAGAAGATGAAGAATATAAAATAATGATTATATAATGAATTCAATTTGATGACCCATAGTGTGATTAATAATCCCTATTTGCCCCCTTGAGGGATCACATGGAAAGAGAATCTGAATGGACTAGCCCTCAAAATGAGGAAATAATATAATTTATAAAATAAAAGGTCAAGAAATGGAGAATAGGAGATTAACTTATGGCCAAAATAAAGTCCATTGATCATACTGCTTGAATGTTTTGATGCCCAAAAATGAAAAGAGTGACGTGCCCCAAATAGGGTGAAATCATAGAAGGATACATTCTAAAATAAGCTACACACTTTGAGTTTTCCCAAATAAGATAAAAGTGGTGAGCTTGGATGAATGATTGGCACCAGAAAGTACATAAGTAATATGTTGTGCCCCAAAAAGAGTAAAAAAATATTGGTTGTGCCCCAAAAAGGATAGATTTGTGATGAGAATTTGGGAAGGTAAAAAACTAATAGGAGAAATTGAAAATATGTGCGAATGGTTATAACAACTTTTCATGACTTAATAAGTTAAAAAAACCAAGTGCACAAGGAAGGCCAAAATTGATAAAAGATAAAGTTGAATGAGAAGATAAAGATTGAAGAATGATTCTAGTGGAGTTTTAAAAAAATTGAATAAAGTATGGTGACTCATGGTATGTGTTCATTGATTGATATGTATCAGGAGTAACACATATTTATTTAGAATTGTCAATGATTTACATTTTAGTTTAGTGAACAAGGAGATGAATTGTTGTGAAATTTCCATATAAGACCTCTTAGTCATAATTTTTGATATAGCACCTAATGGTATATACCAAGATATAAAACACCACGATGTCTTTGTTGTAATGTACATAAGGATTGACCCCCAATCCAATAGATAATTGGAAATAATACACCATTGATAAAAGCCATGATGATAATGTTTACGAATGCCAATGGATGGAATCAAGTACAACTTCATAATAGGAATCACCATGATGATGACCTTGCTAGAATAATGGACTAAGTCAAGGTAACAATAGAAAAATAAAAAAGATAAGCAAACAAGAAAACACACACACATAAAATTGAATATAAAAGAAACATAAAGCATCTTATTGTTTAATCAAGTCCAAATCCACATGTGAAGGCCCAATGATAATGATAAGTGGTTAGTGCCCCCAACAAAGGATGCATGGAAGGGAAGGATACATCGCAAAGTGGCTAAAATAATTATAACCAATAATGAATTCACCCCAATAGGGTGGATTTGGGAAGGACACATCCCAATGGTTGCTAAAATGAGTGGCTAAATAAAAATTAAGGATAATGACCATATTTAGGATAAGACAAGTGTTTTAAAATTTTGTGGCTTTATATCTCTTGTGGAGATTGTAATCTTGTATTATTTTTTAGGATTTTTGGAATATTTGAATATTTTCGGGTGTTTGTAATCTCAAATCAATGGAGGAGTATAATAAAAAGCTACTAACCTAAAAGTGTCCCTAAGAAAAGTTACATGCAATGAATAGATGAGGGGTGGAGTGAAATTGAGACTGGCAAGCTTGAGTTGATGTTGGGATGAATAGTAGCAAGCTAGTGTAATAATCCCACATTTGGTAATATTATGGATTACCAAGGGATAAAATAGGATAAATAATAGCCTAGAGCAATGTTAAGGCACCAAAAATGGTATGAATTATACTCAAATAAGAGGTTCCTTTATAAGGAGGCTACGACTTGTTAAATTGTGTGAGGGCATAAACAAAATGGTAACATCTATTGATAAGACTTGAGTTTTATAAGATAGGTGTCTATCAATATCTAAGAATCCTTTTTGGAAAAAGGCCATCATCTATATGAGCCATATTTTATGAGACATACAAAAAAATTCTTTGAAGGTTTTGCATATTCTATTTGGTAAAATACCACCATTATGGTGAGCTATAGTGGAAGAACTACACCTAATTCAAGAGCTATAGATCCTATTTTTATGAAAGGTTATTATATATGCATCCTTTTCCCTAGTACCTTGGTACCAGTGATCTATGGAGTTTAATGAGCAGGACCTTACCAACATAAATCTCAATGACCTAAGATATTATGTATATAACTACAGAAGGTGGGATAGAGTTAAATTAACATTTATTTAAGAAACCACTAGCCCCACGAGGACCTCGAGATATAAAAAAAATATATCATATGCGGATTATATGACATGGACATACATAATGTGCCATGACATGGTAAAATAAATAACGGGGATTATGACCACACATAATTACTTTATCAAGATGACCGTGTGACTAGGGGTTATGGTTCTATGATGAAAGGTGAATGGAGGTGAACTTTTTCATGTTGTATAACTATTATATAGAATTCATGATGTCATTGGACCCATTCAATTGGCAAAGTAGATAAAACATCATCAAGAAATAATACTCATGTGGGATATATAACCCATCATCCTAAGAACAAAGTTTTAACATGAATTTATTTATTTTTCAAGGTCATGATAGAGTAGGGAAGTGTGAAGCTTGATAATTATACATAGTGGAAATAATGAGAACTCAGGTGGGGATGATTGATGGCCACCACCTCCTACCATGATCTATGAGGTGAACATGCAAATATTTCATACACTACAACAAGTGATGGACCTTGCAGAAGAACTACTATGACAATAACAACTGATGAAGATTCAACTTCAGCCTCAAGTTTAATGAAGAAAGTGTGAATTTTACTACACAAGATATAGAGTAGGGGAGAAAAACCTAAAGATGATAGAAAATCAACAACTACCAGTTTGTCATAGAGGGATTCCCCACTATCCAAGGGGATGTGCAATAAGATGATAGCCAGAATTACTTGTGCAAGCTCAATAAAATTAGTAGATGAAAGTAAATATTGAGTTAGCAGAGAATGGCACAAGATAGAGGGTGGAGTATGAGTTTTTTCCTAAGGTGATGCATGTGGAATATGGGAATATATATTCCCACTAATAGCCATCGATGTAGGGAGGAACATAGATCAGTTAACGTAACTTACAATAGTGTGCAAAAATAATGGGGAAACTAGCCATGCAAGCTAAACCTATCTAAGGAGGAATGTTATTAATGCCAATTCAGTAAGAAATTAGCAAGGAGGATGGCTTAATTGGAATCTAGAATCACAAGATAATCATTATAATGTTAGGAGAACAACTAGATGAAGGCATAATGCCTAAGTAGTAAAAATGTTTATTTGCACCTTATAAAATATTTGTGTAATCATATTACCATGTTTTTAGTGTGTACCCCTCTTTGTATACATTGTGTGATGCCTCACATGCTAAATAAAATAAAAGAGTGATTTAATTATTTTGAAAAAAATTAGAATGTTTTGAATTTCTTTTGGCATATTTCCATGTTTGACATAGACCTATGGCTAATTAGATGTTCACAAATATGGTTTGGTGCAAGCATAAAGAACTAAACCTTTACAGGCACAAGTATGACTCATAGACACTAGCTCTAACATGTATAATGGTTCAAAAATGGAAAGGGGGAATAGAATAAAAAGGAAGGGGTGTCTAAGTAGATTCCAAATGCCCTAAGAAAGTGAATGCTACCTACATAGTCCCATGGACATCATGTCCAAAATGAACTTTAGGCCAAATGTAGTTCTCCTAGGATTTGGGATAAAATAAAATTGATGATAAGTAGGCATGATAATAGAGAAGAAAGAGAAAAATCTATACTCATAAAATGGTGAGAACATTTAAGTAATAAGAACATGAAGTGGAATGGGAATAAGAGTGGTCGAGCTAACCAAGATGCCCCATGCATCCAAACGCTACCTACATAGTCCATATGGACCTTAGATTGATGTATTTCTCCCAAAAATGAGAATAATAAAAAGAGGAATGGTAACAATGAAAGGAAATGATTGGTTAGAATAAAGGGTTATAGATAGAAGATAATGTGACTTTGTAACTCTCATGCAGATTTTAAGCCGATCTTCATGAATTGGTAATGTTTTTGGTATTTTGTTTATGGATTTAAATATTTTGGTGTTTTTGATTTTTTTTATGAAACATGTTATGTACAGAAATAGATTTGCTCACAAAATGGTGAGAGTATGGATAATCTTGTAAAAGGGAGAGAGCCTAAAATAGCTCACAAAAGGGCAAAAGCCTAATGTATAGAGAAAAAGAGACAATAGACTAGTGAGATAAAAGATGAGTATTCACCAATTTAGTGATGAGATAATCAAAGTTTCCACTTCATCTAAGAGAAAAGAGGGGTAATATATGAGTGCGCACTTGGACAATGATGAGATAGTCATAATGTCTAATTCATATAAGGCAAGAAAGGTATGATAGATGAGTGGGCACTTGGATAGTGATGAGATAGTCACAATGTCCACTTCATCTAAGGAAAGAAAGAGATGTCAGTATGCAAAAAGAAATTTCTTGTAGAAGGATTAGAGCCTAAAAAATAGATCTCATAAAAGGGTGGGAGCCTGACTTAAATTACTCGTAAAAGGGAGAGAGCTTAACTTAAATTACTCACAAAATGGTGAGACCCTAAAGATGTTCATAAAATGATGAGATTCTGAATTAAATTGCTCACAAAATGGAAAGAGCATGGGAAAAGGGGTGATTAAGCTAGTCTCAAAAACTGAGCATTGCCTACATAGTCTAAATGGACCTCAGGTCAATGTAGTTCAACCCATAGGGTTTGAATTACTAATCAATATCCTAAAATATCTTTAAAAAGGGCAAGAGCCTATAAATAAATAAGCTCACAAAAGGGTGAGAGTGTTTTGTAAGAGTATGGGAAAGGGGTGACCGAGCTGACCTAAAAAACTTAGCACTGCTTACATAGTCTAAATGAACCTCAGGTCAATGTAGTTCACTAGAAATGGGAAGGAAAAAAAAAAGTTAAAATATAAGGATTCTAAGAAAACTTTAAAGCTTCCCTGGTGCAAGATTCCCTAAACAAGAAGGAATTGCTAACAATGGATAATCGGTGAGAAGAAAAGGTAAAGAATGGGGATGGTAATTAGTTGTTAGTAGTTGAGCTACCCTTAGAAATGGATTAATACCTACATAGTCCATGGACTTTAGGCCAATATAGTTCAACTATAATTTGAACTACTATGTGAGTGAAATTGGATAACAATAATATGATCATGAATAGATAATATTAATTTGTGGATGAGATTAAATCATTCGAGTGAATATTTGCCTATGTTAATTTCTAGAAAATAAGAATGATTGATTCACCCTAGATAGGAAAAAATTAAATAAGGATACATTCAAAAATAAGTTACACAGTTTCAAGTGCCCTAAAAAGGATGAAAACTGCAAGCATAGAATGAATGATTTGCACCAAAAAGTGCATAAGTGATGTGTTGTGCCCCAAAAAGAGCAAAAAATATTGGTTGGATGATTTGCCTCAAAAAAGACAAAATTTTATTTGATAAAAAAATAGAGTTATTTATTTGATAAGCAAGCATATCTCTAAGAGTTGACCTAAAGCATGGAATGATAATGATAAGAGGATATTGATGGATGAGAAGAAGTGTATAAGCTCATGTCAAATGTATGTGTGAATGGTAAATGTCTTTCAAAAAAAATGAAGAAGAAAAAAAAATCAAGCACATAAGGATAAAGAAAGTGAGGAAATAATGATATGGGGAATTAGGATTAGAATAAGGAAGGAAATGAAAAGAGAGA
Source organism: Torreya grandis (assembly GCA_037957365.1). Classification (NCBI taxonomy): domain Eukaryota; kingdom Viridiplantae; phylum Streptophyta; class Pinopsida; order Cupressales; family Taxaceae; genus Torreya; species Torreya grandis. The sequence continues at coordinate 525,003 of JARHVA010002182.1, read as the reverse complement.
TGATGAAAATGGGTGGTGCTAGGATGGCCAAGATGGCTTAAATGGAATAAAGGGATGTAAATGGGGCTGAATAGTAAATGACAAGATTAGAATTAATAATGGACAATAAGTATACTATAATCTCCAAGGATTGTGTCATGCAAGAATAAAAATATTCAGTCATAAAAGTGTTGCTAAGAGGATATGCCAAGAGATTTTCTAAAATAAGGTTCAAATCAACTTTCACTTCCTTATTAGGAACAAAATGGGAATGAAAACTAGGCCATGGTAGGATGTAAAATATGGTTTAGGAGAAGGATGAGATGTTCAATATGATAGGAATGGAAAGTATTTTGATATAAAAGAGATTGCCCCTAAGTGTCAAGGTAATTGTAGACAACAAATTATTTACACATGATGCCAAAAAATTGGTTTTCATCATGGTACTTTTGCAAGGTGCCACAAACATAGTTTTTACCTTTGAACGAATTATTTCTCTTTCTCTTTTGATTTCATTTTGATTTTGGTTTTTGGTTTTTGGCATCTCAACTCAATGGAGGATAATGGGATGCATAATGTTGAATGTTTGATATTTAGCCCATACCAGTTTTGAATAGCTTCTCTGCTAGAGTTTTGTTTTGTTGATGTAGATTATACTAATGCTATCATGATATTCTTCGGTCATTGATTTTTCTTCCTCCAAACCATTAGACAAGATGTCTTCATAGCCTCTAAGAAAAAAGAGTGATGTCAGGAAGGGTAAAGAAGGGTGGGCATGGGATAAATGGTTTTATTGGATTATATAATATAGGATCATAATGGAATGTATAATTGTTGGGGGATAAATGAAGATTGGGATTTTCAATCACACACATTTTTGATGATTTTGAATTTGACTTGATTTTTTTTGTGGTAGGGCTAGCTAATCCAATATTAAATTCAATGATGTTGTCATCAAGTGATTCAAAATTAATTGTCTCATTTATTAATCCCTTGAAGAGGGTATTTACCAACAAATTCTTCTTGATTTTTTTGATTTAGATTGTCCAATAATAATGCCTTGGATAAGGTTTCACTAAGGGATGTTGATAATTCATTTTGATTATCCCTCAATGCCTTGTTCAAAGTTTCACTAACGGATTCTAATTTTGTATTCTGATTATCGTCTATCACCTCAAACAAGGTTTCACTAGAAGATGTTGAGTTTAGAATTTGATTGTGCCTTCGTGCCTCAAACAAAGTTTCATTGGGATATTTTTCTTTTGCATAAATTTTTTCTTGGTTCCTCAAAAATTCTACCACTGAAATGTCACCATGTAATAATTTCAACAGTGTGTGATTCTATCAATCCTAATCGATGTTTGTGGGAGGTGGAATGTCAATATAATGTCTAGGTTGATTAATGGTAAAGGCATGTGTAATGTCAATGGAAGGTAAAATGGTAGCACAATCCTCATAGAGGCTACTAGGATAACTTATGTTGATGCCAAAGGAAGCTTCCTCAAAATCTGTGGAAGAATCATTGATGTCTTCAAACTGATCTATTATTGTTATTGCAAAGACTAATGCTATTATTGATGTTGTCATTGAAAGTGATTGTGAATTTGATGTTGATTTTGAATCAATAAAATTTGAATCCAATGTTGAGGCTGACATTAATTCATCTTCTAATTATAAATCTGATATTAGTTATAGATTGGAACCCAATTTTGATAATGATTTAGAAATAGAACTTGATTTTTATGTTGATGTTGAACTTGCTCTTAATGCCAAAATAGATCTTAATTCATATTTGGATAATAAATTTGATATTGGTTTGGAGGTGGCCACATAAAGGGCCTGTTGAATTACATTATCCACAAGTACCTTTTTCACTAGGCATTTAGAAATGATGGATTTGGGATGAAGATTTTTCTAGAAATAAAGAATCTTAAGTAATGAAGGATAGGTTGTTGGCCAATAATGGGTCGTTTATCCTTGTTTGTAAGTGAATGATTCTGATTATGATTGGGAAAACACTCTGGGTATATCTACTTTTGCCTAATTTTAGACTTAGACATATGTGATTCCTTAGTAAACAAGCGTTTTTGGAGGGGTAGTAATTGGACCTTCTCATAAAATGACTATTGTTGCACTTGTGGTGGATATTAATCAATAGGTAATGGTTTTGGGATGGCTATGGAATCAACAATATTGAAGAACATGTGAGATATTTGGTACATTTTGGCTACTAAATCTACTAAGGCTTGGTTTTGAACAAAAGGGATTGGATGGTTTTTGTGATTCAATAATGATATCCCCATGGTAAATCATGTTTTGTGCATATAATTTGAACCTCACACATTGATTAATTGAATGGTCTTTAACCCTATGATACTCATAAGATTCTTTTTTTTGGTACCAGTGAGGTTTGAGAGCATGTTCACAAAAAGGTCAAGTATGTGGACACACAATCATGTTTTTTGTGAGCAATTGATAAAATATGCCTCTCAAGGATTTATTGGATAAATTTTCCATATAATGGCCATAAATAGGGTGGATTGGTATATTGTAATGGCCCCAAAAAGTGCAAAATAGATATGGTTAGCCCCTAAAAGGGGGGAATTGGCTTGGATTGACTCCAAAAGGATGCTAGAAATTGGATTAGTTTATGCTTGAAAGGAAATTTTGGAACTTTGAAAGATTCTACTAAGTTTATTGATGCAATCAAAAATCTTGTTGGATTTACACAAATTCACTTTAGAATGGTTGCATTAGATTCAGGCATGAAGTTGTTTGAATGCAAAAGCAATGTTTGACTTCAAGTTTGCATGATTGATTTGGAAAAAGGTTTGGTTGATCTATAATGTTAAAATATAGATGCCAAAATGAGTTTATCCCAAGGTAGATTGACTTTAGTTAACAAATATGGTTGTCTCAAGTTGAAAGATAAGTTGGAAGTGGGTAAAACAAAAGAGGGTTAGCCTAAATTGGATTGATTTGAGTTAATAAAGAGGTTGACTCAAGGTGAAATAAGAGGTTATATATGGGTAAACCAAAATATTGGCCTAACATTTATTGACTTGAGTTAACAAAGAGGTTGACTCAAGGTAAATAAGAGGTTAGATATGGGTGAACCAAAATAGGGTTGGCCCAAAATAGATTGACTTGAGTTAACAAAAGAGGTTGACTCAAGGTGAAATAAGAGGTTGGATTTAGAAACTTGAGGAAATGATTTTTTGAAATTGGATTCAAATGATAATTGGGATTTGTTTTGAGAAAGGTTAAGCTAACCAAAATTCGATAGCATAACGCTTTGAGAAAGGATGAGATTTGACTTAACTTATTTAGAATTGATTTTGGATTTTTTTTTTTTTTTAAAATAATGGTTTCAAATATAAACATCACATGGTATACATAATGAGGTTTAATACATAAGAACACAATTTATACTTTAAACATATTGCAAAAATCATAAAAAGTGATAAATCTAGGCAAAAGGTATTGATTAACTTTTGGGCCTTCCTTACAAAATTACTAGTCCTTACTCTTAGCTGTGGCCTAATATTTTAGAGCACTAACTATAGAGCCACCATTCCCATATCCCACTAACGCTAGTTTCAAGAAATGCATGAAAAGTAACATCATGGTGCTAAGTGCTAATCATTTCATCAAAGTCAAAATGGCAAAAAGGCTTACCTAGCATAAAATTTTAAACATGGCTCATCTAGTGGTCCCGATATACCTTTCGGTATGTGGGAACAAAATTATTCGTGTAAAAAAAATTATAACTAAGTATAAAATATACTAGAGTTGGGTTCTTAGAAGATGTTTTCTAATGGCTTGGTGTAGGGTTGCCCCTTACCTTCACAAGATTTTCCCCAAGGAATCTTTCTTGGCTTAATAATGATAACTATCTTCCATTTGTATACCACACTAGATGCTTGGGGTTGGATGAATGTTGGGTAATGGCATCCCAGTAACTGTATCCGAAGAGGCTTACAAGAAGGTGATGCAATCCCAATTACTAAGCCTAAAATAAAAACATGTAAGGTATCACTTGGATTAGCAAATCTTTGGAATAAAATGACTTAGAATTTTTATATTACTGAGTCATCCAAATGGGGAGAGCATACACGCAAAAAATATTCACAAAAAACACTTCAAGCAAAAAATTGAAAAGCAAAAAATAACTGAAAATAGAGTGTTTTTTTTCTAAACCCAAATTGAAATGTGGATTAAAAAAAAATCCAAATCAAAAATGTGGAATAAGATTGATTTGTTTGGACTCAAAGTACCACTTCTTTGGCCAAGGTTCTACATCAAAAAAATTAATAGTAGTTTTATTTTTATTTTTTTAGTCTTTAGGAAAATCTAACTTGCAAAAATAAGAACAATAAAAAATTAAAAAAACACCAAAAATTTAACAAGTTAGAAATTACATAAGACAAATAAATCTGCAAACATAAAAACTTAAGAAAACAACTAAATAAAACAAATAAATAAAAATGTGATAGTAAAATGATTATATCTAATAAAATATAAGTCAGTTTTTGATGAAATAAAGAGAAAATGTAGATAATACAAATGTGAATCACGTGAAAAACATTCAGTAAAAATAGTTTTTTGGATTGAAAAATATGATTGTTTTAACTACCATTTATTTAAAAAATACATAGTAACTAAAATAGCAATAACTTCTAAACTAAAAATTATATTATAATAAAAATTTTAGAGAATTATTATAAGACCTGTGTGAATAACATATCAAAAAATAAGAAACAAAGAGCAAACTTATTGAAAACTACAACTATTTTAAAAATAATTTTTTTTTTTTTACTTTTTTCTTTTAATTTGTGCGTAGAAGAAAAATAGAGAAGAGAAAGATTGGAAGACGAAGAAGATGTGGGGTGTGTAATCATGTCCCACCAGGCATGTCATTATGTAGATAAGAATTTGATGTACTAAGGGAAGATCTAACTTGTATGATTATAAATCAAACAATATTAGATCATCAAAACATCTAGTAGCCCTCTACTGGGTGAGCGCAAATACAAATTGAAAGAAAGAATACAAACAATCAAACAATAAGTATTACCTTGTGATTTATCTTATTAAAAATTGATTCAAGTAGGATGATACTCAAAATTTTGAACAAAGGGTCTTTGGCAATGCCAATCTCTTTGATTAAGTGATGTCTCTCCTTGTTCACCTTGAGTGTTGTGGCTTTTTTGTGGCTTGGAAATTGTTAGAAAAAGATTGGATTGCAAGAAGATAAAAGAAGATTGAAGCTTCTAAGGTTATTTTTGCATAATAATCTTGAAAATATTGGATCTTACTAGAGAAATTTTGGCATAGAAATACTAGGATGAAGAAGATTTTTAAAATTTGAGGAAGAACCTCTGATTTATATACTTTTGAAATGGATGTGAACCATTCATCTTGAGGTGAGGATCAATGATCCTAAATGTCTCCTACATTTTCAAGATGAGGAACATGGGGCATGTGAGAAGAGGATAATATTTGTAAAAAGGTGTAAGCTTTATAAGAAGAGGTAGTGTTAGGTTGTGGAGCTAAAAGCTTCATTGATGCAAACATGGAGGTTGTTGTTGAGAGGTTGTTGAGTTGCAGAGCAACCGGCATCAGTCTGATCAACTGATGTCGGTCATATCTAGTGCAAAGCAAACTGACATCGGTCAGGGATCAGCCGACGTCGGTCATCTCCAGCTAGACAGGACCGACATCGGTCGCCTGTGCGGTTCTAAAACTATCGGTTGCACGAATAGTTTGTTAACAAACCGATTGTTTGCATGTTAAGAGGCTAATTTTAGTCTTGAGCTGCGGATCTAATTATTGTAATTAGATGTCTAATTATTGTTTGCATGAGATCTATATAATAGACTCATGGGTTGTATTGTAATTTGTTCTAGTTTAGAGTTGAGCTTGGTTAGCTCCTTCTGAGAGTGAAGAGAGCAAGGGTAGCTCCTCCTAGTTCCACAGGGGTGTCGAGTGTGTATAATCAGGTAGATCTGCAAGTTGTTGCAAGATCAGGGAGAAGATCCACCGGGGTACTGGTTTGGAGAATCATAAGGACTTGGTGAGGCAAGGACAAGGGTTCTTCAGGGTGTAGAGAGATCTACATGGTAAGTAAGATCATTGATTTGCAGGTGTGTGGGTGCGAGGTCAAAGGAGATCTGTGGGGTAGCAAGATCAAAGGTGATAGCAACATATCAAGGAGAAAGATCAGGTGAGATCTACTTGGAGTACATTGAGTACTTGGAGTGCGTGGAGTACTTAGTTTTAGAGTGCGTGTAGCACTTATGTACTGGCAGTAGTGATACTGACTGGTGGTACTGGCAGTAGTGATACTGACTGGTTAGAGGTGAACACCAACTCTGTGTTTGAGTTGTGTGTTGGGACTGTAAGAGAGAGAGTGAGCTCTTGAAGAGATTTACTGTTTATGCCCTAGAGGTGTGGGAGCCCTAGAGGTGTGTAAAGAAGAAGACTGTGGCATCTTCTTTGTTGTATTTCCTTCTGGAAGAGTATTAATACAATTGGGTATTATCTCTCATATTCTGTGTTATTTCTGAATTCTAGTTACTTGTTACTTCTATTTAAATTCCGCATTTAGTTGCTTGTACATGGTAATCAATGGTGCTTCCTAGATCCTAACAGTGGAGTCAGAGCATGTTTGTTGTTCTAGATTCCTGACAGGTAGGCTTTGTCATGTGATTTGAATATTAAATTGGCAAGTTATTTGGATGATAAGGATAAATAGGAATATTGATTTTCTTATATTTTTAATATGTGCATTCCATGTAACCTAATTTAAATAAGTAGTTTAGATAATTAATTTCTTGTAATTAACTAATGTAATGTGATGTGAATTTGATAGGATAGGATGTGATAATAGAATAATTTGGTTAATTGATTGAAGGGTCATTTGCAAACAAGGTACTGAGTTCAAGTAATTTTTAGCATATTCAATGATCTAATGCAGTGCATTCCATTGATTAGGGATGTACCAATGTGTCATCAAATGTGCATATTGAATGTGTAAAGGAATTGGGAAGATTTAATGATTTTAAGATTAAATTATGTGTTATGATTATGAAATTCCACTTCGATCGTAGTTTAGACATGGAAGTGGTGAAAATGAAGTATCTAAAGGTTGCACATTAGTAAGCCATATAATGGTTCCTACATCTTCTTTCTAGTTCAGTAAGTGAGACACATTTTTGCTTAGTGATGCTCCATGTCTTGGTTTCACTTAGTGAACCACTTTGTTGGTTTCTATATAGTCAAGCATTATAGAGTACTCTATAAGGGTTGGATCATATAATATTTAAAACTCAAGAATATTCACTATTTATTTAAATTGATACTTGATTACTCTCAATTCACCATAGTTTAATCACTTTTCCACATGCCATAACAAGGAGGCATGCACATTTCCATGATAAAAATAAAGTTAATATACACACTCAAGTTTGCACTTATTTTACTCTAGTAATTTTATAAATCATTATAATAAAGGGGAGAAAATGTAGACATTAAAATTTAACCAATAAATGCTTGATATGGTTTATCCTTGACACCTTTACCCTGTTTGGTCAAATCGCCATTTTAATAATCCACAATCTCTAAGAAAGCATTCAAACTCTTGAAATTATTGGAAAAATATTTCAGTCTTCCCTAATTTATCCATATTCATCCCTATTTGACATATACTTTACCGTCATTCTTATTTTAGAAGCTTATTTTCCTTTAGGATAAGTATGTGCTAGGCAGACATGGGCACACTACACACATGTCTAGTGTTAAGAACAAAATATACTGGGGGGGTGAATCAGTATATCATATATCTTATAAAACTTTCTCTTAATCAAATTCCACTTAATCAAACATTCAAGATATTCAATAAAACTAAAACAGTAAACACCATACAAGAGAGAGACACCAGATATAACATGGAAACCCAATGTGGAAAAAACCATGGAGAATAATCTCAAGTATATGAATGAGCACCAACCCAAAAAATATTTGCAAGCACCAACTTACAGGAGCACCAACCCCTTTACTAAGCACCAACCCAGCAACAATTCGTGAGCACCAACCCACAAGAGCACCAACCCCTTTGTGTAAACCACACAACTATCTCTCAATGTTGTTATCTCAACAAATGATAGTTCATTACAACATCTCTTTCCTCTCTCTCATCTTTGCTCTTCTAATCTAGATATAACAAATACAAATCATATTCATCTCTCACAAATGCTCTTCTAAGCTAGATAATACAATATCAAATCAACCTCTCTCACACACATTACAAATGGCTTCTCAAGCCTTTATTTATAGCTTTCCAAATGACCTTTGGCCTTCCCCCTTTGTGACCCTTCAATCCTCATGGAAAATGGTGCCAAACTTGTATGACCCTTCATATTCTTGCCTTTGAAAAGTCATGTGGTGACCCTTCATGACCAAAAATGTCCTTCCCACTTTTGTCCTTATCTTGGTGACTTTTCATATTCCTCAAAGTGTCCCTTCATGAGAAATTGTGCCCTTCCTCTTTTGTCTTCACTTGGTGACTGTTGGAATTCCCCAAGATGACTCTTCATGGGAAAATGCATCCCATCCTTCTTTTGTCTTTACCCCGTGGCTCTTTGACTTCTCTATGGGCCCTTCTTTTGTCTCATATGCAACCAAAAATATATTTGTTAATATTAAATGAAATATTAACTCACATTAGCCAAGATATATCTATTACAAACATCATTAAATGCAATGGGGCCTTTATCACCAATAATGCTAAAAATTTGACATCAATGACAATATTTATAATAATCTCCCCCTTTTTCATTGATGGCAACCTCAATCTTGAAACTTCCACATCCTGTCACTTGCACATATTGTCATCTAAAAACATATAGTAACTCCCCCTTACTGTAGCAACCTGTACATATTCCCTGTACCTATTTTTTCACCTGTACATGTACCTATTATTCTCCCCCTTTGACATCAATGGCAAAGGGCCTACTTGGAGCTAACACTTAGATCCCCCTCAATTGATGTTGAACCTCAATGACAAGAAGTAAAGGTAATTACTCCCAACTTCTCTTGTAGATACTCAAATGTGTCTTTTGGTAGTGCCTTTGTGAAAATATCTGCAATCTACTATGTAGTGCTAATATATTCCATCTTAACTTGTTGATCTACAACCTACTCTCTCAAGAAGTAATATCTAATGGGAATATGTTTTGTTCTTGAATGCATTACTAGATTTTTCAAAATATTTATAACACTTGTGTTATCACAAAAAATGGAAATAGGTTCATCATACTTTACCTTGATATTTTCCAAATTTTGCTTCATCTAAAGCACTTGAGTAAAACACAATACTGCTACAATATATTTTGCTTTAGCTGTAGAAAATGATACTGAGTTTTGCTTCTTGCTTAGCCATGATACTAAGCTATCACCAAGGAAGAAAGCTCTTCCACTTGTACTCTTTCTATCATCTAAGCACCCTGCCCAATTTGAATTTATACAAGCAACTAAAGTGAAATATTTACCTATGGGATACCATAATCTATAATCCAATGTCCCCTTGATATATCTAAATATTCTTTTCACCAACTGAACATGACTATCTCTTGGAGATGATTGATATTTTGAAACCATACCTACTACATGCATGATGTCTGGTCTCAATGTTGTCAAATATAAAAGACTACCAATCATAGATCTATACAAAGATTGATTTGTAACAGGTGAATATTCATCCTTGCTCACTTTATTTCCTATACACATAGGTGTGCCAACTGGTGCACAATCCTTAAAACCAAACTTCTTCAACATTTCCTTGGCATATTTACTTTGAGATATGAAAATTCTTTTATTTGATTGAAATATTTGCAACCCTAAGAAAAATGATAATTCTCCAAGCATAGACATCTCAAATTCTTTTTGCATTCTATCAAAAAATTCTTTTGTCATCTTTTCAATATTTCTTCCAAAAATTATATCATCAACATATACCACAATAATCAATTGATGCTCACCTTCTATTTTGATGTAAATATTACTATCAGTAAATCCTCTCTTGAATCCTTGATCTTGCAGGTACTTATCAAGTCTTGCATACCAAGCTCTGGGAGCTTGTTTTAATCTATACAATGCTTTCTTCAATCTACATACATGGTTACTAATATTCGAGAGAATAAACCCCTCAGGATGCTCAATGTAGACCTCTTCTTCAAGATTCCCATTTAGGAAGGCAGATTTGACATCCATCTAAAACACTTTGAAATTTTTAAATACTGCATATGCAAAAAACATTCTAGTAGCCTCTAACCTTGCCACTGGTGAAAAAGTTTCTTAAAAATCTATTCCCTCAATCTGAGCATATCCTTTACATACTAATCTTTCTTTATTTCTGGTCACTTCTCCATTTTCATTCAACTTATTTCTATAAACCCATTTTGTTTCTATCACATTGTGATCTTTTAGTCTAGGCACTAATTCTCAAGTGTCATTCTTTTCTATTTGATCTAATTCTTCATCCATAGCCTTAACCCAATGCTCATCATGTCTAGCTTCTAAAAAATTTCTAGGTTGAATTTTAGATAACAAAGAGAAATTAACTTATTGAAATTCACTTACCATCATTCTTCTGATGCGAATTCCTTCTTTTATATCCCTAATGATGTCACTTTCATTATGATTTTTATAAACATATTTAGATGGAGTCTTGGTGCCCTTTTTCTCCTTCTCCTTTTCCTCATCTTCATCTGATTCTTCAAAGCCTTCCTCTTCAATGATTTTAGGAATGTCTACTAGATCATTGATTCTTTGTGTTCCATCTTCTTCTATCCTGACACTTGCACTTTCAACAATTTTCTTGGTTCTTTTGTTATAACATTTATAAGATTTACTTTTTCAATAATAACCAATAAATATACCTTCATCTGCTTTGGATTAAAACTTAACAAGTTTTTCATCGGTTCTCTTTATGAAGCATTTGCTACCGAAAACTCTGAAATAATCAACTGTTACTGGTTTGTCTTTCCATAGCTCATAAGGAGTCTTGTCACTGTTGAATCTTAATAAAGCTCTATTATGAATATGCACTGTTGTACCAACCGCCTCTCTCCAATATTTATTTGCTATCTTGGATTCATTTAGCATTGTCCTCACCATCTCCTGAACTGTTCTATTTTTCCGTTTAACTACTTCATTTTGTTGCGGAGTTCTGGCTGCTGAATACTGTCTCTTTATTCCATGATCTTCACAAAGCTCAATAAATTGATCTAACATAAATTCTCCTCTTTGATTTGATCTTAGACACTTAATCTTCAGATTAGTTTCATTTTTAACTAATTCTTTGAATGCTTTAAATTGTCTAAAAGCTTCTGATTTTTTCTTTAAAAATATTATCCAAGTCATACGTGAAAAATCATCAATAAGCAACATGAAATATTTATCACCTTGAGTATTTTGAGTCCTCATAGGTCCACATAGATTAGTGTGAACAAGCTCTAGCATCTGAGTGGTCAAGTACTCTTTTGTTTTGAACCACCTTCTAGCCTGCTTCCCATGCTGACAAGGTCCACAAAGTGTGTTCGATGGCTTTGTGATCTTTGAAAGATTCTTGACTGCTTTACTTTTGTAGATTTTAACAAGATTGTCAAAATTTATGTGCCCGATTCTCCTGTGCCATAGCTAACTTTCTTCAATATGACTCAAACAACATTTTTGACCTTTGATGTTTGATAGCATATATAAGTTATTACCTATTCTTTGAGCATCTGCAACCAATACATTTGAATCTTTTCTTCTAATTTCACAACCTTCTGCATAAAACTTTAGTGTGTGCCCCTGATCACACATTTGACTTACACTCGAAAGATTATGCTTAAGACCTTCTACATATAAAATATTTTTAGTTTTAGTTCTACCATTATCTACACTTAGTGTACCTTTTCTGGCAATTCTAGCAGTAGTATTGTCCCCAAATTTCACTGTGCCACCATTGATCTTCTTCAAGGTTATGAACTTGATCTTGTCTCTTGTCATGTGCCTCGAACATCTGCTATTAATAAACCATGGCTTTTCTTCATTTCTTGCATGCAAAGGTGTCTGGACCAACATAAAACCTTCAAGTTGTTTCTTTTGCCATGTCTGAACCTTTTTCTTGATGAATGGAGCCCTAAAACTCTGGTCCTTCTTGACTGACTTGAACATGCTTCTATAATATCGAGCTATGTGTCCGAAGTTGTTACACTTGTAACAAATTATGGTCTCTTCATCAAAGCTTGATAGAGGAGCAAAAGAGTTATAGCTTCTGCTTGACTCTACATGACCTTCTTTTTCCTTATTTTTGAGATTGTTAGCTCTTTTTATACATTCTAATTTCTTATGACCATATCCATTACAATAAAAATAGTAACCATAAAAATAGGACCTATTTGTGAAACTTTGATTGCCTTTTATAGCTTTGTTCCTTCCAGCCTTCTTTGTCCTCTGTATTCTTCACTTCTTCTCTTCTTATTTCCTCATTTGTAAGAGCTTCAACATAGCTCTTCTTCTTTTCAAAATTGATACCTGTCTTATCTGATATTACCTTTTGGCTTTCTAATATCTTATTCAGCATATTAGTGCTATTCTCAAATTTTGAATCATTGACTATTTTATTATTGACTGCTTTTTCAATCTCTTCTTTTAAAGAGGCAATTTCAATAACATACCTTTCACATTCTTTTCTTGCTATTTCCAACTATGCCGTTAGATCTTCTTCATTATTCTTGGCTTTTTCAAAGTGTGCTTGTAGATCTTCAATTATCTCCTTTGACTCCTCTTCATTTTTCTCAATCTGGCACTTCAATCTTCAATTTTTCTTTTCAACAACTTTCAACTCTTATAAGGCACACATGAGTTCTCCTTCCATATTTACTTCAGCGTCATCCTCTTCTTTTTATTGATCAACTATTCTTTTGCTTGCAGAGGCACCTTTATGTATGACCATCTTGTGTTTTCCTGATCTACCTTCAAGCTATACAACTTTTTTTAAAAAGGAACCTGCTCTGATACCAATTGTTAAGCACAAAATATAATAAGAGGGGGGGGGTGAATTAGTATATCATATATCTTATAAAAACTTCCCTTAATCAAATTACACTTAATCAAACATTCAAGATATGCAATAAAACTAAAATAATAAACACCACACAAGAGAGAGAGACACCAGATATAATGTGGAAACCCAATGTGGGAAAAACTATAGAGAACAATCTCAAGTATATGAATGAGCACCAACCCAAACAATATTCACAAGCACCAACTTGCAGGAGCACCAACCCCTTTGTTGAGCACCAACCCAGCAACAATTCATGAGCACCAACCCATAGGAGCACCAACCCCTTTGCCGAGCACCAACCCAACAACAATTCATGAGCACAAACCCACAAGAGCACCAACCCCTTTGTGTAAACCACACAACTATCTCTCAATGTTGCTATCTCAATAAATGATAGTTCATTACAATATCTCTTTCCTCTCTCTCACCTTTGCTCTTCTAAGCTAGATAGAACAAATACAAATCATATTCATCTCTCACAAATGCTCTTCTAAGCTAGATAATACAATATCAAATCAACGTCTCTCACACACATTACAAATGGCTTCTCAAGCCTTTATTTATAGATTTCCAAATGACCTTTGGCTTTCCTTCTTAGTGACCCTTCAATCCTCATGGAAAATGGCGCCAAACTTATATGACCCTTCATATTCTTGCCTTTGAAAAGTCATGTAGTGACCCTTCATGACCAAAAATGTCCTTCCCACTTTTGTCCTTATCTTGGCGACTTTTCGTATTCTTCAAAGTGTCCCTTCATGAGAAATTGTGCCCTTCCTCTTTTGTCTTCACTTGGTGACTCTTGGAATTCCCCAAGATGACTCTTCATAGGAAAATGCATCCCATCCTTCTTTTGTCTTTACCCCATGGCTCTTTGACTTCTCCATGGGCCCTTCTTTTGTCTCATATGCAACCAAAAATATATTCGTTAATATTAAATGAAATATTAACTCACATTAGCTAAGATATATCTATTACAAACATCATTAAATGCAATGGGGCCTTTATCACCAATAATGCTAAACCTTTGACATCAATGACAATATTTCCAACATCTAGTAGTGTGGACTTGTATCATGTGCTCTAACAGTCATATTTTTGAAATGACAAACTTTATAATAACTTTCCTATGCCTATCAATAGGTCGACTATTGGAAATATTAGATATATATCTTTATAAAGTACATGAAGGATCACTTTTGAAGGGACCTAGCTATCACAGACAAGACATCTCTTATTATGATTTCAAAAGCATTTATCTTCTAAGTAAATATACCTATTGTAATTCTACTACAATTTTACAATCCTTGGCCAAGTCTAACATTATTTTATTTTATGTTGAGGGTATCCTTTATCAGGTATTCTAATCATTTTTGTAGTTACATTCATATGATCTTCCTTAAAAGGAGAACTACATTGAATTGAGGCCCTTTGGGTTATGTAGACAACACTTAGTCAACAAGATATTTTTAAAATATAGTTTGGTCATTCCCACTTTCCCCATTTCCTCCCTTTTTCATTTGATCTCTTTTGTGTGCTTATACAAAACTAGGGTTCTGATTTGAAAGGTATTATGTATGTCAATTCGAGCTCTACATAGAAATAGATCACATTCGATTGCATGTGAACCAACCCATATTTTCAGATCCATTGAACAGTCTAATAGAACAAATTTATAATAGCAGATAACACACTGCTCTTCTATTTTCCTCCTGCAAACTTATCCTAATGGACACAGAGCCATAATTTTTTAATGCATTTATGTTTACAGGTTTTTTAGTACAGTCACAACTTATAGAAAGTTAACACAATCAAAATTAAATCAGTTGCGAGAACAACTTTCTAACCCTAACCATAGTTTGTTATTTTTAGTAATTCACAAATTATGCAGATTTTTTAGATCTTTGTATTTACTGTATTTTGTCTTATATGTCATTGTATATTATATTTCAATAGTTTATATTTTCAATTAGAGTTAATTACAATTCATAATTTAATTCTAGTGTAAACAGTGTCCAAATTTGATTTGACTACATTTTGTTTAATATTTCATGTATGAATGATGCCTATATGATAGGTCGGCATTGATTGTAGGACACTTTCCATGCAAAAGCCATGAAAAAACTCAAATACACTGGGAAATCAAAAGTAAGAGAAATAACTTTGTAACTTAGTGTTATATTAATACATGGAAAACATGATTTCAATTATAAAAAAAAAAGTAAGAGAAATAAGTCCATCGATTAAAAAGTTTTGTAATATAATATAGAAGTATGAGTGAAACAAGGTGAATGAATATTTGCATAATCATTATTTGACGTTATTAAAATTACTTTAAAAATATAGTATATACACATGAAATAATTATTTTAATATAAATTTTATTTTGTATATTTGGCTACCATTAATTCTTTTTGGATAAAGTTGGGATTAATCACTAAAATAATTTTTTTAATGAAATACATCATTTTTTAGGGTGCAAATTTGACCCTTGATCTTTAAATTTTTTCCCCTATATGTTGAGTCTCATATTTCATATGAATCCTCTTATAGGTTTTTTATATAGTCTCTTATTTGTGTACTTAAAAATATATGAAAGTGAATGTCAGATTATTTATAATTTTTTAATTTTATTTTTTATGACGAGACAAACATTTGTGCGAACTTACTTTAATTTTATGATTATACATATTTATACCTATCACTTAACAATTCAAAATTTAATCGTAAGTATTCTCCATATTAAAAATAAAAAAAGATTGCATTAAATATTGGTCCTTAATTATTAAGATTAGAGGATTATATTAAATACAAATAATTTTTCAATTTATAAAATTTTATATTTATTAAATATTATTATTCATATATTTTATAAAAAAATGGTGCACTTGTTAAATACGACATATTTTTGAAAAGTTTAACTTACATTTTGAATGCACATACATTTTTATTTTATAGGTTGTACCTTACCATTGACAAATGGTTGATTGTGCAAGTATAGTCCTTTTATAAATATTTTAAAAACCACACCACTTTATAAATAAAAGAGGGCACAATAATTTGGTGGGTACCAAGAGTTACAATAGTGATCCACATCAGTAAAGCATGGAAAAAAGTATATAATATAAGTGGTTGATTCTTGATATAGACCAAATAATCAAAAGTAAGAGAATAATTTTGTAAAATAATATTATATTAATATATGGAAAAAAATTAATAAAAAATTGTAAGAGAAGTTAGTTTATTTATTGAAGTTTTATAATATAATATAGATGTATGTATACATTAGGATGAATGAACTTTTTCATAATCACTATTTGTTATGCAAATTATTTTGGAACTATAGTATATATATTTGAAATAATTTTTTCAATGTAAATTTTTTTTTTGGTATATATTACTACTATCGATATTTTTTGAATAAAATTGAGATTAATTATCGAAATCATTTTTTTAATTAAGTATATCATATTTTAAGTTATAAATTTGATCCTTAATTTTAACATGTTTTGTATATGTCAAATCTTATATTACAAATTGAATTATTTAAATACATAATATTTTTTTTATTAACATTCAATGATATATTTATTATTCACATCAACATAATATTATAAAAGAAGGTTAGAAGAAAAAAATTGAACGACTGGGATTTAAAACCGTTACTATGAATAATGTTGAAAAAAGGAAGGAAAAAAAAAAAAAAAACCAGAAACAAATAAATTTAATTGGTTGAGTTTTGTTGTGGTGGAAAATAAATTTTAGTATTAAATATAAATAAAATAAGAATTAACGAAGTAGAGCGCTCATATATGCGTGGACGTGCCGGAGTGGTTATCGGGCATGACTAGAAATCATGTGGGCTTTGCCCGCGCAGGTTCGAATCCTGCCGTCCACGGGGTTTTTGTTTTAGGTAACATTATGAAAGAGGAAAATTTGTTATGGAATGCAATGAGTTTAAACGCTATTCCACAACCTTCTTTTGAGTTTTTAATGTTTAATAACAGATTAAACTCACAGTATTTCCAATGCCATAAAGTAATGTTTAATATCAGATTAAACCGATATTATAAATTAATGACCTCGTTCTTGCCACAACGGGGATGTAGCTCAAATGGTAGAGCGCTCGCTTTGCATGCGAGAGGCACGGGGTTCGATCCCCCGCATCTCCAGGCGTCTTGCGGAATTGTTTTCGCCGATGTTTAATAAAATGTCCTCAAATCCCTAGTGTAAGTGTTTGTCCCACGGTGGAAAGAATGGTATGGATACATTTTTGGGGGAGCGAGGACGTGGACAATTTTTTTTTTTGATTTAATATTTATTCTGCGAAATAAGTTTTTTAGTTTTTCTTAGTATTTGTATTTTGATAAATGGGTAAGCAATATCTTTTACACCATCATTTTTATTGTTGAACTACAACCCACTTGATAGTGTTTTAATTTTATAGTATCGTAATGTCTAAACAATCGCAGGTGGAAATATTAATATAAAAGTAGAAGCCACTTATCAAATTCCCAAGGTGGCCTCGAATTACATTTAAAGGACTATTGTAATGTCTATTTTAAAAGAATTACTATAAATTTACTCTACTCCGTAATTTCAAAGTTACCTTGTAATGGTTACAATATTAAAATCTTTCATTCATTCATTTGAAATGAAATTATAATTTATACTTATTCTTCTAGTTAAAGTGGGCATCAAATCATGTTGTCAATAAATTTAACATTCGATCTTACCAGTTAGAGATTTTTTTTTATGAGGGTTATCTATCAATATCACCATTGCCCTTAAAAGCTAAGACAAATCATCTTTAAAGAAGGAAACACACAAGACTAAATATGCATTTACTATAATCCTTTAAATTTTTTGACAGTGCACTCGAAATTTCTCCTTTTATCAAAAGTGTTGTAGTCCAATTGGTGAGGATGATGGTCACTTATATCCATCCACAAAGGTACCAAGCCCTCTAGATACCCAACAAGGAGAGTCAAGCAGTTAAGGCTAGGGTTGTGTCCTAAGTGATTTTGAAAACGTGGATGCCCCTTAGTCATCATTTATTAGCTAAGGAGCTCACTGATTTAGATGTACATTTACTCGTCATTGTAATCCACTGTATGTTTACTTTTGAATTATGGGTAGAGATGTTGACATTTTATGTAATTCAGTGATTCCTTGTAATGCTTAGACATTCAATCAAAAAAAAAATCTTTCATCTCATAGTCTCTTGAAAATGTCCTTCTTATTTTACGGTTAAAAACATTCATATAGCCATCAAATTTAATGCAAATTGATTGTATTTTACTATTAAAAAATGTTTATATACGTTATAACCCTTGATTAGGAACTATTAAGTTTAGCCGAACACTAAGTGATGCAAATTCATAGTACGTGGAATTGTGTGGATATGTCTAATGAAGATTGCTTTCTAATTTATATAGTAGGTTTTACTTGGCTCAAATAATTGGTAACAGAGAGTGTGCAAACATTCCAAACTATGTGAAACAAACATGCACATTGGAGATTGCTTTCTAATTTATATAGTAGGTTTTACTTGGCTCAAATAACTGGTATACAGAGAGTGTGCAAACATTCCAAACTATGTGAAATGAACATGCACATTGGAGATTTACACCACTTTAGTGTTCATCCTAATTTATTGAAATGTTTAAATTAACTCAAATACATGGTGTACAGAGTGGAATAGTGTAGATTCATGGATGTATGTACAACATTGGGTATATTAGGTATGTTTTTCCACTTTAGTGTTCGGTGTTTGTCATAATTATTTGTGGCCAATGTGATTTGATATATTATCATTGTTAAATTCCATGGTCATAAATAAGTTTTTAATTATGGTTATTCATTTATTATTTTCATTCAAAAGATAGAATGGTGTTACAGTTCATAGTTAAAAAGGGAAACATCAAAGACCAAATATATATTTTCTATATTCCTTTAGAATTTGATGGTCTGCCCAAAGTTTCCCCTTTTCTTTCAATCTTAAGAAAACATTGATTCATTGTATCGACCTTGTAAAATTTTGTTTCTATTTTTGGTTATGGGTACTTTGGGATGAGGTGCCATCTTGAGGAGTTAGGGCATGACTTGAACCTATGCTAGCTATGGTAATTCCATATAATTTTAACCAGTGCTCTCCATTATTAAATTAAAACATTGGAACATGAGCCTTAAGGCAAATTGATTGTGTTTTATTGCTAAAAAATGTTTATATACGTTATAACCCTTGATTAGGAGCTACTAAGTTTAGGTGAAGACTAAGTGGTGCAAATTCATAGTACACAGAATGGTGTCTATTTATCTAATGAAGATTGCTTTCTAATTTATATAGTGTCTTTTACTTGGCTCAAATAACTGGTATGTGGAGAGTGCAAACATTCCAAATTATGTGAAATGAACGTGCACATTGGAGATTTACACCTCTTTAGTGTTCATCCTAATTTATTGAAATGTTTAAATTAACTCAAATCTACGATGTACAGAGTGGAATGGTGTAGATTCATGGTTGTATGCACAACATTGGGTATATTAGGTATTTTTTTCCACTTTAATGTTTGTCATAATTAATTATGGCCAATGTGATTTGATAGATTATAATTGTTAAATTCCATGGCCGTAAATAATTTTTTAATTATGGTTATCCATTTATTGTTTTCGTTCAAAAGATAAAACGGTGTTACAGTTCATAGTTAAAAAGGGAAACATCAAAGACCAAATATATATTTTCTATATTCCTTTAGAATTTGATGGTTTGCCCAAAGTTTCCCCTTTTCTTTCAGTCTTAAGAAAACATTGATTCATTGTATTGGCCTTGCCAAATTTTGTTTCTATTTTTGGTTATGGGTACTTTGGGATGAGGTACCATCTTGAGGAGTTAGAGCATGACTTGAACTTGTGCTAGCTATGGTAATTCCATATAATTTTAACCACTACTCTCAATTATTAAATTAAAACATTGGAACATGAGCCTTAAGGCAAATTGATTGTGTTTTACTGTTAAAAAATGTTTATATACATTATAACCCTTGACTAGGAGTAATTAAGTTTATGTGAAGACTAAGTGGTGTAAATGTATGGTGCACAAAATTGTGTGGATTTGTGTAATGAAGATTACTTTCTAATTTAGATAGTGTGCTTTACTTGGCTCAAATAATTTGTATATGGAGAGTGTAATACATTCCAAACTATATGAAACGAACCTGCACATTAGAGATTTACACCACTTTAGTGTTCGCCCTAATTTATTGAAATGTTTAAATTAGCTCAAATAATGTACATAGTGGAATGGTGTAGATTCATGGATGTACACCATTGGTTATATTTGGTATTTTTTCCACTTTAGTGTTTAGTGTTTTCCTTAGTTTTTTTTGGCCAACATGACTCGATAGATTATCATTGTTAAATTACTTGCATGTAAATAATTTTTTAAATTATGGTTATCCATTTATTGTTGTCATTTAAATGATGGAATAGTGTTAAGATAATGGATCTTTAAATAAGGAAACACATAAGACTAAATAAATATGTACTATATTCTTTTAAATTTTTTAACAATCCACTCAAAATTTCTCCTTTAGCAAAAGGGTTGTAGTCCAATTGGTGGGGATGATGGTTGCTTATATCCATCCACTAAGGTACAAATCCCTCTAGATACCTGACATAGAGTCAAGTGGTTAAGGCCAGGATCATGCCCTGGGTGATTTTGACATTGTGGATGCCACTTAGTCATCGATGCTTAGCCAAGGAGCTCACTAATTTAGATATATTCTTACTCATCATTGTAATTTTCTATATGTTTACGTGTGAAATATGAGCAGAGATGCCAACATTCTATGTAATTCAGTGATTCCCTGTAATGCTTAGGCATTCAATAAATAAAAAACTCCATTCATCTCATTGTCTCTTAAAAATTTTCACCTTATTTTATGGTTAAAATTGCTCATATAACCATCAAATTTAAGGCAAATTGAATGTATTTACTATTAAAAAAGGTTTATATATGTTATAACCCTTGATTAGGAGCTTCTAAGTTTAGGTAAATGCTAAGTGGTGTAGCTTCATGGTTTCAAAATTGTGTGGATTTGTATAATGAATATTGGTTTTTAATTTATATAGTGTGATTTACTTAGCTCATATAGAGAGTGTACTTTGCTTTCAAATTTATATAGTGTGATTTACTTGGCTCTTATGGAGAGTGTACATAATTACAAACTATGTGAAACAAATATGCACATTGGAGATTTTCACCACTTTAGTTTTTGCCCTAATTTATTGAAATGTTTAAATTAGCTCAAATATATAGTGTACAAAGTGGAATGGTGTAGATTCATGGATGTATATAAAATATTGGGTATATTAAGTATTTTTTTCCACTTTAGTGTTCAATGTTTACCCTATTTATTTGTGGCCAATGTGATTTGATAGATTATCATTGTTAAATTCCATGCATGTAGATATTTTTTAATTATAGTTATCCATTTATTATTTCCATTCAAATGATGGAATAGTGTTAAGATAATTCATCTTTAAAGAAGTAAACACACAAGACTAAATACATATTCACTATAATTTTTTAAATTTTTTTGACAGTCCACTCATTTCTCCTTTTATCAAAAGGGTTTTAGCCCAATTGGCGAGGATTATGGTTGCTTATATCCATCCACCAAGGTATAAATACCTCTAGATACCTGATATAGAGAGTCAAGTGTTTAAGGCCAGAATCGTGCCCTGGGTGATTTTGACATTGTGGACGCTACTTAGTTGTTGATGTTTAGCCAAGGAACCCACTAATTTAGATGTATGCTTACTCATCATTATAATCTGTTATATGTTTACTTCATAAAAATGGGTAGAGATGCCAACATTCTATATAATCTAATGATACTCTGTAATGTAATATGGAGAGTGTGCAAACACTCCAAACTATGTGAAATGAACATGCACATTAGAGATTTACACCACTTTAGTGTTCATCCTAATTTATTAAAATGTATAAATTAACTTAAATCTATGGTGTATAGAGTGGAATGGTGTAGATTTATGGATGCATGTACAACATTGGGTATATTAGGTATGTTTTTCCACTTCAGTGTTCGGTATTTGTCATAATTATTTGTGGCCAATGTGATTTGATATATTATCATTGTTAAATTCCATGGCCATAAATAATATTTTAGTTATGGTTATCCATTTATTAATTTCATTCAAAAGATGGAATGGTGTTATAATTCATAGTTAAATAGGGAAACATTAAAGACCAAATATATATTTTCTATATTCCTTTAGAATTTGATGGTCTGCCCAAATTTTCCCCTTTTATTTCAATCTTAAGAAAACATTGATTCATTGTATTGGCCTTGCAAAATTTTATTTCTATTTTTGGTTATGGTCACTTTGGGATGAGGTTCCATCTTGAGGGGTTAGGGCATGACATGAACCACTGTTCTCTAATAATAAATTAAAACATTAAAACATGAGCCTTAAGGCAAATTGATTATGTTTTACTGTTAAAAAATGTTTATATACATTATAACCCTTGATTAGGAGCTGCTAAGTTTAGGCAAAGACTAAGTGGTGCAAATTCATAGTACAAAAAAATATGTGGATTTGTCTAATGAAGATTGATTTCTAATCTATATAGTGTGTTTTACTTGGCTCAAATAACTGGTATATGGAGAGTGTGCAAACATTCCAAATCATGTGAAATGAACGTGAACATTGGAGATTTACACCACTTTAGTATTCATCGTAATTTATTAAAATGTTTAAATTAACTCAAATCTACGATGTACAGAGTGGAATGGTGTAGATTCATGGATGTATATACAACATTGGGTATATTAGGTATTTTTTTCCACTTTAATGTTTGATGTTTGTCATAATTATTTGTGGCCAATGTGATTTGATAGATTATCATTATTAAATTCCATGGCCGTAAATATTTTTTTAATTATGGTTATCCATTTGTTATTTTCGTTCAAAAGGTGGAATGGTGTTACAGTTCATAGTTAAAAAGGGAAACATCAAAGACCAAATATATATTTTCTATATTCCTTTAGAATTTGATGGTTTGCCCAAAGTTTCCCATTTTATTTCAGACTTAAGAAAAAATTGATTCATTGTATCGACCTTGCAAATTTTTTTTTCTATTTTTGGTTATGGGTACTTTGGTATGAGGTGCCATCTTGAGGAGTTAGAGCATGACTTGAACCTGTGCTAGCTATGGTGATTCCATATAATTTTAATCACTGCTCTCAATTATTTAATTAAAACATTGGAACATGAGCCTTAAGGCAAATTGATTGTGTTTTATTGTTAAAAAATGTTTATATACATTATAACCCTTGATTAAGAGCTATTAAGTTTAGTCAAAGATTAAGTGGTGCAAATGTGTGGTGCACATAATTGTGTGGATTTGTGTAATGAAGATTACTTTCTAATTTAGATAGTGTGCTTTACTTGGCTCAATTAATTTGTACATAGAGAGTGTAATACATTCCAAACTATATGAAACGAACCTGCACATTAGATATTTACACCACTTTAGTGTTCGCCCTAATTTATTGAAATGTTTAGATTAGCTCAAACAATATATAGAGATGGTGTAGATTCATGGATGCACACCATTGGGTATATTAGGTATTTTTTCCACTTTAGTGTTTAGTGTTTGCCTTAATTTTTTGTGGCCAACATGATTTGATAGATTATCATTGTTAAATTACTTGCGTGTAAATAATTTTTTTAATTTTGGTTATTGATTTATTATTGCCATTCAAATGATGGAATAGTGTTAAGACAATGCATCTTTAAATAAGGAAACACACAAGACTAAATACATATTTAATATAATCATTTAAAATTTTTGACAATCCACTCAAAATTTCTCCTTTTATCAAAAGGGTTGCAGTCCAATTGGTGGGGATGATGGTTGTTTATATCCATCCACCAAGGTACAAAGCCCTCTAGATACCCAACACAGAGTCAAGTGGTTAAGGTGAAGATCATGCCCTGGGTGATTTTGTCATTGTGGATGCCACTTAGTCATTGATGCTTAGCCAAGGAGCTCACTAATTTAGATATATGCTTAATCATCATTTCAATTCACTATATGTTTACTTGTGAAATATGGGTAGAGATGCCAACATTCTATGTAATTCAGTGATTCCCTGTAATGCTTAGACATTCAATAAATAAAAAACTCCATTCATCTCATTGTCTCTTGAAAAATTTTACCTTATTTTACGGTTAAAGATGTTCATATAGACATCAAATTTAAGGAAAATTGATTGTATTTACTATTAAAAAAGGCTTATATATGTTATAACCCTTGATTAGGAGCTTCTACGTTTAGGAAAACACTAAGTGGTGTAGATTATTGGTTTCAAAATTATGTGGATTTGTATAATGAATATTTATTTTTAATTTATATTGTGTGCTTTGCTTGGCTCATATGGAGAGTGTACATTGCTTTCAAATTTATATAATGTGTTTTACTTGGCTCATATGGAGAGTGTACATACATTACAAACTATGTGAAATGAATATGCACATTGGAGATTTTCACCACTTTAGTGTTTTCCCTAATTTATTGAAATGTTTAAATTAGCTCAAATATACAATGTACGAAGTGGAATGGTGTAGATTCATGGATGTATGTACAACATTGATATTAGGTATTTTTTCCACTTTAGTGTTCAATGTTTACCCTAATTATTTGTGGCCAATGTGATTTGATAGATTATCATTGTTAAATTCCATGCTCGTAAATATTTTTTTAATTATGGTTATCCATTTATTGTTTCCATTCAAATTATGGAATAGTTTAAGATAATTCATCTTTAAAGAAGGAAACACATAAGACTACATACGTATTTACTATAATTCTTTTAAAAAATTGATAGTCCACTCAAAATTTCTCATTTTATAAAAAAGGTTGTAGTCCAATTGGCGAGGATTATGGTTGCTTATATCCATCCACCAAGGTATAAATCCCTTTAGATACCTGACATAGAGAGTCAAGTGGTTAAGGCTAGATTCGTGCCCTAGGTGATTTTGACACTGTGGATGCCAGTTAGTTGTTGATGCTTAGCCAAGGAACTCACTAATTTATATGTATGCTTACTCATCATTATAATCTGCTATATGTTTACTCCATAAAAATGGGTAGAGATGCCAACATTCTATGTAATTTAGTGATACTTTGTAATGCTTAGGCATTTAATAAAAAAAATATCATTTCCTTTCATAATCTCTTGAAAAATTTTACCTTATTTTATGGTTAAAATTTTTCATAAAACCATCAAATATAAGGTAAATATATTGTATTTACTATTAAAAAGGTTTATATATAGTATAACCCTTGATTAGGAGCTGTTAAGTTTAGGTAAACACTAAGTGGTGCATATTTTTGGTGCACAAAATTATGCGGATTTATATAATGAAGATTTCTTTCTAATTTATATAGTGTGCTTTACTTGAATCATATGGAGAGTGTACATACATTCCAAACTATGTGAAACAAACCTACACATTGGATATTTACACCACTTTAGTGTTTGCCCTAATTTATTAAAATGTTTAAATTAGCTCAAATACATGGTGTACAAAGTGGAATGGTGTAGATTCATGGATGTATATACAACATTGGGTATAGTAGGTATTTTTTCCACTTTAGTGTTTGGTGTTTGCTCTAATTATTTATGGCCAACGTGATTTGATATATTATAATTGTTAAATTCCTTTCTTGTAAATAATTATTTAATCATGGTTATCCATTTATTGTTGCAATTCAAATGATGGAACAATGTTACAGTTTATAGTTAAACAGGGATACATCAAAGACCAAATATATATTTTCTATATTCCTTTAGAATTTGATGGTCTACCCAAAGTTTCCCCTTTTCTTTCAGTATTAGGAAAACATTGATTCATTATATCGACCTTGTAAAATTTTGTTTTTATTTTTGGTTATGGGTACTTTGGGATGAGGTGTCATCTTAAGGAGTTAGGGCATGACTTGAACCTATATTAGCTATGTTAATTCTATATAATTTTAACCACTGCTCTTAATTATTGAATTGAAACATTGGAATGTAATCCTTAAGGCAAATTGATTGTATTTTACTATAAAACTATTAATATATATAACCCTTGATTAGGAATTGTTAAGTTTAGGCGAACACTAAGTGGTGCAAATTCTTGGTGCACAAACTTGTATGGATTTATGTAATGAGGATTAATTTCTAATTTATGTAGTGTGTTTTAATTGGCTCAAATAACTAATAATATGAAGAGTGTACATACATTACAAACTATTGAAATAAAACTACACATTGGAAATTTACACCACTTTAGTGTTCACCCTAATTTATTAAAATGTTTAAATTAGCTCAAATTTACGGTGTATAAAGTGAAATGGTCTAGATTCATAGATGTATGCACAACATTGGGTATACTAGGTATTTTTTGAAGTTTGGTGTTTGTCCTAATCATTTATGGTCAATGTGATTTGATAGATTATCATTGTGAAATTCCATACATGTAAATATTTTTTTAATTATGGTTATCAATTTATTATTTCTATTCAAATGATGGAACAATGCTACAATTCATAGTTAAAAATGGAAATACCAAATATATATTTTATATATTCCTTTAGAATTTGATGGTTTGCCCAAAATTTCCCCTTTTCTTTCAATCTTCAGAAAACATTGATTCATTGTATTAGCCTTGCAAAATTTTGTTTTTATTTTGGGTTATGGGTACTTTGGGATGAGGTTCCATCTTTAGGAGTCAGGGAATGACTTATACCTATGTTAGCTATGGTAGTTTTTTTTATAATTTTAACCACTGATTTTAGTTATTGAATTAAAACACTGGAATGTGAGCTTTATCCTAGGGCTAAATTAGAACACTAGAATATGAGCTTTATCTAGGCTCTAATAAGAACACTAGAACTTGAGCCTGGTGCCTTAGAACTGATGAATGAATGTTGAATTGGATTTGAACCCGAGCCCTTTCAGATGAAAACCTTAAACTGGTGCCTTATACCAACTCAACCATCTCCACCGTTGATAGAATTTGAAAAATATTAATGAAATATTTTAGAAGGGTGAGGGTTTAAATTTGATAGTCCATCCTACCTGGTTAGGTAAAATTTAATGATAATTTTTTGTTCAATATTTCCCTTTAAATGCTAGGAAAGCTCATTGTAAAGGATGATAATTTTTTAAGAAAAATATATATATGCATTTTAATAAACATCCTTTAGGATAGTAAATAACTTTTCAAAAGAATTGTTATAAAAAAATTTGAAATGAAACATATATGGTTATAAAAATTTTTATTACAAGTCTTTGTAGAAACTTTTCACTATCCTTCTATTCTGTGGAAACCTTAAAGCTTTGATTCTGTAGGATTTTAGATGGTCTTTCAAAATTCCTTTCCTCCCCTTTTTTTGGGGTCCACTTGTTGGTATCACATATAAGGTGGTATGAATTGTCCCTTAGGTTGGTTATAAGTTATTCTCTATTTGATTCTTACACCTATGTATATTTTTTTATCATGTTTAAAATTAAGGTTGAATTCTATGAGGTGATACTTCTCCTTCTTCCCAAGCTGTTTTGTTGACATGTTTAACTTGAGTTTTTCCCTTACATAATTCTTTATTTCTCATTTACCATTTGGGCATTATTGAAAGCTAATGTTCTAACCAAGTATTCAATTGAATTGATGCCATTGCTTACACCACTTCTTTTCCTTTATCAGAGTGGGCCATAATCAAATATATTAGATAGGATCAAATGCATAGAGAAAACTTATATGGAGTAGTGAAACTTGAAGAACAAAATAATTCAAAAAAAGAAGAAGATTGTATCGAAAAAATAAAGTTGCATTAATAAACATTAGTAAAAAAGTACATAGGAAGGTTATTTATATAGGTAAAAAATAGATAAGTCCCAACATCCTCATGCATGTGGGATTTCCCTTAAGGACCTTTATTAAAAATAAGCAATCTTGACTAGACCATGTAGACAAAACTCAATGGGACAAAAGTCTACACCAACACCTCCCTTTAAGTGTAGCTTAGGTGGGTAGAAGAATTGGGTCCGAACACAAAGGCCTGATGAGGTACCCAAGTATATATAAATGATCTCCTAGAGAAGGAAAAATATGGAGCTGCCTAAACCTTAAGAAGAGCCCACAAATGAAGATACTTGCTCTCAAGGAAGGGTTTCGTGACTATATCAACAATTTGATTCTTTATCTAGATGTATCAGAGATTAATAACCTACTCATGGGTGAATTCCCAAATAAAATGCATGTGAATCTAGATATGCTTGGTTTGTTGATGTAGGAATGAATTCTTATAGATCTAGATTATAATTTGGTTACCATAGAAGATGATTGTTGGTCATTGAAACTGGATGCCAAACCTAGTGAAAATACCCTAAAGCCAAATAGTCTCAATGGAAATATTAACAACTACTTTGTATTATATCCATGTAGAATATAAAATAATATCATTCTACTTCTTACTTGACCAACTAACCAAACCTGAACTAAGGGAGAAATTGTATCCTGAAGTAGACTTATAATTCTAAATGTCACCAACCCAATATGAATCTGTATAACCAATCAAGTCTATTTTGATGCCCACTCCATAGTGAATCCTGAAACTATGAGTATGTTATGCCTATTTTTCACCCACCCTTAATTTTTTTCCTAAACTAATACTTTCTGCCATAGAGATGAGTCTGTCATGAAATTTAAAACTATGTCAGGGACCCAGTCAATTAGTAGTATATTTGAATGCATATTTTTTATTATGAATTAATAAATTCATGATTATATTTTGAGTGGGTTCGAAAAGCATAATGGATTAATGAATAAAATGTGCATCTATATATCACTGTGTATGTATGTGATCAGTCATTTTGCTTCTCAAATTAATTATTCACATTATAACTCAACATTTTC
This sequence comes from Torreya grandis, assembly GCA_037957365.1. Taxonomy (NCBI): domain Eukaryota; kingdom Viridiplantae; phylum Streptophyta; class Pinopsida; order Cupressales; family Taxaceae; genus Torreya; species Torreya grandis. The sequence goes on along the minus strand of JARHVA010002182.1, from coordinate 495,917 downwards.
AATTTGACATGGTTCCACTTGGTGTGTTTTCAAATATGGAAGCATACATGTTGCTATGACATTTTCAGATATCTTTATTGATTTCAATGAGTATAGATTATCATGACAAATTTAGGAATGGATTTTCAATTTTGATAACTTGAATAGTTTGTAGTGATTATTGGCATGGTTTTCATTGGTGATGTGAAGTTGGATTTAGAATATATCAAAATGATTTTTGAATCAGTTATAATGATTCTCCCTCTTGGCTTATTTTTCAAAAATTATGATTATTCAGATAAAATTATAATTATTTAGATGGATTGGATATAATCATCACAAGAAGAAGAAATAGTGCACTTTATCATTTGTTTTAAACGAATTCAATTTGAGATATAATGATATGATTTATGTTAGTTTGATAGAATTATCAAAGGGTCCTAAAATTCTAACATTATCTAGTCTAAGGTAATATTTTCTTTGAAAATTCCAATGGTCTTGAGACTTATATTTTCAAAAATAATAACCTAAGATCATTGTTCTAAGTTTAAAGGCTCTATAATACTAAGGTCCTATTTTAATGTCCTAACTCTAAGTCAATTTGATTCAAAGGCCCTAGTAATCATTCAAGTCTATATTTTGAAGCATAAGTCTCGAAAGGTATGAGGATGACATGGTTATCACGTTTCATTATCAAGTTGACGTGTTATGTTGATGTGGTGATTGATTTAACATCATAAAGTTGGAAATTCATTTGATGGTCCATCACGGCATGTTCAGTCAACAAAGGAATTTAATACAGAAGCACGATGCTAACACTTTGAGATCACTATTGGATTTTAGCGGTAGGAGAGACTTAATGTGAAGCATGCTTACCTTGAATGGCAGAAGTTGGTAAGGAGTTTAGTAGGAAAAGTTAGTCATTAATAATTTTAATATTGTTGATAACTAAGTTAGCAGGATGACTAAGTATATCATCGATTGAAGATAGCCAATAGGAATTGAGAACATAATCAAGACAATTATGATGGAGGCTGGTGAATACAAATATGTTTCTTTTTTTTTGTGTTTTCAATCATTTTTGAAAGCTTCTCGTGAAAAGGAGACTCTATAAATTTAGATTCATGAGTTGTAGGTAGAGGCTTTGGGCAAAAAGATAGCAAGGAATCATCTGAAGGTATGTCAAAAATGAGATAAATGGTTTTGAAGAATTGCTCAGTTGATATTTTGAATAAATTTTTCATTGTATGAAAAGAAGATTGTGATGGTTTGCATTTTTTTTAGTTTAGAAGAGGTTAATGGTTTGAATTTGTGCATGAATATTTGAATAATGAGTGATATTTCATGCATAAATATTGGTTCTAGTTTTTTATATATTTTTGGTCTCTGATTAAATATAGAATTAATTTGGGTTCAAGGCTAGGTGTTTTGAAAATTTTAGATGTTTTTTTTGAAATATATAGGATTTCAATCAAATGGTTATGGTGCTTCAAGATTTATCACTTCAAGTCTCAGAGGATTTATGGAAATTCTAGATGAAAATATGAGTTTCACATGTTTCCATTTCATGAATCTGATAAAGTCATGAAAAAGATTATGGTGTATGCATATCAATTTTAGTTTCAAAAGAGAGTTTGCATGCATATTAAGGAATAAATCTTGTTAAGCTTTGAAACAAAGAAAGGTTTCTCATCTTTGTGTTTAAATTTTGGGGTTCAATGAGTCAGTTGTTTTTGAAGTATATGATGATTTTGAAAACATATCTTGTGCATGTAAACTTTGTTAAGGTTTTCAAACTTGTTATGTTATGGTAGGATTTTGGTGTAAGATAATCTGTATATGCTTTGAGATATTGAAAGTACAAGTCATTATTATGTCTACATGAATATTTGTATGGTTTTTAAGAAGTGGTTTTCAAAGTATTTTAAGCATGCAATATAATATTTGGTCGTCGCTCCTTTCACTTTTTATTTGAGGGTTTTTTGACTGTATGTTTTCATGATATATTGAAATTTTTTGAAGTATGGAAAGTTATATTAGATTTTATTTATTTCATGGATTTTGAAGTTTGAAGCATAATAAGATTATGATAATATTAGTTTTAGTTTCAAAGAAAGTTGTATGCATATTATGGGAAATAAACCAATGACAAGAAGAGCGTACTTGTTCTAAAATACGATTGAAAGGACATGTTTTAGACATGCAATTTTTTTTTGAAGTTGAATATGATGTATTTTGGAATATATCATTTGAGATTTTATAAACTTGTCAAATTGTGTTAATATTTTGGTGTAAGATATTTTGGAAAGATAATACTGAATGTTTAGTATGGTTAGCCATGTAATAGAGAAATAGATAAATGAATTACAATGATATGAGCATATAAATATGATTATATTTTGATGTCTTGAAGATATATTTATCATACACCAATCTCAGTTTCAAATTTTCGTCAACAAATTTTGTTTTGGAAGATAGTGGTCTGATTTATTAAAATAATGAAACTGTTGCTAGTTTTACACCTCGATATTGAAGTTTTTGGGTTTATCTTAAATTTTGATATCGAAATAATGGTACTTTGAAATATGTAAGTTGATGAAAGAATTTTATTATGTGGTGTTGAATCTCTCTTTGTGAAAGGATCTTTTAGAAAATTTACACAATATATATGTAAGATAATTTTCAAATAGTGATTTAGAATTCAGGCAAGATATTTTTGTTGAGAGTTTCATAAATGAAGATCTATGCTTCTTGTTTTGATATTTGCCGAATATATAGAATTCGTGAATAGATATCAGAATATTTGTAAAATAAAATTATGATTTTATAATTTTATTTGAAGACTCAGTGGGTTTTAAAGATACAATTAGAGCATTGGAATTTTGTCTTTTCTGATGAAATAAATGGAATTTGATAGTGATATTGGATGCTCCTGGTATAATTTAGTTCAATTTTTTTTATTGAGATGTGACTATATATTTAGAGTATAGTTTTGTTTTATATTGAATGGATATATGTTAATTTTTAATCATAAATTTTGAATATATTTCAGATTATTTTAAGATGTTTGGATGGGATCAGCTTAGGTCAAGTAAGAGTAATGATGACAAAAGTTAGAGGTAGAATTCTGGTAGCAATGTGAACCAATAGAACCATAATATAATTTTTTAGAGAGGTGTTTTTAGTGCTAGGAGGTTTGGCCCTAGGTTACATACAGGTGCTATGATGTCTATTCATTTTGATGCAACAAAACCTGAGTTTGAGAATATCTTAAATAAGTTATCTTTTAATCTAGTCAACACTAGGACCAATAGGGGAAACATAAGATTTTATGGGCATAGATTTAGTGATAGGACCCCTTAACACAGTAGTTCTTTGCATCATTTACAAAACAACCCACATAAATTTTTAATCTAGTCACCCATTCTTAAGAGAATTGAGCCTGTTGTTGAACCACAACCCGATCATGAAACCACCCAGCTTGAGATTGAAATAGCTCGTACTAAAAAAATTGTCAATCTTTCCATTCCCTCTTTTTCAAATGAGCCTTCATCTCCTCATAGTCTATTTTAGGATGTAATAAGTTAGGTTTGGCATCTTATCATAGTGAACCCATCATAGGATGCAAGAAATTGAGTTTGAAGAAACTTGTTTCAGAAAATAGAAAGCATATGATTGAGATTCATCTTTCCACTTTAGATAAAAGATCAACCAGTCATAATGATATAGATTCACTAGTTGAGGTCAGAGTGCTCAAGTGAATCAAGCTAAAACTTGATGATAATACAAGTGATTTTGGAACAAAGTTGGTGCAATTTTTAATAATTGAAATGGAGTGTATTAAAGGTGTTAATGAACATGGGAAGCCTATTATTGAAGTACTTTCAGATTCTGATGACTACTGGATCTCATCTGGATAGACTTTTTTTTAGTTGGACTATAGTTGGTAGATAATTTACTTTTAGACTTAATATTTTAACTTGCAATTTTAATACATGAACTTTCAAATCTTTGATAATTTTGAGAAGTATAACAGACTTTATATATATATATATATATATATATATATATGTTAATTTTGTAATATGCATCATGGTTTGATATAAATAGAATTTTATTAAACTTTGACTTATCTATTTAATAATTGATATAAGTATTCTATTTTATTATTAATTGACGAGGGTCCCCACCCGTTAAGATAAGTACCCATTCTATTTTTTTTTAACTTGATCTATTAAGATTTTTATGTCTTAATTAAACATACTATAATTAATTGACTTTTAAAGTCAATTAGTTAATATAAACTAGTAACTAACTAAGGCTAGTTATAACTTATTTTTCAATTAAGTTTGGAGCATAAAAGGAGATCAAAGATTCATTTGAAAAGGAGGAACAATATAGGTATTGAAGACATACATTTTGTGAAGTCAATCATTCATCTCTTTCTTTCTATGCAATTTCTCTGAGATAGCATGACTTTTGCAGATTGATCTAATAGTATTTTTTTTATGGTTGAGTAATTGCTTAGGCAACATAGATATATCCAATTTTTATATCATTATTTATAACAAATTACCTAAATTTTTTCAAGTCTAATATCTTTTTATGATTGCTATTACATTCTTATGTGTAAAATCTAAGTATTCAACTTTAATAATGATGAAAATCTCATTGTTTATGAAATTTCATTGATTTATTTTGATTGTAAAAGTTGTGTTTCAAATATTTATAAAGAGAGATGTTGGTTTCTCAAATAAAATCTATCTTTTTTGTTAAGACGACTCTCGTTTGAGACTCACAAATTCTATTATACTTATATCGACTCTAACTTTAATATAGTTTATTTTTGTTTTAGATTAATCTTTAATTAATTTAGTTTCAGTTTCTATTTGTTTTCTTTAGTTTAGTTTAGTCTACTTATTCATTTCTATTTTCTTAATTATTATCCTAAATAGATAGTCTCTTTTACCTTCTTAAGTTAGATTGTTTATTTGATTAGTTATTTTCTTTATTTTAGATATAATTTGAATTAGTTTGTTTTATTTTATTAAATTTCATTTGTAAATTTAATGTTAGTTTGAGAGTATATTTGAAACTTGTTTAGACCCTAGTTTAATAGTTTATGGTTCTATTTCAGTTTTAGATTGTTTATTTAGTTCTTAGACTCTTTAGTCTTATTTAATTCTTAGTTTGTTAGACTTTTAGATTTATTTGTTTAATTTTCAATTTTTTTATTTGCTTAGTTTTCAATTCTTTTCTTGTTTAGTTCTCTTTGTAGTTTAGACTTGGTGTTTTAGTGTTTTTTTTGTTGTTTTCTTTTCTTAACTTAGTTCTTTTCTGTTTGCTTTTCTTTTAGTTAGTTTGTTAAACTATTGTTTGTTGTTTCTTTGTGTGATAATTTCTATTTTGAATGAATATCTATTTATCTTGGTTGATTTTAAATTTGTTTACTTTATATTTATGAGTTATTTTGATGTTATTATAACACGAATATAAGATATTACTTGAAATACATTATTTTACTAAATCGGATTTCTATCATTTAAGACATTGTCTAATTCATAGGTCTTCTCTATTAGATATGATAGATTATAGATTCATATTTAAACTGATTCATTAATTGATAAAGAGTATTTTTGAAATTATAATGGAATATGTTACTTTTGTTAACTTATTAATTATTTTTCAAAACATTTAAAAAATCCTTCGCAATTTTAGGATCGTAGTTGAACCTTTAGAACCTCATGATTAGACTAATATGATTCTAACTTAACCTTCACAATAGGCAAAAGAGTTAATTAATTGACATATAATTTTTATTATCAATAAATTTGGTGACTCTGTTGGAGAATCTGTTTAAAAATTTGATTTGTTTTAAGTCTTATTTTCTTCTTGCTCATGATAATTGGAGGACAATAACCTCCTATTATCCAACCTAGAATAGATATTGTTGACAATCAAGTTGATATTTATTTTAATCTAACATGTTATACATGGTATAATCATTCTAAAAATATTCAATAAGTCATTCAAGTTATGAACCAAGAAGAAAAGATTGCAGAATTTGAGATTATTGGTATTCTAATCTCACACATGAGACTCAATGAGACATTCTTAATTTGAATAAAATAATTCAGGAAGATAGAGCTAGATTTTTAGTTGCTAATCCTAGGCTAGAACTTTTTTTTTTTATTCTTTTTTTTGATGATTTTGTTTTGCCTTTTGAACTTACTGTTAGAAATATGCAATTAAATCAAGTAGAACAGGTATAAAATAATAAATCTGTTCTGGTAAAAATTAATAAAAATATAAATGGAAGAAAAACCAAAATTAGAATAGAGGATACAATATCTGATTCACATATTGTAAAATAATAGAGAACAAGATGATCTAACTGAAGGTGAAGATGAAGAAAAAGTTCAATTAGAATCATAGATAGTTTTACCTTCATGGGTTTTTACAAATCCAATTAATGTTAAAAACCATCCTGGTAAGTTTCCTTCTCTTAAAAGATTGAATATATCAAAGTTTTTGGTGCTCCCAAAGAATCTTGGGAAGATCATTTAGAAGCTTTTAGATTGGTTTATGTTACTCTTATAATAACAAGTGAAAAAATTTACTTAAGATATTTTGCCCCAAACACTTGAAAGAAAAGCTTACCAAGCATTTATTAGTCTGTCTGCTAAGGTTATTGATACATGAAAGGATATTGAGGATTGGTTAGAGTTATCCTTTGAAAAAGCTAAAGAATATTTTGATCTAGTCAATGACCTTGTCAATTTTTCTCTCGATTCAGGTGAGACTATTTACATTTTATTGCTAGGTTTACTAAGCTACATCAAAAGATCTCACGTCATCTTAGACCTTCTAAGAAGTTATTTAGACTTTATCTTTGTAATGTTTTACATTTATATTATAAAATGACTCTAGAAGATAAAGATATTACATAATATAATGAAACAATAACATTCTGTATTGAATATGAAAAGAGTCTTAAACACATTGGTTTTAAAGAAATATATTTTATAAGTTTAAATTCAAATAATTAATAAATTTTAAAGGCTATACAAAGTCTAAAAAATGAGTTGGTCACCATTAAAAGACAACTTAATGATAAACCTTCTTCGTCAAATAGAAATAATAATGAAAATAAAAAATTAGATATTGTTTATTAATATAATGTATGTGAATTGAATCATGATCCATATTCATGTGTTGTTATTCATAAGTTCAAAAACATTCTTCAAGGGAGAGATCTTATATTTGAAGATCTAGCAGATAATATAAACACTCTTGATGATCCATCAAAAAATGAGAATACGTATATTGTGAATACTAGAAATAAAGATTATGGTTCTTTTCAAAATAATAAAATAATAAATAATAATTTTTTTCTAATGATAAAGGAAAAACAATTCAGAATAATGATAATAGTTCAACTAATAATGCTGCTCAAAATAGCCCTCTATCAACTGGTTATAACAATAGTCAATATAAACATTATAAGCCTAAAAGTTTTAGATAAATTGATGTTAAAAATTATAACATAATTGATGATTTATCAACAATTAAAGTTGGATTATCTTTATTGTAGGCAGCTAGTCTTCCAGGACAATTTGATATGATTAATGAAGTTGTTAAGAATCCTAAAGCTGATGTAGGTTTACAAGAAGAAAATAGTAATGAGTAATCAACTATTTTTACACAAAATTACGATCCTCCTACTGATAAAATTCTTTATTTTCATGTTATAGTTAAAAATTTTAATAAGATAATCCATAATTGTATTTTAGATATAGGGGTTTCAAAAAATATTATGCCTAAATACATTGTATATCATTTAGGCATATCTTATGAAATGGATAATAGGAAACTTATTAGTTTTGATACTAGATAAACTAAGAGTTGTGGTAAGTTTCATGACATAGTCATTAAAATTGCACAAGATGAAAAAAATAGATACATGACTAATGTCTAAGTTTTAGATATTTTTAGTAATTATGTAATGTTATTAGGAAGAGATTGGTTAAAAGCAACTAGTGCTTTTGTTGGGAAAGATATCACATGAGTTTCTATTAGTAATGCATTTACTTTCATTAAAAAGAGAGGATTAATCTAGTACACCTATTGAATCATCTACTTCTTCAGCTATTTATTATGTTGAGACTCGAATTAGGAATTATGAATGTTTAAATTTAGATGAATCAGAAAATCAACATGAAAAATTATTTGAAAAGAATAGTTTATGATCACTTTACTTTGATGAAGCTTATTCTCAACAAGATAATGGTGCTAGAATTTGTCTAATTTCTCCTGTTGGTAAAATTTTTCATTATGCCTTCAAATTATCTTTTGAAAACACTAATAATACATCAAAATTTAAAATATTATGTTTAGGATTGGAAAAAGCTATTGAAATTAATATTAAGTTAGAAGTTTTAAGATAAGTTCATAAAATTTATAAAACTAATCAAACTCATCTGCATCACTATACGCAAAAAGTTTGGTCATTATTTGAATATTTTAAGACCTTTAATATCACTCATATTTTTAGAGAATATAATGTTAGAGCTGATAAACATGTTGCTTTTGTAGCTAATTCAAATTTAAGTAAGACTAAACCAACCACATATTTCTCTTATGTTAAAATTTTCATCTTAAAATCCTTGATTTAAATAATAGTTGGTCTATTCTTCATTATGATGAAAACATAGATTCTTTCATTAAGGGTAATTATTTTGATAATGATGATTATGTGTTAAATTATGGAGATTATTTACAATTAAGTACTAATAAATTACCTACTGGTTTGGTGAGTTTAGAATCTATGTTTTCACCAAATGATCAGCCTAAAATATCTAGAACGGAAAAGCCTTCAAGTAAAATTATAGGTGAAACTATTTCCATTAATTTAGGTACTAAAAAATATCTAAAATATGTTTATTTCAAAATTTAGATTACTACAAGAAAAAATATTAAATTTGTTAAGTTATTTAAAGAGTTCATTGATGTTTTTGTCTGGTCATATAAAGATCTTAAGGGTTATGATACTATAATTATTAAATATGACATACCTATTAAGCCTAGTATCAAATTTGTAAGGCAGAGAATACGAAAAATTAGCCATTTGTTAGAAGACACCATTAACAAAGAGCTAGATAAGATGATTGATGTCGGCGTCATTTTCTCTATAAAATATTTTGAGTGGATAGCTAATATAATGTTGGTTAGGAAGAAAAATGGTGATATTAGACTATTTATTGATTTTAGATATCTAACTAAAGCTAGTGTTAATGATATTTTTTCTCTACTAAGTATTGATCAATTTTTTTAGTAATTTACATGATAAAAAATGATGTTTTTATTAGATGGATTTTCCAGTTATAATCAAATTTTTTTAAATCTTGAAGATAGACATAAAACTACTTTTACTACTCGTAGAAGTACTTTCACTTATAACAAATTGTGTTTTGGATTGATGAATGTAAGAGCTAATTTTTAGAGTTATGCATGTTACTTTTGATGATTTTATTGACATTGTTATTCAGGTTTATCTAGATGATCTTACCATGTATTAAAAAAGAAGAAAACAACATTTAGATCATCTTCATAAAGTTTTCAAAAGATACAGAAAACATGACATTTTTTTTAATCCAAAAAAATCAATTTTTGGTGTTACCAAGGGTAAGTTATTAGGACATTATTTTTAAAGATGGCATTTCTATTGATCCCAAATATGTTAATGCTATTAAATAACTACTTCTTCCCAAAGATCAATCTAGCGTGAGGTCTTTCTTTGGTAAAATAAACTTTGTTAAGATAAACTTTGTTAGAAAATTTATATCAAATTTTGTTGATAAATCTAATCCTTTGCAATTATTGTTTAATAAAGATAAAATATATAAATCAAATGAAGGTACTTATTTATTTTTTAATTTTATTAAAGATGCCATTGTAAGTGCTCCATTTCTCGCTAAACCTAATTTAAATAAAACATTCAATCTTTATGTTAATGCTACTAAAAAAATTATTGGAGTTGTAATAACTCAATAATTTAAAAATAATGAAAGAAAACCAATGAAATACATTAGCTAAGTTTTAAAAGATACAGAAACTAGGTACCCCCTTATTGAGAAATTTGTTTTCTCATTGATTTCTTCTTTGATTAAGTTTCATTATTTGTTGATGGAAAACAAAGTTTTTGTGCAATCTAATGTACCTATTTTATCTTATCTTTTAAAATAACCAACCATTCAAGGAAACCTTATTAAGTAGATTTTATGCATTAAAGAGTTTGATCTTGAATTCAAAACTTCTAAAACAATCAAAGGTAATGAATTATCAAAACACTTAGTTAAAAATGCTTCTTCATATATTAATATTTTATTTTTAGTAGTTGACGATAATTTAAATGTAAAGCCACATTTAAAGACCATGAAGATTGTTGATTTTTCTACAAATTTTAAGTTTGGTCTTGAAATGAATGAATGCAATTATTTGTTGGTTGAAGATGATTGATACCATGACTTAGTATATTATTTTCAAAATAAAGCCTATTCTAATAATTTAGATAAAAAATAAAGACATTTCATAAAATTAAAAGCTTTAAATTTTTGTTTTTTATAAAAAAAATTATTTTATCGAAACAAAGATGGAGTTTTGTTGAGATGTCTTACACATAATCAAACACAAACAATTTTTAGAGGATGTCATGAAGGAAACTGTGATGGACATTATGCTATAAAAAATCTTTTATAAGATTTTAATAACATGTTATTATTAGCTTATTTTATTTCAAGATGTTTATAATCTAGTTCATTATTGCATGCCATGTCAATTGTTTGTTGAAAAAGATAAATTATTTGCAATACCTTTAAATCATGTTATTCTTGAAAAACTTTATACAAAATGGGGCATTGATTTTATTTTAGATACTCACCCACCTTCATCTATAGGTCATAGGTATATTTTAACAGCGAAAAATTATTTCACTAAGTGGCCTGAGGCTAAAGTACTTAAGATTTCGGTAATAGGTGAAGTGATCTCTTTCTTACAAAATCAAATTTTCTCTAGATTTGAAGTCTCTTATGAAATCATTTCTGATAATGGACCTTAATTTATTTCAAATGAATTTCTAGAATTCTTAGAAAAATATTCTATTATATCAAGTCATTCATCAAAGTATTATCTTCAAGGAAATGGTCAAGCTAAGTTCATGAATAAAAATATGATTACAATCATAAAGAAATTAGTTTGTGATAATAAAAAAAATTGACATCTCAAAATTTTTGAAGCTTTATGGGCTGATAGAACTATTGTTAAGGCAACAATTGGTTATTCTCCTTTTATATTAGTTTATGGTTTGGAGACTACTTTACCAATAGAACTTCAAATTTATTCAGCTAGAACTGCTTTACAATATGTTGTTAAAAATACAAATTTAATTGAATAAAGATTACAAGATTTAATATCTCTTGATGAGTTCAAAGCAACGACATTGCAAAATTTAGAAAGAGATAAGTAAAAATTAAAGAAGTTTTTAGGTAAAAAAGTTTCTAACAATAAGTTTAATGTTGGAGACTTAATTTTTATATTAGGACAAAGCTCATGAAGATCCTAGAAAATATCACAAGTTTGATTATTTATGGCTTGTCCTTATAAAATTGCTACTGTACTTGGAAATAATGATTTTTATTCAAAAGATCTTGAAGGAAATTGGTTGCATTACTTAGTTAATGACCACCATTTAAAATTGTTTCATGATTAGCTACTTTTAGTTTTGTTTGTTTCTTTGTATTTCACTTTCTTTTTGGTTTGGTATTTTTTTTTGCTATTTGGTCTATTTTTCTTTTATTTTTGAAAGATCAATGAAGTTTACAAATGGAGAAGTTTCACATCATGAAGGAAGAGTGTAAGGATTCTAAAAATTTGTTGTATCTATTATTTTTTGATATTATGCTTCATGAATTCATTTTTATTTATATATGGATAATATATGTTGAGTTATATCAAGTTGTTAAAATTATTACTTATTTTTTAGATTTTTTACCTAAGTTATTTATATTAAATTGTGCATCCAACTCAAACTTTCTTGTTGTATCATTCCCTTTCTTCGTGCCATGCTATTCGAACAATCCATCCCTTGCTAAAATTCACTATTAAAGGGGTTCATGTATAGCTACTTGAGAAATGACAATCTTGGATCACACTCTTAAGAATAGGTTTATATTAATGGTTAATTATTTGCTACTCAATTTTATTACATAAAACTGACTAGTAAGGTCGTTAGTGTTATGCCTAGTTTTCACACTCCGTTAATTTTTTTTCTTAAACTACTACTTTTTGCCATAGAGATGATTCTGTCATGAAATTTAAAACTATGTGAAGGACCTGGTCAATTAGTAGTATATTTGAATGCATATTTTCGATTATAAATTTATGATGATTGGTTGATGAATTCATGTTTATATTTTGAGTGGTTTTGAAAAGTATAATGGATTAATAGATAAAATATGCATCTATATATCACTGTGTATGTATGTGATCAGTCATTTTACTTCTTAGATTAATTACTTAAATTACAACTCAGTATTTTTTGTTTAACATGGTTCCACTTGGTGTGTTTTCAAATATGGAATAATATATATTGCTATAACATTTTTAGATATCTTTATTGATTTCAGTAAGGATGGATTGTCATGATAAATTCAAGAATAGATTTTTAGTTTTGATAAATTGAACAGTTTGTAGTGATTATTGACATGGTTTTCATTGGTGATGTGAAGTTGGGTTTAGAATAGATTAGAATGATTTTTGAATCAATTATAATGATTTTCCCTCTCATCTTATTTTCCAAAAATTATGAGTATTCAAATAGATTAGATATAATCATCACAACAAGAGGAAATAATACACTTTATCTTTTATTTTAACAGAATTCAATATGAAAGACATTGGTATGATTTATGTTGGTTTGATATAATTATTAAAGGGTCCTAAAAATTCTAATAGTACCTAGTCTAAGGTAATATTTTATTTTAAAATTCTAATGGTCTTAAGACTTATATTTTTGAAAATCATAAACTAAGATCATTGTTCTCAGTTTAAAGACTTTATAATACTAAGGTCCTATTTTAATGTTCTAATTCTAAGTCAATTTGATTTGAAGGCCCTAGTAATTACTCAAGTTTATATTTTGAAACATAAGTATCGAAAGGTATGAGGATGACATGGATATTGTGTTTCATTATTAAGTTGACATGTTATGTTGATGTGGTGATTGATTTAACATCATAAAGTTGGAAATTCATTTGATGGTCCATTGTGGCATGTTCAGTCAGCAAAAAAATTTAATGCAGAAGCATGATCCTGATGCTTTGAGATCATGATTGGATTTTGGCAGTAGGAGAGACTTAATGTGAAGCATGCTTGCCTCAAATGGTAGAATTCGATAAGGAGTTTAGTAGGAAGAGTTAGTCATTACTAATTTTAATATTATCAATAACTATGTTAGCAGGATGACTAAGTATATCCTCAGTTGAAGATAGCTAATACGAATTGAACACAAAATAAAGGTAGTTATAACGGAGGTTGACAAATACAAATAGGATTATTTTTTGTGTGTTTTCAGTCATTTTTGAAATCTTCTCATGAAAAAGAGACTCTGGTGAATTGGATTCATGAGTTGCAGGTAGAGGCTTTGGGTAGAAAGATAGAAACGAAGCATCTATAGGTATGTCACAAATGAGATAAAAGGTTTTGAAGAATTGCTTAGTTGATATTTTGAATAATTTTTTTATTGTATGAAAAGAAGATTGTGCTGGTCTGCATTTTTTTTAGTTTAGAAGAGGTTAATGGTTTGAATATGTACATGAATATTTGAAGAATGAATGATATTTCATGCATGAATATTGACAAAGATTGGTTCTAGTTTTTGATACATTTTTAGTCTTCGATGAAATATAAAGTTGATTTAGTTTTTGATATATTTTTATTCTTCGATAAAATTTTCAAAAGTTTTTTGTTGAAATCTATGGGATTTCAATCAAATGATTCTGGTGCTTCAAGATTTATCACTTTAAGTCTCAGAGGATTTATGGAAGTTTTAGATGAAAAGATGAGTTTTGCATGTTTCCATTTTATGAATCTGATAAACTCATGAAAAATATTATGGTGCATGTATATCAATTTTAGTTTTGAAAGAGAGTTTGCATGCATATTAAGGAATAACGCTTATTAAGTTTTGAAACAAAGGAAGGTTTCTCATTATTGTGTTTAAATTCTGGGGTTTAATGAGTTAGTTATTTTTAATGTATATGATGATTTCAAAAACATATATTGTGCATGCAAGCTTTGTTAAGGTTTACAAACTTGTTCAACTATGGCAGAATTTTGGTGTAAGATAATTTGTATATGCTCTGAGATATTAAAATTATAAGTCATTAGTTATGTCTACATGAATATTTGTATGGTTTTTAATAAGTTTTTTTTAAATTATTTTGAGCGTGCAATATAATATTTAGTCTTCGATCCTTTCAATTTTTATTTGAGGGTTTTTTGTCTGTATGTTTTCATGATACATTGAAAAGTTTTGAAGTATGGAAAGTTATATTAGATTTTATTTATTTCATGGATTTTGAAGTTTGAAGCATAATAAGATTATGAGCATATTAGTTTTAGTTTCTAATAAAGTTGTATGCATATTATGGGAAATAAACCAATGGCAAGAAGAGCATACTTATTCTAAAATATGATTGAAAGGAAATGTTTGAGACATGCAGGGTTTTTTTCAAAGTTAAATATGATGTATTTTGGAATATATAATTTGAAATTTTAGAAACTTGTCAAATTGTGTTAATATTTTGGTGTAAGATATCTTTGGAAAGATAATACCGAATGTTTAGTATGGTCAGACATGGAATAGATAAATAGGTAAATGAGTTACAGTGATATGAGCATATAAATATGATTATATTTTGATGTCTTGAAGCTATATTTCTCATACACTAGTCTCAGTTTCAAATTTTCTCCAACAAATTTTGTTTTAGAAGATAGTGGGCTAATTTCTTAAAATAATGAAAATTTTGCTAGTTTTACACCTTGATATTGAAGTTCTTGGGTTGGTCTTAAAGTTTGATATCAAAATAATGGTACTTTAAAAGATGTAAGTTGATGAAAGAATTCTATTATATGGTGTTGAAGCTCTCTTTGTGAAAGGATCTTTTAGAAATTTTACATAATATATATGTAAGATAATTTTCAAATAGTGAATTAGAATTTAGTCAAGATATTTTTGTTGAGAGTTTCAAAAATAAAGATCTGTGCTTCTTGTTTTGATATTTTTCAAGGATAGAGAATTCATGAAAAGATATCAAAATATTTGAAAAATGAAATAAGTATTTTATAATTTTATTTGAAAACTTGGTTTTAAAGATACAGTTAGAGCATTAGAATTTTGTCTTTTATGATGAAATACATGGGATTTGATAATGATATTAGATACTCATAGTATAATTCAGTTCATATTTTTTTGTTGAGATGTGACTATATCTTTAGAGTACAATTTTGTTTTATCTTGAATGGATATATGTTGATTTTCAATCATCAATTTTGAATATATTTTAGATTATTTTAAGATGTATGAATGGGATCACCTCAGATCAAATAGAAGTAACGATGACAAAGATTGGGAGTAGAATTTTGGTAGCAATGTGAACCAACAAAATCATAATAAAATTGTTTAGAGAGGTAGTTTTAGGGCTAGGAGGTTTGGCACTAAGTTTCATAGAGGTGCTAGGATGTCCATTCATTTTGATGCATCAAACCTTGAGTTTTGGAATATCTTAAATAATATGCCTTTCATACCAATCAACAATAGAGGCAATAGGGGGAAAAAAATATTTTATGGGCATAGATTTGGTGCTAGGACCCCTTGAAATAATAGTTTCTTGCATCATTTGCAAATCAACCTACATCATTTTCCAATCTAGTCACCCATTTCTGAGAGAATTGAGCCTGTTGTTGAACCATAACTTGATCATGAAGCCACACAGCTTGAGATTGAAACAACTCATGCTAAATTTTTTGTCAATATTGGCATTCCCTCAGTTTCAAATGAGCCTTCATCCCCTCATAGAAAGCCTATTCTAGGATGTAAGAAGTTAGTTTTGGTATCTTCTCATAATGAACCCATCACAAGATCTAAGAAATTGAGTTTGGATAAACCTGTTTCAGTAGGCAGAAAGTAGATGATTGAGATTAATCTTTCTAATTCAAATAAAAGATCAATCAATTAGAATGATATAGATTCACTAGTTGAGATCAGAGTGCTCAAGTGAATCAAGCTGAAAATTGATGACAATACAAGTGATTCTTGAACGAAGTTGGTGCAATTTCCAGCAATTGAAATGGAGTATGATCAAGGTATTAATGATCATGAGAAGCCTATTATTGAAGTACTTTTAGATTCTGATGACTACTAGATGTCATTTGGATATAATTTTTTTTAGTTGGACTATAGTTGGTAGACAATTTAATTTCAAACTTGATATTTTGACTTGCAATTTTGATACATAAACTTTTAAATCTTTGATAATTTTAGGAAGTATAGCAGACTTTATATATATATATATATATATATATATATATATATATATATATATAAAGTTAATTTTTGAATGTGCATCATGGTTTGATATAAATTGAATTTTATTGAACTTTGACTTATCTATTTAATAATTGATATAAGAATTCTTTTTTATTATTAATTGATGAGGGTAACCACCCGTTAAGATAAGTACTCGGTCTATTTTTTTTTTTAAAACTTGATCTATTAAGACTTTTAAGTCTTAATTAAACATATCCTTAACCAATAACTATTTATAATTTATTGACTTTTAAAGTCAATTAGTTAACATAAACTCATAAATAACTAAGGTTAGTTATAACTTATTTTCAACTAAGTTTGGAGCATAAAAGGAGATCAAAGATTCATTTAAAAAGGAGGAACAACACATGTATTGAAGACTTATATATTTTATGAAGTAAATCATTCATCTCTCTCTTTATATGCAACTTCTCTGAGATAGCATGACTTTTACAGATAGACCGAATGGTATTTTTTCTGATGCTTGAGTAATTGTTTAGGTAACATAGGTATATCCAATTTTTATATCATCATTTACAATAAATTATTTGAAGTTTGCCAAGTCTAATATCTTTTGATGATTGTTATTTTAGTCCTATGTAAAAAATCTAAGTATTCAACTCGAATAATGATGAAAATATCATTCTTTGTGACATTTCATTAATCTATTTTGATTGTAAAAGTTGTCTCTCAAATATTTGTAAAGAAAGATGTTGGTTTTTCAAATAAAATCTATCTTTTCTACTAAGATGACTCTCCTTTAAGACTCACAAATTTTATTGTACTTATATCGACTCTAACTTTAATGTAGTTTATTTTCATTTTAGATTATTCTTTAATTGGTTTCTATTTATTTTCTTTAGTTTAGTTTAGTCTACTTGTTTATTTTTATTTTCTTGAGTGTTTTCCTAAATAGATAATCACTTTTACCTTCTTAAGTTATATTGTTTATTTGATTAGTTATTTTATTTATTTTAGATATAATTTAAATTAGTTTGTTTTATTTTATTAAATTTTATTTACAAATCAAATCTTAGTTTGAGAGTATATTTTAAACTTGTTTAGACCTTATATTAATAGTTTATGGCTTTATTTCAGTTTTAGATTGTTTATTTAGTCCTTAGACTCTTTAGTCTTATTTAATTCTTAGTTTGTTAGACTTTTAGACTTAATTGTTTAATCTTCAATTCTTTTATTTGCTTAGTTTTCAGTTTTTTTTTGTTTAGTTCTATTTGTAGTTTAGACTTAGTATTTTAGTGTTGTTTGTTGTTTTCTTTTCTTAACTTAGTTCTTTTCTATTTTCTTTTCTTTTTATTAGTTTGTTAACTGTTGTTTGTTGTTTCTTTGTGTGGTAATTTCTTTTTTGATTGAATATTTATTTATCTTAGTTGATTTTAAATTTGTTTACTTTATATTTTTGGTTTATCTTGAGACTATTTTGAAGTTATTACAACAAAAATATAAGATATTACTTGAAATACATTATTTTATTGAATTAGATTTATATCCTTCAAGAGATTGTCTAATTCATAGGTCTTCTCTATCAGATATGATAGATTATAAATTCATATTTAAATTGATTCATTATTCAATAAAGAGGATTTATAAAATTATAATGGAATGCGTTACTTTTGTTAGCTTATTGATTATTTCTCAGAACATTTAAAAAACCCCTCACATCTATAAGATGGCAGTTGAACCTTTAGAACCCTATAATTAAACTGATATGATTCCAACTTAACCTTTATGATAGGTGAAAGGGTTGATTAGTTGATGATATAGTTTTCATCATCGACAAAGTACCCTAAATGTAGTGGAAGATATACTTAGCTACTTTTCAATGCAACTCTTATGGTTCATACATGAATCTGAAGACCATGCCCAATATATATGAAATATCAAGTCTAGTGTGCATAAGATAGATGAGTCTGCCAACATGTTATCGATATGAGATAAAATCAATCAAAGGAGATGGTCAATTAGCCTCAAGCTTCACACCAAATAGAAAAGGAGTCGAATATGGAGTATAATTACCCATGCTAAATCATGCAATCAAATCAAGAACATACTTGGATTTACAATAGTGATCGTAGAGTCAAACTAAGAAATTTCAATCCCAAAGAAGTAATACAACAAGCCCAAGTTTGTCATTGAGAACCTAATAGACATATCATTTTTCACTACTATGATGGTGTATAGAGAACTCCCTATGATCAATAGGTCATTCGTGTAGAGAACCATAATCAATAGTGAATTATCTTGCCATAAGATGTATACATTCAAATCATAATGGCATCTGGTGAACCCAAACAAAAGAAGAAATGATTCAATCTTGGCATACCAAGCTCAAAGAGATTATTTGAGGCCATAGATAGATTTATGAAGTTTTCAAACTAAGGAGGAATTTTCCACAAATCTTATGGTTTCTCCATGTATATTTTCTCTTTAAGGTCACCATGAAGAAAGGCACTCTTCACATCCATTTTATAATCATCCCAATGATGTGTTGTGGTAATAATGAGAGTGAGTATGATTGAGTTCATTTTAACAACTAGGGTGAAAGTCTTAGTGTAGTCAATACTAAGAACTTGAGAAAAAAACTTTGTTACCAAATGTGCTTTGAGCTTGTCTATGGACCCATCTGCTATAAATTTTGTTCAATAGATCCACCTACATTGAATAAGTTTTCTTCCCTTAGGAATAAGGATTAGATCTAAAGCATTATTCCTCTGTAAGGAATTATACTATTGTTCCATATCAATATCCCACTTAGGAGTGTTTTATGCCTCACAAAATGATTATGAATTGAAATTAGATGCAATAAAATCATGTGGGGCATCTTGGAATTGTGAACATGTGTGCGTGTTGTCCAATGGATCTCTAACCCATTACCCAACACTTTGAAGTGTCTATATATCCCAAAGAGGACCAGTGTTTAGAGATTTAGGAGGGTATTCCTCATCATCTAAAGACAATTTGGGAAAAGTAGGAGGGGAATCCTCATCAAATCTAAGTGCATCTAAGGAAGGGTGAGAAGTGTCAATTGTAGAGTCTAAAGGACCCTCTATAAAATTAACACTCTTATGAATGACCAAATCATGTGTGGTGGGATGGATAAGCATGTATCTCTTAACAACTTCAATATATCCAATGAAGATGTAAGATTGGTTTTGAGGTTCCAATGCCTTATGTTTCTTCTTCAAAATATGAGCCATAGTAGGTAAACCAAACACTCATAAGTGCTCCACTTTTGGTTTTTGACCACTTTAAGCTTCAAACAAAGTGAATCCCTTCAATTCTTTATGAGGAAATTAGTTTTGGATATAACAAGCATAGTTAATGGCCTCAACCTAATATTGAGGTGCAAGAGACTTTAAGTGTAGCATATAATTGGCCATTTCCTTCAAGGACCTATTGTTGCACTATAAAACACCATTATGATGATGATTATATGGAATTTTATGATGCATTTCAATCCCCTCTGATGTACAAAATAACTTAAATGGTTACTTACATACCATCATTATCGATGCATAAAATCTTTATGGATTTACCTAATTGTTTCTCTACAAGTGCCTTAAAGTCCTAAAAATGGTTAAAGACCTCTAATTTCTACTTAAGAAAACACATCCAAGTGTAATTAGAATAGTCATAGATGAAATCAAGAATGTACTTTGTCTTGTTGAATGAAGGTTTTAGAAATAATGTCACTATGAATAATCTCCAATATTTGTTTAACTCTCTATGATTTTTCCTTATCATATTTCTTCTTAGGATTCTTACTAAGAATGCAACCCTTGAAAACTCTATCAACAATCTTGACTTGTGATAACCTTGAAACCATGTCTTGATGATTGAGTTGATCTAGGTAATGATGGTTGAGATGGTTGAATTATTCATGTCATAGTTTACTCACCTCATTTGAATGAGTGAGCAGTGTAGTAGAAGGTTGATCAAGAGCAAAATGTGAGAAAGTATACAACCTAGATTGGTCATCTACTTTCCCAAATGAAACAATTGGTCATTATTAGCTTCCCTAATAACCAAAGAATTGGGCTTAAACTCAACTCTCTTACCCAAATTGATGTGAGTGATTTGATAAATAGATAAGAGATTGGTAGATAAAGATGAAACACATAGAACATCATGAAATGTTCTATCATTCCCTTCAACATTCCATTCCCAATAAGCTATACAAAAGTATCATCACCCAATAAAATGGAAGGCATAAAACAAGGCTCCAAGGATGTGAATATGTCTTGTGATGAAAACATATGGTGCGATGCACCAGGATAAATAACCCATGTGGAAGGATGGGATGCAACTGCAACAAGTGTTTTACCCTTATTAATATTTTTGGACATAGAAGAATGTTGTGCTAATAAACTCTGAGTGGAAGAATCAATAACATCTGTCAGGATCTTGCTCCACCAAAAGAGCACAATATGATTACCAAACCAAGCAACTTAATATGCGAAAATAAACCAGATTCACCAAGTAACTAGAATTCAGAATAACACATGATATGAGAGACAATACACAAATTGTATTAACACTTTATACAGAAAAGAATACAATAAAGAAGATCCCACTTCTTCTCCACCACCTTACAGAGGTTTCCCACGCCTCAAGTGAACAGTAAATCTTCTCCCCAAAGCTCTCCCTCTCAGGTCCCAACACCCAACTCAAATACAGAGTTGGTGTTCACCCCCTGTGCTCCACGCACACCACAAGTGCTCCATGTACTCCACAAGTACTCAAAGTACTTCAAGTAGATCTCCCATGAACCTGCAACAACCTGCAATTCAACAGACCATACTTATGGAAGGAACTCCCTTGTCTTCCTCTCTGCTCTATCTGAGTACACACCTGTACTCCAAGTAGATCCTGCTTGATACTACTCCCTGTTGTGTTGTTGTCTATATGATCCTGCACACCTGCAAATCAACCCGGTTCTACACACCTGTGAACCTTGACCTTGCACACACATACACCTGCAGATCAACGATCTTACTTACCATGTAGATCTCCTATATAGGCCATGCACCTGTGACCAAGATCCTACACACCTGAAGAATCCTGCTGACTCTCCAAAACTAGCACCCACCTAGGTACTACTGTGGAACTAGGAGGAACACCCTTGCTCACCTCACACACATAAGGAGCAAACTTTGCTCAACTCAAACTAGAACACTTTTCCAATACAACCATGAGTCTATTATATAGATCTCATCTAAACAATGATTAGACATCTAATTACAATAATTAGATCCACAGCTCTCAGTCTAAAAATAGATCTAAACATGCAAACACTTGGTTCGTTAGCTAACTGCCCGTAATAAGCTCGCATTTGAACCACACAGGCGACCGACGTCGGTCCCTGTCTGCCTGGAGGTGACCGACGTCAGCCGATCCCTGACCGACGTCGGTTGCTTCTCTTCACTATCCTGCTGACGTCAGCTGATCAGACCGACGCCGGTTGCTCTGACGCTTAGCAATCTTCAGCAACCCCTCCAATGGCCTTCTCCATGTCTGCATCAATGAAGCTTTTAGCTCCACAACCTAACAATCTCCCACTTGGAGATAAACAGTTACACTGTACCTGTACTTGTACTCTATCTAATCTATTTCCTAGTTTGTATCCCTCTTCAAGATCAATCCTGAAGACAACCCACCACACAACCTGTGATGTACCCCCTATCATCCGAGTACCCTGCCACATCTGAACCTACAAACACATGTAGTGAAGTCCTGACCCTGCATGTATACCTGTTGTTGGTCCCTCTCAAATACCTGAGAACTCACTTCTCCGAATTGGCTCCTAACTCTCTGACAGCTCCCACTGCATGGGAATACTCAGGTCTATACTAGACCTCATGTGATTTCAGACACTATATCTGTCCAGCCCTTAGTGTGCTCCGGCTCTGCATCCTAAACCTCACCAACACCTGATTCACATTAGCTCCCACTCGAGACAAAATCAACCTGTGATCTCCATGTCTCCCATGTCAAAGAATTTCGCTGCTCCAAACTCCTCATGACATGCCACTGAACTAATCTTACCCTTAGCTCAGCAAAACCCTGTATGTACAAAACCATCTAGCTAGCGTACCATCCACATACAGCAACATAATGATGTTGCAATCATCATCCCCCTGGTAAGACAAACCACAGTAGTTACCCTGACATTGACTGAAGCCATGCTTCATCCTCCACCTGTCAAAACCTGTACCACTGTCTTGCAGCTCCTCAAGACCATGTACCTAGTCTTCCATCTCACGTATTCGTTCTCTCTATTCTTCTACTAAGGTATCCATTCATCTTTGTGCTTTCATACCAGTTGGCAACCTTACCAAAAAACACCTGTTTGGTTTTCCTTCAAGGAATCACATCCTCATCCATGCCAAGCTCACACCTGTTTCCTGGATCCTTCCTGCTCTAAAATCAGCAACATGTATAAAGAAGAGGAACAACGAATTTGAGGGCCTACTTACGTCTTCAGTCCTCTGTATGGGTGTTTGAGACTCCTTGACAGCTTGCTGTCCACCCAAAATCCATTACAGTGATCGACCTCGGTCACCCCACAGTCTGCATTCGACCGACGTCGGTTCCATGTGTCTGTCCCTGACTACTGACCCTGCGGTGTCCCTAATGCCGACATCGGTCTTACCTACTGCCGACGTCGGTCCTCATGATCGACGTCGGTCTTACCCTGCCCGACATCGCCAGCTTCGGTCTACACATGACCGACATCAGCACCTGTCTGTTTGACGCCGATTCCTCCTGACCGACATCGGTACCTGTGTTCACCTGTGAGTAATGACTTTTTACCCACGAGCTCCTTTGAATCAAAACCCATGTCCAAACTGCTCTGCTCAAAAGTATCCAGCACCATCCACTGGGTTCTGTCTGCCATCTCCTCCATAAACACCAAGGCTTTCCAGTTCTTAAGCCTGTCAAATATATCTGTCTTCCACTTAAGAACATGCATCTCCTTCCTGCTCATGTGACCAAGCCTACGAAGCCACGTCTCCACAACAAAAGAAGAATCAGTAATATAAACAAGTAGATAAAGGGTACCTATTTTCTTACCACCAGCTAATTCAAGTGCATCCGCTGTGAGAGTTCTTGTGCATCTCTCATCACCCAATCTTTCTAAAGAAATTAGCCATATCTCCAAACCTGGGACCTGCATGACCTTCATCAACACCTATGTGTTGGCCGCCTGTAATTTCAGCTTCACTTCCCCTTTGCCAATTCTTTGGCAAGGCTCACCAGCTCCTCTACCTAGGGCTACATGGAAAGAGGCAACCGAATCTTTTATCCAAGATTCAACTTTATCCAAGAAACCTCCCAGAGCATCCTGTGCAACAACACCTACTACATCTGCTTCTTCAATTTCTTCATGCTGATCTGCTACCAACCAACAATAATCTTTTACCTGCTCTTTCTTTCCATAGGACCGTGAGTGACCATCTGTGCTTTTCAACTCCTCCATTCTTAGCTTACTTTCATCTGCCATTGCTCTACTCCCACTCAATCAGAAACCCCTGAGAGTGACCTGTAATCAAAACACACTACCCAGATCTAAACCAATCTGTTAGTATCCCAACCAAAAGCTCTGATACCACTTGTCAGGATCTTGCTCCACCAAAAGAGCACAATATGATTACCAAACCAAGCAACTTAATATGCAGAAATAAACCAGATTCACCAAGTAACTAGAATTCAGAATAACACATGATATGAGAGACAATACACAAATTGTATTAACACTTTATACAGAAAAGAATACAATAAAGAAGATCCCACATCTTCTCCACCACCTTACAGAGGTTTCCCACGCCTCAAGTGAACAGTAAATCTTCTCCCCAAAGCTCTCCCTCTCAGGTCCCAACACCCAACTCAAATACAGAGTTGGTGTTCACCCCCTGTGCTCCACGCACACCACAAGTGCTCCACACACTCCACAAGTACTCAAAGTACTTCAAGTAGATCTCCCATGAACCTGAAACAACTTGCAATTCAACAGACCATACTTATGGAAGGAACTCCCTTGCCTTCCTCTCTACTCTATCTGAGTACACACCTGTACTCCAAGTAGATCCTGCCTGATACTGCTCCCTGTTGTGTTGTTGTCTATATGATCCTACACACCTACAAATCAACCCTGTTCTGCACACCTATGAACCTTGACCTTGCACACACATACACCTGCAGATCAATGATCTTACTTACCATGTAGATATCCTATATAGGCCATGCACCTGTGACCAAGATCTTGCACACCTAAAGAATCCTGCTGACTCTCCAAAACCAGCACCCACCTAGGTACTACTATGGAACTAGGAGGAACACCCTTGCTCACCTCACACACAGAAGGAGCAAACTTTGCTCAACTCAAACTAGAACACTTTTCCAATACAACCATGAGTCTATTATATAGATCTCATCCAAACAATGATTAGACATCTAATTACAATAATTAGATCCACAGCTCTTAGTCTAAAAATAGATCTAAACATGCAAACACTTGGTTCATTAGCTAACTGCCCGTAATAAGCTCGCAGTCAAACCACACAGGTGACTGATGTCGGTCCCTGTCTGCCTGGAGGTGACCGACGTCGGCCGATCCCTGACCGACGTCGGTTGCTTCTCTTCACTATCCTACCGACGTTGGCTGATCAGACTGACGCCGGTTGCTCTGACGCTCAGCAACCTTCAGTAACCCCTCCAATGGCCTTCTCCATGTCTGCATCAGTGAAGCTTGTAGCTCCACAACCTAACAACATCAATATTATGCTTCTCAAGTATTTTTGTCAGTTGGTCAATCTGCTTCTTCATTTATTTGGCTTCATCATGCATAGATCTATTAAAATAGCCACATGTGAGTCATTATTTATTGGATTTACCATTTGAAGAGGAGGACTCTTTTGATAATTTGGCTTCGCATCAGGTTTCTAACCCTTTCTTTATTTTGGGTCCTTATTTTATTTCTTCTCCTTGCTATTGGAAGCCTTCTATTTGTCATGACTCATAAATAAGGCATGCAATTTAGAAGACTTCATTATACCCATTTGAATGAGCTTGTCTTGCTCTCGAATCAAGTCAGTAGTAAAGTCATCCAAGGTTGACATTGTCCATGTAGTACTAAGGGCATGTTTGGTGGCATGGAAGGTAAAAATGAATATAGAATAATTAGATCCTAATCTAGAAAGGATGGAAAGAATCACTTGATTATCTTTTTTTTTTATGCTGCATAGTTTCAATTGCAACCTGAGTAATTTGAACTTGGTGAAAAAGTTTTGAATCATATCAAAGTTATCTAGACTCAAACTAATGAGCTCATTCTCCAACTCATGACCTTTAATTTCATTCTACTTTCCAAATATTTTATCCAATAAGGTCCACACTTGATTTGGATTTGTTGTAGATTCAATATGAAAAAGCAAGTCACAAGACATGGATAGGCACAATAGACCATAGGCTTCATCACTTTGGTTGTACCACTTCACCTTCTCTACATTAGGTGTCAGATTTGTTCATGTACCCATTGTGATTTGGTGTAATCCTTTGTTCCTCAAGAGAATTTTTACTTTGACTTTCCACTCATGATAGTTAAATGGTGTAAGAAAAGGAATAAAAGTGAGATCCATGGTGTAGAGAGGAAGTATTTATTGAACTATGTGTGTTATAGATTAGTAATGTAACACCCCTTGAATCTACATAGGTTCAAATTGATAAGGTATGAAAATATCACCAATGCAAATAGATTAAAAAACATGCACTTTTCAAAAAATGACACCTTCAAAGGACCAACAGGCTAAAATTTATGCTCGATTGAAGTTCAATATAACAAGGTGCTTCTCCACTTTGCAAAATTTGAAAAAATGTTGAGTTTTCAAAACTTAGATTTGGGTGTTAGAGTTAAGCCTCCACTAGTAGGAATCCAAATTTAAGTTCCCTTCATGTGACCATACCATTTAACCAGGGGGATAAGGGGCGTGATAAGGAATCTCACCCTTGATGATGTCACTTAACATTATGATGTGACTTTGGAAATGATGTCACTCCCAAAATCTCCCCTTTTTGTTAATGAATAGTGCCACAAACTACTAGCTTAAATTTTATGGTCATACACACATCATAGTAAGGAGGTGTTCATAACCCTAAAATTGATTCTCTTATGTTTGATTTTATGTCTAGAATTATAACCATGTATAGCACTAGTAGGGAGTATGAATTCTAAACCTATGGACTTATGAATATGTGGTCATGTAGTTGGTGATGGTACTTTACTTCTTCACAAATTTGGCAACTGGTCATCAAGCCTTGGGCCTTATAAAGGCACAATGCATAGAGTTCACACATCACCATGTCTAAGGTGGTCAGGTGGTGGGCCTTGGGCCATATGGAGGCATAGCATGCAAATTTCATGCATCATCATGTCTAAGGTAGCCAAGCCTTGGGCCTTGTAAAGGTGCAGGGCATGGACGTGCAAAGTATCACATCCATGCATTTACATTGGTCAGGATTGAGCTGACTATCCTTAGGGATTTTGGATGCACAAAAATGTGTGTGCTTCAAGTATCATGTCATTATATAAAGGAGGGCCCAAATAGGTTAAAAAAATTTTAAGTCATGAAGTTCTGTAAAAAATGCTGAAAACCAACCAAAAATGGTAAAAATGCCTACAAAGAGAACCCAGATCTTGGAAATTTTTTACATATTTATGTAAATATATAAAATACCTACTTCATATTTTACAAAACCCAGAAGACTTTTTTCATATTTTGGTACTGGATGGTACATAATCTATAATTTTTTTAAAAATGCCTTTAAACCCTCAAAAAATGGTAAAAATTGACTATTATGAAACCAAGTCATGTTTATAGCCACTCATAGGGTTTCAACTCCTTCTGAGTCTAATGAGGCTATCTTTTTTTCATTTAGATACATCATTTGTATAAATATACATGGATTTTTGAGAAATCCCACCAAACATTTGAAAACTGAAATCATGAAAAACACCTAGACAAGCTGAATGCTACATCTCACAACAAGAACAATGGTGTTTGACTACCATAAAATCTATGATTCTATGCCAAAGTGGAACAAAATAAAACCTATTGGATAGGATTAAACACATGGAGAAAACTTGTATGGATTAGTGAAACTTGAATAAGAAAACAACTCAAAAGTGGAAGAAGCTTGTCTCTAAAAAAGAAAGTTGCATTAATAAGCATTAGCCAAAAAGTACATAGGAAGGTTCCTTATATAGGTGAAAAATAGACAAGTCCAAACATCCTCATGCACGTGGGATTATTTTCCCCTTAAGGACCTTTATTAAACCTAAGCAAGCTTGACTAGACCATGTAGACAAAACCCAGTGGAATAAAAGTCTACACCAACATCCTCTGCTAGGAAAATCCATAGAGTACTGAATGGTGTATACCAACAAATCAATTTATAATTTATTTAAATGCCTAAATTGATGCAAATATCTAGTGTATGGAATGGTGGAGATTAATTTCAATGTCATGTTTACAAAATGTTGTAACAAATGGTTTAGATTTATTTTAAATTATTTGGGGTCAATCTACGTCATTCTATACACCAAGGATTTACACAATTTTAATGTTTATCCTAATTTATTAATATCATGGTAAACAAGACGGGGTTCAAATCCAACTCAACATTAATTCATCAATTCTAAGGCACCTTACTCAAGTTCCAATGTTCTTATAAAATCTTGGGATAAATTTCATGTTCTAACATTATATTTCGAGCCTTGGATAAATCTAATGTTCTAGTGTTTTACTTTAATAATTGAGAACATTGGTTAAAATTCTATGAAATCACCATAGCTATCAATGTTAATGACTTTGTGATTGTAAGAGCACTACAAGTGAGAGTAAGTTCAGTTCTTACTCAATGTCTAAATGAATTCCTCCTACTTCTTATTATTTTGCATTAGGGTTTTAATTTTCTTACGTTAACACTAAAATGGCCTCTAATTCATAGTGTAGGGAATGGTGTGTATATGTCCCATGATGTACAAAATGTCAAACTTTTGGGGGGTGAATGTACACCATTTAGTATGTAACTGATTTGTTCCATTTTAGTGTCTTAATTTTATAATACCCTAAAGTCTAAACAACACCAAGTGGAAATATTAATATTAAAGTAGAGTCCAATGATCAAATTCCCATGATGGCTTGAAATTACGTTCAAAGGGATATTCTAATGTGTATTTTGGATGAATTACTATAAATTTACTCTACTCCATAATTTTAAAATTACTTTGTATTGGTGACGTTATTAAAATCATTCATTCATTCATTTAAAATGAAATTATAATTTATACTTATTCTTATGGTTAAAGTGGGCATTGAGTCATGTTTCTATTGAATTTGACATTCGATCTTGCCAGTTACAAAAAAAAATTATGAGGGTTACAAAAAAATAATAAATCATATTAAAGCACTTATGATTACCATTATGAAATGATTCATTTATAAATTGGATGACTTTAGGTCACTAGACATTTACATCAGGACATGATAGTAATGTTGATGCTACTATCTGACCTAGACGTTAGTATCCAAGAATTAAGAGAGAAATCAAATGTTTATAACTTGTATAAATGGAAGATAAGTATATTTTAAGCATTATAGGCAAGATAGAAGACTTGGATCATCAACATAAGACTATTCAGCGTAAGAGATATAAGCCAAAGGGCATAAAGATAGAGTATATGCAATACTTACAAAAATGATAATGATAAATAACTAAGAGGAATAGCCAAGGTCTAAGTTTTTCCAAGTGTACAATACTGAGGTACTATATAATCATAAAATATCATCTAAATCCCCCCCTAATTTAATCTAGTAGTGAAATTTCTAGTTTAAAGGAAAGGAATGTGTACCTCAATGTCTATGGAAACCTTGTCTTTGCATGTGCCTAACTTGAGTACTTTTGCTAGTGATTGACTTGAAACCAAGAGCATGCTATAATACAAAACTAGTGCATATAATCTGAGTTAAAAGTCCTTGAAATAAATTGAAATTGAAAGAGCAATGTTTAAGAGTACACTTGTTGGTTGATGTAATCACTTTGCCTATTAACAAGTTGTTTTGAGAAAGATGTATCATTGTAAGGCTATGAAACTAAGATTAGGGAAAATATAGATAAACATTTAAAATTTATATATCCAAATAGATATATATTATAAGGTATATGCCCCCAACGTTAGAACAAAAGTGAGTTACCACCTGGCAGTTGAGATTAGATCAACTATGCAACCCAATGATACTTATGACTTGGTGAGGCTGTATGATCAATTCCAACCTAAAAAATTGGAAAGATTGAGTAATTTTATCACCTCAACCATACCATAAAATGAACCATCTATTCCAGTAGATTGGCTCAATAAAATTCCATAAAAAGTCTGTAGGGTATCAGTATGAAAAAGTCTATGATATGGTAACAATCCATAAAAGAGTTTTAGAATTTGAAACTAATTTGTATTTTACAATATTATGCACATGTTACATATCATATGCACCTTAGATATGTCTCATGCTAAAACTATGTATATAATAGTACCAATGTATATAATTATGCCATAACTATGAATATGAATTAGATAACTATTTGCTTTGGCTAATTTGGATAACTGTGTAAGTGTGGAAGACATTATTCCAAAGCATGCTCACACCATATATGGAGAAATTTAAATACTGGCATAATTACCAATGTGGAGGACATGTTTCTAAAACATGCCCCCACTATAAACTGGAGATGTGAAATACTGAATAGGTGTGGGGACATGCTTCCAAAGCATGCCCCCACTGAATCTGAAAACTTATATAAGGTATGATCCACGCTTATAATATCCAAAAATAATGTAGATCAACTCAACACAATAGATATTGGTGGACCAAGATGTCCAAATATGAAATATATGCAAAAATAGAATACCCTTAAGGTAGGGCAACACCATACAATACTTATTTAGGATGGAATAACTCCATAATGTCTCTTCAAGGGGACAACCTCCAATATCCTCTTATAATAGAAGATTTAATGCTTACTTGATTTATTACAATGATAATCATCTCTTTTATATATACCTCTATCTAACTAACAATGGATAGGTAACCTCTTAATCCCAATGTAGGCCGACCATTATCCAATACACTAATTCCATAAGTTACTCCATTATCCTAATATATTGGACACATATAATTAATTAAAGGGGATGTGTGCCACATGTCAACATCTCTATCAACCCATATACATTAATATATTATTTCCCTATATATATAATATTACTTCCCTCTTTGACATGTTTCATCTCTGAAACATAGGAAGAAACCAAATAATGAGTGTGCTTCAAATCATTGCACACTTGTCTCCAATCTTGATCATCTAGCCATCTATATGTGATCTTGGTAGGTGATAGCTCTCCAAGCTTGTTTCCAAATTTCATTGTGATCCTCTGATTCCATTCATGATCATAATTATATTGTTTTGGTGTCCATGCATAATTATTCCTCTTATGATTTCATGTACCATATTCTACTACACTAATTTGATTCCATCTGGGACCATAGTAGGTATTCTTTGGCTTCCATGCATAGCCATAGTTATTAGAACTCTGATTTCTTATATATCTAAAGTGTTTCTTATTATGACACTCCCTCACATGTATACATGATTGTTTCTTCTCATGATGATGTTGGTGTCTATATACCTCAAATTTTTGTGATACTTTGACCTTATCAACCTTTTCTTCTACCTCTTACACCTTGTGCTTTGGTGGTTCCTTTGTCTCTTGAGTAGATGAAGTGTTTTGATTTGATTATATTATTTCTTCCTCTATGTCTTCATATGAATCTTTCACATTCTATTCATCACCTATTTCAATCTCATCCTCATGATCTACCTTGATTGTTATTGGTGCCTTTCCCACTATGATATCCTATAAAGTGACTTTCTTTTTCCTATACCAAAACTTCATGAATTTTTTTTTTAAATTAATATTGACTATTCCCAAAGTATCTAACCATGGATATCCAAGAGCCATATCCACATCATCCATATTCAAATCATAAAAATATGAATGCAAAACATATGTTTCCATAATGAGCTTCAAATCTTCAAACACTCAAATATTCTTACCATCTACTTGAACCTCTTTGATATTGTTTGCTTAAACATGTAGATACTTGGCCATATTCATGTTGATGAAGTTATATTTTTTGATAGGGTTTATGGACACAATAATCTTCTTCTTTTGAATTCATCCATGAAATTAAAAAATTGACTCAGATTTGTTTAGAGCTAAATTATTTGAACCCTTATCAGCTAATTCTTCTTCTTCTTCTTCTTCTTCTTCTTCACTTGCATGTTCTTCCTCATTGCCATTATTTTCTTCCATTTATTTTTATTCTTCAACATATTCATTCTCTTCTTCATTACCATCATTATTTTCTTCCCCTTCTTCATCCTCTTTTTCTTTTATATCCCATTGATCTAGGAAGACCTGTTCTATGTCTTCCCATGAAGAAATTTTTAATATGAAGCTCAATTGATTAAACCATTATTATGCAGGCCCCCCAAAAAAAGAGAAAATTGTGTTTTCCACAAAAAAAATTGAGTATTATTATCATTAAAAAGGATCCACCATTCTCTAGCATCAATATCATCATCCCCTGAAAATACTTGTAACTTTATGATCTAAAAAAAATACTAGGGTTCATGAAACCATAAAATGTTAATAAATAATTCAAAACTGATCAAAATAGTCCTAAATTTTGATTTTATCTTCATCTTATGATATTGGAATGCTAGTAAAAACTTTGTGAAAAAAATCCACAAATTTTGGTCTATAGAGTGAATATATTAAAAACCCTAAAATTGCAACAACTAACTCTAAAAATATTTTAAAAATATGAAATTTTCTTCATAGATTTTTTGCATTATGATACATCATTAGTAGAAATTTTACCAAAAAATCCTCATATTTTAGAAGATATGATAAAATAAGTACAAACCCTAAAATATAAATAACTCCCTCAAAATTGATCAAAAAGGCTTGATTTTTTTACTAAAACTTCCTTGAAATATTATCCATATCCAGTAAAAAATTTTGCAAAAATTTATAACATATTGACGATTCTAAAAAACTAGGGTTTTACTCCACATAAATTACCCAAATCGAGGCTTTGATACCACTTATTATGATCCACACTTATAATATTCAGAAATAATGCAGAATATATTGTAGATCCACACATCACATAATATATTGGTGGACCAAGATATCTAAATATGAAATATATGCAAAAATAGAATACCCTTAAGGTAGGGCAACACCATACAATACTCCTTTAGGAAGGAATAAATCCATAATGTCTCTTCGATGGGACAACCTCTAATATCCTCTTCTAATAGAAGACTCAATGCTTACTTGATTCCTTACAATGATAATCATTTCTTTTATATATACCTCTATCTAACTAACAATGAATGGGTAACCTCTTAATCCCAATGTAGGCCAACCATTACCTAATACATTAATTTCACAGTTTACTCCATTATCCTAATATATTGGACCCATATAACTAATTAAAAGGGATATATGTCAAATGTTAGCATCTCAATCAACCCATATACATTTATATATCATGTCCCTAGATACATAACATTCCCTAGATACATAACATATGAGTACCATATATTGAATAAATATGGAGAACATGCTTCCAAATCATGACCCCCTGAATTAGATAACTATGAATATGTGAAAGCCATATCCATATGACATGCCCCCATTAAATATAAAAAATGATATAAATACCATGTATTGAATGAGTCTAGAGAACATACTTCTAATGCATGCCCCCATTGAATCTGGAAACTGTGCTAAGTGTGGAGAACATGCCTATATGACATGAACCCACTAATAATCCCCCCTTTAAGGTGAGGGAAAGATAAGAAATGGTACTACCTCACCTCAAAAAGATAAGACAACTGTATAATCTATGAATGTAACCATGTATCATATAGAAGCAAACACATCTAGGTAAATGTATCATTAAAGCACATAAAACCAGTGTGATCACATGTAGGTCTAAGATGCATGATAAATATCATGGAAACATCTAGATAGTAAAAATACAAACTCAAAAAGAAAACAATCACACACATAAAATCAAGTCAAAATGCAATGGTCTAAGGATACCGTAAACAAGGGACATGTTCAAATGCTACATACTCAAAGGGACATGACTTAGTCAAATGTTCATAAAATCAATAATGACATATTAAAATGTCCATACAAAAAATAATGAGATAAAAAAATGTCAATGAAATCATACATAAATATGGGGGGTGAAATCAAAGGAGCATATTCAAATGCTCAAACAAATAATACAATGGCAATACAAGACACTCAAAGAAGTGTATAAAGTAAATCACAAGCAACTAACATAAACATGTTAAAATATCCAATGGATCCAATGTGTTAGGAAAAGGTGTCAAGTGTATAACATATCAAGTACTATGTGTAAGATGTAATCATGGATAATAGGAATGTGTAAGTACATATGTAGACTGAAACATGATAATATAGAGTGATCATCAATTCATTTAACCTATGTGTATCAAGATCAAAGAAGCAGATGGACCCAATGTCTATATGACATGAGTAGAAGGAAGGCCTAACATCTAAAATAAGAATATATCATGTGTCTGTGTATGCTTATATCATACTCAAGTATAAGTGTGACACATATGTGTATGTAGGATTAACTAAGTATGCCATCCATCAACATGAAACTAACACATAGATGCCAAGGAGCCAATAGAAAATGTAGGTGCCAAAAATGTTTTTGGGTTTTTGGATATTTTTTATTTTTTTGGTGTTTTTGGAATATTTTAAGAGGAAATATCATCCTATGATGCCATTCAATGGATGATCATATATATCTCCCCACGATGAATCTTATAACTTTAATTTAGATCTTTTACATTAATGTAGTGATAACTGAGGTAATCATCAAATGCAATGAAATCTAAATGGGTATAAAAAAGTTTGACTATAATGATTAAGTGGTAACTTGTAAAAAAATTACTTAAATGTTTGCATAGAATAATTATATATCACACAAAATAATCAAATATAAGAGATCACATAGTAATAATTGATAACAAAGTAGAATACTAGATAATATGCAAAGCCACTTCGAGGGGGCAACCTCCACAATAATGCAATAAAAGTAGAATACTTAATATGATGATCAAAGACTAACTAGTACATCTTATATATAGTCTACTTAGCCATGGTTGTTCCATAAGTCAACCTAACTAAGAACATAGAGAAATGTAACAATAATATAAAAGAGGTATGTAAGCCGGCCATATATATCCCTATACATGCCAAAGGTTAAGGGTGTAGCATAAATGGATTTTTAATTTTAGTTCTAACAATATAACTAATGTATTTGTGGGAGTATCAAGTGTATCATATTCATATTTTTCATAATCAATATTGTCATGATGATATAAATTTGTCGTATCATTAAGATTATAATTGTCAATGTAATCATATAACTTGTTAGGTTGCTCTTGAACTTTTGATATACCATTTTAAGGTTTGTATATGAATAAGGAACTGTACCATAGTGTAATTGTCACCTTTTTGGTATGTCATTATTTGTATCTATGTGTACCTCAAATTTTAATACCTTATGAACATCTTGAGCTACATGGTTTAAATTGTTATTTGTATTTGGTTCTATACATTCTAGAGATAGATTTAAATGATATGTACTATGTCTTATAGATATAAATAAATCATGTGGTAAGGTATGGAGTGGATCAAAACCATTTTTTCTCAATAGTTCATCTGCCATATTGGTATTACGATTAATATCACATTATCATAATCATTTGTAATTGTGTCCTCTTATTATTTGTTATTGACCAACAAAGGGAGCTCACATGGTTTATTTTATAGTGATTTTGGTAGCATTAGTTCCTTTGGTAATTGTATATCATTTAGAATTTTGGAAACTTGTACATCATGTGAAACATCATCCACCTTTAATGATGTATCGTTTAATCTTGATGTGGATTAGGTAAAGGTTTATCCTTTTATTTTGGAGGATCTTTTGGTACCCATTTTTGTTCTTTTTGAACCTTAGCTTTAGGAGAAGTTGTCTTTTATATCTTTTTTTTAATGAAAAATAATAATTTGTAGGGTGACCATTCATTATATATTATTCACATTAGTATTTGAATCTTCGTGAGGGACGTAAAATAGGTATACTGATCAAATTATTTCTAAGAATCTCACTTGACCTCTTAGTAGGATTTTTTTCACTTGTAGAATCATTATCATTAGGTGACTTGGGTTTTGGCTTCCAATATTGATTTTTATTAGGCACATAATTGGTATGTGAAGATGCACACACATGGTTCATAGTAGAATAATGTGGGTTCTTTGTATATGAAATATGATTTTGAAATAAAGTGATCTTTAAATTTAGAGGCTTATTTTACTTTCGTAACTCATTCATTAGCTTATTCATGGTACTTATTTGTTCCTTTAGGGTTTCACAAGCACAAACCCTAGGTATTTGAGATTGACTATCTTCATTTGAAACTATAGGGTTATCCACCTTACCCATTGGATAAGTGATAGCCTAGACCTATTTAGAGGGATGAAAGCTATCACCCTCCTTAGTTTTAGGAGGAAGGATGTTCTTTGTATCAATTTGAAATGTTTTAAAATTTGATGTGAGAACGTGATAAGAAAGAGAAATAAATGCCAAGGAGCAATCAATCATTACAATGAGGATATAGAAATTTAATGCTATTGGATGAGTTTTTTTAATATTTGTTTTTTAAAAATAGGAAATGAGACAAACCCTTAAAAATAAGAAAATAAAGTTACAAGTACGGCCTATAGATCTAAATTTACAAAAAATAGTAATTTTTTAAATTTGGAAAATATATACAATATTTTAGTAAACCAAAAGAGGTTTTTATCTATATCAACATATTTATGAAAAAATTTAGAGGAATTTTCAATTTGATATAATATGAATAAAAAATAGGCAAAATAATTTTTGAATGCTTTATAGGCAAACCTAGAATATTCCAAATAAAGAATCAACAATTGAAATAAATTAGGAATATTTTTTAGAGAAATGAGAGATATTTTTGAATAAAATATTTTTTTTATGAAATATAAAAAATAATTTCAATATAAGTACACCATTCACCTTGTTTTCTAATATTTACTATAAATAGTAAATTACAAAAAATGAAAATTCATATCAAATTTTGACAAAAAAAAAGAGGTTTTTGTATATAATAATATGAATAAAAAATACCTATGATAAATTTTGGAATGAACCTATTTTGACACTAAAACGTGCCAGTCAAGGAAGAATCCACTTGAAATCATAACCACACGAAGCCCTTATGACCAAAGGAGGTAAACCCCTAAGGTAAATCTTCAAATTTAAAAATACATCACAACAAGATGAAACCCTAAGAGGCTTAAAATCCCTAGATCAAAATATTTTTTGCATTCACATGGATCAAGTTCACCAATATTTAACCCTCAAATGATCTAGATTGGGGTTATCTAGAATATTGAAGGGGTATTTAGAAATGAAATAGCATAAGTGTGATAATCAGATTTATAGCAAGATAATTAGATACTAAACTCAGATATAAGCATACACTAAAATTATTATGATGAGATAGTCTAAATATGGAAAGTACAACTATGCTAGATACATAAGTGATAAAGAAGTGAAGTACTCAGCTTATTTTGATGCTAATGTAGTTTTAGATCTAGAACAAGTAGAAAGAAGGTAGGAAGGAGATTCTAGAACAATTATCATATTATGGCTCTAATGCTTCTATATCTATAAACAATAATGCCATCCTAGGATAGTTCCATCGATGTTACTATTTAGGTTTGATGCTAGTGTCATGTATAGAATATCTATTAAAACAAGATGCGACCACCTAAAAGCTTCTAGGTTTTACTTCACCTTCCCTATGGTGAATTCAAATCTAGGTCATAGACTATCACTCCTTATGGAATGAAAAAACCCTAGTTTTCCATCTTTATAGAGTTCTTAGGGGAAATGGGTTAGTCAACACACAATGTCAAGTTGTCCCAAAGACGCTTATGTTAGTGGGCATTGCCTACATAGCTAATACTCTAAAAAGGCCCTCAGATGCATATAGTTCTCCCTTATGTGTTAGCTTGTGTGTGAATCATAAAATATGTGCAAAGCAAGTACAATAGTGACCTAGCTTGTAACTTGTTAAATTGGGATCTTAGGTTGCTCCTCTAGTACTTCAGACATGTAGATGTGTAATCCCTAGGATTAGTATGGAAATAAGAATAAATAAATAATATTTTGATAAATTGACTACTGTTTGAATACTCTTTAGCCTTTTTTTAGGTGTTTTATAGGTTCTATAGGTGAGAAATGAATGAGGGTTGATCTTGTATCTATATCATTCCCTTTGGAGTAATATCTCCCATTAAAGCACTTAGGACAACCACTAGGATATCTTTCATTTATAAATTGGATGAATTTAGAGTACTGGACACTTGTATTAGTATATGATAATAATGTTGACACTATTGTTTGAGCCAAACATTAGTGTCCATGAAGAAGGAGAGCAAACACAAGTTTAGAACTTACAAAGATGGAAGATAAGTATATTTTAAGCATTCTAAGAAAAATACAAGACTTGGGTCATCAACATAAGATTGGTTGGAGTAAGAGATATAGGCTAAGGGGCAAAAAGATAGAGAAGATGCAAGACTTTTAGAAGTGTGAAAGGTAATAAACTAAGAGGAAAAACCAATGTCTGAGTTTTTCCAAGTGTACAAGACTGAGGTGCTATATAATCATAAAATATCATCTATATAAACATCAAAGAAAAAATATATTGTTTCTATATTCTTTTAGATTTTTATGGTCTACCCAAAGTTTCCCCTTTTATTTAAGTCTAAAGAAAACATTGATTCATTATATTGGCCTTGAAAAAATTTATTTTTATTTTTGGTTACAAGTACTTTGGGATGAAGTGCCATCTTGAGGAGTTAGGGCATGACTTGAACCTATGTTAGCTATGTTAATTCCATTGAATTTTAACCACTACTGTCAATTATTTAATTAAAACATTGGAATGTGATCCTTAAGGTAAATTGATTGCATTTTATTTTTAAAAATGTTAATATACATTATAACCCTTAATTAGGAATTATTAAGTTTAGGTGAACACTAAGTGGTTAAAATTCTTGGTGCACCAAATTGTGTGGATTTATGTAATGAAGATTTATTTATAATTTATATGGTGTGTTTTACTTGGCTCAAATAACTAGTATATGGAGAGTCTACATACATTCCAAACTATGTGAAATAAACCTGCACATTGCAGATTTACACCACTTTATTGTTTGATCTAATTTATTGAAATGTTTAATGGTGTAGATTCATGGATGTATGTACAACATTGGGTATACTAGTTATTTTTTACACTTTAGTGTTGAGTGTTTACCCTAATTATTTGTGGCCAATATGATTTGATAGATTATCATTGTTAAATTCCCTGGTTGTAAATAATTTTTCAATTATGGTTATACATTTATTGTTATTGTTCAAATGGTGGAACAATGTTAAGATAATTTATCTTTAAATAAAGAAACACACAATACTAAATACAATTTAATATAATCCTTTAAATTTTTTGATAATCCACTCAAAATTTCTCCTTTTATCAAAAGTCTTTTGGTCCAATCGATGAGGATAATGGTTGATTATATCCATCTACCAAGGTAAGAATCCCTTAAATACTAGACACACAAATTCCAGTGGTTAAGGCCAAGATCATGCCCTTTGACAGTGTGGATGCCCCTTAGTTGTGGGTACCAAACCAAAAAGTTCATTGATTTATATGTATGTTTATTCATCATTGTAATCTGCTATATGTTTAGTCCTAAAAGAGGGGCATAGATGCTAACATTTTATGTAATTCAGTGTTTCCTTATAATTCTTAGGCATTCAATAAAAAAAATCTCCTTTCATCTCATAGTCTCTTGAAAATTTCTGCCTTATTTTACAATTTAAAATGTTCATACGGACGTCAAATTTAAGGTAAATTTATTGTATTTTACTATTAAAATAGCTTTATACATGTTATAACCCTTGATTAGGAGTTTTTAAATTTAGGTAAACACTAAGTGGTGAAAATTCTTGGTGCATGGAATTATGTAAAGAAGATTGCTTTCTAATTTATATATTGTGTTTTACTTGGCTCAAATAACTGGTATATGGAGAGTGTACATACATTATAAACCATGTGAAATAAACCTAAAAATTAGAGATTTACATCACTTTATTGTTCTCCCTAATTTATTAAAATGTTTAAATTATCTCAAATATATGGTGTAGAAAGTGTAATAGTGTAGATTCATGGATGTATGTACAACATTGGGTATCCTAGGTATTTTTTCCACTTTAATGTTCGGTGTTTGCTTTAGTTATATTTTGCCAATGTGATTTGATATATTATCATTATTAAATTCCTTGGCCATAAATAATTTTTTCATTATGGTTATCTATTTATTTTTTCCATTCAAATGATGGAACAATGTTAAGACAAGTCATATTTAAAGAAGGAAACACACAAAACTAAATATGCATTTACTATAATCCTTTAAATTTTTTGATAGTCCAATAAAAATTTATAATTTTATCAAAAGGGTTTTAGTATAATTGGTGAGGATGATGGTTTATTATATCCATCCACCAAGGTACAAATCCCTCTAGATACTTGACACAGAGAGTCAAGTAATTAAGGTTAGGATCGTGCCCTTGGTGATTTTAATAAGTGAATACCCCTTAGTCATGGTTGCTTATCCAAGGATCTCATTGATTTAGATGTATTATTACTCATCATTGTAATCCTATATATTTTTAATCCTAAAATATTTTCATAGATGCCGACATTCTATGTAATTTAGTGATTCTTTGTAATGCATAGGCATTTACACAAAAAAAAATCTCATTTCATTTCATAGTCTCTTTAATTTTTCCAACTTATTTTAAGATTAAAAACGTTCATACCATTGTAAAATTTTATTTAAATTAAATATATTTTAATATTAAAAAAGGTTTTTATACGTTATAACCCTTAATTAGGAACTGTTATGTTTAAGCGAACACTAAGTGGTGGAAATTCATGGTGCACAAAATTGTGTGGATTTGTCTAATGAAGATTGCTTTCTAATTTATATTTTGTGTATGTCATATCATAATAGAACCCAAATATACATAATCATACCCACCTAATTACCCTATATCTCTATCCACTATGGCCAAGAACCCCAGCCCCCCTGCCCCTCTGTCTATATATGGCCCCTACCCCTTTTATTTGGATCAAATAACTGGTACATGGAGAGTGTACATATGTTCCAAAATATGTGAAATGATCCTTCACATTGGAGATTTACACCACTTTAGTGTTCACCTTAATTTGTTGAAATTTTTAAATTATCTCAAATCTATGGTGTACAAAGTGGAATGGTGTAGATTCATGGATGTATGTGTAAAATTGGGTATACTAAGTATTTTTTCCACTTTAGTGTTTGGTGTTTGCCCTAATTATTTGTGGCCAACATGATTTGATAGATAGTCATTGTTAAATTCCTTTCTCATAAATAAATATTTTAATTATAGTTATCCATTTATTCTTGTCATTCAAATGATGGAATAATGTTATAGTTCTTAGTTAAAAATGGAAACATCAAAGATAAAATATATATTTTCTATATTCCTTTAGATTTTGATGGTCTACCCAAAATTTTCCCATTTATTTAAGTATTAATAAAACATTGATTCATTGTATCAGACTTATAAAATTTAGTTTTTATTTTTGGTTATGGGTACTTTGGGATGAGGTGATATCTTGAGGAGTCATGGCATGATTTGAACCTATGCTAGCTATGGTAATTTTTTAAAATTTTAACCACTGCTCTCAGTTACTAAATTAAAACATTAGAACATGAGCCTTAAGGCAAATTTATTGTATTTTATTATTCAAAATGTTTTATATATGTTATAATCCTTGATTTGGAGCTGATAAGTTTACGCGAACACTAAGTGGTGTAAATTCCTAGTGCATGAAATTGTGTGGATTTATGGAATGAAGATTGTTTTCTAATTTATATATTGTACTTTACTTGGATCAAATAATTGGTATATGGAGAGTGTACATACATTCCAAACTATGTGAAATAAACCTACAAATTGGATATTTATACCACTTTAGTTTTTTCCCTAATTTATTAAAATGTTTAACGGTGTAGATTCATAGTTGTATGTGCAATATTGGGTATACTAGGTATTTTTTCAACTTTAGTGTTTGCCCTAATTATTTGTGACCAATGTGATTTGATAGATAATTATTGTTAAATTCCCTACTCATAAATAATTTTTTAATTATGTTTATCCATTTTTTGTTTCTATTTAAATGATGAAACAATGTTAAGACAATTCATCTTTAAAAAAAGAAACACAAGAATAAATATATATTTTTATGATCCTTAAAAAATTTGACAGTCCACTCAAAATATTTCCTTTTATCAAAAGGGTTGTATTCCAATTGGTGAGGATGATGGTTGTTTATATCCATACACCAAGGTACAAATCCCTCTACATACTTGACACAAAGATTCAAGTGGTTAAGTCCATGATCATGCCCTAGGTGATTTTCATAGCATCGATGCCCCTTAGTTGTGGATGCTTAGCCAAAGAGCTCACCAATTTAGATGTATGCTTAATAATCATTGTAATATGATATATGTTTACTCTTAAAATATGGATAGATATGATGGTATTCTATGTAATTCAATGATTCCATGTAATGCTTAGGAATTCAATCAAAAAACATCTCCTTTCATCTCATGGTCTCTTGAAAATTTACACCTTATTTTATGGTTAAAAACATTCATATAGCCACTAAATTTAAGGTAAATTAATTATATTTTACTATTAAAAAAGGATTATATACATTATAACTTTTAATTATGAGTTGTTAAGTTTAGATGAACTCTAAGTGGCATAAATTACTGGTGTACATAATTGTGTGGATTTGTATAATGAAGATTGATTTCTAATTTATATAGTGTACTTTACTTGGATCAAATAATTGGTATATGGACAATGTGCATACATTCCAAACTAT
Organism: Torreya grandis; assembly: GCA_037957365.1. Lineage (NCBI taxonomy): Eukaryota > Viridiplantae > Streptophyta > Pinopsida > Cupressales > Taxaceae > Torreya > Torreya grandis. Next base: position 452,998 of record JARHVA010002182.1, on the reverse strand, counting down.
GTGAAATGAACCTACACTTTATTGTTCACCCTAATTTATTAAAAAAATTAAATTAGCTCAAATATATGGTGTACAAACTGGAATGGTGTAGATTCATGGATGTATGTACAACATTAGATATATTAGGTATTTTTTCCACTTTAGTGTTTAGTGTTTGCCCTAATTAGTTATGGCTAATGTGATTTCATAGATTATCATTGCTAAATTCCTTGGCCATAAATAATTTTTTAATTATGGTTATCTATTTATTATTGCCATTCAAATGATGGAACAATGTTAAGATAATTCATATTTAAAGAAGGTAACACACAAGACTAAATATACATTTACTATAATCCTTTAATTTTTCTGACAATCCACTTAAAATTTATCCTTTTATTAAAAGGGTTGTATTCCAATTGCTGAGGATGATGGTTTATTATATCAATCCACCAAGGTACAAATCCCTCTAAGTACCCAACAGAGAGAGTCAAATGGTTAAGGCCAGGATCATGCCCTAGGTTATTTTGACAGTGTGGATGCCCCTTAGTCATGGATAATTAGCCAAGGAAGTCATTAATTTAATTGCATGCTTACTCATCTTTTTAATCCACTATATGTTTTACTCCTGAAATATAGTCAGAGATGCAAACAGTCTATGTAATTTTGTGATTCCTTATAATTCTAAGGCATTATTTCAAAAAAAATCCTTTCATCTCATAGTCTCTTGAAAATTTCCACCTTATTTTATAATTAAAAATGTTCATACATCCATCAAATTTAAGGAAAATTGATTGTATTTTACTATTAAAAAATTTTATATACATTACAACCCTTGATTAGGAGCCATTAAGTTTAGGTGAACACTAAGTGGTGCAAGTTTTTGGTCCCACAAAATTATGTGGATTTATCTAATCAATATTTATTTATAATTTATATAGTGTGTATGTCATATCATAACAGGACCCACCTATCCATGAGCATACACAACTAATTCCCTCTATATTTATATCCACTATGGACAAGAACCCTAACCACCATGCCCCTATATCTATACATGGCCCTTTCCCCTTTTACTTGGCTCAAATAACTAGTATATAGAGAGTGTACATACATTCCAAACTATTTGAAATGAACCTGCACATTGGAGATTTACACCACTTTAGTGTTCACCCTAATTTATTGAAATGTTTAAATTAACTCGAATCTACAGTGTACATAGTGGAATCATGTATATTCATGGATGTATGTACGACATTGGCTATACTAGGTATTTTTTCCACTTTAATGTTTGGTTTTTGCCCTAATTATTTGTGTCCAACTTGATTTGATAGATTATCATTATTAAATTCTCTACCTATAAACAATTTTTAGTTATGGTTATCCATTTATTGTTGTTGTTCAAATTAAGTAACAATGCCATAATTATTAGTTAAAAAGGAAACATCAAAGACCAAATAAATATTTTATATATTCTTTTAGAATTCTATGGTCTGCCAAAAGTTTCATCTTTTATTTTTGTGTCAAGAAAACATTGATTCATTGTATCATCCTTGCAACAAATTCTTTTTATTTTTGGTTATGGGTACTTTGGGACAAGGTGCCATCTTGAGGAGTTAAGGAATAACTTGAACCTATGCTAGCTATAGTAATTCCATAGAATTTTAAGAACTAATCTTAGTTATTAAATTAAAACCTTGAAACATGCGTCGTAAGGTAAATTGATTATATTTCACTATTAATTTTTTCATAAACATTATAACCCTTGATTAAGATCTATTAAGTTTAGGTGAACACTAAGTGGTGCAAATTCCTGGTGCACAAAATTGTGTGGATTTGTGTAATGAAGATTGCTTTCTAATTTATATAGTATGTTTTAATTGGCTCAAATAGTCAGTATATGGAGAGTGTACATACATTCCAAACTATGTGAAATGAACCTACACATTAGAAATTTACACCCCTTTAGTGTTCACCCTAATTTATTGAAATGTTTAAATTAGCTCAAATTTATGATGTGTAGAGTGGAATGGTGTAGATTCATGGATGTATGTACAACATTGAGTATACTAGGTATTTTTTGCAATTTAGTGTTGGTGTTTGTCCTAATTATTTATGGCCAACATGGTTTGATAGATTATCATTGTTAAATTCCCTATGCGTAAATAATTTTTTAATTATGGTTATCCATTCATTATTTCCATTCAAATGATGGAACATTGTTATAGTTCATAGTTAAAAAGGAAAATATCAAAGACCAAATATATATTTTATATATTCATTTAAAATTTGATGGCTTACCTAAAGTTTCCCCTTTTATTATAGTCTTAAAAAAGCATTGATTCATTGTATTGACCTTGCAAATTTTTGTTTTTATTTTTGGCTATGTGTACTTTGGGATGAGCTGCCATCTTGATGAGTTAAGGCATGATTTAAACCTATTATAGATAATTGTGTCAAATTTCAACCACTACTCTCAATTATTTAATAAAAACATTAGAATATAAGATTTATCCTAGGCTCGAATTAGAACATTGGAATGTGAGATTTATCGTAGGCTCTTATAATAATATTGGAACTTGATCCTGGTGCCTTATAACTAATGAATGCATGTTGAGTTAGATTTGAACTTGAGCCCTTTCAGATGAGAGCCTTAAATTGGCACCTTATACCAACTTGACCATCTCCACCATTGATAAAATTTGTAGAATATTAACATAATGTTTTATAAGGGTGAGGGTTTAAATTTGATATTCCATCCTACTTGGTCAAGTAAAATTTACATGATGGTTTTATGTTCAACATTTCCCTTCAAATGCTAGGAAAGTTCATTTTAAAGGATGATAAATTTTTAAGAAATATATATATGCATTTTAATAGACATCCTTTAGGATAGTAAATATATTTTGAAAATACCTATTATAAAAAAATCTAAAATGAAACATCAATGGCTATAAGATTTATTATTACAAGTCTTTTTGTAAACTTTTCACTATCTTTATGTTCTATGGAAACCTTAAAAGTTTGATTATGTAGGATTTATTATTATGTTATTTTCCTTCCTTTTTTTTGGGGTCCACTTACTGGTTTCACATATAAGGTGGTATGAACTGGCCCTTAGTTGGGTTATAATAAACTTTGTTCTCTATTTGATTATTGCACCTATGTATGCTTTATAATCGTGTTTAAAAGTAAGGTTGAATTTTGTGAGGTGATATTCCTCCTTATTCCCAAGTCACTTTGTGCACATGCTTAACCTAAATTTTCCCCTTACATAATTATTTATTTCTCATTTACCCTGTTAGTATTCTTGAAATTTGATGTTCCAACCACTTATTCACTTAAATTGATGTCATTCCTTACACCAGGATTTTTTCACTGCTAGGTAAGTCCCCTATGCAATGAATGGTGTATACCAACAAATCACTTTATAATTTATTTACATGCCTAAATAAATGCAAATATCAAGTGTATATTAATTTCAATATCAATTTTTTATAATGTTAAAACACATTATTTAGATTCACTTCAAATTATTTTGGGGTCAATCTATGTCATTTTGTATGCCAAGGATTTACATAATTTTAGTCTTCTCCTTTTTATTAGTGTCATGGTAAATAATATGAGGTTAAATTCTAACTCAACATTAATTCATCAGTTATAAGGCACCAAACTCAACTTATAGTGTTCTTCTAATAGCCTGGGATAAAGCTCACATTCTAGTGTTCTAATTTGAGCCTGGGATAAAGCTCACATTCTAGTGTATTTAATTCAATAAATAATAGCATTGGTTAAAAATATACAGAAATACCATAGCTAACATAGGTTAAAGTCATGCCCAAATCCTCAATATGGCACCTCATCCAAAAGTACCCATAACCAAAAATTAAAAAAAAATACGAGAAACTTAAATTCACACCTTACACCAAATATACCATCTCCACCACTAATGGACTTTGAAAAATATTAATGAAATGTTTTTGAAGGGTAAGGGTTTAAATTTGACAGTCTATCCTACCTATTCAGGGAAAATTTACATGATGATTTTCTATTCAACATTTCCCTTTAAATGCTAGGAAAGCTCATTGTAAAGGATAATATATTTCTAATTATATATATATATATATATATATATATCCTACCTATTCAGGGAAAATTTACATGATGATTTTCTATTCAACATTTCCCTTTAAATGCTAGGAAAGATCATTGTAAAGGATAATAAATTTCTAATTATATATATATATATATATATGCATTTTAATAAACATATTTTAATATATTAAATGGTTTTTTGAAATACATGTTATGAAAAAATATGAAATGAAGCATTGATGGCTATAAAATTTATTATTACAGATCTTTCTAAAAACTTTTCACTATTCTTATGTTCTATGGAAACCTTTAAACTTTAATTCTATACCACCTTATATGTGAGACCAACAAGTGGACCCCAAAAAAAAGGGAGGAAAGGAGTTATAATAAAAATTATTCTCTATTTGATTCTTGCACCTATGTATGATTTTTAATTGTGTTTAAAAGTAATGTTAAATTCTATGAGGTGATATTCTTCCTTATTCCTAAGATGCTTTGTCCACATGATTACCCTAATTTTTTACCTTACATAATTATTTATTTCTCATTTACCATTTGTGCATTCTCACAAGCTAATGCTCCAACCATTTATTCACTTGAATCGATGCCATTCCTTACACCAATTTATTTCCACCACTAGGCAAATCCTTGGTGTACTAAATGGTATAGACCAATAAATCACTTTATCATTGATTGACATGCCTAAATTGGTGCAACTATCTAGTGTATGGAATGGTTTATATTAATTTCAATATCAAGTTTATATAATGTTGTAACAAATGGTTTAGATTCATTTCAAATTTTTTGGGGGTCAATCTATGCCATTCCATACACCAAAGATTTACACAATTTTAGTGTTTGCCCTAATTTATTAATGTTAGGGTAAATAATACCAAGTTTAAATACAACTCAACATTTATTCATTAGTTCTAAGGCACCAATATTAAGTTCTAGATGTATGATTCTAAATTTGAGCTATGGATTCAATATACTATAAATTGTAAATTAACCCAAAATCTACAAAAACATCAAAAGGAGAGAATGTAGAAGTAATCAAAACTTAGTTAAGGATTCGAATAATCATATTGCTTCTCTTGGATTCCCTTCAAGATCTTCAAATAGATTCTTCAAGGATTTTGGATTTCTTGTTGATTTGATTTATAATGGTGTCTTCAAGATGAAATTAATGGCTTCTTGGATGCTAAGATGGATGAAATAAAGTATGAAGACTATTGAAGAGCTTGTGTGAATTCCAAAATTAGTCTAACCAAGATACATGCTTGGTTATTTATAGGGTGATAGAGGATAATTAAAATGAGTTTTAAATTCATTATAACTCTCTAGTTTTAGAGGATTCTATAAATTTAAATAAGGTTCTAAACACTAGAGGCTTCTATATTTGATTAGGAGTTAATAGGGGTTTAGGGAGGTGATTATATGGGTGATTAGGGATTAGGGATGTAGGAGAGCCTATGAATATGTTAGTGTAGGTGGGATTATAATTTTAAATTCTAGTATAATGGATAAGTGTGGTTAGTTGAAAAATAAGACATGATTAGAAGAATTAATATATTTGTGAGATAATATAAGGTTAGTGGATGAAGAATGAAGAAGGGAGATAATAGAAAAATGACTAGAAGTGGTGATATTTAGATGGAATTAGAAGAGATAAATGAGATTAGATAATATAGGTGAAATTAGTGTTGATTAGTAGTAATATTAGTGATGATAAATAAAATGATAAAATTTAGATGTATGCATTTTACCCCTCTTTGAAAGGGCACTGGGAGTAAACAAAGTGGGAGGATTAATGGTATTTCAAAAAATAAAGACACTCATGGATGAATGTTAGTAAATGATGTTAGTAGATATGATGCCCCGTTGAGGGGCCATTTAAAGAATAATGATATGGATGGCCACTCAAAAGAGAAAACAAGGGGTGCTATGTGATGAATAGATAAGGGGATAGGATGTTAGATGTGAGATAGATGAACTTGACCTGAATAGTGAGTTACAAATGGACTATGCCACTAATAAAGACCTATGCATAAGGATTAAAAATAATTGTGTCATAGTTTTTGACACATCCCAAGGGGGAATAAAGCTTAACATGATGATAAGATAAAAGGTCACCAAAATTTAGACATATCCCAAACAAGGACACATGCCAGGGAGAGATGTGGACCAAGATAAGATAATGGATTGATAAAATTAATGATGAGTGTAGCTCAAAGATGAAGTCGAGTGATATGATGAAGGGGATAAGAGAAGAAGAAAAATATGATCAAGTGACTAAAGGATGAAGGGAAATAATTGGTGTATGAGCTATCTTTCGACACTGAAAAGTGGCCAAGTGCTACTTACATAGTCTAAAAAGACCTCAATCTGATGTAGTTCTAATTAGAGATGATAAGTGATAAGATAAAATAGATAAGGGTAATGATGATGGATGTTATACATGTTAGTTTAATGATAGAGGATGTGACTTAGATTTTAGACATGAATATAAAAGGATTAGGAGAAATGATTGGGTATGAGATGTTAAATGTTTATGACATATGGTTGAGTTATATGATTGGTCCTAGATGATCAAATTGATGATGGGATAAAAATGATTAGGTAGGTGATAGAGGATAGGAGAAATTATGAGTGTGGTCCATTATCAATCCATCATTATAATCTAAGCAATCTGATGTAAATATATCACTAGGTCGTATGCCACATGATATAAGTATGACCAAGAGGATATTGTGCCAAAGTGTAAGATTATAAAAGGGGGTAAATAGTGAACTCTACATTATTAAGGGCACAAAAAATCATCATTGTAACTTTTAGTGTGATCATAACATACTTGTTAATTACCAAATAAATAAGAAGATACTTGATATAAAACTATTTAAAATATTAATAAGAGAAGTCAAATAGAGACAAGCAAACATATACATAGATATACATAATAAAATACATGCAAATAAATCAAACAATAAAGAGTAGAAAAATAACATAGAGAAGTATCTACATGCAGATGCATTATGAGTAGTGTCTTGTCTATTTTCCTAATGAGAGTCGATGGGATGAATGATTAGGTGATGAGTTGGACTAACTTGGTCATGATGTGAATTTGGATTAAGGATAATAATTTGGATAAGATATAGACTTGGAGTAGACTATTGACATGGATTAGGATTAGTAGGGAATGGTGATTGTGAATAGGGTGTTCTTGAGTAAATTTAAAATTAAACATAGGGGTTAGTTGACTTACAGATTGACCATGTTATGATCTTAGATGAGATATTTAGGACTTATCAAGCAAAAGTGAGACTAGGTCAATGTTAGCTCAATATAGACTATACTTGCCCTAGTTTAGAATAAGGGATGAAAGAAAATAGTAGGATGGATGATTATGACTTGGTTATGAAAATGAGATATGAATAACATGGAGATAGATGCAAATGGGGGTATAAGACAAGACATCTTGGAATATTTTTGTCTTTTTCTAGATTTTATGATTTTTAAGGTTTTTAGAATATTTCAAATTATAGGTCTTTTTAGAATATGTATGTACACTATACAAAGGGGGTTACTAGCAAAGGGAATACCAAGCTTAGAAACTAGTATAAGGATGGATGGGATGAAAAAAGGATGAGGGTGATGTTGAAAAGGAAATGAGGACCAAAGAAGAATGGACTAGGGATCACCAATGACCATATCATGAAGGAAACAAATATATAGTTTCTAGAGTGTCCATTGGAAGATATTCCAAGATGGTTCCATAATATTTTCTCAAGACATCTTCCATGTTCTTATGAAGGTCAAGTCTAGAAGAAATGGACATAATCAGATACAATATATGAAGGAAAATGATGGGTAGGAATAATGGACTGGGGGATGATATAGACAAAAATGATATGGATAGATTGACAAGGGTTATATTTATCCCTCAAGTGTTGAGGTAAAATACAGATAATAAAGTAGTTTAACATGATATTAGAAACTAGTTTTTATCATGGTACTTTCCCAAGGCACAAGAAGTCTAGTTTTGACCATTAGACGAATGATTTTTTTTTGGAATTTTTTAACTTTGGGCATCTCAATTTATTATATGGGTGTGAGATGCAAGATTCAAATGCTTTATTGATTTTTGGAAAATAGCTATTCTAAAGAGATGTGATGTTAGGTTAACATTTCCATTACTATATTCCCTAATATCCTTATGACATTTTTTTATTCTCGATTTAGCATCCTCTGGACATCTCAACTAGGTGTCTTTGTAACCCCTACGAGAGATGATGTTGCCTAGGGATTTGAGGTATGGTATGGATAATATTATGACTTGATTTTTATGGTGGGGTGTAGGATTTGAATGAGTGATATCATTATGATGGACAATGTGACTAGAAGGGGAGAAAAAATGAGGTGCAACAATTGCATACATCATTAGATATAGTGGAGGGGACATTTTTGTTTTATGCCATATGCTAAATGAGGTTAAAGGAAACAAGACTTTATAACTTATTTTTTATTTAATCCAAATATTAGGAGGATTATCAGCCATTTTACTTTTGAATTCTTTGACTTATGTGGTAATTGGTACCATAATGACTTATTGGTTTGTTGAATTTATTGGATTTTTATTTCCCCCTAGTGCCTCTAACTAGGCTTCACTAGGGGTATTTGAATTTAGACTTGGAGGGTGATTATTTTGACTTGGATGATCCCCTGACACTTTAAGGATATTTTTACTAGGGGATGACACATTTGGACTTGGCTGATTATGATGCTCTCCTTGACTTTGATTGATTATATTTGGATTACAATTGACTTGATTATTTGGTTTGATTAATTGATTATTGGATTGGATCCTTGTGGATTCAACATATTATATCACATGTTGAAGGGAATATAATGATGTGTGTTCTTGTTTGTCCCATTTTGGGAGTGGTATGGAGGGATTATTAATAAGGGGTGGATTAGTGGGATGATGGGTAGCATAGTCCTCACAAAATCTACTAGGAGACCTAGCCTCAATGTCAAGAAAGTGTCCTCAAGAATCTCAAAAGGATCACTAAGACTCTTTTTATAATTAGAATCTAAATCTAATTCATATCATATTGATGATATTTAAAAGATAAAACATCTAAGAATTGTGTTATGATTTCATCATCCTGAGACAAATCAAGAATCATGCCTTCTGACTGGTCGACATTCAAATTAGAGATATCCTCAAAGAGATAGGTGTCAACATGACTCTCATTATTTATAAGGGATGATGATTCTAATATGGATTCTAATTCATATGTTTATGTTGGATATAATCATGATGTAGATGACCATTTTCATGTTGACTTCAATAGGGATGTTGATGAGGTGATGTTGTCAATAGATGATTTGCTGATAGTAACCATATTATTATCCACAAGTACCTTCTTACCCTTGGGTTTGTGAATGAATTATTTAGGCTTAATGTATTTGTGAAAATGGGGGATTTGATGTGGATAATATATAGGGATGGTTTGATCTGGGATGGTTATGGTATGGTGAGGATTGGGGTCATGACCTCGATTAAGGAGGGAAGAATATTGATCATATTTAGGAATCAATTCTTGGCATACCCATTTTTCACACTCCTAGGTGTGGATGAACTAGATTCTCCCTCAATTTCAATGTCACCATTATCAATTAAGTTTTGGACATAATCTCTAAAAGGGTGACATCTATTAATAGAATTTTTGGGGACTTTATGGTATAGAAAAAATTGTTCTGATCAATACCTTGAGGGCGTATGTTTAAAAAATTATAAAGGTCTTGTTTTTTAGTAGAAAATCATACTTATGGCCTCTAGTTTCCAAAATAGGGTTTTCATAGATATTTGGAGAGGGATATATTACTTGTTTATAGTGTTGGATGTAGAAGTTTTAGATTTAGGAGTGGAAAAATGTGATGGTAATGTCATGATATTGGGGGATAGTAAGATGTGAGATTGTTTAGGAGATGAACTATAATTATATGAGGTTGATAAGTTATAATTCCATTTTCTACTAGGATAGGGTATTTATGAAGGATTATGACTGGTAAATGGAAGATTTGATTGTGGATAGGTATAAACTAGAGGTAAGGTTAGTTGAATGGAGTCAAAGCCTTTGAGAAGTTGGGCAACCATATTAAGGAGCCACAAGAGGACTTCATCTTCATAGGTAAAAATATACTAATTAAATAAGGTGATATTTTGATTAGTTTACTAACTAGGATGGTCATGATTAAGACTAGGATAAATGGATGGGGGATTAGGATAGGATTATTTGTCACAATAATTGGATGCAGATAAGGGTTGATGAGGAATTTATTTGGTAGGTGACCTTAGGTGTGGGGTTTTAAAATCATTGGTAAGTCAGGCACTTAGATCCAATAACCATAAAATGCATTCATCCCTATTGGAAAAGATATACTTGTGAAATAGGGTGACCTCATCACTTGTATATTGGGGGATGTTATAACTATGGTGATGAACAAAAAATGGGGATGACCATGGTGAGACAACATGTGCGATAGGTGTAGATGGGGATTGTTGATGGAAAATGACATGGGATGTTAAATTTAGGGTTGATGGGATCAATGTATGAAGGTAGGCGAGCAACCATTTCTAGGGTTCATTAAAGAATCTCATCTTTATTGGCAAATATGTATTATTATATAAGAATTGGGTCCAAATCCATGTAGGTAGATGATAAATGGATGATGGATGAAAGGTATATATATGAAAAAAAGGGTTTTAATGTGAAGGTAGATTAGGGATTGAATGAAAATATGGTCCTTGGATAAAGTGGGTCTAGATGATTAAGCTAGTATGATTGGAGATGGGTGAGGGTGAACTAGACTGAATGGATTATGATATCAAATTGAGATCATATTTCAAACTAATATTATGATAGTTTCTAAAAATCTATCAATAATTCCTAATTTTAAGCTAGAAAAAGGATGGGTATTTGACTAATACCTAGATTCAAACTAGCAAGATGATGATTAGATAGGTGTTAGTTATAACTAAGCAAGATGACTAGATTATAGATGATTGGATTGAGGATGACTGGATGCTAGATTGAAATTGAAAAGGTGACAGGTTGTTAATAGGGTATTGAGTAAGTATGAAATCTAATTAAGTAATAGGTGATGGATGAAATTATAAATATGGATGGATAAAAGGACTAGCTCAAGCCTTAGATTGATTTGCTCAAGGTGGGATGGGTATAATATTATGTGATGGAGGGATCAAGGATTATGAGATTAAGTTTGGTGATGCAATGATGATTAAGGTTAATATTGGGTATGGTTTGGACAAGTGTATGAACTAAAAAGTCAACTAGATTTATCAAGGGATAAAAAGGCAAGACCAAGTAAGATAAGACTATATGGGATGATAAGATAAGGATGTACAAGATAATAGGAGGATGCCAAGATAGAACTAGATTAGGATATGTCTAAGATGGAAAAATAAGATGTACAATATATTTAAGGATGTACAATATATGATGATAGGTGAAGAAGGCAAGGTTATACAAGAAGACTAAGAATGTACAAGATAGGGATATGGCTAGAATGTATAAGATAATAAAGATATATAAGATGATGATAAATAAGGCCTATATAGTCATGTATAAGCTAGGCTTAAAGGCTGACTTATTTCACAAACAACATGGGTATAACACAACACACACCAAAATAATTAGATCACAAACCTAAGATTAGAAAACTGATATGAGAGTGTAACTTAATGACTGCACCATTTAATAGCTTCATAGGTGAGGTTATAGGTTGGTGACCCATTATAGAATCTTCCAAACCCTCTCAAACCCTTTTTCACATAAAAATCACTTAGGAGTTGAAACTAATGCTAGCATCAAGTCTCCTATTTTTGCCAAGGGTCCTATTATAGGCTATACAAGCTCACTAGGGGCATCCCTAATATACACTAGGTACATGGGCCCCAACTTTGTATAGGGTTTTATCTAATTTTTGGGTTGGATAACTGATTCTTTCCCTTCAAAAAATACCTATATGGGTTAACTATTTGTCCTAACAATGGTTCTCCTTCTTATTTAGACTCTGTCAGAGTATGGAGTGTGGATTTGTGCATGGTGGTGAAATCCATGGTCACAATCCCCATAGGACTATGCCAAGTACATGGGAATAACTTCCACATAATTTTTAGGATGCATGGAGGAGAGCATAGACCATTTTAGCCTTCGGGTAACACTCAAGCAAGAAAAATATTTATTAACTGATTAATTAAGTGTGAAATATACAAAATATATTAAAGATATTTTTCAAAAATGCCAAAATATTTTCTATGTGTCCTACAAATCAAGTGATTATTAGTTTCAATTGGCACTCTTGAGGAGTAACCTAAAAAATAAGACATTAGAAAAAATATATGACCTACAAGAGTAGATGTTAGCAAGCCAAAATTACCATTAGATTCACCCCTGTAAGAAACAAAATATTAGTCTAATAAGACTTAATAAACACACTAATTTTTATTTTTATTTTTCTCTATAACTTCTCTATATGAGGGGCCATGAAATGGGGGTCTAAGGGTGACATCCCTCAATGAGGTCAAGGGGCAACACCCCTTGTAGGGTCCAAGGGTAGTATAGTCCACATAATTTGGGAATTGTGAAACCCTTGAAATTACTCAAAATAACTAAAAATGATGAAAAATGAACTCAAAAGAGATAATTTTAAGTCAAAAATGAATGAAAAATTATAATTACAGAAGGTAAAATCACTTGTACACATTCAGTGCTATGCAAAATCACTTCAGGAGAATCAAAAACACATCTAGTAGGTCAAAATTGAAACTAAGATATATGCAGTTTTATAGATAGTTATCTAGTAGTATCTGTGTAATTAGTCAAAATTACCTTTATTAAAAACTATAGATGTTTACCAAAAACATAAATACTGATAAATGGTTTTGCAATTTTCAAGGAAAACATTAGATTTTAAATCAGACTACAAAATAAAGTATTCAAAATGTCAAAAATTGATATTATGTAATGTTTAAATTAGGCTTATATTAGATACCATCAAAGAGATGTATTATGAAAACTAAGTCAAAATTTTAGATTGATCCCCAAAACTGCCTTTGGGAATTAATATCACTTCTATCAAGAAGTGATTTTGCTTCCAGGTAAATTAAAATATATATAAATTATTGGATATGTTAAGATTGACCTAGATGGATGATGTTTATAATATTTATAAATCCTTGTTTCTGAATAAAATCATTGAGAAAAGATAAATTATCAATATGAATAATAACATCTATTTCTCATCCAAGCTCAAAATCACTCATACAACTTCAAAACCACCTGTGGGAATCAAGATCACTTCTATCGAGAAGCAGTTTTGCACAAATTAAAAATATATACAAAGAATGTTTTAGAGACTATTAAGACTACTTATGATATTTAGGACCAAATTATTAACAAAAACCAAAATATATACTAAAAACTAGATTAATAAGATTAATTATCTAACAACTGACAAAATTGCCTCTGTAACTTTCAAAATCATAGCTAGGATTCACAACCACCACTATAGATAGGTGATATTACAAACTAAAATCAAAAAGGTTACCTTGGGAGTAAATTTTTTTTTTGAGTAGTCTCCTCTTCTCTACAAATAAATCACAACCAAATAGAGACAACAACATTGTCAAAGATCCAAAACACAAGTTTAGTTAGTGATTTTATGCCTAAATCAAAACTGATTCTTGCAGAAGCAAAACTACAACTGTCAAGATGCAATTTTGAGAGAGGCTAGAAAATTGATAAAGAGGCTAACAATTAATAGCTAATTTCATGCAATTAGTCAAAATGGCAATTGGGATCTACAATACCACTTGTTCAAAACTATAATTTACAGTGTAATATTAAACTTTGTCTGGAACATGAAAATTTCAAAATTTTAGAGCCCAATCTTCTTCTAACCAGTCACGCAAGTTGATTTAACAATTATTACACACACAAGGGTTAGTTTAAAGGAGGTCTCCCACTATGGTCACCAATTTATGCTTGTAAATTTGAGCTATGGATTTAATATACTATAAATAGTAAATTAACCCAAAATCTATAAAAACATCAAAGGGAGAGAATGTAGAAGCAATCAAAACTTAGTTAAGGATTATTACCATCATCTTACTTCTCTTAGATTCCCTCCAAGATATTCAAATGGATTCTTCAAGGATTTTGTATTTCTTGATGATTTTCTTCATAATGGTGGCTTCAAGATGAAAGGATGAATGGTTTCTTAGATGCTAGAATGGATTCAAGAAAGTATGAAGACTATGGAAGAGCTTTTGTGAAATCCAAAATTAGTCTAACCAAAATCCATGCTTCATTATTTATAGGGTGATGGAGGATAATTAAAATGAATATTTAAATTCATTAGAACTCTCTAGTTTTAGAGGATTCTAGAAAGTTAGAGAAGGCTCTAGACTTTAGAGGCATCTGGATTTTATTAGGAGTTAATATGGGTTTAGGGAGGTGATTAGATGGGTGATTAGGGACTAGGGATGTAGGAGATCCTAGGAATAAGATAGGGTAGGTAGCATTAGAATTTTACATTCTAATATAATGTACAAGTGGGGTTAGTTGAAAAATAAGACATGATTATAAGAATTAATAGATTTATAGGATAATATAAGGTTAATGGATGAAGAAGGGAGCTAATGAAAAAATGACTACAAATGGTGATATGAGATTAGATGAGATAGGTGAAATTAATGTTGACTAATAATAATATTAGTGACGATAAATGAAGCAAGAAAATTTAGATGTATACACTAGTGTTTTTATAAGATCCTATAATAAAGCTCATGTTTTAGTGTTTTAATTTGATCCTGGGTTAAATCTCACGTTCTAGTGATTTAATTCAATAACCAAGAACATTTGTTAAAATTATACATAATTACCATAACTAACATAGGTTCAAGTCACGCCTTGACTCCTCAAGATGGTACCTCATCCCAAAGTACCCATAACCAAAAATAAAAACTAAGATGAGAACCTTAAATTGGTGCCTTATACCAACACTACCATATCCACCAATAATGGACTTTGAATAATATTAATGAATTTTATTAGAAGGGTAAGGGTTTAAATTTGATAGTCCATCCTACCTGGCCAGGGAAAATTTATGGTTTTATGTTCAACATTTCCTTCAAATGTTAAGAAAGCTAATTGTAAAAGATGATAAATTTCTAAGAATATATATATATATATATATATATATATATATATATTTAAACATCCTTTAGGAGATTAAATAGATTTTGGAACAACAAAATGACGGCTTTGATGCTCTTCAAACAAGAATCAAACAACTACAAAGCAGCAAACAAGTTATGAACTTACAAAATAGATCATAATTCTAGATCTTGATAGACCTTTGGCTCTATGGCTCTAATAGCACTCACTCAGATTTCTTCAGGATCTTAGTCTGACAATATAGATTATAGATAAACAGCGGCGAATTCTGATGGATGAATGGCTACGACTTCTTATTATTATTCAACATTGATGGTTGTAAAATTTGTTATTATAGGTCTTTCTAGAAACTTTTCACTATCCTTATGTTCTATGGAAACCTTAAAAATTAGATTATGTAGGATTTTAGATGGCATTTCAAAATTATTTTCCTCCTTTTTTGTGGGTCCACTTGTTCTTTCACATATAATGTGGTATGAACTAGCCCTTAGTTTGTTTATAATAAACTTTGTTCTCTATTTGATTCTTGCACCTATGTATGCTTTCTGATCGTGTTTAAAATAATATTTAATTTTGTAAGGTGATATTCCTCCTTCCCAAGCTGATTTGTCTAGATGTTTAACCTAATTTTTTTCCTTACATAATTCCTTATTTTTTGTTTACCATTTAGGCATTCTCAAATGTTAATGTTCCAACCATTCATTCACTTGAATCAATGCCATTCCTTACACCACATTTTTTCTCCACTAGGCAAATCCCTGATGTATTGATGGTGTAGACCAACAAATCACTTTATAATTTATTAAATTCCTAAATTGGTGCAAATATCTTGTGTATGTAATGGTGTAGATTAATTTCAATATCAAGTTTACATAATGTTGTAACAAATGGTAGAGATTCATTTCAATTTTTTTTGGGTCAATTTATGTCATTTTATGCACCAAGGATTTACACTCTTTTAGTGTTCACCCTAAATTATTAATGTCATGGTAAATAATAATAGGTGTAAATATGAATATATATGTATAAATTTGTAGGGTGGCCTCAAATTACAAGACAATCCTTGGCTATTGATATGAAGAGACTTCAAATTTACTCCAGTCTTGTAATCTATTCATATAAATATCTGTATAGTCTTGTTGAGATATGAAGAGACAACAAAATAATAAAAGCTAATGATTTAATTCTATACTTTGACTAAAAATTAAAAAAATATACTCTACACGAAATTTTAAACGTGTCCTTCGTTTGAAAGTGAAATTAGCATTTATACTTCTTTTTCTGGTTAGAGACCTCTTTGAAGGGCAAATAAGGGGATGAGATTTACAAAATTTATTTTAATTTATCTCTCACACATTCAACTCAATTAGTAGTGAGATACTAACCCAAGAGGGGTTATATTTGATGGTTGACCCTTTAAATTTGGTATGGTAGGGTATTTTCCCAACATTTCCCTTCAAATGCTACAAGGGTTAAGGTTAAAATAAAGTAACATCAAAGAATAAACATATTTTGATTTTAATGCTTAAGAAGATTTTGATTCTATTTTATAGTAAAAAAGTGTAATGTAATTATACGACCTAAAATTTAACCCTTGATTAGAAACTACTAAGTTTAGGAGAACACTAATGATGCAAGAGCATCATCTCCAAACATTGTAAATATGATTTTTTAAGTCTTAGAAGTCCTTATTTTGTCACTAAGAAACCGTGATCATGTTTCATTAAGAGTTTCTAGATGTTTTAGTGGAGTTTTTAAATTTTCCCTCCAAAAGTCAACACTTGAAAATTCAAATTTATAAAGGTAATTGTAAAAGAGTATCTTAGCATATTGTAAGGCTTGGAAAGGATTAATTACAAGTTGTAATTGTTTATTATCCTCAAATTCCATATTATCGTATTATAAGAAGGAAAACCAATGTGGAGAAGGATAATATTAGATAGGGGACGAAGGTTGAGAGATTCTTGAGCTTAAAACAACCAAAAAATAATATTGGAATATTTATATGAGATGATCAAGTTCATATCATGAAGGAAGGAGAGGAAAATACTTTTAAAATCCTTTGTATGTAGAGTATTGAAGGTGTGAGAGGTTGCAATGAAGATTCTTGAAGGAAATTGTAGGTTTTAGTAGGTTTTCAAGCCTTTATAAGGATTTTATATAGAGAGAGGTGACATTTTTTTAAATATTGAATGGATGTGTGTTTTTTGGAAGCAAAATCATGTGTTTCATCCTCATTCAGATGCATCCAGGTATGATTATCAAGGACTGATTCATTGCATATAAGGCAGGTTTATATGAACTATTGTTTGATCACGATTCTATGGAATTTTGGTGTTTTCATTGAATAATGAAGTCACTCTCTTGTGAAAAGATAATTTAAGGGAAAAACATAAGATGTAATTTATTATGAAATCAGGTATACATAATTTGTTTGTCAATAAGAAAGATGTATTGTAGATGATGTTGTAGATAGTTTTTGGGATAAGTCAAAGAATAAAAAGTGTAGAGTAGTAGAAGAATTTGTAAGAGAATTATGGAGTGTTTTTAAGGCATTTAAAACCTCTAAATAAAATTATTTGTAAATAGTCTACTTGCTATCCTAAGAAACCCTGAGCTAGGGTTTTGAGTATAAAATAAGATTCTTCCATGAAAAAATGAAAAAAGTTTGGTATTAGGTGTAATTATACCTAAATGAAATGTGGAAAAATTTATAGGTCAAAATATTATGTTTTTCTAAGGTAAAATGAGGAATCTTTGTCATTTATCCCTACTTATTAGTTGTAAAACATAGTTTTGAGCAAACCTTATAATCTAGCTAAATATTTACATGATTAGTCATTGGTCCCTAAATAAAAATATTTTATGAGATGAAAATATTTATTTTGGAATTTGAATCATGTTTTGAAACCCTAATATGCTCAAGATATCTATTTTTTCTCCTCTCAACCTGACCTTGACCCTGTCTAGGGTTTTTGCACAAAAACCTGCATATTTTGTGATTCTACAAGTGAAAAATATTGAGATTTATCATAGAGGTGTGTTTTTATGAAATTTAAATAATTTTTGAGGTTTTATTAATTTTGGTGTTCGTACATGTGCCTTTAATGTTGATTGTGTATGTTAGGATAACAAGGAGGCCTAATTGAGACCTAATTGTAGGCAATTTTTGTGTTCTTTTGATTTTGCAAGGTAATTTCAGTTATGAAACTATTTAAATAGTATTTTAAGGTGGAATTAAACCTATATATACCATTAATAATTTTTCCTAAAATCTTGATTTATTTTAAGTCGTTCAAATGTCATTTAGGCCTAGTAGTCCTATTACTAGCCCAATCAATCTTGATAAATGGTGGATCTATAAAAGCTATGTTTATTTGTGATTAATAAGTTAGGTGATATTAATTAAAGAATTAAGAAATATTTATTTGATTCCAATCCCTTGAAAAACTATAAAAGTGGCTTGTAGCATAGTAGGCCTAGTTAGTGTAAAACTCAAGTTTGGCATAAAAATGGTCCTAAATCCTTCAGTATAAGACTGTCTTAAATTGAGTGTGACTTGAATAGGATTGTGAAAGGTTATTATAATCTTAAGCCCCAAAATAAAATGTTAAATCAAATAATTTCTAAATTATCCTATATTATCTTGTGGGATTGAAGATGAAATCAATCAAAATAGAGTTGTATTATTTGTCAAGTGAGTTTTCATGATCTTGAATAAGGATAGAAGAGTGGTTGAATGCTAATAAGGAACAAGGTGTTGTATTTGTACACATTTATTTATACAAAAAAAATTATTGTCTAAGAGAGAGATCTAGTTATGCAAATTGTCAAAAGACCCTTAATCAAGTTTGGTATCACATATCATTGAGGGTTACACCATTTTCATATTAGAACATTGATTACCTCAAGTTAATGGCATACAAAATGGTGTAGATTTATGTAATGAATTTTGTTTTCTAATTTATTAAATTAGTTTAAATAATTGGTGTATGGATAGTTTAGATGCATTATGAATTTTGTGAAATAATTTTGTGCATTAAAAAATTACACCACTTTAGTGTTCATTGAGTTTATTGAGATGCTACAAAATATGACATTTGATAATCATATAAATTTTTATGTGAATATGTGTCCTCATCCAATTCTTTATTTTTGAATTGCATGTCTCCCATGTTTATAGTAATATAGTGAAGAGAAAAGGAGATATTAGTAGGTTCATATCCCCCACAACTAGAATCATTATGAGGTGATACTCAACCTACACACAACAACAACACATTTATAAATTATCAACACACAATAACCTAGAATACATATGCAGGGTGTGTATACAAATAAAAATGTAGCTAACCTATTAATCAATCCTCGCTCAAAGAAGATAAATCCTACTTACACTTCTAATTGTTGATACAATAGATATTCGAGTTCATGACCAAGATGGATCCACTAGACCTAACCAATGGATCTCTTACCACAACAACACCACTAAAGAGGGTTTCAAAGCCTCTAGTTAAGCAACATCATGCAATAACCCTAGCTTGGGAATATGTTTTCATATTCACTAAGTAAATGATAAGTAAATTAAACTCTAATCTAGTGCTCACTAAAGCTTGTGGCACAAAGTGGGGTTAATAAACATAAAAATGTAAACATGCATAGAAGATCTATACTTAAGCCAATGTATAAGAAATCCTAATGCATGGGAGAGAAGAACAAATGTAAATATTTCTACTCTTACAAAGGAGGAACAAAGTTACAAATATTTACCTTTGAAGGTGAACTTTTCAAGCCTCAATCTCTCCCTTGGCCAAGGTGCTTTGCAAGAGGTTGTTGTGGTATGTAAGGATAACAAGGATAAGTCAGCTCTAGACAACACAACTTCTCTATGCATCTAAAAGACTTATCCACAAGACAAGATTCATATCTCCAAAGAAATTATTGAAACTTTAAGCTATACTCCTCAAGTATAATGGAAAATAATCATATGTGTAATATAATATTCTTCTTCTTCTCTTATCTCTAAATGATAGAAATGGATGTGTGTATATAGTTAAATTTAACCATAAACCTTTCTAAAAGTTTAGCTGATAGGGTCAGCCAATTTGGCTTTGTATCATTATTTGATAAAAATAAGTTAGGTCTTAGTCTAGGTCGGCCAAGTCCAACCTATATCCATAACGTCATTTAAAAAAATTAAATACAAGGTTAGTCCAGGCTGACAGTGTACTATAAACTATCAAAAAGGGGTTTTAGGTTTACAAAGAGGCTAATAAAGGTAGTGAATTGATTGGTGGAGGTGGTAATAGAGGTGTCAAAGCTTAGGTAAGTGTATAGTATAATGTTTTGTTCATAATAAGTGGTGTTATTGGGGACAACAATTTCATGAAGCACCAATGGTCTGCCACCCCTTTCCTAGTGCACCATTTAAGGCATGCACTCAGAGAGATTGAGACTCAATGGGTTCCTATAAGAGAGAAAGTATCAATATTTGATAAATTTTTAAAATATTATGTGTATACATATTCCCCACTCTAATCTCATCACATGTCACATGGGTGCAACAGGGGATGGTGCTTTGGTAAAAGAACATAACAACACACAACATTGAAGCTGAATAAATTGCTGTAAGAAGCAAATAAGATAAATGAAAGGACATAATTGAAAAACACATACCTTTACTTACTTTAGTGTTGTAGATAATAAATGAATTGAAATAAATGTGAAGGTTTTCAATGTAGGGAACATTAGGTGAACTTGTATAAATTAATGAAAAAGAGCAAAAAAACATTTTTTTTTGAAAAAAATACATGTAATATGTGAAAAGATTCTCTAGGACATCAAAATTCTAGAACATCTTTTGGTTTGGAAAAAGAGCTATTAGAAACAAAGATATGATCAAAAATGGAATCTGGTTGTAAATATTTGACAGGTAAATAATTTTGAATAGTAAATATACATAAGGTAAAAAACAAATCATTTATTACATAGTTATTTTTAAGAAAAACTATTTGAAATTTTGATTCTCAACGTTTCATATCCTCTTTTGTGATCCTTGATCGAGGGATAAGATTAATTTGGAATAGTAGGACCCAACATTTCTTTAAAAACATAAGGAAATTAGCTATTAAAAAAAATATAAATTAAACTAAAATGGTCGTTGCTAAAAATTCTAAATTTGAAAAGACAAACTAATAAAGAAAAAATGAATAATTTACATACTAGAAAGTGGGATAGAAGAGTGCTAAATAAAGAAGTTAGCTTCAAATAAAATTAAAATTATGATAAAATAAATAAATAAAATAAAATTATGACAAAAATAAATAAAACTTTAATTTTAATAGGAATAAGTACACAACCTATAACTTATTTTTTTATAATATTATGGTTATAAATAATAGATTCATAATTATTATAATAACCAAACTAAAATTCTCCAAGACTTGCTAATAACACCTGATGTTAAATGAAATAATAATATCATTAAGTGAGGTCAAATAAAAGAGAAAAAAAGAAAACACTAACACTTATACGCTAAAGGCTTCCAAGCATGACTTATTCCAAGCCCTTCATCTCTATTTAAATTGGATAGGTGTTTTAATATTTCAAGGGCCTCTCTTAATTTTCATTTTTGAAATTAATCTTTAGTTGTGATGACTATAGCCTCTTATATATTGATAGCATGTTTGTTTTTAAAATATTGCTTATCCAGAGCTGATTTCTCTTTTCCTTCAAGAAGGATGTTTGTTACATGCTCCTTAACTCTAGTACAAACTAGCTTTCATGTTTCCCTTATGTAATGGATACCACAAGAATAATTTATAATGTATACTCCACTATAGAGGTTAGGGTCTATATGGTCCTTCACTGACCCTGAATTCATATGCAACCTGTTCAATGGAAGGAAAGTAGATTTAATATTCTAGCGTTTGAGAATTTTAGCTAGCTTATTGGAAATGCCTTCAACATAAGGAAGATAGGCCCTAGGTATTTTTATTAAGGTGACATTAGTTTTAGCTCTATTGAAATTTTATTTAATGTTTTTAATTGATTTAGCTATTTGTTTACCTAATAAACCATTCAAATTAAAAACCTCTCTTAAATGCCTAATTTCATGATCAATATTATCCTTATCATAGATTTTGAAAGCCATAGTGACAAAAGTTTAGAGAACCCTGATTTTTTGAGTAGGATGGTGATGGGAGGAGGCATGAAGGTATAGGTCTGTATGAGTGCCTTTTATATAAAATTGTTTAGCTAAAGTACCATCATTTTTATTAAAATGAGGACGTCTAAAACATGTAGACTACCTTTTATCTCAAGTCATTTGGTGAATTTTATGCTAGGAAAAAGGCCATTGAGGTGCGAATGGAATTCTTCAAGGCTATTTATTCCATGTTGCCAACACAAATTTGTGTCATCTACATATATTTTCCACCACTTAGGTTTCAAAGGGAAAGATTAAAGAGTACATTATTCAAAATTTTCTATGAAAAGGTTGGTGACAACTAGAGATAAAGGAGAGCCCATTGCCACACCTTCACACTTCTCATAGATAATTATGTTGAAGGTGAAGAAAGTTAAATTCAATCATAATGAGAATAGATTTGATATTTTAAAGTTAATAATATTAAGGACGACATCTACCGCTTCTTTAATAGGAACCTTAGTATAGAGAGAAACTACATCAAAACTTACTAACAAATCATCATTGTCCACCTTTTTATCTATGATAAAACATACAAAATATCCAGAGTCACGAATGAAGGAGGATGTCTTAAATACAAGAGATTTTAATTTGTTTTTTATGTAAGTGTTGACCAAATTTTAGCTTCGTACAATTTGTTCAACCATTTTCATGGAGAGCCAAACATCAATTGTAAGAACAAGTCATTTCAGAGGTCTAAAGTTGCAAGTCAAGGAGGCTAAAGTGTTTTGGCTCCATTGTAGTGTAATTCGGGTTCTCCACAAGTAAAGTCTTGACCCCTTGTAAACTTGAGTTACTCCTCAAGACCAAGTCAGGTTCTCTGAATGACTCGACTTATAAAAATTTCATGAGTAGAAGTAATCCAGGTTTAAGAACATGAATTACTCCTTCCAATGCTTTGTAGGTTTTCAATGATGCATGACTTCAGGTTTTCCAAGGAGCAAGTCTTAAATTTCTTTATAATTAGTGTGCAATGAGAGGTCTAAAGCGAGTAAGTAATAGGGATTAGAAAACCTGAAATGGTCTTGATAATGCCTCTCAAATTTCCCAAGGTGAAAGTCTTAAACATTTTTGAAGGGCATATTCCCTTCAGAAAGGCTCGTTTCAAGAATTCCAAAGGTTTCAATACTTTTGAAGGAACACTTTCAAATTTTTTGAAGGGCACTCCATTCTTTTGAAGGGTAATTCAATTCTTCTGAAGGGTAGTTCAACTCTTTTGAAGGGCAGTTCAACTTTTTTGAAGGGTACATTTCCAAAGTTTTGAAGGTCTCTTACCCATCGAAAGGGGAATTTTCACAAATCCGAAGGGTCTTTTTGAAGGGACACTTAGTGAAAACTTGAAATAATTATTTTGGACATTTTGTCTAAAATAATATTTCTAAAAAGATAAAGGTCCAAAAGAATTCCTTCAGATAAATTGTCTAAAATAATTCCTTCGAGAGAAATGTTGCCGAAGGAAAATGTCCCTGGTAAAAGCCAAAGGAAATGCCCTTGAGGGAATTGTGCTAGTGGAGTGATGGGTAGACAGACGTCAACTTTAGGATGATAGACTAGCCATTGGGAAGTAATTGAGTTCCAAAAGCTTGAAGTCTTAAGGCTCTAAGAGTCCAAAGTTAAGTAGAATAGAGAACCTGAATAAGTCTACAAAGAGTAAATCAAGATTCTTCAAAGACTTAGCTTATAAACTTTATAAGTTAAGTAGCCTAGAAAACTTGATTTACACTGTGAAGAGTAAATCAGGTTTCTAAGGTTGCTTAACTTAATAAGCTTGGTCCAAAAACATGGTTCACCATCATGTTTAGATAAATGAGAAGTTGCCATGTGGTGTGAACTAAAGCAAAGTCAGGGTGTCAAAGACAAATGGAAGATGATCCACAAGCATCCATGCCTAATAAATCAAAGACTCAGAATCACCAATCTGAGCCATTTATTATGGACCAATCAAAAAAGAAAGACAAATCCAAATAGAATAAAAACAACTTCTCTCCATGCCATTGTGCATCATTACAAGCCAAGGAGAAGCAGTTGGGTGCTGAAACAAATATCCAACAAGTGGCTCCATTAGTATCAACCATTTTTGGCACCATATCCACATAGCTCTATTTTGTTAAGCAGCCATTAAAAAAGCATCTCCAAGAGGGAAAACTAAGTGCATTTAGGAGGGTGATATGGATCAATCAGAGTGCCCAAATGAGCATCATTGGCAAAGATAGTTGTAGCTGAAGACAGTGATTTCTAACAAAATTATTTCCTCTCCTTGGTGATAAAAGGTTTTCCTCTCTCTCTCTTCCTTCTTACTATATATATATAGTCCCTTAGCTAGTGAAAAAAGAGATCACACAGTGTATGGCAAAGCCCTACTAGAATGATTCAAGTTTTGCCTTTGAGCATTTAGCATAAATCTATTTCCTTCAAACTTTTTTTTGGGTTTTGGTCTGAGTGTGCAAGAGATGTATAGTGGTAGCATGTGATGATTTTCCATCTTTCTGCCCACTTTATCCTTCATCTCTGAACAAGAGTTCTTAGTCTAACTGGTCACATAGTGTATATCTAAGTGTATTGAATTTATGCATGTGTATTACTATCTTGAATGTGCAAAGTTTGCCTTTCAGCTCATTTACCTTGTGTTATTTTTTACACATCTCACCTCCATGTTGAAATATTGTTAGAATATTTAGAGCTTGGGAATGGTTTGTGCTTTTTTTGTTTTGTGCACTAGAATCTAACATTCATGTGGAAAATAGTTTTGGTGTATCACCACTCTTAGGATAGGATTTCATTTTTGTAAATTTCTAACTCTTTTCCCTTTAAAGAAGCTAGTTTAGTAGAGATTGTCTTGTAGGGACATATACAGGGAGCTATCCCTTTCAATCTAGAGGTCCATTTCCTCCATAGGCATACTCATAGGCCTAAAAATGTTCCAACATCACCCAAATCTAGGAGAAGACTGAACACTCTCTTTTAGGGTGCAAGATTTGGAGACAACAGTAACCAGTAAGGTTGTATGAAGAGGAGTCAGTAGTGTCAATAATAGGTCTTAATGGAATACTTGTTTTATGAATTTTTGAAGCCCATAGATCCTAGGGGTCACCTCTTTTTTAGGAATCAATTTTTTCTTAGTCAGATCATCTAATGAAGAAGATTTTAACACCTTTGTTACATTTTTAATAATGTGTCTAATGGGGTTATGGTTGAGTTTTCTATAAATACCACTATTGTATAAGTGATCAATCATTTTGGCATCATAGTCTATATGATTTAAGATAACCATTAAATTCCCCTTATCAGTTTTGAGGATTAAAATGTTAGCATTATTCTTAATATTCTTAATATCCCCCATTCTGCTTTATAAATATTACAAGGAGGAGGTTTAGCCTTATGCAGAACAACAACATAATCCTGTCTAACTTCCTCTGCTAAGTTGAAAGGTAAGTGTTTAATTGAACTATCAATACCTAAAATAAAATCTTATTTAATTATTATACAAAGAGATATCACAAAATGTAAACCATTTTTTAAAACATTGAAAGAAGGTTTGCCAAGAGGAAAACTAGAAAGATTAACTATCAGCTTATCTTCGCAGTTTGAAATGATGTTATTAACAAACTAATTTCCAATTTTACTTTTATTAGAATAACAAATGTTTAGGTTATCCCTATTTAAAATTTTCTCATTACTCTTATAAAACATGTCATCATCATTAAAACACAAATTATTTAAATTATCCTTATTTTCAAGTTTAGCATTGCTATTAGTATTAATATTAATATTATTTTTATTATAATAATTATTAATTCTTTTATTAGAATGGAAAATGTTTAGGTTACCCTTATTTTTAAGTTTCTCATTACTATTATAAATCATGACATCATCCTTATTATTATTATTATTATTATTAAAACAGAAATTGTTTATAATATCCCTATTAGTAAGTTGAATATTACTATTGCTATTGCTATTAATATTATTTTTATTATTATAATTATTAACATAATAAACATAGCTTATGTTATTATCATTATCATCATCATCATCAAAAACAATAATAGAACTGTTATAAATAATCATGGGTTTGTTACATGACAAGTTGGCACCAAGATAAATAGGTACAAAGGAAAAGAAGAAATATAAAAATCAATAAAACCCTTTATCATGCAAAAATCTATTAAAATATTGTGCTCGGATTCAATGATATCTAGTGTTGTCGAATGATCATAAGTTTCACCCTCCTCCTTAAAATCCACTACCAATTCCTTATCCACTTAGAAAGCTTATTTGATGGTTAAGAGTGACATATTAGAGATGGATCCATTAAAATTGTCTATTACTTTACTATCCAAGGTCTCCACGTCTGTCAAAATGTATTTCTAGCCTTCATTTATAAGCTTGACACACAGAGTTGAGTGATCATTATTTAACCTGTAGTTGAGTGACATCTCTCACTTAAAACTACACTTGTGTTTGGAGTGATTCTAATCTAGAAGAATAGAAACATTCAATCCATTAAACATTCTACCCATATTTTCATAAACTAGAGCTTCCATATGGGCTATTATGCTATTAGATAAATGTTGAACAAAGGAGGATTAAGTATTGCATACCTAATAAATAGTCACCATGATGTTATCAAATGAATGTTTTTTAACTATGTAATGTTATAGACTATGAAAGCATAAAATCTTTAATTCATATGTTATTTTTACTATTGTGAGAAAGCATTACTCTGAGAGATCCAATTTAAGCCAAGAGAACGAAAATGGTGAAGAGATGATAGCTACAATGAGGAATATGTATAGCAGTCATAGCGAGTGTAACATAGGTAAGAAAACATGAATTTTATTTTTTTGAATAATTTTATTTGAAATTAAGCTAAATATAGAAAATTGACTAGTAGGCAAAATATAATACCAAAACTAACCCTAGGAAATTTTAAGATAAAATAGGAGTAGAACGGGACACAAGGTAGGAAAATATCAAACCACTAAATGCCTAATGCATTTATGGGAAATGGTCAAAAATTTACCACTGATAAAGAACATAATCGACCTAGATGACTTAGTTTATAAGGCGAGAATAAAATAAGGGGTTGATTTCATAGCAATGGGCTGACATAATATTACTAATGGTAGCTGACTATGCAGTAGTACACCAACATAGTCTAGAATGGGAATATGGTTGACATAATACCCTTTGGTCATTACAATTGGTAATATGTGCCCAATTTAGTTTGTTAAAGGGAGGTCGACTATGTACCATAGGTATGATGTAGTATGCTAAAGCTAGGAAATGGTTGATTTAGTATCAAATAGGTTGATATAATTTAAAATAAAAGGGTTGACTATATTCCAACGGGCCAATGTAGTATAACAAGACTATAAAAGGGATGATTTAGTATCAAATGGGTTGATTGTGTATAAAAAATTAAAAAAACATAAGAAACTAAATCAAACAAGTTGATGAAGTAGTTAATTTGTAAATTTTTGAGAATGTATTTTAATTATTATGACATTGAGATCCAATACGTCCTCTATTGTTTGATATTTTATAGATACACTAAAGATTTTGGCACCTAGTAGATGCATCATGGCTACCAAATCTATTTGATTGGTTAGCTGACGTAGATAAAGCTCGACAAGTCATCTTGGGCTTTAGTGACATTATGGAGATGAGATGGATACCTCTGAGTGTTGATCTCATTATCATATTTATAAGATCATGGGATGATTGACCAACACTTTTGGATGGGAGGTGGAGGGGATACCATTGAGGTGGAGATTAATTTGAAGGACATCCACTTATTATTTGGACTTCTAATAGGTGGGACACCGGTGATCACTAATACATGAAATCTAGAGGATGAGAGATAAGCTTTAGCTCAGTAGGCTATAGGCTCAAATAAGATCTACCTCAGATTAAGGGTGATATTTTTCAATGTATATCCAGTATCCATTTTGGACATCTAGAAGGTAGTGATAGGACTTGTGATAACATGAGTGGTGTGTCATAAATTAGATGGTAAGGTATCGCTCTATGTAATAGCCTTATCCCAGTCAATATTAGATCAAAGAACATCTATAATTTTGGTTGTCATATGGTTCCAACTCATATAGATATGTATGGGATACTATCCAGAGGAAAAAATATGATAGTACCAATTATTTTTCTTAGCACATGGATATATGAGAGGTTTCTTATGTATCAACCATCTAGGTTTCCCTATATGGTTGATGATAGGTTGCCTTAGGTCAATTGATGGAATTAGGACCATATAGAATGAGTCATGCCCCATGTGCCACCATTGTATAATATCACATGAGGACTGATCATGTGGCAGCCATATACTCACATATACATCATATGTCCTATTTGGTCTACCATTGTAACAAGGTTGGTACATTTGCAGATCATAGGCCACAACACTTCATGAGTGGAGGCTCATCTAGTGGCTCACACACTTAGATAGCTACAAATTCCCCATATAGTGGCTATTATATTAGTGCCTTCTTATTGGTCATGACATTCTAGAGAGTCAAGAGGGATAAGATATGGAGGGGTACCTTTGGATATATCAATGATCAGGCCTCAGCATATTAGACTATGGGTTGGTTGAACATGATAGTAAGAAGCAACAGGATAGGTGGAGGAGATTCTATGGATGTGGATGTAGGGGAATAATTGGGATCACATTAGAGGTAACATCAGCATCTATGCACTCATTATATATGAAGACACCATTTACATGAGGAGGTGAAGGCATTAGCTATCACACAAGGGGATCCAATAACAGCTCCAAGACATAGTTGGTCCATATAAATACCACTGAGGAGAGTGTATACACATAATATTTTCAAAATTTATCAATTACTAATGATTTTTATTTTTAGGAACCCATCAAGTATCAATATCTCTGAGTACACACCTTAAAGGGTGCACTAGGAAAGGGGTGTGTAGACCATTGGTGTTTTACAAAATTGTTATCCCTTATACTACCACTTTCTATCTATATAACCTTATCATTTTTACTTCCTAAATCCTTGCATCCTCTCTTACACACTCCTCCAAGTAATTCACTACCTTACTTAGCCCTTTCCTAATCATAAAACCCTTTTTGATAGCTTGCATTACAATGTCATCCTGGGCCAACTCTGTATTCAAATTTTTAAAAGCACATTAGGGGTTTATGTCAGATCTAGCTGACCTAGATTAAGATCTAACTTATTTTTATCAATTAATGATATATAGTCAATTGGGATGATGCTTTTAGCTAAAATTTTAGAAATTTTTAGGGTTAAATTCATTTTTTGTCATTTATAGAGGAAGAAAAGAAGAAGAAGAATATAGTATGCATCTACTTATCCACCATTATACTTGAGGAGCATTACTTAGGGTTTCAATAATTTCTTTAGAGATAAAGATCTTGTCTTTTGAAGTAGTCTTTTGAATTCATAGAGAAGTTGTGTAGCCTAGAGATAACTTATCCTCGTTATCCTTACATACCACAACAACCTCTTGCGAAGTACCTTGGCCAAGGGAGATATTGAGGCTTGGTGGGTTCATCTTCAAAGGTAAGTATTATTAACTTTGTTCCTCCTTTGTAAGAGTAGATATATTTTAATTTGTAATTCTCTCTCATGTATTAGGATTTCCTATACATTGACTTGAGTATAGATCTTCTATGTATGTTTACTTTTTACATTTATTACCCCCATTTTGGGCTACAAGATGTGGTGAACACTAGGTTAGATTTTAATTCACTTGTCATTTAATTTGTAAATATGAAAACATAGGACCTAATTATGTTTATTTCATAGAGTTGATTGACTAGAGGCTTTGGAACCCTCTCTAGTGATGTAACATTTTCTTCCAAAGGTCTACCTACGTAGACTTCATCACTAAGTGGGAAGCCATCTTGGTATTCTGTACAAGTATAAACATGTGGTTGATGGTATATTTTCGTAAAGCACTCGACACCCTTATCATTATAGGATTATTAAGTGAGGGGGTGGGCCCTAATATTAAGCTAGTACCATCACCAATATAGATCCTTTTTATTCTAAACTTCTTGAAACCATCCTTAGATTGATTTTTAGTTCCTTATTACATCCAACTTCCCATCACATTAAATCTACAAATTTTTATAACTTAATAACATTTAGGAATGACCAATTATTTAGCATTTACTTTTAAGTTGTTTGTTCTTTGTTCATTGTATTTTATATTTCAAAACTTTCATTAGACAGTGTTGGTGTAAGGTTTTTATTGTGTGCTTCAATTGGATTAATCACATTGATCCAATTGTTTGTGTGCTTAATTTAATTATCTTAGATATTATCTTGAAAAATCTCCCTCTATTTTCATAACATTGTCATCCCTATTGATGCAATCTATTATAGTTTATTCCCCCTATCTAAATAGTACACAGATGACTTGCTTAATTGTGTCCTCTTATTTCTTGTCCAGCTCCCTATTTAAGTAGTACATAGTTAACCTATTTGATTATGTTCTCTTGTTTCCTATATGTTTCCTATATAGCTAACCTACATGATTGTGTCCTCTTAATCTCTATTTTGTTCCCTGCTTTATATAACACAATCAACACGTAAGATTTTGTATCCTATTTTCTAATTTATCTTTCCATAAACTATTTAGCATGTTTTTATCATCATGAATTTACTTTTGGAGGATAATGCAGAATTGAATCCAACAAACATGATGAGTCTTACCCATCCTAATAATTTTCCCAAGAAATAGCTTGTGGATTCCACTATAGATTAAAGTAATGTTTGTGTTGTTACTCACACTACCAATTATAGGACTCCTCATTCATCCTCAATTTGTAATCCTTTGTTCTCCTTATAATATTTGCATGAATTAGAGTACACATCAAAAATTCTCTTATTCATTAATTAATTTACTCAACATAGAGGAAAGGACCCTTCAACCATTTATAATCTTATGATAGGTCCTTAAGTAGAAGAACCTCTTTCACCCTCCCCTACTTTCTCTCACAAATTCAAGGGAGACACTTTCTTTGATTCTCAACCTTTTCCTTATATTTTGTCTCCTTCACACACCATTACATATTCTTCTAAGACCTCTTCAACCTCCATGCCAAGTATCTCCACTAACATGTTACGTTTAACTTCTAGTGGGACTTTTACAAAGACCCTTCTCCATCATTCTACTAGTGCATCTTTTGCTACCAATGTTAATCATACTGCTAATACTTCCTTTTCTTCCAATGTTAACCATTTCACTACTACATATTTTTCTTCAAATACTAATCTTGATACTAGTGCTTCCTTTTATACCAACTCTTCTCATGCCAATAGTGCAACACATGCTACTACTCATAGTGAAACCCAAGCCACTAATACCAATAACAATGTTTCACATGTTGCACACACTAGTCAAAATATTTCCCAAAGTTATTAAATTTTATTAAAAACACTTAATCAAATGCATAATTTTCAAATGAATAACACAAATCAAATAATGAAAATACAAAACCATATCATTAATCTTCAAAATAAAACCCAACAGGTTTCATGAGGAGTGTAAAATCCAAATGCCCCCCCCCATAAGGATTCCCATGGTAACCTTATTCCTCAACCACCCCTCATTAATAAAATGATCAAACATCTCTAAATTGAACCTCTTATACCTCAAATTGCTAATATCAACATAGGAGGCATCATACTTGCCATCACCTACAATTATTCTATCAATCCCACATTACATTTAAAAACATTTGGTAACCTCTATAAATATTGGGTCAAACTTAATACTTTTGTTGCTACCAAGATATTAGATAAAACACTCTCAGGAGATGCTTTTATTGATACAATCAACTAAAAACCCAATCTATCACTAGTTTGGAATATTTGGTTAACTCCCTATTACAAGAGTTTCAAACTAGTGATCTCCTTAAGATTAACTTAGCTCACTCCATAAATTATAAACAAATTGAAACTAAAACGGCACAAACTTTCATCAAACATTGAAATAACTTGTCTAACAAATGTGAGCATAATATGGTGGGTGATAACCTCTTCCACCTATTCATTAATGATCTCTACCCCAAGTTGTAATATTAGGTTAGGACTCTCTCCCCAAGAACTTTGGAAGAAGCCCTTGACCAAGATAAGCAACAAGATTTTCTCATGCACCAATTTGAACCATCTCAACCTACCATGGACACTCACATACTCATTAAAAAAAAAATTGTCATTCTACTAATGATGGCATTACCTATACTTATGATATAATTCATAACATTCAAGCCATGCTCACAACAACACTATGGAACATACTCCCCATCCAAACAACATTCCTACTCCTAAATTTTCTCAAATGAACAACATTGATGTATAAAAACCATTATCCTTATTTGAGATTCAAAAGTGTCTTCCAAGGCCTCTACCATTAGATCTTGACCTCACTCTTCCAATGAAAACATGGTATGATCTGAATAAAGTTTGTTGGTTCTATGCAATTTGGGGCCACTCTTACAAGACTTGTCAACAATTACACTATGGATTTTATTATTCACCAAAGAATCCCTCATTCATAATCACCAACAATAATATGGCATAGATTTTAAATCCCATGAAATGCAAAACAAAAATCAAGCTAATGATCATATTGCTATATACAAAGACCCTCTTCACAATCATCAAGATAGAAATAACAAGCCTACTTCTTATACCAATAATGTTGAAATTTTTATAGACCTCACTACCAATGAAGAAAATGTGGTAAATATGACTAACATATGAAGAATAGTTTTTTTTATCAGTACCAATCCAACACACATGTATCAAACCTCTCAAACATTTTGCATCATTCAAGATACTTCCCCATATCATCTCATGGAGTTGGGTAAAGAGGACCTTATAAAAGTCTAAGAACCACTTTCAATAACTAAAATAGACCATACCTCTCATGCTATCTCTACTCTTCCTCTAACATCTACACATATATACAACATTTCTTGACCTTCCAATAGTATTTCTTCAACCTAATCACAAGAAATACCTCAATGAACCATCCCACCACATCAATATAATCAACCTATTTATCCTAAAACTAAACCAAATACATCTTAACAACATAAGTTTAATTATACTTCCAACCCTCCTTCACAGGAGATCTTATAACATTATGCACCTATATCTATTAATCCCACCATTGGTTATGATGAATGGGACCCCATTACATAACTTTTCATCTCCCATATCAAATACCTTTTCTTAAATTAATTTTAACTTACCCTCATCACCAAAATTGTCTAATGAAATTGATGTTTTAAATGAATATCCTTCATCCTCCTCTAGTAGGATGTGAAGCTACCTTGTTTGGGTCTGAAGATAGTATCCTTCAACAATGTGAAGATATGTCCATACATGTTGATGAAATAATGGATACTTCTCTTTCCCTTAAGTTTCCTATCACTTCCATGATTCTAGATGTGATTCTACTTTATGAAGATGATCCTCCCCTATTCATTAACATCCAAATTGGTGATATCCAAGTCACACATGCCTTGATTGATAAGGGTTCAAGTACTTGTGTTTCCTCCCTTAATTTCATTAAAACTCTTGGTTATTCTAAGTGTAATCTCAATTCCATTTGAAAGTTATGATCTTTAACTTTTCCCTCTCTTATAACATCTTTCTTGGTATACCTTCGACTCATCACATGAGGGTTGTCACCTCATCCGCATGACAATGCATCAAACTCCCCCATAATGGTGCTATTTATAAGATTCAAGGAGACATAAACCCTTAGAATTTCTAACAATTCCAAGAAGGTGGTGTCTTTAAAATTCCTACCCTTGAACCTTTACCTAGTATCCCATTTAGGGAATTTCAACATTTCAATTACCCTATCAATTTTATTTGAGGTTATAATGGTCACCCAAAATTCATTGGGACCATATCACCTAACCTCTTAATGATGATGATTCAAATGAGATAAGCCTCAAGATTAAAAATTCCAATCTATCCCCTCATATCATTGCCCAACTTCTTCCCTCTTTACAACCTCATTCTTATCAACCTTTTATCGATGATATACCTTTGGTCTTAACTAAGACTAGACATTTTATACATCATGAAAATTTTTATGATACAGTCATACCTACATGTACCATTGACCTACATACACCTAATTGTGATGATGGTTATGCTTTAGATGACCCATTTATTAGAGGACATGTCTAGGCCAAAGATGCTGATATTATTTGATATTATACTTTTTTATTTTAGTCTTTTCATTTATCTTAGAGCATTTCTTCCTTAATATTTCCTAATTATAATACTCTTCCTATTTTTCATAGAGTAGAGATGGAGTGATCACATGGTACACCTCTAGTTTTAAGAGAGCCTCTTAGAATCATGCTCATGGATCATGCCATGACCGATCCTTAACATTTTTTTAGATAGTAGGATCCTTCTAGTTTTCTTCCCCTAGAGATGTTAACAACTACTCATAAGCTTTTTTCACATCTAGCTTCACCTTCAATTGAATCTAGTCTTGTTCCTACTCCCTCTCTACCTTCAATTGAGCCTCATCTTGTTTTTGATGTTACTTTAAATTTAGATGATCCTAGTCTTATTTTTATTTCTACCTTGCCTTCCCTTGGTGATGGCCTTATTATTTTCCATAACTTGATCCCATGCCTACCTAATGGGTCAATCAACCTTCTTGTGATATTCACAAAGTTGCCAATCATCAAACTAAAGACTAGCAATTATATCATCCTTCCCCAACTTTTCCTTTTACCTCTTTCATTAGTAGACCCCTAAAGTATAATAATAAGTGTATATGTTGATTTCACAGGATAGATAATCATTCTTCCACTCAGTACTAGAAGATTTGACAATATATTGACGCATTGCATCCCACCATCACTCAACCCAAAGATAAGACTATACCTCCTCCCAAGCTATTACCTAAATATATCCCTAAATATGGGGAGGTATATTATCTTTGGCACCAGTGCGGTAACTATTGTCACCAAATATTTCACCCTAGAGGAGGGTGTTCAAAGCTTCTCTAAATTTTGGCAACATGGGAATACTTTTAGGTATGTGGGTTTACCCATAGGTATAATTAGACCTCTAGGTTTAAGGACTAGCTCCCTTAATATACCTTAAAGTGCTTATCACCTAACAATTTGATTGTGGGAAAAAGGATAGAAGTTTGAATTAAAATAAACTAATATAATGGGGTGATACACCAAAAAGATTTTCACAAGACCATCATACTTATTTCACTAATAAATAAGGCCTACAAACTAGCTTCTAAGTTCTAGAAGGTTCTAACATAAGTGTTTCAACATAGAGGCGATATGCATGAGACAATACAAGGTAAGTGAACT
Source organism: Torreya grandis (assembly GCA_037957365.1). Taxonomy (NCBI): domain Eukaryota; kingdom Viridiplantae; phylum Streptophyta; class Pinopsida; order Cupressales; family Taxaceae; genus Torreya; species Torreya grandis. Next base: position 417,066 of record JARHVA010002182.1, on the reverse strand, counting down.
AGAGGGAATATTTCACACTATAAAAATAATTGTACAATTGAAATGATTCTAACACATTAGCTACACTCTATATGACCTATTAGAATAGGAACTCTTATATAAACATGAAAGGATAAGGCAAGCAAGGATAAAGGATTATCATTAACTTCACCATACATCACTTTGCAAACTTAGACAAATGTTCATGAACTTAAAACTAGACTTGCATTTATTTTTAAAAGTTAAAACATAATTTCATTCCATTAGGGTTTTACCATACATGGTGTGGTATTATCTACAAGAGCCAAAATGGCTACTACTTATAGAATTAGAGAGAGAGAGGAGAAGAGAAAGAAGTCCAAGAGTCATTAATACATGTGTTAAATTGAGAAAAGAATTTACACATGAAATATATATGGATATGGAATATACCATGCAATGTATACTTGGACAAATGTTCCTCAAAACATGAAACTCCTAAAATGTGGTGTAGAACTCCTCAACTGCCTGCTCAAATAATTACCTTCATCATTTGGCCTTTTTGGAAAATCACAAATCTAACTAGGGATAGAGGTGATGATTATTCTAAGAGGTAAGGATTTTAGACATGATACAACATGCATTGGTTTCATCCTTAATCATCAATATTCTTTTGGACATGAGTTATCACTCCCTATAGTCCAAATAGCTCCTCTTTCACTCACCCATCACACTTGGCATCAAAATTGATCTTCTATTTCCTAAGATGATCTATACATGGGAGTTTATGACACCTTTTAGGACCCATCATGGACTTAGATTCCTGAGGTAGACCTTAAAAAGAACCCCACTTGAATTATATTATTCATAATGCCAATTTTGATTGGCTGAGATGAAGGCACTTGTAGAGATACTTTTGAGATATTTTACTACAATAAATGGACATGGGGGTAATCTCAAGTCCCAACCTATCTCCCAAAGTGACTCTCATCCTTTGACTCTCCCTTGAACCTGTAAAACACCAAAAACTATTAAATAAATCCACTTTCACCCTTATTCATACAAGTAGGGTAGAACTAAAGTTGATGTGGAGGAGCCATGGAGAGTCTTATAAAATTTACAATCATCTCCCAATCCATTCCATTTCATCTAGATGATCCTTCTCCTTTATTTTTCCAATTGGGTCATTACAAAGGGTTTTAGAGTGTTTTAAGCCATTTTACCCTCTAAGGATTGTTCATGAAGGTGTGACATTCAATCCTTTAGTAAATTTCACTAAATATTTTTTTAATGCCTCCTTCATCATCCCCTAACTCCTCATACTCCCATGCAAAGTTTCCAAATAGGTGTGAGCTCTCAAAGTTGCTCTCTCAAGCTTTGTTCTCCATTTTGCATAGGCTTGAGTTGGTCCAAGCCAATAAATAGATTACCTATGGTTTTATTTTCATGATAAAATCTTTAACACACCTTATGACTCACAATAAACATGTTCCAAGGTTTTTTAATGTTCCTCTATCCCTAGGAATGAAGTTTGGACCCTATTAGGCACTAGACCTAATAGGTCTATCTATATGGTCATGGGTTAAGATAGTCTAACATGTTTCTCAACTCTATGAAAGTTTTTCCATGTTTTTATATGTGTAATACAACTCTCTACATCTTCTTTCAAGGTTTTTTTCAACTTCTAGCTCACCCTCTCATCTTCATTCCTCTAGACCTACAGATTTGCATCTTTGGGGAGTACCCTTTATATGAGACAAAACATAGGGTAGTTCCTCCATTATATCATAAAAATTGTGATATGAGGGTTTATCTCATATTTTTTATATACTCTGAAAATTATTAGGGTTTTATCATATCATTAGACCCTCCAAATGCTTCAAAACCCAAGATAAACCCTTAAAACATTGACTATGTATAGATTTCTAATTATAGACTACATGTCATATTAGAAACTTCATAAAGCCCTATTTCCATGATATGGGAGTATTTTTAGGTGTTTATCATCACAATTAAGGTGTTTACAATGCCAACAAACCTTTATCCAACCTTTCACTACTCTTTCTCACCTTAACTAGTCAAGTCTGTGGGTTGATTGACTATGTTTTTCTTGTCTTGAAAGAGGTGTTTGTAGGTGGTCTTGAATGGTTTATGCCTTATATCACTATCACAAGAGTTTATTTAAGTCCTTAAATTCATTTTTAAATTAATATATACTATTTTCATCATTTTCATGCTATGCCAACATCAAGGACATTATCTTCAAGCTCATTGTTATCTATAGTCAACTATAGTTGACCACTGATGCCATAACAGGGGTCCTGCAAGTGTGTATCCACCTTGAAATAAAATTTTCATACCCTTTTATTTATTTTGAATCAATTCCTAGTGGAAAATATATGTCTACAAGCTTAGTAGTTCTCCAAGGTATGTGTCATGGCTAGTGAGTGCATACATTCAAGCTATAGGTGTATATTCTGAAGGCAAGGCACTTGTAGGTGATGTTATAATTATATACGTTTCTTGTCAACCCTTTATTGATGACCTTTATGATATATCAACTCAAAAACACCACTAAAAAATTAATATATGCCTCCATAATGTAACTTTGGGATGTGAAGGTCATTTGAAGTTCAAATCCTGTAAACATCATTGCCAAACCTCAGTGAACAAATGTAACTTTGGGATGTGAAGGTCATTTGAAGTTCAAATCCTATAAACATCATTGCCAAACCTCAGTGAACAAATGTGCAAATTGGAAGCCCCTAAACATCATACTCTTTTATTCACATGCCCACTTTATTTTTCAAGTTTATACCCCTATGTTTATTATATAACATGGGTGAATTTAAACTCATCTAGGCATCATGAAACATTGTTATAGGGTATCCCTAAAAGTTCTTGGGCCTCTATTTTGGTGTTTTAGGGAATCTTGTCCCTAAATTTAAATCCTTTCACTTGGAAGATGATTCTCAAATCTAATTTCCAATACAATGATTCAAAAAAGGTTCTCATGTCATCTTATAACCCCACACACTTCATTAATGTCTCTTCACATGCTTGGACATTTCCATGACCACCTTGAAATTAGTGTAAGCCCCCTATAGGTGTGCACTTTTACCTGTAGGAAGCTGAGTATGAACATGTTCCATATGCATGGAATGTATAGTATTTAAATCAAACATAGGCCATAACAAGGTACTCAAATTATTATTTTTACCATGAATAACTTACACTCAATTCAAATCCTTTCTTTTAATATGATCTAACATTTATGAGGTGCTTGTAGGCATGCATTGAGTTGCAGACTAGGCAGTGAGTGTGGATACATGACCAATGCACATGGTGAAGGATCCTCCAACTAGTCATAGATATTTTAATATATTTAAATTAAACTCTTAAATCAAAATTAATTTAAAAAAAATCAAATTCCTTATCTCAATGTGATGGGCACCTTCTATGACACCTGTAGATGCTCTTTCAATGGTGCAAGACTGTATATATTAGAAAACTAACTATCATAGTCAGTTGTATGGTATTATAGATATTTAAATTGATGGATAATTCAACAATAATGTGTCTCACTCCTTTAAACTCTTAAACACATCTTCATATCCATGCTCAAATCTCAAAACACTATGACTACATATTAGAACTTAAAAGAAGTTGACTATGAGTTGCATTTAGACTAAAACCTTCATTATGTTAGATTGTGGCATTGATGTTAGAATGATATGGGATAAATAATACATTTAAAACATGAAACACCACACATCACAGTCATTTTAAACCACTACAAAAAAACCCTTCTGTAAGTGTTTAAAAATGATTACAAGTCCACTGGTAACATCAACTTGAAAACTTGAACTATTTGGCTCATGAAAAAAACTCAAAACATGAAAATAAATCCATAAAACACTAAAATATTAATTCCACATTCTATATAATCAAATTCATCAATTTAGTTGTACAAATTAGCTCAAATAAGAGTGAAACCTGTAGGGTGTGGGAAACAACAAGAAGAAATGTAAAGTCAACTTTTAAGGATGGTTCATAAAGTATATGAAGCCAATATTTTAAATCCATACATTAATGTTAATTTTACAAATTTTAATATCCACCACCAAGAGCATTTGACTTGTAAGTCCTCCTACTGGTTGTACTATCCAAAGACCTGTTGACTAGTTTTGCTTGCATAGTGGAGCGATGGAGAGATAGAATGGTTTTAGCCCATTTTTGGAAATTAAAAAGAATTTAAAGTGTTTAAATGGATTAAATGGATTTTAATATCCATTCCATAATCTTTTTTCATGTTCCATTCTCTCTCATATGCCATACAACCTTTGAAACTCCTTTTTCACTTATTTTCTTGATTTTTAGTTAGGAACCTACAAGTTTCTATTAGTACTGACATTATTGATAAATAATATGATAGGTAATAACCTAAGGGATGTTTATAAAGAGTTATAACACTTTTATACCTAATAAAATGGTACCACTTTCATTAATGTCCCATATATGACCCCTAAGTGACTCAAAAATACATAAGGACTAAAATAGACTATGACCAAGGATAATATGACATCAAATGAACCATGACACACCATATGACATTATAATATATACCTATATCAATTTTTAGAATACATGGGGTTGACTCATTTTGACTTGTGGTTAAAATGGTCAACATTCTTGGTGATTTCCCAAGGGTGGTATGTTTGTTATGCTAAGACCAGTAGCCTAATCTTGTCTATTGGGCCATGGATTCACATGTACATAGGTTTAACACAAAATTTTCCTTTGAAACGACACCAAAAAATAAATAAATAACACACAATACAAGACACAACAATGGAAACACACATGTGTTCAACTAGAACACTTATGGAACACAGCACAACATATAACTGAAACAAAACTCATATCTAACCTACTATTTACAAACCTCACTTTTGAGGTGAAAATTTTGATCATACCTCAAATAGGGTGAAATATAGTTCCCCTTTCATAACTTTCACTCCATGAAGGTAATCTAGCATGAGAATCATGTCCATCATCAACCACTTACATATGTGAATGTTTAAGAAGACTATCACCTTTGGATCTTCTTAGGTCTGCAAGTGGACTATTTGGAGCCTTCATTAATGATATTTATTTATCTCTAAAATCCTTTATTGGAGCTATGATTCTCTTGATCATTTTCATATCTTACATGCCTTTGACAAACTATAGATTGTATTATATGATAACTACCTCAACTTTGCTCTCCTCTTGAGTATAATGTACTTGATGTTTAAGAGAATCAATCTTCTCTTCACCATGTTATAACACCTTTGAATGTGGTTTAACATCAGATGAAACTCTTAAATATTCATTAGTCACAATAACTCCTATATTAACCTCATTTTCCATGTTTACAACTTCTTGGATAATAGACTCATCAAGCTCTTTCATGACTGCATACTCTTGAACAGTAGAGTGACATTCATAATTATGCTTGATGGAACACTCAATAACATGCTTTTTAGTCTCATTAGCAATCTTGACATCCAATATATAATATCTTAGAGAAAAAGGAGTCTTACCTAACTTATCAAATTATTTACATATGGCATTGAACCTTTACCATAGTTCATTCTCATTTACAACATGACACTCTTGTCCATGCTTGGTAAGACATTCAACATCAGATATAGAATTATTAGGAGAGGAACTAGCATTACCTAATTGATCAAACTCTTGACATATGACATTAAATTCTTTCCATAAGTCATATTCATCTTCTTCATAAGTGTCATCATCAAGGGTAGCTTCATCAATAGCAAGTATAAAGACATCATTATTCCCAATATGGTGATCAATTATGATTTTCAACCTATCATCATCATACTCATGAACATGTATTTACCTTTAGTATCTTGTGAGAAAGCATGTTTGACACTTACCTCAGCTCCCTCAAATGGATCTTCATGCATGATATAAGTGCCAAGGTCAATTTTTTCAAAGTACACAAAAGGATCATACTCATAAGTTATAGTACCATATTTATCAAGGAGTAAGTTATAAATTCCCTCAAGTTTATAATCACCATCATCCACATTAAACTCCTTCTCATTAATCGCACAATTCAAGTTAGAGCTTGTTTTAATGTAGGGTTCAATGTGAAACCTTACAAGAGGATAGGTTCTTATGGTCACCTTGGTTATATAACTTGTCATAAAGGCCAAGAAGGACCAATCAGCTGAGATATAGCCACCTATATTGGCTGTAAAGTCCCTTGAAAGATAGATTGTAAAATGAGTAGGAAGGTCTACCAGAACAATGTCTTTAAGGATAGGAAAGCTATGACAATCATGCAAGAAAACCTTCAAGTTTTTTATTATCCCTATTATCTTAGTAGTTGTAACATCTAGTTGGATAAATCCTTTATTTTGGGGTTCATATTTTTAGCCCAACTTATCAGCTACAACCTTGGGCATGACTAAGGTAGAGGCTCCACTATGAACTATGCAATTGTGTACACAATTTGTCACCCAGTATGAGGGTGAGGTAGAATGGTGGAGGTTCTCATCCCTATTAGATGGTTTAATAATGGTGTTAGTGTAATTTTTAAGAGTAAAATTACCATGAATTTGAATTTAAGGTGAAGGAATAGTAGGGATAGTGGATAACTACTTTTGTAATAGCTCTTTTTGGCCAGGTATATGAAGGACATCCCATAAGGAGATAGATGATTTAGCATTCTCCAAAGAATCCACTATGTTTATTTAAGTATTACTCACCTTCTCTTGAGTCTTTATAGTAAAATAAGTTTAAACTTGAGGAATAGGATCACTTTGAGTATACCTCACCATATTTTGATTTGGAGGAGGTGTAGGTGTGTTTGGGACTACCATGCCTTGCTACCTTGTAGAAGGATTAGATGAACTTGTAGGAATGCTATTATCACCTCCTAGAGCCTTCTTTTTGTCCCTTGTATTATTTTCAATAGAGGTTCCTTGATTGATCATAAAATTATCCTCTACCAAGAATTTGGTCAAGCTTTCTCCATGAGGTTGTCAATCTTCATTTGCTTGTATCATGACTTCATCTTTAGCTGATAGGATAGGAGTGACTCCTCCTTGAGAAACTAGAGCTTGTTCACCACCCTCATTGGAATCCATGAATTTTCCTTATTTTAAATACTATCTTTACACCAATTTTCTATGCACTGATACCATCTCTCTTGCATTGGTGTTAGAACTGGGATTGTACACATTGGTAGGCTTGTTGAAGTTAGGCTGCCCTTGACCTCTTCCTCTCCCATATTTTTTACCATATTATTTTTTATATAGCTATGGGTTTTGATTCACACCTATTTTCATTATTTATTTACTAATATTAGCTTATAAGGTTTGAATTCTTGCATATGGATCATGTTCATATGCCTTTGTAGGAGTAGTCTTAGGCTTAACATTTGAATTAGGAAATTGAACAATGTTTGGGGTATTAATATGAGTATGAGGTATCAAAGGAATAGAAACCTTAGGAGGTAAATTTATTTCTTCAATGAGGCCATTCTCATATCTTATGTCAATTTCATATGCTTCGGGAAGAGTGAAACCACCCATGGATTGAAGCATGATAGCAATATCATTACCAATGGCTCTCACGTAGGTACGGAACACAAAGCTAACAAGTGGTCTCATGGGATGAGGAAATATATACCAATTATTTTGAAACATCTCATTAAATTCATGCATTATTTCCTTGGGTGTTATTTTTATCACATTGAGATGATGTATGAGAGAAGTATGGTCACTTTCATCTTCAAACCTTGAAGTTAGCAACACTCCAAAGTCATCTCATGAGGTGATGCATCCATTGGGAAAAGTCTTATACCAATCAAGTGGTTTCCCTATAAGGGACATGGAAAGGAGTCTAATTGAAATATTATCCTCCATGACATTGTGGAAACTATAAAAATTGGAGATATCCTTGATGTGTTCACTAGGCATGACATGACCTTAACAATTGAATGTAGGTACACTCTTTGTATCATTAGGGGGAATGGTATCATATGCTTCAAGATGGATTAGATTTTCAATATTAAAGGTAGGGAAGGCATGTTTCCTAGCCATTTTTTCTCCAAGATATTCAATTTCTTATAGCTCTTCACTTTCTTGGCTGGAAAAATCTTCTTGATCTTTCAAGGGTAGATTAGGATGAGGGTATTGGAATTTAAGAGGAAGTCCAGGCTGAATAGGTGGATTGATAGGATTGAAAACTCTACTATATGATGACCTAGTAAGGAAAATGAAGTATGAGAGAAAATTTATGAAAAAGCAATGGCCTTGAACTAGATTATACCTTGAATGGATTTTTCAAATGTGGATTAGCACACTAATTTACAGCTGATTTTATCAAGACCAACATTTACATTGACAAATTGTCTTGAAGATAATGGATCCCACTAAGCATGCTAGAACTATTTTCAAGATAACTTTCACCCTAGAGGAAGGTGTTCAAGCCTCTATATTTTGGCAACATGGGAATACTTCTAGGTATGTGGGTTTACCTAAAGTATAAGTATACCTCTAGTATTAAGGGCTAGCTCCCTAAATATACATTGAAGTAACTATCACCTATCTAACTATTTTATTATGGGAAAAAGGATATAAGTTTGCATGAAAATAAACTAATCTAATCAGGTGATAAACCATAAATATTTCCACAATACCATCATACTTATTTCACTAAGAAACAAGGCATACAAACTAGCTTCTATGTCTCATAAGGTTCTAACATAAGTGTTTCAACATAGAGGTGATATGCATAAGAAAACACAAGATAAGTGAACCAGAGGGTAGATTTCACACTCTAAGAACAATTTTAAACTTGAAATGAGTCTAACACTTTAGCTACACTCTATATGACCTGTTAGAATAGGAACTCTTACATAAACATGAAAGGATAAGGCAAGCAAGGATAGAATATTATCACTAAATTCACCATACATCACTTTGCACACTCAAAAAAATATTCATGAACTTAAAACTAGACTTTAATTTATTTTTCAAAGGTAAAACACAATGTCATTTCAGTAGGGCTTCACCATACATGGTGTGGTATTATCTACAAGAGCCAAAATGGCTACTACTTATAGAATTGGATAGAGAGGAGAAGAGAAAGAAGTCCAAGAGTCAATAAGACATGTGTAATGTTGAAAAATGGAGTTATACATGTAGGAGATAGTGGGTATGGAATATAGCATGCAAGGTCTACTTGGACAAATGTCCCTCAAAACATGAAAATCCTAAAATGTGGTGTAGAACTCCTCAATTACTTGCTCAAAAAACTACCTTCATCATTTGGCCTTTTTGAAACATCCCACAACTAACTATAGATAGAGGTTATGATTTAACTAAGAGGGATTGTTTTTTTACATGCTCTAAAATGCATTGGTTTCATCCCTAATCATCAGGATTATTTTGGATATGATTTATCACTATTTGTAATCCAAATAACTCTTCTTTTACTCACCCACCACACTTGGCATCAAAATTAAACTTTAGTTTTATAATTTTATCCATATATGGGAGTGTATGAGACATTTTAGGACCCATAATTTCATTATATTCCGTAGGCATACCTTAAAAATACTTCCAACTAAAGTTTTCACTCTTTCACTAGCTTGTTTATTATGCCAGTTTTGACTGGCTGAGATGAAGGCACTTGTAGAGACACTTTTGAGATATTTTTATACAATAAATGGACATGATGGGTACATTAATTCAAAACCTATCTCCCAAAGTTAATTTCTTCTTTTGAATCTCCCATGAACCTAAAAACACCAAAAACTATTAAAAGAAGCCATTTTTCTCCTTATTCGTACAAGTAGGGTAGAACTCAAGTTGATAGGGAGGAGCCTTGGAGAGTCCTATATAATTTAAAATCATCTCCCAAGCCATTACATGACATATATATTCTCCTTATCCTTCATTTTTCCAATTGATTCATTATCAAGGGTTTTAGAGGGTTTTAGGCCATTTTGCCTTCTAAGGATTGTTCATGAAGGTGTGACATTCAATCCTTCAACAAATTTCACTAAATATTTATTTAAGGCCTCCTTCATCATAAAAAAAGTTTCTTGTGACATATTATAACCCCACACACTTCATTAAGGTCTCTTCACATGTTTGGGCATTTTCATGACCACCTTGAATCAGTGTAAGCCACTCGTAGGTGTGCACTTCTACCTATAGGAATATGAGTATGAAAATGAGCCATGTGCATGGAATGTCTAGGATTTATATCAGACATATACCCTCCCAAGGTAATCAAATGAATGTTTTTTACCATGAAAAATTTCCACTCAATTTGAATCCTTCCTTTCAATATGATTATCATTTATGAAACACGTATAGGCATGCATTAAGTTGTAGACTAGGCAGTGAGTGTGGATACATGACCAATACACATGGTGAAGGATCCTCCAACTAGTCCTATCTATTTAAAGATATTAAAATTAAAATATTAAATAAAAATTAAATTGAAAACAATCAAATTCCTTGTCTTAATGTGATGGGTTCCTTTTATGGCACATGTAGATACTCTTTCAATGGTGCAAGACTATATATCTTAGAAAACTATCTATCACAGTCAGTTGTATGGTATTAGAGATGTTTAACTTGATGGATCATATAAAAATAATGTGTCTCATGCCTTGAAACTCTTAAACATATCTTCATATCCATGCTTATATTTCAAAACACTATGACTACAGATTGGAACTTGTAGGAAGTTGACTATGAGTTGCATTTGGACTGCAACCTTTATTATGTTAGCTTATGATATTGTTATTGGAATAAGATGGGATAAAAAATACATTAAAAATATGAAACACCACACATCACACTAATTTGAAACCACTATAGATAAATAACCCTTCTACAAGTGTTTAAAATTGACTGCAAGTCCATTGGTAATATCAACCTGAACCCTTCTACAAGTGTTTAAAATTGACTGCAAGTCCATTGGTAACATCAACCTAAAAATTTGAACTATTTATCTCATTAAAAAAACTCAAAACATGTAAATCAAGATGGAAAACAATAAAGGAGTAATTCCACATCCTATAGAAGCAAATTAATCAATTTAGCTGCACAGACTAGATCAAACAAGAGCAAAACCTACAGGGTATGGAGAATGATAGGCAGCAATGTATAGTTAACTTGTTAAATATGGTTCATAAATTATAGGAGCCAATCCTTTAACTCTAAATATTAATTTTAATTTGACCAAGTGTACTATCCACTACCAATGTAATTTGACATGTAAGTCCTCTTACGTGTCGTATTATTAAAAGACATGTTGACTAGTTTTGCTTGCATAGTGGAGTGATGGAGAGATAGAATGGTTTTATACCATTTTTGGCATGTCAAAATCATGTCAAGAATGGAAATATATTCAAGAAATATGAAGATCCATTCCATAATATTCTTCCATATGACACTCTCTTTCATAGGTCATACAACCTTTGAAACTCCTTTTTCACTTGTTTTCTTGATTTTCAATTAGGAACCTACAATTTTTTATTATTAATAACATTTATGATAAGTAATCTCATAGTTACTAACATGAGGTATGTTGATAATTATTTAGAACATTTTTATACTTAATAAAACCATACCACTTTCATTAATGGCCCATATATGACCCCTAACTGACTCAAAAAGACATAAGGACTAAAATAGACTATGACCAAGTATAATATCACATTAAATCACATAAAATAAACCATGACACACCTTATTACATTATAATATACCCCTATATCAATTTTTGGACTATAGGGGGTTGACTCATTTTGACTTGTGGTCAAAATGGTTAATAGTACCCATCATACCAATCATTTTTATATTCTCTAGTAGCATCTTCATGATCACCTTGTGATGATACCTTCACCCACTATTCCTCCTTCCATAGGTCACCTATGCAATAAGGCTCCCCCTTCTTCACCCATGGCACCTTCTTTACCACATGTGGCTTTTCCCCCACTTATGGTCCCTGATGCACCTGTGGCTCCTTCTTCTCTAGTATTAGTGCCTCCTCATCCTGAAGATACCATTCCTCTTTTGGCACCTATTCCTCTCCTTGAGTATTATATGCACAATAACCCTCATGAGCATGATCCTTCAGCTACACATACATTTTATGTTGATTAGATTCAGAAAAAGGTCTTTTCATAACTTTCCATGAGGATTTATTAGACTCTTATTTTTGTTAGGATCCAAATTCATAGAGATGTTTCAGATGTCATGGATAATATTTGTGGGAAAATTTATCAATATTTGTGAACACGACATGGTGTTATTACACTTTGTTCTTCATTTTGATTTTATATTGGACTTATGATCCACTTTTATATATTTTATATCATTTGACTATGTGTCAAATTTGGTTTCACCTATCTATTTCACATGGATATTTATATTATGCTTTATGTATTGTATATGGTTTCATTTTATTTTTCTTATAGATTATTTTCATGATTGCACACTTATGTCTATGTGTTCATTTCTTTCACGGATTTATTTGCTCTTTCAATGATTATTTTCTACCTTATCTCAACTACAACTCAGATAATTATTATTGTTAATTGGTTATACAAACCTTGATCCCCTTAGTAATCTTTCTTTACCATGTGATTAGTTGTAAAATAAGATGTCTCATTTTACTCCTATTTTTTTTAATCTACTTTGGATCTCCCCTTATTTCTTTATATTCCTTTCACATACTAAGCATACATACATTTGCAACTTGAGATTATATATTGGTTCATAGGTAAGCCTAAGTGTTTATTCATTCATATATTTAGATACTTCAATTCCTTTAACAAAATTCTAAATCTCATTCATGTGTCTCACTTCTATCACTCATGTTGGTTATTATAAATCTATATGGAGGAGAAATCATAAAAGCCATAAAAATTTAAAATACAAGTCATTTAAATAAAATGTAATGATATAAATGACAACATACAAATTCAAAGTCAATTCACACTAAAAGATGTGATTCATAATACATCTCCTATTTATAATTGAAGCTCAAACTCAAAATTTGGCCTCATGGTAGAGTTGAGGTCCATTGGGGTGTGGTAGGATAGTAGATTGAGAAAGGAGAATAAAACAATATTCTAGTGATACCTACTTTCTCACATAAATACCCAATCTTCACAGTAGACCAATGGTTCTGTAATAGGTTCTAAGAAATAGGGAACATGTTGTGGGAAGGTAGGTTAATTTTACTTTTCTTGTTCATATAACCAACATGAATGGATCTTAGTATCTCATCTATTTGTGTATATAACTTTGTGCTTATTGTGAGGAGGTATCCATTATATTTTGATGGTCACTGAACTCTTAGTGTATCTCTTTTTTACTTAATATGCCTCACATTTCTTAAGTTATTCTCATATATGCTTGTGCCATGCTTTTTAAATTTCCTCTTTAATTCAAACATTCCTAATATTTCCCCTTGAGAAATATTGTTTTGTTAGCTGATCATTCCCCCTAGGGTTTTCCTTTATGAATTTCAGTGTAAGACCATGAATAGGACTAGGCTCTCCTTGTAAATTACCATAATAAAACATTTATTTATTACCATTCACCTCATTGGTGTTCCCCTTGTGAGTTTTAGTGTAAGACCATTGATATGACCAGAACCTCCTCAAAAATTGCCACATTAAAAACATATTTTAAAAATCATTCCCATAGTTGTTTCCACCTTATTGGTTTCCCTTTGTGAGTTATAGTTTAAGACCATAGATAGCACTAGGCCCTCCTCAAAAAATAGTCCAATACCCAATTCTTATTATAACCAAGTGATAATGAAATTACATGCATCAAATTTGAGATAAGTTGTATTCGATTATGAGTTACACATCATTGACATACTTATCAGCTTGATTTAGTATGTTTTATGCTTACTTCATAATTCTTTCACTTTTATCTTCTTATTTTCCAATTGTGTGTATGATTACAACAATTTAATTCAAATTTTTCATACTTCCCAGCTTGAATTAGTGTGATTAATTTAATTTCCTTTTACATTTTTATTTTTCTTTTTATACTTCCTAGATTGATTTAGTATGATTGATTTACTTAATTATTTTGTTTTTATACCATTGGTTTTTCATGTGCCTTCCACTTTATTAAAATATTTTCATACTTCTCAACATGATTTAGTGTGATTTTTTATTTTGTTTTCATTTGGTGCAAATATTTAACATGGTTTGAAAACATTTGTTACCCTTATTACCATCTTTGTTTTATTATACTTATTCATATTTTATTTTTACACATTTTAATCATGATATAATGTGTATTACATTTGTTTTGATTAATTATACTTTTAAAAATCACTTTTGCCTTTTTATTTTTAACCATGCATGTGTATCACATAATTCTAGAAAATAAAACACACATCACATATTTCTCATAACATATACAACAAAAGCTAAATACATGTGATGAAAAGGAAATATATGCTTGTATCCACATCTAAATCTAAGTACAACTCAAAACATCAATGACCTATCAAAATCCATATATCATGTGTGTTATATAATACAAGTACAAAATACAATATCTATATCCCTAAGGTTATGCTCCATCATGTCTATCATATGGCCTAGCCACGTTGACCATAGATTCCTATGACTAAACCCTCTAAATAGTGTGTTGTAAAGAGGTAGACTAGGATCTCAATCCACCAACCTTTCCCAATAGATTGGCCACCTAGGCTTGTATTTGTCTTATCTAAATGGTGGTTGCCATGTGCATGGCTCTATCCTATGTTAGGACCTTATAGGCCCATGCCTCTCCATATCTCACCTTTACCAGTGGCTATAACCCATCACCACATGCCTACATCTACCTCACAACCTCTCCCACTAGTATAAACTAGCCTACCTAGGCTAGGGAAGATGGAACCTTAGGAACATCCAGAGTGGTAGGGTTGTATGGTGCCAACACCCCATTAAAAATGTTATGGTGTGTGTTCATAACCATAGCTCCCCATCTGACATCCTCCATCATCAGATCTATAAAAATAAAACTAGATAGACATTAGAATATATATATCTCAAATTATCTATCTATCATAATTACATTATAATTAGTATTTTATATCAAAAAATTAAACCAAATTTAAAAAATTTATCACCAGTACTAGTGTTGTTGATAATGGTCTCACCATCTGCTTGCCCATTGACCACCTCCTCTATCAAATACCTCTACACAATGTAAATCCAAGAGTCACCACCCAAGTCCATTGTAGTCCTCTCCTTAGTGGTATTTCTATGGACCAACTATGTCTTAGAGCTACTACTGAATCCTTTTTCATAATAGCTAGCACCTATGCCTCCTCACATTGATGGTGCCTTCATATCAGATGAGCACATGGTGGTTGTTACTACCTCTACTATGGTGCCTATTATGCCCCTACATACACATCCATCACATATCCTCTTCCTATACCCATTGCCTCCTACTATCTTGCTCAACTAGCCCATGGTCTAGCATGTTGAGGCCTTATCACTATTATCTCTATAGGTACCCCTCTACCTCCTCTCCCTTTCAACTCTCTATCATGTCATGCCTAATAAGAAAGAACTACTAGAGGATTTACTAGATGTATTAGTCCAAGTTATCTAGGTATATGAGCCACTAGATGAGGTTTTACCCATGAAGTGTAGTGACCCGTGATCTACACATGTGTCAACCCTATAACAAGATAGAATAACTAGGCCTTATGGAAGTAATGTGTGTGTAGGGATGCCACATTTTTTTCCATTGTGTGACAGTCTATAAGGCTAGAACTGAGGTAACCTATCATCGATTACATGGGGTAACCTAATTTGATGATAAATAGGTAACCTCTCGTATATCCATACACTAAGCAAAGTCACTGGTCCCATTATCTTATGCCCTCTAGACAACATCCCATACATATAATGCATGAGTTGAACCCAAATGACAAACCTGAAATCATAGAATTCTCCCTGTTCTAATATGGATTGTCATAAGACTATCCCATACAATAGTACCTTGAGATCCAATTTATGATACAACACTCATGTTATCACAAGTCTTATCACTACCTTCTAAATGTCCAAAATAAACATAATATATACATCGAACAAGCTCACCCTCAACCCAAAGTGGATCCTATCTGAGCATGTAACCCTCTACGCTAAGGCTTATCTCTCCTTCTTAGAATTTGGTGTATTAGTTATCACTAGTGTTTTGCTTATCAAAAGTCTAAACAATGCATGAACATCCTCAGAGTAATCCCCACTTCAATGGTGTCACCCTCCACCTCCCATAGGAAAGTGTTGGTTAACCATTCAAATGCTCTTAAGAACATGAAAATGAGATCAACACTCAAAGGGATCTGTCTCATCACCATAATACTACTGAAGCCTAAGGTGACTAGTTAAGCTCTATCCACATCAGATAAATGCTCCAACAGATTTGATAGTCATGATGCATCTACCAGGCACTAATATGTTTGACATTTTTTAAAATTTAAAATAATAGAGGATGTATTAGATATTGATTTCATAATAATTAAAATACATTCTAAAACATTCTTATAAATTTACAAATTTACTAGTTCATCAACTTTTTTTAGTTAGTTTTCTAGTTCTCTTATTTATCTACACAATCGGCCCATTTGATACTAAAATCAGCCATGTAATACTACATTAGCCCTCTAATACGTAGTCATCCTTTTTTTTCCAAACTATATTGACCTATCTAATACTAAATTTACCCTTTGCCAACATTAGCATAATACATCATCCCTTTGGTACATAGTCATCCCCCTTTATCAAACTATATTGGCCATATAATACAAACTACATCAGCGAGATAGTACTATCTATACCATCTACCCATTTTAGACTATGTCAGCCTACTTCTACGTAATTGGCCACCTTCAAAAATACTATGTCATCCCATTACTACATAGTTGACCCCTATTTTCTTCTTGACTTATGATTTAAGTCAACCAAGTCAACTCTATTATTTATCTACAATGACTTTTTGACTAATTACCATAACTACCTTAGGCATTTATTAGTCTAATCTCTTCTACTTAGTACCCCATTCTACCCCTCATATACCTAGAAATTTTCTAGGGTTTGTTTTAGTGTCTATATTTTACCTACCAATCAATTTTCTATATATAGCTTAATTTCAAATAAAACTACTCAAAAAAATTAGAATTAAATTTTTCTTACCTATGTTGCAATCGTTGTGGTTGATATGCATCCTCCCCATTGAATTTGTTATCTCCTTACCATGGTCAATCTCTAAAATTTAACTAGGTCTTTTAGATCTCTATTTTCTTAGAATAGTAAAAATAACAAATGAATTCGTTTTCACCCTATTTATATTTTTTATTCAAAATTATTTACCTGTCAAATATTTAACACTAGATTCTATTTTTTCCCATAGCTTTGTTTCTACTAGATATTTTTCTAAACTAAAAGATGTTCTAAAATCTTGATGTCATAGAGAATATTTTCACATATTACATATATATTTTGTAAAAAAATGATTTTTCGCTCTTTTTCATTGATTTCTATAGGTTCACCTACATTGGACACCTTATTTTTTTCATTTAATTTCCTATCTAAAACACTAAGGTAAGTAAAGGTATGTATTTTTCAATTCTATCCTTTCATTTATCTTATTTTCCTCTTACTATCATTTTTTCAACTTTAGCATTTTGTGTTTTTATATTTTTTTCCTGAAGCATCATCCTATGTTGCACCTATGTGACACGTGATGAGCCTCAAGTGGGGAATATGTCTACACATACTACATTCAAACTTTATCAATTATTTATTTTTTTATCTTGCAAGAACCCATCGAGTCTCAATCTCTCTGAGTGTATATCTTGAAGGGTATATCAAGAAAGGGGTGGGCAAACCATTGGTGCTTCACAATATTGTTGTCCCATATACTACCACTTACGATCTACACGACCTTATACTATGTACTTCCGTAATCCTTAGCTCATCTTTTTCACACTCCTCTAATCAATTCATCACCTTACTTATCCCCTTCATAGGCCTAAACCCTTTTTGACAGTTTACGTTACACTGTCATTCTAGGTTAACCCTGTATTTAAATTGTTAAAATGATGTTATGATTTCAGGTCAGGTTTGGCTAACTTAGACTAGGATCTAACTTATTTTTATCAATCAATGATACGTAGTCAATTGGGTTGACCTTATCAACTACAATTTTGGAAAAGTTTAGGGTTAGATTCATCTATATATACACATCCAGTTTCACAATTTATAAAGCAAGAGAAGAAGAATAATAATATATTGTGCATCTACTTATCCACCATTCTACTTGAGGAGCATTACTTAGGGTTTCAATACTTTCTTTGGAGTTACAAATCTTGTCTTGTGGATAAGTCTTTTAGATGCATAGAGGTCCTTTATATCGTAGAGATGATTTGTCCTTGTTATCCTTGCATACCATAATAACCTCTTCTAAAGCACCTTGGCCAAGGGAGAGATTGAGGCTTGTTGGGGTCATCTTCAAAAGTAAGTATTTCTAAATTTGTTCCTCCTTTGTAAGAGTATATATATTTGTATTTGTACTTCTCTCCCATGAATTAGGATTTTATATACATTGAATTGAGTATATATCTTCTATGCATGTTTCATTTTTGTGTTTATTACCCCCATTTTGTGCCACAAGATTTGTTGAGCATTAGGTTAGATTTTAATTGTCATTTACTTTGTGAATATGAAAACATAGGACCTGGGTCAAATCATAATAGTCTATCCCAATTTTTGGCATAAAGAGGCCACTTACACTTTAATCTTCTCCTCAAAATATCTTGATTTTGGGTCATTTCAATTAATTAAAAAGTATGTTTTAGACTATATATACAAATATGTAGTGCATATACATTTTTCAAATTTTTCTAAAAATCATTAACTATTTTTTAGGATTTTTTTTAATTTTTTCTTTATTTTTTTCTAGTTGACTAGTGGGACACATTATTGTACTTTGATCCACCTAGATAGGGTTATTATATAGTGTTACTTGATTAGAGACTTTAGAACCCTCTCTAGTGATGCTATTGTTATAAGGGACCCCTTAGTTAGGTATAACAGATCCATCTTAGTCGTGACCTTGAATATATAATGTATCAACAATCAAAAGTGTAAGTAGGAATCATTTTATTCAAGCTTAGATTTATTAATAGGTCAACTTCATTTGCCTTTATATATAGATAAGATCACGATGGGTTCAAGTGGTGAATTTGGATTTGTATTGGTGTAGAGGTAGCTGATGAAGGAGGTGCTTGACAAACGAGCATATGGGGAGATCATTATCAGTGACACCAACACTAGTGAGAAATATTTTAAATTTAATTTTAAGTTTTAAATATAGAACACTAGTTGCATTATTTATTATGAGACATAGATTATTTAAGATATATATGTATGTAATATGACGTCTATCTAGTTTTTTGTTTTGTAGATCATATGATAGAGGAGGTTAGATGGGGAGCCCTAGTTATGAATTCACATAATGACATTTTGGATGGGGTGCTAGCACAATATGACCCTACCATATTAAATTATCATGAGGTTCTATCTACCTCAACCAAGGTGGGATGGTTTAAACTAGTGGGAGAGGCTAGAAACACATGGTGATGGGTCATATCCACTAGTAGGGGTTAGATTTAGAGAGGCATAGGCCTAGTAGGCCCTAGCATAGGAGTGAGCCATGCATATGGCAACTACCATCCAACTAGGATATGTATAGGCCTAGGTGTACAATTTATAGGGATGAGTTGCTAGATTTATATCCTAGATTGCTTCTTTATAGTGCACTATTCAGAGGGTTCAATCACATGCCTTCATGGGTAACATGGCTAGGCTACTTGATAGACATGATGGAACATAACCTTAGAGCTATAGTATTGTATTTTTTACTTTGTATGGTATAAAACATAATATATATATAGATGTTGATAGTTTCATTGATCTCATGAGTTGTACTTGGATTTATATGTGGATGCATGGATAAATTTCCTTTCTAGCACATGTGTTTAGATATTTTTGTATATGATATTGGAAATATATGATGTATGTTTTTTTTTATAGCATTATGTGAGACACATGCATGGTTAAAAATAAAAATGGAAAAATGATTTGGAAAAGTATAATTAATCATAACAAATGTAAACACACTATATCAAGATGGGAAATGTGTAAAAACAAAATATGAATAACTATAATAAACCAAAGATGGTAACAAGGGTCAAAATGTTTTCAAACCATATAAAATATTTACACCAAATTAAATCAAAATAAAAAATCACACTAAATTACGTTGGGAAGTATGAAAAATATTGTAATATAATGGAAGGCACATGAAAAATAATTAAGTCAATAAATCATACCAAATCAAGTTAGGAAGTATAAAAATAAAGATAAAAATGTAAAAGGAAATTAAATTAATCACACTAGTTCAAGCTCAAAAGTATGATAAATTTAATAAAATAGTTGAAAACATACACATAATAAAAAAATAAGAAGATAAAATTGGAAGATTTATTAAGCATAAAACATACTAAATCAATATAGGAAGTATGTCAACGACATGAAACTCATAATCAAACACTACTTATCTCAAATTTGATGCATGTAATTTCATTGTGACTTGAATATAGGAGGAACTAGGTATTGGAAAATTTTGTGAGGAGGGTCTGGTCCTATCTATGGTCTTACACTTCAACTCACAAAGGGAACACCAAAGAGGTGGAATTAACTATGGGAATGATTTAAAAGATGTTTTTAATGTGGTAATTTATAAAGAGGGTTTGGTCCTATCCATGGTATTACATTGTAACTCATAATGGGAACACCAATGAGGTGAATGTTAATAAGGAAATATTTTATTATGGTAATTTGTGAGGAGATCCTGGTCATATCTATGGTTTTACACTACAACTCACAAAGGGAAACCCTAGGGGGAATGATCAGCTAACAAAATAATATTTTTCAACAGTAAATATTAGGAATGTTATAATGAAAGAAGGAATGGAAAAATCATGACATAGGCATTTGAGAAGACCTTAGGAAACATGAGGCATACTAGGTACAAAGGAGAGACACTAAGAATCTAGAGACCATAAAAACACAAAGGATACCTGCTCACAATAAGTGCAAAGTTGTAGAGGTAAATAGGTGAGATACTTATATCCACTCATGATAGTTATAAGAATAATAAAATTAAAATGGACCTACCTTCCCACAACATGTTCCCCATTGCTCAGGACCTCTTATAGAACCATGGGTCTACTACGAAGATTGGGTACTTATGTGAGAAAGTAGGTAGCACTAAAAGATTTTTTTATTCTCCTTTCCCAATCTACTAACATACTGCACCCCAATGGACCTCAACTCTATCATGAGGCCAACTATGGAGTTTGAGATTCAATTATAAAAATGATATATGCCATGAATCATGTCTTTTAGTGTGATTTGACTTTTGAATCTATATGTTGCCTTTTGATCATTGCCTCTTGTTTAAATTATTTGGATTTTAACCTTTTTAAGGATTTTATTATTCCTCCTCCATATGGATTTGGAATAACCAACATGAGTGATATAAGTGATACACATGAATGAGCTTTAGACTTTGGTTAAATGAAGCTAAGTATCCAAAGATATGACTGACTAAACACTTAGGCTCATCTATGAACTAGTATTTAGTCTCAAGTTTCAACCATATGTATGCTTAGTATGTGAAAGGAATATAAATATATAAAGGGAGATCTAAATTATATCAGTAAATATATGTAAAATGAGACCTCTAATTTTATAACCGATCATATGGTAAAGAATATTACTAATGGAATCAAGGTTTGTCTAACCAATTTATAATAATGATTATCTGAGTTGTAATGGAGATAAGGTAGCAAACAATCATTGTAAATGAAAAATAAATACATGCAATAAAGGAACTCATAGACATAAGTGTGCAATAATAGATATAAAGAAAAATAATTCATAAGATAAATTAAATGAAACCATATAAAACACATAATGCATAATATAAAGATCCATGTGAAATAGATAGGTAAAACCAAATTTAACACATAGTTAAATGATATAAGATATATAAAAGTGGATCACACAAGTCCAATACAAAATCATAATGATGAAAAAAGTGAAAAAATACCATGCCATGTTCACAAATATTAATAAATTTATTCACAAATATTATTCATGACATTTGAAACGTCTCTATGAAGTTGGATCCTAAAGAGAGCCAGACTCTCATCAATCCTCATGGAAAGTTGTGCAAAGACTTCTATTTGAATCTCCTTAATACAAAATCCATGTATAGATGAAGAATCATGCTCATGAGTGATATCATGCATAAAATAATTATAGAGAAGAATAGCTACTGAAATAAGAATGGTATTTATGGGATGAGAAAGAGGCACCACTAGTGAATAATAATGATCCACGAGTGGAAAAGGAACCATATGTGGGTAAGAAACCACAGGTGGGGAAGAAGGTTCCATGGGTGAAGAAGGAGGAGAGTTCTTATGTGTGTTACCTATAAAAGGAGAAATATCTAGTGTCGGTATCAATAGAAGATGATCATGAAGGTGCTGCTAGAGAATATGACAACAATCAGTGTGATGTGTATTGCACTAGTACCAAAGACAATAACCTCCCCATATTTAGGGTTATACTTAGGTATCAACTTAGGAGGAGGTATAGCCTTGTCTTTGGGTTGAGCAAGGGTGGGATGAAATGTTTCAATATATTACCAAATATTTTAACAATGGGTGGAAGAATTATTATTTATCCCATATAAGTAGCATATATGCTTGTTAGTAGACTTTGGATGTCTACTGATGGAAGAGGTAGAAGGAGAAGCTGAGGATTGGCTGATATAATTTGTAGTCTCTAGTCTAATGACCAAAAACTTTTTGGATATCAAAAATTGTTTGATTGGCCCATTGGGAGAGTATGGGATCAAGCTGTGGCAAAGGAAGAAGACCATCACCAAGGGAAGGTGGGGTGGAAGCAAAAACTAGACTAAGCTCACCTGAAGGTAAACCATGATCAGAAATAAAATGAGGCTCAACTAAATGTAGAGTAGGATCAAAAATAGGATGAGGCTACACTTAAGGTAGAATAGGATAAAAAACAAAATAAGGCTTAGTTGAAGGTATAGCAAGAGTAAGAACTAGACTAGGCTTAGTTAAAGGCGAGGCTAGATGTATAGAAAGCTTAAGAGTGGTAGTTAGTATCTCTAGGGGAAGCAAACTAGGAGTATCTTGGTAGCTAACAAAATGGTGAGAACCAGTCATGACATGATCTATGAACATGCTTCTAATAGGGTCCTCTAAAATTGGAGGTGTACCATGTGAGTACTCCATCTCTACCCTATGAATAATAATAATACTAGAATTAGGCACTATGAAGGAAGGAATGTTATAAGATGAATGAAAAGACTAAAATTACGAAGTATGATAAGTAAGAATATTAGAATTTATAGCTTGGATAAGTCCTCCTAAAAATGGGTCATCTAAAGCATAATTTTCATTATAATTGGGTGTATGCAAGTCAATGGTACATGTAGGTATGATGTTATCATTATAAGTCACATGACTAATAAAATGTCTAGTCTTAGTTAAGACCATAGGTATATCATTGATAGGAGGTTAACGGGATCGAAGTTACAAAGAGGGATTAATTTGGGTGATGTTATGAGGGGATAGATAGAAAGTTTTGATCTTGAGGCTAATCTCATCTGGTTCATCATCACTATAATATAGGAGATTAGGTGGTATATTACTAATGAGTTTGGGGTGACCATTATAACTTTAGGTAGAATTTATAGGATAATTAAAGAGTTTATATTACCTAAATGGGATTCTAGGCAAATGTTCAAGGGTAAAATTTTTAAAGACAATACATTCTTGGAATTATTTAAAACTCTAAGGGTTTGTGTCTCTTTGAATCTCATAAATAGCACCATTATGGGGGAATTTGATGCATCGGCATGTAGATGAGGCAATGACCCTCATAGGACGAGTACAAGATCTACCAAGCAAGATGTTATAAGAGATGAGAAAGTTAAATATCATAACTTACATACGAACAGTGACAAGAAGGATGATAACTGGAAGCCACATCTAAGCTAAGGGAGGAATTTGCCTTATATCATAGCCTTGACATGTGTTACATGTGGACTTGAAATTACATTTAGAAGATCCAAAGTTTTAATAAAATTGAGGGAGTTAATGCAAGTACCTGAACCCTCATCAATCAAGGCACACTTAACTTATATATCACTAATTTGGATGTTAATTAATAAAGGAGGATCATCCACACAAAACATAATCTCATTTGGTATCATGGAATCAATAGGAAACTTAAGGGAAAGAGAAGTGTGTATTATTTCATCAACATGTATTAACATCTCTTCACATTGGTGAAGGATACTATCTTTCAACCCAGATAAGGTAGTTTCATATATTGATAGAGGAGGACAAAGGATGTTAATTTCAAACAAAAATTTAATTAGATGGTTTTGATGATGGGGAAGTTCACATTAATTCTATGAAAGTTATTTGAGATGGGAGATGAGGAAGTTTCATAATGGGGTCTCATTCATCATAACCCATGGGGGGATTTCTAGATATAGGTACATAATGTTGCAAGAGCTATTGTGCAAGAGGGTTGGAAGTGAAACTAAACTTATGTTGGTAAGATGTAGTTGGTTTAGGTTGAGCACAAATAGGTTTATTTTCTTTAGGTGGTGGTATGGTTTATTGAGGTTTTCCTTGTGATTGCATTGAAGAAATACTATTGGAAGGTTGGGGAATGTTGTCTAGATGTGTAGATGATGGAGGAAGAGTAGAGATAGTATGAGAGGTATGATAAATTTGAGTTGTTGAAAGTGATTATTGGAAGTTTATAATGTCATCTTAATCCAAATCCATGAGATGAGATGGGGAAGTATCTTGAATGATGTAGAATGTTTGAGATGTTTGGTGCATAGGTTTTGTGTTAGAGTCGATAAAAGAAACTACTCTTGACATGTTATCATATTTACCACATTTTATTCATTAGTAATGAGTTATTTAATACTTTCAACATTATTTTTAGAATGATTAGGCTTATAATTTATATCTTGATGATTGGGAAGAATATATTTACATATAACAAGATGAACATTAACTTGATTTAAAGCTTGATTTTATTTTGCCTTTCATGGGATTTAAAATCTATGTCATATGCTAGTTATAATTTTTGAATGAGTGATTCATGATCAAATTTTGATCCAAGAATAAAATCCATATCTAAATTACATAATTGACTACAAGTCTCATGAGAGTGGCCCAAACTTAAATGAAACCAATAAAATTTATTCGGATCATACCATGATTTCATTAGATGAGTGGGCTCAAGATATCATGGTAGAGTCCTTGGAAGATGACTTTTAATCTTGAATAAGGATAATTTTTTGTGGACATTAATGTTTCTTGCATGATAATATGTAGGATTAAGAGTGTTGTTTGGAGGGGAGCATGCTCCATAGTGTTATTTGGGGTGATAGCTTGAATATTGTGAATAGTATCATAGGTATTGATAACACCATCAATAGTATCATGATGAATTTTATTTTTAATGAGCATGAGATTTCCTATAATAGGTTTATATGGTTCTAATTGGTGCATGATAAAATATTGTTGCTTAGTTTGGTCAAGGGATTCTTCCAAATTTCTTAGAGAGAAAGTCTTAACCTAATATTGCAACTTGGGGTAGAGAGAATTGCTAAATAGGTGGAAGAGGTTATCATCTACCATATTATGCTCAAATTTTTTAGACAAGTTCTTTCATCATTTGATGAAAGCTTGTGTCATTTTAGTTTTAAGTTGTTTACAATTTATGAAGTGAGCTAAGTTATTTTTGGGAAGATCACTAGTTTGAAATTCTTGTACTAGTGAGTTAACCAAGTCTTTGAAGCTAGTGATAGAATGGGTTTTTAGTTGATTATAACAATATCAAGCATTTATTGAGAGTTTTTTATCTAATATCTTGGTAACAACAAAAGTTTTAAGTTTGACCTAATCTTTATAAAGGTTACCAAATGTATTTTAGTGCAATGTGGGATCAATAGACCCATTTTAGGTGAAGGTAGGTGTGATACCTCCTATATTGATATGAACAATTTTAAGTATAAGAGGTTCATTTTGGAGATGTTTGATCATTTTATTAATGAGGGGTGGTTAAATAATAAGGTTACCATGGGAATACCTAGGGAGGTGGGGGCATTCAAATTTTGCACTCCTCATGAAACCTTTCAAGGTTGATTTTGAAGGTTAATGAGATGATTTTTCATATATATATTTTAATTTGCATTATTGATTTGAAAATTATGCATTTGATTAAGTGTTTATAATAAGATGTGATGAGTTTGGGAGATATTTTGACTAGTGTGTGCAAAATATTATGAATTGGTATTGGTATTAATGTCTTGAGTTGCACTATGAGTAGTATCATACATTACACCAGTGGCATGAGGAGAGATGTTACAAAAGGAAGCACTAGTATCATGATTAGAATTGGAATAAAAATAATCACTAGTAGCATGATTAACATTGGTATAAAAATAAGCACTAGTAGCATGATAAACATCAGAAGAAAAATAAGTACTAAAAGCATGATTAGCATTGGTATAAAAAAAACACTATTAGCATGATTATAGTTGGTATTAAATGATGCACTAGTGGTATGATTAAGGATAAGGGTCTTTGTAAAAGGCCTACTAGACGTTGAACCTACCATGTTAGTGGATATACTTGGCATGGAGGTTGAAAAAGTCATAAAAGAAGATGTCATGGTGTGTGAAGGAGATAAAATAAAAGAAAAAGGTTGATAAACAAATAAATTATCTCCCCTAAATCCATGAGAGAAGGTAGGGGAGGGTGAAAGATGTTCTTCTACTTTAGGACCTATCTTTTAAATATATATGGTTGAAGGGTCATTTACTATATGTTGAGGAAATTCCTTAATGAAGAAAGAATTTCAGTTGTGCACTCTAAATCATGCTCATCTTCTTAATAAAGTAAAGGATTAAAAACTGAAGATGAATGAGGAGGATTCCCGTAATTGGTAGTGCAAGTGGTAATGTGAACATTGCTTGCATCCAAAGTGGGAACTACAAGATGTGTCTTGGGAAACCTATTAGGATTGGTAAGACTCGTCATATTTATTAGATTTAAATATATATTTTTCTCAAATAGGAAATTCATGATGAGAAAAAGAGGCTAAAAAAATTTATGAAAAGAATAACATGTTGATAAGATATAAAATCAAATAGGTCGATAGAGTTACGTTAAATAAAAAAAGAATAGGGAACAAGAGGACACAATCATATTGTTATACTATGTACTTCTAGACACGAGACATAATAGAAAACACAAGGACATAGTCATACAGGTCAACTGTGTATTGTTAGACATGAAATAGAAAAGGTAGAGAAATATACATAGTTAAATAGAGTGACTATGTACTAAAGGTGAACAATATGAATAGTTTATAAGAGACTACATCGATAGGGATGATAGTTTTTTAAAAATAGATTAAAAAAAATTAATATAATATCTAAGAAAATGAAATAAAGCACACAAGTAATTGGATCAATGTGATTGATCCAACTGGAACACACAACACAAACCTTGCACTAGTGTTGGCTAATGCAAGTTTTGTAATAAAAAATACAATGATCAAAGATCAATCAACAAACTTTAAATTTAATGATAACTAATTGGTCATTCCTAAGTGTTGTTAAGTTATAATAAAGTTTGAAATTAATGTGATGGGAAGTTGGCTTTAAGAAGGAACTAGAAAGCAATCTATGGATAGTTTCAAGAAGTTTATGCTAAAAGGGATCTGTATTGGTAATGGTACTAGCTTGGTATTAGGGTATACCCCCTCACTTCATAATCCCATAGTGATAATGGTGTCACGTGATTTTCCAATATACACCATCAACCATGTGTTTATACTTGACCAGAAAACCAAGTTGACTTACCCCTTGGTGATGAAATCCAAGTAGGTAGACCTTGGGAATACAAATGTTTAATGTTTTTTGTATAAATTTATTTGGAAGTGTGTGCAAAATAGAAAAATAGTGTGAGTAGATCAATAAATTGAAAAACCACCTAATTAATCTATATTTATTACTCTAAGTATGTAAGTAACTAAAATGAAAAATGAACTAATTGCTAGCAAAAATAGGTTAATTACTTAGACTATGAAGTGTACAGAGTCGGTTTAGGTGATACTATATGCAAACAATGTAGAACAGAGTCAAATGGGTAGATACTATTCTTTATAAGCAATATCTAGAAGAATACAGTCGAACAGGTTGGCTATGTCTTTTAGATTAAAAAAATAGACTATAAAACTATGTCATGTTAGTTGACCCAGTTTGTTGTAGGGTTGTAGTTTTATAGACCACAAACTTATGAAAAATAATGCTAGAAATGAAATATTGAAATGACAAAGAGAGAAATAATGAACCTTGGTAGGTTTGAACATGCTTAAATTGAAAAAATTTATGTTGTGATGCTCAAGTAATGATTCCAATATTTTGTGAATAGATTCGACTGGCTTATAGATTTTACATAACCTGTGTGTTGAAAAGAAGTTGCAAACAAAGTTAATTGGCTTGACTATGTATGTAAACATGTATGTTTAAAAAGAATAACTATGAATAGATTTGACTAGTTTAACTATGTATGTAATCCTATGACTAAAGAATAAGATTATGCTAAGCTGATCGATCTAGTCATCTATATTTGGAGAAGACCTGTACAAATAGAACAGAGTCATTTTGGGGTGACTTTGTATAAAAATTATGCATAGACTATTAGAACTATACCAACAGGTTAAATATAGTACTATAAAAATATAAATATATAATATGATGATAAAATGAATGTGAGAAATAAAACCTATAAGGGTTTGGTTCATGCCAAGTTCACCAAAATGTATACAAAGGCAAATGTATTTGAACTATTAATCAATCCTAACTTAGAGAAGATAAATCCTACTTACACTTTTGATTGTTAATACATTATATATTAGGGATCCTGACCAATATGGATCCACTAGACCTAACTAATGAATCTCTTACCACAATAATAACACTAGAGAGGGTTTCAAAGCCTCTATTAAAGGAACATCATGCAATAACCCTAGCTAGATCATGTGTTTTCATATTCACTAAGTAAATGACAAGTAAATTAAAATATAATTTGGTGCTCACCAAAGCTTGTGGCACAAAGTGGAGGTAATAAACATAAGAATTAAACATGCATGATACTTAAGCCAATGTATAGGAAATCCTAATGCATGGGATAAAAGTACAAATTCAAATCTATCTACTCTTACAAAGGAGAATCAAAGTTATGAATACTTATCTTTGAATATGAACCCATTAAACCTCAATCTCTCCCTTGATAGGGGTATTTTTCAAGAGGTTTTTTTAGCATGTAAGGATAACAAGGATAAGTCAACTCTAGGCTACACAACTTCTCTATGCATCCAAAAGACTTCTCAATAAGATAAGATTTGTATCTCCAAAGAAATTATTGAAAACCTAAGATATGCTCCTCAATTAGAATGTTGGATGAGCATATGCGAAATATAATATTCTTCTTCTTCTCTTCTCTCTAAATGACAAAAATGGATGTGTATATATAGTTGAATCTAACCCTAAAATTTTTGAAAGTTTAGCCCATAGGGTTAGCCTAATTTGACTCTATATAGTTATGTGATAAAAATAAGTTAGGTCCCAATCTAGCTTGATCAAGGCTGACATATACCCATAACATTTTTTTTAAAAATTAAATACATGATCAATCTAGGTTGATAGTGTACCAGATACTATCAAAAAAAGGGTTTTAGGCTTAGAAAGGGGCTAATAAAGGCAATGAATTTCTTGGAAGAGGTGGTAAGATAAGTTTAAAAGCTTAGAGAAGTGTATATGATAAGGTTGTGTTGATATCAAGTGGTGGTATAGGGGACAATAATCATGCTAAGCACCAATGGTCTGCCCACCCCTTTCTTGGTGAACCCTTTCAGGAGTGTACTCAGGGAGATTGAGACTCGATGGGTTTCCACAAGAGAGAAACCATCAGTAATTGATAAAGTTTGAAAATATTGTGTATATAGGGTCCATAAGTGAGCCACTTCCATGTGAGATGTTAGATAACCAATAAATAATATTCAACATTATTCTTCACCATGCCCAAAAAACACAGGCTCCACCACTCAAGATGATTATATAAGGAATAATAGGTATAGGTAAATCCTAATTGATTAGTTGCATCAAACATAGATTGAATGGACTTGTGGGGAGAACCAATTCTCCCCTACTTCTCCTCATTCCAACCGGCCTCACAAAATTTAACAAAAATGCACGAACAATGCATTCAAGCCTTTGCATTCCTATCTATGAAATGAGGGCACTTGAAATACAATCACTAAAAATTTTCCAAGAAGAAATGAGACACATTAAAAATGTACTCATTGATGAAATTTGATTTATAGGCCCAAATATGCTCAACAATATAAATAGTAAATTGCATGAGGCATTTCCTCAACACAAAAATAAAGATTTTGGAGGTTGTTCAGTTATAATTATTGGTGTCCTAAGACAACTTCCCGCTATAAATGACATATAAATGTATGTAGGAAAGTCATTTGGCCACACCATTTGGAAATAATTCAACATGGTAGTAACATTACACACAAATTTCTATCAACAAAGATGCATGAAAAGTCAACTACTATTCATAAATTTAATAACCAACATCATAAATGTAAACCCAACAAAAGAAGACTAGAATATTCTCATGTTAAGAATATCATCCTTCATGCATCTAAAAGAACAACAAGATATCAAAGTGTCAACACATTTGTATGTAACTAACAAATTGGTAACAATGCATAATAAACAAATGTTAAAATCATTAAAAAATATAATAACAATAGGTAAAGTAGAAAAGAGAAGACAAAAGGTGACACCAAACCATGACACTCAACTTGAGCAAACTATGATTATATATAAAGAACAAAATACTATGTAGATATCCAATCTATGGAGGAAATCAAGGTTAGTTAATGGATCCATTGAAGAAATAGTTCAGATTATCTACCACCTAGATTCAAATCCACCTTCTTTGCCCATGTACGTGGTTATTGCCTTCAAGAATTATTGTGGTCCCCCATGGGATACTTTCAATCTAACACATCTTCTAATTCCTCATATTTCATGGTTTAATCATCTCCAAATGCCTATCAAAATGACATGGGCTTTAACTATACAAAAAAATCACAAGGAATGACTCTCAATAAAAGAACAATAGATATTGGCAACATTGATCATCAATGGTTGACCTTCACTGTCATATCAAAAGGATTTTCAATGTACAACATGTATATCAACCCTTCATTTAAATTTTACCACTATGAAATAATGAAGGATAATATATATGTAAATCTTAAAAGAGCAGAGGAAGCAAGACTCAGTGTAATACCTTTTCCACAAAATTTATAACAAATGTAAATTTTTGCAATAAACACACAAAAATGCATTTCACATATTTTGTTTCACTCTATACTAGTCTTTACCTACTTCACACTCAAAATCACTTAATTAATATATATATATATATATAAAGATAAATCCATATGATGTTCCTTGCACCATCAAGGCAACTTATAGTTTAATTATATGTATGAGGAATGGCAGTATATTTCGTTATGTATTTATAGAGATTATATAAGTTGTCACTTTATAGAGATGATAATTTAAGTTATTATTTATAGAGATGATAATTGAAGAAAAAACATTGTGGTTTTGGGGATTGATTACTAGTGCACAGTTGTAAAAAATAATAAGCAATGTGGCTTCATAAATGTCAAAACAAGGATTAACTACCAGTGCATAATTATCAAAATGGGGATTGACTACCAATGCAAAGTTGTCAAAATGGGGATTGAATACCAATACATAGTTATCAAAATAGGGATACCAATACATAATTATCAAAAAGAGGATTGACTACCAATGGACAATTATCAAAATAAGGATTGACTACTAGTGCATAGTTATCAAAAGAAGGATTGACCACCTATGCACAATTATATAAAATAATGTGCGATGTAGTTTTAAGGATTGACTACATGTGAATAATTGTAAAAAATAATGTAAAATGATGTTGTCATCACTTAATTCATGGGATTAACTATCAAAAATTTCCAATGAAGAGTAGACATGTGCAACAATTGAATGTGTCAACTGTCTGTTGGATTTATTCTTTATGTTTTTTAGTCTGTGCTAGCATATATCATTGCATTCACCTATCAAGATGATTTATAAGTGATTTCTTACCCTCAATCATGTGTGCATATTCAATTTTTATCCTCTTTATATCATAGTTCAGTTCTTGGGATTGATTATGAATGCACAATTATCAAAAATAATATACAATGACTCTATCATCACTTGGTTTAAGGGACTAACTATCAAAATCTTCTAGGATACTACTAGTGAGGATTAGACATGTGTGACAACCAGATGTGTCAATTTTATATTGGAACTATTCTATGTATATATTGATCTGTTCTACCATATATCATTGTGTTTGCCTATCAATATGATTTTTGAGTGATTTCCTACCCTCAATATTATATGCATATTTAATTTTTATCCTCTTTATATCATCATTTGGTTTCAAGTATTACCTACTAGTGCACAATTATCAAAAATAATAAACAATGACTATGTCATCACTTATTTCAAGGGATTGGCTATGAAAATCTATTAGGATGTTGCTAGTGATAAAACATGTATGGCAACCAGATGCATCCACTATATGTTGGAATTTTTCTTTGTGTTTTTGTTGGTATGTTCTTCCATTGATCATTATGCTTGCCTATCAATATGAATTTTGAGTGATTTCCTACCCTCAATCCTATGCATAGATTAATTTTTTTCCTATTTTGCCTTAAAATCCTAGCTCCAAATTTGGCACTTGTTTGGCTAGTGAAAAGAGGTTACAATTATGGGTTGGCTTATGGGACTAACATAATTGTCAAAAATAATATGTAATGAATCTATCATCACTTGATATAGGGGACTAACACAATTATCAAAAATAATACACAAAAACTTTTTCATCACTTGGTTTAGGGGACTGACTATCAAAATATTCCAAGATGCTACTAGTGAAGATCATACATGTGCAACAACCAGATGTGTCAACTATTTATTATAACTATTATTTGTGTTTTTGTTGGTTTCTTCTACCATAGATTGTTTCACTTGCCTATCAATATGTTTTTTGAGTGATTTACTACCCTTAATCCTATGTATGAATTCAAGTTTGGTCTTATTTTTTTCATCATTCATTTTTAGATTGATTATTACTACAAATTTGTCAAAAACAAAACACAATGACTCTTTCATCACTTGGTTTAGGAAACTAGCTATAAAAATCTACCAAGACACTACAATGAGGATCAAACATGTGTGGTGACCAGATGTGTAAAATTTCTATTGGAACTATTCTTTATGTTTTTGTTTGTCTATTATGCCATAGATTGTTGTGCTTACCTATCAAGATGTTTTTGGATTGATTTACTAACTTCAGTCCTGTGTTTATATTCAAAAATTGTCCTCTTTTATCTTGAAACCTTAGCTCCACTTTCAAGACTTATTCACCTAGTGAAAAGAGGTTACAAATATGGGTTAGTTCAGGGGATTGACACATTTGTCAAAAATAATATGCAACAACTCTTTAATCACTTATTTTAGGGGACTAGAAACATTGTCAAAATAATATTCAATGACTCTTTCATCACTTAGTTTAGGGGACTGACTATCAAGAATCTGCCAAGATGTTACAAGTGAGGATCAGACTCATTTGGTGACCAAAAATGTCAATTATCTATTAGAACTATTCTTTGTGTTTTTATTGGTGTATTCTACCATAGATTGTTACACTTGCCTATCAAAATTCTTTTCTAGTGATTTCTTACCCTCAATTTTATGCATAGATTTAATTTTTGTCATATTTTTTATCATTATTTAGTTTTGAATTGGCTATTAGTGTAAATTATCAAAAATAATATGCAATGACTCTATCATCATTTTGTTTGAGAGACTAGCTATCATAATTTACCAAGACACTTCTAGTGAGGAGCAAACATGTGTGGTGACCAAATGTGTCAACTATCTATTGGAACTTTTCTTTGTGTTTTTGTTGTTCTGTTTTGCCATAGATTTTTATGCTTGCCTATCAAGATTATTTATAAGTGATTTACTACCTTTAGTCCTATGTGTAGATTCAAATTTTGTCCTCTTTTTACTTAAAACCCTATCTCCACATTTTTTACACTTTATTGGCCATTAAAAAGAGGTCAAAATATGGGTCTGACAACCCCAACCACACCCAAATAAGTGGTTGAGTGTTACCTATATTTCAATGCTTTGAAGAGGGCTTAAACCACATGTAATTCTCCCACCTATGTGTATTTGTCCTCAGTTAATGATCCACTAGAATAAAATACAACCTATTAGATTTTGACATGATAATATGTAAATTTGACCTTGCTTTAGGTTTTAAAACTTGGCTCAGGGATTTTTCCTTTGAGGAGATTTCAGATTTGGATACTTTAGGATATTGCCTCTAGATGTACAAATTTATTTCTTAATGTGCCAGTAGTCTTCCAATTAAGCTTTATATAAGTGATAGCCAATAACAATCATGAAATTATTGTGTATTTATAATTGATGTGTATAAATAGATGATTCTTTGGATATTTTCCTTCCATAACTAACATACAAAATGTGTGGGCTAACCCAATGGAGGGATTTAAATTTGAAAAATAGTTGTTTGAGAAACTTGGGACATTGTTGATGAAGGCAGACACTACCAATAACCAACAACATTTAACTATTGTTGGTAATATCTAGGAAGGAAGAAATAATGATTTTTAAAATGACAACAATCTATTTAATATAATAGAATAATTAGGCACAAACTAAGGAGATCGTGTATATGAATGACAACAAACTGGGATGGCCAAGCTCATAGATAAAATAATGGCTATAGAGAATGTAATCAAGAGTAAAATGTGTATGCAAAATCATATATGTCAAGGATAGGTCAAAAATCATAATTCCAAGTTTTTAATACCAAATTTTGTGTGTATAATGTCAAGATACTCATAATACCCCAGTTTTATTGATGGTTGATCATTAAAAAAACTCTTCATCATGTTGTGTATTAATAATAAGCATGGATGCTCCTAAGAATACATATCTCAATGTGATTGGTCTAAAACACCAATCAAGAACTTATTTGTACAACTTTTTTCTTTTAAATCCCCTTTACAATGTTTTTGTACTCCCAGCTAATTTTTTTTAGCATAGGTTCTAAGTGGAAAGAAAATATTTTAGGAAATATGGCCCCTGTATCGAATGGCATTATATGACATATAAGTAAGGATTCCCCTAAAATAGGGAATGACTAGGTTAAAATTTATTTTACTCTACCCAATGAAATTTTGAATGAAACATGTGATATGTTTAAAAATGTATGTTATTGGTTATTTTGTTTGGAAAGTTTCCTTCAGCTTCATTTCTTTCTTCTTAGATAAAGCAATTTTGGGAACCATTGGGCATTCATAACTAGTTGGTGATGAACCTAACTAAAGGGTTATTTTTGTTTCAATTTAGTTCAAAGGAATAAATTAATAAAGCATTGAAAAAATCTCCTTAGAATGTATATGGATCATATCCAATTCTCCATAAATGGATAACTAATTTTGACCCTAAAAAAGTTACTAAAAGTATTTTTCCAATCTAGGTAGAGTTTCTTAGACTTCCCATGATTTTCTAATTGCATCTAGATGAGATTGCATGATCTCTATAAATAATGCTAAATTTTGAATCCTTGCAGGGATTTATTTCCAGGCCCACTTAGAGGGTCTATGTCAAGTTAGATCTAATAAAAATATTCCAAATTATATTATGCTTCATGTTGGTGGGTTCTCAATTGATCAAAATATTATTTACCTGACATTACCAAACTCTTGTTTTTATCATGATAGGAATCATCACACCTTTAATTGTCCTAAGCTTCTCATAAAAAAATATGTGAAAGCTAAGGCCCTAGAGCCTCCCTTAAATATATAAAACTTATCTAAGGACAAAGGTGTTAATGTCTCTCAAGAAAATGAGTTAAATGTTTCTCAAAACAAGGGATTAAATATTTCTCAAGAGTCACCAAATACATCTTGGTATATCATTTACCAGAAGAAGAGATATTTTTCCTAGATTATTAAATCAATAGGTCCTCTTAAGAAAACCGGGGATGGTAATGGAGGTGTTACCATTGGAAATAATGTTACTTTAAATGGGGATACTACTCATGCATTTTTTGTCTCTATGAAGGTGCATAAATGTTTAGAATAATTGGTACATCACTAGAATATGAAAACTTCAGATGGTTACGCTAATCATAAAAATGAGAATCTATATAATTATTTGGAAAGGATGGATAAATATATGCTTCTATCTACCTCTCCCTTATCATGAATCATATATCATGGAATTTAAGGCATCTCTTGTACAACCCTAGGAAGTTTATTGTATGAGACTATTTGAGAGCATGGTGTTTTCATAATTTTATTTATCTTCAAGAGGTCAAGATTGTTGGTTTCTTACTTCAAGCAACTTGTAGCTACATTTTCCCAAATGCTTTTCCAGTTGCTTCTACTCATGCTCTAGGAATATGTGGCATTGTAATTTACATCCATCATAAATTGGGAGCTAATATTATTGATATAGGTCATGATCCTAATAGTTGTATTACTTGGGCTTGTTTGTAGATTAATAACAATGTTTTGGGAATTTTTAGTATTTATGCCCCATGTGAAGATGCCCAATGAGCTACTTTGTGGAGATGAGATGCTACTTCCCTTCCCCCATGGTAACTAGGTATTCTATGGAGACTTTAATATGTTAGAGGCTGATTTTTATATAGGGGGTCTACCTATTATCTTGGCAACTAATGAATGAATTTATTGGATTATATTTAAATAAAATTTTAAAGCTAGTGACCCTAATGCTTTGATTAGGATGCCTCTTGATTATATTTGTTTTACATGGAATAATTTTAAGAATGAGGACCAAAGGATTTTAAATTGGATAGACTATGTAATGATATTAGATAATAGTTGGTGCTACATTCTAGAAATAGAAGGCCTCCCAGTTTGTGTGGACCCCATAATAATATCATCAGATCATATCCTAATTTCATGGTCTATCAAATGCATATAGATACAAAAGTCAACCTCTAAGACTTTCATTTTTAATACCTACTTTGTAGAGAAAAAAATAGTGCTTGATTACACCAAAGTTATTTGGAACCTCATTTCTCATCTGCAAAGTGATTTGGGATGGATTTTATCATGGAAAGTTGTAGCTAAAATGATTTTTATATTTTTTAAACATCTAGGTAAAAAGGTAGCTGGTAATTTGAATAATCATATGGAAATTTTAGATGTAGATATTGTTTAAATTTAGATGGAGTTGGTTTCAGACCATATTGTAACAAATATACAAAGTCATTTAGTTTACTTGTGTCAATAAAAGAGATATTTTGAAAATCATAAGGTAAAAGGAGAAATATTGAAATCACATCTATCTTGGCTCAGATAAGTTGATTAATCTATTAAATAATTTCTTAAATTCCTTAAGGGATTTCATAAGTAGCATGTTATCAACTAAATAAATGTGGATGGGACCATTATCAATAGTCATGAAGGCATCTTGGATGCCTTCTTTAATCATTATTTTAAGGTGTTTAAATCTGTAAGAGTGGATAATGCATCTCTTCATAATTTCCTTGAAGTTGCCCCAAATATGGGGGTCCAAATTATGGCTGATATAGAGCAATTATAGATTGATTATGTATAACATACATTATTTTCTATGGTGGATCATAAAGCTCTTGGGTTGGATGGCTTACCTTGCTTACAAATAATGTCACCAATTATAGGACAAGATCTCCACAAAGTTTACCAAGAAGCTCTTACCACTGGCTCTCTTGGTACTATCATTAATCAGGGTTATATCAAATTGATTCCCAAAGTGGGTAACTTGTCATTGGTTACTATTTAGAGGCCAGTTAATTATTTAAATGTTTCTTTTAATGTCATTGCCAAGGCAATGGAATTAAACATTAAGCCTCATATTCAAAAAATTATTTCATGCATCAAATAGGTTTTGTGCCAAGAATATTTGTTCTAGATAATATTATTACAATAGTTGAAGCTATGGCATGGTGGTATATTCTAATCAAGGCATGGTTTTTCTCAAAAAGCTTATGATAAAATAGAGTGGTGTTTTAACAATTTTTAGAATAATTAGGGTTTTATTCCTAATTTAGTTAAAGGGTCTGGATTTATAAATTAGTAAATAATATATGGTAAATAAGCTACTAATTTGTGAAATTTATTGGCAATTAGAGCTTATCTAAAAATAGCAATAAGAGGGAGAAAATAAGACAACTAAAACTATGTTAATCTGACTGAGACAAGATCTAATGTTCACTATGTAAGCCTAGGACACTATCACAAAAAGGATTCTATTTTTTTTTTTGATTAGATAGGAGCACCAAAAGTGGATAGGAGTGGCATCGGTACTATAGTCCTTATCTAGTGTTGTTGTCTTGAGGATCTGAGCTTTTGTAAGTTTTGTTCGACAGGTCTTTATGACCCTATTTTTGAAGTTTTGGTAGCCAAAAGTTTGTAGATTTATTTGTAGAGAAAATTTTCTCTTCAAACCCTATCTACCATTGTATTTTGAGAAATTTTGAACAAGAAGGGGGGTTTGTGTGTGTAAGATTCAATAGATGTGGATTCACACACCTTGTGTGGGCACACTGCCTACATACCAATACTCCAAAGAGGGATCAATCCATATGTAGTTCTCCCCTTGAAAGTTATTGGTGAAATTTTGATATGATAATGTAAGGAAATTCTAAAATAGTTGTGATAAAGATGACTAAGGACTAGTGTAAGGATTTGAATAAGATGGAAGTAGTATTGGATGGTTGTATGTAGAGAATAGGGAAATGTGCTTGAGTAGTCTTGTTTGTATTCTTACTTGCTTTTTAATATTTTATAACCCTTTCCAAATGATATTTGATTGGGATTTTATAGGGATCTATTGGTCATGGATTGAGTTTTCTCATGTTAGGCTGACAAGCATAAGGATGGGAAACCAGAAGGAATTGACTGCTGGGGTTAGAAATGAGCTTGGAGAATAGTGCCTAAAGTAGATAAGAGTGGCACTGGTGT
Source organism: Torreya grandis (assembly GCA_037957365.1). Lineage (NCBI taxonomy): Eukaryota > Viridiplantae > Streptophyta > Pinopsida > Cupressales > Taxaceae > Torreya > Torreya grandis. The sequence continues at coordinate 377,603 of JARHVA010002182.1, read as the reverse complement.
TATAGTCCTAGTGTGGTGTTATTATCCTAGGTAGACAAGACCTAGGGGGATGGTTGGTCATGAAAATAGGGTTCTAGCTTAATTGGGATCAAGTCTAGAAGGCTACGGATGACTAGGAATCAATAAAAATAAGCCTATGAGGGTCATGAGAGTAAACAAGAGGAATCTATAGATTGATGGTCATAAGCCACACTTAAGTTACCAATTTTGAATTTTTACATGATTAAATTCGCCCCCCCCCATTATTCTAGTGATGTAGCAAATCAAAATACTAGGATAAAGGAAAAATAGAAATTGTACCTAAACTTACTTGCAAGGGTGAAGCTCATGAAGCTATGTGATGTTAGGGGTGTATAAAGAGAGCACATTGTGAAGTGTAAATCTATAAGTGAAAACAAAGAGTAGATCAGTTCTTATTATATATGTTATATCTAAAATAAGAATGTAAAAAGCTAGGTAAGAGAGAGAGAGAGAGAGAGAGGAAGAAAAAGGAATGAATACACCTCACTTGGTACACAAACCAATATAAAACCTATTATGATATTAAGTGATGTTGGATGTGTGCTAAACCAAGAGTAATATCACAAAGGGAGTTAAGTTCTCAATTCCTTAGAAAGTGGCTTAAGAATGTAAAAGCTATCCCTTTGGCTCCATTTTCACCCACTAAGTGAAGCTAAGTGGTCATGCATGTGTTGATCGATGTTTGGACTATGTGTCCAATCCCTATAAATAGGTGGCTCAAGAATACAAAGGCTAACTAGACCTTTGACTTTGTCATTGCCCACTTGAAGCTATAAACTAATACAGATATGAAATGCGTGTCATATGATATGGCTCCTGAATCCCATGAATGTACTATGATCTAACAATGATAGCATGGATAGCTGAATGTATGGTAGAAACTAAGTGACTCTTGGCCACTCCAAAAGATGGAGATTAGGCTTATATGAAAGCCACTCCAAAACTAAAAATCTAGCTTATGTGGAAGCCACTTGAGAACTCAAGAATTTGGAGGGTAGTCTTGTATGAATCCACTCTAAAATGATGCCAACCACCCATAGATAGAATAAGGCATGTAAGTACTGATAATGTCTGGACAATGTTAAACTAGGAAATAAAAAACAAATGTGTTGTGCACATTAGCCCCAATCACTGATGTTTGGAATATGGATTCTGATCTAGAAGTTATATGAACGATCATATCTAAAACTGGAAGTGAGAGCCATTATGACATGTATGATACCCCCTATATCTATATTCTCTAAGCAAAATGTGTACTAAAACTACTGATTCTAAATTGGTCTGGTTGTGCAAATTTGTAGCTGAACCTACTTTTCTACCTACTTCTAGAAATTTTAGTTTTTCTAGTATTTGGATAAGAGCATTATAAATGGATAGTAGTGTCATCAGCATTATAGTCCAATCTCAGTGCCATTGTCCTAGGCCAAATCTAATGATTATTCTAGATTATTCACTATTTGTTTGGTCTGTTCTGATTGGTTTGATGTCTAGTTATTATTTTGAGTGTTCTAAAATTGGATTTTTTTAGTTGGTAAGAGTTTTGATATTTGTATCAAAACCCCTATTTGTTTCCCCCTCTTTTAAGGGTAGGAATGGAGACCCTGCAATGATTACCTTGAAAATAAATAGACCTGCAAGTGTGTTATGTTGTAAAATATATGATATAGCAATGATAATTGAAAAGATATCTCAAGATATAACGTGGTTTGTATTGAGAGATTGTTAGATCACTAGGGGTATGCCTAGATAGGTATAACAATGTAAAAGCATGTGGAATGTACTAAATTGGAATTGGAAGTGTTAATTGTTATTTGTCATGGAGGGATGAAGCATGATGTCCATCATGGCATCTAAGAAGAAAGATAATGCATGATTTATATCATGACATTGCAAATAATAAAAATCAATCAAGTAACAAGCACATAAAGCAAAAAGCAAGACGTGTACAAGAGTGTCCAAGGAGCCAAGAAAATAAGGGACATGGGAACATGTCACTCAAACTAGAAATCAAGCATACAAGGCATGTTCAAATGACACATACACATACAGTTGAAACAAGCAAGTTGGCATGAAATCCATAATCACATAGAAGAGTATAGGTAAGGGACATTAACAAATGTCCAAAGGCACACACATGAATAGAAGCACACGACATTGGCAAATGTCCTAAGGCACATACCAAAAATAATTAGGAACTAGGAATGTAATCACATCAAGCTTGTTAAGCAATAAAATAAATCATGTAAGGATTGGAAAATACAAGCACATATAACTAATCAAAGCAAGAGTGAAAGTATGCCAGATATGTTAGTATAAGACTAGGTATATGCAATGAAAAAAATAAGTGATAAATACTATTGAGTGTCGATAGAGTAATCTATGTAATCTAGTAAATAATGTAAATCAACATGATAACTAGAGAGTGTGGTGTAGAAATGACATAACCTATATGGTTTAGTCATGTAGATGATGCCCCCAGGGGGAAGATATATCAATGTGCATCTCACATGTAAGATTAGGATGCCCCCTCAATGGGTAGAGTGAAGTAATCAAGGGTTTAGAATTCACTGCACACACTCAAAGAAGATCAAGTGAAGCATGGTTATATAGATAAATTGATAAACAATAGAATAGAACAATAAATTTAAGTCTAGAATAGTAGTAGAAATGTAAAGCATGGAGGATGCATACAATCAAGATGTTTTTATGTTTGTGACATATTTGAATGTTTTTGGATTTTTAAAATTATATATATATATATATATATAATGTTATATTGATTTTGTATTTTGAGAATATTTGAGATATGTACAATAAATCATATGAAAATTATGTACAATCAAGCATAGGAGACTATGTACAAGTAAACAAAAAAACTATGTAGAAGTATATGCATAATATGTACATAATGACAGATTTGACTAGGTTGGAGGGGGTAAAGGGTCTAAGGATGGATCTTGGTGAGGATGGAGCTAGAGGAACGGATCATGGCCATCATCAAATGCCTCAATATCATCATCATAAGTATCATCATATATTGTATATGTTATGTATAGTCATCCTATCGAAGGTGAGTTGAAGGTTGCTCTGGTGGTGGAGATGTAGATTATCCTCTTAGATGTTTGAGTCTAGTATTTAATTACTTTATTGGAAGTGGTGGAGCTGCTGTTGGTGGTTATATAATTTTAATAATACATTAAACTTGTAGTTTATCTAATCTCTTCTATAAATTTATACATTAGTTTGTATCATGGCCTATGATCTTGTGAAAAAGACAAAATGGGCAACCATTCTAATGTGATAATCTGCTAATAGATCTATGTCATAATATAGGTAAAGTGATTAATCCATGATCAAGTAAAATTTATAACATAATCTATGGTTGATTTTATGTGTTTCTTTCCTGAATCTGAATGACTGGCTCTATATCCATAGAGGTAACCATGTGAAATGTATATGTCAAGTAATTTGGTTGTGGCTACAAATGTGAAGTATATCTTACAGGTATAGGGTGAGATGGTAAGAGTGATGTAACATGTGTAGTGAGATCTCTAGATTAATCTCATTACTCACTTGATCCTACTGGTGTAAAGCTCAATCCACACAAATAGTCATCTATAAGTGTGGGTGTCATATCATCATCTGAATAAGCCTAAGAATCTATATCAGCATCATACACATATGATAACTCAGAATGTACCACAAGGGGTAACTATGATATAGGATTCTCTTGAACTATAGAATTTGAAGATAATGGTGTTATGAGAGTGTCTATAACTGATGGATTAATTATATATATAGAATCAACTGGTACTATTAGAACTATTGTCAGTGAATGTATAATTGTAATAGGTGTAGGGATCATGACTAATGGAGTAGTTGGAATAGTTAAAGCTATTGTGACTGGCTGAATATCTGGAGCTAAGAACACAAATATAAGTAGAGGAGTGTGAAAAGTGTTAGTCTCTACAACCTTAGATATATGTATCTGATCAAGATAAATACAATGAGGTGGTGGTTGAACTATGAGATGAGGTGTCCCATCTGGCAAAATAGTCAAAGATGACTCTATAGTTCAACAATATTTGATTGTCTAGTTATCTGCTAGATATGTGTGAAGTTATCTTTCATGGAGAAACTTAACACATTGATTAAGAGTGGAAGGAAATACCCCCACATCATGTATCTAGGGTCCTTTGAGTAAAATATTATAATGAAGAGGATTGGGCATGACTAGAATTGTGTAGAGAGGGTTTTAGGTCCTACCATGATATCCAAAACAATGGTGCCCAATGTCTGTCATGGTATGTCATTAAATCTTCTAATATTCTTATATGATTTTTACATGGATGCCATATGTACACCCTTGGTTTGTAAGAATGTGATATTACGTATATTAAGTCTGGAACTACTATCAATTATAACTCTCTTTATTGCACTAGTTTTGACTTGAACTTGTATAAACAGTGGCAAAGTTTGATCCATAACTATCTGAGAAGGCAAGTCCTCGCTATCAAAAGAAATTGCATGTTCTATGGTTTTAAAAGTGTTGACCACTGATGCAAAATAAGAAAGATCTAAATTAAGTGGTATAGAAGTCTGACTGAGTGCCTAGTAAATAATGTCCTTGAACACATTGGCTTTTTGAAATAGTTCTAACATGGAAATATTAGTTGGAGTGTTTCTCAACTGATCAAGAATATCATATGCCTTATGTGGATCTACCTATGTAGGTGGGTTGGGCCTAGGATAGGAAGGAATAGGAGGGTGGTGAGGTTCCTAACTAGGTTGAGGAGGCATGGTGACACATCAAGTAATAACTCTAACCACATTATCTACTATCTATATATGACTATTAGTAGCTACAGGAGGAGAGCAAATATAATTGATAGGTCGAGGTAGTGGAGGGATAAAGGGTGTCAACTAGGCTCTTTGGTGATGGGTAGTGATCTGGGGAAGAGTTAAATGGACCATGCAACATGATTCAACATGGGGTAGAGGCTCCAAAGGAGGTAATGCAAAAGACATCTTAACATGTTTAGTAAAGACATCTTAACATGTTTATTAATAACTTTCTTAACATCATACCATATTATGAAACATAAGCATGAAATATAAAGAATAAAGCTTTGTATTAACATATGATAAACTTCATCATTCATGTACATGATAGGACCAATGATGGTTTCCTTGTTTTGTGCAAGAAATTTAAGAAATAACTATAGATAAGTGAAACTCATTTTTAAAATGAAGCTCACAAACATGTAAGGTGATACCTCAAGAAGCAAATAGGAGCTAGTACATGCAACTAGTGTTTTGATAATGATATTTTTGTAAAATGTTATGTAATTTTGAAAATAAAATTGGATTTTTTATTTAAATATGCAACTAAAATTCAAAAATTTATAGTAAAAATAAGTAGGAATTTTACCCTAGGGTTTTTGTGCATAAACGAAGTAAGTTGGGTTCACCAAATATTTTAATAATTTTGGGAATAATTGGGGTTTTATTCCTAAATTACTTAAAGAGTTTGGATTGATAATTCAATAAATAATGTGTGGTAAATAAGCTACTACTTTTTTTAATTTATTGGCAATTAGAACTTTTCTAAAAATAGTAATAAGAGGGAGAAAATAAGACTTATCTTAAACTATGATGATCCAACTAAAACAAGATTTGATATTCACTATGCAGGCCTAGGACACTATCACAAATAGGATTCTAACTTTTGTTTTTGATTGGACAGGAGCAATGAAAGTGGATAAGAGTGGCACCAGTGTTGTAGTCCTTATTTGACACTATTGTCATGAGGACCTGAGCTTTCTAGGTTTTGTTTGGTAGGTCTATGTGACCCTATCTTTGAAGTTTCAAGTAGCTAGAAGTCTATAGAGCTCCCTATAGATTATATTTTCTATTCAAACCCTATATGTCATTTTAATTTGACCAATTTCAAATAAGAAGGGGGGGTAGTGTGTGTCAGATTCACTAGAAATGGATCCACACCCCCTATGTGGGCATGTTGCCTAAATACCAATACTCTAAAGAGGGATCATGCCATATGTAGTTCTCCCTTTGAAAGTGTTTGGTGAAATTATGATATGAGAATTCAAGGAAATACTAAATTGTTTGTGCTTGAGATGATTATGGACTCATGTAAGGATTTAAATAATTTTCAAGTAGTATTGGATGGTGGTATGTAGAGAATAGGGAAATGTGCTTGAGTAGTCTTGCTTGTATTCTTACTTGTTTGTGTTATTTGTTAACCTTTTCCAAATGATCTTTGGATGGTTATAGGGATCTATTAGTCATGGATTGAATTTCCTCACATTAGGCTGACAAGGATAAGGATGAGAAATTAGAAAGAATTTACAATTAGGGTCAGAAATGAGCTTGTTCAATAGTGCTAAAAGTGGATAAGAGTGGCATCAGCACTATAATCCCAGTGTATTACTATTGTCCTAGGTAGATGGGACCTAGGGGGATGGATTGGTTATGAAAAGAGGGTCCTTGATCAGTTGGGATCTAGTCTAGAATGTTATGGATGACTGGGAATCAGTAAAAACAAGCTTGTGAGGGTCATGAGAGCAAGCAAGAGGGATTTATGGATTGGGAGTCATAAGCCACACTCAAGTTACCAATTTTACATGATTACAAGTGGCCCTTTGTAATTTCTATTTTGGAAAAGTTAGGCCTTGGTACTATTTTTTCATCATGTCTAGATGTTAATGCCAAATTTGGCTTATCAAGGAAGTTATCTCAAGGCATTGAATTACAACACTCAATAAGATAAGATTTACCTCTTGCTTGGTACATTTTTATTTTATCAACATAAAACCTTGATCATATTCTTATAATTTGTGTTATTGTTAGTTTAATTAATGGCATTCATCTTCCACATTGCTTTAATCAGCTTATATATAGTTAGTTTGTAAATGATACTTTTCTTCTGAAAGCATGAGAAAGGTGTATTGACATTGCTTTTAGTTGAGTAGACACTTATTATATATTTTTGGGATCTATGATAAATTAACATAAAACTAAATTTATTCTCATATCCTATGATGATCCCCTTCATTTGGATTTAAACTATCAATGGAAGTGGATTAAGCCTGATACCTATTTTACACTTCTTGGCACAACATTCACATTTATTACTACACTAACACAATTTTGGCATCATGTGATTAATAAGGTTAATTCAAAAGTTTTAAACTGTATTAGTAGGCCATTATCCTTGGTGGGTAAATTTATTATATGATTTAATATTATATATGATGTGCATATATATTATTCTTCCTTTATGGCTCCCTCTCAGAGTGCCTACAAAAATATCGATATAGTTCTTCAAAATTTATTTTCAAGCAATAATCATTGTCAAAAATAATTTTCTAGAGTCACCTATAAAACTTAAAAAATGGATAGGGAGGTATGAGTTCTTGGTTTTCCCAATTCTTATTTGCACGGTATTTTTCTAGTATCCAAGTGGGTTATTCTCTCTCTAGAAGGCTTGAAATATTATTATGTGCTATAAAATTTCTAAAGCACTTCTTGGTGGTAGTAAAATATGGTGTCATAACCATTGGATGGATTGGTTATTTACTCCTGCACTAGTAAAAACTCAAGGATCTATCATGTTGTAACAAATCTAGAAAGGTTGGGACAAAATCAAGTCTTTGCTCACCTAGAACATGTTGAAGTGTGATTATCAACATATTTCATTCTATTACATTTAGTTATCTCTACTTTTTTCTAATCTTGAGGGGACATTAGCTTGGGATTAAACCATTTAGAGTATTTTATTTATTCACAAAAGAATATTGCATGTTGGATATGTTCTAGATCAACATAGTGGCACTCTTTTAGATTGGCCTTATTTCTAAACAAAATTCAAACTTCTGGGGAAAGATAAGAGAAAATTTGATGTCATTAGGAATAAATTGGAGGCATTGATCATTCATATATATATTTCTCACTCCAATCATTGATGGTGGGATGTTTGGTGTTGGCCAAATCAGGATGTGTTATCTAAGTTTTCTATCAATAAGGCTTCACATTGGTGCAAACTAAAATATTTTTCATTAATTAAGCATAATCAACATTGAGGCATTCATGACATGGAATCCACTTTGGAAAACCACTTTTATGACATTTGAAATCATATAGCTCAACCAAAAGTCAATTTTTTTACTTGGTCTCTCTTGCATGAAGGTCTGCCCATTGGCAATAAATTGTGGAATTTGGGAATGGATGATCCCAAATGCCTAGTGTGCAAAAAATTAGATTCCTTTCAACATATTTTTATAAATTTCTCTATTTTTAAGTAAATGTGTCATTGGGTAGCTTTAGTTTTAGGTGTCATAAGTGATTATTTTTCTATGCATTACATTCTTCTAGGGGATAATATATTGATGCAAGGTTGAATGTGCTTTGACATGTTCTCAGACTTTAGATTTTATTTGAAATTTGGAAAATCAAATTGTATTTTCATTTTCAAAGGTAGTTAACTGATATTTCTATTAATCATTTGTTTCAATTATGTATCCTTACTCAATCACCTTGTATCTACACATCTGGGAAGGTAAAAGTCCCATGGACTTTGCTTATTTCAATAATATTCTAAATTTATTATAGAATTTTGGCCATCTTATAACCTATTAGATTTTTTGTGTTTAACCCTAAATTTTATGTGGGTCATATTGGGATAGATAGGGATAAGAATACATAAATGAATAGGCACAAGGGTGATAAATATATCTATAGCAGGCCAATTAATTTCAAGACTCAAATAAAACATATACTAAATTTATTATATAAAGATATGCTAAAAATAGAAAGTAAATCTATGCTAGATATGGAAATGACAAATAATTAAGATAATTATCTAGTTATGATACTAATACAGATCTAGATTTGGAACAGGTAGGAAGCAGACTAGAAGATTATTCTAGAACAATCACCAAATTCTAGATTAATTGCCTTTGTAGGCTCAAACAATTATATTAACTTGGGATATTTATGTTGATACTAGTGTTTGGGTGAGACATAGGTGTTCTATACAAAATACCTATTGAAATAAGATGAAAAAATATGGATGCTTTTAGGTTTATCATCTCCTTCACTCTGGTGCATTCATATTTGGGCCATGGATTGTCACTCCTTGTTAAATGATCAAACCCTAGTTCTTTATCCTCATAGTGTGTTATTTCCCAATTTCACCCTAAGTTTTATAACTTTTGAATCTATGGATTAAGTGGTTATTATTTGATTATTATTGCTTTGATTTGAGCTTATGACATATATTGGTTATGAGATAATGATATATTAATTAGTTACATGATGTAACAACTGTAATTTCTTATTTATATACATTGTGGATGTATATTGGTTAGTTATGCATAATTTTTTGATATTTATGATGACTCAAACAAACTAACTACTTGTCATAAGGTGGATACAAGTTTGATCCTTCCCTCAGAGCATGATGAAGGGAGAGCATCATTAGATAGGATGGAATATATGGGATGATTAGGGGATGATAAAGGAATTGCTAAGACCCTACACACACAGTAGATTTAAAATGTTATATGCATAACATGTTTTAATGTTAGTACATAGTTAAGTAAATCTTGTGGTGATTCTATTTTTTTATGTATATTTAGTTTTTGATATTTTAGTAGGATTACTTAAGATTTCTTTACTTATAATAATCTAAGATTTTCTAGAATAAATCAAAATAATAGATATTAGATTGCTATTTTATGTATCAACTAGTATAATGTCTTTAAAAATTTATTTGAACATTTATCTCACTAATTATTGATATTTAGGATATCAATATAAGTAAGACATATATATATATATATATATATATATATATATATATATATATATATTGATGTTACAAATATCTTGTAAGTAGAAGTAATTATACACTTATATATCTATTAGATAAATGAATAATAATCTTTGTTTTATTTATTTCAAGGTGTATATATATATATATATATATATATATATATATATATATATATATATATATATATATATATTGATGTTACAAATATCTTGTAAGTAGAAGTAATTATACACTTATATATCTATTAGATAAATGAATAATAATCTTTGTTTTATTTATTTCAAGGAGTTTGAATGATATTTAAATACTAACCTAGAGTTAATTTGATCTAAACTTAGTCCTTGAACAACATGCATGAAAACATGTTAAAAATTAGAAGTTGAGTATCATCATTATATTCATCAACTAGAGTTATGTTTGAGATAACTTAGGGAATTATGGTGTAATGATATTTGTTAAACAATTACATGTTTTATACTAATTAAGAAAGTATGAAGTGAGGATAGACCATGGCTTTTAGGAAGACATAACTGCAGTTAGTAAAATTAAAAAGGAGAGTAAAGATGTCATGCATGGAGGGTGAACTAGGAGAGAATGGCATGCAAAGAGAAGGGTCATGGCAGAATGAGAATAAAATGGGTTTATAAATTAAGTCTTATGAAATTAAGGGATGATGGTAAGAGGATATATATAAATATATAAGGAGGATACTTAGATAGAGGAAGAGGCAAATTTGGGAGAATTGAAGGAAACAAGCAGAGAGGTGTCTTCACCTTTCCAATAAATCCTTAGAAGGTTGGTTCTATTTTTATATTGTTATGTGTAATATGGATATGGATTTATATTTTCTATGAAAAATAATTATAAAATTACTTTGGTGTAATTTTTAACTATGTGAAAATATTAAATAGACGCAGTTCTATGTATTTATATATGTGAAATTAATAAGGAATGACTCAAAACCTCTAAATATATAAACATCTATGTAAATATGTATATATTTGAGAAGAATATGCTAGAATCGGCCCAAAACTCAAGTCAATTCTCATATCAAAATGTGAGAACATACTTTTTGTCTATGTCTTATCTATTTACACTAGAAAAAGTATTGGCAACCAACGTCATATTTAGATATATATAGGTAGTATCCCAATTAAATATATTTTTTCAGCGCCATTTTAAAATACATATGAGAGATACATATAGCTAGTATTAATTCTAAATCTTGGTTATAAATTGAATTTTATCTTTTAAAAATAAGCATCCTTTTAGAATATTAGCAAATTATTGAAATATTTATTTGCAGTGTCTCTATATATGTATAGTAATATACAATGGTAGCATCCATTTATAAATAGTATATATATGAAGTGTGAATTATGTTATCCACATTATTTATTTATAAATATGAAGTGGTTGAGGACTGTGCCTTATGCAAACAGAATTATGCCTTCAAACATAGTGAACTAGTAGAGAATTCATATTGGCCGCATATTTTATTGACTGAATATTTTATGTTGATTTCATACTTATTTTTTAGGAATGCATCTTATAAACAAACAAAATTATTTTAAATATATGTATTAAACATAAAATTGACTCTATTTTAATTATATGCATATCAAAAAAATGTATTAGTTGAGTCTTTTAGAAAAACATATTGGTTGAGTCTTTTTGGAAAATGTTTTGGGTAGCGTCTTATTGAAATAAGTATTGATAGCATCCTAACTATATTTATATGGATAGTGCCATTTTCATATATATGTGATAAATATATATTGATGCATTATTCATCTAACTTGAATAAGTTTTACGCCTAGTTGTAAAATGATTTTTATCCAAATAGAATAATAAAAATAAGTTGTATATTACCTGTTGGCTTAGTTGAGAAGATCTGAAAGTAGTGACAAGATTAAAAGGATTTGAATATAATTCTTTTTTGTCTATCATAATTCAACTAATAATAATATTGAAATATTTATTCAAAAATGCAAAACAAAGGCCTGGGTGTTATGTATTATTATAGGATGGAATTGAGATCCTGACGTAATAAGAGATTTTGGTTTTATGATGATTTCATAGATTAGATGAAATTATAAAATAAGTGCTTTCAATTATATTTGAGTAAGAAGTTTACTTTTATAAAGTATGTTCAAAGGTTGATCTTTTTATAAACCAGATATATATGCATGCATAAACTATTTATCACAAGATGTATGTATGAAAATACTTTAAGATTATTTGTGGAAAACTCAGCTTTACAATATGACTGTATATGTTTATGAAAAACTTGAAAACTGAATTACAAATTTAATGCTTAGGTCTATTATTTAAAGTCAGATTATTATTGGGCACCCTTGTTTACATATTAGATGAATACCAATATAAACTTGGTTGTGACTAAAACTAGAAAACTATAGTTTTTTTAAACAAAATGTTACCATGTTAGTAGATGGCTCGCAAAGCATAGATCAAAACTATGGCTGCATGTTTGATGGCCTAGTATGAACTTATAAACTCCTTTATGTAAGGAAAATCATGAGCATGAATTCTAATATGATTTTTATGGTTTTTATTTAATAATTTAATCTGTAGGTTTATATGGAATTTGAGGCCAAAATTGTGAATGATAATAAAATAATCATTTGCAGATATGTATGAACTGTTGCTCAATCTACAAAATGATTTTATTGGTGGTAGGTGACTTTTTAAGCATAGATGAAATAGTAAGAGCATACAAACCCTAAGATTTTAATGAATGTTATGATAGCATATTATTGTTATGAGGGAACTGTGGCTTGTTTTGTTATATATTTTAGTTCACAGTAGTCTTGATTATGAAATCTTATAAAACCTTGACTTGTGTCATTAATGACTATTAGTATTTATATGCAAATAGTATTGAAAACTTATGTGCAATACATATTATGAGATTATTAATATGTAAAATTATTTAGACATTTATAGCATATAATAGTGCAATTATGTTTTCTTCTGATTGTTTATTTGCAGTATAATCTAGGGTATACTTGAGTGGTGTAATCTCATACTTTCTTGACTAATATTTATAAGTGTAAGATTGTTGGTTCATGTTTTAGTAGGGTTCTCATGCACAATGATCTATGATATTATGGGATGTTAGAGAGTTATACAATATTAATGTATGCTATACCCAAATGGTACATACTATATTTGTTATGTCTAGACCCACACCTATGTAAATGTATGCATGTCGGTTGTTAATTTGAATAGTATGTTTAATGACAATTAGTAGGACATCATGTTTTCATGCATACAACCTTAAGAGTGTAACAAACTATAGGGAAGACTTTTATGTAGTTGTAGAAAATATGACTTGCTTTGTCATATCTAGTTGATTGAATAGGAGTTATGTTTCCATATATTTAAGACTACCTTGTATGATTGATATTAAAAAACTAGTGGTTATGTCTTAGAACACTAAACTATGACAATATGGGTTATCATGGGGTATAATTATATGAAACTTATTATAGTAGTGGGAATCTACAGTTCAATGTGTATTTCACTCATATGGTATAAACTATAGTCATTATTTATAGTATGAGTTAGATAATAATGTAAGATTCACTCATGTGTTTGATGAAATAAATGTATATTGTACTTACTCTTATGTTTAGCATATGTTGTGATATGATGCCTAGTTGTATATAAATTGAATGAATATTGAGATTAAATTATGTATAGTAAGACATTATATTTTCATGTGTATGATTTACATTTTGATATGATATCTTGCAATAGAACAGGTTTTCTATGATACACTACTTGTATAGTTTTAGAAATCATAAAACACTTGGGTATTAGCTCGTTACTATGAATTATTAGATTGTTTCTATCTACCTATCCATAAAGGGAGGGACATTCCCTGATATGGGATTATGCAAGGGATCATTGGTTTGTGGTTGGTGTGAAAAATTTCTCAGGTGATGCTCTCCCTCCCCATAACAATATTACATTTAAGACAATGCTTGAGATTGTCACAGATACTGGAGAGGTCAGAGAACTCATGCTCTAGGGAGCCTTGTATATTATTTTTATACATTATGTTAAATTGTATTCACTACAAGAACATTTTATGTAGAAATGTAATTGCCTATTAATTGTGGATTGACCAATAGTGGTTGAGTATTGTACCATCAGTGGTTGAATAATTTTAATTATTTTCTATGATTGTATTATGATATGTTTTCATGTATTGATATTGATCAGTGACTATTTGATGTTGCATGCTTATTTATATTTATCACTCTTAGAGTCTTTTTGTATGATCTACTTAGATTCTTGAGGTGTAATATATTTATAATTAATATGTTAAAAAAAATTCACATATTTTTCTAATTAGAACCCAACGGGGTTGTTACATAGTAATTATGGGGGAAAATGGGTTAGTGGGAACAAAGTATTGAGTTGCCCCAAATACCCCTCTATCAATGAGCACTACCTACATAGTCAATACTTTGAAGAGGGCCTGAGATTTATGTAGTTCTCTCCTACATGTTGGCTTATGTGTGAATCAAGTAATATGTGGAAAGGAAGTACAATAGTGACCTAGCTTGTAACTAGGAAAGTATATCTCTTGGGATTCTCATTCAGTACTTCAATCCTATAAATATATTATCCCTATGACTAATATGTAAATAGGAAAAAATATGGAATCTTTGCTCACTTGAATGCTTGATTGAATGTGTTTGGTAAGTTCCCTAATGAGTAGGTAAGAAGTTAAATTGCAATGGCTTCTAGGTAAAACCATGTGATATTTTTTCAATCGACATTTTGGTTCCCACTCCATGAACCATCATCAAGAACAGAAAAAATAAAATTTTATTTTTTCTCTCCCTAATGATGGTTCATGAAGTGTGAATCAAAATATCTATGAAAAAACTCTCACATAGTTTTACCTAGAAGTGATTACAATTTAAATTATGCACTGTGGAAATATAATAACTCTTATAGGTAAGAAGTTTATAGGTCTAGAATGAATGAGGGTTGATATTATATTTACACCAATCCATTTAGAGAATAAATCTCATAATAGCACTTAATCTAACCATTAGGATATATTTAATTTGTAAATTAGATGACTTTTATGGTACTCAACACTTGCATCAGAGTAGGACACCTACATCAATGTAGGTGTCTATTTGAGATGTAAGTGTCCAAAGAGTGAGAAAATAGATACAAGATCAAAACTTGTAGAGGCATAAGATACGTAGGTTTTAATAATTTTGGGCATGATAAAAGGCTTGGATCATCAACATAATATTGGTCATACTAAGAGATATTCCAAGGGGTATAAGAGAGAAGATGCAAGACTTTTAGAGGTGGGAAAAGGTCTAGAACTAAAATGAACAACTAATGTCTGAGTTTTCCAAGTGTATAAGGCTGAAGTGTTATATAATTCATAAATATTGTCCAAAATCCCTCACTTTAATATATTAATTAAATTTCTAGTTTAAATAAAAAGGAATTCATACCTGGGTGTGTATAACATACTTTTCCTTTACTTGAGTCTAAATTGAGTGCTTTGCTAGTGACTGACCTGTATCCAAGAGCATGTTACGATATATAATTAGTGAATATAATATTAAATTTAAAGTATTAACTTTTTTTAAATTGAAATAGAGAAAGGTTTAGGAGTATACCTATGTATCGATGTAATTGTCTTACCTTTTGGTAATTTCATTTGAAAGATGTATCATTATTAATCAATAAATTGAGATTAGGACAAATATACATCTATAAATTACATATATCTAAGGATATATATAGATATATAGATAAAGATAGAGGTGGGGAGAGAGAGAGAGAGATAGGAATGCCCATACCCTCAAAATTTGGAGAAAAAGTGGATTGCCACCTAGCAGTTGAGACTAGCTCAGCCATGTAACCCAATCATACTTATAACCTGGTGAGTGTGAGTGAACCCAGTCAACTCACACTATCAAATTGGTGAGGTTGTATGATACATTCAAGTCCAACCTAAAAACTTGGCAATATTGAGTGATTTAATCATCTAAACCATACTAAAAAGGAAAACAAACTACTATAGTAGATTGGCACAATATAATATATAAAAGTCCAACTTGATGGGTGGTGACATTCCTTAAAAGTGTTTAGAATCTAAAACTAATTTTTTTTTTTTAGTATTATGAGCACATTTCATAACATATGCACCTTAGATATGTCTTATGCTAAAATTATGTATAACAATGGTACCAATGTATATAATTATTCCACAAATGTGTATTTGAATCATATAAATATGTGCTTTGGCTATTTAAAAGATTTGAACAAGTGTGGTTGACATGTTACCATAACATGCACCCACTATATATGGAAAAAAAGAAAATTGGTATAAGGGTCAATATGGAGAACATGTTTCCAAAACTTTCCCCCACTATAATTTGGGTATGTTACATATTGAATAAGTGTGGAGAACATGTTTCCAAAACATGTCCCCACTAAATCTGAGATTTTGAATGTGTGGAATCCATGTCTCTATGACATACTCCCATTGAAAATTTCACCTTTGAGGTGAGGAAAGAATATAAACTAATATTTACCTCACATCAAATGGATAAGAAAACCATATAAATGTGAATGAACCATGTAGCATATAGGAAAACATGTCTAAGAAAATATATCATTGAAGTGCATAGAATGTGATCACAACTAGGCCTAAGATGCATGATAAATATCATGGAAACATCTAGATAATAATAATAAAATCTCAACAATAAATCCAAGCACACACATAAGAACACTCAAAAGCAAGTCAAAAGGTAATGGTCCAAAGTGACCGCAAATAAGGGGCATGTTCAAATGCCACACAATCAAAGGGACATGACTTATTTGAATGTCCAAAAAATTAATAATGACATATTAAAATGTCCATACAAAAAACAATGAAATATTAAAATGTCAAAGAATCAAACAAAGGCACATGGGCCACATTCAATGGATCATATTCAAATGCTCAATAGAAAAAGAAAATAACAAGGTAAGAAAATCAAGGAAGTGAATAAAGGAAATCAAAGCAACTAAGATAAACATATCATAGTATCCCATGGATAAAATGTGTTAGCAAAAAACTTCAAGTGCATAGCATATCAATTACATTTTAGAGGATATAAGCATGGATAAAAACATGTATAAGTACATATTAGCTCAAAAATGATAATGTAAAGTGACCATAAAATGATATAACCTAAAAGTATCATGACCAAAGAAGGTAGATGCCCCCAATGTCCTACTGACATGAGTAGAGGGAAATCCTAACATCCAAGAGTTCATAAATCATGTATCTATGTCTGCCTGTATCAAACTTAAATAGAAGCATGAAACACATGTGTATGTAGAATTAACTGATGTGTCATCCATCAACATGGAACTAACACATAAATGTGAAGGATCCAATAGAATATTTAGATTCCAAAAATATTTTTGTAATTTTGAATGTTTTTGGTATTTTTTAAATATGTGAGAGCACACAACCTTACGTTAGACCTTTTGCATTAATTGGATCATAGTTGGATAAGTTGAAATGGTACATAACATATTCCTCCTCACATTTTACATT
The DNA here is from genome assembly GCA_037957365.1 of Torreya grandis. Taxonomy (NCBI): domain Eukaryota; kingdom Viridiplantae; phylum Streptophyta; class Pinopsida; order Cupressales; family Taxaceae; genus Torreya; species Torreya grandis. Next base: position 360,105 of record JARHVA010002182.1, on the reverse strand, counting down.
TGTAGTATAAGAATTAATGTTATTATTTAGAATATTCATCAATTTTCCTTAATGAGAAAAATAAATACCTTGTTAATTTAGATCAATTTTAACTTCTATTTCATATCGCCAAAATCTACCCAATTTAAATGAGTGTAATGGATTATGGAGTAGGACCCATACTTTTGTAAGGACAAAACAAGGCCATAAGCAATAATAATGACAAAAACACAATGATTCTTTCCATTTTCCCTTATCACATAGACCTTTGGCATGGTACCCAAGTTGTGAAAAATGTCTTTCACTACAATAGTTTTATAATTATGTAGTATCAATGTGATTATGCCAAAAGTAAGCACCACCCATGAATAAAATAATTTTTAAATCCTAGTGACATTGATGTTTTTTAGTTTGTTTAAATTGAGGATTTTGCATAGGATATGGGCCTTGATTTGGTCCCATATTAAGTAACATTTATAGACCAATTATATAAATATTAGGGACACCACATTTTTTTTCATAATGCTTAGGTAATTTATCTCCCTCCTTTGTGTTAGGGATAAAACTTTAGTATTATGAGGGAGATATGTTAAGATCCTTTAGATGAGTAAGTATGAATGAAGTACATCTTTGTATATTAATATTAAAATGGGTAAATGAGTCATATTGTGTATGAAATGTTCTTTCCTTTAATGGGTAAAGAATCCCTCTACTAAAAATGAATTGAAACTTCTAATCTGAAGATCTAAATGTTAGCTCATATGATGTACTTTTGAATCAAATGGTATAATAGCGAAGGGATTCATTATCATATTGTTTGAAATTGTAAAAATGTTCTAATATAAGTTTTGGAATCTTATGGATATTAAAATCCATGAATAACACATCTTCTAATTATGTAAAAATGGTTCAAGAACCTCTTGGCATGCTATATAACAAATGCCTATGAGCTTTATCAAAAATGCTCATATGGAGCATTTTTATCAATAGTTTTTCATATGTTTCCCATTTCCCAAAATAATTTACATATCTAATCATGTGGTATAATGGGTCCTTATGACTAAAAAAGAGAGGTAAATTTGGTAGTTCAAAATCTTGTGGATATGTGTATTCAAGTATACATTGTGCAAGAAGTTGATTATTGAATGGGGTAACATTTTCATTAGTATTATGGAAAGCCATTCGTTTTTGAAGTATAGAAACCTATTTTTGAATATCCCCAATAGTTTTCATCATAGAAATATAATATTCCATAGGAAGGGTGGTGGTTGTCATAGGTTTTATCATTGGTTCTAATCCACCACCTTTTTTGAATCTAAGCATATGAGTATCATCATCCTTATGTATAATAAGTGTAAGTTCATGATTAATGAATTTAGGATACTTTGGTAGTGGTAATATATCTCTTAAATTTGGTACTTCTGGTATATTATTTGAATAGCTTGGACCATTAGAATAATTTGGTTTATTCACTTCTGGCAAGGATATTACAATTTGATCTTGAGGAAACTTTGGTAAAGGAATGCATATTTTATAAGATAAATATACTTTAATTTAGGTGCCCTAGTGGATATTGGTAATAGTACCATATTAATAACATTAGGATCCTTTTTAAATTTAAGTTTGTAATGCTTTATTCTTCTTGATGGCTTAATAGTACTTGGTAAAGATGATGTTATTTCTTGTTTAAACTTTTGAAAATTTTCAATATGAAATGAAGGTAGGAAAAATTCATCACCCTTAACAAGTGTTATATTTTTTTGAAATGTAGGCATATGAGGGGGTTTAATCAATTAATTTGAAGTAACATCCCCTTTATAACTAATTTTAAAATCCTCCATGATATTCTTATCGAGTTGGCAAAAGTTTTCATGATCAAATGAAGGAACACTTTTTTCATGTGAAACCAAATTTCATGTAGAAGGTAAAGGTAAAGGATTTTTATCTTCATTAAGATGGATCAACTCATTTTTTGAAATGGTGGGAGCATGGACCTAATTAGGGAAATATTAGTTGCCATCATTTAATGCTTTTATATTATACACTTTAGCATTTGGAGGAATGCAAGAGTAATCAATTTTGATTCCTTCCTTAATGGAGAGTTGGAGAGTTTCATAATCATATTCATCAAAACAATTGATATCATCCATGATAAGAGAGATAAATAAAAAAATATTAGGACAAGGTAGGTGATAAGCATCTAAAAGATAATGTTTATGCAACAATGATGCTCAAAGATTAGGTTCACCAAATGTTTAACCCTAAATTTGATATGGATCTTATTGGGATATATAGGGTTAAGAATATAGAAATGAATAAGCACAAGGGTGACAAACATATATATATCAAGACAATTAATTTCAAAACTTAGATAAAACATATATTGAATTTATTATACTAAGATATGATAAAAATGGAAAGTACAATTATGTTAGATATGGAAATGATAAATAAATAATATACTTAGCTTGTTTCGATGCCAATATATATCTATATCTTGAATAGGGAGGAAGTATATTGAAAGTTTATTCTAGAACAATCACCAAATTATGGATTAAGTGCCTTTGTAGCCTTGGACACTAACATTAGCCTAGAACAATTCTATTGACGTTAATATCTAGATTAGATGTAGGTGTCCTATCAAGATACATGTTGAAATAATATATGACCACTTGGATGATTATGGTTTTTTCATCATCTTCACTTTGATGCATTTATATCTAGGTCATGGACTATCGCTCCTTCTCAAATGATCAAACCCTAATTCATAATCTTCATAATGGCTATGGGGAAAAATAGGTTAGTAGGTACATAATGTCAAGCTTCCCTAAATAAAACTCTATAAATGAACACTGATTACATAGCTAATACTTCGAAGAGGGCCTTAGACTTATGTAGTTCTCCTCTACATGTTAGCTTGTGTGCGAATCATGTAATATGTGGAAATCAAGTACAACATTAACCTAGCTTGTAACCTAGAAAATATAACACTTGGGATGATTATTCAGTAATTCAGACCTATAGATATGTAATCCCTATGACTAATATGAAAAGAATAAAAAATATGGATGTTTTGCTATCTTAAATTCTTGATTGAATGGTTTTGGTAAGTTTCAATAGTGAGTAGGTAAGAATTTTCTAGGTACATAATGAATTAGGGTTGATCTTGTTTTATACCAATCCATTTAGAGAATAACTCACATAATAGTACCTAGCTTGACCATTAGGATACATTTCATTTAAAAATTAAATGATTTTTAGGGCACTAGAAACTTATGTCAAAGTAGGACACCTGTGTTGATTTAGTTGTCTATCTGAAACACAAGTGTCCAAAGAGTGGGAAAATATGTACAAGCTCAAATCTTATAGAGGCATAATATAAGCAATTTTTTAGCATTTTAGGCAAGGATACAAGGCCTAGATCATCAACATAAGACTAGGCAGACTAAAAGATAGTCCAAAAAGGACAAGAGAGAGTAGATGAAAGACTTACAAAAGTGGGAAAAGGTGGAACAACCAAGGTCTGAGTTTACCTAGTATATAATATGGTGTTATATAATTTATAAATAGTGTCTACAATTTAATTTTCACTTGTCACTTTTGTGCTTAATTTATTTAATTTTTCAAGTGTTTTAGGGGACACCTCAACAACCCTCCCCCCTTAAAATGTTTATGTTTCCTAAGTTGTGTCATCAATTCAATTTTTTAAGCTTTAAATAAAAGGATGTAAATTTGTGTTTAACATTGAAGAGGCTAATAAGTGAGGGATAAATTTTATGGTTATATAATTGTATTTGTGTTGATCATTTGATTTATGGGTGAAACTATATGAAAGGTTTTTTTATCGACATATTTTGAATCATCATCCATGATTCATCATCAAGTAATGTTCATGATGATGAATCATAAATCATGGTTTGAAACATATCGATAAAAGGGTCATATGACTTTTAAACAAAAGGGTAATTAGTCACAAAGTTCTCATAGTTTGTATTATACATAGTCCTGTTATGTGTGTAATGAGGCATGTTCATATCTATAGCTAGTTATCATGAAAAACAAAGGATCTAAGGGTAATAAACAACTGAGGTCTAAAATCAAACAACCTTTGACTCTGTAAAAGAGGCCCAAAGGGTAAAATAACTAAAGTAAGCAAATTTAGAATAAAATAAAATCAAAACCAATCTAATAAATGATTTGATTTTTTTAAAGGTAGTTATAATCAATGTTAAAGGTAACACAAAATCTCAAAACTCATTTATGACTAAGGTACTAATTTGCCCAAAGATAGTTATAATCAATGACAAAAGTATTTAGACAAGGTAGAACAATTACAAACTATACAAAATAATAACAATGATTTTCCCAAAGGTGGTTATAATCATTTAACATGAGAAATAAGGCTAGACTCAAAAATAAACTAAACTAAGGCAATTGACTTAGATGACACATGGTGATTAGCTCACTAAGACTCGATACTTGATTCACAAGATATTATTAAAATAATAGAACTAGGACATTTATAACTTGGCACAACAAACTTCAAATGAGGCACATGGAAAAAACTTGGCTCAAAGGAATCTCAAACAAGGCACAAAATAAACAACAATTACTAGGTTTTAAGCAAGGGGTTATTTAGATCAAATAGGAAATCAACCCAAGTACCATAATCCAAACATGAAAAGGTAGAATACTTAAGCCCAAATTAGATGAGGCTTTGTCATAAACCTAATTAGTTTAGGATTTACACTTCAAAAGGTTGAGTTTTAAATTTAATACAAAAAGACTTGAATGTTCTAAGGCAAAAGAGCTAGACCAAAATGGGCAGCATAATCACACATTTGAAATAAAAAGGTATGAAAATGGTTTGTAACTTGGTTTAAAATGCAAAAAGTGTTTTGAAATGATTTAGGCAATGTAACAATGCTCCTTCAAACAAGTGGCATAATAATGGTTTTGGACTCAAAAATCCAAGGCAAATGTTTGAGATGAAATGGGTAGTGTAAAAATGCCTCATTTAAATAAGGGACACACAAATGGTTTTTAAATATAATTTTAAGGCAAAAAGTGTGACACAAAATAGATAGATTAACACATCTTAGGCTAAAGGGGTGTGAAAAAAATGTGATGGTTTTAGACTTTTTTGACTTGACAATACAAACAAATAATATTAGTCCAAAACACACATGTAAATCAAAGAAAATAGAAATAACACTAATGGATCATCCTATCCCTAAAATTGGCATGGGTTTGTGTGTCTTCTACCAAATTTTTCACCATTATACCAATGATTATCAGGAATTAAGTGTTAATCCAAAAAATTAAAGTATAGGTGTGGGTAGAGTTTTTACGGCCACCTTTGTCTCTCAGCATTAGTAAGTGGCATGAACTTGGAGTAAGGAGAACTCAACATTTAGTAAGAAATTATATGAAAATTGGAGTTAAATAAAATATATAACTTTAAAATACACTAAATGGTCTCAATTATGGCTAACACAAGGGTGAAATCATGTCAATTAGGTTCATACCTATTAACTTAGTATGAAATGGCTTATTCATTTGCATGATGACTCCATCCATGTATTGTTTAGTAAAGTCTAATGTTTATCAAGACCTGACCCAAGTTTTTATTAGGATCAAAGAGGATAGCTACTCAGACCCCTAATAATCCCAATATCATGTGCCTAATTTATATACCCTACCATGGAGTGGCGTTTGTACAATGCTAAGAGATGAAACCCCAAGTCATTACACCCCTAGAGAACTTGTGAGGGAGAAATGAGATCTTTCTCATAAGCCAAATACAATAAAATAAAATTAAAACACTTTAGAGGTTGTTTCTAGGTCACCCAAGTCACTTGGAGCTTGGGAATATCATACATGACATTCTTTCTAACAAGACTAAACAACAAGGAAATAAACTAACCACTTTTGATTACCTAATTTCTCTATAAGGGATGGAGGGAGAGCATACACCCAATAGTTTCTAATTTTATACAAACAAATAAATCTAACTATGAACATTGAAATTTAGCTAATAACAAAAAACAAACATAGATATTAAAAGCTCTTAAGAGCTCTAACTAAAATGTATGTTCCTTTTAGTAGCATCAACTTGAAATGTGTTTAAAATTTTGGCCCCTTGGCCTTGTTTGCACTTGTAAAAACTTTGAAAACTAAAATACAAGTGTGATTAGGCTAATTTTAAACACCAAACAATAGTGTATGTGAGATTTCAAAATTCTTAGGTTTCTCTCTATCCACCTTACTTCCTATAAAATGTTATGGGGTTTGCTTGTCTCTAAGACAAAAATTAAATGAGTAAATAACATTCCATTTTGAGCTCTCAAGTTTTTGGATAAACACAAATTGAATCCACCATTTAATAGGGTAAAGCCACTAATTTATTATAAACACAGATAAATAAAGATCACTTTGGTGAATACATTGTTAAATAGGGAGAAGCTACTAGTTATATGTGGTGAAACCACTAAATATAGTAGAAAAATAGGCAAAGCCACCAAAACTCAGTGTAATTTTACATGAAAAAGTAGTTTAGCAAGGTCAAAACTACTAAATCCACATATCAAAGACACCATTTAGCAGGTCAAAGCTTCAATTCCAAATCCATTATTTCTACACAAATAAAGATCGCATATAAAACATATGGATAGTGAAGCCACCATTACATAGGGTGAATCTGTTGATTATATAAAAAATATAATAACATTAATTTCAAAGTTAAAACTCTAAACTTGAAGATTTAAATGCATTTTTTAGTAAAACTAAAGTTAGCATATCATTCTCTTTGGTCATATGAGATGCATGGTCTCACTAGGCATGCCATTATGTATCTTGTGTGTTCAAAAAGCACACAAAATCTAGATTAGTCTCTTATTATTCCAAATGAAAAAAATCAAGCATGAAAATACACTAGGACTAAACACTCTTGCCTAATAACTAGGGAAAACATAACATAATAAATAAGATCATAAAATAGAGATAAAAACAATACAATTAATTTACCTCCTTTATCAAATTTGATGCTTATTTGTTGCCATAAGAATGTTCATGCTCAATTTATGATAATTATAGTCTTCTATCAATTTTTATCCATGGTGGTATCACTTCTCCAATGGTCACTTATGGCTTGGTGTGAATCTTGGCATAAAATGAACATTATAACACTACTCTCAATGGCTTCTTGAAGGTATTCTAGTAGAATAACCTTACACACAAAATATTATTTGCATATAGTGTGGGAACTTGTATTTATAGCTATAAGAACTAACTCTAACCCTAGGAATTTTAGATTAAATTCTAACTTTGGTTGAGTCTAAAATAATATAGGTTGAGTCAGGTTAACCCTGGGTTGGGTCAAAGCATTCATGAATTCTTGACACCTCAATTTTAGATATTTGTGAGGTATGATAACTCACTTTAGATACTTTTGAGGTTTTGAATCTTAATTTTTTGAATATTTAGTAAATAATAAATCATTTTATTAGCTCATTTGACCTTTGACTTCATATTTGGCTAAAAAATCTTTTTTTGATAAATAAAATTCACTAAATTGATTTAGAATTTTTATTTTGATAAGTTAATTAATATTTTCAATGTAATTAATCTTATTATTACTTTTTGTCTTTTGCAAATTATTTTAAATATTTTTAATTAATAGCTCGACAAGCTAAAAGTGTCAAATTAATACATCATAATTTAACTATGGTTAAGACTAAACTAGGTTATTGATGCATATAGTGTAATATTCAAAATAATTAAGCCTCACCATGTTTCTAAAAAATTAAATCCCTTACATAGATTATTTTATAAAATTCAAGTGATTTCTAGGCTTTAGATTGTGCCATGTGCAATAAATTGATTTGAATCATAGTTTAGACATGAAAGTGGCCAAAATTGAGTGTCTACAAAAATGAGTTTGGGAGAATGTTATCTATGGATACACACAACATAAATATTAGAATACCTTAACATAAGATCATAAAAGAATAAAAAATGATAAATAAAAGAGAGATGCACAAGTTTTATTATATCTTTAGAGTGCCATAGGCCCAAGCATTTATCGAAGAATTGTTGGATGCAAGAATGTTCATGAGGTACGAAATACCTTGGAAAATTTATATAAAGGATATATTAAGGTAAAAGAAGCAAAATTTCAAACCCTTAAAATTAATTTTGATAATTTTAGATTGTTATATTCAGAAGTAATAGGATATTATTGCATAAGGGTAAATGATGGTTTATGGAAAAATTATACAAGATAGTGTTATAGTAAGAAAATTTTTGAGATATTTAAATCAAATTTGGTTAAATATTTTCATCACTCTTGAAGAGTTTAAATACATGAAAATTATAAGTGTTGATGAGTTATTGGTTTCTCTCTTGTTCCATAAGGATAAGATGAAACTATATGTAGGAGATCTAGAACATGGTCTAAAACATGCACTTGAAACCAAGGTAAAGGTTTCAAATACCAAAGATAAAAATAAAAATAAAAATTAATAGAATTTAAAAAACTCAAATTCAAATAGAAAATATAAATCTAACTTCATAAGTAAGATAAATAAATATTTTAGCTGTCATTATTACAAAAAATTAGGATATATGATTAAAGATTATAGGATACTAAAAACTAAGAATCAAGCTAATCAAGAGAGGGAAGGGAAGGATTTTTAATTTAAATAAAGTGAGTTTCAATAGCACTCGTATTATTTTATCACGTGTTGTGGGAAATATAATGGAAAAAAATTGTTTTATCCTAATTTAGGTTTCTCAAATCATATGACAAGTCAAAAAGATGGTTTCAGCAAGTTAAATGATTCCTTCAAAATCCAAGTGAAATTAGGAGATGAAAATTAAATATGTGTTGAAGGAAAGGGCATTATAAAAATAATAAAAAATCAAGGCAAGGGTGATATAAACTATCCTATTATTATTGATCAAAATTTCACATGATATAGTGATGAAAATAAGGCATACAAGTGTTATAATCAACTAGTGATTCCATAATTGTTTCTAGGGATTCTAATATTTTTAGAATGAGGTGTATATTGATTCTAATCATGTAGCTACAAAATAAATAATTTAAGGGTGGAATCCTCTTTATTTTTATTTTGAGGGCTTATAACTCCCTACACATATTTCTAGTTCAACCAAAAATAATACTAACTCTTTACAAGAGACTAGTTATCCATCTATATCAACACTAAATAAGAAAAGGGTTTGTTGAATCCTCATAAAACCAATCATAGGTTGTATAAAAATTATTATATGAGGATCACAAGGATAAAACATCAATAATTTAACTTATTTAATGATTATTTTGATGAAAATACTATGTTTGCATTATCATATGTGACTAGTGAACCTAGAAGTTATGCAAAAGCTAGTCAAAATAGAGAATGAGTTGATGTTATGAAATTATATATAGATTAAATGGAGGAGAATGATACACAAAATTTATTTAAACTTTATATATATATATATATATATATCACTGGTAAAAAGTGAGTGTACAATACCAAAGTTAAAAGTGATGGTACAGTTGACAAGCTAAAAGTTAAACTAGTTGCAAAAAATTTTGTACAAGCATATGGGGTTGACTATGAGAAAACCTCTACACACATATCACTTAAATATACTATAATACTAATATTTTTTGTATCTAATTATAAATTATGGAATACCCATAAAATTTATGTCAAAAGTGCAATTCTAAATGGAGTGATCGAAGAATAAGAATATGTGAGGCAACCACAGCATTTTGAGGTAAAGGGTAAATAATTTCGGCTATATAAGTTAAATAAGGCTCTTTATGAGTTGAATAAATATCCAAAATATTTTCACTCAAGAATTTATATTTATTTATCATATCAAGACTTCATGATAAGTCAAAATGAACCAACTCTTTACATACAAGCATCTAGTTTTAATGTTTTATATGTTTGTCTATATGTAGATGACTTGATATTTATAGGTAGATCTATGGAGAAATTAAATATATTAATTAATATATGAATTAATAATTTGAGATGATTTATATTGTACTTATGAATTATTTTATTGGCATGGAATGTCATTAAAATAAAGAGGAAGTATTCATTTGTCAAGCCAAATATGTCAAAGACATGCTAAATAAGTAAAATCTTCAAGATTTGAAGTCCACAAACACTCCAATTGCAAGTGGATAAAATCTTATGATATAGTATGAAATTAATTTATATAATGAAAATACTTTTATAATTATGGTGGGAGGTTTTATATATCTCATTATGACAAGATCTGATATCAGTTATGGGGTTTCACTAGTTTCTAGATTTATGGGCAACTTATCACTCAAGCATTTAAAAATAATGAAGAGAATTTTCAAATATGTAATATGTAATTATAATCATAGTATTAATTTATGCCTATCAATTTCATTATATCTTATTGGATACATAGATTCATATTTGGGAGGATCTCTTATGATAGGAAGTCAACTTGAGGTTATTGATTCACACTAGGAAGTGGGTTAGTTTATAGGTCTTCAAAGAAATAGGCTGAAGTTTCATTATCCTCTAATAAATGTGAATATATATCCTTTACATAATATTTCACACAATTATTATGTCTGATAATACTCTTGAATGATTTCAAATAGGTTTAACTTGAACTAATAAATATTTTTTGTGTTAATAATGGGACAATACAATTGTCTAAGAATCCAGTTTCCATGATTTGAACTCAAACAAAATTTTATTAGAGATTTGGTCAATGATAAACTCTATCATTGAATATTTTATAATTTAAGATTATTTTTCTGATATTCTCACCAAAGTATTGCACAAACATATTCATGGAAGACTTAATAAGATGATAGGCATTTTGTCTCTTTGCATCAAAGGGGGAATGTTGAGTATGATGTCAATATAACCACTTGAGTTATATTTTTAAAATTATTTTATTTTATTTTTTATGTGTTTATTAATGTTAATTAATTTATTTATTTCATAAATTAGTTTTTTTTATCAATTTTGACACTTTTTGGAAATTTCCTTAAAAATAGTTAGAACTGTTAGTTAACTCTAGTTCACCGTTTAAGTAATTAAATGTGTTCCCAAGAGGTGATGCACACTTTTAGTGTTATTTAATTGAAATTAAAATGTATTTACATAAATTACTATTTCATTTTTTTTCATGTTGCACGATTTGGTAACTTGTTGAGTAAGGTTTATTGTATGTTGACCTTGTCTTGAACATGAGTCAAACTTGTTTACTTTAGTCTTTCCTTTAGTCTACTTTTAGTTATGTTAGAGTCTATTTTTGGAAGTATAATTATATATTCATTGGTTTTTAATTAAATGTATAAATTTATGTTTAATTTATGCATAACTTGTCATGCAAGTCATCTTGTAATAGGCTTGTTTTAGACTTTATTATTAATAAATGCTTCTGCACAAGTGTATCAAAATAATTCCTTTTAGAAATTCATGTTGAATATTTTTATATATTATTTATATCTATATTTTTTCACAATGAAAGACCATAAATATGGTGTTTTTGGTTTTGAATCTATTTAGTACAGTTTTGGGTCAATAATTTCATTACAACATAGCTAGTTTGACAACTTGTAATTTTGCGATAGATTAGTTGATACATATCTTGAATTTTAGAGAGAGAAAAATCTAATTTGAACTCCTCCATACATTCAAAACCTTCTCATAATTAATACATGAATATTAAAATTTAGGTTTTGCTAAAATATGTCTTGTAATTCATTGTCATTCATAGGATTTATCATTTTTGAAAGCATAGTATTATAGAGAAGCACCTATTCATTAATGGACTCATTAGGTCCTTACTTGAGTTTTGAAATTTTAGAATATAATACCTTCTCAATAATTTTTATACATAAGTGATTTAATATTTTTATCCAAAGGATTGAAATCATGTATCGATTGACAAGGAAGTTCATAAAACCTTCACAATACATAGTCCTTAAGGCTCCTATAAAAAATTCACTAAAAACTTATCATTAGACATAGTCTAAACATGTTAAACGTAATGCTCTAAGATGTTTTTTATCACCTTTATCATTACATGTTGTAAGCTTAGGTTTAGGAAAAAAATGTTGTGTAATAATTCTTGAGAATTCTTCAAATTACCCACTCTATGAGAACCTTTTTCCATTTATGAAATCTTGAATTTAAGATCATTTTTTTGTACAAACACTAAATTAGTAGGAATATTAGATTGATTATAAATAGGTGGTGTCATATAATTTTTAAGCCTAATATGCATAAAATTATGTTACAAAAGGATAACCACAAATATTTGAGTAATAAATAGTGTTGCCCCCATATTTTGTATACTAGGTGTAGGCATCACTTGTTTAGCCATGGGTGTAGACACATGAATAGTAGTAGTTGGATGAATAGTCTAAACACCTATTCTAATATCTAATCACCTAAAAGGTGAATTAGTATCATTCAAATTTCATCCTATTTTACCTAAAGATTGGTTTCCTTATAAATATGTTTCTTTTCATCTCTAGTTATATGTAACAATGCATCAATCATATGTGGGTTCATTTCAAGATATCATTTAAGCTCACATAAATTTATGTCATTAAAATGATCATAAAAATCATTATTATTTTCTTTATGTAAATTCACATTAATATTATACTCCATTATAATTGTGTTAGGGTTTTACTTATGTAAATAAGGTGAAATCATAAATCATATATAAAATTCAAAACCTATTAGGAGATAAATCTTGAACCCGAAGAAAATTTAAAACCCTAATGTAGGATGAAAACTAAGGTTTGTTATTGCTCAATTAAATTATTGGGTTCACCAAAATGTTTTACTTATATTGTATTATGTTTTTTCAAATATGGTAAAATTATAACTAACCAAATCGTGTATAATATAGTAATAAAATATAAATTACAAATTGATAATCTAGATATTTCACTTAGAATATTTGAAAATGATAAATCAAGAGGAAATATATGTGATTAGTTTATTATAATGTTTAATTATTTATCAAATATGTCTCATTATCCAAACAAATATCTATATATGCTTCGCTAGGTGCTTAGGTTTAAAATAGTGGCTCAAACCATGCCTAGACAATGTTGGTAAAGTATGACACCTATAGTAACCAGTATTGTCCAAGATCTACCAACAATGTCTCTATATATTGTATAAATATGTAAGTTTTAGTAATTTTGTGCTTATGCTTGGATATTATTCCTTTGTGTGTGCTCACCTTTGGTCTTATGCATTGATCTCTATTTTATCTATCATTTGGTCTAAACCCTCATTTTGCTTTTGACCAAAATATGACCCTAAAGAAAATAGGTTAATTTTAACAATTTTCCTTGGAACTTCTCATCAAAATATGCTTGTGTTGTATTCTAAAAGTTATTATGGGACTCACAATATATGGAAAAGTTCATGCATGGTAACTCAATTTTTAAATGCATTTCAATGCTTGTTTATTTCATTTAACTATGTTAAAGTGAAATATTTAAATTCAAACTTTGTAAGGATAAGTATAATCTCTCACCAGATACATATACAATATAGGAACTTGGGAATTCTTATTTGTAACATTAGGTACATAAAATTATTATGTATAAAAATACATTTTTTCATAAGAGAGACTGATTCAAACCTATGTCAATGACTCTATACAAAATGAATAAAACAAAAAAAAAGATAAAAACTTATCTTCTTGTGAGTGGAAAATACTTATAGAGTCAACATGAATCTTTCACTTATAATCTCTTTATTTAGTTTCCTAGTTATTCTTAGGAAACCATTCAACCTTCCATTTATCTTTTATACTTATATGAAAATTTGTAAATTATAAAATATACATGTGTTGAATGTGTATTTTATACATATTAATTATAAAATAGTATTCTTAATCCCTTACTAACACTTTCCCAAACTTAAATAGTTGGTTATCCTAATAAAAAAGTCTTTGTCTAAGTGCAATTACTTGCAAGCTACTTTCTACCCACTGAATGAGTTGCAATAAACTTCCTCACATTTACTCTTCCAATAAGCTTTATTTTTAATTTCATAAGAAGTGTTGTTTTCTAATTTTCACTTCTTGCACAATACATATCCACCGTTTCGAGTTTTCAAATAAGAAAATATTCCAACCTATTTCCCTTTACAAGTTTTCAATAGGTTGGCATAAACAGGATGCCATCATTTATTGGTTTTCAACCTTCTTATCCCTATTCACAAACACTTCACCAAAAAATTGATCATTCCAAAACAAACTCATACAACCCAAAATTATTCAAAATTTAAAGAAGCCACGATATATTACTAATATGGGGGTGGTATTTTAGGTGGCATTGCATGTGTTTCTATTTTTGGAAGCAATTGGTTAACCTACCTACAACTTTGTTATGATGCAATGTAAGTTATTGAAGTGGATCCGTTATATGGTGTTGGTTGTGATAGATGAATTTATAGTGTATGTTACATTTTAAATATTTTAGGTGTCTATACATAACTCAAACAAAATGATATATTGTGGCTCATTCAGCACATATTTGATTGAGCATAGAATGTCCACCAAGTTAGCTTTGACGTTACTCTAGTAACCCAACATGTCATGCAACATTATGAAAAGTGTGCACAATTGTTCCAAGCTCTACATGATGCCTTAAAAATCATCTTAACTAACAAATAAAAGTAATTTCTAATGAAATGTAACATTCTAATCAATCTCATGTATTATTTTCTTGAGTTGTTCCACATGTCTCTACATTTGAATGACCACAAATGTGATTTTGATCAGTTCTAATTCCCACACTTTTATTTGGTCTATTACATTGTCTCTACACTTTAGAGACTTTTGTATATGAACATCCATTTTGGTTTCCATTTCACTCCATGTCATCATGTTATGAGGTTTTTCCACATTGGTCAATATTTCCTTAATATCCTTCATGTCTTCTAGGAATTTTTCCTTCCAATCAAGAAGTTGGAGAAATATTTTCTAAGTTTATGTTAGGCTATGGTGACTACCTTCTTATATTATTCCAATAGTTTTAAAATATCATAAATCTAATTTTGGTGCCTTCAAACTTGTGATTTTATTTCTTAAAGATTTTGCATGGAATTTTAGTCCTCAGCAAATTTCATGACTAGATATGTTAATTAAAATGACTCCAACATTATCTAGACCCATAAAACTTGTTAAACCAATGCTAGGAATTTATCCTCCATTATTTTTTATATATTTCTAAAATTATTATTTTAATTCATCATTTTATTATTTAAACTATGTTATCTTCAGTGTGATTAAAACATGAAAATTGATTTATCCTTAAATATATTTTTCTAACGAAAACTACACAATGTCTAGGGCAACAAACTCTAGAATAATTGCTACTACTAACTGCAAGGTTTGAGGTAGGGAATATGTGTGGGTTGTGCATAATTATGATTTATACATGAGAAAGGCCATGTATTTTATGGATGGGACCTATAATTCCATCCACCATGATCAATATGTGTCATCACCTTCTTTTGATCTTTCCTCCTACAATCTCATCTTTCTAGAACTAGATCCTATAGAAGTTTCTTCAGGGTGTGTTTGGAATTCAATGGGCTTAGATATATTTATCTCTAAGAATTTATAATTTTATCTATAGCCATAACCTTTTTTAAATGCATCACATTTAACTTATCTAGATGTAGTCTACAATTATCCCTTCATCCCTTAGTATAACCTGACATTGAAGTTCTTGTGCTTTTATAACTTGGGTGATACATCTTCACCTTATCATATACCTCTTTTTTATTACACACCTCCTATTATTTATTCTTATCTAATTCCTCACAAGACTACTTCAAATCGTTATCCTTATTAGCTTGTTCTACCTTGGCCATTTCATCTTCCTCAGTTGCATATTTTTCTTAAGCAACCTTCTCTTCTACATTTTTATCTTCCTTGGCATTTTATCAAGATTCCCCCTACTTTCAAAGGTCCTTCAGTCTCTTAAATTTGGAATCCTTTTCTACTTGCTCTCATGATTTTTTTATTCTTAATCCTTATTTTGATTATATTCCTCCTTCACTACTTTCTCTATTGCCTACTTACTTTCTTCCTCCTACTTCTGCTACTTAGCTAAATTTTCATTTTCTAAGGTAACCTTTTCTTTAACCTCCTTGTAAGCCTTAAAGTGTATTAGTGTATCCTCTATAAATATTTTATCCTTTGTTTTTATCTCTTATTAAGGCTATTATATATGTTTATAATATGGATGTTGGTCCACTAACACATAATTTTTACCGAGGAATGTTTTTGTCATTGGTAATTCAATTTTTTATGCCAAGACAACATGGGGAATTAATGATGTGCTAAGAGGATTCCGATCCATCGTAGGATATGGAATTTATTGGCGATCATAGGAATATAATGGGGTGAAGTGGTGTTCTCAGGGGTGGACTAGATGTAGGAATGGAAGGTGGGGTATCTGATAGAGTTGATTGAGTGGATGTTATATTTTGCTACTCATACACACTAGATGTATCTCATGTAGTTGGTGGGATAATGTGTTGTAAATTTGTATACCTTTTATTGAGGTGTGTCTCCCTTACTGATGCATCTACTTTTAGTTCTTGTGATGATGCCATATAAACTATGAAAATTCCTTCTAACCTCCCATGTCATAATGAGGTTTACTAGCTTCTAGTGTGCATAGATTCTTTGGTTAAAGTTGGAATAAGTTGGTCATGGAATTTCCCTATTCTTCATCACTCACCACATTTATTTTTTTTCCTACCTCCTTTTTATTACATTTTCTCATTATAAATTTATTTGGGGTTGTTTCAATGTCATACTCCATTATTTTCTTGGTGTTTGTGATCTTGATGCCTCCACTATTAAGAATATGACTTGTGTCCTACACTTTCTCAACTCTTCTTCAGTAATCATGTCCACCTTGATGGTGTAGACACTTCATTTTAATCACTTCCATGTTTAAAACTAAAATCAATAATGACTTTATAGAATCGCATGTAAATTTAATTAGAAATCATCAATGGACCTAATTTACCTACACAATTATCATTTTAACCCAAAATCACAATGAAACATCCCTGATTAGGAAAATAAATCAAAATTCATCATTAATCTTATCTAAGACATCCCTAATCAAATCAATCCTTTACAAGTGTATTTAAAGGATAATTAAGTGAATACTTGATTGAAAAATGAACATTAAAAATTGAACCATTCTTCTAATTACCAATTAATCACCTTGATTAATTAGCCTAATCATTCCTATAATGGAAAATTCCTTGAATTTGGAATTATTTCTTTTCCTAAAATCAAAAGTGATGCCTCACATAGGTGATTCCACTCAAAAAAATTAATGGAAAAGAGGAGTGCAAGAAAACTCTTACACACTCTTCCTCTTACACCCTTCTTACACATTTCAAAAGGACTAATGAATACACTTTTCTTTCAAAATGCCTTTTTCATTCAAAAAATGTCTTAAATGACATATATTACACACTCCATGTGTGTGATCATGAGTTTGAGGACTCATCCTCCACCATTGATCTTGATCTCAAATGAATGGTTCAAAAACATCTAAAAAATTATATAAATATAATGGCGTATACCATTATAGGTGAGCTTCTTCATGCAAACTAAATCTATGAATTATACAAAGATTTTCAAATATTTCTCATGCCAAGGCAAGCCAAGAATCAAGTGTAGACAATGAGAGATGATTCCCATACGTGAAATGAAGTATTGCCAAAGACTCCATAGCCTACAAGCTGAGCTCAACCACTTCAAACCAATTCTCAAGAAAATATTCTAAGGAGGTATAAACATAGCTTTTGTCTTTTAAATTGAATTTCTTACTTGAATTCCACATAGCTCAACCTAGGGATTAGGTTTGAGATGTTAGTTCTTCAAGTTTGTTTTGATTTTATTCACTAATGAATTTACTAACCTCTTTCAAATTTATAATCTCCATAATGGCATGCCCAGTGGGATGTAATGCACCCCAAAAGTTCTTTTAGATCATTATCATTCTTTTAATTACCATAATTAACCTAGTAACTAGTTTAATTCACCTTTTTTTCTTTAAAAAATTGTTAATTTTTATTTTAGGTGAAGTCGATGAATTCAACCTATTAAACGGTGATTTCATCCCCAAAAATAACATATTTTTCCTACCTATAATTGCATTCAACCTGATAATCAAATAATTTTCCATTTCATACATTTTTTAATGATCTATGTGCAGGTTCTAGAATCAGTGAAATTGATCTCGAATCGGTGAAATTGTCATGTCAATCAAAAATTTTGACCTGTTAATCAGTAAGTTTGCCTTCTCTATTCTTTTCTATATATTATTTTTTAATCAATAAAATTGATCTAGAATCTATGAAATGTCCCCAAAAATGATGAATTTGACCTACTAATCAATGAATTTACCATTTCATTCTTTTGTTTTGTTCTATGTGTAGGTTTTTGAATTAGTGAAATTGCTCTAAAATTGGTGAAATGGATCTATAAATAGTGAATTTGACTTGCCAATTAGTGAATTCAACCTAATAATTATTAAATTCACCATTTCATACTTTATGTTATGTTTTGTGTGTGGGTTCTAAAATCAAATAACTTATTCTAGAATTGGTGAAATTACGGTGCCAATTGGCGAATTTGACCTAGTAATCAGTGAATTCATCCTCTCTATTATTTTATGTATATTATTTTTTAATCATCAAAATTGATATGTAATCAATGAAATTGACTCTACCTACATATCAATTAAATTTCTCTTCTGACAAAAACTTGAGACCTTAAAAAGCTAAATTTATTGCCTATCTTAAACTTCTAATTATTTGTGTTGTAGGACCTTGATCAAAAAATGGGTTTTTAGATTCTAATTAAAGCACATTTATTTTCTACACCTTTATTTGGGATTTAAAAAAATTCACATTTTCATTTGGGATGTAAGAAATTTTTATTTATTTTCCAAGTTTTTCCTTTCTTACAAGTTTTTACTTTGTGTTGCTTGAGTGTCTTATGGGATTTATTTATGTGTATGTTCTCCCATTTTTGGTGACCCAAAAATTTAAAGTTCATATTTACCTTATACCCTTATTTTATTTTGACCATGTGGGGTGGATTTCATTTCCTTCCTGTTATTCCTAGGGGTGCATTGACTAGGAATTCACATTGTAGCATTGTACTAACCCAGTTATTTGATGGGGTATATAAATTGAGGTTACATCAGTGGTATGTTAGCTGAAAAGTCCCTCAGAGCTTGATATTTTTTGTAGCACTTCACTAAAATCTTACAACTAAAGTGTTTGCAAAGGGACTAGACCTTTATCAAATGGCCTATTAAATATTGAGATCCAATTGATGGATATCTCTATAACCATATAATACAAGGTATATCAGGACCATCTAAAAATTCAATTAAAAACTTTTAATACTTTTTTTATCATGGAACATTCATTGATGCAGGGGTGCAAAGGTAACAGCCCCTGATTATGGCCTTACTCATGCAAACCTCTTGAGATAAGGGTGGGATTAAAACACCACTAATAATTTCAATAATTTCTCTAAATAATATTAAATTTTATAAATCCTCTCTCAAGGAAAGTATATCGAAGGTTCAAATGAATGTAATTCAAACCTGTGTCAGTTATTATAACTATTTTATAATGCTTGTGTTGTTTCTTGAATTTTTTTTCGAAATCTCATTCATATTTAAAACCAAATCAAAACAAACCAATTCCAAATCCAAACCATTTTTATATACACACAACAAAGTGTTACTCTACCAAATTTCTAGGTCAACAAAGTGACATGTCAAACTTGGTCCAAATACCTGCTTTTCTTATCTAAACCATGTCATTAGGCTACCAAATTCAAAACCAAAACCTTATTCTAATCTATATTACCAACTTCAAACCAATTCAAGACCAAAGTTACAAATGCTTGTTTAAACCATTATCATTATGTATCAACTTTATTTCAGGCCTAAGCCAAATTCTCAGTCTAATTAAAATTCCAACTCAAACCAAGGTTTAAAATTCTTGCCCAGGTTATGTCATTGTGTTATCCACATTACTCTAAATCCATGTTCCAATTCCAAATCCAAGTTCCAATTTTGAATTCAAATAATTTCTAAGACAAATCCCAACTCTTGCTTAAATTGTGTTATTATGTCATCAACCTTATTTCAATTCGAGTCAAACTATTCCAATTCTAGACAAACTATCCAAAGCCAACCAAAGTCAATTTTTTTTTTAATCCAAATTCAAACTTATTCTAAGGTTGAAAAACAAATCAACTCCTTTTATAATCCATAGCTCTAATCCTAGTTCAAAATTGATTTGATATTGTATAAAATCACCTTTGTTCCAACATTCAACACATTTTAAAGTTCCAAAGGTCTAAGCAGTTAAGTTTCTAAGACCAAATCCTTTCAATTAATACCAAATTCAAACATTTTTAAGATCTAAACATTGAAAATTTGCACTTGAAACCATTGTACCTAAAGCTTGTGCACACCTTTTGGGAAACACATTTAATTCACATAGCCTTGCTTGTTGAAATTATTTACATTAATGTACCCTTTGACTGGTGCATTCCAATTTGATATTTACCCTACAACAAGCAAGACATATTACTTTAAAACATTCCCAAGTTTTATTCCAAGTGAAACCATATACCAAATCAATACAAGTTTCAAGTATCTAAGCCTCTTTCAAAATGAAGATCATAAACCTAAACATGCCTAAATACACATGTAGTGGGGTTGTATCTAACCCCTCTTTTGATGAAGAGGTATTTTTTAACCCATATGGGTATGACCACTATGTATAGGATGAGGAAGATCAATAAAACATTATCAACATGTCATATAATGCCAAACTTGAACAACATAACCCATACCTTCTAGTCGTACCACCTAGTGTTGAACAAGGAAAATATCAATTATACCTTACACATGTACCATTTGATACAAAACATATACTTAATATAATTAACCTTATAACAACACCACCTAGTGTTGAATATGGCTAGGATCAATTTGCACAATAGCTCTTTCACAAAAAGGATGAACATCTTGTTAGATTGTTATAAATGGGAAGAAATTTTCCCATGGATTTCCTATAGAGGATTTACACTATTTGGTTAGAATGCCCAGAGAAATGCCTCTTGAATTATTAGACAATTAGGAAACTTCTAACCAAGATCAAACTTTTATACCAACTTATGATCAAACCTTTATAGTGTCCAATAAGGGAAAGGGTCGACTCACTGACCAGTCTTCTCAAAACCAACTTATTACCTTTCAAATCCAACAAGCAAAACAAACTTTAGCTACTCTCACTAGCTCCATTACTATGTTAGATATTCAAAATCCATCACTAATAGAGTTAATTCCTTCAAATACACAATCAGTGGATTTATTACCTTAACCCATGTATAATCCTGATCCATTTTTTAACAAGACTTTAGTTATAGATTTAATTATCACACTTATATCTGAAAGTAATCTGGTAACTAATCCTGAGTCAAATCTCCCCATGGATTATTTCTATCATATGGTGGATAAATATCAAAATGGATAACCCAATCCATATCAAGTTCCCTTTATAACACAACAAAAAATTCTTACAAATTCCCAATAGAACATTCCTCCCAACATTTTAGGTACTTCACATCAACACATTACGACCATGCCTAGTCTATAATAGCAGGTTGCAACTAATAATCCACCACTTTAACAAGTGGTGACCAATACCTCACCTCAATAAGTGGTAAAAAATCCCCCACTTTAATAAGTGAAAACCAATCCTCAATAAATTGTTAGGAATCTAGAACAACAAACATGCTCTGATCCACTCGTTAGGATCTTGCTCCTCAGAAAGAGCACAGTATGATTACCAAATATATAAGCAATTGAATATGCGGAAATAACCAGAAACACAAGTAACTAGAATTCACCAATAGCACAGAATATGAGAGACAATACACTATTTTGTATTAACACTATACAGAAAAGAATACATCAAAGAGCCGCCACACTCTTTCACCTTACAGAGATTCGCCACACCTCAAGTGTACAGTAATTCTTCTCACACACACTCTCCTACACAAAAACGGTCCCAACAACCAACTCACACATAGAATTGGTGTTCACCTCACCAACCAGTCAGTAATAACCCTGCCGGTACACCAAGCACTCTATAGCACTTCAAGCTGATCTCTCATGAACCTGCAACCTGCAATTCAAAGACCAAACTTACATGTAGATCCCCAATGAGCTTGCAACAACCTGCAACTCATAGATCTTACAACTAGAAGGAACTCTTCCTTTCTATCTCATGCCTTTTTACAATACATGCCAATGGGTCTATAAATAGATCCCTAACTCAAACACTAACTTAGACTCTTAATTTAGATAATTATCCTCGCAGCCCAAGACTCTGGCTGGTCTTGACATGCAAACTCATCGTTCACTTAACTAACTGTCCGTGAAACGAACACTTCAGGAACACACAGGCGACCGACGTCGGTCCCTGCTGGTCTGGTTCTGCCGACATCGGCCGACTTCCTGCCGTCGCCGGTGGCCTTCTGCACTAGACTCTGCCGACGTCGGTCATGCTGCCGACGCCGGTTCCTGTAGAACTCAGCAACCTTCTGTTCCTAGTTTGCAAAGGTTGAAGCTTTTAGCTCCACAACCTAACAATCTCCCACTTGGAGATAAACAGCTGCAACCTGTACCTGTACCTGTACACCGTCTAGTTTGTTTCCTTGGCTTTGTATCCCTCCTCAAGATCACTCTTGAAGACCAACCACCACAAAATCCGTGATGCAAAATCTGTCATCCAAATTACCTGCCATATCCGCATCTACAACCATGTAGAAAAAGAACTTGACCCTGCATAGCATGTGCACCTGCTGCTGGTCCAACTGAACTGCCCTTCAGTATTACTCTCCCGGATTGACTCCAAACTTGTGACAACTCCCACTGCTTGGGAAAACTCAGGTTTAGTACATACCATGCACTCAACCTCATTATGTGAATCAAGACCCCTGTTCTATGAACTGTCTAACCATCGGCGTGCTAACCGGTTTCACACAATCATCCTGAGACAAAGTCAACAAGACCTCCATGTCTCTAGAACACACTCATGCCAAAGAATCTTGCTGCTCCCAGATTCTCCATGACAAACCCCTGAACTAGCTTTACCTTTAGTTCAGCAATACCTGTATATGTAACCCTGCAACAAGCACATTATACAGAAAATAGGATAATGTAGCTAATATTATCCAACCTGGTAAAGAGAAACACAATGATCAAACCTCCATTGCCCTGCAGCTAAAACAAGATCATATACCCTGATCTTCCATCTCACGTATCCATTTCTGCTCTTCTTCATCCTCAACATCCATTCGTCTCTCAGTGCTTACTTCCAGCTGGCAACACTACCCAAAACACCTGTTTGGTTCTCCTCCAAGGAATCACATCCTCATCCATGCCTAGCTCCCACTGTTTCCTGGATCTACCTGTTCTGCTTCTTCAACAACTTCCTGGTCCTATGCCATAAGTGAGCAACAAGTAGTGTAAAGAAGGGAAATGATGAATTTAAGAACTTACTTACACCTTCAGTCCTCCATATGGGCGCTTGAGACTCCATGACAACTAGCTGTCCACCCAAAATTTGTCTCAGTAACCGATGCCGGTTACATCTCAGTCTACATCCGACCGATGTCGGTTCCCTGCGACTGCCTCCCTACCGACGTCGGTTTCCCCTGGCCGACGCCGGTCTCTGTCTGCCCCGAGTCACCGACGTCGGGCTGCACATAGCCGACGTCGGTCCCTGTCTGGACACCGACGTCGGTTTTCCTGCCGACGTCGGTCTCTGTGTTTTTCTTGTGAGACCTAACTTTTTCCCGTGAGCTCTTTTTGGATCAAAACCTTGTCCAAATCACCCTTGCTCTGCTCAGAATTTCTCTGCACCTTGTGCTGAACTCTGTCTGTCACTTTCTCCTTGAAAACCAAGGCTTTCCCGTTCTTGTCACTAACATCGGATTCCTCAAGAAACCTTACCTTCTTCTTCTGCATACAGAAACCACGATCCATGCCTTCCAAATCCGAAAGCATATTCTTTGATTCAAGAACTAGCATCTCCTTCTTATCTATGTGACCAAGCCTATCAAGCCACATCTCTGAATCTACAGCTGAAGTAGATAACCCAGAAAGAGAATCAGTAAAACAAGTAGATAGATAAAGCGTACCTACTTTCTTACCTCTAGCTATAACAAGTGTACCCTTGGTAACCTTCCAAGAGTCCGCTGTGAGAGTTACTGTGCAACCCTCTTCACCCAAACTTCTAACAGAAATCAGATTCCACTTCAGAACTGGGACATGCATGACCTCCTTTAACACCCATGTGTCACCTGTCTGCAATTTCAGCTTCACTTTGCCTTTGCCAACAATCTGACAAGGCTTACCATCCCCTACACAAATTTCTCCAAAGTCTCCCTGGACATACTCATGAAAAAATTCTCTATGTGGAGATGCATGAAAAGAGGCACCAGAATCTAATACCCAAGATTCTACTTTATCCAAAGAACATACCAGAGCATCCTGTGCAACGTACCCTGCAACATCTGCTTCTTCTCCATGTTCTTCATGATGATCTTCACCCGATCTGCAATCTCTCTTTAAGTGCCCTTGCTTTCCACATTTCCAGCAGGTTATTCTGCCATACCTGGACTTGGATCTTTTGCCTGTCTTCGACCTTGATCTCCCACGCTCTGTCCTCTCTCTTGGCCTTCCTCTTCCTTCAACACTCAAAGCATTTCCAGATAATTCACCTGTGCTTTTCCTGCGTATCTCTTCATTCAAGATCACGCTCACAACATCATCCACTTTTAAGACTTTTGAAGGAGACATAGTATTAGAAACTACCATTACCAAACCTTCCCAACTTTCAGGTAATGAGCACAAGATTAAGAGAGCTCTAAGTTCATCATCAAATACAATATTCACTGAACTTAACTGGTTTACCAAACCATGGAAATCACTAAGATGGCTATGAATAGATCCACCTTCCAACATTTGCAAATTAAATAAACGCTTCATAAGAAATACCTTGTTTGAAGCCGAGGGTTTTTCATACAAATTTGCCAAAGATTTCATCAACTCCACCGTTGTCTTACACTGTGATAAGCTGGAAATCACAGATGAATCAAGACTCAATCTAACAGATCCCAGAGCCTTCCGATCAAGAACCTCCCATTCTTCATCTTTCATATCCAAGGGTTTGCTAGCAACCCCACCCAATGGTAAGTACAAATCTTTCTGATACAGATAGTCCTCAATCTGCATCCTCCATAATTGGTAGTTCTTGCCATTGAACTTTTCCATTCGTAGTTGACTGTTTTCTGCCATTGCTCAACTCCCACTCAAACAGAAACCCTGTGAGTAACCTGTAATCAAAACACACTACCCAGAGCTACACCAATCTGTTAGTATCCCAACCAAAAGCTCTGATACCAATTGTTGGTATCAAGCTCAAGAACCTACAACCAAGGCTCTGATACCACTTGTTAGGAATCTAGAACAACAAACATGCTCTGATCCACTCGTTAGGATCTTGCTCCTCAGAAAGAGCACAGTATGATTACCAAATATATAAGCAATTGAATATGCAGAAATAACCAGAAACACAAGTAACTAGAATTCACCAATAGCACAGAATATGAGAGACAATACACTATTTTGTATTAACACTATACAGAAAAGAATACATCAAAGAGCCGCCACACTCTTTCACCTTACAGAGATTCGCCACACCTCAAGTGTACAGTAATTCTTCTCACACACACTCTCCTACACAAAAACGGTCCCAACAACCAACTCACACACAGAATTGGTGTTCACCTCACCAACCAGTCAGTAATAACCCTGCCGGTACACCAAGCACTCTATAGCACTTCAAGCTGATCTCTCATGAACCTGCAACCTGCAATTCAAAGACCAAACTTACATGTAGATCCCCAATGAGCTTGCAACAACCTGCAACTCATAGATCTTACAACTAGAAGGAACTCTTCCTTTCTATCTCATGCCTTTTTACAATACATGCCAATGGGTCTATAAATAGATCCCTAACTCAAACACTAACTTAGACTCTTAATTTAGACAATTATCCTCGCAGCCCAAGACTCTGGCTGGTCTTGACATGCAAACTCATCGTTCACTTAACTAACTGTCCGTGAAACGAACACTTCGGGAACACACAGGCGACTGACGTCGGTCCCTGCTGGTCTGGTTCTGCCGACATCGGCCGACTTCCTGCCATCGCCGGTGGCCTTCTGCACTGGACTCTGCCGACGTCGGTCATGCTGTCGACGCCGGTTCCTGTAGAACTCAGCAACCTTCTGTTCCTAGTTTGCAAAGGTTGAAGCTTTTAGCTCCACAACCTAACATAAATGTTGTCTAATTAATAGTGTATTTCTATTAGTCAACTAATTGTTGTTTCTATTCAACAAGGGGCTTCTTCAAGCCATCAACATATTCCACTTAACCAATAATAGGTTCCCCTACCCAATAGATTCCTAAAAATGAAAATTATACTCCTCTCTAATCTCAAAAAATTCTATTGAATACCTAAAAAACCATTCCTCTTTTTAGGCCTCAGTTCCCTTCAAATCAATGCCACACTCAGTAACAAGTGGCTTACCAACAACAAGTCCCCTATCATCAATATAACTCTAACCAAAGATTAAATATTCATGGTATAACTAATTTCATACAAATTCCCTAATATTATATACCACTTTCTTATCTAGGCCAAGTTAATTTACCCACTTCCTCTCACTCTAGTCCAACCTTTCAAGATTTGCAAGATGTTAAAGATGTAGTTTCAACCATTGAAATAGGAAATCAGAATAAGAAATTCAAAATAGATAACATATGCTCTTATATTTTTGATATGATTTATCTTTGTATACTTTTTCTGCATCATTTTGAGATTCCCAAATTGGAAAAACACAGAGAGAAAGGTGATCTCAAGGAGCATCTAAAAGAGTTCTTTGTCACATGTCAAAAAACTGTGTATAAAAGTATCTACCTACTTCACTTGTTTCCTTGTAGTTGGTAGGGTATGCCTTAGAAGGGTTCCTTTGTCCACATAATAATTACATTGATAATTCTAATGACTTTTTAGAGAGATTTGTGTATCACTTCTCTTTTAATTTATAACAAGAACTGACTATGGTTGATCTATGTAAGGCTAAAAAATGAAGAGAAAAATTTGATTGGTCTTTACAATGGTGGCTCTCATTGACTAGTTGAATCCCACATAATATCCATGACAAGCAATTGGATGCAATGTTCACTACCAATATGTAGTATGATATAGCTCATAATCTCAGGCTTCATTATTCCAATACATTTTAAGAAATTGTTTCGAAGGGAATGTAGATTGAACAAGCCCTCATCGACAAAGTGTTAATCAATATTTACTCTCAGGATTAAGTTCAAAATAAGGCTCAAACATAAAATCCTACACAAGTGAAATAAAGTACATCAAATAATCCTACACCATTCAATAGGAATATATATATATATATAGTGGGAAATGGGGTAACTAAATCTCAGCATGTGCAATCAGTCCAACCACCACCTTTTCAAATAAACCCACCTATTCAACATCTCACTTTATAAAGGCCCCCTCTGTGAAGAGGTCATTATCACAATATAATTTTTTAGTAATCTTGGTGAGCCTATTAAGATGGTTTTCTAGAATCTAGTTGTTGCTAACATGATCATTTGACTAGTACCCAAACCATTTCTAGAAAACCATCCTAAACTTAATTGTATCAAGAGAATGACTTTTGTAATTATCATCAGGTTGAAGGTCATTCCATTCATAGATGTGTGCAGCTTCACCATCTCATCTAAGATTTCCTTGACAGTGGTGAAATAGATTTGGATAATGTGGCCACAATGTCTAATTATAATTTGGTTATCTATCAAAATCCTTTTCCACAACATAACTCCAATAATAATCAAAACTAGAATTAGCATCAAGTTAATAAAAAGAACCAAAATAGACCTCCTAACAATCAAAATCAGAGGTAGAATTAGCAGAAAAAATACTAGAATCAAGGTTAAGATGCCCATTCTAATCAAGATAACCATAATAATGTCCCTTACGACTATGACAATGTTGTAGGCTGAATTACTAATGGACATATAACTACCATTAAGATAACCCTAAGCCAACTACCAACAATACTTGATGACCTTTGTCATCCATTTTAGGGCCTCCACCTCCTATTACAAGCAATACTCCTTTGACTCGTAATATCCCAAATTCTAATCAATAGTTGAGAGTTACCATTCCAAGCCCTTACTCACCTTCATATAATTATAGTAACCCCCCACTAACTCAAGGTTGTCAAATCACAAATCGATGCTCTAAGGTTACCATTCAAGTTTATGTACCTCCTTCCTTGAAAATCCCATTCAAGGCCCTCCACCTCATAAAACCAAGTTGATTGATCCTATCAAGGACAAACCCTATGATATTGTGGAACATCAGCAAAAAAAACAATGTAAATTTTTATTTTAGATATTCTACATACGTCAAATTCCACAAGAATATATTGAATGACCTTATGATTTAGTCTAAGGTCCTAAGTGACATTGCTCCTTTTAAATTTCAAACACTTGTGAGTCATTTGGCTCCCCACCAACAACTTACTTTTGATTAATTTGATATGTCATCACTTGGACCTTTGCATAATAAACCATCTTATATAGAAATAGTCATTTCTTGATATAAAATTAAATCAATTCTCATAAACAATGGTTTGGGGTTAAATATTGTAACTTTAAATTTGGTCAAACACTTGGGCTACATAGTAGTGAATCTTCAGTCAGGTACCACCACTATCAAATCATATGCATGAGGAACAAGAATCTTAGGGCACCATTTTTTGTCTATTATCATTGGGCCTCTAACCCATGATACTATTTGCCATGTTATTGATTTCTAATTGTCATATAATTTTCTCCTTTGGTGACCATAGATTCATGAAGCACATGTTGTACCTTATACTCTCCATTAGTGTATCAAATTTCCCCATTCTAGATTAAAAGTTACTATTCTTGGTGACTTATAGTTAGACCAATTTTATAAACACCTACAAGTAGAATATGAAAGCTACAACTATCATCTTGGCATAGATCCCATACTCAAAAAGAATAAGAATGTAATTGATTAGCCCCTTGAGTCCAATTATTTGGATCCAATTACTCTTGCCTCCACTTCATTTGCACCACCTAATACAATATCCAATCATTTACTATTCAATATAATGACCTTAGGGAATACAAGATTGGCAATGCTCCCCATATAGCCAAGTTTCCTAAAACACCTAAATCATATGGTAGACCTAAAGTAAAAATTGATAAAATGGAATGGCATAGGAAAGATGATTCTCATCAAAAATGAACCATGGTTTTCATCAAAACCACTTCACAAGAATAATAACAAATCAAGGCTAATGATGATTCATGGTTATATAATGATGATTTTTCCACTTGATACCAAAACATAAAGTATCTTATTCCAAACAAGATAATGGATAATCAAGATTATAAGGTCAAAGGCCTAGGGTGAAAATAGAAAGGACTTATTGAGCCATCATCAATTACCAAAAATAAAATAACTTAAGGTAATGGATATGAACTACCTAGGGCTGACCTGTTAGATCTCAAGAATGACACTAATTTATCATCTAACACTGACAATGTCAACAATGATATAAAGACCTATTATTGCATTTATGATGAGTTGGATAACACTAACCTATTTGATCCTAATATCATTTGTACCATTACTTTTGTCCCATCTTATTCCCCTCTTTTCCACCATCATCCCCAATTGATCGACTAGGACCAACAAAACTCATACATACCATTAGACAATTTTTAGAATGATGAGGTAATCTCTAAATTCTTAGGCCTTAAAGATGGTTTGCCATAAAAACATTTATTACATTGGACCCTTCTAATTATTTTATAAATCATGTGAACTTCCTTAGTCATAAATAAAAATAAAAATAAAATCAAACATTGAGATCCCAAAGTGAAAACCTCTTTGAGGCACTTTTAGACCAGGGAAAAAGTAAAGAAAAGGATGAGTCCCATGGTGAAAACCTATTTTAGGTGCCATTAGATGAGGAAGTTCACCTTATTTCAAATTAAACCTAGGCCTCCTCTAGTCCCATAATTCCATGTTGATCAAGAATTAGTTTAGACGATCAAAAAGTATTTGATCAATTGGCTCAAGATTTCCCACATGCCTTTGCAAAGTGGCCTTTACCAGACCTTGGTGATTCAGATTCTTCCTGCATGGGTGAACTCAATGAGTCATTTGATACATTAGACAAATAATAATACCAATGTACCACATTGCTAACTATTATAAAAGTTGGTTCCACACTACTTGTGGAAGATACCATATAAGTCAATATTGGAACACCTTATAATCCTAAATGGATCAAAATTATAGTGTCCTTCACTGAAGAAGAATGTGAGATTCTTAATGCACTCCTTCAAGATTTTTTTGATATTTTGGCCTGGTATTATTTAGATATGCCTATATTTGACCTTGTTTTAGTTGTATATCACCCTGTTGTATACTCTGATGCCAAGCCAATCAAGCATAAGCTAAGAAAAATGCACCCTCACATAGTCGTACTTGTCAAGAAAGAACTAGAAAAAAGATTGGAGGAAAGGTGTATCTATCCTATAGATTATTCATAGTGGATATCCAACATAATCCCACTCAATAAAAATCCACCAAGAATCTGATTATGTATTGATTTTAGAGATATCAATAAAGCATGCCCAAAGGATGACTTTCATTTGCCCATCATTGATATGATTGTAGATTTCACACAAGATACAAGATGTTTTCTCTTATGGATTACTTTTTTATACATAATTAGATCAAAATCACACCTGAAGACCAACACCAAAAAACATTTACCACTCTATGGGGAACAATCTGCTATCAATTGATGCCATTTGATCTCAAGAATATCGATGCCATTTACCAATGTGTAATGAATATTATTTTACATGACATGATGCATGATATTATTGAATATTTCATGGATGATATTTTGGGAAAATACAAAACTATGGAAATACATCCATGATGTGTTATGAATAATATTTGAAAAGCTTCATGAATACAAAGTAAGGTTTAACCCTAAAAAGTGCATTTTTGGCATTACTTCTGGGAAATTGAAAGGTTTCATTATCTCATATAGGGGGAATTGAAGTTAATCCATCCAAGGTTAAGTCCATTACATACATTCCTCCACCTTATAATATAAAGTAACTCCATAACTTTTAAGGTAATATCTAATCCATTAGGTGATTCATTTTGCATTTGGTAGACAAATGCCATCCCTTCACCCATCATCTAAACAAAGGTACCATTTTATCATGGAATGCCAATTATCAATAGGGATTTGAGTAATTAAAATAGAATATAGAAAATTCACATGTTCTAGCTCCACTTACACCTAGAAATTCATTGCTTCTTTACATCTCAGCAACTAAATGTGCTTTGGGGGCACTCTTGGAAAAAGATCATGATCAAGGGAAAGAAAGAGTTGTATATTACTTAAGTTATACATTGGTATCCTATGAACATAATTATATCTCAATTGAAAAATCCTACTTATAAATGGTTTTTTTGGCCCCAAAATTATGACATTATATGCTCAACAATAAGACTATTGTCATTTCCAAAGTGGACCCACACAAATACCTACTTTCCAAGGTAGATTTAACTAGTCGTATGGCCAAATAGATCATGTTATTAAGTGAATTTGAGATTGAATATTTACATAAAAAGGCCATTAATGGGAAAACACTTACAAATCAAATTGTGAAGCACCTTTATTAGATACCAGACCACTCATTTTCCATTTTTTGATAATTCAATCATGAGTCTAGATGAAAATTATTCTGAGCCTCAACACTAGACTCTTTACTTTAATGGTTCCTACACTTGTCATGGATCTAGATTTGGTATTCTATTCAAATATTTGTGGGGGGATACTATTCCCAAAGCATTCCACATTGTTTTTTCTTGTACCGACAATGTAGAAGAGTATGAATCAATTATTTTAAGGATCCATCTAGAAGTAAAATGAAATTCAATAAATTACATGTTCTTGGAGATTATTAAATGATTATTAACCATAGGATAAAGTAATACCAGAGTGAATATGACAAGTTTATTCCTTATAATAATATAGTGGACCATATTAAATAGAACTTTGAACACATCTTATTTGACCAAATCATAAGGGCTAACAATAGGACTATAGATATAATGGAAAAAATTAGTTTACTAATAGCAATCATAGATCGTGTTTAAAGTTATTAATTCCTTATTAAACATATATAAAGGCTAGCTCAAAAATGTTTTGAATCTGAAATGGTATGTGATATTGTTGGTCCCAACTCACCTTGGTACTCTGATATATGCCTACCTTCATGATTATATTCTCCATTCTAACCTTTCATGTAACAAACAAAAATATTTCATTTATAATACCTCTCATCATATTGTACTCATTACTACACTCTATCATATTGGATATGATATAACTCTACTTCATTCTTTCACTTTGACAAATTTTGTATTAGTGCTTAAAGAAGTACAAGAAAGGATTTGTTTGTACTACATTGATGGAATGGTCTTTTCTAAGAAACTCATGTGTATAGGGTATTATTAGCCCACTATAGAGGCTGAAGCATGTGATTATGTTAAAAAGTGTGTGGGTTATCAAAATCATGATAATCTCATTCATGTGCAAGCTTAGGCACTTCAACCAATCACTATGCCATGGCCATTTTCCACATGGGGATTCAATCTCGTAAGAAAAATCAATTCTACTCATTTAGATGGACATAAACATATCCTCATTGCAACCAAATATTTTATGAAGTGGGTTGAATCCATTCCACTCACTTACATAATAGGTAAGTAGATTTATAAAATCATCTTGAATCATCTGATTTATCACTTTGGCATTCCCTCTGACCTTATTTTTGATAATGATATCTCCTTTAAAAATAAGTATGTCAAATCCCTCTGCATCAAATACCATATCAAGTAGCACTTTTCCACTACCTTTTTTCCTCAAAGCAATGGCCAAGTTGAAGCATCTAACAAAACCCTAGTCCAAATCCTTAAAAACATTGTTAGTGATATTGGCTATGATTAGAATTTATAACTATTTATCGCTCTTTGGGCTTATTGTACCAATACCCAAACCCCAACAGGAGCCAAACCATACTCCCTTTTTTATGGCACGTAAGTTGTGCTCCCTATTGAGATCAAGCTACCTTATTTACGCATTTAATTTTAGGATATCATTGATGAGGAGGAATATAGAGTCTCTCAACTTCAATAATTAGAACCAATTGATGAAAAATGGGTAGCTGCTTTGAAAAATCTCTAAGCATATCAAAACATGTTACACCATAGCTATAATAAGTGTATCAAACATAGATACTTTAAACTTGGGAATCTAATCCTAAAAGAAGACAAAAAGAATACAAATGTTACCCATGAAAACAAGGGAAAGTTTGAGCCTAATTGGCTTGGCCCATTCATCATCATAATTAACTATGGATCTAGAGCATATATATTGGCTACACTAGATGGAGAAGAGTTGGATGATCCTATGAATATTATACATATCAAGTGTTTTTACATTTGATTTGCTTGAATATTATCTATGAGAACCCATGCTTAGGGGCATGACCTAAAAACACCCTCCCTTCATCCCATTTATAATTGAGTAAGTCCATCCAAATCTTATTCCTCCATCATATTACCAATCTTGATCTTGATTCTAGTTCACAGGTACAGAAGACAATTTCAGATGCTAGAATTCAAAAAAAGTTTCAAGAAGATTATTCAGATTTGGTTATCATCAACACATCCAGGACAAGTAGTGTCTCAGAGTAGCTTATGCATGATTTCCTTGTATGATGGTATTTTAAATACATTTTTTAGATCTTGTTAAATATTGTACCATTTGTTATGTTCATGTGTCATTCCTATTTTCCACCCTATTGTTGATTTGTAGTATATTCCTCTATAGGGTTAACTACATTGACTGAGGTCCATTTGGAATATGTATGTAACACTTAGTTTTTGAGGTCATCTCGAACACACATTTTCCACACTCTCACCATTTTTGAGAAACCTAAGCCATGTTATTGCAATTTTTTTAGCAACTTAAGCCACACTTTCTTCATTTTATAAGTAGCCTAAGCCACACTCTTACCTTTTTATGAGAAACATGGACCACATTCTCACCATTTTATGAGTAAGTTATTCCTATAAATACCTTGTTCTAAAAAAACCATCCTAAAAACCAAAAAAGTTCAAAAAAGGGATTAAAATCTCCATAAGAGATATAAAGCTATAAAATCTTTGCCTATTTTGACATTCCATTCACTAGTGGCCTTTAGCTCTATTCTAGATGGTGCAATTTACTATAGTTACTAGGTGGGAACCCCTTATCCAACCATGATTATTTATAATTTACCATTGTCATTCCTTCATTTACACTTCCATTTATGGGATAAATAAATCATTCTGAGGTTCACACGAACCATGTAGGCAATGCTTGGAGGCATGGGGCATCTTAGGTCAGCTTGGCCAATCTTATTGCCATTTCATTTTCCTAATTTATCTAAATGCTCTTGCCATTTTATGAGTATTTCTTTCCTATTTTATTCCTCTATAATCAAGTATCTTACTTATCATCATTTTTCTTCTTTCCCACATCCCTGAGAGAAGTGCATTTGACTTGAATTCTATTAGAATATGTAGGTAGCATCCACTTGTATGGGGCATTTAAAAATAGCTCATCCATCCCTTATTTTTTCTTCTATTCCCCCTTTCCATTCAAGTTGTCTTATTAACCTGTCAGTTGCCTTCTAGATATTAGGGGAAAATTTTCCAAGAATAATGCCTTACGTTCACACACACATAAATGATTCACTAATTACATATTTTATGGTGTGTTTATGTGTTTTTCAATGATGATTGCTTTTGATTATTGTTGGTGTGTTTCTTTTCTTTTCTTAGTTGAGAAACATAATGCTTTCATTTTATTTTATTTTTTATTTGTGTTTTTTTGCCTATTTGATTCATTTTTCTATTATCTCCTTAACTCAATCCACTATGTCGGTGAGGTCATCATCATGGTGTTTCTTATCACATAGTTGTAGTTTAGCCCATCCATCGACATTTATCAAGAATCACCACCATGGTTTTTATCATTGGTGCATTGTTGTCAATTGTATATTGGATCAATGGTTAATCCTTATGCACATTACGGCTTGGCCATCATGGTGTTTTATATCATGGTGTATATCATTTGGTGTTACATCAAAAATAAAGTGCTAGAAGTATCATAGGTAATGTTATAGTAAAATATCTTCTTATCTAATATCCTAAAACCAGATCACTGAATCCCATGACTAATTTATATGCTACTCATGATACATATCAACAAATGAGTGTATACAAAAATTCATAAATATTTATCAAGCCTGATCATATATCTATATCACATGGCCAAGAGTATCACATTTTACAAACATAAAATCATATTGAACCATTCTATTCTTCTTTGGAGGCCCATTTATAGCTCTTTTGACCATTTTTTATATCATTTTCTTCAACATTCCTCCTTTTCTCAACCTCTTGTGTGTATGAATAGGTTTTTTCTTCATTTGAGGGCTCATTCATTTTCCTTTCTTCCCTAACCATTCCCTCAAAGGGGAATCTAGGGATAATCAAGTACCCTTTGGGGCATTAACCTAGGTTTATTGACTCATAATTTTCAAAAAGAAGAGTGAAGACATCATTCTTCAATCATTATCAAATTTATTCTTAATAACTTTTCATTCTTTGAAAAGATGTTATTGTACCTAGTGTCTTGCATCACCTTCTCAAATAAGGGCAAAATATAGACACTTAATTTTAATCACTTCCATCTCTAAAATTGTAACTAATAGATCTTTTCTTTAATCTCATGAAAATTTAACCAAAAATCACCAACGGGCCTATTTATCCACACAACTACCATTTTAACCTAAAATCACAATGACACATTCTTGATTGGGGCAATGAATCATACTACATTATTAATCATATCTAGTGTACCCATAATAAAATCAATCATTTTCAAGTGTCTTCACAAGATAATTAAATGAATACTTGATTGACAAATAAACATTTAAAATTGAACCATTTTTCTAATTACTAATTAAACACCTTGTTTAGTTAACCTAATCATTCCTCTAATGGAAAATTCTATGAATTTAGAATTATATATTTTCATAAAATCAAAAGTGTTGTATTGCCTCACATAGATAATGTCACTCAATAAGTCAATGGGAAAGAATATTGCAAGCAATATCTTACACCCCTCTTCCACATTCTTCCTCTTACACCCCTCTAACACACTCCAAGAGGACTAGTGACTGCACTTTTATTCCAACATGCCTTCACACTCTACAAAGGTCTTAAATTACATATATTACACACTCCATGTGTGTGATCATAATTTTGAGGACTCGTCATCCAACATTTATCATCATCTCAAATCAATGATTCATAAACATCCAAAAAATTCTATAAATACAAGGGCATTTGGCCAATATAGACAATTTTATTCATGTAAACTTTCTATGTTGAATTATATACGGAGTTTTAACCAATTCTCATGCCAATGCGAGCCAATAATCAAGTATATATAGGGAGAGATGCTTCCCACATGTGTAATCAAGTATTACTAAAGACTCTATAACATACAAGTTGATCACAACTTGTTTAAACCAATTCTTAATTAAATATTCTAAGGAGGTATAAACATAATTTTTATCTTTTAATGTGCATTTATTATTTGTCTTCCACATAGCTCAACCTAGGGATTACGGTTGATATGTTAGTTATTCAAGTTTTTTTTAATTTCATTCACTAAGGAATTGACTAACCTCTTTCAAATTTATAATCTACAGGTAGACTCTGGCATGAGTTGGAGGTCAATCAATATGGCATGCAGTACCACATTGTGAACTCATACATTTCACACATCCTTCCAAAATAACCATTCTTTTTACACTTGTTTTTCATATGGGATTTTCCCCATATCATCAATCATAATTTTATGCATGTCTTCAATAAAAATGCTAAGTGTGTTGAAATTAATTGCTATAGTAATTATGGGAAATCAAGGATCATTTTTAAATGTTGCCAATTTATTTGTCTTCTTAGATGGTGAATGAGTTGGTTACACATGCTTATATTTTATTTTTCGGTTTCCCTTGGGATATAGAATCAGATGTATGAGATATTTTGGATTTTAGTGAGGCCTAAAGTTAGACTACTTATAATGGCTATACATTTTGGGAAACCATATTTTTCAAGCATATTACTCCGTACTATGCCGAGACCATATTGAAGATAAATTGAAGGGGAAGTTCAGGCTACATTGGGAGATCATGGATGTGCATCATGAAACTATTATTTAATCTAGTCATTATAGAAATGGGGAACAATTAATCCATCACATATCATAGAATTCGAATGTTTAAAACAATTATCCCATAAATATGAAGCATCTATTTCCCAAACTTTTACACATGCATGAATATAATCCCCCTTTATGGCCAAATCAATTTTTCAATGCTAGGTTGGGCCAAAATTATTCCCAACAAAATATTTTCCCTCTTAGGACATCCATTGTATGAAGCATATGATGAGTACCAATAATTGGTACTAGAATGACTAGGTTTTCTTGGAAAGTACATTTTCCATGTTCATCTTAATATTTATTTCAAACAACTTTGGTGAGTTAAATTATTTCAACAATCACACCATATGATAGATGATGTTGATGACCCCCTTCGTTACTTATTTATATCCCTTTGTCATTTTCCAATATCTTTTTATAATGCACTTAACAATCACACTAGTGCATAAGTTGCCTACTATATAAGCATGTTGTAAGTAGACCATTTGTATCTTTCTCTAGTTTTTTGGAAAAAATGTGGATATCATTACAGAGATAATGTTAAAAACCCAACCATTATATCATTGATATGAATAATCACCTAAGGTGAAAGTCGAATATCCCCCTCATAGTAGTAACTAAGCAATGTCATCATAAGTTCATCATTTTATCTAAAATTTTAGTTATACTAACCTCTCCTTATGTATTCCTTGTAATGGATGACATTGAGATAAATTACCTTGTGTTGGTCTAGGTGATCTTTAAAATTGAGTATTTTTAAACCAATCTATATTATCTACATCAATGAACTCTAAGGGTTATTGATCATTCTATTTAGTTTGATGCAAGGCAACCCTATCCCCCTCTCTTATTTTCCTACCCCTCTCAATGGGACCAATTCTTAGTTTACCACCCTTTCTATTTTTATTTTTGATTACCATTTTCATCTACACACTATTCTTATACACTTTATATTTTTTTATTGTGTCTTTAGCATCTCATTATTCTCATATAGAAATATCTCTTGATTTATAAAACTCAAAATCTAATTTTGCAATTCATGAGATAGAAAATATATGGTTTTTATCCCTTCATTCATATTTTATGGATTTGATGGAGTAAAAATAAGTTTTGTTTCACTCAAAATTTGAAGCTACATATCAATAAACCTGTCTAGGAATTACTAGTTATCAAACTAGCTATGTTGTGAGTGAAATTGTTGATCAAAAAATGTCATGAATAACTTTAAACTTAAAAATATATGATTATCGGTCTAAATTAATATATAAATACAATAATATCATAGATAAAAAATAAAATAATATTCTCAATTCTAATTAATGTGCTACATAACCTTTGTGTGTAATTCTTATTAATAAAGAAAGCTAAAATAAGCTTATTACAAGGTAACTTACGATGTAAATTAAGTCTAAAATTAGAAAATATAATATAATATTCTTATACCACTAAGTGAACTAAAAATATAATAAATAAACTTAATTTAACTTAATATAAATATTTGGACATCATGCAATAAGCATTCTTTAATAGTAAAGTCAAACATGCAACTAGAAAGTCATCCTAATCAACCAAGATAATTAAAACAAATTAACTCAAATTAACTTTAGTTTTAGTCACATAATCGATAAACCACGTGATTTATATTTTTAAATGAGTGAATAATTATTTATACTAAACTATGTACTCAAATAGTGAACTAGATTACACTAAAGTGAATTTTAGTAAAGTAGAGTACACTAAATTGAACTGAAGTGAACTGACATTTCTAGCTATTTTTTAATAAATCATTAGAAGTGTCAAAAAATGATAAAAACAATATTTAATGTCATAATTAAGTTAAATAACCTTTCAAAACATATAAAAAACCAAAATGTATTGATTTCAAAAATAGAACTCAAGTGCCCATATTGGCATGATACTCAACATTTCCTCCTTTAAAGCAAAGAGGTGAAATTACTATCATCTCTTAGAGTCTTCCAAGGATATTATTCAAAAATATAAACCATATTCCTTGTATGAAATATTATGTAATGACTATATATTCATATTCAATTGAGGATAATGCAATTGTAGCATGTTTCTTTAAAGACCAAGAAACCAACCCACTTCGTAATGTGAAGCATTAACCTGAAGTTGACTTCCTATCATCAAGAGATCCTCCCCAATATGAATCTATGTATCCAATAAGACATAAATATATTTATATTTTTAAATTAATATCATGATTATAATTACCTCTTACATATCTAAAAAATCTCTTAATTGCTTGTAAATATTTGAGTGACAATTTGCCCATAAATTTAAAAACTAGTGAAATGTCATAACTAATATCAGATGTAGTCATAGTGAGATACATCGAACCTCCCACCATGATTATAAAAATATTCTCATCAAATTAAATACTTCCATCCTCCTTAATAATATTTTTTACACTTGCAATTGGAGTGTTTGTAGGCTTGGAATATTGAAGATTTTTACTTATTTAACATGTTCTTGGCATACTTGGCTTGATAAATGAATAATTTTTTTATCTTTTAATGGAATTCCATGTCAATAAATTACTTCATAATTATAATATAAATCATTTCAAACTATGATTTTATATTTTTATTTAATCTATTCAACATCTCGATAGATCTACATTTAAATATCAAGTCTTCTACATAGAGACAGACATATAGAACATTAGAATTCAATGCTTGTATGTAAAAATTTAGTTCATTTTAACTTCTTAAAAATTATTTATCCAATAATAAGTTATTAATTCTTAATTAAAAATATCTATTATATTTCTTAATCCCATAAATATCCTTATTCAACTTATATACCCAAAAATATTTACCCTTTACCTCAAAACATTGTGGCTGCCCCACATATACTTCTTCAATTACTCCTTAAGAAATAAAATGTTAACATATATTTTTCATCATTTATGAGTAAATATATTGCTAATTATTATTATATTATCTTTTCATTCCACATGAGCATAGGTTTCCTCACAGTCAATCATATATTTTTGTGCAAACCCTTTTGTAACTAGTCTAACTTTTAGCTTGTTAATTGTATCATCACTTTTAACTTTGGTCTTGTAGATACACTTTGTAATAATGACATATTTATTCAATATAGGTTTAAATAAATCACATGTATCTTTATCTTAATTTAATTCATCTATAATTTCATATCATCAACCCATTCTTTTTTTTAACTAGCTTTTGCATAACTTCTAGGTTCACTTATCATTGATGATAATACAAACATAGTATTTTCATCATAACAATAATCAAATAAGTTACATTCCTAAATTTTTATCCTTTTTATACTAATTTCATAATTCTGATCTAAAATTTAATTGACTAGATGAGGATTCAATAAATGTTTGTTCTTGATTGGCATTGATATAGATGGATGGCTAGTCTACATTGTAAAGAGTTGATATTATTTCTTGTTGACCTAGAAACTTGTGTAAGACTTTGCAAGTCCTCAAAATAAAATTTAAGAGTTAGAACCCATTAAATTATTAATTATATAACTACATTATTAGAATAAACATATACCTCATTTTCAAAAAAAGTACAATCCCTAGAAACAATCATTGATTAACCAGCAAAATTATAAACCTTGTATGCTTTGATTTCATCACAATATCCTCTAAAATTATGATCAACACTCTTAGGATCAATTATATCACCATTAAATTTTATTGTGTTTATTTTTATGCTACCATTTGCTTCAACTTGGAAGGAATTTACATTTCCTAATTACTCTTGGCTTTTGAAAGAATCATCTAACTTATTGAAATCATCTTTGTGAATTGTCATCTAATTTGAGCAACTTGAATTGAGAGATAAAAAATTATTTTATTTTTCTATTCCCCTAAAACATGTACAAAAATAATTTAAGCCCTCTTAAAACTCATTTTTTTTAGCTTAAAAATACTTCTTTTCCATTTTTTAATTGGCTTGATTCTTAGTTCTTAGTATATTACAATCTTTTATCATGTATCCTATTTTTTGTAGTAATGACAAATATTTATTGCTCTTACCTGTAAAGTTTGATTCATATTTTTCATTTCAATTTTATTTTTTAAAACTCCTTTAATTTTAAGTTTTATTTTTCTTTATAGTCTTTAAAACCCTTACTTTGGTTTCAAGTGTTTGTTATAGATCATGTTCTATTTTGTTATATATAATCTCATCTTATCCTCATGAAACAAGAGAGAACCCACTAATTCATCAACACTTATAGTGTTTATATCTTTACACTCTTCAAGAGTGATCATAATATGCATCCATATTTGGTTTAAATATCTAAAAGTATTTCTTACTATAACATTATTTTGTATAGTATCTCCATAAACCCTCATTTTATATACTAAATCATTTACCCTTATGCAATAATCTCCAACTCTTTCAAAACCTAACATTCTCAAATTCTAAAAATTTATTTTAAGGGTTTTTATTTTTATTTATATAACCTTAATATATCCTTGATATGAATTCTCCAAGGTATTCCGTACCTCACGGCCATTTTTACATCCTATAATTCTTGGATAAATACTTATATCTATGACACTTTGAATATAAAAGAAAGCTTGTGCATCTCCCTTTTCTTCATCTTTTTTTATTATTTTATGATATTGTGTCAAGGTATCCTAATATTGAAGTGTTGTGTACCTATGAATATCATTCTCTCAAACTCCTTTATACACAATAATTCTCTTCAATTTATCTCTCCAATACTTAAAGTTGTCATCTTTGAAAACAAGAATATTCATGGAAGTAAAATTCATTAAAGCCATTGTATCTTCTGAAAATGACCTAAAAATCTTTTGAACCTTAATTTAACTTGAATTTGATACCAAATAAATAATTTAAATTATTTTATATAGTGAAAATAACTTTGATTCACTCTAAAATTGAAGCTATTTATCAATAAATTTGTTTAAGAATTACTAGTTGTCAAACTAATTGTATTGTAAGTGAAATTATTGTTCAAAAAGTGTCTTGAAAAGCTTCAAACTTGAAAAGATATATTTATTAGTATAAATTAATGTATAAATATAATTATATCAGATATAAAACATGAAATAATCTCCTCACTTCAAATTAATGCACTACACAACCTTTATGTGCAATTCTTATTAATAAAGAAAGCTAAAATAAGTTTATTACATGGTAATTTATGTTGCAAGTGAAGTCTAAAATTAGAAAATATAATATAATATATGTATACCAATAATTGAATTAAAACTCAACTAAAATAAAATAAATAAACTTAATTTAACTTTCTATAAATATTTAGACATCATGTAAGAAACCTTCTTTAGTAGTAAAATCACACATGCAGCTAGAAGTCATTCTAATCAACCAACTAAGTTAATTAAAGTAAATTAACTAAAATTTAATTTAACTAAGTCACATAATCAAAACATCACATGATGTACACTTGTGAATAATTTTATAATTATTTAGACTCAATTAAGTATTTAAATAGTGAACTAGAGTGCACTGAAGTAAACTAGCAGTTCCTGCATTTTTTTAGGAAACCATTGGAAAGTATCTCAAAGTGACAAAAATACTTACTAAGGTCATAAATAAATTAAATAACCTTATAAAACATCTAAAAAATTAAAATATACTAATTTTAAAAATAGAAATCAAGTGGCCATATTGACATCATACTCAAATTTTACCACCTTATGAAAATTTGTTAGAAAAATTTATGTCTGAACTCCATTATACCTTAACTTTGTTAACCATTGTTGACATGACACTTACCCATTTTCATATTTTTTAATTGATATTTTATTTGATGTGATGCACTACCATTTTCTTTCCACACACACACTCACATATATATATATAGAGAGAGAGAGATTAACTGTTGATTATTTTTTTAGAAAAATTTAAAGTCCATATGAAATACTTTTCTCTTAAATAGAAAATGCTTTCTAAATTTTTTTGCCACTAATTCATTTTTTCCACTTCCCTACTAGCATTTCCTATTTTTTCACATCATTCCTATGCTTAATTTAATTATACAGCTTTCCAAATTTTCTCTCACA
The DNA here is from genome assembly GCA_037957365.1 of Torreya grandis. NCBI lineage: Eukaryota > Viridiplantae > Streptophyta > Pinopsida > Cupressales > Taxaceae > Torreya > Torreya grandis. Next base: position 316,358 of record JARHVA010002182.1, on the reverse strand, counting down.
ATTCGATAAACTCGTCACTAATTTGGGTACTGTGAAATTTTATATACCCTATGTTTTATACTTTATTGTTTTTATCATGTCACTACTTGATATTTATTACTATTACTTTTCCATTTTACTATACTACGGTGCCATACCGATGAAAATTTAAAATCCTACTCTATTTGTTAAGCCCTTAATCTATGACACACTCTTCATTTGTATTTGCATTCATTAGTTAATTATTTTACGCTGACTTATCAATATGTAAGGGTGGGATGAATGGGTGTGACTTTCCCCATTAATTCTATATATAGGGATGAGTGTGGCTCACTCAAATCAGGTTATATGTGAGTTATATACTATTTTAAGTATTTGGAGGTTTCCCCCTCAAAGTGGATTATCATATATTCTATTAAATTTTAGTTATATTATGATCTATTACTTTATTTATGGAGAAAGTTTATTACAAGTGATATCAAAGTAACAATTTAGGCAACGAAATTATTTATGTTATATCTATCAAACCAATGTGAATTTTTCCACAAACTTTTTTCTAAAGTTTGAGGATCATATAAGGAGTCTACAGTAAACAATTTGATACTAGAAGATCCATTTTGAGAGAATTATTTTATTTTCACTATTTTACATTATAAAATTGCTTTATGGTCCACAAATTTTAGAATTTTTCATATATTTTTACATTTATGGAAAGCTCACAAAAATATATTTTAGGTCCATTATTTATATTTTATAAATTGAGGTAGAAATAATTTCCAAATTGCTTGGTCAAAGTATGGTCAATGGTGAAATTTAGGGTGGATATTGGCAAGGTTATTTATGGCAAGACCAAAGACTAGGGGTAGGGGAAAGGGTGTTGAAACTCCAGGGAAAACTCCTAGAAAATAATATTTGGAGTCATAAGGTGGATATATTATTATGGTATTTTCTACAATGATCATAACGTGAGTCAACTAGAGTACGATATGCAAGGCATAAAAACTAGTATGCAAAGGTTACAATCGAATATGATGAATAAAGTATATTAGACTAATCAATGCTTGGATGATATCATAAACAAACTTGGTATAAATATGAATATTTTTTAATATACTCAAAACCAACCACAAACCATTAATACTTAGACCAATCCAAGTGGATCTTTGGGTCCAAATATTTCACAACCCAACCTAGGTGGATCTTTGAGCCACTCCTATAAAACTCCAAATCCATTGCATATAAGACACATGACTCCAAAAGTTGGAATGCAAATTTTTGATGAGAAGGATCATCTTACTTGGATCAACCAAATAGATTAAAAATTTGATGTACATCAAATCTCATATGAACAAACGGTGGTTATGACATCCTTGTATTTGGAGCCAGAGAAATTTATTTGGTATCGATGACTTTGTACTCAAAATAAAAAGGTCTTATTTTTACTTAGTCAATGTTCATGGATGAGATACAAATGCACTACCATAATAGTGTAATAGAAAACTACTTTAGCCAATTATCATAGCTATAAAAATTAGGTTTAGTCAAAGACTATATTCAACAATTTTATAACTTATCTTTGAGGGTGGATGATATCTTAGATGACAACATGAATGATCTTTTCTTGGGCAGTCTCAAGGATATAATCCAATTAGATGTTTGAATATTTAATCAATGCACTGTTTCTAAATCCATGGTATTTTCTCATAGGGTAGAGGAAATGGTTATGGTCAACCAAAGGGATTTCACTACTATCAAAGAGTATTTGGGTCCCAAACAAACCTTCCCTCAGCCTATAATATTGAGTCCTCACCAAATTATAGAGAAACAAGCAAAAATATTATGTTTTAATTGTGATAGAAAATGGAGCAAAGGTCATAAGTGTGTTGAGAATAAATTATTCTACATTACAAGGGCCAATAATGATGAAACTGATGTGACCAAATGTAGTAAAGAGGAATACATGCCTGACTCAAATTTTGGTAACATTTTTGTAATACCATCTAGATTTGTTCAACATTGAGGGAAATGTTATTTTTAAGTGAGGGGGCATGTTAATCCTTTAACCTATGACACGCTCTTCATTTATATTTGCATTCATTAATTAATTATTACTTTAGGCCAACTTTCAAATATATAAGGGTGGGATGAATGGGTATGACTCTCCCCATTCATTATATATATAGGGATGAGTGTGGCTCACTCAAATTAGGTTATATGTGAGTTATATCTTAATATAAGGATTTGAAGGTTTCCCCCTCAAGGTGGATTATTATATATTTTGTTATATTTCAGTTATATTATGATTTATTACTTTAATTGTGAAGAAAGTTCATCACACTATATGTGGCATTGAAAACTTATTTTTCATTTTTTGGGTGTGCCTTGCATCTACTTTCATACAATGGTATCATTTATTTGGTTGAAAATCCTTAGATTGTAAGTTGTGATCATGCTAAGCCTTTTGACTACACTTCTTAATTATAATTGGCCATTCATCATGTCTCCTCTATGTGATTAAATTTGATAAAGTAGTTTTACAAGGATTTCTTATCACTAATCCATTTAACCATCATTATGTGAAAGCTAGGTACTACATATTTCAGTGGCATAAATGTTATTCCATATATAAATAAGGATGGAGTGTATACTATCACACATTTATAATTGGTTCTATATACCCATAATATTATTGGGATGTAATCTTCCTAATCATATAACTACACATTGCAAATATTTCTTAGCATTTTTTCAAGTACCTTATTTCATGATTTAGATTGTTCATTCGCTTGAATATGGTATGTGTGTTGGAGGTACAATCATTGAGAGGGGGGGTAAATCAATGATGCAAGATATTTCAAACTTCAATTGTAATCCTTCCAAACTCTTAATCAATGAACATAAGCATCCATAAACCATACAAGATGTTTATACCAATGAATAATAAAGATAATTCAAGATCACATATATAACATCAGATTTATATGGGAAACCCTCTTGGGGAATAAAACGCACTCTCAAGCCTAAAAACACATGGACTACTTGTCCTATATGATGATTACAAATATGAGACTAATTTAGTGAAGAACCCACCTCACAAAGAGCACCCACCCCTAAGTATGAACAAGCACCCACTTGTTATATATTTTGAGCACCCACAAAACACTTTATGATATCAAGAACTCCATAACTCTGATTGAATATCAATCTGATCGAAGAAACAATGTATAATAGTTTTCTTTCAACTCATTGTACACACTCAAACATGCTCATACAAGCAATGCATCCAAAACACCTTTTTATATCTCTCTAGTCTTCTTCGCTTATCCTCAATCTATTTTATACTTCAATCCATACACTACACACACTATCTTTGATCTCTCTCCTTCATCTCTATCTTTTGTGCTCTCAATTCATACACATGCAAGTCTAGAAACCATTGCCTTGGTCTTCACTATTTATAGAGTCATCATTCATATTATCTTCTTGGTCAGACATAAGACTTACCTTAACCATTAAGACTTTTATCATGCTAATCATATCTCAATACCATCCTCGCATGCCAGTCATAGCATCTATGGGTCACACTTAAGCAGTTACACTTTTCAATTAGGTCTTAGTAGCCTTTATAGGTCTCATGGAGACATATTCACCCATTAAGTACTCCATCAAGAAAATTAAGAACACAAGATCACTTTTAACTATATGGGTCAACTCTCTAAGACATCTTCAAGTGGTTTCTCTTGCCAAAACATCCTCCTGCTAAAGCATAATTACTTGAACAATATTTTGTACACAGTAGCACCATGAATGAATAAATAGTAAAATTTAAAGCTCCATATATTTGAATATATAAACATTCAAACCTTACAACTAGTTTTAATGTATGCACCTTGAAGTCCTTTACAACTTTGCTTTTTACTACATTGATAAATTTATTTTGGATCAAAAGTTATAGCCCAAAAATTGAGCACTAGTTTTCTTTGAAAATTTGAATATTTGAATTCCAACAGTCACTGTACAGACATTAAAAATCAATAAATTTAACCTCATTTTGTGCTTCTTGGCAACTATGGACAAATATACACCATTGATCTCCTCTAAATAGTTTGATCCTTATCTTGCAATGCTCACCATTAGATCTAGATTAGAGAACCTACGATTGTGCCACTTGGTAGCTCTACATACCTTCTACACATTTGACTTTTAATTCGACCCACACTATTAATATTTATCATTGTAAATTCCCATAAACCATTGATCTTATATAAACTTAATAAGATAGTGACACTTGTCACTAGTGTATGCAATCTTAGATTCTTTGACATTTTGACTGAATACGCATCATTAGATCAAGTCTGACAAGATTATATGCACTATTGGATCATTATCTAGTCTAATGAAATGTTCATCATTAGATATTGATTTTATTAATGATCACTTTTAGATCTGACTAGATAAATTGACCTCAAAATTTAATGTAGTTAACCCTGACAGTATCTGGCCCATCATAGTCTGCTAGAGCAACTTTGAAGATTTATATCTCAAGCTATAAAATGCTTCAAGACTCTAAATATTTGAGGTGCCTTCTTGATACTATAGACAACATCACCATGAAAATATTTGACCAAATTTGACTTTATGAGTGACTAAAATAAATGCACAAACTTGTTGGTTCATACATATCTACATGATGTGCAGTGACGGTCTAGCTTCTCTTAAGCTAAAAAATGCATGTTTCTCACTCTAAATGATCAAGTGACATACCAAAGATTCACCAAGACATATATTGATGCCTCATAACTTCTTATTTGTTATTATAGACCTAAAAATGTGTCATATCTCTCCAAAACATCAAACTGATCACTTTGTCATTAATGCATTAGTATCTCATGTTTTCTTTAACATCAATGACAACCTAATATCAATGAAAACTTAACATCAATGACTATGCTCAACAATCTCCCCCTTTGTCATTAATAGAAAAACACCCTCAGAATGAATTCATACTCATTTGAACTAAACTCCTTCATTCTGATCTTTCTCACTGTTTGACATTAATGAAAAAAGGTCTCTTCCTCAACATGCCAACAAACATTCCTCAATATTATGTATGCATTCAAATACTATTAGGATGCTCAAGATACTTACATACTTTCAAGCATATGAATCAATTGTTTCCCATTTGACATGCATCAATCTGAATTTAGACTTCTCTAATCTTTGGACCTAGAAAACTACTCATAGAGCTTTAGAAAGTTCCCACTTACATCAATCTCCATCTCAAGTCATCTATTATTTGATATACACTAATATAAACTTGATATTTTTTTATCCTTGACCTACAGAACTCACAATCTCTCTTTGCTCATACATGAAGATTCAATACTTTGTCAAAATATATGACTTGGTTTGATTAAGTCATCATGTCAATATTCTTGAATCCACAATCGTAGCAGACATCTTCACACCTCTATCATGATATAATCATCTTCATATATGTTCCCCCTAACATTATGCACATCTTCTTCAAGCCACTCAAGCTAATTGAGTTAGCTCCTCCTTAGCTAATCACATCTTCAAATGTTATTCTTGTCTTGTAATTACTTAACCTTGACTTGACTGATCAACCTCTTGAACCAACATCCAAACTGATTTAACCTTCTCAAAGTCCATCTACAAACTTATCTTTCAAAATCTCTTGATAACCTTTTTCCTTCAAGCTCTATATTGATTTGCACTATGATCATTACCTAGATCACACATACTTGATTCCACACAAAAATATGTCTCTTAAGAAGCATAGGTAGAGACACCCACTTGTCATAAAGGGACTAAAAATTCTAAAACTTAGGATTTTCCCATATCTCCATGCTCTCACTTGAATTACAGATCTTCCTTATCTTCAGATTGTCTTTGAATGAGTCATCAACCTTATTCTTTTCTTTTATCTCAGGATCCTGCTTGATTTCCTTATCCATTTGGGTAGATAAGGCTTGTTCCTTGATACTTAAATTTGTTCCCTATTCTATCATGACAAATAATCCATTTTTAGCCTATTTTTCATTTACCTACTTAGGCCTCCATTCACTATGACTCCATATCTTCATGTTAGGATTGGTAATCTTTGAAGTAGAATATTAATCATTCTTACAGAACCTTGTTATGTGACCTCTCTCATGAAAATTGAAACAAAGGAGATTTCTTAAATTATACATACCTTGTGATTGATACATGTGATGATTCCTTAGAGTTTCACGAATTCATTCATGCATTTGATCATTTGGTCTCCTATTGAAGATATTACCAAACTGTGCAATATGACCAAATCCTTGACACTTGTAGCAAAATGTGTCATTCTTTCCTTGTGAACCTGTTGATTGTCTTGATTGATGATGTTCTTCATGCTTCCCATTATCTTTCTCATAGTTCCATGCAAATTCATTCTTTGAGGATCTCTTACAATCTTTTCACCTATGACCAAATTTGATTGTAGGAGTAACAATGACCAGTAAAAGTTGTATGCCTCATAGCATTTGGTTGTCTGATCTGATTTGTCTTTATTTTGCTAATACCTTCATTCCTTGATTGATGATTAATATTCAAACTTGGATTGTCCTTGTTCATATCATCCTTTATCTTATCTTGAGTTACAGGATTTTGTTCTTCCTTGTATCCAAGACCAGTTTTATCACTTGCATGCTTTTTGCTACTCAAAATATTGTCAAAATCATTTGATCTCTTTTAAAAATTTATAAATGACTTCACCTTACTAGATGTCTTTTCTAAATCAGATTTCAATAACTCATTTTCAATCACATACCTTAAACACTCATCCTTTTTAGCTTTTAGACTTGTAGATAGGATTTCCAATTGACAACTGAGATGTTTGACTATATCTTCATGCTCCTTGGTGTCTTCATTCAATCTTGATTCAAACACACTGAATTGTTCTTCATAGTCCTTGATTTGTGACATCATTTCTTCGTTCTTTTTCTTCTCAATCTTTAGATCTTCAAGAGTATTCATCAATTCATCCTTATTATCTGAATCATTACTTGTATCTTTGCTCATAGCTTGGTTTAGTTTCATATACAAAGACTCTATCTCTGATTGATACATGACACACTCTTCATCCTTATTCTTTACTTATTTATTAAGAGAACAACCCTGAGTTTCAAATTTTTGTGTGATCTCATCTTGCTCCTTGAATTCATTACTCAGCCTACTTTAAAAAAATAAAATTTTCCCTCATAGGATTTGATCAAAGAATATTGTTTTCTATTTTTTATTTGTAGTAACTTCATTTCTTCCAAAGTATCTATCTACTTATATTTAAGAGTTAATTTCTCATCTTCTTCCTCTTAGTTATCTCCACCAAAGAAATCTCTACTTAAAAAACATTCACCTTCATCATCATTAAGAGCCATGAACAATGTCTCCATGTCCACATCATGAAAATAATCATCACTATTAGATGTGTTAAGTTCTTATTTTGTAGATGAGTTATTATCTTCTTCATGGTAAATGTTCTTAATGCCTTTGTATGAATCCTTCTTTCTACTTTTCTTATTGAATAAATTGTTGTACTTGCTAAGACCCTTAGATTTATTGTGTTCATCCTCATGATATTCTTTATGAGCTTATTTATGTTCTGACTTGTCTATACCTGGACATCTAGCTACAAAATGACCAAATTTACCACATGAAAAACATTTGAAAGGAATTATTCCTTCATACTTACCTGATTCTACATCCAATTCTCTTTTAATCATGGATTGAAGTTAATCTTCATTAAGATCAAAATATTCAAGACTTAACTTTTTCTTCTTAGCTTTTGTTTCCTTGATCACTTTGAAGGATAATTCCTTCTTATGAGGTCCATCTTCATCAAATCTCATTTCATAGACAGTAAAGATGCCATGTAATTCATCCATCTTCGACTGAGTGAGATCATAACTTTCTTCTATAGCAGAGACTTTTGAATCAAACCTGAGTGTAAGAGTCCTTAATACTTTTTGTACTATAGTAGCTTCATCAATCACCTCTCCATGACCTATGATCATGTTTACTACCTCATTAACCCTTAGAAGATAGGATGTCATAGTATCTTCTTCCTTCATTTTGAGACCTTCAAATTGTCTTTGGTAGGTTTGCAACTTAGCCAGTTTTACCTTAGAGTCTCCTTCATAGATAGTTTATAATTTGACATAAATTTCCTTGGCAAACTTGCAATATATCACTTTGGTGATCTCAACCTCAGATAGACTAAAAATGATAGCATTCATAGATTTTGAATTATTCTCACTATCAGTAGCACTATTTAGAGGAGTAGTTGGTGTAGTGTAGCCATCCATGATAGATTGTCAAATATCAAACCCTAGAGACATGATGTGTGTCCTCATCCTTATACTTCACAAAGCATAATTTGACCCATTGAATAGTGGTGATTGATTTATAGAGAAACCCTACATCTATTGACTTGCCATAATATATCTTATATAGAAGGTCCTATTCTGATACCAATTATTGGAGTTACAATCACTAAGAGGGGGTGAGTCAGTGATGCAAGATATTTCAAACTTTAATTAAAATCCCTTCAAAATCTTAATCAATGACCATAAGCATTCATAAAGCATACAAGATGTTCATACCAATGAATAAGAAAGATAATTCAATATCACATACATAATATCAAATCTACATGAGAAACACTCTTGGGGAATAAAACCCACTCTCAAGTCTGAAAAAACATGGACTACTTGTCTTATAAGATGATGAAAAACATGAGACCAATTTAGTGAAGCACCCACTTCACAAGGAGTACCCACCCTTAAGTATGAACAAGCACCCACTTTTTCTAGATGTTGATCACCCACACAACACCTTATGAAATCAATAACTCCATAACTCTGATTGCAGATCAATATTATTGGAGAAATAATGTATGACAGCTCTTTTTCCACTCATCATACACACTCAAACTTGCTCATATAAATAATGCATCAAAAATACCCTTTTATATCTCTCTAGTATTATTCGCTCATCCTCAATCTATTATGTACTTCATTCCATCTACTTAGCACACTATATTTGATCTCTCTCCTTTGTCTCTATCTTTTACTCTCTTAATTCATACACATGCAAGTCTAGAAACCATTATCTTTGTCTCCACTATTTATATATTCATCATGAATATTAACTTCTTGGTCTACCATAAGACTTGTTTTAACCATTAAGATTTTTATCATGTTAATCATATCTCAATACCATCCTCACAAGTTGGCCATAGCATCTATGGGTCAAACTTAAGCAGCTAGACCTTTCAATTAGGCTATAGTAGGCCTTATAGGTCTCATGGAGACCTATTCACCTATTAAGCACTCCATCAAGAAAATTAAAAACATGGGATCACTTTAAACTATATGGGTCCACTCTCTAAGACATCTTTAAGTGATTGCTCCTGCCAAAACATCCTTCTACTAAAGCACAATTGCTTGAATAATATTATGTACATAGTAGCACCATAAATGAACAAATAATCAACTTTTAATCTCCATATCTTTTATTTTATAAAAATTAAAACCTTATAAGTGGGTTCAATGTATTTTCCTTGAAGTCCTCTACAACTTTGATTTTTACTACATCAAGAAATTTGACTTGGATCAAAATTTATAGCCTAAAATTGAGCATTGGTTTTCTTTACAAATTTGAATATTTGAATTCCAATGGTCACTACACAAATGTTAAACATCAAACACCTTAATCTCATCTTAAGCTTCCTAAAAGCTATGGGTAAATACACACCATCGATCTCCTCTTAGTAGCTTGATCGTTATCTTACAACACTCGTCGTTAGATCTATATCAGAGCTCCCATGATTGTGCCACTTGGTAATTTTGCATGCCTTCTGCATATTTGAATTTTTAATCAGCCACATCATCGATCTTTATCAATAAACATACCCAAGAACCATTGATCTTATGTTAACTTAATGAGATAGTAACGCTTGCTACAAATCTTAGATTCTTTGACATTTTGATTGAATATACATTGTTAGATCAAGTCTAACAATATTATACACACCATTGGATCATTATTTTATGTGATGAAATGCTCACCGTTAGATCTTAATTTGATTAACACTCACCATTGGATATTACTAGACAAATTGACCTCAGACTTTAATGTAGTTAAACTTGATGGTCTATGGCCCATCATAGTCTGCTAGAGCAACTTTGAAGATTTATATCTCAAGCTAGAAAATGCTTCAAGAATCTAAATCTTTAGGGTACCTTCTTGGTACTATAGATAAAATCACCATGAAAATTTTTGACCAAAATTGACTTTTTGAGTGCCTAAAATAAATGCACAAACTTGTTGGTTCATATATATCTACATGACGTGCAGTGTCAATCTAGCTTCTCTTAAGCTAGAAGATGCATGTTTCTCGTTCCAAATGATCAAGTGATATACCAAAGCTTCACCAAGACATCTATGGATGCCTCATAACTTATTCTTTGTCCTTATAGACCTAAAAATATGTCATATCTCTCCAAAACATCCAATCAATCACTTTGTCATTAATGCATTAGTATCTCATGCTTTCTTTGACATCAATAACAACCTAACATCAATGACTATGCTCAACAATGTGGTGATTTTTTGATGTGATATCATGAATTCCTTCATCAAGGTCTTTATGGTAATATTGATAAAATGTTTACCACTATCACTGATTAAATTTTCAAAGAAATTAAACCTTGTTATAATATTTTACTAGAGTAATTTCACATCTTTCACTCCATAGTTCAGATTCATAAGTTCCTCAACCCAATTTGTGAATTAATCCACCATAGCAATGATGTATCAGGTGTTATACCTCTTATAGGGTGGAGTAATATTCTTTGAAAAATATATCCCCTATTTTTATAAATGTCATGCAACAAGAACAGGTTTGAGAGGAATTTAAACTCTATGGTTTGGCTTACCAATGTGTTGACAAACATTGCAATGTTTCATAACTTAATACGCATCTTAAAAAATGGTATGCCACCATAGTCCACTTTAAAATGTTTTATTCATAGTCAATTATCCTATGAAATTTCCTCTAGCTACCCCTTAATAGGTTTCATCAAACCCCTATACTCTTTCATGCTCTAAATCCACCCTAAAAAGGATGTCATCTTTACCTAACTTGTAGATAAATCCATTGATAATATTTAGTGATAGGGCTCTTGGAAATAGTTGATTCTTGTCTCACACTATGTAATGGTCTAGGAATGTATCAAGCTACAAATATATTTCAATCTCTTCCACATTTTTTGAGATCATGGTTACTCTAAATAAATGTGCATCTAGAAAATCTTCTTACAAGTCCTCAGGCTCATCACCTATTTGGATATGGCTAAGATGATTTAACCATACATTATCCTATATTGGATTCACATTGATTTTGAATTAATATTATTTTAAAAACATTAAATATCTTGAAATTATACCTCCTTATATTGTTTGTTCACCAAGTATTTTAATTCCTGGTGATCCATAAAAAAATTAAAATGGTGTAGCCAATAAGTTATGTCAAAACATTTGAAGTGAAAACAACATGACAAAGGCTTCTCATCATTTCATGGTATAGTTTTTTGGGTATCAAAAACATTGAGTTACAAATTGAATCAAATGAATTCTCTCAATTTTAAAAGTATAACTTCAATTATTGGCCCAAATGCATCCACATGAGCATGGAACATTTTTCTCTAGTTTAAAAAACAAAAATTAGGGTTGTGACTATTTATTTATTCATATTTATGAATGTAGTTTGGTATTATGGGGTCAATAAAAACTTTTTATCCTTGTAAAATATTTTCTACATGGGTGTTGTGACGTTTGCATATCTATGAATGAATGTTTAATAGTACCATATGTGGCCAAGAAATGATTGCACCTTTGATGGACTACTTAGTGGTCTAAGCCCAATTATAAATTTAATTTTGGTTTAGTTGACCCAAATACCTTCACTACACACCAAAAACCAAATGGCATGAAGAACAAGCACTTTTTCAAGCTTAATGTGATTTCTAGTATTCTGCATATTTATAACATAAGTCACAGTTTCATCATGTAAACACCTAAATCTGGCCACTGATAACCTGCAATCAGGGTTTTGGCCAATTTCCACAGAAAATGCACAATTTGGCCTAAAAACACTAAAACACGCTAAATGATGTGAAACTGACATATTCAAATGCAAATTTTGTCCAGGGTATCCCTAAATGCGGCAATGCAATTTATGAGCCAGCTAACTTTGATCAGTTTATTTTGAGTCAAAATGCCAATTTTGTACCTGGGTGTTCTCGATTGCTCTTTCCTATCAAATATCTTGAACAAGATGTGTGCCTTTGTTATTTTCTATTGATAACATCCTAAATGGTATAATGGATCTAATGCATCTGACATCACCTTCCAATTTCAATCCAGTCAATTTTGGACCAATAACAAGGCATTCTGATCAATTTAAGTAATTTGTGCATAAAGTGCTTAAGCATGCTTAAGAGCTAATTAAACCAAATTATAGCCTAATCAATAATTCCATGGAAACTTGTTGACTAATTTATTTTAGAAATGAATATTGAATATCTACATCATCAGGTGACCTCATTTCTTTGGAAGACATCCCTAGGCCATAAATGCCATAAATATCATGATTCATGCCCTCCATGCCTCATCAATGCCTTCCATGATGCCCTCTATGCCTTTTAACTTCCCCTTCTTCTGATGTCATGATGAGTATAATTATAAACTTAATTTTAAAAATTTAATTAATCCTCAACCACACATCTCAATCTTAGGATGCACGATTCAAGTTGATTCTAGAAAATCTCAAAAATCTATAAATAGGAGGGCTTACCACATGAATTTTAACACATGTTAATGCAAAGTTATAATTTAGAATTGATTAAAAATATTTAAGCAACTAGTGTTACCATACCAAAATTATTCCAAGACAATCCAAGCTTCAAGCCAAAGGTGCCAAGGAGAGATGGAGGTAGCCAAGCTTACATTGCCAAGGACTTCATGAGCACAAGTTGAGCAAGCCACTACAACAAACATTTTGGAGCATTCAAGGAAAGTAAAAGAGGATTTATTTTGCATTTTATTTGTGTGTTTTATTCATGTTTGTTAACTAAGCTCTCCCTAGTGTTTAGGCCTAGAGATGTTATGCTAGTTAGTGTGTTTCTTTCATTTTATTTTTATTTTAGAACTAACACCATACTAATCATCCTCTCTTGAGTCAAATTCCTAGATTCACATATGGCATGCCCAGTGGGACTAGACGCATCCCACACATGAAGAAGATCATTTTTAGCTTTAAAATCTTCATTTGGATCATTAAAACTCTTGCAAATTGATTTTCTAACTTTATTTTGTTATTTTTCTTTGTCACGGGTTTCCACAGTAATTGACGTTAGTTAGTAAAACCAACATCGATTGGATAGCTTAACCAACATTGGTTATTAAAATTGACATCGGTTGGATAGTTGTCATCAATCACATTGGTATAACTGATGTCGATTATATAACCATCATCGGTTAGCAAATGTAACCATCATCGATTATATAACCGACGTTAGTCACTATGTTTTTTAAAACACAGACCCGAGAGCTCTTTTTTCAAAGTTCATTATTTAAAACCTAAAAAAGCTTCAAGGCTGAAAGACATGCTAAGATTTTTGTTATAGGACTAAGCTTGACATTTTCTAAAAACATGTTTAGATCACCTTTTACATGCTTAAAATGAATTAGGAACATTATTTTGGGTGCTTAAGGTAATATTTAGGTGCTTAGGTGAGTTTTTAGCATTAGTTTTCAAAGTTACAATTAAGACCAAGGGATCAAATGAACACCACCTCATTTTCCATTTGGGTTTTAAAATGAACTCACCTTTCTAATTTTTTGTATTTACTTAGTTGTTTAAGTTAAATATTTGTTTGGCAAAAAGAGGGGTGCCATGTGTATGTTCTTCCATTTGTCCCCTTTAGGGAACCCTTAGAATTAAAAGTGCCATTCCTATTGCAAGTAGCCTAGTCCAAGGCTTAGAAATAAATTCATCTAAAGCACTCCCCAAAAACTCATCAAAGTTTGGGTGACCTTGAAAATGACCCTAAAGTCTTTCTACTTTCATGTTTTCTTTGTTTTTATGCAAACTTGGCTTACGAGGGGGACTTCATCACCTCCCACGAGTTCTTTAGGGAAGCTTTGACTTGGGGTTTAACCTCCCAACATTGACTTCATTTGGCTCCTAATTGGAGTTACACACAGAATGTAGTGACACTTTGGACATCGCACTACACTAAGCGAACAACAAGATGTAGTGATTACAAAAAAGACTAAACCTTTTTGCAACAAGCCAAGTGATACAAACCCAAAATCCATGCTTTTATTTTGAATTATTTGGTGTGAAATTCATTGTGTAATTAATTCCAATAGAACATTTAGAAACTTGTTAGATCTTAGACAAATCCCCACTTGCCACAGAAGTATTATTAGTGCAAGGTGCACCTCAAGGTCCATGTCGTAGTACTGTCATTTGAGAGAAGGGGGTTGTAAAAACCCTACTATATAATGTGCATTTACTTTTGGATGAACACTTAAAACACTCTCAAATGATAAAACTCTTTGGCCTTTATCACAAAGCATTGACTATAAATCCCAACATGTATTCCTATGCTCATATTAGACTCATGTACAATCCAAGGATTAGTAATGTGGTGGCGTAGGAAGAAATGGTGCAAAAACCCTACGCGGATAATATTACTTATGAGATGGATTCTTATCCCTCTTATAATACTCAATCAAGGGCACAAAACCAAGATCCCTTAGCTAACTGTCTAGTTAACACAACACCTTATTTAGAACAAGATTGAGAACAAACTGCATAATACCTAGCTATAATACCCACAGTGGATGAGTTATTTCTTCGATAGTCATATTCTACTAATATGGCTTCCACGTATGATCCATTTTTGCTTGAGCAAAATTTTTTAGAAAACAAAGATGAGATTTTGGTTAGAGATATAGAGGTAGGGGCCAAATTTCCAGCAAACTTTCCCCATGAAAATTTACCAAGTCTAGTAAAAGTACCCCATAATATCATTTATGATCAATAAGCTTCTTCTATCAATCCTATGGCTCTAGTCTAAACAACATATCAAGACCCTAATATATCTATTCGAGGTAAAAACATCATGGAAGATCACTTTAATCAAATGTAGATAGCATATCAAACCTACCTGAATCTAACACATAATTTCAATCAAATGAACATGGTGAGTAAGCCTCTTATTGACCTAGTTCCTTCAACAGGAGTGTTAATAGAGTTAACTACACAAGAGAATATGAGTTATGATCCATTTATATAAACCACTTCAATAGATAACTTGATGTATATGCTCATTATTAAATAAGTGTCTTCAACCTCTACATAGAATAGTGAGCTAATGTAGTGGATAATGTAAAAACAATGTCCAATCTCAATCAAAGTGGTACTAATGCACAAATAACTAGCTAACAACATGTACCTGTATTTAATCCCATAAGTAGATCATCATTTTAGGGAATAGGAGTTTCTACATCCTAACCTCAACTGACTACTTCCTCAAGTATACAACCTATGGGATTAGGTAATCAAACAATGGCCAATGTCACACCTCAATGACAGAATGTGATGAATCCTACTCCTCAACAAGTAACAAGTAGTATTCCATAACAGCAGGCACAATCTAGTGTATCAATGTAACAGAGGATAAATACATTGCCACCTCAATTAGGGGTAACTAATGTTTCACCTTGCCAGGTAACAACAAACATACCTCTTCAGTCATAGACTAATATGCCAATTCAAAACCAAGCAATGACTAGTCAACAACATGCAAATATTGGTCAATGATAGATGTCGAATCTATAACCTATTTTCACTTCCCCATAGAGATTCATGCAAAAAGGAGGTCCCCATGTTTCTCAAGTACCTACTAGACAATCATTGGTTCAAAATGTGCCACAAATTTAGAGACAACGTCTTGGTCCACAAGTTCCCACTCAACAGTAAGGTTCAATTAGTCGACAGCATGTCCCTTTTCAACCACATCAAACACAGTATAGTTATATCCCTCTATCCCAACCATAAAATCCTCCAATTCAAACTTTTATCACCAACCCAAACCAGAATATTTCACAACCAAATGTGTAATTTCAAGTACATCCTAATCCATGTATGCATATTCATAATCCATTCCCCAACCAAACCAATATGGCCCAACAAGTATTTCCATCATAACCTGCTCAAAGTGTCCCACTTGTGACCTCCCAACCATTTATCCAAACCAATATTCTCCCTCAAGCCAATGTTCCTTCTAATTTCCTATCCCAAAAATTGTAACAGATGAAGTATGCAATTACTACCATTCAGGCTGGGAAACAGACTAAAAATTTCAAATTAGATGACGTATGTTCCTATCCATTCAACATAGAGTATTTGTAAATACCATTTCCTCCAAGATACAAACCGTCAAAATTCAACAAATATAAAAGGAAAGGTGACCCTAAGGCCCATTTAACTGAATTGTTTGTCGCATGTCAACCAGTGGCATATAGTGACATATACCTCTTGTTATTGTTTCCAAGGAACTTGGCTCAACAAGCCTTGCAGTGGTTTTTAAAGTTTCCAAAAAATTCAATAATATATTTTGATGATCTTTTTGATAAGTTTGTGCAGCACTTTTCCTATAATCTCAAGCATGATATTTCATTAGTGACTTAATGTAAGCAAAATAAAAAGTTGGTGAGAGTTTTGTAAGTTATCTATAGTGATAGAGAGCCCTTGCAAGCTGTTTCACCCATAGTTTACCAGATAAACAATTAGTCATTACCAAAAAATTGCATAATTAGATAGCTTATCATCTATAACTACAATATGCACATACTTTCAAAGAGATCATTGATAAAGGTTTATTGATCGATGAGTGCTTATCAATAAAGGAGTCATTAAGCTTAATTCAACTAATCAAAATCAAGGTACTAATTAGTGAAATGGCCAACATCAACATCCCATTCAAGTGCAAGCATCACAACTGACATAGGCCAATAACCAAGAAAGACCAAAGCAATTCAACTGCAATAGGAATGTTATGGGAAATAGAGTAACCAAATCCCATCATGTCCAAATGGTGAAAACATCATCTGCACCACCTTTTTAGCTTACTCCTACCCAGCAACCTCTCCAAACAATGCCTCAAGCATAACAACCAAGACTTGAACAATAAATATAGTAGCCTTTACCATTATAAACCCCTCCTCCTAAGAGAACCATGCCTACACGTCATGTCTTTAGTGACCTAGGAGAACCTATTGAGTCTATATTTCACAAGCTTATTGTCGCTAATTTAATGAGTTGGTATAGTTACTGCTAATCTAATGAGTTGGCCTATACCAAAGCATTTTTTGTAAGGCATTATTTATCCTAATTGGTACCATGAAAATGAATTTTGTGACTATCACCGGGTCAACGTGCATAATCTATGAAGATGTGTCCAAATCAAGCATTTAATTGAGAATATGTTAGAGAATGGGGAGATAACATTGTATAATGGTGTTTCCACTTCTAATAAAACTCTTGGGATTTATCAAAACCTCATTCCCTAACATAACAATCAATAGCAGCAAAATGATCAGCAACAACAGCCAGTGCAGCAACAAAATCAATAGCATCAAAATCAAAGGATGAACCAACAAAATCAATAGTAGAACTCACAACTATAAAATAATAGACAAAACCTAGGTCATAATGATAACAACCAACAAACCTACCATGTAGTTGCACATGACTACAATAGGCATGTAGGTCATATTGTAGGGGGTAGCATTAATACCATCTCCATTAATCCTAGATCAAGCATTAATCAACTTAGACCATTGTTAAACAACAACATTCAACCAAATTACATGGATAATCCTTCTTTGACCTATGAGTGTATACAGGCAAATCAATAACTCATCCTTGCCATGTGACCATATACGAGTGCACTAGCAACTGAGACTTGTCTTGTCTGATTCCACACCATTTCTAGCATTGGTTAGCAATAATGGTCTAGTTTTTAATTCTAATTGTGTAATCACAACCCCAATTTCAAATATTACTATCCCAGGCCCACAACCATCCACCACTTTTCCTGTCATCCAACCAACCATTCAACCTTGAAATAAACCATTCACTCCTGACCAAGACAACAAGTTTGATATTATGAAATAATTATAGAAGACACTAGCACAAATTTTTATTTTAGATTTATTGTGAACATCAATAATCCATAAAAATATATTGAATGATTTTTTGACCTAATGCATTGTAGCTAGTGACATATCCCCTAATAAATTTCAAGCTTTGGTTGGACACCTAGCTCCAGCCCAACAAGTCACATTCAACCAAAGTGATATGTCTTCCCTTGGCCCACTCCATAATAACCCATTATACATAGAAGTTTATATAAAGTGATATAAATTGAAATGTGTCCCTATAGACAATGGATCAGGCCTCAACATAGTGTCTCTAAAGCTTATCAAGCTTCTTGGGTACATAATGGTAGATCTCCAATTAGAAACAATAATCATCAAATCATATGATAATTAGGAAAGAGAATCAAAAGGAACCATTAGTTTGTTAGTTATTATTGGGCCTTTAACCCATGATACACTTTGCCATGTGTTTTATCTTGAGTTATCATACAATATGCTTTTAGGCAAGCCTTGGTTACATGAGATTCATGCAGTCTTGTCAATGTTGCACCAATGTATCAAGTTTTCCCACTCAGGGATGGAAGTGAATATTCCAAGAGATTTACATCCATATGAACATTGCAAAGATTTTGAGGCTGAATTTCAAAGCTATATTTATCATTTCATCATGAATCCAAGTTCCAATCAAGATAAATAAAAGGCTATACTTATTGATCCTTCACCAGATAATTGCATAGATCCTAATAACTTAGATTCCCTTTCCCACATGTCACCTCTTAAAGCTTTTAATCATTTCACCATTTCAGATAATGGATTGAGAGAGTATGTGACCCATGATATATTTCATATTGCCAATCTTCCTCAAAATCTAAAAACCTTTGGGTGACCTAAAGTCACTCGACATATGCATTGGTAACATAAGAACAAAGATAAGGGACTTGTCACATTTGTACCAGCATTTAGCCTATAACCCAACCCTCTTAAAGGGGATGAATCATGGTTATACAATGACAACCATGTCGATTGTTATAAATATGACAAGTATCCTATTCCCAATAGGATCATGGAGTGTCAAAATTATGAAGAAAGAGGCCTCATATTGAATCAGCAAGGAAATATCAAGCTAATTTCTATGACTAAGTATGAAAGACCTTATAGACTTGGATTTAAACCACCTAGGGGTGGCCCCACATATCTTATTCAAACTCCATCACTAGTGATTAGTGATGATAATACCAACAGTGATGTAGAGTTTGATCATAGCCTCACCTTTGATGACCTAGTTGAAATCAACCTATTTGATAATAATGGCATTTGTACCCTTACCCTGGATATTCATCACAACCCATTGTCATTATATTATCCCCAACTAATAGATTGGGACCAACAAGATTCTAGTCTATCGATTGATGAATTCCATAATGATGAGGCATTATGTGACTTCTTAGGCCTTAGATATCTTTGTTGAGCTTTGTTAAGAGAATTTGTAGATATCTTTGCATTGGCCTATTCTGACATGCTAGGTTTGGATCCTACCTTGGTTCTACACCACCTTATGGTTAATCTTAATGCCAAACCAGTAAAACAAAAGATACACAAGATGTATCCTCGCATTGCTATATTGGTAAAGAAAGAGTTGGAAAAAATCTTAGAAGTAGGATGTATCTAACCCATTGACTACTTAGAATGAATCTCTAATGTGGTACCTGTTAGTAAAAAGCTTGAAGGGATCAAAATATGTACTAATTTTTGAGACATCAACAAAGCTTGTCATAAACATGATTTTTCATTACCTAATATCGACATGATCATCGACTCCATGAGAGGTTATGAAATGCTTTCATTCATAGATGGTTTTTTAGGATACAACCAAATCAGAATAGCATCAAAAGACCAACATAAAATAGTGTTCACCACTCCATGGGAAAAAAATTGTTATCAAGTAATGCTATTTGGCCATAAGAATTCTAGAGCTACATATCTAAGGGCCATGACTGTCATATTCCATGATATGATGCATGATATTGTTGAAGACTATGTCAATGACATATTAGGAAAATTCAAAACTAGGGCCAATCATCCCATAGTGTTGCGTAAGATATTTGAAAGATTATGGGAGTACAAAGTCAGACTCAATCCAAAGAAATGTGTGTTTGATGTAACTTCAAGAAAGTTACTTGGCTTCATCTTGTCTCATAGAGGTATTGAAGTTGATCTAGCTAAAGTCCATGCTATAATCAAGATGCTACCACCAACCAATTTAAAGCAACTTCATAGTTTACAGGGTAAGATCCAGTTAATCAAATGCTTCATCTCTCAATTAGCAGACAATTGTCATCCATTTACACACCTTATAAAGAAGAGAGTTGTATTTCATTGGGATGGTCATTGCCAAATAGCTTTAAAACAACTCAAAGACTATCTTGTTAATCTGTCTATTTTATTACCTCATATGCTGAGAAAGCCATTTTGTTATATCTATCAACTACTGACCATGCTCTGGGGGTACTCTTGGCTCAACATGATGATAATAGAAAAGAACATACCGTATACTACCTAAGTCATACCTTGGTTACATATGAACATAACTATGCACCTATTGAAAAAGCTTATCTAGCCATGGTTTTCAAAGCTCAAAAATTACACCATTACATGTTGAATAATAAGACCACATTCATTTCAAAAGTAGATCTGCTCAAGTACCTAATATCTAAAATAGATTTACAAAGTAGAATGGATAAATGGATCATGCTTCTCAGTGAGTTTAACATAGAATATGTCAATCAAAATGCAATCAAGGGACAAGTTCTTGAAGATTAACTTATAGAAGCACCTCTCACAGACACATAGCCACTCACATTTCAATTTCCTAATGAATCAATAATGACCATCATTGACAAACCCCTTGAGGAGCAACCCTAGAATATGAATTTTTTTTGTTCATTTACTGCATATGGATCAGGGACAGGCCTATTATTTATTACACCACAAGAGGATCTAATCCCTAAATCATTCAAAATCAACATTTCTTATACAAATAACATGGTTGAGTATGAAGCACTTGTTGTAAGACTTTGATAGGTAGTGCATTGGAACATATCTCATCTTCAATTTTATGGTGATTCTTAATTAATCATCAATCAAGTCACAAATTATTTTCAGACCAAAGACAAGTTGGTTCCATATAAATCCATGGTTGACACTCTTAAGCAACAAATTGCCAACATTCAATTTGAGCACATACCAAGGGCTAGTTATAGAACTGTAGATGCCATGGATACTATAGGATCTCTGATTTGACAAATAGATAAAGCTAGAGAGTATCAGTTCTTCATCAAGAATTTGTTAGCACCAGCTCATGAACCTTCAACCATTGAAATTATTTGTGATATTCTTGGCCCTAATTCTATCTGGTACTTAGACCTTTACAATTACCTTCATGACTAAGTTCTACCACCTAACCTATCTCAAAAATAAACCAAAGCCTTCATTCATCATTCCACTCATTATACTCTACTTTGATCCACCCTTTATCATCATAGTTTTGATGGAACTTTACTTCATTTTTTAAATTCAATAGAGTCTACACTAGCGTTAAGAGAAGTTCACAAAAGAGTATTTGGTACTCATTCGAGTGGGGCAGTCCTATCCAAAAATCTGCGTACTAGTTATTATTGGCCCATAATGAATGTAGATGCCACTACATATGTAAAAAAGAGTGACAAATGTCAATAACATGCTAATATGATTCATGCCCCAATAAAAACTCTAAAACCGATGTTGATACCATGGCCATTTTCTACATGAGGACTTGACCTCATTGAGAAGATCAAACCCCCTTCATCCGATGGCCATAAACATATCCTTACCACCATCAAATATTTCACTAAGTGGGTTGAAGCTATACCCCTCACTTACATGACTGAAAAGCAAATTTCCAAATTCATCTTCAACCATCTCATTTGCCACTATGGTATCCCCTCTAACATTATGTCTGATAATGGAGGATCATTCAAGAACAAAGATGTAGATCAACTATGTACTGAATATAACATCATACAACATTTTTATACAGCATATTACCCTCAAGGTAATGGTCAAGCCGAGGCATATAACAAAACCATTATCAATATTCTCAAAAATATTGTTAATGATGTTGGTCATGATTGGCACCTCTAGATATTTCTTGCCCTTTGGGCATACCATACCAATCATCATACCCCCACAAGAGCCACTCCATACTCATTTATGGTACTAAATCCATCCTTCCCATTGAGCTTGAATTGCCTTCACTGTGCATCTCTTTCAAGCATGTCCTGGATGATCATGACTATTGAGTAGCTCACCTGCAAGAGCTAGACCTACTTGATGAGAAATGCACAGTTGCACTCTAAAATCTTAAAGCATATCAAAATTGACTCAAAGGCCATTATAATCAACATGTTAAGTATTGAATATTTGAACTTGGTGATCTTGTTCTTAAAGAAAACCAAAAGAATACCATGACTGAGAAGAAGCATAAAGGGAAATTCAAACCAAACTAGATAGGGCATTTCATCATTACTGTAGATTATGGATCAAGAGCATACAAGCTTACCACACCAGATGGAGATTAACTTCCTAAGCCAATGAATATTATTCATCTCAAGTGGTGCTATGCTTGAGTGCTAAGGTGTATTATCTATAAAGACCATTTCAGTTATGTCATTTTATCACTATTCTTCTTTGTACAAATATCATCCTTATTCATCATCTTAGTTGTATCCACTTTCCACTTTTAACCTACCAGCCCAGTGTGTTCTAAAGCCTAGCTCGTTTGACCTTGGTTTTTGCCATTCGTTACACATTTTCAGCATCAAGATATCTGATTAGTTTCATTAGTTGGTTCAAGTACTTCAGACAGATATCATATTTTGGAACAGTATGACAAAAAATTTGACAGTTGTATCATTCATTTGTTATTCCTTTCTTACCACCGGTCTTGCTACTAATTATAACCACCTTTGGGTAAATTAATTGATCTATGTTGTTATGTCCTAGTTATAACCATCTATGGGTAAACTAGGGGCAACATTAAGCCTTGACGTACCAACTTGCCACTTCCTATATCGTACTGTGCCTTTTTACCAACTATGCCTATTTTATTTGAATTGATTGCTACATTAGTTGAATTCCTCCATTATAAGGGTAGAACTAAAATGACTTGAGGTCCTTCTCTGGGACTATGTAGGAAATACTCGATACTTATTGAGGTCATCTCAGTCACCCTTTCCACCATGCTCTCACCAATTTGCAAGAAACCTAAGCCATGCTCTCACCATTTTGTGAGTAACCTAAGCCATGCTCTCACCATTTTATGAGCAACCTTAGTTTAAACGCTCTCATCATTTTGTGAGCTTGAACCATTTAGTGTCTCATCATTATCGATTGAGTTGAGACACTCCAAAACAATTCTAAAAACATTTAAAAAATCATTAGACAAGAACAAAAACATTGACCACTTCTTTATCTTAAGGATTATTGAAACCCTTAATAAGTTACAAGTAAATCACTTGTCATTTAGTTTCACCATCTTTTTTGACCTTTTTCTCTCATGCACTTATCATTGTTTAAGACCATTCCTCTATTTCTCTCACATATATTTTGTTTGTTTTCATCAGTTGTCACATTCTTCCCATTCCCTGGGAGAACTACATTTGACCTAAAGTTTTTTACTGGATATTACATCCATGAAACTATGTAGGCAACGTCCACTTGCCTAGTGCATATAGAAATATCTTGGCCACCCTCTTCCTTTTCTTTTATTCCCCCATTTTATTCATTTGTTAAAGTTATCGCCTATTTTCTAAGGGCACTATTCATATGGTTTCTTTTGAGTGTTTCTTTGTTTATTTCTTTATTATTTTGTTTGTGTGCCTATTTTTTTGCTTTCAGCACTGTTGCCTTGATTCAACTTATGTGTGTTCATTGGGTGATTCCTTGCCCACTTTTATACTCAAATCCATATGTATTCATATGTTTACAGTCATCATGGTTTCTATCATTGGTGCATTGTTTTCTATTGACTATTGGATTTTGGGAGTCAGTATTTATGCATATTTTGGCCAAGTCCTCATGATGTTATACCATGATGTCTACTGACACATGCTACAACAAACCTCAACTTCAAAAATTATATTCAGCAATGGTAGTATCTCCTCGACACCGACATCCCGATTCCATCCTAATCATATCCCAAATAGAGTAATTAAACATAAAATAATTTCAACCTTTATTAGTTTGAATGAGCTTCTCCCTACTATTAGGTTGTTCCAATTCATCATTACCCTCTGTGTTATGTTATCATCATCCTCGGCCAAGTTTATCATATTTTCCATAATCGAGGTCTAATGATTATAACCACCTATGGGCAAATCATTATGTTGTCACAACTCTACTTTTTATACCTATATAGGGGCATATTATTATCTTATTTGTCTATCCTTATTGGGGTAGCTCCATCTTCTCAATGATTATCACCACCTTTGGGCAAATCATTATGTTGTCATACCACATTGCCACGAGTAGGGTACAATGCTTATAACTAAATTTGGGCAAACCATTGTATACCATCCCACTTGCATTCTCAATGACTTTGACTACTTTTTCAATATCATTGTGTTTTCACCCCATCATCTTTCCTTTCTTTGGTTCCCTCATTTCATTTTTTTCTTTTTGAGGGACCATTTGCCAACTTACTTATGCCAACCATTCCCTCGAGGGGGCATCATGCAGTTAGTTTATCATCATTGCAGTTGTAGGCATACAGGACCTTTTCATTATTTAAGAATATGTTACTATTCTTATAGCTTGTAACACCTTCCCAAATAAGGGAAAATTGTAGACACCTAAATCTAACCACTAATAACTTCCAATCAGGGTTTTGGCCAATTTCCACCCAAAATGCATAATTTGGCCTAAAAACACTAAAACATGCTAAATGATGTCAAATTTACATATTCAAATGCAAATTTTGGCTAAGGTGTCCTTAAATGGGGCAATGTAATTTATGGGCCAGCTAACTTTGATCAGTTTATTTCAAGTCAAAATGCTAATTTTGTACCTAGGTATTCTAGATTGCTCTTTCCTATCAAATCTCTTGTACAATATGTGTGTCTTTTTATTTGATATTAATAACATCCTAAATAGGATAATGTATCCAATGCATCTGATATCACCTTCTAATTCCAATACAGTTAAATTTTGGACTAATAACAAGCCATTCTGGTCAATTTGAGTAATTTATGCACAAAGTGCTTAAGCATGATTAAGAGATAATTAAACTAAATTAGAGCCTAATCAATAATTCCATGGAAACTTGTTGAATAATTTGTTTTGGAAATGAATATTGAATATCTGCATCATCAAGTGATCTCATTTCTTGGGAAGACATCCCTAGGCCATAAATGCCATAAATATCAAGATCTATGCCCTCCATGCCTCATCAATGCCTTCCATGATGCCCTCCATGCCTCTTAATTTCCCCTTCTTCCAATGTCATGATGAGTATGATTATAAACTTAATTCCAAAAATTGAATTAATCCTCAACCACATATCTCAATCTCAGGATGGATGGTTCAGGTTGATTCTAGACATTCTCAAAAATCTATAAATAGGAGGCCTTACCATATGAATTTTAATACATGATTATGCAAAGTTATAATGCAAAATTGATTATAAACCTTTAATAAACTAGTGTTACCATGCCAAATTGATTCCAAGCCAAGCCAAGCCATAAGCCAAAGGTGTCAAGGAGAGATGGAGGTAACCAAGCTTCCATTGCCAAGGACTTCATGAACAAAAGCTGATCAAGCCACTACAAAAAGCATTTTGGATCATTCAAGGAAGGTAAAAGAGGATTTCTTTTGCATTTTAACTGTGTGTTTTATTCATATTTATTAACTAAGCTCTCCCTAGTGTCTAAGCCTAGAGATGTTATGCTAGTTAGTGTGTTTCTTTTATTTTGTTTTCATTTTGGAACTAACATCATAGTAACCATCCTCTCTTGAGTCAAATTCCTAGATTCACACAAGTGTTCTTTTAAAAACAAGAATATTGCCTATAAGTATACCCCAGAAAATCATGGATAAAAATTTTTAATGCAGTAACCATGAATCTAGAAAATACTACTAGAATATTCTTTAGGCTAAATGGAATTACCCAATATGCAAAGGATCCTCACTTTATTGTTCATGTATTTTTTGCTTAATCTTACATTAATATGGAAATTTGATGCTAACCACTGAACCCATATATGAATGAATAAATTGTGTGCCATGTGATAGCTTCATCAATAAATGGTATAGGAAAAGGTTTGGTGATATAAGCATCATTGAGAGTGTGATAATCACCACACATCTTAATCTCCCCTAATTTTTTTGATTGCACAAGTATGGGGCTTACCCAAATTGACTATTCTATCAAATAAATAATTTTGGATTCACTTATGGGATCAATCTCCTCTTTTACCTTTATTTTCATATTTGGATTCAATCTATAGGGTCACATTTTTATCGGCCTTACATATTATTTGTACTTAATTTTCATTTCTCTTAACGAAGGATCTACACCCGTGACCTCACTAAATTTAGTGGAAAATACATCTTCATAATCTCCCAATAGTTGTACAGCCTTTAAAATCTATTGTTGTACATAGTAGTCCCCAATTGGTAGCATTTTATGTATTATTTATCTACCAATGTTATGCATTTTTTTCCACAAAGGTTATTTATACATTTTACTCCCTTTACCCTTCATGAAATTCACCACCTCTCTTTGACATAGTTGCTCTTTGATGTTTAAATTTCATATTTTTTATTCTTATGCATTAGTTTCATCTTATTTATTAGGAAAATTTATTCTTAATTTGTGATCAAACATTTCCTTTAGATCTATATCCCCCTCAGTTTTTATATTCATGGAGATACTTGTATTGTTTTAGATTCTATTACAAGAATTAAGAATAAACCTATTTTGTTCCTAAGCATAATGATATTTTTCCACATTTTAATGAATTCTAATATTAGTCATAGCTTGGGACTCTTGTTTTGTTATAGTAATCACATATTTTACACCTCCATAGCATAAAAATATTTTTTTTTGTAATGATTTATGCACCATTTGGATGTCATCTTCAAACATAAAAGTTTGAATGGAGTCCCATTGAAATTAATGTCATGATTTTGTCTTCTTGCATTCCTGAATAATAGAATATTGCCAAGAATCAAATGTTAAAAGAAAGTAAATAAATAATATTACCTTATAAAGTAGAGCAAACCACAAATCCAAGTCAAGAGATTTGACAAGTGTGGAAAACCATCGAATAATGAAAAAAACCCACAATCTATTAAGAAACTTTATAATAAGAATAACTCTAAGTATTATAGCATGAATACGCTGAGAGAGAGAGAGAGAGAGAGAGAGAGAGAGAGAGAGAGAGAGAGAGAGAGAGAGAGAGAGAGAGAGAGAATGAATTTAGGCCAAAAGAGTCTCTCAAAGATGCAAGAGCAGGATCAAGATCAATATTGCATAATATGAAGAATGAGGAAGAGAATAGCTCAATAAATAGTGTTAAAGGGAATAAGGAGTTACAAGTGCAAGCTCTAACATGTGTGTCATGTATCCCTAATCCTCTTACAAGTTGAGGAAATGTGTGTACCATATAGGGGAAGAGAAGTTACATGCAAGCAACTCCAAATCCAACAAGTAGACTAGAGAGATAAGTGACATCTCAAAAGACTGGAATAAAGTATATTTATAAATATAATAAATACACATATATAGACACAACACTTAGAATAAGCCTATAAACCTATATAAATTATCCAAATTAAGTTTAATTCTTGAACACTCCCCTTTAAACTTAAATCGGGTTCAAAAGTGGAGAAAACTTTTTATAAACAAAGAAGGGAGTTGAAATTACATAAGACTCCCCCTTAATAGAAACTTCTTTCAAAAAAAATTACAAAATATTGAGAGAGAAAAGAAGAGAAGGTGCCTCCAAAAGTTGTAAAAAAGAAAGTGTGATCACCAAGAATCATCTTCGAACAATGTGGTTGATCTGTAATGGAATAAAGACTAACAAGAATGAGTAATGATCCAAAAACCTGTAAAACAAGCAAGCTAACATCAATCTTTCAAGTTAAGTAACCAATATGTCAAAAAAATACAATCTACATGCATAATATAATAAAAGTAGATATACAACTAAATAAATTTGAACAAAGACAACTTTCATCATAAAGCGTGAAACCTCCATGAAAAGAACTTAGTCAAAAAAACTCTAAATAAAGTTTATATCATTTGCAATAAAAAATAAGGAATGCAAAAAAATCTATTTAGTTAATCAAAATGGAGATAAAAAATATGTGTCACTTACAAAAGATATTATGTATAAAGCATTAGAAGAACTATCGCAAGAAGACATATCAAAGTCTCTAAAAGATTCATGTTCTTTACAAATCTAATTATTTTTACCCTTAGACGTAAGAGATTCAGTCATTTTCTAATAATGTAAAGTGTTGTGCATGAATATACTAAAAGATTTGTATGGATACATTTCTAATATTTAGATATACGATGTTTGTATTTTTTATAATGTGCACAAGATTTAATAAGTTTAATCAAAACATAAACATTAGAAACATTATAATCAAAGGAAGATGCATTATAAGTACTTCGGTGAAGAGGACAATAAGATTCTAATTTTTTAAAAGAAGTAGTTGAATCAATAGAACCAAGACCTTTACAATTTGTATTAGATTTAGGTAAAATAGATTCAATTATACCAATTTCGTATTTACCAAGCATACCAACCAAATAGCTCATAGTGTACTTAATTTTTATGTCGGAGTTGATAGAAAGAGTGTTCACATAAGTTTAAGTTTATTTAAGAATACATGGAAATTCATCAACATTAAAATTATTAACATTGGCAAAAGACATAAATTTATTATTTAGAGTATCAATAAATGATTACATTTTCTCCACATATATATTAAAAAAATTGTAAAACAAAAATTATAACTTTTTAACAATAAATTCATATTTAAGTACAATAATTTCTTTATTTTTAAGATAAAATTAATATAAAACATTTTAAACTACTTTAAAAAATTACTAATTTAAAAACTATTAATACAAATTTAAAACCCATAAAATTGAAAAGTGAGAATACCACCAAAACTACCTTACAAACATTGACAATACACTTTAGAATAAAATTGGTTCAAACAAATTAAATTTGTTAAAGAAAAACATTGTAAGATAAGTTCATTCAAAGCACCAAAATATGAGCATGAAAAGATGTACTTAAATATCTTTTATCATCATAGTGAATTAATGTTTAAGGGTCTAAATAAACTTGGTCTCAAAAAAAAGAACTTGTGCCTTTAAAATTTCATTTTAAAAAAACATTCTTAAAAACCTTTCCACGTGGGAATTGGGTTTATAAAAGAAAGTTAAATGCTATTTTGTGAAAAGCTTTAGGACTTCAAATTTTTTAAAAAGCTTATTTATTTATCACAAATGGCAATGTCCATATTTGTGATCACTTTTTGTTGAGTTTTTTTTTTTTTAAAAAAACCACGTAAAGCTATATTGTCTTTTATGAATTGGGTTTTTTTTTTTTTTTAATTATAAGTGAAATGAAATATATAATTCACAAAGATGTATGTTAATGTTAAATGTCACGTTTTAAATTTTCATTTCCTTAAAAAAGATTGTTAATTTTCAAAAATAATAAAGTGTTACAAACTTAAACAATTTTTAAAGTTAAGAATATTTCAGCATAAAATCTATATATAAATTTGATCTCAAAGTTTAACATAAAGATAATAAATTTAATATTTTATCAAATTTAAATATTTACATGATAACTTTTTAATTTCAAATGGAGAATGCTATGAAAAAAGTATAAAGGTTTGACACATTAAAAAAGATAAAACGTTAGGTCAAGGAAAGGTGAGTTAGCAACACAAATGAATATTGCAAACCAAAGGAAAAGAACAACCAGCATATCACCAGAATAAAAGGTAAATAATTTTTATTTTATTTTTCACAAAGTAACTGTCACTTCGAGAGAACAAAAACTTGTTACACGGAAATCCAGCAAAGGAATATTGTGTCGTTGAAAGAGAAAAAACACCACTAGCATAAGAGAATTGAAAAAGAGACACAAAAAAAATATACCAAGGTTTAAAAGCAATAAGAAAATAAAACGTAAATTTGATAAAATTTTGACAAACACTAAGGCAAAGAAGGGCTTATGCATGAAAGAGGAATGACATTAATCAAAAAATAATAATATTAGTTTGCTACATAAAACACTTCTACAATATATGAAATAAATATGAATCAAAAGAGGAAGGCGAAGAGATAAAACTACACAATCCAATGAAATGTCATCTCAGAAAGAACATCAACCAGGCGCAAAGGATAAAAAGAGTCAACGCCAAGCTTAAAAATATTCTTTTCAGAACTCAGAATGGATATAAAAAGGTTATAAAGCACCAAAAGCAAAAGAATAAGATGACAATGTTGATAGGTAAAACGCCACTTTTCAAATAAAAAGAAGAAAGTAACCTTGAATGACCATGTATTACTGTGCCTTGTTATAGAAAATTAGAATGCATGTAGCTAAAACACCCTCTATAACTTGCAAAAAACTCACTCTAACAACCACACAAGTTTAAAATGAAGATTTTAATAGATAGAGTGCAAAAAAGTCAAAAATAACCTTGAAAACCTTATTTATAAATTTGTAAAAAACAAAGTTTGAAGGCAAAACAAATAAAGACGTATTTGAAAAAAAAAATTAAAAACCTCTAAGAAAAGTCTGCATAATATTCAAAATCAACGTTATCAACCTATGGCTTTGATATCATAATAGAATATGACAATAATCAAATACTGAAAACAAGTAAATGAACAATATTACCTTGTAAAGTAGAGCAAACCATAAATCCGAGACAAAACATTTGATAAGTAGGGAAATCATTGAACGGTGAAAAAACTCCACAATAGTATTAAGAAACTTACAACAATTAATCACTCCAAATACAATAGCATGTAGAAGCTTAGGAGAAAAATGACCTTATACCAAGAGAGCATCAAGGATGCAAGAACAAGACTAAGCAAGAAGAAAGATTGATGTGATGTAGCAAGTGTTAAAGAAAGGGAGAGAAAGGCTCTTTATAAATATCTAGGAGAGAAAAGAATTACAAATGCAAGCTCCAACATGTGTGAAATGTGTCTCTAATCCTGTTGCAAGTGGGGAGGATGTGTGTGCCTTATGGGGGAGAGGAGTTACATGCAAGTAACTCCAAAGCCAACAAGTGGACTAGAGAGGTGAGTGACACCTCAAAATACTATAATAAATTATTTTTATATATATAATAACTGCACACACACATAAGACTTAGGATAAGCCTATAAACCTATAGAGAGGACCCAAATTAAGGTTAACTCTCCAACACTGATACATATATTAAGCATTAAAAGATGGGTTAATGTACCTTGAAATATGTACACATATTAATTTTGATTGATGTGTTTCACCTTCCACATATCTAAACATAAATTAATTTGCACCCCATAACATTGTCTTGCTTGGAATTTCACCTATTTTTTGAGAGGTTAGGTATGATATGAAATATCACATGCGGCATCTCGCATGGTTACTCTTAGTTTAGCTCATATGGAATATGTAATTCCACCACATAGCTACAATCCCATTCAATGCATGGTTTGTTGCTCTTACTTATGCTTATAACTATGGAACACAAACCTCCACCCTATGAATGACGCATGTCAAGTCCTTTGTGCCAAAAATTTGAGGAATTTTCTAGTCTATGGTGAACACCACGTGCACTTACCTAGTTTCATGATCCCATCACATCTATTTTCCATATCAACATATAAATCTCCATTGATAAATAATGTATGCCCCCATGATATTCCAACTTCCCTATTGAGTTCGATATAATCTTAATCAATTACAACCAACTAATAGATATTATCAATTTCATACATCATAAGTGATTAAATGGAAAGTGATTTATACCTCGATCTCTGAAATTACTAGGTTGTGTGTGGTATCCAGATTGGCTGAATCCACAAATAATCAAGTCTTTAGAACCCTTGTACGCCTTTTGCATGTTACGATGAGTATGTAAAAAATTATTGAATGGTTTCTCTTCTTAGATCTGCATGCACCCTAAACTAGCTTTTTAGAATATGTGTGTTAGGAGAGGATAGTTCCTTCAGTATCATGTAAGGGTTGCACTTCACTTTTATCAAAATTATGATTATTATGACTTCTTGTTGTTGACCTTCTAGTTGATGATCCATTATATTGAAAATCACATGACCATCATGAGCCCATTTATTCTCGATCAATGTGGGGTAGAGGGTTTCATCTATCTTCACATGAATGACTTAGAAATATCATTGTAATCTAAGTTTAACCACCTTTATCTCCACATCCTTTAAACTTCAAATAGGTTTAATGCAACCTTAATATGATAAGCTTAAATTCACATGGTTCTATCTTAGTGTCAATCTTCCAATCACTTTCCAAGTGGATCTTAGAGTCATTTTGGCAGTGCTTCCAAAATTGAAGACAACATTATGTACCTCATATCTTGCAAGCTCAGTATCCATCCAAGCATCCATGTATTAAGGCTTTTTTGCCTTCACATACCATTTTATCTATTATTTCATGCCCCTTATATGTGCATTCCAACAAGCTGTGTAGTAAATTGTTAAAATTTTGTGAAATACCCTCATTACACAACACACTTATCAATTTTAAAACTATATAAAAGTAGTCATCATTCTCTCCTATCACATAATGCAAAAAAAATTATCCATACATTTGTACTTTCATTATAGAAACATGTTTGGCCTTCTCATCCTTAGTTTTCATTGATTTTAATAGTTGAGGAGCTTCATTTATTAACATATTTTATGTCACATTGTCTGTGTACTTATCTTCCTACACCTTTATGATCAAGTTCTCTTTGAGCATCCCTTGTGGGGGAAGACCTTGGTCCTTGTCTTAATTTTGCATGACAACTTATATGAGCCCTTGTTACTTCAGTCAAGTATTCACCATATTGACATTTCACATGATCTTAGCTTTCTTTTGTTTTTTTAGTGTTGAGAATTATCCAATGTTGTGTTGCCCTGAGATTCTACAATAAGCATCATAAGTTTCTCATTGTGGATTGCATGGGGAGTTTTGTGCAAAGTGAATCATTTCACCAAACAAATAGCAGGTGATGGATTGTTTTTGTTTTTAGTTTCCCTATTTGTGATCTTAATAACCTCTTTGATATCTTCCTTGTCTTTGTGATGACCCCCATCCTTGTGATTGATTAGGATAGCCCCAATATTACCTCTAAGATGGCTAACATTCCCAATTTTACTAGTACTATGGTGAAGGTGGTGCCCAGCCTGGATAGTGTTATGGTGACGGTGGAGCCCACCCTCATTGATATTATGGTGATATTGGATCCCACCCTGTTCAATGTTACAATAAAGTTGGAGCCCACCCTAGATGATGTTACGGTGATGGTGGAACCCAAACTACTTCCTGTGGCATCTCTATGTATTGTGTTGCCATATTTGGTTTTGGTAGTCATAGTTATTGCATAGTGATTATGAAAACATTTCAAGTGATATAAACTTTTAGATCTTGTAAAGCCATGCAATTCTTCTCATCATGCATTGTGGATTTGTAAAAAATGAAACAGGTTTTGTGGTTGGCACACATAATGTTGTAACAAATGATAATACATGATAACATGATCATAGGTGTGTCATATCTTATATAACTCCTTTTTATATGAGGACATTCATTGTGATGGTGCCCTTCTTGCTTGCACTCAATACATTAGAGAAAACTTTGGCTTATTTTCCCACTATATGTCATCCATCCTTTGTAGTGCAACATCTAACTTAGCATCATTCTTTTCACTTCGTATGAAATTCTCTTTGCAATCCTCAATCTGCTCTACTCTCACTACACCTGCCCTAGCCTCATATTTAGCTTGGAATTACAATTGTGTTATTGTAAATTGTATCTTATTTTTTAGCCCTTATACAAACCATGTAGTGTTATTAGTGTCTTCAAACTTGAAAGTAACATTATTTATCACGTTAGATAACATGAGATAGTAGTCCCATACTAGATCTCAAGAGATCTATTTGATCTCTTTAATGTCTTAGATGGTCTAATACGAACCTCTTTATTTTATATTCTTCAATCAATATTATTTTTACTATATTTAATGTTAGCTTAGTCCCACCATTATTGAAAATGAATTCCAATGATCAATCAATAAGCGGTCCTATGAGCTCATAACATTTGGCTTCATCGATTAGGATGTCCTTAGCTTCCCTTTTCATTTTGCATGTCAACAAATAATTTTTCATATCTATAGACCCATCACAGGGTTGTAGAGTCAAACAAGGTCCAATAAGGAGTGTTATTATCCCTAGAAGAGGATTATTTATTCATAGTTTATTGGGTAAGTGTGTTAATGTATACAAACTAACTATGATAATTATTGTTATGGCTGGTGCACTTCAAATAGGCATTGAGCTGACTTGATTATCAATTTCCTACTTATGTCTCTCTAGTATTTCTTCAACTTCTCTAAACCACTTTTCAGTTACTAAGAGCTCCTAATATACTTCTAGATTACTAACTTTTGTAAGCAGTGATGGTGTAGGGGATGTGTTCCTATGGAGTGATTAAATTAAATTGGGGGTGTCAATAATAACCACCCCAAAACATTGTTTGAGCCCTTTTCCATAAACTACACTGTAGAATGACTAACCTTCCCATTCCAAATACATGCACTAAAGTTAAATATACTCCATGAAGTTAATGTTGGCCTTCTTATTTCCTTTAAGATACTTGTTTCCTTTGTTCTCCAATATCTCTCTCATTCCCATTTTGGGGCAACCTCTTCTTCCCAACCAATTCTTTTTTATATCCTCAATTTCCTCTAATTCGCTCTAAGTTTTGGACTCGGTCTCCTCCAATGGAGGTCTACATCCTCTCAATATTTATGATGTTTCTCAACTACTCTTGATTGCAACTTAATTCATCCTTCCATTTTCAACATGGGTTTATTTACTCCATCTTTAATATTTTTGTAGTTCCCATTAGATCCCCTTAATATTCTTTGTGGCTTTTGCCTTCTTCTTTTCCATAGGTCCCATTTTCCTTAGATGATTCATTTTAGTCAATCCCATTAAATCCCCACAATATTCTTTGTGGCTTTTGCCTTCTTCTTTTCCATAGGTCCCATTTCCTTAGATGATTCATTTTAGTCTAGTTTTAAAGTTTCTCTACCCTTCATTCATCTTCTTATGATTCACATCATTGTGTTGCC
Source organism: Torreya grandis (assembly GCA_037957365.1). Lineage (NCBI taxonomy): Eukaryota > Viridiplantae > Streptophyta > Pinopsida > Cupressales > Taxaceae > Torreya > Torreya grandis. Next base: position 280,646 of record JARHVA010002182.1, on the reverse strand, counting down.
TTGTCAGACTAATCCATATCAACCAAAATTAGTGCAAACCATGTGACCTTATCATCATCTTCAAACTTGATAGCCACCTTATTTACACATAGGATATCCTAAGATCATAGTCTTATACAAATTCGCTTAGTTTCATTTGATCTCTTTAAGGTCTTGGATGGTTTAACTTGCACACCTTTACATTTTATATTATCTGGTCATATTTGTTTTTACCTCATTCAATGTTAGCTTGGTGTTGCCATTCTTAAAGATGAAACACAATGTTCAACCAGTTAGCGGTCCTATGAACTCATAAGGTTTAGCTTTGTCAGTTAGGATGCCCTTAGCTTTCCTTTTCATCTCACATGTCAACAAATATTTTTCCAAGTTTGTAGACCAATTATAGGGCTATAAAGTCAAAAATGCTCTAATAAGGGGTGTCATTATCCCTAGAAGAGGATTACTTATCATTGGTTTATTGGGTGAGTATAGTGATGTCAAAGAACCCATTGTGACACTTATTGGTATGGTTGGTGCACTTGAAATAGGCATGGAGTTGACTTGTCAATTTCCTACTTATGTCTATGTATTATTTCCCAACTTCCCTAAGCCACTTTCTAGTTATTGTGAGATATTGGTATACTCCCTGATTATTGGCTTCAATAATTAGTGATGGCATAGAGGATGCATTCTTATGGACTGAATGAACTAAATCAAGAGTGGTATTAACCACCCCTAAACTTTATCTGAACCATTCTCCATAAAGTTCACTATGGAAAGATTGTCCTTCCCAATCCAGATACATGTGTTAAAGTTGAAGCTATTCCCTAAAATTACTGCTAACCTACTCTACTTCCTCTACGATATGCACTACATTTGTTCTTTGATCTCTCTTCCATTCCCAATAGGGGGCAGTCTCTTTTTCCCAATCGATGTTTGTGATATATTCAATTTCTTCCATCTCACTCTAAGTTCCAGACTCGGGGTCTTTGGATGGTCTGCTTCCTTTCGATCTTTGCGAGGTTCCTTGTCTACTTCTACTCACAACTTGCTTCAACATTCCATCTTCTATATTTTTTTAGTTCTTATTGAAGCCCCACGATCTTCTAGGTCTTTTTCCTTCTTCTTTTACATAGGTCCCATTTTCCTTACAGACTTTATTTTGGTCCAGTCTCAAAGGTTCTCTTACCCTTCATTCATCTCCTAACAGTTTGTATCTCCATGTTCCCTATCTGACTACTCTATATCAACAACAATCATCACCATAGACTTTTCCACAACCAACATATTCAATAGCAATGCAAGTCTCTTAGGAAAAATTCATCTTATTCCCATTACAAATAAGTCAATGTAGCTTTGAATGTAACATATCCCTGTACAGTGAATTCATATTTCACTTATTAATGGTGGTTCTATTTGACCCAATGATCAATAATAGCACACATCCATTCAATATCTAGATTGTGCAACTTTTACAACTTCACTCCTTTCCATTTAAAGTCTTTTGGTCTGCAAGGTGAAAAATAGTAGTGTTAAAGCCTTGACAACCATGCCCCTAACAGTTTACAGAACTCACACCAAAAAATCTCATAAATATTGCCATATATATGGGTGGTAACATTCTATTCTGCATGAACTCTTATTCTAAGGGAATCTTCTTCTTCAAACTTATGTAACATGTCTTCCAACGATCTTTTAAGGTCTCTCTCACCCAACAACATCTTAGTATCTTGTGATCCTGACAATGGAGCCAATTTTTAGCAACAACCTCTATAAATCCTCATCATGACATGCTAATGTTGTAGTCTACAAGGTGCGACAAGACTCGCAAGATAGGGAAAAATACATACATGGTAACTTGATGGTTAAATGTGTTGTAATGCTTGTTTATTCCATTTAGCTATCTTAAATTATAGGATTTAGATTAGGACTTTGCAATGACAAGTATAATGTCTCATAGATACATATATAATTCAGGGTCTTGTGAATTCCCATTTATATCATTGGTTATAACAAAGTAGTATGGTTATGGATATAATCACGAGAGAGATTGATTTGAACTTGTGCCATTTGTTTTGGTATGATTCTTCCAATTGTGCCATTTGTTTTGATATGATTCTTCCAACTGTACCATTTGTTTTGGTATGATTCTTCCAATTGTGCCATTTGTTTTGGTATGATTCTTTTAATTATCTATAACAATAGTTACAGTCGATTGATTTATAACTATGTAAATAAACTTAATCTATAGTATGAATGAATTCAATGCGAACTCAAACCTAAAATGACCCACAAAAGCACCATGACTTCTCCAATAAAAACAAAGCATGAAAACCTAACCCTATGCATACGAAACCATAGTGGAGCCAAAACATCACAAGTTCTCAAAGTCTTCAATAAAAGTTTATGAAAATGGACCTCTCCCATTACATGCGGGTCATGTAATGTGCACTTTCAACCCAATAATAAGGTGGCTTTGAAACAGAATGACGATTCTTATTAAGGCATGAAAAATACGCCGTCTGTGGGAATCGAACCCACGACCACGTGGTTAAAAGCCACGCGCTCTACCAGCTGAGCTAAGACGGCCATATCATCTTAGGGTGCGACAGAAAGCTTATATTTGATACTAGATTCTGTAAATCGTCGCCAATTTTTCCTTCGGTGTCCCTGTTCATGGCGGAATATATATAGCTTTGGATAAAAGCCTGCACTTCTCAACAATAAAAGTTTATATTTCAGAGCTTCGGATTAATAAATTCACAAATTAACTTTCCTTGTTTGTTATCATCCGCTGATATTATTGTATCTTATTATTTTATTTTAAGATATTTTATACATTTAAAAAAATATATATATATATATATATATCTAAACCAAGAATAAATAAATAGTGCAACCAATACTTACATTTATTAGAAATTATAGTTAATGACAGAGCATATTTGTAAACATTCAAAAATAGTCCCTTAAAAAGAAATGCATTATATTATATGTTTTATAAATATATATTTGCATGTGGGTGAATGACTTCCAATTTCGATATAATTTAAATTCATACATTTATAAATAGATAAGTGGGTTTAGTTCATTTGATCCTCTGTTATATATCTAGTACATTGAACATTTATCAGATATATGTGTGATATATTATATATTCTATATTATTACCTAACGATTATTTGTATACTTTGAAAGGTGTGATGAATTAATGGTAATAATACTAAATCTATCTATGCATATCCTTAAACTAAACCTTCCCTAGTTTTAGTTTTGTTGGATCAAACCATTCAAAAGAGTCAAAAGTTGAAGTGCATGAAATTACAGTAGAAAATCAAAGGCAAGGAGTGGATCTAGAGATTTAGTATATTTTTCGTAGGCCCTAATCACGATCGTTTGTACTCTCCTAACATTGTCCCCTACTCAAATAGACACATTCAATTGACACACGTCATATTTTTCTTAGATTCACACAAATAAATTTAAATTGCTAAAGATAATTAATAGTAATATTTAAACAAGCTAAAAGCACCATATGTCCCTCCATTTTTGATGACGTAATTAATTAGGCATTCCCTCCATTTTTTATGACAAAATTAATTAGGCATTTTTACTTATTTTTTTATGTTTTATAAAACTTATTTTTTGAGTTAAATAAATTTTATTTGTATATTTTGGTGAACTCTAATGTTTTATACCTCTTAAAGTTTTATCTCTCGGTAACCTTGATTTGTGTGTGTATATATATTTGTTCTTGTATTTTGTATATATTAAATCTCAAGAGTGTTATTGTAATTTTTATTCTTTCAAATCATAGGCATTGGTCTTTTTATTTATTTTTCTCTCTTACACATTTCCTTTAACTGATCAAAAAATTTATTTGCAATGGATAATAAATTCTCTTTAACTAATAGAGATTTTTAAATCTACCCTGACTCAAATTTTTCACTCTCAAATTTATAATTACAATCTAAAAACCTAACATTTTAATTTTAAAAAAATTAAATGTCACCAAATATAAAAGACCATTTTTAAATATATTCAAATCATTATTTTTTCAAAAGAAATTAAAAAAAACTCAATTCCTATTATAAAGTTAAAAGATACAAAATTATAAATGAATAATGCGAATGGTAACCTATGACTTCATTTGTAATCATTTTATGCTTTATGTCACAACTTTATACATAATAATGAAATCCTAATATAATTGTTTCTTAAGATTTTAAACCTTGATATTATTAAATTTGGACATATTTTGTTCCATAATATAATCTAATATTGTTGAGCGTAACTAGCAGTAGCATTTGTATTTGACTAACACATTAGATGTTGACTCCTCTGTTAGGCCTCATCCCATTATTTGTCCCTGTACCCCCTTCATCAGTGTTAATTGTTGTTTGGCTTAAATTTTGTCATTTGCCTTAACCACGATTATTAAGGCGTTGGCCCCACCAACACTCCAGCCAGAAATAAAATAGTTGTTCTTAAACCTTCACTTCTCATTATTTCAAATCACACACGCACTAGTAGGAGCCCCCGGACCCCCTAAGCGGTAATAACATGAGCCCCCATCCTCACCCAGTGCTTTTGGAATTAGTTTACGAGCTCCCTCACCAGGTAAGTTCAAACTGCCTAGGAATGTTTGGAAATTTTAGTTATTCAAATGCCCAAGAATGTTTGGAATTATGACACTGTAAAGGGTTTTGAATATTTAGAATTTTGACACATTCGTATGTGTTCATTTTTCCTCCTGACAGCGTCAGTGGGGTAGGGGCAACGCCTTAACAATCACACAGTTGGGGTTAATGGCATTGAATGAATAATGCATTCAATGAATTATATGTAGCATTCAAAGAAGGGGAAATGTGGAAGGGGAGGTTCAACAGAGCTCACGAAGTGGTGCAAGGTTGAAAATAATTAAATTTAAATTTTGCTTTCAAATTTTAGAATAACATTCCTTGTGACTGTGTTGATGGGGCCATGAGCGGTCATGGCTAATGCCATAATAGTGGTTTGGTAAATGCTAGTAGATGGGGGGATAGCACCTAGCCCTAATAAATTAAATTACGCGTTGAATTAATTATTATGCCCTAACTAATCATTAATCCATTCAAGAAGGAACCCTACTAGATAACCTATTGGAAATATTTGGCAAATATAGAAAAATTTGAATTGCAACTATGTTGAATCCTCCATGGGCAATGGCGAGTCTATGATGATTCTAAAGTAGCGAAAACAAGTAGTTTCTTTTTTTTTGACAACCATTCGGCTGCACCAAAAGATAGATGCTGAATGGAACCACTGAAAGGCTACACTGAACATGAATGAACAAAATGACCGCACTAAATGACTGCACCAGATGGATCCATCGAATGGTTGTGTTGGATGGCTACATCGAATGACTATGTCGAATGGTGTACACCTAATGGCAAACATTGGATGGTTGTGTTGAGTGGTAGGTTAAGAAAACTATGTCAAACGATAATGTTAAGCCACACTACTAGGTGACCAATGCAAATGATCTACTACCTGGTTACTCGATCGCCTCCGTAGTCCTATAAATACACCTTTTGCCATCATTTTAAACATTTTGCACAATATATCTCTCATCCCCCTTCAGCCCCACCCATAGTAATTTGGTATGGTAATAAAATATGTTTTGAATAACTCGTTATGCCCTTACATTTTGAATATCATACAACATCCAAAATGCACACAATGATTAGATTTCAAAAAGCAGCTTTAGTGACCTACTGTAGATTTGCCTAGCTATATCCTAGATAAATAAGATGTTCACATTATTCAAGGAGATATTTATGAATATGAAGAGATAAAATTTATAAGGGGAATTCATAGTCCATGTGTCAATATTTAGCAAAAAAGACAATGCTTCTTCTGCAAGTATTTCCATTATTTTAGACAAGTTGATAAGAAAAAGATTAAATCAAGAATGGGTCAAGCTGCCTCTGGTAACTAATGGCATGGATCCATTATATAACACTAGAATTCATGCAAAATCATATGAGCTAGCCAAAAAAATGGTTGAGAATGTCTATTTTGAAGATGTGGGGCATGATTTAGATGACAAGGATAATGATCAACAAGAGATGGTAATTAAACATGTCAAAAGTCATCCACATTTGCTAAAAGTCCTTCATATTGATGAGTATACTAAAAGGATGGAACACTGATTAATCAATTAAAAACATGAAACCCTTGATGACATAAATATTGAACGGTTGCATGGAATTCAAGATTAGCGACCACTATATAGAGAGCCAAACCAAGATGAGGAATTCAGAGAGAACTCTTAGTACGTGGCAATATTTAGTCTATGGATATTTACATTGATATGCCAATCATCACAAATGATCTTTGGAGATAATTTACTACAATAATTTGATTTCATCCTCACAAATTCAATACCAAATGCACTAGTGTTGTGACAAGCATCACATCAACAAATCCATTGTAGACTATATATGTGATGCATAGATTGTAACTGAAGGTTCAATATGTTGCAAGTTTAGGGAATGTAAGATACCCTATGCTGAAAGTTTAGGGTGTACTTCATTTCAAACTTTGATAGTGACAATTGAGGATTTTGATATCTTACATTCCCTAAAATTATAGCATATTGAACCTTCAGTTGTAATATGTGCATCATAGATATAGTTTGTAATGGATTTGTTAACTTGAGGCTTGCCATAACACTAGTGCATTTGGTATTGAATTTGTGAGGATGAGATTGATTTCCAATAGGAAATGTGCTCCCAAGATCATTTATTATGATTGACACATCAATGTAAATATCTATTGGCTTAATATTGCCACGTATTGAGAGTTTTTTTTTAATTCCTCATCTTGGTTTGGCTCTCTATATGATGGTCACTAATCCTGAATTCCATGCAACAGTTCAATAGTTATGTCATCAAGGGTTTCATGTTTTTTATTGAATGATCATTGTTCTACCCTTATAGTATATTCATCAATATGAAGGACCTTTAGCAAATGTGAATGACTTTTGACATGTTCAATTCCCATCTCTTGTTGTTTGTTATCCCTATCATCTAAATCATGCTCCACATCTTCACAATAGACATTCTCGACCATTTTTTTGGCTAGCTCATATGATTCTGGATGAATTTTGGTGTTATTCAATGGATCCATGACATTGTTACCATAGGTAGCTTAACCAATTCCTGATTTAATATTTCTCTTATCAGCTTGTCTAAAATAAAGGTAATACTTGCAAAAGAAGAACCATCATTTTTTCTAACTCCTCAAACATGGAATCTGAATTCCCCTTATAAACATCTTGTAAATTTGATTTCTCTTCATATTTAGAAATCTCTCCTTTAACAACATGTGAAATTACTATTTCTATGGGATAGCCAGGCAAATGTAAAGGTGCACATGCAGTGTTTTGTTTGTTATCCCTAATACCATTGAAAGTCAATTTGGTATCCTTCAACAGGTGAGGTACATTTAATGGTTTTCTATCTTTCAAGGTTTCAACCTTGGTTTCCTTATTATTTTTCACCTTGGTAGGGTTTGGCAATTTAGTCCTTAATTTTTTTGTTTTCCTTTCTTCTACCTATGCCCTTAACTCTTTTGAATGTTCTTGCACTTCTATTTGGCACTGCCATTTAGTATTATCGTTTGATACTTTTGTTTGGAATTATTATTTGGTATTATCATTTTCCTTTGATTAGCACTATTGCTATTTGATATCACCATCCGGTTTCATTATTCAGGTGTTATCATCCTCCAATTGCATGACCTTGTCAATTCGAGTTATGTTGGTTGCCTTGTTTGATATCGGGGGTTGGGGGTGGTTGTACTATATATATGGTGAATTGAAGGGTAATATAAGATATTATTATAAATGGTTGGTGATCCAACCCCAAAAATAATTTGTATTCCTAAATTTTTGGTGATCCAGACCCATCTGCCAACCCTAAAAAATCACCAAACACAAAATTCAAAAATTGGAATATTCATGAATTAACAAATATTTATCATTAAAATTTACCATGTACTCAACATAAAATAACTTATGCTCTAACTAATCATGAATTCCTTCAAGTAGTGAACAATACAAATTCCTTACTACTATGTTTCTCTTTATGTGTTATATTTCTCTTAACGTAGTACTCGGTATTTGTCTTTATTGTGGCATTAGTTTGTTTGTGCTCCATACCTTTGTATTCTAGCTTTATACTGTAAAAGAATTTGAATGTTTGGAAATTTGACCCCTATTGAATACATATAGTATAGTATAGTTATAGCCATTGTTAGCATGAGATCGATAATAGAATATAGATGCACTTCTATTGAACAGAATAGGTTAAGATCCTTAAAACATTTCCAAATAAGCATATCATTAGGGGTTGAAGCAGTTATCAATATAGTTAATGCCTTATTGTAGGAGGAAGACTATAAGAGTGTGAGTTTTATTGGAAGCAGTAATTGACATTGAATGAATTATGTATTCAATGAATTCTATGTAGCATATCCTAATTACACAAACACACAAAATAAATTATGCATTCAATGAATGCCTATGCCTCACTAATCATTAATTCCTTCAAACAGGAAACAATATAGTCAACATAATACTCCTCAGTTCTTCGGTCATAATTGTCCTAATATGAAGGATGGGTTTACACAACAATTATATTCATTTTTATTGATAACTCAATCAAGTTAATAATATAAGGCTCATGTAAAACCATTGACTATATTGTTGACTACTTAAACCCCCTTGTGATATGCCTATTTGGGAATGATTTTAGGATCTTACCCTATTTTGTGTTTAAATTTATATCTATCTTTTGTGACTCAGCTAATTCCCTTAAATGGTAATATGAATGGATGTTTCTTATGTTTAATTTCTTGTTGCTAATGGGAAGACTCACATAGCTGGTGGATATCTTAGTACTATGTTTCTCTTTATGTGTTATGTTTTTCTTAACTTAGTACTCGGTATTGGTTTTTCATGTGGGGTTGTAAAACACTTATCAAATTAATAATATAAAGATCATGGAAACCCACTAATTGTATTATTGACTGCTTCAACCTGATGGTATGTTTATTTGGGAATGATTTTATGCTAAAAGGTTGGATATTAAATAATGTATACAATGATTATGTGTTGAATGAATGATTATGCCCTAACTAATCATGAATTCCTTTAAGAAATCAATAATATAGTCAACATAATACTCCTCAATTATTCAGTGATAGTTATGCTAATATGATGGATGGGCATATATAACTATTTATTATGGGCTTTCAAAACACTTATTGTGTTCATTTTTATTTATAACTCAATCAACTTAATAATAGAAGCCTCATGGAATTAAACATTGACTGTATTTTTGACCACTTGAACCCCCTAATGGTATGCCTATTTGGGAATGATTTTAGGATCTTAACCTGTTCTGTGTTTAAAAGTGCATCTATATTTTATGACTTAGCTATTGAGTACTAAGTTCAGAGAAACATAACATAGTACTAGTATATCCATTATCCACTAAGAAGATGTCCACCACTTAATCACTCTAAAGTTTAATTTGTTGTTGTTAATTGAAAGAGTATAGGAGTTTGAGTTTTTTTTTTAATTAGTAACTGACATTGAATGAATTAAGCATTCAACGAATTTTATGTAGCATATCCTAATTACACAAACATGCAAAATAAATTATGTATTTAATGAATGTTTATGCCCTCACTAATCATTAATTCCTTCAAGCAGACAACAATACAGTCAACATAATACTCCTCAATTCTTTGATCATAATTATCCTAATTTGAAGGATGGGCTTGCAAAACACTTATGTTCATTTTTCTTGATAACTCAATTAAGCTAATATTAGAAGGCTCATGGAAAATCATTGACTGTATTGTTGATTACCTCTGATGGTATGTTGTTGGCACCTCAATTTTCACCAAGTATTTGTTCTAATTTTGGCATGCAACGCGAAGGAACCATTTTCTATTTTATACAAGTACTGGCACGATGCGGGAAAACCATGGTGTGGGAGGACCATGGCATAAAACTAGCAGTGTGAGAGTTAAAGGACATCGAAGGACAATGACATGAAAGACCCAACATGAGAAGACCCAATTAAGAGAAAATGTGGCATGAAGAACCTGAGAACAAAGGACTCAAAACAAGAAGTGGAAGACTAAGGGAGGGAGAACAAGGTGGAGCACAAAGAATGCAAGATTAGTTAGAAAGAATAAATCAAGTAAGGCACCTTAACCTCATCAATTAGAGGCCTTATACCAACCTACAAGAAATGAAACACTTAAATAAAAATATATTACATAGAGAAAGCATATGGGGGTGTGGAGGCTCGATTCTTTAGGAACAAACACTTGTAAGAGCCATGACTTACCCTGTTGAGAGTTTATGTGTTATTTGCCTTTAAGTTAGGAACTTGACACTTGGATAGGGAAAAACAATTATAAAAACCCCTATTGTAATTTTTTCTCCAAATCTTGCACCTATAAGAGAGTGTTCAAGTCTCTTCCAGATTTGGACAACATTGGAACATTTATAGGCATGTGAGTATACCTATAGAGGAAATGAACCTATAGATTTAAAGGGGCTAGCTCCCTCAATGTGTCTCTGCAAAAAAAACTCTATCTAAACCAATTTTCTTGCAAGGAAAAGAGTTAGAAATTATAAAAAAGGAAAACCTATTCTATGAGTGGTGATACACCAAGATTATCTTCCATGTGGATATCATATTTTATGCACAATACAATGAAATGCATATACCACTTTCAATCTCTAAGGGTTCTAACACAAATATTTAAGTATAGAGGTGGGATGCATAAAACAACACAAGGTAAACGAACTAAAAGGTAGATTACACATTCCAAAAATAGTCATATACTTACAACAATTTAACACACTTAGACACACTCTACATGACCTATTAGACCAAGAACTCTTGCTCAAGCATGAAGGATGGAGGGGTAGAAGGATGGAAAATCATCTCTTGTTGTCACTATACATCACTTACATGCTCAGATATTTTTTTAGAAACTTGAAAGAAATAGATTAGTACTAATACTCTGAAGGCAAAATATGATATCAATCCAGTAGAGCTTCACCATGGACTATGTGGTTTCTTTTACGCTATCCCAAGGGCCATATTTATAGATGAAAGGAAGTGATAGGGGGATACCTTTGGTGCCAAAGAGAGGAATCAATTTGTTATAAGTCTCCATATTTAGCTACAAATGATGCTCATTTGGGCCTTTTGATTGATCCATGTCACCTCCCTTGATCACTCTTGGCTTTATCTCTCAAATATGTTTCTCCAATGGTTGCCTAGTAGAATCAATATATTTTGAGTAATGGCATTAATGTGGTTATTACAAGAGATTCCACCTATTGTAGATTTATCCTGATGCTAACAACTTTCCATTGGCTTGTTGAGGTGTGTAACGGTGTAGGGGAGAGTCATTTTCATTATGTTAGCCTTGTCCTCCTTCTTTGATTGGTTGTCAAAAAATGCCTTGGATCATGATTGATAAATCATGAAATGAACCCTTTGATCTACTTTGGTAGATGAAGAATGTGAGCCCTTGGATCCTTGAGTGTTTGAATGAAGACCATTGATCTGCTTGGGACCACTTGTTTAAATACCAACAGCTAGCTCATCACCTTGAAGTTGACGTACATATAGTTTTCACTCCACTGGGACCATTCTTTTAGACTTTTTATTTTAGACAAAAATTATGAAACAATTTCCTCGTGGACCCTTTTCTCGAAAAGAATTAACGTCTTGGGCCCCTTCTCTTTTCTTCAGAATAATATTTATTTTGGACTTTTTGCAAGTGTCCCTTTAGACTTTCTACAAGTGTCCCTTCAGAATTTTTATAAAGGACACTTTTACCAAGAATAACCCTTTGACATTTTCATTTCGCCTCTCTGAAAGCCTAAACATGTCCTTTGGCATTCTTGGAATGTCCCTTTGAAAATATTGTTTCAAATAAAATGTTTGAAATAATTTCTTTCATGCCTTGGACCTTTTATTTCAAAAAAGCTCATTTGGATCCTTTGCAAGTGCCCCTTCATTTTTTGAACATGCCCTTAGGCAAATCTTGAACTAGACACTTTCATGAGAAAAAGACCCTTTAGACTTTTTAAAAGAGTCCCTTCATAAATATTGAAAGCATTCCTTTGTTTGAGAAACGATCCTTCAAAATTTTTCAAGGTGTCCCTTTGCTTGGGCTTTTGAAGGACAATTCTTTCAAAAAAATGCAAAGGACCAATTCCTGAGAAAGATCCTTCAAAAATATTGAAAATGTCCCTTCGCAAGAGAAAAATACCTTTCAAAATTTTTGTAAATTTACCCTTCAAAATTTTTTCAAAGGACAATTCACTAGAGAAAAAGACCCTTCATAAAAATTGCAAGAGAGATTTATTTCAAAAAAATTGCAAAGTACCCTTTGGAAAACCTATTTAGGACACTTTCATGAGAAAAAGACCCTTCGGTAGAATGAAAATGTCCCTTCAAAAATATTGAAAATATCCCTTCGCTTTAGAAATGATCCTTCAAAAATACTAAAATGTACCCTTCGATAAACCTGAAAATGACCAATTCCTTCAGACTTTTTGTTTTAGACAAAAAGTTTGAAACAATTCCTTTGAGACTTGGACAAAAAACCTGAAGCAAAACCTTGCCAAAAGAAATAACACTTGAGAAAAAAGACTAAAATAACACTTGAAAAAGACCAAACAAAGGCTTTTGAATGAAATAACACTTGGTATTTTTTGTTGTGGGGATAAACAAATAAGGAACACTACACTTAGCCAAAATGAAAGATGCAAAACTAGGTGTGAAAATTGGCTAATAGTAAGCATTCATTGGGGGAATAAAAGGAGGAACCTTTGAAGATATAAGAACAATTATCTTGTAATCAAAAAGTACTTAATGAGAATTCAATTTTTATCATATGGTACTTTGAGTAATGGATTGTGAGCTATGTTGAATATTTAAATGTGTTAAGTAATTAAAAGTTATGAGTTCTTTCTTTATGATTAGCTAGTGATGGTAGCATGATATGTTAATAAATAATAGTAGGATATTTAATTGACAATAAATGAGTAAATACATCACGTGTTTCAAAGTCTTCAAGAATCAGTATTTCATTATGCACTTCAGGTGAGCACATGAGACTTATCCTTCACGTGATAGGGCCAACACACTATCCTATTGGGAAGAGGCTTCAACACCGACGTAAAGAGAGAACCTAAAATTTTGGTTCCACTGATAGAACCCGAAGTAGTTGGAGCAAAATTATGGGAAACGTTTGAGTGAATTACATTAGAGAACATTAAATAATGGATTACCAATGTCGAAGTCAATTTTGTGGTTCTATATCTTGATCCTGGCATCTCTACCCAACAGTGGGTAGAACAAAACATCTACAACTCATTGTATGAGACTTTATTTTTTGAAGTCCCTTTTATTTTACATTCCTAAATCTTAGCATATGCTCAAAGATGATCCTAAAACCTTGGATGAATACAGTCATGGACACCAGAATGATAAAGGAGTTTAACATGATTAAAATTTTCCTAGATGTGAGCGATCAATTACTGGTGGAAGGGTGTTCAGAATAGTTACATCCTGGAATATGCCATGACCACATATTCATGTCCTAAGGAATCAAAGTTCAATTTTATATGAGAACCACAGGGATGATATCTTTCACTATTTCCTTCTGAGATTAAAAATATAATTATTGATCTTGGGTTGGAAACACTACCCATGGAAGGCTAAAATCTCATGTGCATGAGCTACACATTTGGAGGGGAAACTACTGGTTGGTTTAGGATTGTGGGTTCAACATGGTAGCAAGCTAGTGAGCACTATGAAAATGGAAGTATGATGAACTTCGATAGAAAATCATGGGAGTTAGTGGCATGGGAAGAGATTTGGAGCACTCAAGGAGTGTTGTGAAGAGTCATACAAAACCATACGCATGTGACGAATCCATCACTTATGGGCCAAAACCTTTGCCACTATTATCTTTCAGATAAATGGGTTGGATCATTGAAGATGAACCCAATACAAGTCAACCAAACTCTCCCACCATAGTGTGTGCTCATGCCTTTGAGCCGAGTAGGGTACATATAAGGAATTAGGATATAGATTGTACAAATTTATAAGCTGAATAGATAAGGGAAATCGAGACCAAGCCATTAGGTAATAACTTAGAATCTACATCTTTTTATTTTCAAGAGAAGTCCATGGCACAACTTGGAATGCCTAGAGGATTTGGATAAGGCAAGAATATAGGCCCCAATCTAGGAAATCAACCCTCCACCATGCATTTCCCCATGGGCACTACTACTAGAGGCATTGGATGAGGATTGGGAGGTATTAGAGGAAGAGGACCCCCTCTAAGAATAGGAGCTGGATCTTCTCAGCAATCATTTATTCAACCACTTATGGTTTATTTTTAAATGACATTACACCTACCTGAGTATTGAGGGGTGGAAAATGTAGTCGAGCATGTTCATAAGTGTGAACTAATTTAGAGGGTGTGTGGCTTCATGTCCTAAGCGAAAGGAAACACAGTTTGCAGCCACACTCTTAGAATGTGCACAGAAATGGTATCACAAATTCGACCCTCAACAAGTAGTGGTCAACTATGACTATCTCAAAGTAGCGTTTCTACAAGAATTTGATATTCTTGAGTTTGAGCTGTAGAGTATAACAGTGTTGAAAGACATAAATCAGGGACTTATAGAGAGCATATGGGAATATAATGCTCATTTCAAGACCTTGCTTTCTAAGCTATTCTTTGAAATCAATCCTGCTCAACATGCCTAATGGTTCATAGGAGGATTATTGTTACCTTTTTTATGGACCTTATTACAGAGAAATTTTACCAATATGCATGAGTCTCTAGAGGTTGCCCTATGTGCTGAAGCATTTGGAAGTATGGATACTGGGACTAGTCCCTTTATTGAGGCAAAAATAGTGTCCATGGATTCTCAACTTTAAAAATTGATGGAAAATAATGCACATGAGATACATAGTGGTGTTTAGTGTACTGATTATTAAATTGAAGGACACACAAGAAATAAATACTTGCACAAAAACATCTATGTATTCCTAAAGCAAACATGCAAGATTTGTCATGATGAGCATGATGTTCACTCCTATCTACTTTTACAATGGGACATTAGCACTAAAGTATCTACATATTGTAAAATTTATGATGCTTATACTCATGACACCAATAATTACCATCTAATTATTGATATTCATAAGGCTCGATTGTGCAGCACGCACTAAACCTCAGTCACTAGTTCTCAAGACAATGGTGGCTATCATAGGCACAGAAGAGGATGAGGATGAGGTGGTAGGTTTCCACCAAAAACTTGTTATAAGTGTGGTTCTCTAGACCACTATCAAAGGGATTGCCCAGAATAACTAACTTGTTCTTACTGTAAAAAGGAACACCAGCTAAAAGAGTGCCCAAATCTATATGCAGCCATTACAAAGGACTGAAATGAAAAAGGTGCAGGTATGATCCGTATAGACAAACCATAATTTCACACTCAACCAACCATCCCTATTGTATATCAAGTCAATATTAATACTCGTAGCAGGGGCCAGATGCAATCTACACCTACCTTAGTTGAAAAGGTACGTCAAGAAGAACTACACACTAGGAAATACCCTGATACACTTCAGAAAAAGGATGTTCTTTAAGATACAATGGCACTTGTGCATGAGCTCCAAGGCAAAATTAAATACCTTAAGGATAGGGATATCACATAACATGTTGTATTGCAAAGGAAAATTGAACCTACAATAATGCAAGATAGTTTCTAGGAACTATGCAAATACATGCTTGATGAAGACATCATTCCCCAGCTTAGCACATGGTTTAAAAGTCAAGCCTTCCTACCAAACAAAACCCACACTCAGCTAAGTCAACAAATTAAAGATTGATATTTAAACCATGCTCGATGTCAGGAATGTCCTAGTTTTACTTCCCTAGAATATGGAGAAATATTAGTTAATGTTGTTATCAATGGATGGGTAATCTAGGATATTCTAGTAGATATTGATGTTAAAGTAAATGTTCTCACTAAAAATGTCTGGTGGAAAATGTCTAGTCCAGCTTTACAACCTTCACCTCATGTCTTGATCATGGCAAACAAGACTCATGTGCACCATATCAGAGTCCTTAAAAATGCCACTATTGAAATACTTGGGGTACCCTTCAAAGAATATTTTGAGGTTTTAGAGTTGACAGAGGCTAATGATTACCCAGCCTTATTGGAAAGGCCCTGGTGCTATGAATATCATGCAAATTTAAGCTTTAAAAATTGATACATTAGCTTTGAAAATATTGATCAATGCATGATAATACCCTTAGATCAAGCACAAATACCACCCCATATTAAACCCATAAGCACTGATGAAGACATCAATAATTTATATAATGTGACTGCTTGACATGATGAACAGCATGATCTTATGCCAGATGGTATTCTTCACTAGACAGATAATTAGTCTATCTCAAATACCACAAGCAATGCCTACAACTATTGGGCCCATGGTGATTATGATCTCTCTGGAAGATTGTGCAACAGCATCAATAGAGATAAAAACATGCCACACCAGCTTCTTAAGCTTCATTAATTTGTGTACCTCAAGGGTTTAGCAATGTGAGGACCATTAGAGGGACCACCTTTAGAGAGAATTAATGAAGATCCATGGTTCCAAGGATAAATGGAAGTGCATGATTTCATTGAATGCCTCAAAAAGTTCTATGGTACCAAAAATGAACAAATTAGGTCATTAGACCACATTTTTTATGGCACCACTGCTAGGTGGTGGTAAACACATAACGAGTGCCTATTGTATTGGGATCAAGTGCAAGTTGCTCTACATCATATATTTCACCATGATAATAAGATCAGAGGTACACTCAGCTATAGTGGCATAGAAGCACCTAAACCTCACCTTGAGGTGTGTGAAATAATATGGCAAGCTGAGGAAACATTTTTACCAGAATACCTATGGGTCCATACATTATATGGAAACATACGTACTTGGGCATGGGCTTGGTTTTGGTAGCCAATTAAAGGAAAATATGACATCTATGCTTTCTTACTCTTCACCAAGGATAGACCTATGCCTTACTCTTCAAACCATATGTGAAGCAATAATTAGAGATCTGAGCCCAATGAAAGACTACCTACGTCATATTCATCAGGAACTAGAGGAACCCTTGGGTTTATTCAATGAGCCTCTCAGATAATCAACTCTTTCATCCTTGGTAGTCTCCAGTGAAGATCATTGTGAAGAAATATACCTGGGAAAGTAGAAACTCATCTTTCAAGAAGATGAAGGAGAAATATCCACTCGATTCGATCCATTGAGTAACAACTTGCATGTTCCTACAAGTATTGTCTCACAAACTATTCAGGACACCAATTCTCCCATGGACAATCCTTATCATGAGCCCATTCAAATTGTTCAACTAAACATTAGCACATAGTAGGAACTTAAGGTAGCAACCATTGGTAATTATTAGATCAAGATAGAAATCTCAAAACTCTTTGAATTGTTGAAAGAGTATCAGGATGTGTTTCTAAGGTACTACAGTGAAATAAAATGGGGCCACCCTTATCTCAAGAAGATGCATATATAATTGATTTATAGCATTCATCTTGTGAATAAATGCCCATACTAGATGAACCCTAACCTCTGAGCATGCATGAAAGAAGAGATTGATAACATGTTCCACATCGGAGTAATTATTCCTATTAATGAATCTGACTGGGTGAGTCCTATGATAATCATTCTAAATAAGGATAGGCATATTCATATCTGCATAGATTATTGTGTTTTGAATGCATCATGTATCACCAATCCTTTTCTAACACCTTTCATAGAGGAAGTCATAGGTGTTGCCAGTTATGAGATATACTCCTTTACTGATGGGTTCTCAGGGTATCACCAAGTCCAGATAACTGAGGAAAACCACTCCAAGATCACATTTGTTATATAATGGGGCTCTTTTACCTACACCATCATGCCTTTTGGGTTGAAAAATACCCCAGTAGTATTCTCATGAGTAGCAGTGGAAGCTTTTAAATATTTTATCCATAAGTTTCTCCCAAGTCCACTTAGATGATTGGATGGTATACGAGTTGATCAAGGACCACTGTGCCAATTTGAGGCTCATACTTGAGCACTATTGAGTATTATAAATTTCCCTAAAACTGAATAAATGTCTATTTGTGACACCATTTTGGGTACTCCTTGAGCATATCATTTGTAAATAGGGACTCCTCATGGATCCAGCCAAGGTCTCTATCATTATATGACTATCAACACCAAAAACCTAGTGCAAGGTACATGCATTTTTATGAGACATGAGCTACTACAAGAAGTTCATTAGGGGTTATGCCAAGATTGCATCACCCCTGGAAGAACTATTAAATAATAATGAATAATTTATATGGACTAATTCTTTCAAAGTAGCTTTTGAAACTATGAAGGAAAGACTAGTTATCACTCCTATCTTAAAATTTCTAGATTAGACAAAACCATTTCATGTCCATGTTGATGCATCTAGCATAGTAGTTGGCACAATACTTGCATAACTAGGAGAGGTAAATTTGGACCATCTCATCTATTTCACCAGCAAGAAACTCACATCGATCGAAAGGAACTATACCACCACTAAACACGAAGCCTTGTTTATGGTTTACGTGCTACAAAAATTTAGATATTACCTTCTGGCCACACCATTTATATTTTACACCAACCATGAGGCTTTAAAGTATCTCATCAATAATCCTATACTCCATGGAAGAATTTGTTGATGGATAGTTCTCTTCCAAGAATTCTAGTTTTCCATAGTAGTAAAACCAGGGAAAACCAATTGTGGACCTAATCATCTATCTCAAATTGAAAATAGATAACCTCCACATGCTATAGAAGATGACCTTTCTAGCATATAACTTTTCCAAGTCGCTAGGGTACCTATAGAATTAGAGGATATTATGGCATTCTTCCATACTAGTTGTGCACCTAATTCTCTCACTTTACAAGAAAAGATACAACTTATAGTTCTTGTCGCATTGTATCAACTCATAACAGGAGATGTTTACAAGATGGACCATGATGAGTTACTATGCTATTTTTTAATGTAACATGAGCACCTTGAGGTATTATGAGAAGTTCATGAAGGTATTACTGGATAATATTATGCTAGGGAAGCTACCACATGCATGGTGTTGCTCATCAGACTCTGGTGGCTGACTTTATTTAAAGATGTAAAGGCATATGTAAGGCAATGTGATATTTGTCAGTGCATGGGAAAACCTAATAGAAGAGATTCTATTCCATTGTGCCCAATTTCATCTCAAAAACCATTCAAAAATTGGGATATAGATTTTGTGGGGCCCATCACTCCTATAGGATGAAGAATAGGTTTGTGGTACATAATGGTGACAATAGACTATTTAGCACATTGGGCTGAGGCACTGTCAACCAAAGACTATATGGAAGCAACTACCACATGGTTCATCTAGGAAAACATTAAAACATGCTTTGGATGTCTTCTAAGTTTTACCAGTGACTGAGGAACCCACTTCTTAAATGTGACAATTCAAATCTTATTGGTTGAATTCATGATTGCACATCACAAGACAACACCATATCACCCACAAGCTAATGGAATAGTAGAATCCTTAACAAGATCCTCAGTACCACTTTGACAAAAATCTACAATATTGGTATAACTAATTGAGATGATAGGATACTTACAGTACTTTAGACATACTGAACCACATACAAATGCCTCAACAAAAATACACCATTTAACCTGGTATATAGAAAAGAAGAAATCGTGTCAGTTGAGTTTCTAGTTCCATCTATCTAAATAGCACATATAAGAAACCTTGATGATGATGCATATTTGAAAGCTTAGCTCACTGAACTCATGAAACTAGATGAGGCTCAGTTACTTGCTCACTAGAATCAAGATGTTAAGAAATGGAAACAGAAAGAATGGCATGATTGCCATCTAAAGAACAAAATTTTCACCCCAGGTATGAAATATCTACTCTATGACTCTAAGTTCACGCACCACCATGGGAAGCTTTGTATTCATTGGGATGGACCATTCATAATTCATAATATTTGATCTATCGGTACATGCCAGCTAAAGTGAATAAATGGTCAATTCCTACCTAAACACGATAATGGGAGTCAACTTCAACCATTTTATGATTTTCTTTGAGTTTATGATATTTCTCAAATAAGGCTTTAGGCCATTAGATTAGGATTTTTTATTTTCAATAAAAATCACTACCCTTGAGGTGCGTGACTCATTTTTTTTTTTAATTTTTGTGGAGGACCACGAACCCTTTTAGTGTGGGGTAAGATGTGCATATGAATAATAGACAACAATGGGTATTTAAGTTTCAAAGGTGCAAGAGTCATACATGGTGTGAAAGTGATTAAAGGTGCATGAGTCATTCGATAAAATGGATTCCCATCATTTGCATGACATCTAGTCTCCATTACTCTGGAAAAATAGGACAGTTGTCACCCACGTCCAAAAAAGGCATGGGAAAGAATGGACCATTAATGAGACAAGGGTAGTCATAAAAACAAGCGTGTGAGTGGAATGATGGGACAAGTTTGATAGAACACTAAAGGCTCGATGCGGGATATGAAGTACAGAGACCAGTAGAAGATACGAATTTATGGCTAAAAATGACAAGGAGAGGAAAGAAATTAATGAGGTAGATTGGCCGAAGGACCTATAAATAACCATGTCGAAGCCATTTTACACTTTACCTTGCTAAAATCTTTAAGATATTAATGAACTAGAGTTGAAGTCAATCTCATTGTGAAACAGTGTTTAAGAACTAAACAGAGACACGAAGAGGATTTCCAAGCAGAGGAAGATTGTTAAGTGCAACCACATGTAGAAGTTAGTCAAGGCCATTCTTGGTTGAAAATTTGCAGGTTGCAAGTTCTGCCATTGTTTAATTGTGAAGATCGAGAGCTGAGGCAAGTTAAATACCACCACATATTCATTTGGGAATGTGGGATGGCTGAGGGTTAACCTTCGAGTGCCATGGAGGGTAATGTGGCCAGAAAAAAAAGGCAAAAAGACTTGAAAAACTATCATCCATACCACAAGAGAGAGAGGTGAGTGAAGGAGCATGGTTCCCTATAAGAGAGGAGCCTTTGGAAGACCTTAAAGAGACACTAAGGCAAGTACAGTGCATGAGAGTTCAAAGTGAGAGCATGGAAGAAATCAAGATGGTGAAAAAGGGAAAGCAAGTGTAGGCCTCCTCATTATAGACTGCTCCAACATCTCCCCCTCAAACCATTTACATAGACGAGATGCAATACCCTGAGTCAATCTTGTGCATGTAAAATTGGGTCTCTAAGGTGGAAACTATGATCGTATTTGATTATAACCACTGTTAGTCAAGAAATGAGGTGTAGTTACAAAATGATTAGAAATTCTAGCACCAACACATGAAACCAGGTGGTTTATGACTTGACCATCAAGAATTAGCTAGACAAATTTGGCCTTTTCCAACTCTTCAAACTGTCATATTTTGGATAGCCTATTAAGGTAATTCAGTTCCTCCTCTCATGATTTCATGAGGATTACATCCACTTCATAGGATGTGACATGAAAATTAGTGTAGAGAGGGTAAGCAAGGTCATAAGACTCCAATGCTCATTGGTTAATGTATTGGATGACTTGGTAGATACAAAAGAAATCTAGTAGACCATCACCTTGCTTACCGTGCTTACATACCAAAAGTAGGGACCTGCAATACACATCACAAACTTGTAGGATCCTACTCTAAGAGTCACAGTGTGTATCATTTCCACCAAGGTTAGAGGGACCAATCGATGGAAGGAGGTGGATATGGCCCACCTTCATATAGCAAACCAAGTAGTGCAAGGAGTATAGTACAATTAGGTATTGCACTTTGCCCAAAATATAGCTAAAGATGCAAAGAAGGTACATACAATGCCTAAGTTTAGGTTTCCTTGAGGGGAAATCTTGTTATTATTTATTTTTGATGAAATTGGTGTGCTTGATTATAGTTTAAGATCTCTGAAATGCGTGTATCCCCCCACTCACAAGTCTCCCACCAAGAGCTACAAATATTTCACCTACCCTTAGCACATCACTCCAATATATAAGTTGAAGATGAAGTATCAGTTTGATGGAATAAAGGTGGTCTTTGAGAATGAATGGTGAAATCCAAAGGATCTACCCTTCCAAACAAAAGATCAAGCAAAATTTGCTATGAAGTAGCACTTTTCCCTAGCATGTATTCTCACGAATTCTTTGGGAGAGCTCTTAGCATAGCTAAAGCTGCCATATGCCTTCTCTACATGCTACTTCATCAATTTTGTGAATAAAATTAATGATACACATCTGATCAATATACAAATAGTATAGATTGATGTAGAGTGTCATACCCTCTGAAAGATGTTTGTTTACCCCAACAAGAAGTCCTATACAGAGAGAGGAGAGACAAGCATGAACAATATCAAGATGAATAATATCCTAGTTAGGGAATATGTACATAAACTATTTTATATGTTACACCCTAACCTGCATCCTCAAGATGGGGAACCCAAGGAGAGGATCCCCCAGGTACCATTGAAGAAGAGGCCATCTAAGCCAAGTGCTAGCACAAGTGGGCAGTAAGGCCTCCAAAAGTGGTAGAGGATAGTGGAGGCAAGCTCTACAGGCTCGTACATCATCCACCACAAAAACCACCCCACAATTCACCTTCACCTCATCCTTTGTCTTCATCCCCATCTCCATCTCACAGTTCTTCATCACCTGTGTCACCCTCATCCTCTCCACCTTGACCATATCCTCACCCAAATCCTCTACCTTCTCCACCACTTTGACCACCTTCACCTCCACTTTTTCCAAGGAATACCACTAGGCAAGCACCTCATCTGCCTCTAAGACAAGCACCCTAAAAGGACTCCTCCCAAGAGCAGATATATAATTTAGAATCTGATCCAGAGAAGACTCCATCCCTGGTGTGAGAGGTCCAAGCTATTGATCAAGTTTATATTAAAGAGATGGGAATGGAAGGGATGGCTACCAAAATCCAACAAGAACTTGAGAGAGACTCAGAAAAGGGGAAGGGGCTAGCTGAGGGGGAACCAGAACAAAAAGATCCATCTAATCTTTGTGAATGATACCAGTTTTATGTAGACCATAAACTCTATTTTTGGAAGCATTTCCACCCCAATGATGTGACCCAAGAAACAAGGAAACAATTGTCCTTCCTATTGGAGATGTATAATGAGGAACCTCAGTTTGACATTCCATTGGATTATATTTTTTCTAGCCCAGAATCCCTAGGTCTGCCAGACCTTATGAAGTTTGATCCATAATGGCTCTCCCCATTAATGACTAGCATCGCATTTTTGAAACTTGCCATGGAAGTGATGTGCCAAAATATTTTTTCAAAGTCATTTACATGCATGATTAAAATAAAACATAGCAGGGTTGTAGAAATGTATAATAAAGTGTATGCTAAAAAGTAGGTGCTAGCCAAGGAAGTGGCCTCTTTAAAGCAACAACTTTAAGAGACCATCGAGGCTAAGGTAAGGGTATTAACCCTTTGTAAATCAATTTTTAAAGAAGAGACAACATTGGAAGTTGGTGTAACATTGGATGGGGATGTCATAGGGTAGTTATAAACATTGGTTGAGCTATTGCTCAAAAATAATAAGGAACATCCCATACCCTGAGATGAATCCAAGGAATTTTTGAATCAGTTTAACACTACAACAGATATCTACCATAGTAATTTAGAGAGAATCAGGGAGGTTATCCCAATTTTGGATGATTATTTTTCACACATGACATGCCCAAATAAAGTGATAGAGGCCCAGCTCAATGATGAAGAGGTCTTGAGGCAACAAGTGACCGATGTAACTCTATAAATAAAAGACCACACTGAGTGCATGAAGTCATTTAAAGATGTGTAAATAATGACAGATGTTATTAATAACCATTGTCAACAAATAAATGCTAGTTTTGCCACACTCTGAGGATAGGTTGACAAGGAGGTCTCTCAATTAGAAGACATCCAAAAGGAAAATAATGTAGCCCTAGAGGAATAAATGAAGAAGATTAAGACTCTAATTCAATTTGAGGAGTTAAAATTAGTAAAGGAGGCCATTTAAAAAATAATTGCTAAAGTTCTTGATGCCTTATCCCATTGGGATGAGTTGAGGAAAGAACTCGAGCAGAAAGGGCCTAAGTTCCTTGAGAATGTAGGTATAACTTAGTCTAAGATAGACTAATAACTTAGTGTGGGGTGATGTTGGCACCTCAATTTTTACCAATTAGATGTTCCAATTTTGTCATGTAGCATGGAGGGACCATTGCCCATTTTTATACAAGTACTAGCACGATGTGAGAGAACCATGGCACGAGAGGACCATAGCATGAAACTAGTACTGCGAGAGTTGAAAGGCACTGAAGGAAAATGGCATGAAAGACACAATGCAAGAGGACCCAATCAAGAGAAAGCATGGCATGAGGAACCTGAGAACAAAGGACTCAAAACAAGAAGTGGAAGACTAGGGGAGCGCAAGGAAGGTGGAGCACAAAGAACATGGGAGTAGTTAAAAATAGTAAATTAAGTAAAACACCTCAACCCCACTGATCAGAGGACTTATACCATTCCACAAGGAATGAAACACTTGGATATGAATATATTACATAGAGCAAGCATCTAAGGGTGTGGAGGCCTGATTCTTTAGGAACAAATAGTTGTAAGAGCCACAATTCAACCTGTTGGGAGTCTATGTGCCATTTGTCTTTAAGTTAAGAACTTGACACTTGAATAGAGAAAAATAAGTATAAAAACCCCTGTTGTAAGCATTCATGGGGGGAATAAAAGGAGGAACCTTTGAAGATATAAGAAGTATTGTCTTGTAATCAAAAAGTACTTAATGAGAATTCAATGTTTATCATACGATACTTTGAGCAATGGATTGTGAACTATGTTGAATATTGAAATGCATTAAGTAATTAAAAATTGTGAGTTCTTTATTTTATAATTAGCTATTGATGGTAACATAATATGTTAAGAAATAATAGTAGGATATTTATTTGACAAGAAATGAGTAAATACACCACGTGTTTCAAAGCCTTTGAAAACTGGTCTTTCACTGCGTGTTTTGGGTGAGTGTGTGAGACTTATCCCTCGTGTGATAGGGCTAGCATGATATCTTGTTGGTAAGAGGCTTCAACACTGACATAGAGAGAGAACCCAACATATGCCTATTTGGGAATGATTTTAGGATCTTACCCTATTCTATGTTTAAACATGCATCTATCTTTTGTGACTCAGCTAATTCCCTTAAATGGTGATATGAATGGATGTTTTTAATGTTTAATTTCCTATTCTTAATGGAAAGACTCACATAGGTGGTAGATATATTAGTACTATGTTTCTCTCTATGTGTTATGTTTCTCTTAACTTAGTACTTGGTATTGGTCTTTCTTATGGGGTTGAAAAACACATGGTGTTCCTTTTTGTTCATAACTATATCATGTTAATAATAAAAAGATCATGGAAACCCATTGGTTGTATCATTGACTATTTCAAGCAATTAATCTTTTGGGGGCAGTGTTGGAGTTTTGTGTGACTATTGTTTAGCTAGAACACATAAGTATAGAGTTTACATTCCTTTATATGTTGCATATCCAAAAATCAATGTGTTTAATTCATATGCATTCACTAAAGTATATGTATCATATCATAATTACACAAACCATTCAATAAACTAATCATTAATTCCTTCAATTAGGCAAAGATATAGTCAACATATAACAAACCCAAATTTATTACACAAACTAAACCAATATGCCCTTCTCAGATGAATTATGACCTCCATCTACTTACATAAAGGAAAAGAACCATTAAACCATCAGTATGGATAATGGTATGTTATTGTCCATCTTATTAAAATCTATATAATGTCATATATCTTGTTTATCTTTATCTATATAATACCCTTTACATTTTATACATTATGTATAATGGTCTACTATATAATAGTAACACCCTTTTGCTTATCTTGCTATGATAATAAGATGTATATTGGTTCATCGGTTCCTTTCCTTTATGTAGCAGGATTGATCATTTTAGTTTTTATATGAAGGTTAGTAGTATCCCCAATGTTTAAGATAATACAAAGTATTGACAATGACCAATAGTAGACCATTATACAGATTGATTATTCATTGGTTCATTTCCTTTATGTAACAAGATGGACAATAGTGTGAATAGACCAACAATATACCATTATATAGATTGATGGTTCATTTCTTTCTTTCATTGATGTAGCAAAATGCACAACAGTGTGAATAGACCAAGGGTCAAAATTCCAAACATTTAAATTCCTTCATAGTATAAAGCTAGATTACAAAGGTGAAGAGTTAAAATTCTTTTATAGCATATCCAAGAATAATATATAGAATGTAAATTTTATTGTACATACAATGAATATATATACAAGTAATGAATATATATATATATATAGATTCCTTTTTTCAAAAAAAATGAATACTTGATCTGTATATACCATTACAAAGAATGTAAAAGCTGTGAGTTTTACCTTACATCCAAGAAAGTGGATAAACATTCTTGCAGCTTTGATGGTTTGGTTGTATAAAATTACAGTGTGACTATATATCGAGAGGAAATACTTAAATGAGGAAATCCAAAGGTTGTCTTATGGAGGGAGCAGAGGTGACTCTGTCATGATAACTTGAATCTTGTTGTTATTTTGCTTTACAATAACGCATTTTCATGGGCATATGTACACTTATCCTTTGAATATGAATGTAAAATACTATGCCACACATTAGGTTTCATAAACCCCCATTGCATTTCATTATGCACCATACGCACATGACACTTGTAGATGGTAATGAAGTTGGAAGTTAAACCCGATAAATGGTAAATGATACACAAAGTAACTAATGGGGATGCATAGGTCAATTGAAACTATGGTCATCCATGTTAAACATTCAATGCTCATAAATTATTTGTGTTAGCATGATTATTAGATCCTCCATTATGAGCATAACCACATGATATGTTTAACAGTGGCTATCATGCTGGTAGTTGACCTCCACATCCCCCTCTGGCCGCTTTATCTACCAGTGTCGTTAAGGGCATGAGATTTGAAAATGATGATCTAAAATTTTGTTTATCGTCACTTTTATTAGTCCATTAGCCCTTAGTTAATGGGCCCCACATATTACATACTTGATTCTGAGCTCACATTAAATGTATAAACTAGTTACACTCATAATTGAGGTGTAAAAAGTGAGGCCAATCATTTGAGGGCTAACGTGCCAATGGAATGGATGGAGAGGGAGGGGATTTAGAGTATCTAACATGCATATGTAGGTCAACTATCAATGTGACCTCCACATGCCTAATGGATGCTCTGAGGGTAGATAGAGTATCCAACAAGCACATAGATTTTAACTGTTAGCTTAACCTCCACATACTTATTAGATACTCTAACGGTATGGAGTATCTAGTGGCCACATGAAGGTCAACTGTCAATTTGAACTCAATGTTCTTACTAGATAATCTAAGGGTAGATAGAGTATCTAGAAGGCACATGGATTTGAGATATGTGGCCTCCAAATGTTTATTGGATACTCTAAAGGTCCTTCCCTTCCATCCATTCCATTGGTTCATTATCCCCCTGATGATGGTTCCCGCTTTTTAAATCCTCAATTGTGAGTGTAACTAGGAGGCACATTCAATGCTTAAGCCAAAACGCAGTAGGGAAAAGTAATGGAGAAGTGAGATGTGACCAGTTGGGGGTCAATGTCCAACATAGATGTTTATGCTAAACATGGCAGCCTTAACTAGTTGATGCGTTCACATTTCTAGCTAGCATGTTTATGGGGATTACCAAATCAGTAAATGTCTAGTGCTCATAACTAGGCTCACATTTGTCAACAAAATGTTAAGGTAAACAACAATGGTTAAGGTAAATGCTAGTTGAAAAATAAATGTGAATATTCATTGAACATTAACTTGTTACTTTCACACCTTTCCCCTATTCAAAGACTATATCAATGCTCATTTTCCATTATACCATTCCTTTTCTACCTATATAGGAGTTTGTTAGCTAATAATGCAAATAATAATGTGAACACACCAGCTAATTAAGGCACTCACATTCATCATGGACTTTCACATTGGACATTGACCCCCAACTAGTCACACCCATCTTCTCTATCACTTTGTCTCAATGCATTTTGGCCTAAGCATTGAATGTGCATGTTGGTTATGCTCACAACTAGAGGAGGTATCACCTTAACTAGAAATAGTGTTTACATTTCTGAATGATGTGTTTTTGATTCCACCAAATCAATAAAAGTATAGAGTTCACATTGGGGCTAACATCCATTAATAACACATTAATGCAAATAATATTGGTTAAGGCAAACAATAGTGATTAAGCCAAATGCTAGGGGTGAAGGATAATTAAATGTAAGAATGTACCAATTGGTTATGCTTGAATTAAGGATGTAATAAGTAGGGACCATCATCAAAGAGCTAATGGGTTAGTGGAATGGAGGGAGGGAGGAGGGTACACAGAGTATCTAGCATGTATGTGGAGGTCAACTATGAGCGTGACCTCCACGTGCATGTTACATACTCTGAGGGTAGATGGAGTATCCAACGGGCACATAGAGGTCAACTATCAGTATGACCTCCATGTGCTTATTAGATACTCTAAAGGTAGATGAATTATCCAACAGGCATGTGGAGGTCAATTGTTAGCATGACCTCTACATTTTGGCTAGATACTCTGAGGGTCCCTTCCCTCCATCCATTTTATTTGCCCATTAGCCTTTTGATACTTGGCCCCACTTCTTACATCCTCAATTACCTGTAAGCCTTTACCCTATTCTATTTCTTATTTGCCATTACCCTATTCCTTTTTTACCTCTACATGAGCTCATGTACTCATTAGCTAGTTTCACTAAGTGTGCATCACATTCGTACGAGCATCTCAGAGGAGGCATTTTTTATACTGGTTGGTTACCTACAATAAATTAGATTGTGTACATTGTTGAATCTTCAACTCATTTTTCATAATATCAATTTAGCATCTAAGAAGGTCACAACCTTAACATTTACAGATGGAGAAGAAATGAAATATAGAACATTTTTTTAAAGTAATATGTTCACTGTGGACAACATTGTATTTTTCACACTTGTATTGTATTTAAACTTTTATAATTTATCATGTGCAACATTTTATATTTTTGCACTAAAATTGATAGACAATCTTAATTTAATTATTTTTGTTTATATTTTGACAACCAAGCCAATTATATCAACGTAACCTATAATGGAATCCACGTGGTGATGGAGGTAATAGTGTGAGATTTTAATTTTTTTTTTCTATTTTACCATCATAATGTACTTTTAACCCTTTTTTAACTATTGTACAGGATATTTTCTTATTGCTTGGATACAATGATTAAAAAAGTCTAATATCTTTATTATTTATCTCATAATTTTATAAGTTATGTGTGTAAGATTAAATAAAATTGTCAATCACTAGATACAAATGTCCTTACTTCGTATATACTCCCTCTCAGTTGGCTTTTCATGCCTTGCTTCTTTGGCCATGGTAGATGAAATGAAGAACACTACAGCTCCAAGTAAGTATGTTTAATTTTACCAGATATTTTAATTGATGAAACATGATATAAAATGTTCATTTAATAGGGTTCCAAATCCTTCAACGTATAAATTAGACATATAATGCACTGTTCTAATATTATGTCTATGAAATGGTGTGTATGTTATCTTATCAATAGATTTTGTAATTTTGTGTGACCCAAAACATGGTTGTTATCCTTTCGAGAGCCTTCACTCATTAGAAGCAAAATTATCTCCAATAAAGTTACATGGCACAACTGAACAGGGAACAAATAAGTTGTATAACTTTGGATAATCTTCTAATGGAGTAGAAGAGACGCCAACCCAAATAATTAAAGACACATTTATTGAATTAAATGACATTGATTTGATAATATGAAAACATTGTTTGGTTTCAGTTTGCTTTATTTTATTATTTAAATGATTATAAGTTGTATGCAATGCTAACCATTTATCATTTCTGATTTCAACTTGGATATAGATAACCCTTCGTGGTTCGCATCCAATGAAAGATGTTAATGTTGTTGAACTTGGACCTTAGTCTCCCCCAGTTGAAAATGTTAGTACCATGAATTGATTGTATTCAAATTTTAACCATTTTATTCTTGTGATCAATCATGATTTAAAATTACAATTGGTTTGACCTTTTAATATAAAATATGGAGCGTGACAAACATGCCCAACCTAGGAGAAGCTTCCCTAAGTTCCTCCAACAACATCAGTGAAAAAGGGAATAATCAGGGAAGGTGGTAAGTTTTCATTAATTTGTTATATTTAAATGTCCATATTCTTTTGGTCAATTATAAGTTATCATTATAACTAATGCATTATTTTTGTAGTGCAATAGTGGTAGGGAGGACGTATGCACTGCTCCCATTCATAGGAAAAGTAGAATAATTGAACAGATGAAATCATGCTCTGCAACCTCCATTTATGCACATGGATAACCTCCTCCCATGGAGAAAGTAATATGGGAGAATAGAATATGTGGGGTTTGCGAGATTATGAAATTCATATGAAACTTGATAGTGATCATCATTTTTTTCTTTTGCCTACAAAGGAACCTATTATTATCTCTAAAGAAGAAACAAAATCACCTATTTCATCAGAGGATGAGGATGATCCAGATTATGACATTGTAAATGATTCTCATGATACAAGGGTAATTCTTCTTTCACGTTCTTCCATTTTTAATTCACACGTATATCTTATTATATACTTATTTGAGATTTCTAATTGTTGCACTTCTTTGTCAGGTAAACAATGGTAGTGATGAGGTGTTAAGACCTATTTCATTGGATTTTGAGGACTTTAAAAATTATGAACTACCAAATTATTTAGTGTAAATTGATTATGATGTAGTAAATGATTCCCATGATACAAGGGTAATTTCTCTTTCACATTCTTCCATTTTTAATTTACACATATCTTATTGTATACCTATTTGAGATTTTTAACTGTTGCACTTCTTTGTCAAGTAAATAATAGTAGTTATGAGGGGTTCACACCTATTTCATTGGAATTCGATGATTTTTTAAAGTATGAGTTGCCAAACTATTCATCAACAACCTTTGTGTGCACACAGGCCTAGTCAAAAGGAGAAAGTATTATGTTGGGATTTGGGAGTATTTTTTATAATTCATATGAAACACGATTGTGATATTATTTTATTACTTTTACCTACATAATAACCTTTCACCCTCCCTCACATGAAGAGCAGAAGAATGGAACAAATGACTTGTACAACCTCTTCACATAGACATAACCATAAACAGAAGGATAATATAATATATTGAGATTTTGATGTGTTAATCTAAGGACAAAATAATATATTAGGATTTTATTGTGTTAATTTAAGTCATATGAAACATGACTATGGTACTTTTTTATTGATTTTAATCGCATATGCACCCATTATCCTCCCTCATAGGAAGAACAAAAAAATGGAATACATGCAGCCTTCGAAGGATAAGGTAGAATGTGGGGAATTATGAGTTTTTTAAAGTGCTACGAAGCAAGATTGTGATATTATTTTTGTGATTTTAATTCCATAGGAACATGTTACCATATCCAAACAAGTAAGGGACTCACCTTTTTCATGTGAGCATGAAGATGATGTCAAATTTTAGCTGCCACATGATTTCTACAGTGACATGTCATGATATCTACACTGCACAAGGGTAATTGTCCTACATTTTAATAATTTCAATAGATTTATATCATATGAATTTGAAATTGGGTATGTTTGTTTAATTTGAAACTTTTGATGTGTGTAGATTATCTTTTAGCACAAGGAGCATGGTTACAATATTATTTAAGAGTTTGGATATAGTGACAAATTTTATTGTATTGCACTAGAATGTCTTGCATTGTACGAAGGTGCGAAGAAATTTTGGTCAAAACCACTGTTCAATTCATCTCAAATATAAAAAAACTTGAGCTATGATATTTTTATAAATGTTACTCTTATATGTGCATGAAGATTTGATGTTGTCATGTTTTATCCTTATAGTGTTGCATCTCAAATCTAGTATGAAGCACCTTCATTATAGTTATATTATGTGTTATGACTAAAATGCACTATGTTGTATCATATTTGGTTAATCCAT
The DNA here is from genome assembly GCA_037957365.1 of Torreya grandis. Classification (NCBI taxonomy): domain Eukaryota; kingdom Viridiplantae; phylum Streptophyta; class Pinopsida; order Cupressales; family Taxaceae; genus Torreya; species Torreya grandis. The sequence continues at coordinate 248,252 of JARHVA010002182.1, read as the reverse complement.
ATATTAAAATTTATAGATAAATATATATGCACATTGTGAGGGGTTATTATGACATCTTGACTCTCTACAAGTAATATTTACACATGAGATGAGCTTTAATAACCATTGGGAATTGATATGTACTTTTTTAAATAAAAAACATAGGGTTTGAGACTAATCTTACCTTAAGTAATGAACATAGGGAATTGAGACCTATCTTACCTTTACATTCCTATAATAAAGCATGAATGGGCCTTACCTTCTATATTAATCTTCATATTTTTATTTCTCATTGTTCGTAGAATGGTTTATTTAAGCATTGGCCTATTGTAAAATTAGGGCACTAGATCTATTACGTGAGAAGGAAACCATTGGGAGATTTCTCCTATTTCCTTCCCCTTAATCTTAGGACATGGATAAACATTAGTGTTATGTTGTATTTGGAACATTTTGATCTACCTTTTGATGGTATTTTCATTGAAAATTGATATTGATAATGAAGTTATTGAACCAGGCATAAGATTTAGATTTGCATTACATGACTGACTAAGTTTGAGCCTAAAGAACCTTTAAAAAAAATGTCAAAATTTTATATGAATGTCTTTAAAGACACAAAAATGGGTGTGGAAATCCATCAAATTTTGATTTTAGTCAAATGTAGTATTTGGCTAGAAGTGTCTACAAAATGCATAAGAATTGTGTGAGAACAATAAAATATTTACCTTTAATGTTATAGCCTTGAGGTCATGTGGTCTAAAATCATTATTGGATATACATAAAATGGAATTATTAAATAACTCTTGGATAATTAATCTATTAGTACTCAACACATGCAAGTCTTAAGTTTTGGTTGTTGAAGCACCTTTATATGTCCTAGGTTTAAATATATTTTTCGTAAACTATTTTCCATGAAGAATAACAAGTTTATGATAAATTGATTTGGTCATTTATGAAGAGCATTATTTTCATAGTATTGCATTTGATTTTTGGGGGTTAGTAGCCAAAATATCACTTTGAGCACTTAAAGGGTTGGTAAATAATTTTGAACCTAAATAACATTTGAAATATACATGGAATGAATGTTAAATGGGTTAGGAGTTTTGTTGGTCTAATTTTTTATCTAGGCCTAACTTTCCCTAATCACGTGTTAAAGTGACTAAGACCCAACAAGCTAGCACATTGGCATTTCATTCAAGACTTAGGGTTCTTGAGCGCTCACCTGAATCACACAGCAAGGGACTGGTTCTCATGGGTTTTATCACATGAAGGTGTACTTAACATATATCAGTGATCGAACATTCACCTTATTCAATGACTAACAAAAAAAATTACATACACAGTTGTGAGCCTAAGTTCATTTAAATGAACAAACATAATTAAAATGACCAACACCATTGTTTCCAAATTCCACATGATAACATTTAGATAACATAGATTTTATTCATAATAAATTCACAAGTTACATAAAAAAGGCATGGTGAAACTCAGTGATACAACTTAACTACAAACTAGAATATAATAGCAATATCACAATGATATCCCTAATTACACCAATGAAATAACATTCAACATCAATTAATCATTATAAAACAATGATCAACAACATTATAAAGCTCTAAATAGGAGTATTTATACTCGATTATCCCTGACTAAGTAGTTACAATAGTAATGACAATCTCAATTACTAGCCAACAATCTCTAGTGGATTAAGAGTCATGGCAGCCAACTACATTATTTCCTTAAGGACCCGAGCCTTTTTGCCTATATTATCATTTGGTGTTGGATCCTCATTACTAAGTATTTATCTTCATGTGGGACGGTTCTAAACTCGTGCATGATTTAAGTTTATTCTATCCCTGAGAATCATTCCTTAACCATCTCCCACTTCCTATACACTCCCAAATTCTTCCATTGGTATTCTGAGCCCTTCATTCTCAAGTTCTCTATTTATTATGCATTTTCTCTAATTAGGTCTTCTCGCATTGTGATCTCTTGTTTCATGGTCTTCTACACCTGTATATCTTTTACATCGTTATCCTTCCATATTGTGCTTGTCTCGATCCATGCTTCTTCCACACCACACTTCTTTCATGTTTCTATTAAAATACTTATCCATAATTTGGGTTCCAACATCACCCCACACTATGTTATTATTATGTCCTAGATTAAGCACCAATTTTAAATTCTACCAAAAATTCAAGAGACAATTAAGCAACAATTCTCAAGGATAGAATAGACTTAAATCATGCACGATTTTAGCACTGACCTGCATGAATATATACACTTAGCAAAGAGGATCCATCATCAAAGGGGAATATATGGGTATATAGGTTTGAGTCCTTAGGTAAACAATGTAATTAGCTACCATGACTCTTAGTCCACTAGAGATCATTGGCTAGTCACTGAGAGTGTCATTACTACTAAAACTAATTGGTCAGGGAGAACAAAGTATAAATACCCCTATTTGGAGCTTTGTAATGTTGTTGATCATTATTATATAATGATTTATTAATGTTTAATGTTATTCCATTAGTGTAATCATGGATATCATTGTGATATTGGTGTTGTATTTTAGTTTATAGCTAAGTTGTATCATGCCTTTGTTATGTAACTTGTGAATATATTATGAATATGATGAATAGAAGCTATGTTATCTGAATGTTATCATGTGAATTTTGAAAACAATGGTATTGGTCATTTTAATTGTGTTTATTTATTTAACTAATCTTAGGCCTACAACTATGGATTTCTTTTTCTGGTTAGTCATTGAATAAGGTGAATGTTTGAGCATTGATATATGTTAATTACACCTTCGCATGACAAAACCAGAGGAACTGATCCCTCACTACATGCTTTGGGTGAGTGCATAAGAACCTTAAGGAATACATGAAATGCCAGCATGCTAGCTTATTGGGTTTTAGTCACTTTAGTGTGTACCTAGGGAAAGTTCAGCCTAGATAGAAAATTAGCCCAACATTTTGGTTCTATTGTCGATACCCATAGCACTTGTTGCATGATGGTGGAAAATGCTCGAGCAATTATCTCTTGAAAACATTGAATGATGGCTTACCAGTCTCAAAGATAACTTTATAGTTCTATTTCTTGAACCAAGAGTTTCTAGACCTGTGTGGGTTGAATAAAATCTCTAGAGTTCCTTGTATGAAACTTTCTTTGTGTAAGTCCCTATTTATTTGCTTGCTTAGATCATAACCTATGATCAAGACTAATTAAGAAATCATGGATGGAATACAGTTTGGACAATAGAGCATTAGATGTCCTTAGCACACTTGGCAGTGCCATGGACATGAGTTTTTGATGTTTGGTGGAGAGGGGAGAAAAATAGTTACATCTTAGAGTACATAATTTCAACTTATTCCTATTTAGAAGAATCCAAGTTCAGATTTCTCCAAGAACCATGTGGTCGGTATCTCAAGCATTTCCATCTAGATCTGAAGAAGCTATTTATTAACTTTAGACTTGAGGATTTTCCCATGGAAGGCTTAAATCTTCCTTGCATGAGAAGCATGGTTGGTAGGGGAATGTCGAAGTATTTGTGAAGGATTTTTGGTTTGGTATGGTAGTTAGTCAGCTGGAGTTATAGAAGCAAAAATATGATTAAGTTTGGTGAAGGATTATAAGCAGAAGAAACATAAGAAGGGGACAGGAAGACTTAGGAAGTGTGATCAAGATCTGTAGGTAAGTGAAAGAGCAAAAGAACTCTCCAACTTTCAAACCATAACCAATGTTGACTCTAGTATATGCAAGAGAAATAAGCTAGATAGTAGAGACTGAAGAAATTAAGTTGAACCAACCCAGTTCCCCAACCATAGTGCAAGCTCATGTTTTTAAGCTAGATGAACTAGTTATACACAAATGGGATACATATATCATAGAGTTAGAGACTAACCTATAAGATAACCCTTAGTCAAGCAAATTTTAGACACTAGTGTATTAACTCTTTCTTTTCCTTTACAAGATAATTTCATGGCCCAACATGGTATGCCTGGTGGACCCAGCATAAGTAGTGGGCAAAGTAATAGCCTAAATATAGTGAATTAACCTACCTTAGTGCCCAACATATCAGGTGTTTCTGATGCTACTAGAGGTGTGAGAGTTGGATTAGGTGGTGGTTTGTTTGGTGGATTAGGAGGCAATGCAGGAAGAAGTGGTAGAATTTCCCCCCCAAGGAATAGGAGGACTTGAAAGTTATCAACAGCCACCATTGTAAGCAACTCAACCACCCACTGTGTACTATGAAATAACACTTTATTTTCTAGAATATCAAGGTTTGGAGAATGTCACCAAACATGTTCACAAGTGTGAACTTACTTAGAGAGTGTACAACATAACTTGCTCTGAGAAAAAATCCACTAAATTTACAACCACACTCCTACAGTAAGTACACAAATGGTATCAAAAATATGATCCTCAACTGGCAATCATTGATTATGACTATCTGAAGCCAACATTCCTCTAGGAATTTGATATTCTAGAGTTTGATCAATAAAGTATTGTTACGCTGAAAGATATAAAGTAAAATCTAAATGAGAGCATGTGTGAGTATAATGTACAATTCAAGACACTTCTCTCCAAGATTTACATTGAGATTAATGTTGATCAACATGCCCAATGGTTCATGGGAGGTCTATTTCTCCCCTTTTGATAAAGATTATCTCAAAGAACTTTTACCAGTCCACACAAGGCCTTGGAAGTTGTCCTTTACACCAAATCCATTGGAAGCATTGATATGGGAATCAACCCTTTTATGAAGGCTCAAATTGATATAATGTCATCTCAATTAGAAAAACTAATTGCACACAGTGCTCATGACACTTGTAGTTGACTATGGTGTATTGATTGTGAGTTTGAAGGCCATAATAGAAATAATTGTCCTCATAAGACCATATGCATTGTACTGAAGTAGTCATTTAAGATTTTCCAAGATGAGCATGATGTTTGAGCTTGTCCTTTATTGAAACATGCTATGTAATAATATATGTGATGCATATACCCATGATATCAATGACTATCAACTCATCAGTGGCATTCATGAAGCATGCATATGTGGTATGTGTTAGTCCTTTATTTCAAATAACCAAGAGAATGGTGGTTATGGTGGGTGAGGTCAAGGTTGCAGATGAGGATGAGGACAATTTTCACCATGGACATGCTATAAGTGTGGTTCTCTTGATCACTACTAGTGGGACTACCTGGTCTATCCTACACGTGCCTTCTATAAAAATGAGGACTGTTTAGAGGAATGTCTTAATTTATAAACATATATTATAAAGGAAATAAATGAGAAGGGTGATAATATGATACATATTGAGAAGCCACATTAGATATTATGCCCTATCACTTTAATAGCCCAAAAAATTAATATTACAATGTGTAGTGGTGGATAGTCCATGTCTATGTCCACTCCACCTATTGAGAAGGTATAGTGCAAAGAGCCTCGTGCAATTAGGTATCTTGCTGCCCAATGATAAAAAGAGGTGCTCTAAGATACTATGAATTTGGTAAGGGAATTACAAGGGGAGATCTATTTTCTTAAGGACCATGATGTCACTCAATGTGCTAATATGCAAAATGCCATAGACCACCAAGAAATGGCACAAGATAACTTTTAAAAGCTCTGCAAGCACTTATTAGATGAGGATATTATACCAATTTTATGTAATTGGCTTAAACATCAAACACCAAGTCCTAGTAAATATCATTGATTAAACCATGCTCAATGACAAGATACTCCCATTCCTCATAATATATAAGAGGATAAATAAATATTGGTGAACATTGTCATTAATGGATGGGTAAACCAAGACATTTTAGTCAACACTGGTGTTGACGTCAATGTCCTCACAAAGGATGCTTGGTGAAAGATGGCTAGCCCTACCTTGCAACCTTTGCCCCATGTATTATTCATGGCTAACAACACTTGTGCTTTGTTGAACAACATCCTTAAAAATGCGACTATGGATATCCTCGATGTTCTTTTCAAATCAGACTTTAAAGTTTTATAATTGGTCAAGGATGATGACTTCCAAGCCTTGTTAGGTCATCCATGAATTTATGCTAATAACATTGATTCAATATTTAAGAAAATATATATCAGCTTTGAAAATATTGACTAGCACATCATCATTATGTTGGACCAAGCTCTCATGTGCCCCCATATATTGAACTTGTTAATGTTGATGAGGATATTAATCATATATAATGTCATATATTGAGGTAGTGAATGCCATTATACCACCCTTGATGGCATCCTATGATGGATGGATGCATAATCCCTCTCTCACACTATGAGTAACATTTATGATTGTTGGGCACAAGGTGACTATGACCTTACTAAGAGAGTATGTGTTGTTATCGGTAGTCATGAACATACTCAATGCAAGTATCACAAGTACCATAGGTTTGTTCATCTCATGACTAGGCAATTCATACATGGACCAATTATGTTTGTATTGCTTTAAATTCTAGATGAACCTCCACGGTTCTATGGGTAAATGGAAGTTTATGAATTTATCCTAAAATTGGAGGCCTTATATGATACTAATGTTGATAGTGTATGATCACTTGTTCACATTTTGGATGGCATAGTTGTAAGGTGATGGAAAACTCATCATGAGCATCTTCTTAATTTGGACCATATACATTCTTTATTACATCATAGATTTCATCATGATAACCATATACATGGCACTATCAGCTATAGTGTTATTCAAGCACCAAAACTTCACCTTGAGGCATGCAAGGCAATGTGGGTGGTTGATGAAACTTTCTTGCCATAATATCTTTGGCTTCATGCATTCTATGGCACTCTGTGCACTTGGTCTAGAGCGTGGTATGTTCACAAAGAATGAAATCTTGATAAGTGTTCTTGGCACCTGCTTAAGGATAATATGGTTTCAACATTATCCTATTCATATTTAAGGATGGATTTGTACCTTACACTTCAATTAATGCATCAAATAGTCATTTGTGACCCAAGTCCCATTAAAGACTAGATTCAAAGCATACATGGCATGTCAAAGGAAGGATTCACCATTCTCAATGAGCCTATTGAGTAGTCATCTTCTTTTGCACTAGAACTTGTAATCAATCATGCACTTTGAGAAGAAATTTGAAAAGGTAAGAAAAAATTTATGTTCCAAATTGATGAAAGTGAAGGATTTGATCTCCTTGACCCATTAACCAATCATTTAAATACACACATAGAGTATCGTGCTAGAACTATTCATGACATAATTATATATACACAACACCCATACTAGAGCTACTTCAGATCATACAGCATAATATTGGCATGGAGGATGCACCAAAGATGGGTACCATGGGAAATTACTAGTCTGATACTAAAATATCAAAAGTGTTTGAGTTGTTGAAATAATATCAAGATGTTGTCCCCAAAACCTATAGTGAAATGAAGGATGTTCACTCATATTTGGGTAAAATGCATATCAAATTGGTCGAAGGAGTTCACCCAGCCAATAAATGACCTTATCAAATGAATCCTAATTTATGTGCATTTATTAAAGAATAAATTTATAGTATGTTTCACACTGGAGTTATTACACCTATTGATGAGTGCAAGTGGGTAAGACCTATGATGATAAGCATTAAAAAGGATGGGCGTATAAGGATTTATGTGGATTATCAATTACTTAATGCTTCTTGAAATACCGATCTTTTCTCGACACCTTTCACCAAAAAAATCCTTGAAGGCATCGTTGGATGTGAAATTTATACCTTCATAGATGGTTTATATAGGTATCATCAAGTCTATATCGTAGAGGAGGATAGGCACAAGACTACATTTATCACTGAGTGGTGGTATTTTTCATATACTATCATGTTGTTTGAGTTAAATAATGCCCTTATTTTATTCTCTCGAATAGTCATTGAAGCCTTCAAGGACTTAATCCAAAATTTCCTTCAATTTTATCTGGATGATTGGACAATATATGGCTTGGTGAAAGACTATTTCTCTAATCTCTAACTCATGCTTAAGCACTGTAGGATGCTTCAAATTTCTCTCAACTTGAAGAAGTGTCTTTGTGCTACTCTATTTGACATTCTCATTGGTCATATTATTTTTTTGAGATGGACTTCTAGTAGACCCCACTAATATTGCCATCATCCTCTACCTGCCAATGCTAACTACCCAATGAAAGGTTCACACCTTTCTAGGCCACACTGGATACTATAGTAAATTTATATGTGGATATGCAAAGATTATAGTGCCTCTATAGGAGCTCCTAAAACATACTAAACATTTCATTTAGACCCACTCATACCAAGAATCTTTCATTGCCTTAAAGGATAAGTTTATCACTGCACTGATTCTCCAATTCATCAACTAGACTAAATTTTTCCATGTCTATATTGATGCTTCCAGCATGGCAGTTAGTGAAATACTTGATGAGCCTAGTCAGGGTCATCAAGATCACCCTATATACTTTACAAGTTAAAATCTTACTCTAGCCAAAATAAAAAATACCACCATGGAGCATGAGGCGCTATCTATGGTCTATGCTCTTCAAAAGTTCTAACAATATCTCTTGGCAACCCTTTTTATTTTCTTCATAGACCATAAAACATTGTAGTATCTGGTTAATAAACTAGTTTTACATGGTTTTATTTATTAATGGATAGTGTTATTTTAAGAGTTATAGTTCTTCATCATGGTCAAACATGGTAAGGCCAATTTTTGTCCTAACCATCTCTAATAAATTGACTCTAGTGAACCGACATGCACCATCAAGGATGACCTACCTGATATGCGATAATTTCATGTCCCACACATTCTTAAAGAGTTAAAGGACATAGCATCCTTTTTTAATACTGAATCATCTCTATCTCATTTAAGCACTCTAGCCAAGAATCAACTTGCCATTCACATTTCTCCATTTCAGCTCATCAGAGGAGACCTTTATAATATTGGATAAGATGAGGTACTTCAACATTATGTCATGAAACACAAGTGCATTGAGGTGATCTACGAGGTCCATGATGGTGTTTCTAGAGGACATTACATCAGAGAAGCTACCACATGAAAAGATATGTTAGCTAGTTTATGGTGGCCTACACTTTTTAAAGATGGTAAGCTTTACGTGCACTAGTGTGACATTTATTAGCACATGGGGAAGCCCAATCAGTGGGATGCAATGCCACTTCATCCTATTATATCATAGGTACCTTTTAAAAAGTGGGCCATTAACTTTGTTAGCCCAATTAACCCAATAGGATGGTCTACTGGTTCACGTTATGTTATCACTATAACTAACTATCTCACTTGCTAGGCTAAAGCTACACCGACATGAGATTGTACAGCTGCTACTATCATGAATTTCATCTGGGAATATATTATTACAAGGTTTGGTTTCCCATTGAGCTTTACTAATGACTATGGTAATCACTTCCTCAATGAGACTATATATGTCTTATTAGCCAAATTCATGATTGATCACCATAGGACCACACCATATCATCTCTAGGATAATGGCATTTTTGAAGCATTCAACAATATCTTGGGAATAAATTTAACCAAGATATGTAATATTGGATGCACTAATTGGTATGATCGAGTGTATCTAGTCCTTTGGGCATATTGCATCACCTACAAGTGCCTCAACAAAAGCACGCCATTTAATCTTGTATTTGATTATGAGGTAGTTCTTCCAATAGAGTTCCTTGATCCCTCTCTTTTCATTACATGCATTAGATGACTAGACGATGAGAAATCATTGAAATCTCATCTAGATGCTTGACTATAACTAGATAAAACTCATTTTATTGCACATTGGAGTTAGGATGTGGATAAATAAAAATATAAGGCATGGCATGATCACCACCTCAAGAATAAGACTTTTACTCCTGGAATGCAAGTCTTAATATATGACTCCAAGTTTGCATGCCATTCTGAGAAGCTTTATGTTCATTGGGATGGTCTTTTTGTTATTCACAATATCCATCCCACTGGTGCATGTCATTTTAAACATTTGGATGGCTAATTTCTTCTTGGTCATGACAATGGTAGTCAGTTGCGATCATATTTTTTTGCCTAAGTCTTTATTATTTGTACCAATAAGGCATATGCCATTAGTTTAAGATTTATTTTTTTTAATACAGTGTTGCACTAGTCACACACCCTTTTTTGTGGTTTTATAGTCAACATTTACAATCTTATACTTATGTTCTCATGGAGGACCATGAATCACTTTTAGTGTGGGTTAAGGGGTGTTACATGTATGAAGTGACAAGATATGGTCTATAGGGATACGAGTGGAAGAAAAGGTATGCAAGTGAAAGTGTATAAGGATAAAGGGTACATAAGATGTTGTAGACATCCAATTCTTAACACCATTTGTGTTGAAATTGTCAATCTTACTTGAATTGCACTCAAATGTGTATTTTAGGTCAAAATCCATAAAACGTGCTAAATGGTCTAAACTTGTCCCTTACAAGTGCCAATTTAAGTCAAAGTATCCCTAAATAGGGAAATGCATTTTATGAGATAGCTAACTTTGATCAGATCATTTTGAGTCAAAATAACCATTTCACCATTTAGTGCTCTGGATCACTCTTTTCTTCTAATTTAGTGGTACACATCATATACCTTTGTTATTTGATGTTGGCAATATCCTAAATGGGAATACTGAGTCAAATTATAACCTAGTAATATGACTTTTTGACCATTTTGATTAGTTGAGGGTCAATTTTCAAATAAATACACAAATGTTGATTAACCTTGTTTAAGGCTAATTAATCCAAATCAAGAGCTTAAGTGGATTTTTCATGAGAGTTGTTGAATATTTATTTTTGAAAATTGATTCTTATTATCTACATCACCTAGTGACATCATTTATGGGGTGGCATCCATCAAGCCATAAGTGCATAAAATATTAGGATTATGGGTCACCCATGCCTAGTTAATGCCTCCCATGCCTCTTCAATGCCCCTTCTTCCAAGGTCATCTTGAGAATAATTATGGATTTAATTCTAAATATTAGGATTATCCTCAACCACACAACTTCATCTCAAGATGGATGGTTGAGGTTGATTCTGACCAATCTCAAAAATATATAAATAGAGAGGCCATGGTCATCATTTCTAAGTTATTTTAGTGCAAAGTTATTATGCTCAAATATCTTCAAAGCTTGAACATTGGAAAGTTATAATGCTAAATTGTTTCTATAAATCTTCATTGATAGGCTAGTTTAGTGATTCCACATCAAGAGCCTAGGTTTTATGGAGTGTTCTTGAGGCATTGGAGGAACTTACAACCATTTTTTATAAAGACAAGGATGTTTGATCAAGGGAGAACATGTTTTTGAGCCATATGGGCATGGTGAATCCATTTGGGAAGGTAATATGGTGTTGCTTTCTTTCATTTGTTTCTTGCTATCCTTTGTAATTCCCATAGGAATAGATAGGTTTGGTTAGTTAGTTATTTATGCATGTTTCATAGTTTATGGACTAATGCTTGACTAACTTGCTTTGCAATCCTCTCTACATCTTGGCATGCCTAGTGGGACTAAACGCATCCTACACCTAAAGGAGATCCTTTTTCAACCTTGAGAAACTTATTTAAGCTTTTAAAACTCTTACAAATTAGTTTTATAACTTTAATTTACCATTTTTGGTTGCCACAGTTTTACACAATAATCGACATCGGCAGAAATACCGACATAAATTACTTGGCTTAACCGACATCGATCAGCAGAACTGACATCGGTCACTATGTTTTTCAAAAAACACATACCCGAGACCTACTTTTCCAAATTTCCTTGTTTCAAATTCAAATGGGCTTCAAAGCTAAAGGACATGCTAACAATTTTGTTGTAAGATCAAGTTTAAAATTTGCTTAATACATGTTTAAATCACCTTTGCATGCTTAAAAATAGATTAGGAACCTTGTTTTGGTGATTAACAAAGAATTTAAGTGTTTTTGGTGAATGTTTTCAAGGTTTACAACTAAGACTAAGGGGACAAATGAACACCACCAAAAATTTCATTTGGGTTTAAAATTGAACACACTTGTTAATTCTTGTTTGCAAAGTTGATTAGATTAATCTTGTTTAGAAAAAAGAGGAATATTGTGTGTATGCTCTTCCATTTGTCCCCTATATGAAACCCTTAGAATCGAAAGCACCATTACTATTGCAAGTAGCCTATTCCAAGGCTTAGAAAGAATGTCACCTAAAGCACTCCCCAAAAACTCATTAAAGTTTGGGTGATCTTGAAAAAGACCCTAAATTCATTCTATTTTCATGATTTCTTTATTTTTATGCAACTTGGATTATGAGGGGGACTTCATCACCTCCCAAAAGTTCTTTACGAAATATTTAACCTAGGGTTTCATCTCCCGGCATTGACTTCATTTGACTCTTTTTAGAGTTTCACACGAGACATAGTGGCACTTCGACATCGCACTATATTGAGCGAATAGCAGGATGTAGTGGTTGCATAAAGGACTAGACCTTTATGCAATAATCTGAGTGATACAGACCCAAAATTTATGCTTTTATTTTGCATTGTTGGGCATGAAATTCATTGTGCAATTGATTCCCCTAGAATGATCGAAACTTGATAGTTTAGTTAACCCCACATGTCATACCCTTGATAGGATTTGGACGATTATACTTAGTACATTTTGGTCATTATTTGCTTGGTATGATTTGAGGTTAAAACTTGTTTGTTTGTTCATAATCCATGTTGAAATCATGTATTTAAATTAACAAGGGTAGCGTTATGCTGCCCAAATCATGTCAAATATTTTTTTCCTTTGAGTTTTTTAAGCATAACCATTGACCGTATTATTCAAGTATGCTTACACCGTTAGGCTACTCAATTTATTTCAAGAACTTGTTCACCATTGTATCAAAAATCATTTGTTTCAAACCATTTTGTATATACCATTTGGACCTTTATCTTGTGCCGTCATGCTATCCAATCTTGTCTATCTTATTTGGTCCAATCCTAGTCTTCAACATTGCACTTTCAATTAGCCTTGTCAAGTTTGGATCCAAACATTGATTGATTTCTATTTAGGCCTCAGTTCATGGGGTTGGTACATAGATATTTTTCTTTTGGGTTGCATAGCTTGGGTTAAATGATTGCCCAATTTTAAACACTATTGATTGTTTGTTTGTTTGAGTGACTATCTTCATCATTTTTTGTGACTTTGTTTGGGAAAACACAACCTTTTTTCAAAAACCTTTGATGTTAGATATTTGACGTTAGGTTGTTTTATGCCAAATCTTGGCACAAACTACTTTTGAGATGTAGTTCTACCCCTTTGACCAAGTTGAATCAAGTTCGAACCATTTATCCTTTGGATCATTTTTCAGAGTTTACAAAACTTTAAGTCTTTTTATTTTCAGATATTTCTTTTTTAAATGCAGATATGTCTAGCTATATTTATGGTGCAGTCATGGATAATTCAACTTATGATAGAATGGCCACACAAAATGACTTTTATGACTTTAGTCAAGACTCCTATGGTGATAATATGGTTTGTGAGACAGATTTCTATCCACCTCACAAAAATCAGTCATGGGAACACACTCAAGATCCAACTTATGATCCAAATCATGATCAGAATGATTGGGTTTATCAAGAAGACTTGGATGCTTTGGCTTATGTAAATAATAAAACTCCACAATGTACCAAGATTACCATCTTATGACTTCCTCCTTTGGTTTGCATGATCAACCAAACTAAGAAGCATCTATTCATTACCAATTTAGGACCTCCTCCTTTGGTTTGCATGAGCAAACAAACTAAGAAGCATCTAGTTATTACCATTCTTGGCCCATCACCAATTTTTGATGAACCTATTATTAAAGAACTTCTATTTGATGAACCAATTATTTTTTATCCCTTCTTCAATAGTCTAATCTTTGGAGAGTCCATTATTGAACCATAAACCATCGTTCCTGCTAAACCAAAAGTTATCGATAAACCAAATGTTCCCCACTTTAGAAATTATGTGTCAATCTTCGAGCCTAAACAAGAACCACCACTTTTTTAAAACCCATCTTATGAGGATAAAAATGTGTTTAAAGTTAATCTTTTACAACCAATTATGAACCAAAACCAGCATGTTATTATTGAAACACTCATTTCTGGCAAGATAAACTGTGATATGTTACCTATTTTTAAAGAGCCTCATATCCTTGATAAGCCTATCTCAGTAGAGTTGTCTCTTGATCTTTTCCCACTCATTAAGGAGTCTCACTTTGATAGATATGATTTTGTCGAGACATCCTTTGAGTGGTTCCCTCTTTTTGAGGGGCTTCACTTAGACAAGTCAGTCTATGTTGAACCCTTCCAAGATGAATTAGTTTTTATTGAGCCCATTATGTCATCACAGGCCATTACTTGTCAAAAATTTAGCGTTTAATAAAACACTATCAAAACAACCATATCAAATGAAGAATCAATATTAGAGTCAGGTTCCATTTTTAAACTGACATTAGATTTAGCATCAGAAATGGACTTAGCATCAGTTTCGACATTGGATGCAGAGTCCATTGCTTCAGAATCAGAGTCAGATTTATATTATCATATTGGTTGTTACAACATTGGTTATAATTGCCTTGTATATCAATTTGAATATATTTGTGATTCTTCTATGGTTTTTGAGAATGATTACTTCAGCATAGACACTATTTATCCTAGTATCTTCTATAAGGATTGTGTTACCTTTTACCATCCCATTATTACCACCCAACATAGCCACATTATTAACATTTCACTTCCCATAAGTGTCAATTGGGACCGATAGAGTCACACTTTATTGAAATGCATCCATGGAGACATAGCAGTTGAAGAATAACAAGGAGGCCAAGACAGCATTCATGTAGTAGAAGAACACTCTCCTAGTGGGACCTTTTCAAAGGTACTAGGGGATAATCTAAGTCAAAACTCAGCATCTCCTAGTGACACTTTTTTGAAAGCACTAGAAGAAAATCAAAGTCAAAAGTCAACATTCCTTAGTGAAACCTTCTCAAAGGTGCTATGGGATAATCAAGACAACTTAATTGGTGAAAACCTCCTTGAGGTGCCAATAGCTGAGCACAAAATTTCTTCATTATTTACTAAAGATAATATCAAAGATCAAATAAAAATAGCTTCCTATTGACAGCTTAATTAGATGGTAGCTACTCTCAAGGTCAAGCAACAGAACAATCTGATGGTCTTATCGAAAGCATCTTCAGAGATCTTTGGCCTCACCATAACCAAAATTATGTCAAATCTAACATCAAAAACATTACATGTGACTAAAAGTCTTGATCTTCATTTATTTCCCCACCATTATATACTACATTATCATCTACCATTCCATTTCATAGTCAAACCTACCATCCATTATCTATCCCTATTTACCATCCATGGTTGTACTTTCCTTTGCAAAGGCTATATAGATACCTTTTCTCAATGTTTGAAGGAATTAGAATCAATGACCAATGAAGATCACAAAAGCATTCTCAACAACCAAATATGTAGGCCATTCTTGATAGAGCAGTTATTTAGATGAGGTGTGGGTTAGAAATTAACATGATTGAGTATTCTATTTGTATCATTTTTTGATTAAGACATGCATCTCCATCTCAACGGGAATAACAAAATCATATGCCATTTTACCATACCCAGGCCAAAAACATTTATCATACCATTGCCATTGTTACATATCCATTTGCCATTGTTGTAGATCCCAACCATTCACCCTACCACTTGGGGGAAACCCTCTTACCATTTTATCCAATCTATCTAGACCATCATTATCTTAAGTAAGACCATACCATCCGATCATCCAATTCCTATCTATACTAAAACCTATTTTTAGTCATCCTACCCAATCTTATTTTGATCTTGGTTCCTTTGGTTCTTCCTACACTTTTTGTGAGAGGATTTCGATCAAGTTTTAACAATCAATGCAATCCATGTTTATAATGATAGTCTATGAAAGTAGTGTGATAGTTGATCTGGCAAGATATCTTTCATCTTATATCCATGTTTGTTTATGTGAACCTGATTATAACCACCTATGAGCAGATCAGTGTCTCACTAGTCTCGCTACTAATTATAACCGCCTATGGACAAATTAGTGTCATTAACCTATGCTGTTGTATTTTAATTATAACCACATATGAGAAAACTAGGGGAAACACTTGTTTGTCATGCATTGTCACATCACCTTACCTTCGTTGTTTTCATTTGATTGAACATTTCATGGATTTAAGAACTTGTTGGGACCTAGTTGGTTTTTCTTCACCTTTTGTGTGGATGAAATGACTATGACATGAGGTCATTTCAGGACTATGTAGGTCATGCTCTATTCATGTTGAGGTCACCTCAGTATACCTAAGCCTTGCTCTCACTAATTTGTGAGCACGAGCTGTTGCAGCCAGCTTAGCTATCTTATTGGAACCTCTACTCTCAGGACGTGCATCTCCTTGACTAGATGGTCCCACCTTGTCCATATTTTATCCCAAAAAAATACCAAAAACATTGGAAATACTTTGAAAATACCAAAAACATCAGAACATGATCCACAAAAGAATAAAAACATTATCTCATGCTCCTGTACATTTGTACATTCCCATTCCACCATCGAACGATCTCACCATTTTGTGAGTAACTATTAAGTTTGAATGCTCTCACCATTTTGTGAGCAACTTTTAAGATTGAATGATCTCACCATTTTACGAGCAACTGTTAAGTTTGAATGCTCTCATCATTTTGTGAACAACTGTTAAATTTGAACGCTCTCACCATTTTGTGATCAATTATTAAATTTCAACACTCTTGCCATTTTACAAACATAGAAACACCAATTCATTTCATCTTGTCTCATGCACTTATTATTTTGCAAGATCATTCTTTCTCATCTCATCAGCTTCTTGTTTACCAAATCCTTCTCATTTGTTTTTTGTATCTTCCATATTCTTCTATAACATTAATCATGATGGTCTTATCATCATTTTCCTTCTATCCCATTTCCTGGGAGAACTACATTTGGCTTGAAGTTTATGTTGGAACATGAATCCATGGAACTATGTAAGTAGGGTCCACTTATCTTATACATGTGCAGTCAGCTCAGCTAACCCCTTCCTATTCTTCTCTTCCCCCATTTATTCTATCATTGTTCCTCTTTAATTAGGGAAAAATAGTCATGTCATTATTCTTTGTAATGATGGGATGGAAAGTAACGCTTGTACCGCACATGCATGAACATTTATCTTTAAACCCCACTAACTTGGTTTTTGTTTATGTGTGTTTATTTGGGTTTCTTGGTGTTTTGTTTTACTTTTGCACCTCTCCTTTTATTTCTTCTACTTTTCTCTTTTTTCATTTTTGTCTCATTCTTGGTCTTATGTTTCTTTGTCTTGTTTTTATGTTTGATTTTGCTTTTCTCTTTTGTGTTTGAGAATACCTTCATGGTCCACATAGATCTTGATTATTCATATCTTGGTCTCATGTCGTTAAGATGTTCTTTCCTTTTAAAACATTTTTTGTTCCTACTTAAGTCTTGATAGATCATATCTTGATTTCAAGTTAGGTTCTTTTATGTTTATCTTTTTCTTTGTTTTTACTTCTTTTTTTTAAATGTAAATCACTATAACTCTGGTTTTGGTCATTATTTTACCATTATACTTAGTTATAGATATTCACATTTGAACTAGCTCTGTGCAATTAGAATCTTATGTCATTTTAAGTTATTCATACTTATGATGCCTAATTTCTTTTTCTATAGCAAGCACTTTGTGCTCCGGTCTCAAGGTCTTAATGTCAACATCAGCTCCGATGAATGATTCTCAAAAACACTCTATAAAATCTAGGCTCAGGATATGGAATTAGGCTTCTAGGTAGCATGCATTTCAAGATTATTTGTCTATGCTTAGACGTGCATCTCTTCACATACATTGTGAGAACAATAAATTCTTGGTAATTTTTCATCATTCCTCATTCCATTCTCTCCCAAACTTGGCTGAACTACATTAGCCTGAAGTTCATGTTGGAACATGAGTCCATGGAACTATGTAGGTAGCACTCAATTTCTATTGAGGTCAGCTCAGCTATCTCCATTCTTCTTTCCATCTCTCTCATCACTTTGTGAATTCTCATATGATTGGTTTTATATGGCTTTTTATGCCATTACACCATCGCATGTCTGTTTGCACCCGCTCACTTTAACCTATCTTTTGGGTTATATCTTTGACTTATTTTGGCTTGCCAATTGCCCATGTTGGGGCCCAAGATTTGAACCACCATCCGAATCAAATATAGCTCTACAAGGGAAAAATCATTCTTTATTCTTTATCAATGATCAAAATTTGCCCTACTGGAGCATAACTATTTTATCGCACTCACATTTGCTCTATTGGGGCACTTCTTATTATCTTCTCTTTGGAGACCCATTCTAGTGGTGTTTCCCTTCCTAAATCAAAACTTTCTCCCTTTCCCTCTAATTCCAATCTCTCCACATTAAAGCCCATGATGGCAATTTTTTAGTGTGTAACTTGTCTCGTGATTGATTAATGTCGTAAGTGCGCAACTTGTACTCTCAAATTGGGTATGTTTAAAGTGTGTCCCTTCCATTTATGGATTGTATATTTCCCATTCCCCCTATCTCTATGGCTTGTTATACCTCTAATTATATTTTGATCATTGATGGTAATCACGTGTGCAAGCATTAGCTCATCTAGGTGTGATCTTTTCCCTGAGTTAATCTCTCACTTTCTCTCTCTTTTTGAGAGTTCATCCTTCTCTTTCATCCTAGTATGTCCTCTCGAGGGGGCATCATGGATCTATTGTAATTTCTTCTTGACAACTCTTTTCTTTGAAAAGGTGTTGCTTCACTTGAATGTCTCACTATGCATTCTTAAATAGGGGCAAAATGTAGACATCCAATTCCTAACACCATTTATGTTGAAATTGTCAATCTTACTCAAATTGCACTCAAATGCACATTTTAGGTCAAAATCCATAAAATGCACTAAATGGTCCAAACTTGTCCCTTACAAGTTCTAGTTTAGGTCAAAGTATCCCTAAATAGGGCAATGCATTTTTATGGGCCAGCTAACTTTGAGCAGATCATTTCGAGTCAAAATGACCATTTCTCTATTTAGTGTTCTAGATCACTCTTTTTTTCTAATTTAGAGGTACACATCATGTACCTTTGTTATTTATTTTTGGCAACATCCTAAATGGGAATATGGTTCCAACGCATCTAACGTCACCTTCTAATTCTTCTCGAGTCAAATTATGACCCAATAATATGACTTTCTAACCATTTTGATTAGTTGAGGGTCAATTTTCAAATAAATGCACAAATGTTGATTAACCTTGTTTAAGGTTAATTAATCCAAATAAAGAGCTTAAGTTAATTTTTCATGAGAGTTTCTAAAAATTGATTCTTATTATCTACATCACCTAGTGACACCATCTATGGGGTGGCATTTATCAAGCCATAAGTGCATAAAATATCTGGATTATGGGTCACCCATGCCTAGTTAATGCCTCCCATGCCTCTTCAATGCCCCTTCTTCCAAGTTTATCTTGAGGATAATTATGGACTTAATTCCAAATATTAGGATTATCCTCAGCCACACATCTTCATCTCAAGATGGATGGTTCAAGTTGATCCTAACCAATCTCAAAAATCTATAAATAGAGAGGCCATGGACATCATTTCTAAGCTATTTTGGTGCAAGGTTATTATGCTCAAATATCTTTAAATGTTGAACATTTCAAAGTTATAATAATAATTTTTTTTTACAAAGCTTCATTGAGAGGCTAGTTTAGTGATTCCACATCAAGAGCCTAGGTTTTTTGGAATGTTCTTGAGGCATTGGAGGAGCTTACCACCATTGTTGACAAGGACAAGGATGCTTGATCAAGAGAGAATATGTTTTTGAGCCACATGGGCATGGTGAATCCATTTGGGAATGTAATTTGGTGTTGCTTTCTTTCATTTGTTTCTTGCTATCTTTTGTAATTCCCATATGAAGAGATAGGCTTGGTTAGTTAGTTCTTTATGCATATTTCATGGTGTATGGACTAATGCTTGACTAACTTGCTTTTTAATCCTCTCTACAGATGTGGCATGTAATCAAAAGGTTTTTAAGTAAAGAATGATTCCCACCTTTGGTATGAATATTCAAATTTCCCTATAGTTGTCATGCACTTTGGGAAAAGCATGGGATGAGACATCATTAATACAAGGAGGTAGTGGTAATGGCAAGTGTGCCAACATCACATAATGTCAATACCATTGATCATATTTATTACATGAAGTGATGGTTGAATAGGGGTAATAAATGTGAGTTACCCCCTTGAACTTATAAAAATACAAATGGTTCATTTCACTTTTTACTATTACTGTGATTAATAATTTACAGAGCCAAAGGAGCAAACTCAAGTTACTGCAAAATGAATTTAATGCATTTCGTCAAGTGCAGAGTGCCAATTTTTAGTTAACTCTTGATACTGAAGTGTGTTTTTACTGAAAAGAGTAGCCAAATCCAGATGAATTGGAAGGATGAGTAGTATTTTTTGAGTTGTAAGTTGTAAAGGTCAGTATCCACCATTAATAGGCATCAAAGTAAGAGAGCCAAGGCACTTACAACAATGAAAACGTATTCGTTGAGGGACAGTGGATGGCCATGCCTCAAATTTTGGGTTCCATGAAGGGTGATGTGGCCTAAGAAAAGGTCCAATGAAGTGACCCACTACATGTTATTCCAGACAAAGAAGAGCTAAGTATTGGTGGGGAAACAATGTTAATCGGGAAGAAACACTTGAAAAACAAGGTGTGTGCACAGAAGATAAATAAATAGGGATGGTATACCAAATGAAAAAGAAAGTTCAAGTTCCTCCACCTCCACCCTTACTAATTGAGGAATTTAAATACCCTAAGATGGTGTTATGCATTGAAAACTAGGTATCCAATATGCCTACCTGCACTATCTTTGACTACAACCATTGATAGCTTGGGAATTGGGTAGAATTATAGAATGATTATAGAGTCAAGCGCTAGAACACCATGAGTGAGTTGGTCTAAGACTTAAATATTTTAAATGCCTTGGATAATGTTGGCCTCTTACAACTCTTATACCTCCCCTACTTTGGAAATCTTATAGAAGTAGTTAAATTTTTAATCTCACATGTACATGAGAACTATATCTACTTCATTGGGTGTCAGATGTAAATCATAACTAAAATAATTAGAAAGGTATCAGGGTTACATTGCTTAGGAACAAACCTTGGATATGATCTATAGGACACAGAGGAGATAGATAAGATAGTTATGGCACTTGAGTACCAAAAATAAGGCCATGCTATACATATCAAAAATCTTCAAGATCCTGCCCTTCAAGTGGTTGCACGCATTATAATGAGGAAGGTTGGAAATGAAGATAAATAGAAGGTGGACATGGCCCACCTATATGTTTCATATCAACTCATCGATGGGCTAAATTATAATTAAGTATTTTATTTTGACAGTAAAATCATAGAAGATGTGAAGAAAGCTCACTAGACACCCAACCATAGGTTTTCATGGGGTGTGTTCTTGTTACTAATGGTGTTTGATGAAATTCATGTACTTGAATACACCATTGTAGAATTCAAATGGTCATACCCACCTGAGCATAAGTCCCATGTAGAGTGGTATAAGGCATTCACCTACCCTGTCCTGATTACTCTATCCTATAAGCTCAAGATGAAGTCATGGTATGATGGGATGAAGGAAGCCTTTGGGAATGAGTGGCACGTTCTAAAGGACTTGCCTACATAGGTTGGTGATCAAGCCAATTTTTATGTAAAGTAACACCACTCCCGTGTTAACATTAGGATGGACCCATCTAGATAATTTTGTGCATGGCTAAAGTTGCCTTATGTTTTCATGGCATGGTACTTTATGAACTCTGTCAACTAAATATACGATGTGTATCCGGTGACACTTGAAGCTGAACAAATTAACTCAGAGACTCACACTCTCTGCTAGATGTATGGATACCCGAAGAAGAAATCCTATATAGAAAGGGTTGAGTCAAATACAACTAACATCAAGGTCCATCAAACCTTGGTTTGGAATTCCATTCATACTCTTTTCTATATGTTAAAGCCAAAGAAGAAATCTTTGGGAAGCATGAAATGCAATAAAGAGAAACTCCCTTCGGTGCCACCACTAGAAAGGAAGAAGAAGTGCTCTAGGAATGATGCCAGCATAAGCTCTCATTCAGAACCTTTGAAAAGGCAAAGGACTACCCAGGCATTGCCAAAAAGGGATCCATCAGCACGTCAACTTGAAGGCCCAGCACCAATTACACAAACTACTCCTTTGGATTAGGAGATAGAAGAGTATAAGGATGGTGATAGGGAGGAGCTAGGAGAGATACCAGGAGGGACCTTGGAAATAACTAAAATTATATAAGAAGACACTAACTCAGAGAAGACACACTCCCTAGCATGATAGGAAGAGACCACCCTTGAGGAGACATATAGAGATTGAAGATCTACTTGGTATGGATCTAAAGTAGAAAGACTGAATGGCCTTGGTATGGAGAAAACTTCTGAGGAGCTATATGCAGATGTCAATATACTTGCGTGGGATCCCATAAAAGGAAAAGAGCTAGTTGACTCCATGGTCAAAATAGAAAGGTTTGATGCAGCCACCAACCTCCGTGCCCAATACTAAAAAGGCATCCCTAACAATTTGTTATATTATATTCCCATCTTGCTCAAGAGGATGCATCTATTCAAACTTGGTGTGAGATGTCATTCTTCATTGACATGCATAATTACTAATATTATTTTGATGTGCCTTCTGATAGCCTTGTATTAGATCTGCAAGTGATGGCACTACCCATAACTCTTTGGGTAGATCCCTATCAGCTTACTTTTATATAGACTAACATGACACTCTTAAAATTGGCATCTCAGGTTACACGATAGAATGTTCTTGCATAATCTAATGCAAGGTGGGTTGAATATAAACATACTAAGGTGGTGGATTTGTATAATAAAGAGGTCACCACCCACACCAAACTAGAAGAACTAGCCGAGTTGAAGTGCCAGTTAGTGGTAGAGATAGCCACCAAGATAAAAACACTAAATATTTCTAAGGTTATTCTAAACTAAGACCTACGCTCATATATAGAGTCCCTTTATTTAGTGAGGCAATTGATAAGTTGGAGACCCTTGTGGACCTCCTATTGAAATAGTGCAAAGAACAGCCTAGGCCAAGAGATGAAAATGTATGGGCAACAAAATAGTTTACCAAAGTGGTGGAAGTGTGCAAGCATGCCTTGCATAGAGTTAGAGATGTGATTCCCATTCTATATTAGGTTTTTGAGAATCTGGCACAGCCTAGTCAAATTTTGTAAGATTAGTTTCAATCAAAAAAGCTTCAGTGCCAATAATTGGCTGATATAACCTTTTTAATAAAAGACCGCTTTAAGCATGCAAAGGCATTCAAGGATGTAAAAGCTATGGAAGAGACAATAAGTGTGCATCGACAAGAAATAAATTATAAATTTATGACACTCTAAGGATAGGTTGTAGCCAAGTTTACCATGCTTGAGGACATTCATAAGGATGTTTCCACATCCCTTGAATGTTTGGTCAATAAAGCAAGTGAGTGACCCGACCAACTTGAGGAAACCAAAAATCTAAAAGTGGCCATTGAATAAATAATAAATAATTTGCTCAACACCTTGTCACATTAGGAAGGTGTTAAAAATCAAATCAAACAAGTTGGTAATAAGTTTTAAGTAGAAGCGAAAATCAATGTTTAGTCCAAGATAGACTAATAACATAGTGTGGGGTGATGTTGGACCCCAAATTTTGGCTAAGTATTTTAATAGTGGTGTGGAAGAAGCATGGCAAGGAAGAAACATGGTGTGAAAGAAGTATGATGTAAGAAAAGTATGGCTCAAAAGTAGCATGACATGAAAGATATATAGGTGCAAAAGACCATGGCACAGAAGATCATGGTACAAGAAGACCCATTCAGAGAAGATGCATAATAAATGGAGAACCCAAGAGCGAAGGGCTCGAAATACTAGTGGAAGACTTGGGGAGTGCACGAGAAGCAAGAGATGGTTAAGGAGCGATTCTCAAGGATGGAACAGACTTAAATCACGCACATGTTTTGCACGGACCCACATAAAGATAGATACTTGGCAATGAAATATCCAACACTGAACACGAATATATGGGCACAAAGGCCCAAGTTCTTAGGTAAATAATGTATTTGGGTACCATGAATCTTAGTCCAGTGGATATCATTGGCTAGTCACTAAGAGTGTCATTACTATCGTAACTACTTGGTCAAGAAGAACCAAGTATAAATACCCTTATTTAAAGATTTGTAATGTTATTGATCATTGTTGTATAATGATTAATTGATGTTGAATGTTATTCCATTGGTGCAATCATGGCTATCATTGTGATATTATTTTTGTATTCCAATTTATAGTTAAGTTGTATCACTGAGTTGCACCATGCCTTTGTTATGTAACTTGTGAATCTATTATGAATATGATGAATAGAATCTATGTTATCTGAATGTTATCATGTGGATTCTAGAAACAATGGTGTTGGTCATTTTAATTGTGTTTATTCATTTAACTAAAGTTAGGCCCACAACTGTGTATTTATTTTTTTGGTTAGTCATTATATAAGGTGAATGTTTGAGCGTTGATATATGTTAAGTATACCTTAATGCGACAAAACCCATAGGAACCAATCCCTTGTTGTATGATTTAGGGGAGCATGCAATAAGCCTAAGTATTACATGAAATGATAGTGTGCCATATTATTAGGTCTTAGTCACTTCAATGCGCGCCTAGGGAAAGTTGGGCCTAGATAGAAAATTAGCCCAATAAGTTTTTAAATATTTCTATAGTTTAAAGGACCTACACTAAGTGAATCCCTCCATGGAATATTTGTAATGTTATGTTGGAAACAAGCTACATTTCCTTATGTACCCAATTTTTTAATCTCCTTTGAAAAGCATATTAACTACGATAAATTTGATAGCCTAGATGAATGCTTATTTATTGGCTTCAAAGCTTTTTCCAAGGCATTTATTTGTTATCCTAAGGCTTAATTCTGCTTGTTTAGTGTGTAATGTTTGTCGAAGATAACTCAATACCTCTACTTATTATCCTTCTTTAAAATAATACCTCTAGTGTTTGCTTAACATCACATTCTTTGGGGCATTTTGTCAAATAGATTGAATGGTCCTTATAGAATTAACTAATTAGTTGATGAAGAAAATAGACACAAATCAAAGGAAAAGATAGTACAATTTTAATATTTCTCATTACATTAAACATAAATCTATGATTGTCAGCACATCACAGTAAACTCTTGCATATAAGCAAGGCATGTAAGGTACTATCAAAATGACAAAGTAATGAGAAATCATAATCTATGAGGGTACTGTAAATGACACTACTATAAATAAATGCAAGCTCTATAGGGCCCCAAACTAAGCTAGGTTTGGTTTTAAAATGTAACCACACTTTCCACACCCCTTCCACTCTATTCGATGCATGTGTAATTATTTTCAATGATGCACCTAGTCCATTGGACACACCTGCAAGACTTTCCCCATGCTTAACCAATTACTCAAGATTGTTCATTGTATGGGAAATGCTTCATAGATCAGGGATCATGAATGGGATGGGAAATGGAAATGGAAAATGGCACTGAGCTTGGTAATCATACCATGAAATGAACCTAGTTCACAGTATGTTTGAATTCAAATCCATGTCGTATCAATGATGTTCCATGTCACCTCTACCAATCACCATTTCAAAACACATCTGCCACGTCAATCACCTGCATTCTCCCATTTTGAAAACCCACCATTTTGATGATTGTGTGGCTGTATGTTTGTGTTTTCTAATGGGTGTTAATGGAAAATGGTGTGTCTAAATGGAAAAGACTTTTCAACATCCTTGGGTCGTTGGTGGGGTTGGGATGATCCATGTCAGCATGAACTAAATTTGTGTGTGTTGGTTATGATTAGTCTAATACAACCACATCCTTCATACTTGAAGCATAGTGGTTTGACCCAGAGGGACACCCACATGGCAGGATATTCTCCACATCATCGGGTAACTCTAAATAACAGTCTAAAATCTCAAAAGAACTTGCTTTAGAAAGTTTAAGTCCACCAGTGACATGTAACTCTTGTTATCCTTTAAACATGGGCCAGATGCCCTTTAGCATAGTATGGTCATGGGTAAAATATTCATCATTGATTGCAATTATCTAATATTCTAAGGCCACATGATCTTGATGCAATCAAAAAATTTGGCAAAAATCAATAGGATGTTAGCATCACTGACACATTGGGCCATTTCAAAGGCATTCCTTCTTCCCAATGATTGTTTTGGGTCAAGCATAGTAGTTCTCATATGATTTCCTGTAATGAAATTACTTCAAGAATTAAGTATAATAGCAGAATTATATCCAAATATGACTGAAATATATCCAAATATATGATAATAGATAAGCCACTTCAAGGGGGCAACCTCTACAAGCTTCAATAAGAGCAGAATTCACAATATGATGATAAATAATTACCCACTACCTTCGATATATAGTCTATCTAAGCCATGGTTACTCCATAGGCTGACCTACTAATCAAAAGAAAGCATAGATAAATGTAATATAACATCAAAGAGTGATAAGTAGCCACAAGTCGGCTAATACTATCCTCATACATGTGATAGGTTAAGGGCGTAGCATGCCCTTCCCCTTCAAACCAATGTTATCCTCAACGTTGAACAACTCTGGATGTTGTTGCAGAAAATCTTCACCTTCCCAAGTTGCATCTTCACTGCTCTGGTTTTTCCACTTGATCAAATATTCCCTAATCTCTCTGGTTCTCAACCTCTTAGTACGTGTTTGGAGGATCTTCTCTGGTTCTAAAATGACTCATCCTTCTTCATCTAGTTCTGGGAGCTCTGTCTGGGCTGAAACTTTCTATCCAATGACCTTATTCAAATAGGAAACATGAAATACTAGGTGTATGTGAGATGAATGAGGTAACTCGAGCTTGTAATCCACACTTCAAATATTTTGTAGAACTTGATAAGGGCCATAATACTTAAGAGCAAGTTTGTTGTCTTTTTTTTGTTGCTTCAAGGACATATGCTTGTAAGGCTGCAAATGAACAAATACCCAATCACCCACCTCAAAATTTTGCTCACTACAGTGTTGATCTACTTGTTGCTTCATCCTATTTTGTGCCAAGGCCAAATTCTCTCTCAAACTATCCAAAACCTCTTGTTGATGTTGAATGTGCTCTTCCACATCTCGAACCTTGGTGTGCACCTTGAATAAAGAAGTGATGGAAGGTGGATGGTAACCATATAGTGCTAGAAATGGAGACATTTTAGAAGAGGTATGGAAAGATGTGCTATACCACCATTCTGCAAGTGGTAGCCATTTAACCCAATATTCTTGTTTATTTGATACAAAACAATGGAGATACCCCTCTAAACATTTGTTAACCACTTCAGTTTGTCCATCAGATTAGGGGTGGTAAGATGAACTATGAGCTAGCTGAGTACCCAAACAAGAAAATAGTTCAATCCAGAAATTACTAGTGAAAATAAGATCATGATCACTTACAATTATTTTTGGGGTTCCATGTAATTTGAGAATTGCTTCCATAAAAATAGCTGCTATTATACTTGCTGAAAATGGGTGTGAGAGAGCACAAAAATGGGCATATTTTGTAAGCCTATCCACAATGACCAAGATAACATTCTTACCTTCAGAACAAGGTAACCCAGTGATGAAATCCATGGAAACCTCTTCCCACCTTTGACTAGGAATTGCTTATGGTTGTAATAGACCTGGGGTCTTAACTGTTTCACATTTATTCTATTGGCATATCAAGCATTCTTCCAAAAAAAATTGTACATATCCCTTGAGTCCTTCCCAAAATAATTCTTTCTTAATTCTATGATAAGTTTTCAAGAACCCTGAGTGTCCCCCAATTGGAGATGCATGTAACTCTGCAAGAATCTTATGCTTAAGCTCTGAATTTTTGCACAAGTATAACCTACCCTTATACCATAGGACATTACCTTTCCATTCAAATTTGTCAGAGGCTAAATTACCTTGCTGGAGATTCTGAATCAGAACCTGTGTATTCTTGTCTTGTTCCCATTCTAACCTAGCTTCATCCACCCAATCTGCTTGCAACATGGACATTGCACAAAGTAATGCTTCTGTGGATGCATCCCGTCTGGGTAGTGCATCTGCTACTACATTATCTTTACCCTTCGTGTAGATGATTTCAAAATCATAACCCAACATTTTGGTTACCCATTTTTGTTGTTCCTTAGATGATAATCTTTGCTCCAAAAAGTATTTGAGACAATCATGATCTGTTTTCACCTTAAAGTGTCTACCCATCAAATAAGGCCTCCATTGTTTAACTGCATGAAGAATATCCATCATTTCTTTCTCATAGACAGGTTTTTGTAGATTCTTACCTTTGAATTGATGACTTTTAAATGCAATGGGTCTTCCTTCCTGCATTAGTACTACCCCCAATCCAGACCCAGAAGCATCACATTCAACAATGAATGTGTGTGAGAAGTCTGGAGTAGCCAAAACTGGAGTGGTGCACATAGTTACTTTTAGTTTCTCAAATGCTTTGGTGGCATCATCATTCCAATGGAAAGCATCCTTCTTTAGCAATGCAGTGAGTGGAGCTACTATACTGCCATAACCTTTCAAAAATCTTCTAT
This sequence comes from Torreya grandis, assembly GCA_037957365.1. Taxonomy (NCBI): domain Eukaryota; kingdom Viridiplantae; phylum Streptophyta; class Pinopsida; order Cupressales; family Taxaceae; genus Torreya; species Torreya grandis. The sequence continues at coordinate 219,471 of JARHVA010002182.1, read as the reverse complement.
AGTACCCTGTTAGTCCAAGGAACCCTCGAAGGTTTTTGAGAGTTTTTTTAATGGGCCATTCCATTATCGCTTTGATCTTCTGGGGATCAACTTTGACACCTTCATGGGAAACAATGTGATCGAGGTGCTCTACCTCTTATACTCCAAAAGCACATTTAGATGGCTTCGCATAAAGTTGGTGCTTCTCCAAAACTATCAACACATGTTTCACATGTTGCAGATGTGCTTCCCATGTCTAACTATAAATCAATATGTCATCAAAGAAACTAGCACAAACTTCCTTAAAAAAGGCCTAAAAATAGTGTTCGTCAAGCTCTAAAAAGTAGATGGTGCATTTGTAAGACCAAAGGGCATTACCAAAAGCTCATCATGGTCCTCATGTGTTCTAAAAGCATTTTTATGAACATCTTCATCCTTGATTATAATTTGATGGTACCTCGAGCGAAGATCCAATTTTGTGAAATAATTAGCACCATACAACTCATCAAATAAATCATCAATTACTGGAATAGGAAACTTATCTTTGATGGTGTACTTGTTGAGTTCCCTATAATCTGGGCACATCCTCCATGTGTCATCCTTCTTCCACACCATGACCACTGGTGATGAATATGCACTTTGGCTATGCTTGATGATCCCTGACTCCAACATCTCATGGACCATCTTTTCAATTTCACTCTTTTGTGCATATGGATATCTGTATGGTCTGATATTTGGTGGTTGACTACCTGGAATTAGTTGAATGGCATGATCATGTTCTCTTTTTTGTGGTAGTCCTTTTGGCATGGCCCCAAAAATAGATGAGTGGTCCTCAAGAATTATCTGTAGATCAGGATGTGTAGATGCCTGTGTGGGTTGAACTTCTATGGAGCATAATCGTGCAATAATTCCCTCTGCCCCCTTTTTTAACATCTTGGTCATCTGATATGAACTAATCAATTGTAGAGATTTCGCATGTAATCCACGTAGTTCAATTTTCTTACCTTCAGAATGAAAGCGCATGAATAGTTCTTGGAAGTTCATCTCAATGGTACCTAAGGTTGTGAGCCATTGGACTCCCAAAACAATGTCTATGTTATCCATGGGAATAGCAAACATAGGAGAGTCGAGATTGTACCCACCCATAGTAAGCTTAATACTATGGCATTTGCTTGAACAATTAATTGTGCCACCATCTATAATCATGACCTAAAATTCTGGTGCTAGGTAGATGAAACAGTTCAATCGAGTGGCCAACTTATGTTTTATAAAGTTATATTTGCTCCTTGAATCAATCAACACTGTCACCTTCTATTTCTTGAGGAAACCCACCACCTTAAGAGTTTGTGGAGTGTTAATACCTGTAAGTGCATGACAAGAGATTGTAGGTTGAGAATCTTTAGGTACCTCCTCTATATCTTCCTCATCATCATTGGAGGCATCATCTGCTTCTTCATCTTCATTTGGTCCCTCAATGTAGAATAACTTCTTCCCAGCACATCTATGTCCTTTACTCCACTTGCTGTCACAACTGAAACATAATCCTTTTACACACTTCTCTTCAATTTGTTGAGGGGTCAATCTAGTAGGTGGAGGAAATGTTGGTGACGATATGCTACAATCTTTGAAGTGAGTGAATGGCTGCTTCTTGTTGGCTATGAATTTTTCCTCAGCTCTACATGCCATGATAATAAAATCAAAAAATTTAAGTGGATTAAACATGTGTACCTCATGTTGAATGTGGTCCTTGAGTCCACCCAAAAATAGGTCATTCAAGTTTGCTTCAAAAATTGTCTCCACACGTAAGGACAGGTTCTGAAAATGATGAATATAATCCTTGACGGAGCTAGTTTGTCACAATTTTTCCAGTTGGCTAAAGTAATTCTCTGTCACACTATTGCCATAGTGTAATTGCAGCTCCTCTGTAAAAACTGACCAGGTGACATTGAGAGTCATCTTTTTCTTTTGAGCACACAACCATCGATACCAAATGAATTGATCAAGTTCAAGATACAAGGATGCCATGGTAACCTTCTGTCCACCTAGAATCTGATGTAGGTCAAAAAAATTATCCATTTAGTTGATCCAATTGAGTGGATCTTTTCCATCAAATTTGCGCATATCCACCTTTGGTAATAGGTTCCTCTATGGCCATGGAGTTAGATTTGAAGTAGACTGGTTAGGAGAACCACCATGGTGGGGTTGTGTAATAGAGTTAGCTTGATGATTTGACTGATTAATTTTCAAATCCATCATGATATCTCCCAAACTATCTTGTATGGATTGCATATTAGATTGTATGCCTTGCACCTCACTCTGAATGCCTTGCACATTATAGTCCAGCTGGCTCACTTTGTGATCTATGTCAGAAAACCCTGGTACAAAGGGTCTAGTACATCCCATTTTTGACTCCATCTCTTCCTTTTTATGAGTTTTACCTAGAGTTTTAGCACCCTTTCCTCGGCCCTGAGTTTGTGGACCTACCATAAAAGGGTTTTACGATGTCGACCCTTATTGGCACTTTTGACCCAACTTTGACCAAGCGATTTTGGAATTATGTCAGCCTCAAATAAAAATATACAAAGAAAATACCATAGCCAAATTTTTATAAGATTTCCAAAAATGTAAATAACTCAGAAAAATTCTTTGAATTGCGCACTATAGAGCAATTTTATGAAAAACCATAAAATTGCGAGATAACTTTTGTAAAACAGATCCAAATGAGCTGAAATTTTAATGGAAGCTTAATTTGATTATTTATCACCTATATTAAAAATTTTGTAGATAAATTCATAACCTTTTTTTATATATTGCAAAATTTAAAAATTTAGTGTTTCACCCACAAGATTGCCCAAATCGCAACTCTAATACCACTTGTAATGAAATTACTTCAATAATTAAGTATAATATCAGAATTATATCCAAATATGACTAAAATATATCCAAATATATGATAATAGATAAGCCACTTCGAGGGGGCAACCTCCACAAGCTTCAATAAGAGCAGAATTCATAATATGATGATAAATAATTACCCACTACCTCCTATATATAGTCTATCTAAGCCATGGTTACTCCATAGGTCGACCTACTAATCAAAAGAAAGCAGAGATAAATATAATATAACATCAAAGAGGGATAAGTAAGCCATAATTTGGCTAATACTATCCTCATACATGTGATAGGTTAGGGGCGTAGCATTTCCCAATTCAATGCCATCAGTCTCATTGAATTCCTTAGCCATTATCCAAGCCCTTGTTAGTCAGGCTAACATTTTTGAATTATTATTTTTTTATCCAAGAAATCATATAAGTTCTTACCTACATGACGCCATGTTACTGCTTTTTTTCTCTTCCTTTTCTCTAATCACATCCATATTTTGATCCTTCCTTCTGCGCTTCTCTATGAGTCATTCTCCTCCTTGATAAGCATGTTGTGCCTTACTTCCATGCTCACTAACGGGGCATGAAGATACATATTTAGCAATGCATGTATCAAGGTGGTTCTCAGTGCAAATAGAAAAGGGTTGGAGAGAAACTCACATGAGGCAAGGTGGTGATTAGATGGGAACTCATCCAACATGTCTTAATTTGATTCCATCCCACTTATAATCCATTATTTATGCATTAATGACATATGGAAAAATGAATTGGCCAAAGGGGATGACAATATTAAAATTATTTTGATTTTTCATTGCCAAAATTTGAAATCAATATTCAGCGTTTCTGCCCAAAAGTACATCATCATACTTGATTGAAAATAGTCATGGCATCAATGACCACTAACTTCTTAAATTCATCAAGTAGGTTAGAAGTGGCAAGGATTTGAATTCTAAGGTTAGCGGCCTTATCAACTACCTCATTACTTGCTCTTTCTATGTGCATAAATCTTATTAAGTATCATGGTGTTACATTGTTGTACATAATCCTAAATATTTAATTTATAAGTCCTAAATCATTTGAATTGTTCATAAAACAAGTTCCCCCTGCACTTATCAATAGAACCTTTATGTGAGTGTATTCCACTCAAAAATTCTCCTCTAGCTTTTTTTTTGGTTGTATTTTATATTATAACGGTGTTACAATTTATTTATAAACATAAAATATCAAATCATCTAAGCCATTTATGAAATGTATCAATTTAGTATGGTGATGGGTGTGATGCAAACGGGGATGAGGGGCCAAATTAATGGCTTCCTTAATCATCAGTCCGAACTTAGACTCGCTTTATAATAGACACACATAAACACAACTTAAAATGGAAACCAAAACACATTCTATTTATTGAATAAGTGTATAATCTTAGAAATAATCAAACATGTACAAACCTTTTCCCTCACTAAACTATTAGGAAGACTTAGTCCCATAGACTATTAGGAAGGCTCTCAAGCTCTACTCCCCTCTCCTATGGCTAAAATCTACTCTCCTTGAAGTTGGAACTCTCTCCCTCAACAACCTAATCTCTCTCACTGACTTCCCAACTCTTGTTCCAAAATAGATCTAAATCTTCCTTGCCTGACACTAACATTATGTAAGCCTCTTTGATATCCTTATGCCTTGGAAAATGGTTTGCATCTCCTCTTTTATAGTATGGGTAGTTACTTTACTTGTGCCTCCAATGCAGGTGAAATCGCCAGTTACTTTAAACTCGTAGTTACATAATTATCATGGTGGCTATGTAATAATCAGTTAATGTAGACTAGCAATTTTGAATCATCACCTGCATTAAGTGACAATTTCATCATCATCCCAAAAAGAGGTCAATTGACCTTAGGGAGGAGATATAAATCATCTCTACTTGTTTTTTATGGAATGCCAAACTCTTGAAGATGTTCTTGGGATTGTTATTGATCTTCTATGTTGTCAAAATCATTAACAAGTTGCACAAATATATACACGCACACAACCACACACAAAGACCCAACCCATGTTTTTGGTTGATGTGACATGGATTGTGAACTAGATACTCTTGCATCAAAAACCTAGGATAAATGAAATTGTCAATGAGTTCCTACTCATAAACCATCCTTAAGCTCATTTATGGTTCTTTCATACCTGGCAACCATGGATGCACTCATCCAAGTTGTATCTATAGTTGTTATGTTCTTCCACTTCACCAAATACTTATTATATTCCTTATATCTTGTCTTCTTGTTTACTCGTGTATCCAATTGTTATGAACCCGTGATATCTCTTCTCTTTACTTTGTTAGTTTAATAGTTGTTATAGACGCATATTCTTTATAAGTCATCCCGTGAGCATTTTATTTTATCCCACATTCATGGGAAGTAGTAGCTGCTTAAATTAGAATTCATATATAAATAAGTGTTGAGGCTAATGAAAGCATCCACAAAATTATTGTATTGAGTTTGCTCAAAGGAGGTTTCCCCCTCAAAGTGGCCTACGATCAATTCAATTTTTTAAAGTGTTTTGTCAGATTTAATTTGTGCTACTAATTCATGTTATGTTGTGCATTTTTATTAATTGTTGCAAGAGGATCCTCTCATTTGGTATCAGAGTGATTTCTAGGGCCAAAAATTCTTTTCTTCAAAAATCCTTCACTCTATTATTTTGCATAATATTTTTTCATAAATAACTTTGTTCTAATACATAATTTATTTAAGTATTTTCTTGTAACACAATCATCTATTTCGGATCAGGGTAAAAACTTGACTGCATAATTGTGGAAAGTGTTTGGGTGAAAGCCCTAAAACTCATTATGAGGAGTACCACAGGAACCCTAAAGTAGTTGGTCCATTGAGAGGACCTGCTAGCGAAATGGACAACGGCCCCTTCCTGATTGAGTAGTTCCCATCCATGAGAAAAACCAAGAGCTGTCGCATAGAGATAAATCCATGGCCAAAATTTTTTTGGAGAGCGATACTCGCTTAAATTTCATTGGTGGCTAGAGTGATATTTTTAAAACCCTTAGGCAACCATTGAAACTTGAGGCCCATTTCTATCAATTTCAGAATATTTCTACCAGACTCAAAATAATCAATTATTAGAGTATCTGCAGACTGTCAAAGGCCTTGCAGGTAGATATTTGATAGAATCTGGAATCTGCAAACCATCCACAGAGTATCAGTAAACTCTCAGAGGACTTATCGTCAGACAAAAAATATAAATGAGAAATCAAAATATATATATATATATATATATATATATATATCTTGATTTCTCATTTATATTTTTGAAATATCTCTCCATCTATAGCCCCGTTGACTCTCAAACTTGATCCAAAAACCTAAAATTCTATTCCCTACATTTTCTTCCTTGAGGTCGCATATCCCAATTCCACTCCTAGTTCTTGTAAATCATAAATTTTCCTGTTTTGGGGTTTTGCCATAACTTCTATTTTTGTTTGTTTGCCTCAAATAATTTCCACTATGTTCATCATCTCATTCTACTCCTTTGTCCCTCTTTGACCAATTTTTCCATTTTTCCATTTTGACTCCTAAAATTGCCCTCGCCTTCATCAATCATACTCCCACTATCCAAAAAATATATTAAAAGCGCCTTTACCTCTTCTGTTTTTTCCCAAATTCAAAAATTTATTTATTAAACATGTCTTAACTCTAGTTTTCCTATCCATTGAAAAAAAAATTGTTATTCGGGTCATGGTAGTAACTCAAATGGGGCAAAAAACATTGAAGATAAATTTCTGCCCTCAAGACCCACACCAAAGATCTTGATGAAAAATTTATCGGCTTCAATCTTCAACATACCACCATGAACAATAGATGACATCCAGAGTCTTCTTCAGACATTGTGTTTTCTTCTTCCAGCAATTATCATGGGCCAAAGCTTAATTTTTCATCAAAATTGTTATTCGGGTCATGGTACTAACTCAAATGGGGCAAAAAACATTGAAGATAAATTTTTGCCCTCAAAACCCACACCAAAGATCTTGATGAAAAAATTCTCAGCTTCAATCTTCAACATACCACCATGAACAGCAGATGACATCCAGAGTGTTCTTCAAACACAGTGTTTTCTTCTTCCAATAATTATCATCAGCCAAAGCTTAATTTTTCATGATTCAATAGTGCAGATCCAACTAGATGGATCTCTCAGTAGAATAATATTTTAGTATGCATAATACTTTTGATGCTAACAAGGTCCCGCTTGCATCCTTTCACTTGGAACTTGAAGCCCTTCAATGGTATCGTTGGTATACCAAGGCTCATGATGAACCCATATGGACTGATTTTTGCACCCTCATTTTACAATGATTTGGCCCTACTAATTTTGATGACTTCACTAGAGCACTCACTAAACTTCACCAAACAGGAATCGTGAGAGACTATCAAATAGAATTTGAAAACAGGCCAATCACATAGAGGGATTATCTGATGAATTCTTCAGGAGTTGCTTTGTCGGTGGACTGAAGGATGCAATTCGATCTGAGGTCAAAATGTTCCATCCCAACATGATGATGGAAGCCTTAGGGTTGGCTAAGTTGGTAGAGGACAAGATCGTAGCTCAGCAGTCATTCAAATCCAATTTTGTTCCCTTCAAAAATATAGCTCCACAATGATCTCAAACAATTTCAACTCCTAGAACCACTCCTATCAAGCGTTTGACTAAAGCAAAGATGTAATCCCATAGAGAAAAAGGACTATGTTATAATTGTGATGATAAATTACTCGAGGACATCGATGTGTCAAGCAAAAACTCTACCTATTCGATATGGACTCTCCACCTATAACTGAAGATTGGGAAGATGTTTAGGATACAATAGATGATCTAGAGGAAGCTCAGTCGATTGTGAAACCTGCTTCTCAAGAAGACCAACCAGAGATCTCTCTCCATGCCTTAGTAAGAGTCACTACCCCACAAACCATGAAGGTCAGGGCTTACTTCAAGAAGCTCCCTCTCACAATACTCATTGATTCAGGTAGCACTCATAACTTCATTGACCCTTAGATCATCAAACAAGTTGATTGTTTTATCCATCCTTGCTCTAACTTTAAAGTCATCATTACCAATGGGGGCACATTACCTTGCAAAGGGAAGTGTCACAATATGTGTATCTCTATTGGATATTATAACTTATGCTCTACCATGGTTGCCTTGCCCTTGGGCAGATATGATGTTGTCTTGGGAGCCCAGTGGTTATGCACACTTTGACCCATCTTATAGAATTTTGTTAAACTTTGGATGCAATTTTCAGACAATGGGCAAAAACAAACATTGAAAGGCTAACAACTAGGATCTCTCAACATCATTAGTGCACATCACATGGACAAGATTCTTAAGATGAATTCACACAGCATCATTACCCAGCTCTATTCCATTCAAATGCAACTATCAACAATCTCCACTACTCTTGATCTACAAACCATTCTGTAGAGGTATGCACATGTTTTTGTCAAACCAGTGGGATTGCCACCTTCACGACCAAAGGATCACCGTATTCAGCTCCTTCTTGGAAGCATTCTTCTTCACATAAATTCTTATCGCTACCCATTTCATCAAAATATTGAGATTGAGTTATTCATTCGAGACTTACTAAAGCAAGGCATTATTCTCCCCAGTACCAGCCCATATTCTTCCCTTTTTATTCTCCTTGTTTAGAAAAAATATGGGTCATGGCACCTCTACATTGATTTTTGTGCACATAATCACCTCATAATCAAGGATAAGTTCTTGATCATTGTTATTTATGGGCTTCTTAATGAGCTTCATGATGCTCATTTTTTCTCCAAGTTGGATCTCTGCTCTAGATATCATTAGATTCGGCTTCATGAGGATGATATCCCTAAGACAAATTTTTGCACGCATGATGGCCATTATGAGTTTTTGGTCATGCCCTTTGGCCTCACTAATGCTCCTTCAACATTCTAGGCATTGATAAATAAAATATTCTGGCCCTACCTGTGAAAATTCATTCTGGTCTTCTTCGATAATATCCTCATCTATAGTAAAACATGATCTGAGCATCTCTAACATCTGGAGCTCACACTTCAACTTCTTTCTGACCATCATCTTTGTGCAAAATAGTTCAAATGTAATTTTGACCAGGATGAAGTGGAGTATCTCAGACATATTGTGTCATCCCAAGGGGTTTGGGTGGATCTTAAAAAAATAGCTACTGTGACAAATTGGCCGCATCCTCAGATACTCAAGAGCCTCCATAGTTTTTTAGGGCTGACTAGATACTATCACAAGTTTTTCAAGGATTACAGGAAGATTGCAGCTCTACTGACAACTATGTTAAAAAATGTTGTTTTTACTTGGACACAGCTGCTGAGTGTGCATTTGAAAAATTGAAACAAGCTATGTGTACTACACATGTTCTAGCTATGCTAGATTTTGCCAAGACCTTCATTATCAAGAGTGATGCTTGAGACAATGGACTTGGTGTTGTTCTCCTCCAAGAAGGATGCCCCATTGCATTCACCAGTAAAGCCATTTTTGGTAAAAATTTAGTGCTCTCTACTTATGAGAAGGAAATGATGGCCATTTTGCATGTAGTACAAAAGTGACGGCCATACCTACTGGGAAATCATTTTTGCATCAAAACTGATCACCAGAGTCTAAAATATTTTTTGGAACAACGGGTCTCTACCCCATCACAATAGAAATGGGTTAGCAAACCCATGAGTTATGACTATGAGATCACTTACAAGAAGGGTAAAGACAATATTGTGGTTGATGCTCTATCTCGCACATTTGCAGACCAAGCTTCCCTTTCAGATATTTCCATGTCTATTCTAAATTGGTTGGACATTGTACAACAAAGGTATGTCAATGACTCCTCATTATCTCCAATCATTCAATAGTTGGCCACTAACCCCTCATTTGTACCACATTATTCATGGGATGGTGCTTCTCTACGATACAAGGGTTGTTTGGTGCTTCCCCAGAGCATAGATCTTCAATAGGCTATACTCTATGAACTCCATGCTTCTCCCTCCGTAGGGCACTCAGGGTTTCTCAAAACTTATGAGCGAGCACGATGCAACTTATTTTGAAAGGGAATGAAAAAGGCAATTCAACAGATGACGGTTGAATGTGATACCTGTCAACACAACAAGGGTGAAACAACACTCATCCCTAGGTTGTTTGAACCATTGCCCATCCCTACCAAGATTTGGACATATATTTCTATGGATTTCATCGAGGGGCTCCCAAAATTTAGAGAGAAAACAGTGATCTTGGTTGTGGTTGATCGCCTCTCCAAATATAGTCATTTTTGTGCCTTCAGCCATCCGTATACCGCCTCTACAGTCGCACAAATTTTTTTGGACTAGATTTTTTGACTTCATGGTATTCTTTCGTTAGTTGTCTCAGATCGTGATGCAACCTTTACCATCGATTTTTGGATAGATCTATTTTGACGCACCAGTACCCAATTGAAGATGAGTTTCGGGTATCATCCACAAATAGATGGCCAGACTAAAATTGTCAACAAATACTTGGAAACTTTCCTTTGATTCACCTTAGAACAACAACATTAGTGGGTAAAGTGGCTCCTTCTCATCGAATGGTGGTACAATACCTCCTACAACACTTCAACAAAAATGACTCCATATGAAGCAGTCTATGGTCAAGCACCACCAGTGCTCCTTCCATACACCCCCAATAGTTCATCAGTTCAAGCAGTCAACACAATTCTTTAAATACAGGATTAGATCCTTAGTACCCTGCGAGACAATCTTCATATGGCACAAAATCAAATGAAACAATAGGTGGATCAGCACCATTCTTAGCGCACTTTTCAAGTAGGTGATATGGATTTTCTTCGCTTGCAACCATACAAGCAATCTTCCCTAAAACTCAAAGGGCATCATAAGCTAGCTCCCAAGTTATATGGGCCCTATAAGGTTCTTCAGAAGATTGGGTCAGCTACTTATAAGTTGAAGCTCCCACCTTCTTCCCAAGTTCACCCAGTATTTCATGTCTCTTGACCGAAGAAAGTTCTTAGCACAAGCATCAGAGTGTAGACTATTTTACCAGAACTTGATAATGAAGGATCCCTTCTTCTTGAGCCAGAGGCAATCTTGGATAAGCGCACACACCAACTTCACTCCTACGCCATCACTAAGGTTTTAATTCAATGGCATGAAATGCAACCAGAAGATGCAACATGGGAACCACTATTTCAAATTCAACACCAATTCCCACATCTGAAGCTTTGAGGACAAAGCTTTTTCTAAGAGAGAGGGGATGTTATGAATCTGTGATATCTCTTCTCTTTACTTAGTTTAGTAATTGCTATAGACGTATATACTTTGTAAGTCATTTTGTGAGCATTTTGTTTTATCCCACATTCATGGAAAGTAGTAGTTGCTTAGATTAGAATTCATATATAAGTAAGTGTTGAGGCCAATGAAGGCATCCACGAAATTATTGTATTGAGCTTGATCAAAGGAGGTTGCCCCCTCGAAGTGACCTGTGATCAATTCAATCATTTCAAGTGTTCTATCAGATTTAATCTGTGCTGCTATTCCTATTATTTTGTACATTTTAAATAATTGTTTCAAGAGGATCCTCTCACCAATACCACCTCAATCTCTTCACTTGCCTTTTCAAACAAATGTTATCTCCAATCTACAATTGAAGAATATGAGCTTGCTCCTTCATCACCCCTTATCCCTCATAATAAGGGTACAAATCTACTAAATTGAAGATATATGATATGTCAACCCCATCTAATAGCTCTATCTCATAAGTATTTGTTGAAAATGTCCTCAAAACTCTACAAAGCCCAATCTTCTTCCATTTGAGCTTATTGTACATTCTTATGGGGAACTTATATTTATGCAAATGGGCAAAATCCAAGTCATCTACTTGAAATTTTTTCTCTCTTCTTGTCTAATATGCACGATGGTTATACTTCATGACATTATCTTCCATTTTTTCTTCACTTCTCTATGCACATCATGCATACATGCTACATAATCCTTCGCTTCGGTACTTCTTCTCCTATCAGTTGTGTTTCTCAACTCACAAATACTTCTAAGGGTGCAACCATACACAATATGAAAAGGACTCATTGTTTTACTTGTGTTCACTGATTTGTTGTAAGTAAATTTATCTCCTATTATTGTTATATCCCATTATTTGTGTTTGTCTCCTACCAATCATCTCAATGAGTTACCAAGACTTATATTCACTGCCTTGTTTATCCATCCATTTAAGGATATATTGAACTGAAATCTAGCCTAGTGCCTAATTTTTGCCACAAATTACTCCAAAAGCTCCCAACAAACTTTGGATGCCTATCTGATATTATGTTTTTTGGCAAATTATGTAAGTTTAACTAACTTGAAAAATAAATTTGCAACATGCGTGACATCACTTTTCTTCACACATGCTATAAAGTGTGTCATCTTAGAAAATATATAAACAAAAATGAAGATGGTTCATCGTTACCTCTTTAGTTTCTTGGAAACCAAAGAATGAAATACATGCTTATCTTCTCCCATGGTCTCTCTAAAATCAATAAAGGTTGATAAAACCCTGAATTCTAACTTTTTTCCTTAGCATGTTGGCAAACTGTATATCCTTACGTGAGCTTCTACACATCCACACTCATCTCCGGTTAATGATCCTTGAAGTATGCACAATCATTATCTTTTGAACAACAAACCATTCTGCAATAAATATTTCAACCATGGAGTTTTATCCATTTTATTTGGAATCTTGCATATTGCCCATGCATCTTAGAAATATAAATCCTCTTCATACAACTCTTTCATTGAGTCAAACCCAATGACTTCCACTATCATTTCATTCATCACAAGAACTCTTCTACTCATAATATTTGCAAAATTATTTAACTTTCCAATTTTATGCTTTAAAAAAAATGAATAATTTTAAACTCTACTTTTTCATGTGCTTTTGATTTAACCTACATGAGTTGTTTAGGAACTCCAATGCTTGATGATCCATGTGCGACATGAACTATTTGTTCAACTAGTGCCTCCACTTATTGAGAACTTGAATCATAGCATAAAATTCTTTATCATAAACATAATACTTTTTCTTTGCTTCATTCAACTTATCATAAACAAAAAACTGCATCTATCGTTGTCCCACTAGCATCACAATCAACCTATATTGCCTTGTTGAATTCTAAAAATGTTAACAATGGTTTTTTCATTACTCTTTTTTTTAAAATCCAAAAAACTATTATCTACTCCAACAATCCATTTAAACCACTGAATTTTCTTATGAATTTCCTATACGAACTTGCTAACCCATGAAATATTCTTCAAACATGCTTCTAGGTGATGGCCAATCTAAAATGTGTTTTGCATTATCAAGGTTCATTTTCAACCCATCATATGAGATTACAAATCCTAAAGAGATTAGCACCTTCATGAAGCTACACTTCTTTAAGTTGACCAACAACTTCTCCTTCAACCTTTGTAACACAAACATTAAATGTAGCAAATGATCTTATTTTGTATGACTAAAAATCAAAATTTTCATCTAAATATATAATGAAAAAATTACCTAAAATAATGTTTCAACACTTTGTTCATAAGTCTCGTGAATGTGCTAGGTGCATTTGACAACTTGAATGGCATAACAAGCCATTCATACAACTCATCCTTTGTCTTCAATGTGGTTTTCAGCTCATCTCCTTTAACTTGAATTTGGTAATATCCAATGTTTAAATCAATCTTCATGAAATTTATTGATCCAATCAAAAAATCCATCTAATCATCCATTCTTGGCAATGGAAATTTGCATTTGATAGTGATCTTGTTAATGGATCTTGAATCCATACACATCCACCAATCTCCACCCTTCTTAGGCGCCAATATTATTGGATCTACACATTGAATTAGACTCTTATCAAACCCTTCTCCAACAACTCTTGTACTTTTTTCTTCACTTCATCATTCTCTATAGGTGTCAGCCAATATTATACCTTGTTAGAAAAACTATATCTAGGCACTAGATCCATGTGATGACTAATGCTTCTCATAGGTTGTAATCCATCTAGCAAATATTTAGAAATAATCTCCACAAACTCACTCAAAATTTTGCACTTTGCGTGAAATTTCACTGACCTCTTTTCTGATCCCAACTTGCATTGGTTTGGGGATAAAAGTAAAACATGCCACCTTTTCCTCCTTCAAAATCTGCTTACCAAAAACCATCAAATTTGCACTGATATCCACCCCTTCTTTTTTTCCTTCAATGGGCTCAATGTGAACCTTTCATCTTCCTTCATAAGCATTTAGGTCGTTTCCCTACCATCCCAAAAAGGGGTCATTTGACCTCAAGGTGGCAACTGAAAACAATGTAACAGTGTTCTCAAGTTTGTTATCGATATTCTTCTATGCACACAACAGTGTCAACATGGCCAAAAGTCATACAAACATATACATGCGCACAATTGTACACGACACAACCAATATTTTTTATTGATATAAAATGGCTATGAACTCGTATGCTCCTACATCAAGATGAAATCACTATAATGTAACTCACATTTTAGAAACATAATGAAAGCTATAAAAAGTAGATTATAAAGTTTCACAAATAATTTAAAAATATTCATGCATAGCAATATGAAGTTCTTATACATAAAATGTAAAATAAATTTAGTTTTCATTATTAAAAATTCTTGTAAGAGCATTACACTCAAAAAATGTAAAATTCAAAAATATTGAATTGTTCGTTAAAATGTTATTATGAAATATTTTAATTATTTATTAATGATTAGATCCAAAAAAAATTAAACTAATATGATAACTTATACATTTTATTTATAACAAGTTTCACTAATACTTTTTGTCCCACTTACCTATTAAAAAATAATGGCAACATTTTAAATTTCATTTTTATGTTTTTTCAAAAATAGTAGAAATCAATTTTTTTTAAAAACTAATGTAACAATTTGTACACTTTTTATAACAAGTTTGACTTTTTGCCCTTTCCAAAAAAGAAAATGGTAACATTTTTAATTTTATTTATTTATTTTTAAAAAATGTATATTTTTAATATTTTCTAATTTCCACTTAACACTTACGTATACAAAGAAGACATTTTTTTTTAATAATCAAACCTTATGCATGTATCATATAAATCAAAAAATCTTCTCAAAAATATATCATATATATCGAAATATCTTCTTATATATATAATATAATTAAATTTTGTACACACCTTATTATCATTATACGTTCATTAAATTTTGTACACGTTACTATCGTTGTATGTCCATTACAAACTAACAATTACATGCCCTAATCGTTAATCCCAAATCATTTCCATTTTCCATTTACAATTTATAATCAATCGTTTGAGAAGAATCAAAAGAAATAATAAAAGTTTATAATAATGAAATGGTGTCTTCGCTTACATTATTTAATAACTTATACATTATTTATTCACCTATCTTTAAATTATTTTTATTTTAAATATTTTAAACACTTATTTGTTAAAAAAAAAATCTATTTTAAACACGAAGTCAATTATTTGTTAAAAACGAAGGAACTAATAAAGGTTAACAATAATGAGGTGGTGTGTTCTCTTACATTATTTTTAACCTATTCTTAAATTATATTTATTTTAAGATTTCATAGACATATTTATTTTAAGATTTCATAGACAGCTATTTGTGAAGAATACACTGATGAAAAACCTAAGTACTTATAACTCATTCGAGATATACCAGGAGCGATTAATTTCAAGGCACGTTATAGTGAAATCCCTGCTAAATAAATAATATCCTCATATCGGGCTCAAAAAAAACCTGTTAAAATAAAGCTTCAAACTCCTTCTGATCCCCCATAATTTCACAATTTTTTCCCTTTTCCAAAGGATTAAAAAATCTTTTGTATGCAAGTCAAATAAATACAAATTAAGGTACCCTAAAAAATACCTGTTAAACCAAAGCTTCAAATTCCTACGGATCCCATAATTTCACAATTTTTTCCCTTCTCCAAAGATAAAAAAAATCTTTTGCATGCAAGTCAAATAAATACAAATTAAGGTACCCTAAAAAAAACCTGTTAAAACAAACTTCAAACTCCTTCAGATCCCATAATTTCACAATTTTTTCACTTTTCTAAAGAATAAAAAAATCTTTTGTATGCAAGTCAAATAAATACAAATTAAGGTACAAATAAATACAATTCTAAGCTCAGCTCACTTGTTAAAGGTTTTTAAATAAAACACAATACAATCATATTAATAATATAACTGATAATTATAAGTATCTCATTATATCTAAAAGTATGTAATTGTTAAGCATTTAATCATTCATAATATTGTCCACCATAAACTTGCCTGGTTACTGATAGAAATCATAACCTTTAAACCAATTCCACAACCCTACGGCCCAATTATATATAAAATGCTTGTTTGATTTATAGATGTGTAGCAGAAACCACATTGCCAAATCGTTACGCTGTGTATCTCAAGTTATACGGTCCAAAGTGGCGCTACTACCATATCTAACCTTAGTGATCTTAATTTATCCACCCATCCGTGAATATGAGAATATAATAATAATAAGAGAGTTAAGGTACGATCTACTTTCAAACCTCGTACCCATGTGAATGACCAATGATTTAAATCCAATAAAATCATAATTTATTTTTTATTTCAATACAAATGTTTAACAATTTCACCTTTTGAAGTACATAGAAAGAGACTTCCAATACTTTTACAGTCAACTTTACGTTGCAACCTATTACTAGTTTTGTTAGAGCGAACAAACTTTAGTAAATGTTTTAGTACAGAATTAAATGATAGGCTGATAAAATGTCTACAAACACTTATACTTAAGAGAATGTAGAATCATATTGCATTATCACTACGACACTTCATTTATTCCCTTCTTTTCATTTTATATGCTTCAATAGGACCATAGTCACTTATACTTACAGGCATAACCACACTTTTAAACTTGCATACAGCAACCGTACCACCCTTTCTTAGGTGCAAGCACCCACCCCCCCCCCCCCCCCCCCAAGTCACTATTGTTAAGCAAATCCCGTAGCTTATCATCATGGATTTTGAAAAACAGCAGTCATATAATTTCATGTTCAGAAAAAAATAAATCATATTAAAATCCCAGGTCTCAATGGGACGCAGAAGTTACAACAGTCAACAATATAAAGAAAGTTAATAGGAATAGAGAATCCATGAAAGCCAAAAAAGGAATACAAGTACATAAGACTTGAAAATAAAATAAAGATCACATCGAACATGGGTCTTTGGATATTTTATCAAGACTTGAACAATTTCATATGATTATACAGAGCTAACAAACTAGACGCTTTCATATTCTAATTTCTACCTTGGTCGACAGCCATAGCCATTCCAAGGTAATCACCTAAGTATGATGGAAGCATACTCTTAACTGTAATAACTTAGGCACATGAAATGTTCCTAGCCTTCCAAAAATGTAAGCTCATGGGTTTGAATAAGTAGATAGATTAGGAAAGTTAAATACATATCCCTCTACAAATTGGTGATGAAATAAGCCAACAAATGACAAACAATAACAGAGCAACTTGCAAGACAACAGAAACAACTGAGGCTGGGATAATCACAAGCAAAATAAGTATGATAGCCTTTTTCTAATTTCATTCTTATGGAAATCATAATAAGCATTTTTTTTTATTCAGCCAAACATTCGCTAATCACATTAAGCTCCAATAACATCTCAAGTCCTTTACAGCTCTGAAACTCATCCAACATATAGAGGTCAGACATTCCAATATTCCAATTCCACCCAGTGAAACCTGTCTGAATGCTACTTCACACAGCCATTAAACCAAAACTATTTTGGCAATCTAGCCCTGCCTAGAGGTGCCGTAAGTCCAACTATATCCGATTACTATTTTTAGCAGATATTGTTCTAGAAGTTCATCATGTAATGCAACCTAACCATAACTGAAAGAGCCAAACAGAAACACCTAAACCATGGCATAAATTACCTTTAAGCTAGTCTCATATGTGTGTAAAGACTGACCAATAATGTTTCAAAAACCCTACCTAGAGGTGCCTTAAGTCCAACTATATCCGATTACTATTTTTAGCAGATATTGTTCCAAAAGTTCATCGTGTAATGCAACCAACCATACCTGAAAGATACCCAAATTGTTCAGAAGGTCCAGCTAAGATGAAGAAAAACTAAAAACAAACAAACAATATATCTCATACGAACACATGTTAGTATAGAAAGTACATTCAAGACTAACTCCTAACAGGATCAAACATTTTTTCACAGTGCAAAACTCATTCTCGCACATATAAAGACAGAAACTACCATAACCAAGTTGAATCCAGAATATTCGTTTAAGAAAACTTATCCATAGTCTAAAATTCAGAAACACAAAAAAATAACAAAACGGCATCACAAGCCACAATTTAAAAAATCCCATAAGGTGTCTCCTGCCTGTCAACTGAACTCGGTTCTGAATGAGAAAAGATGAATTGCACTAAGCAAACAACTCATCAGGAGATATGAGAAAGTCCAGTATCAACGCCTGCGCATGTCACGCGGCATCATTCGACCAGAGGGGCATTCATATGCCAAGTGTCCACGACCACCACAGTTGTGACAGATGATAATGTCCGTGCAGTCCCTACTCATATGTCCAGGCTGGTTACATGACCTGCAAATAATGTCATTGAATCTTGGAGGACCTCTTGGGGGACCTCTTTCATCTAGCATTCCACCCTTTGGACACTGTCTAGCAACATGACCTGAAATGTTACACACATTACAGACAGGGCTGTTGGGACATTCACGTGCCAGATGGCCAGTTTTGCGGCAGTTATTGCATGCCTTCTCATTAGTACAATCCGCAGCTATATGCCCTTGTTTATAGCAATTGTTGCAGAGCCTCATATCTCCAGGTGGGACAGCTGGAGCCGTACAATCTCTAGAAAGGTGGCCAACTTTGCCACAGGTGTGGCATATTGGATCATTGGTGCACTGACTTGCAACATGCCCAGGTTCTCTGCAATTCCAGCAGAGAGACTTCGTAGTGCACTCAGACGCAATGTGCCTAAAAATGGAAGCAATCATGTCAATTTAGATGGAGCTGCATTAACACAATGCAAAGTAATTTTCTTGATGGAAACAACTACAAGTGATATTTGCCTACCCTGGAAGTCCACAATTATTGCATACTGGGACATTTGGGCAATCCCGTGCAAAATGCCCTGGCCGCTTGCAATTCTTGCAGTAATCATCCATTACCCTGATTGAAACAGAATATTAAATTATAAGACAATAATGCACTTGTTAATTATTTTTGACGTGGAAATATAGCTACACAGACAATTTCAGTTTTACAAGAATAATATTATAAAAACACAAAATTATATAATATTAACAAAAGAATGGCAAACCTAATAAAAACCTGAAGCATTAACAGTTGGTTAAATGTTCAATTACTAATCCCCATTCTTCTTTCATATTAAGAATACCGTTTAACAAAAAATTGGCATGGTTACCAAAAAAACTCTCAAAAGTAAATTGATTCGACCAGAACCAGAGATATACAAAAGATACCAAAACAATAGCAACGCATGTGTTCATAAACCAAAGTATTAAGAAATTCAAATAATTTATAAACAGCAATGATGAGTGAAAAGTCTTGCAAAATACATGTTTCAGGTAAACCCTACTGCAACTAACATATTAAGAAAAGGTAGAAACAAACATGTTTGAGGTAAAGCTGAATAGTGTTAATCAAGATGTATTATTTAAATTAAGAAATTCTACAATTAAAGTAATTTTAGAAACCAGTTAATTTATAAATGAACCTATTCAAAATCATAACAAATATATTCAAAAACAAGTTAACTATTATGTTCATTTTTATTTACATAAGTAATTCCCAAAACGCCAGAATATGACTGATTCAAGTATCAACTTGTAACAAAAAAATTTCCTACATAAATAACCTTAAATTTCTAAAAACATAATTGACTACCAAATTGCAATCAGTACTTTCACCTCGTAACCAGAGATTTAAAAGAAAACCCTCTAACTACTGATAGCAGACAATTTAATATGAGAAGCTACTAAAGATAGAATAAAAAGCTGAAATTTATGGCCTTTTGAATTTTGACACCCGTCCTACATGTGAAAGCTGTTGAGCACAGTAATCGTCATTTAGTATTACCACCCAACAAATTGACAAGAAGCTATATTTTAGACCCCAACATTTGAATCTTCTCCTACATTTCTATCATTACAATTTCTTTTTTGCAAGTTTCACTTGGATAGATAAGAGAGATCTTGGGGTAATCTTTTTTCCATGATAAGGAACTATCTTCATAATATTTTGTTGACTCGGGAATAATACCCAGTACTTGATATAATATTTTGTCGACTCAGGAACATGGATCAAAACTGATCTCTCCTTTTAAGAAAGTACAAGAATAGTGAGATCTAATGATCTCAACATTAAATATCCTTAAACACCTTGCAAACAATCCAATCCAACTTATCATTCAAATATTCCAGTTTTGAACTTAAAGAAATAGCCATCTCAGCTTTCAATGTCCAAAACAAAATACAAGACAAAATAGAAAAGATAAAAACAATCTCAATAAAAGATGACAAACAATCTCACGACTGGATATGACACTAAATGAGCACAAACACCCACATGAAGAATCCAACTTGAAGAGTTGAGAGAAAACAGTCATAAAAAAGGAAACATAAAAACATTACTATCTACGGGCCATGTGGCTAATAACCCAGTTCCATCTCTCAAAGCAAAAAAGATTCAAATATTCTAAAAGCAACAAATGGAAGTTACAACTTACAAAAGTCAACAGAGAGCCATTACAATCATTATAGTAAGACACTATCTCCAAACCTCATGCTTAAATAACCCTGTACCTCAATAAAATACTAAATTGCATGCTTAATCCAAACAAGAAAGTAAGAAACAAAAGAACAATCATTTCCTAGTGAGCAAAATGCCAAAAACTCGGTAATATTTACCTCTAACACCCACATTTTTCACCAGGAAGCTAGGAAATAATTCCACTAAAGACAAATTATACTTGCACAGGTCATCCAATATTTACAATTTTCACAAACTTTTACATGTCCTGATAAAAATTGATCTACCAGTGCAATTCATGTCCTGCGACATTTACAATCCAAACGTCCAATAATAATCAAAACAGTAAGTAGATCCTGAAAACAAAATTAAAAATAGGGTGTATAAAGTACGAAAAAGAAGAGGAGGCTATTATATATATATCAACTCCTATATGTTTTTTTACCCTAGAAAAAATACATTAGAACTTTCAAGGAAAACAAAAGGATATGGAAAAACAAAATTTGACCATCAGAAATAAATTATATGGCAAATAATGCAAAATAGAGAAAGTAAATTCAGATAATGATAAATGAAATATAACCAGCATATGTAATTTATTTAACAAATAATATGGAAAAAATAAAGTAAAGATAGACAGTGATAGACAAAATGTAAGCATCAGAAGTAAGCTGTTTAAAATAAAAAGAACAAATTAAAAGTTAAAATTAAGCGAGGAGAGGTAATCCAAAACAAAATGCATCTTGCATAAGCCATTCCCTAACCAATAACGTGGTTAGGAAGAGGGGGAACGAGAGAAAATTCAAAATAAAATCAATATAATTTAGGGACCAACCCCAAGGAGGGGCCACATCGATAACTGAATCTTAACCACAAAAGACAGAGCCAGTGCAGACATTGGTGATGACACTTTGAAACACCCAGTTCAACACCTCTTTGGACAGGAGGCCGTTATTAACTAGTAAGCTCCTTTTTAGGATATTCTATTAAATGTAACTGGCTGTAAGACTTCATAAGATTATTCTCAACAATAATTAATAAAGAAAAACCAAAACTGCAAGGAACCAAAACACCCCTGAACTGACATAGTCGCACTCCGTGAGGAGAAATCAGTTAGACTCCTTTCCATGGAACCACTAGGTTACTTAACAAAATACTGTGCAGAAATTGAAATGACAGCTAATACATCCATTCTAAAAAATGTTCAACCACAAGAAGTGAAATATATGACGGATAACCATATCAAGGTAAGTGAAACAAGCCCAACTGATAGTGGGGACTTCATCATGGAGTCCAAGTTTCCAATACACAGAAGACATTGAAGTGCTATTGTTGGTTAAAATATCACATCCAACTCACTGGATGCAGCACACCGATTGGTTGAAACATCACATCCTACTCACTGTGTATAACTCAGTCTCACCCAGCTGACAACGATAAAATTGACAATGGCTAAATTACATGAGTCCAGAGTTCCAATATACAGGAGACATGAAAGTGCTGATACCAGTTAAAATACCACATCCAACTCACTGAATGAGGCCCACCCATTGGTTGAAACATCACATCCAACTGACTGTGTAGAACTCACCCAATGAACAGATAAAATATTGACAATGGTTAAATTCTACGTTACCAGATACGCCCCTATGCTCCACTGGGTACAGGTACACAACATAGTGGTAGGGTACGGGGACAGTACACCAAGCCTATGCCCAGGGTACGCCCCAGCCCCTGCAGATATGCCCAGGTACATCTGGGGGTATACCTGGGCATACCCGCAGAGGCTGGGGCATACCCTGGGTGTAGGCTGGGCATACCACCAAAAAAAAACAATTTTTAATTTTTTTCCCCTTATTTTGCCAGTCAAAGTGCATAACTCAAAAAACATTTACCCTATGGACCTCAAAAAGCATTTAAAAGTGCATATACAACACTAAAAGCAGCAATCACACTCATTTTATCAAAAGATAACAACACATTTACCTTTCATTTTTACCCCCTTCTTTTTTTCAATTTCGCCCCAATGAAAAGTCAAACATAGACTTCAAAATACAAATTGAATTAAAAACAAACTAAAGTGGATTCCCAACCCCTAAAATCTGCATTCACACTCATTTTATCAAAAGCTGAGTGAATTTTTTTTGGGGGGATCCACCCCTGAACCCCCGGGCAAGGGGGGATTAAACAACCCCCCCCCCCTCATGCCAGATGGCTTGTCTGGCCACAAATAACATTGCCAAGGGGATTACAAGACGTCACACCATTACAATTGTTAGGTTTGGATATTCACTTCACCTCCAAACACATTGCACATTTGTTCACTCTTGGACTTCAAAATACATTGTAACTTTTACAAATGCACCATTGAATATTATAACATGTAGCATTGAAAATAGGAGTATGTTGTGGTTAATTAACTTATTTTGTTTCCTCTATGCATATTATGTGGTTAATTTTGCTTATATGGCGACATTTTTAATTTTGCTTATATTTTTTAGTACGGCCAGGTAGCCATTACCCTAAACTATCCGACAAGTGCAGTTGCAAGAAAAACTACCCCTCGGTGGTGGCATCTAAGCCAGAGATTGCCTCTCAATGACAATTTCTCAATCAAATAAGAGAAAAATGTTCAGAAAATAAAAGCAAAGTCAGAACACTATCAAACCCTAAATGTGGAAAGAGTGCTAACTACATTAAATCAAAAACTAAATTTAAAAAGAGAGCATGTAAACATTGAAGAGGGAAAGAGAGCTCAAAACATTAAATCAAAAACTAAATTTAAACACAGAGCCTGTAAACATTGAAAAGGAAGACAATAAAAAAGGATATGTACCGACAAACCAATTTATTTATCAGAAAATGTGGAAAATCTTAAAGAGAAAGTAAAGAATAACCTGGAGGGTCGGCGGAAGTCCCTCCTGTAGGGAGCATCGCGATAATATGAGCGATCGCTAACGACGCCGCTGCGGATCCGGCGGCCTCCTCTTGGTGGACTCTCTCCGTCCATGCTCATCCTTCCTCAACCCTCTACTTTTCTTGTTCTCCTCCTTGTTCTCCTTCTTCCTCCTGAAACCACTTCAACCACAAAAAAAACAAATGCAAGAACAAAAACACTTCAGCCCCACTCTTCTTTCAAAGAGGCAAAACCACCTCCACTAAGTCCAAAACCACTCTTTCCAACAAAACCCTCCCCTCCCTCCAAACCACACCCACCAGTAAGTCGAAAACCACTCTTGCCAACAAAAACCACAAAACCACCATTACTTACTCCAAGAAAACAACACTTGCTACAAAACCACCATCGAACATTACCACCGATTTTTGCATTCTCCATTTTTTTTTAAGGGTGTTTCTTTTTTTAAATCTTTAGGGTGTTACCATTACCAGGATTCAAACAGTAGACCAACCTGCCGCTTCTGCTTCTGGTGCCGCTGAAGCTCCTTCTCCCTCCAAACCAAGCCAAGCCAAGCCTCCACGAACCCTAACGGCGCTCCGTCTGGCGGATATTTATAACCCTCCGCTCCTTCGGTTTCCGTTTAAATTAATTAGAGGGGCATTTATCGTTTCTTATAATATTAAATAATTATTTTCCGGACTCCCAACGATAATAGTTAGGACCACACCTGTCGGCGTCGCTCTCAAAAGATATGATTTAGTGGATGCTTTTCGTAACATTGAGGCTAAGATAACTTTTTTTTATTTTTTTTGAAATAAAAAGAAGTGATATTGTGAAAATAACATGTGAATCTTTTATTAGTCTATTAGATGTAGATTGGTTGGTTTTTAGTACCATCTAAGTTTAAATTTTATTAGGTGTTTCAGATCAATTGTAGTTATTTATGTAGAATTGAAATCGGTTGTGGACGTGTATATAGAATCGAAATTATTTGTAATTTTTTTTGGAATAAGATCGATTCTAACTATTTGTGTGGAATCAAGGCCATTATTGGTATATATAATATTAATCCATAGCTTGAATCAAAAATATTCATCAATCTAAAAAAACGTATGAATCTTTCATTACAAGATGTTAAGGGTTTTTATTCATTAGACATATACTAAAAAAGGTTTTAAAGAAAGTTTGGTCTCATATTCTTTTTTAAGATTTACATATTTGTTTTATTTTATTTTTATGTACGAGTTGAAGGAATATGTAGGGAAAATATATAGGTCTGACAATGATTACATTTTTGATATTACAATGAATGTTAAGCTCTGTTTATTAATTTTTCCAATATTTGTTATTGTTTTAACTAATGTCATGTCTTGTAATTTATGTATTGCTAGTATCTATTCTTGTCACAGAGTTTTATCACTGTAAAAAAATTATAATTTTGTAAAATAGCTTGATGTGTTACTCTACCTCGTCGTATTTACTGTGTGGCCCCCAACTTATGCATTTACTTTCGCTTGTTAAGTTCTAGTACTTTGGTTGCTTGTTGCAACTCTTGCATTTGATTGATTTTGATTGTGATTAGATTGATGAGGCATTCTTGTTATTTTACTATTGAAATACTTTGACTTGAAAGTCAAACTAAATGGAACCAAAGAATAATTGTATCATTTCTTTTCGTAATCAAAGGAAATTGCATAGTGGTTTGCTTTGTTGATTGTGGAGTTTTCGGATTTATGGAAAGCAAACTCAGTGTTTAACCAATTACAAAAAATGGCATTAATATAAACATCACTAGAGAGTATACATTAGAACATGTAAGTATCAAAAGCTCTTTCTCGTTGCAATTGATTTGAGATGCATTCAAAATCTGGATTCACACAATCAAAATCATTTATTGTCACATAAAAGAGACATTGAAGGAAGGAAATATTTGAGTTTTAGTCTAAAATTATCATTGATGTTCATTTCAGCCATACCATACAACGTTGAATAGTGATTAAAATAGTGTCAATGCCTTCAATTTAAATCATAATTCATTGAAGGCATGGAAACTTTAGCAAATCTCATAATATTGCACTAACCCAAAAATTGTATCATCCTCTCAAAGGAACCGTAGGTTCAATGATGCCTTTGGTAATTTGTTTAAAAGGTCATGAAATTGTTTTGACAGTATAATTTTCTATTTTGAAGGTTATTAATATTTTCAATGCAAAGCTAATGTTTAAAACACGTGGCGTCATGTGGCTTCAGTCCCTGGTGCTAAAAGGAATATTAGATTTTATTATTGTTAAGTTTTTAATAGCTACAATGTCCCCTAGGGTGTTCCTTGGCTAGTAGTTAACCTTGTTTTGAATTCAAGTCATGAGGCATGGGTAGTGGCATTACATAAGCCTCACATCATTCAATAGTATTTTATCATCATAACATAGTGGAGTGCAATGCACGATGATTGTGTCATGCAATTAAGCATTAACATTCATCAAACCACCTCTCAATTAATGATTGTGTTATAGATTTCACATTGAATGATCATAATGTGGTACACCCTTGAAACTCCAATGCCTCTTATAATTTAGTGAAACAATGAACTAAAATATCATTATGAAAATATAAGAGGAATTAAAGTGGAAGAGACTAGAGCATACCTCTATTTGTTTGTTTAGCGTAAATGAATATTTGAGAATGTGTGTTGAAGAGGAGAGCATACTTTTCCTTGACATATACATATTATTCAAACATGAAGGCAACTTTGAATGCATAGCGCAAATGTGCAATTTTCCCACGACATGTATGATCTAGTAATCAAAATATATTCTATTAAAACACCTTTTCAAACCAATAATGTCCAATAAATTACCCTTGCCTCAAAATTCTTAAAATAACTTAATAACAATATATTTTTAGAATAAAATTTACTTTTTACCATTGTTAAGTTTTTATGGTTTCTTTGTAAATGTTGGGTGCAAATGAGTAGAATTTCAATTCCACTTCTGAATAATGACGTATTCAATATTTTATTTTATTTTTCATGCAAAGATCAGAATCCAATCTACTTTATTACAAGGAGGTGGGGCCTACATCCATCTCAATTTAAATTGGCCCCCCAAACTGCCTAATGTGGTAGTGGTTGCATGTCTAAAGTAATTAAAGTGGTGACGTGCACCTCATGTCATGCCACCAATCTCTTGAGTGGTGACATGTGTCTCACCACATGTCTACCTTTTTAAAATGTTTAATTTTCTCATAACAACATGGCTTATACAATGGCAAATTATTCATTGCCCTAGTCATCACAATTGTGAATTGTGACAAGGTAATCTCTTGTGATATTTAGGGATTTTGTTGCTTGCAATGGAGAACTAAAACAATTCAACACAAATGGCTAGGTATACCATTTTATTTACCCTAGCATCAATAGGATCAACACAATTTTAAATGTGAATGTAAGATTAACATTTGAACTATTCTTCATGGCTCAACTTCCAATACAGCTCAACTCTAGGAGCTTTGCATGTGTCCAGACTTTTCTTAATCGATAAATTTCAGTTATGTTGTTTGGGAAAATTGGGCATTTTTTAATGAGTGCAAAGACCAATTTTTAGCCACCTTTGTTTCTCCAAACTTCCTTCATGTAGTCTTCTACACTATGGCTGTGAATATGGCCAAAGATAAATGTTGTAATTATCTCTACCTTGGTTGAGGTTGTTTGTGATTGTTACTTTTACTAACAAGAGGCTTTGTCTGCTTTTATATTGTACAACTTTTCTTTTTTTGTTTCTTTGTATTCAGCTAGTTATGTACGAGTTTATATGCAATATAGTGGGACCGAATAGTTGTCCCCATTTTGTAACCTTATTATTTTCTATTGTTAGTTGTTACTTTCCTACCTAATTATTCTATGGGTGGTTGTATCTGCTTTATTTTTTTAGATAACAACTTTTATAATGTTTTAACCTACATGGGCAACTACCCCTATATGATCCTTTCATTTTGTTGATCCAAATTTTAAAAAGAGTAGCTTATGCCATTGAAATTATTTGCAAGTTTGTTGAGTGACTTTTGAGAGAAATGGCCTTGAATAACTTAGCTAATTTGAAAGCAATTAAGATTAATTTGGAGTCATCTTGAACTTAGGTTGCTTAAATACCATCTTAGAGAAAATTTTAATCCTTTCCTTAAAATAAAATCTTCTGCAATATTGTTTGTAGGCTCACCCAAGACATTTTGAATGTAACCAATTTGTTTCCTATTGAATCCACAATAATTCCTCTTGCTTTGGTTGGTGCGGGATTTTATTTAGTTGACTTGTCAAAGAAAACGCTGACAAGATAACTTCTTGCTATCGAATTCTTGGGAGGAAGGTTGAAAATTGCTTTGTTCACTACTAGCCAAACCTGGTAACATAACTACATGGGATCTAAGAGCCCATATTTAAAAGAGCATTTTCCCCCCTTTTAATGAGCCTTAAAAACTTGATTTTACACTTTTTAATTCATTAATGTATATTGATATGTATGAATATATATATATATATATATGTGTGTGTGTGTGTGTGTACACATAGATATTAAAATATAGATCATTTTGTACAT
This sequence comes from Torreya grandis, assembly GCA_037957365.1. Lineage (NCBI taxonomy): Eukaryota > Viridiplantae > Streptophyta > Pinopsida > Cupressales > Taxaceae > Torreya > Torreya grandis. Next base: position 191,210 of record JARHVA010002182.1, on the reverse strand, counting down.
TTACATCTTTCGATAAGCTTATTTTCTAGATTCTTTGTATAAATTGTCAAGGACTGTGTCGATCGATTTTGTACATTTACATCTTTCAAGAAGCTTAGTTACTAGCCAAACCTAGCAACATAACTACATGGAATCTAAGAGTCCATATTTGTAAGAGCATTTTTCCCCCTTTAAAGGAGCCTTAAAAACTGGATTTTCCAATTTTTTTGTTCATTAATGTATATAAATATGTGTGTGTGTGTGTGTGTGTGTGTGTGTGTGTGTGTGTGTGTGTGTGTGTGTACATATAGATATTAAAATATGGATCATTTTGTACATTTATATCTTTCGAGAAGCTTAGTTTCTAGATTCTTTGTATAAATTGTCAAGGGCAGTGTCGATCATGTTTTTGGTGCTTGTAATTTGACATAATAAGTTAATGTGTTGCATGAACATATGCATTTGACCTCATTCTTTAGTCATAAATTGAAAGCAATAAAACATACTAATTTGCTTCAAATTACACCCTATTAATATGAGGTGTTAAGAGGGAGTACTAACTAGAACAAATAGAGATTTCATATGTAAAAGTGAAAATGGGCATACAACCATTAACGTACATCATTTTAGAAATAAAATCGTCGAGGACTTTGGCAAGGCACTTAAACTATACCATAATGGATCCATTCTTCGCATAGATCTCCATCTCACAATCAATGTTCTTCCTATTAACATGAAAGAAATGGTGGTGTGCCAATAAAGACATGCTAGTGGGTGCAAATCTAACTTCCACTTTAACCTGTAAACACATCCACCTATTTCTCCAAATTTCCAATTTTATTGTATTTCCATGGCAGGGGTTTTGCTTCCTTTCACCAGCCTTTATTGCTACACATCATTTTTGCCAAAAATGGGTTACTGCCATAAGAGTCATTGTAGTTTTTTGTGAACTACAAATTGGCTCTAGAGCATCACCTTCTTGCTGCCTACAATGACTTTATTTGCTGGAATAGAAACCCAAGCTACTGTAAAATCCAATTTGAAAAAGGAAACATGCACAGTAATTGATAGGGATACAGTTGGTGATGTACCTGTATAGTGAAACCTAGAAATCAACCATGCATACCCTTTATGGCCAACTCACGTCTTAATCAACTTTATCTTACTTGATATTTATTTCAACTTTTGTAATGTTTATATTTTTTATTTCAAACCATACAAAATTTAATTTTTTTTTCCCCTATAAATAAGGAGTTTCCCTAGAATTTTTGTCAAATCGATTGATTTCATCCAATAAAAGGCCAATAAATTAATTTTTTTCTTTTTTTTTTCTAACAATATATTCTTAAGCTAATGTGCAGATTCAAGAAAAAGAAAAAAGATATTATTTTTATTAGTTGCACAAGTTTCAATGTAAAAATAAAATGTCTAATCGATTATAATACTACTTGCACAACATGTACTAACAATGAAGTGGTAAATTATGTTGAGGTCATCCTAGGAACTCGTCACCTTTGACATTTATGAGCACAAATCAGATGTGCCTACATTCAATGCATTAGTTTTGGTGTAGAACTCATCCTTGTCTTTATTTATCTTCTCAGTTGGCATCATTCTCGAAAGATCCTTGTAAAAGCAAATCCTTTTATATGGTTTTGGAGATCTAAGTCGAATTCGAAGTGGGACAAAATTGTTTGATTCAATTTTGAAATGTATTAGGTGAATTTCTTTTATCAAACGATATGAATTTATATTTTGGCAGTTTCAAAGAACATTTTTAAAGGGAATACTAAAACATTTTGAGTTTTAAATTTTTAGAGTTTTGGTATCAAAGTAGCTCAATTGTAACTATGTGTTTGTCATAAAATAATTTCATTTCACTAGTGAAATGTCCCTTACATAATATAGAAGGTTTTTTAATCTTTAGTTTGTTGATTTCGTATATGTTACATTCATGCATTATAAACTTTGCATTGAAATTCTACCCATATTGTGCATTTGACATGAGAATAATGATTTCAAATATAATATAGACATTAAGTTTTCTCTTCAATAGATGTTTTCAAATGCATTATATATAAAGGCACAAAACCTTAAGAGATGCATGGGCATAAAATATATAAAATAACACAATATGGGTTTGAAACAGTTTTTTTTTAATCATGTAGAGGCTTTCTTTTGCTAGAAATGACACTCTTTTTAAATCTTCAATGAAAATCACAAGAGAGGTGTGTAGCTTGTAGTCATTTTGTTTAAGTCAAAAAAAATCAGTCACTTTGAAACTCTAGTGAAGATAAAATGTGTTATATCTTTAGTTTAAAATATCATATGATAATGGTATGAAGTTCATGTAGACAATGGGTATTGTGTTGATTTACATGCTTTGTTATTGAAACATTTGAGTACCCCACAATAATTGTCTTTCACTTGTGTTACTTTTTGGAATTTGTTTCTTGTTTAGTGTCATGAACATGAGCAAGGAAGATATGATAGATGAATTGGTTATTGCTTGAAATGAATGGTATATCTTCATTTATTTTATTGCAAATTTAACGGTTGTATTTAGATTTTTTTAGAATATGCTTATTTCATTTATGTACTTTAGTTGATGATTTTGATACAGTCAAAGACTTGTTAGATATGGTTTTATATTCCAAATTGGTAATTGGTTGTCAATTAGCTTGCTAAGATTAATTTGTTAAACAAGTGATGTTTCAAGATTTTTCAAACAAAGAAAAAATCAATTAGGTGTTTTGGTTTACTTCTCAGTTACTTCGATTGTTGAAAATAATACATGGCATAACATGGATTGAGATGCCTTAAACATCTATGGAGTACACTAAGTATCATACTAAACAAGTCATCCTATTAATTAATTCAATCTCATTTGATGAAAGGAAGGCAAAAATTGATGTGTGATTTATGGTTTTTGAGTTGTTTGCATACACTTTCAAACTATAATATTAACGATTATTTAGTTCTAGTTCAAATACTTTCATGATTTTAACAATTAAATAGTGCCATGAATTTTGTTTTGGTTTGATTTCAGATTTAAATATCTTAGTTTTACTCTAATCATGACAGTATGTAGTATATGACAATTCATTGTGGAAACAGAGAAATTATTGATTGTTTTTAGTTCAAAACAAAGATTAGATTTGATCTTTTGTTGATGATATTGATTGTTATTTGTTATCATGTCTATTGATTAGCTAAATTAATATCTTTTTATAAGGAAATAGTAAGGATATTGAAGAGAAGAAATATGAGTATCTATGAAGAACAAATGAGATAATGAAATTTTGACTTATCTAAAAAAAAATTGGACAAAAAAATAGTTTTCGTGTTATTTATTACCTAGACTTAAGTTTTGTTAATGCCATTACATGATAATGTACTTGAAATTTGACTAAGCATGTGAGTGATGTCAAGTGGGCCCCACTCTCGAGAAAATATTGTGTTTTAGTCTTATTAAAATGTGTCGTTAAGTCTTTATTTAAGTTCACTTTACAAAGTGAACTTATTATAAAAGTTAAAGTTAATTAACTATGAATAAAGTGTAACCAACTTTATTTTAAGTCAATTAAAAGTTTGTTGTAACTTAAAGTATAACTAAATTTTAATTGAGAGCTTTAATAAGGACTTGAAAGAGATTATTCAAAGTGAAAAGTATATAGATGTAAGAGCTCTATTTTTAGATTTAATGGTGTGTTTTATCTTTTATCTAAATGTCTACAAGATCAAATATTTATTATAGGAAGACTAAACAACACATTCTTTGATGGTGAAATGCTCTACTGGTACAATCAAATATATCAGTATTTATTTATAAATTGATTATTTAAAAAATGGTCAAGGATTAAACTTTTTAATAGCTGCAGAATGTTACAATCATATGCATGAATTATATTTTTACTTCATCTGAAAAATAAAGAACACTTCATATGTTGTATGAAAAACTTATTGAGTTTTTATTAACTTGTAACAACTTTCTGTCTCATAATCAATTACAAAATATATCATGATTTTCAAATAAAATCTCTAGTTTCTTTTGCATGGAGTGAGTCTAATTTATTCTATTTTTGTTTTTATGCTTAATATATATTATTTTTTGTGTTTTTTTAATACAATATCTTTTCTAAAAAGTAACAATATTTCATTTACCTTTCCTTGTTTGGTATTTTTCTTGTTTCCTAATTTTCATACAAAATAACTTTTTATAATTTTATTTAACTATCATAATTTACTTTTATGTTTTGTTTGAGTATTTTACAAACATATTTCATAGTACTCTTCCTATAACAATCTAGCTCAACTTTATTGATCTTTAGTACTCACTTTTATTGAGTATTTTATTTCACTTTAGCACTTTTACTTCCTTTCTTTCAATTTTCTTTATTGAGTTTAACAATAAATGAGATATTTAAAGGAGAAACATTTGATAAAGCAAATAGATACATTGAAATATTTAAAAGAAATAAAAGTGTTTGATCTTCTAATAGTAATTTTTTCCTTAGGTTTCTCTTTGTCAGATATGATTGATTACCTTTTTTTAAATTTTGATATATATGTATGTGTTAAATTAAATGAGAAATATTTGATAAGATAGTAGACATGCTAATGATATTTTGATTGAAAGTATTTTTTGACATTTATTTTACATGTGAAATATAAGTTGACATTGATTAAAAGAGATATTATTTGTTATTTGTTGATTACATTTTTAAAGAATGATCTTTTTGTAGACACTTCGTTTTTTCTATTTTTGTGTCATCACTAAATATTAAAATAATCTCCCACATCAACAATTAATTTAAGGCCAAATATTTTGAATATTTGAAATTGTCAAGATAATTATTAGTTGTATCTTGAATCATGACAACATACCCGTGATTCAGAAAATGCACTGCATCATGACATCAAAATTAATGATAATATTTTAAATCAATTGGTTGATTCAATAATGTTACCTTGATTCAAATAAATTGAATAATCAATCAAGAGGTAACATTACAAAAGTGACCACATCATTCCTAGTCACATTTAATTAACAATTTAACTTTTATTATCTAATTAATATTTTCTTGATGGAAAAATCTGTGGAATTTGGAATATCCTTATTTTACTAAATTAAAAGTCTTAATTTCCCACACCATCCACCCCACTTGGAAATTAAAAAATATTAAAATTGCATCATTTTCCAATGTAAATTTAATTCAAAAGGGAAGGTGTGCAAGCAAGGTCAAAAACAAATCCCTATAAAAATCATATTAAATCCTAAGCAAAGGACTTGTCTTACACACTCTATGTCATAACATTAAATTCTCATCTTACATTATAGGACTAATTCTTCACCTTTGATCTCCATACAAGATCAACGGTCATAATTGATCTTGAAAATTTATAAATTGAAAGGCCACCTTATATTATCCATAAACTTTCAAGAGACAACAACATGTTATTAAATCTTCATATAAAGCTTTAATCATCATCATAGTCCATCATCCAAATCATCAGTTGTGCAAGGGAAGGTGCCATTGGATTACCCACACACTTTGTACATATTTTGAGCAACATCCAATCTAAAGAAGGAGCTTGTTCATCTTAGTAATATATAAGGTATAACATTTGATTGCTTCCTTCTTTAAGATAACTCTTTCAAGGTATATTAGTTGTGAAGTTTGTTTAGTAGCTTATTTGGGCTTTTATTTTGTATTACATGAATGATTACATTTTACTAATGAATTTCCTCTTGAAATAAACATATGACATGCCCAGTGAGGCCCACAACCCATAATCAACATTGACATCATTTTTTTATTTCTAAATTCAACACCAAATTCTATCAAAGTTTATCACTTTTTTTTAAAAATCTTTGAAGTTTTCATCTTAGTTTCTCGGTGGAAACACTCTCCATAATGGTGGATACGTAAGTGAAAGCGATGAAAACACATTGTGGAGTAGTGAAAATGTCCTTTGTCTATTTGTTTGTGTTTGTAGGGATCAATGGAATCACTTTACGCTTTGGTAAAAATGTGGTGTATGGTGGTGAAATCACTTCTATTTTCATCGACTGTTTATTTTGTAGGTTTGGCAAAAATGGGGTTTCTATCGATGGAAACACAACTCTAATTGGCAAAAGCACTCTTCATAGTAGCTAAAACGTGATTAATATCTGTGAAAAGGTATTTCTTTGAATTCTATTTATTATTTTTTTGCAATAGCAAAGACATTGTTGTAGTAGCCAAAATTTATTAGTAATAGCGAAAATGTGTTTTATAGTGGCAAAATTGCTAACTTATCAATAGAAATGTACTTCATGTTTTCTATTTATGTGTTTTCTTTAGAACAATGAAGTCACCCTACATAATGTCAGAATCATATAGAGAGTTGACCAATTCACTTGCAAGAATTACACGATTGTCAAATATCAAACCTAAGGCTACTAATCTATTTTTCTATAGGTTTTTGCTTGTCCAAGACTAAACTATTCAAATTAACACTAATATACATTTAATTTTGATGCTCTAAAATGAACAAACACTTAGATTTAGTGCTTCAAATGAGTGTGTTTATGTTTTCTTGAGTGTTGTGTTTTGTGTTTATGATAGCTTAAGTGTGTATGCTCTCCCCTTGCCCATTTTTGAAATCTTAGGTGATAAAAACACTTCATTTATCGTTTCCCCATCATGAAGAGAAAGCTATGTATGATCTCCTCTTACCCTTTATAGGACCATGACGATCATAAATAACATATATTCTTTTCTTTTTTTTTTGTATGAGTTGGAACTTGATCACCAATCACGGGTCCGTAGGATGCATTGATCGGGATTTGATCCCGCAACGTATGTAACAACCCCATGTTTCAGTGGGATATATAAATTAGGAAAGTTATCTTGTTATTGGCTAAGTAATTATGTTTTTTAAGTGCATTGTGAAGTGAAGAGCTTTGTTCTAATACACATGCCCTAGACAACACTCCTAAGGAATGATTTCTAGCAACACTCCACTAAAATCTTAATGTCAATGTGGCCACAAAGGGACAAGATCTTCTTATGAAGCTTGTTATTGCCCTCTTCTATAGACTTGGGCCCCATCGTACTACAAGGTATGTATGGGATGCACCTAGTTGAGCATGTTTTGCCTAAATTAAGACCATTAGATTGTAAACAACTATCAATGAAGGGAAAACAACGTTCCTAAATATTACTCACCACATACAAACATCTAGTCAGGGTTGGGAGACTAACCTAGTCACCATTTTGCGTGAGTAGAATGGTGGGTTGATTTGATGCATTACACACCTATTAATACTAGTATAAGACTTGTTATTTGTGTGCACTTATTTGATTATTGTTTATACATGTATTTTTTGTGAAACCTATACACTTCAAACAAGTCTAATTATCGAAGTTAAATTGTTTTAGTCAACCACGTCAATTATCCTAAATCACGTCTACTTTGACCACATCCAAGTCAAACATCAATGTCCAAAGTCAAACCAAGTCAACTTTACTAAGTCTAATTTTTTTGAAATCAAATTTTGAAGTTAACTTTCAAAGTCAATTTAAGTCAAACATTAACCATCCAAAGTCAAAATCAAAGCTAATTCAAATCAAAGTCAACTTAAGTCAAAGTCCAACATCAAAGTCAAATGCCAAACACAAAGTCAATTTCAAATCAATTTAAATCTAATTCAAATCAATTCAACTTAAATCAAGGTTAAACTGAGTTGAAGTCAGCTCTTAAGTCAAAATTCCAAGCCTAATTTTGATTTAAGTCAAACTAAACTCAAATATCAAGTGCGAGTTTATTTTAAACCAAGTTGAAAACAAAGGTTAAATCAATTCAAGGTCCAACATCTAAGTTCAAGCATCTAATCTTAAAATAAGAACATCCAAAGACATACTTCAAGACACATATCACATGCCCTTTTGTAAACAAGTTAAATGTTCAAACACACATTCTAAGTCAAATAGTTTTCAAAGTGTTCTTAAGACATAATCAAACATCCCTTTTGGACTTAAAGATCACGTGGAAACTTAATCCAACATCCTTTTTATCAGTTAAAAAAAACATCAAGACTCAATCAAAGATCATAAGGTTAAGGTATCAAGCAAACTTAGTAAACCAAGGTCAAACATTGAAACATTGCATTTCATGTAAGGCATATAAGTTACAAATATGGAAAGTTAATTAAAATTTTAATTTATAATTAAAAATTTAATATGAATTTTAATTTAATAAGTGCCACATAAGTCCTTAACTAAATTTGAAATTAAATCAAAATCAATTCAAACTTAATCCAACCTTGATTCAAACATGCCTCAATATACACGAAGTAGAACTAGTTATAGCCATATCTTTTATGATGATGAAAACTTGTTTCATTTTAATCAAAACCAAGAAGAAGTATGTAATATGATACATGGTAAGGGAGTGGTGGATGCAAGTGTTCACAAATTTGAAACCCACACTGGTCCACTCAGAATGGATCTAAGAAGAGTCCAATTTGAACAACAACTTTTTGAACGAAAGGATGAACTCCTCTTGTGTTTGCTAGAGATAAGTGCTAAGTTTCCTATGGGATATGCCCAATAAAACTTGTAATACCTTATCTATGCACCAAAATAGGATGTGTTGTCACCACAATTAGATAAACCTTCTTTTATCCATGATCAAAGTCGAGATCGCATCAATACTCAAAATCCACATCCAAATCTTGAGTCTTCTAACAAAGGGAAAGAGGTCATTGTAGATTCACCACCTCAAGATATTAATCAGATTATGATTGAGAAATTACAAAATAAGAGCCAAATACTTTCTATTTTGGCTTCTAGTTTAAATAGCATTCAATCCACCAATCAATAACATTAAATCCCAGCTAGTCAAACATAATAATAATCCACCAATCAACAACAACAAATCCCAACGAGTTAGTCACAACAAATCCTAGACAATCCATAATAAGTCAAAATTAATCCAACCTCAATTCAAAAATGCCTTGATATACATGAAGTGGAGCTGGTTATAGCCCTATATTTGATGATGATGAAATTTTATTTCATTTTAACCAAAACCAAGAAGAAGTGTGTAATTCACTACATGCTGAGGAAGGGGTGGATGCAAGTGTTAACGAAGTTGAAACCCATATTGATCCACTCAAAATAAATATGAGAAGAACCCAATTTGAACAAAAAATTTGAATAAAAGGATGAACTCCTATTAAGCTAGGTGTTAAGTTTCTTGAGGGCTATGCCCAAGAAAACTTGTAATACCTTATCAGTGCACTATAAGAGGACGTGTTGACACCAAAATGAAATAAACCTTCTTCTATCCATGATCAATTCAAGGTTACAATATTTGTTGATGCGATAGATTGCACCCTCTGAAGGGAGTCTCAACTCTTTTCATCCACGCGACACAATGGAGACATCCCTCTTGTTGTGGGTGGCAAACGTGAGGGATGAATATCTAGATTAGGGGCTAGCTCCCTTTGATGCACCTTGACGCCCTAGATTTCCTACTACTAACTACTTGGGGGATGAAAAGCGAGAGAAAAATACTAAAATCAAAACCTAAACTATGTGGTGATGTACCAAATGGATGGTCTACTCATCTTTGACATACACTTTAAATCAAGATAAGCTAGCCTACACTTCACTCAAAATGAGACTTTTCTTGCAAAAATGTTTCAGTAAGGGGTCATGTGGAGAGATAAGAGAGGAAAAAAACTAGCATAAAAGGTGTTATGAGATACACTGTTGCGTATCCTATTCGCTTGCCTATATTTCTTTAGACACTTCCTGTGACTTGCAAGAGAAGAAAACATAAACACTAGACACTGTTGGGGTTAGCACTTGAAGGTAGGGAAAGAGACCACACTTTCATAAAACTAACACCCAAATGTATGCTCAATGCAACACTCAAAAGAAGGTAAATGTTTTGTCTTAGATTCAATGTAAAATTTTGCAGGGCTTTGTCATACAAGCTAAGAGAGATCACTTCCTCAAATGAGAAATTACAATATATAGAGTGCTAGAACCAGAAGCTGACAAATCCCTGGGAAAAGAGACCCATGCTAAGTCAAACATCTACTGAGACAAGAGGCCATGTTGTTGTCATGTTTTCTAGAGTTGTGTATGGAAACCATGGTGTAGGCTATCCAAACCACTACATTTAGTGTCCTTGGCTTACAAAAGTATGTGCTACTCCTTCCAGTAACTGACAAAGCCATTCTGAAGTTATTATGGTTGGACTATGTTTTCTTCAATGCCTGGGTGTGACTTGTTTTCACATTAAAAGCTTGGCATGAAAACATGATTGCACCTTCTATCGTTTGAAAACTAATCCTTTTATTGGTTTTTAGTAGAGACTAATTCACCTAAGTGCATTTACTCTTCTTGCTAATGACACATGTGCCACTTGCCTTGGTCTGGTTGGTCCTTAGGTTTGTGCTTTTGACTTGTCATACCACTTGAAACATTTTGAGCTTTTACTTTATTATGTTGTGTGGCCACGTTCTGGGTTATCCGCCTTTTTTTCTTTTACTTTATTATTTCCCTTTGCCTTGGCTTTTTCCAGTTTGTCTTTAACCATTCAGGTTCTTGGGTGCTTGTCATTTATTAGGCCTTCGTATTGATCTTTTTCATTTTCCAAATTTATCTAAGCTCTTGGGTCTTCACATTTCTTTGCTTACTTCTTCTCTTTTTCCTTATCTTTTCCTTTAGGCAGGCCTGTCTTTGCCATGTCCTTAAGATAAAATGTATAAATGATTTATGTTTGAAGGATTTCCTTTCATCTTTATTCTGCCTTCATTAGCCTTCAAGCTTTTGGTAATGTCAAATTTCTTCGTATAAAATGTTCAAAGAAATTCCTTTAAACATTTTATCCGAAGGAATTCTCTTTTGGGCTTGTCTTTGCTCCTTTCTTTCGGTGGGCCTTTATGCTGCACTTTCCTTCAGACATTTTGTCTAAAGGAATTCTTTCCTTTGATTGCTCAGGCTTTTGTCTTCATCCTCTGTTTCTTAAAGTGCCCTCCGTAAAGGCTTCTCCCATCCAAAAGTGCCCTTTGTAAGGGCAGGTGCCTTTTAGAAACTCTGAAAATGACCCTTTAGAAAAGTGAAAAGAGTCCTCTTTCTTGACCAAGTGCCCTTCGCAAAGACACTTACCCTTTGAAACTTTTGCAATTTCCCTACACGCAGTCAAAGTGCCCTCCGAGGAATTCTTCCTTTACAAGCCACTTAGACTAAATCAAGTCCTTGGAAAGAACTTACTCATAAAGTTCCTTAAGTAAGGCCTCTTGACAAACCTGAATGTTTCTTCTAGACCCTTTTGGGTTCTCCAATGCCTCCTATTTTGGAATTTATACCTACTCCAAATTATGAAATTTCATGAGTAAGACCCCTCAGCAAACCCAATTGCAACTGTCTTGACCTATTCGGGTTTCAAGATTATTTCTACTTATAAGAAAAAATAAGTAAAGTCATTTGCAGAACCCAATTTGGTCTAGCAAGACCAAATTGAGTTTTTTAAGTAACTTTACTTATGAAATTTTCACAATTAAAGTGGTTTACAAAACCCATAATGCACTATGGGGACCAAGTAACTGCATTTGGAAAGCCCGAAGTAGTTCTCCTTGATAAAATTGAAATACACTTGGTTCAATGAAATGAGGTAAACACTTGGTTTTTTCATGGAACAGGTCTGACAGGGAACCTTGATGAATGATTTTAGCCAAAACATGGATTGAAGACTTATGCACAAAAGAGGGGGTGCCCATTTTTTACTCTAAATGACCAAAAAATGGTCAACAAACTTGTGACTCATAGGGAAAGCATGCATGATATACTTGGGAAGACTGATAGCCTCAAATTCTATTAGGCATGGAGTTAGAATGCATCTTGAGCATGTTAAAATAGCCTTGTAAAGACTCTTGAGCCAGCAAATCTTTACCTCAAATAACAAGGAAAAACAACACGCAATAAAGGTAAAAAACAACAAACTTGTGCAACAACACTTAGGGAAAATGAGGAAAAATAAGGAAAACTATGTACATGACAAAAGAAACTTAGTAATAATTCTTAAGGTATATCCCATTGACTAGGATATGTAGCTCTTCACTATCCAACTTGGAGAGTTAAAAAACATTGTGTTGCTTACATTGGGTGATGACATATGGGCCACTCCACAAAGCATCAAACTTCATGTGCCTTCCAGGCTTGGCTCGGTCCTCATCCCACTTCAAGGCAATGTCACCTTCTAAGAAACTCCTTGGCATAGACCTTTTGTCAAAATGCTTCTTTGTTTGTTGTTGGTGGCTGGTCATGGCATCATGGCTTGGTCTCTCACTTCTTGAAGCTCCATTAGCTTACAATACCTAACTTCCAGGCTATCGCTCTCTATCAATTGCAGCTGATGGGCAAGATCCAAGGTTGGTAACTCAAGTGAGATAGGAAGTCTAGCCTCCCTTCCATATACAAGTGTGTATGGTGAATTCTCAATTGCCCTCTTTAGAGTGATCCTATCTGCTCAAAGAGTTATCTTCAACTTGGCATGCCACGTCCTTTGATTTTCCTCCATTGTCCTCTTTATGATCCTAATTAAATTCTTATTTATGGACTTAGCTAACCCATTTCCTTGTGGATAGTAATTAGAATAAGTGATGAGATAGATGCCATACTTCAATGCCCACTCACTTGTCTTTGTTCCTAAGAAAACCAATGCATTATCTAAAATGATTGTGGCTGGGACCCCAAATCTTGTCACTATGCCTTCATAGAAGTCTAGGACTGCACTCTCATTGGCCTCTTTCAAAGCTACGGCCTCTACACACCTTGTGAAATAATATATGGTAGTCAAAACCCACTTGTGGCCATCACTAAAAGGAGGATTGATCAACCCAATGAAGTCCAACCTCCATTGCATGAATGGTTGTTCCACCTAAATAGGATGAAGAGGCATGATTGCTGGCCATTATTTCCCATCAAAGAAGGCACATTTTTGGCATTTCCTCACCTAATCATGAGTGTCTTTAAACAAACTAAGCCAAAAGTAACCAGCCCTCATAATCCTTGCAGCTATGGCGTTAAGAGCAAAGTGGCCACCAGCTGGTCCATCATGAAACTCAGACAATACCTTATCAACTTGGTCTGAATCAATACATCTCAAGAGCACCCCTGAAAAGTCGTTTCTAAATATCACTCCATCAACTAGGACATAAGAAAGAGATTGGAGTCTAAAATACCTCCTCTTGGTCCTATCAAGACCTTGTGGACACTCACCAATTTGAATAAAATGAACCATGTCTTGTGCCCAGCTCTTCATAACTATAGGTACAACTATTGTAGGTTCATCATGGAGTACCAAAACATCCTCCTTTGGCTCTTTCAAGTCTGTATTAAGGTGCTCACATAGCCCTCTTCCTCTTGCCCGCTTGGTGGTCTTGATCTCTACATCATACTCCATTACTTTGGTGATCCAACCTGCCCTTTTCTCATTCAAGTCTCAGTTCAGCAAGAAGTTTTTTACACTAGGATGTGGTATCGTGATGTAAAATTTTTTGCTAGACAACATATGTCTGAACTTCTTCAGACTTCATATGACTGCAAGCACCTGCTTCTCAACATACGTGTATCTAACCTCATAGCCTTTTAAACCTTGGTTGAAAAAAGCAAGAGGTTATTCTAAATTCTCACCATTTTCTTGAGTGAGCATAGCAAATATTACCTCTTCATTCCCAAAGGCGTATAGATTGAAGTCCTTGGAGAAGTTTAGACTACCCAGAGTGGGAGCTTGGGCAATTGGTTACTTGATGCCTTCAAAGCTTTCTCTTCTTTTTGCTATCCACGTGAATGTCTCATTCTTCCTTAGCATGGAAGTTAGTGGCTTGACAAGCTCAACAAAGTTACAAATGAATCTCCTGATGAAATTTATCTTACCAAAGAAACTTTACAGGCCCTTCTTATGCTTAGGCAAGGACAATGCTAAGATGGTGTTCACCCTCTCTAGATCAATGGACAAGCCTTCCTTCAAAATGACATGGCCCAAGAGCATACCTTCATGGATGACAAACACACATTTCTTCGGGTTCAGAGAGATGCCAAACTCTCTACACCTTTCAAAGATTTGCCTCAAGCGCTTCAAGTGTTCACTTGCCTCCTTAGAGAAGATGTCAAATCATCAAGATAAACTAGCACAATGTCATTGATCAAACCTTGGAAAGCCATGTTCATAGCACATTGGAAGGTAGCTCCAGCATTTGACAATCTGAATGGTATCTTCCTATAAGTATATGTTCCCCATTTGATGGTGAAGGCTATATTTTATTGATCACATTCTTGCACTAGGATTTGATTATACCTAGAGTAGCCATCTAGGAGAGAGAACCTTTCACTGCCTATCACCATCTAAATAATTTGCTCCATACTTAGAAGGGGATAGTGATCTCTCAATGACACTCTGTTCAAGTCTCTAAAATCGACACATAATTTGACTTCTCTATTCTTCTTCCTAACAGGGACCAAATTGGTCAGCCAAGAAGAGTGTTTGATAGGGAAAATGATCTTGGACTCGATTAGTTTGGTGAGTTCCTTCCTCACGAGAGGCTCATTATTTGGATTGATTTGCCTTTGCTTTTGCTTGATGGGCTTGGCACCTTCCTCCAGCTTAATGGTGTGTTGGACCAAGCTTGGAGCAAAGCCCTTCAAATCACCATACTCCCAAGCGAATACATCATCAAATTATTGACATAACATAATGAAAGCACACTTTTCCTCATTGGTACACACCATCCCAAGTGCAAGCAGCTTATCCTTGTAGATCTCTACCCTTTCATAATTTTCCTTCTTGGTTGACATGCTTGCTTTGTCTCTCTTGAGCTGGTCATCTTCGTTGAGAATGCTCTCAAGAGTTACCAAACCTTTGGGAAGCCTATTGGTCTTTAATTGAACAATCTGCCCATCATATTGTTGTTGTAGCTTGGACTAATTTTTGGAAGCAAACTCAGATTCTTCCTACATGAAAGGTGTTATTTGTTGGTCACTTTCAAACACCTACCAATTTGTGACATTGTCTTGTATGAAGGGCCTCATAATCACCTTTAAATGATGTTGATTCTTGCTTTGTTTTATCCCCCTTGGGATGTCAAACTGAGCACCAATTGCTACTAGTCTACCAGCATGCTTGTTCTCCTCTCTTGGAATGGAAGTGATGTTGAAAGCAATTAATTTCTCTACAAGGTCCCACACTTTATGCTTGTAAGACTTGAGTAAGCAGTTCTTGGTCAAGTTTTGACCTCTCACTTGGTTCACAATCAGCTCACTATCTCCAAATACCTGTAATTATTTGATTATTCTCTTCCTTGCCCATTCTAGGCCATGAACAAAGGCCTCATAATCTGCTACATTATAGGTGTAGGAGAACTAAAACCTAAAAGTTGAGAAGTATTTATCCTTTAAAGGTGAAACCAACATTGCCCCACCACCAGCTCCCAACTTGCTTCTAGATCCATCAAAGAATAGCTACCACAAACCACAATCCTCTTGGTCTGTCTTCATCAATTTTGCCATGAAAGCATATTTCTCATGCATGCAATAGACTCCAAGACTATCTTCTTCAATAAACTTGTAAGGATCATGCTCAAAGTTGTCATTTCCCCATTCATCTAGGAGTAAGTCAACAACTCTTACAAAGGAAGATGATGGAGATTGATCCACCTAGAGCTCTTCTTCATCAATGATTATGTAGTTCACATTTGTCACTTTCAGCGAGTATGGCTCTAGGTGATCCTTGTGGATGATCTCTGACTCAATCTTCACTTTAGTTTCATAATTTGTCTTAAAAACCATGTAAGACCAGTTGGATGCCAAGTATCCACCTATCTTGGATGTGAAATCCCTTAACAAGCAAAGAGTGAAGTAAGGAGGAACATCTGCCACTACCACATCATGGGGAATTGAGAAGGTCAGATATACATGGAGAGTCAGATTCAAGCCTCTTTCCACTCCCAAGGTCTTAGCTGGTGATCCATCTAATTGTAGAACTCCTTTGGTCATTTGCTCATACTTGAGGCCTAACTTATCAGCTATGCATTTGGGCATAATTGAGGAGCTTGTTCCACTATCAATGATGCAATTATGGATCAAGAAATCACCAATAATTAGGTCCAAATAGATGAGGGGACCTTCTCATATTTATTTGCTTGACCAGCCATGGGGGGAGCCCCATTTAATACCAACACACTATCATTTATTACTAGGACAGCTTGCTCACCCAGCTTGTACAATTCCTTTTAGAGTATATATTTTTGTCCTGGTAGTGCTAAAAAATCCCACAATGAGATGTTCATGTGTAGCTTCTTCATTTGGTCCAACACATTAATTAAAGGATTGTTAGGTATGTGGAGCTAAAAGCTTCACCAAGGAGCATAGACAAACAGGTTCGGGTCTACACAGACGCCGGCGTCGGTCAGGAGCGACCGACGTCGGTCAGTTGCAGTTCAGAGGCGCCGACGTCGGCAATATGGTCGGCCGGCGACGGTCACAGGCGAACAGGCAGGAACCGACGTCGGTTACCTGCGTGTCCAAAAAGCTATTTCCGAGGACAGAAGCGAGTGTTTGCATGATGAGTTTGAGTTGTAGACTCAAGCTCGCGTCTCTATTGTTAGCAATATTATTTTTAGAGCCCTTGTTGAAGAGGCTTAACTGTTTGTTGTAAGAGCATGCTCAAGTTTCCTATTTCTATATGTAGGAGAGATCTTCTAAGCTATTGTAAGATGATGAGAGAGTGTAATAGAGTACGAGTAGAACATTGTGAATGTTTGAAGGACTGTACTTTAGAGAGAGCTCTTAAGGAATAGAGATCTAGTGAGAGATCTTGTGTGCATCTGAGAGAGGTGTGGAAGAACAAAGTTCTTCATTTGTATTCCTATTGTAAAGAGTTTTTAATACAAGTTTTCAGGGTGTTTTCTTGTATATCTTGTTCTGTGCTATTTATCATTTCAGTTACTTATCTATCTGATTTATTTCCGCATTCATTGCTTTCATAAGTGTAATCCATTGTTGGTTGATCCCCAACAAGTGGTATCAGAGCTCAGGTTCACTAACAGGTGGTTCAGATCTGTGTAGTGTGTTCGGATTACAGGTTGCTCACAGGTATTTCTGTTTGAGTGGGAGAAGCAATGGCAGAGGAAAGTAAGTTGAGAATGGAAAAGTTTAATGGCAAGAACTATCAGCACTGGAGAATGCAGATAGAGGACTATCTGTATCAGAAGGATCTTTACTTACCGTTAGGTGGGATAGCAAAGAAGCCCAAGGACATGGAGGATGAAGAATGGGAAGTTCTTGACAGAAAGGCTCTTGGTTCTATAAGACTGAGTCTGGCCTCCACTGTGATATCTAATTTGTCACAGGCAAAAACTACGGTAGAGTTAATGACCACGTTAGCTAATTTGTATGAAAAACCCTCCGCTTCAAACAAGGTATATTTGATGAAGCAGTTATTTAATTTGCATATGCAAGAAGGTGGATCTGTTTCCAATCACCTGAATGATTTCCATGGTATTGTTAATCAGTTAAGTTCTATTAATATTGTATTTGAAGATGAAATAAAGGCTCTTTTAATTTTATGTTCTTTGCCTGAAAGCTGGCATGGCTTGGTAATGGCAGTTTCTAATACTGCTTCTGCTTCGAATATTTTAAAAGTAGAGGATGTGGTTAGTGTTATTTTGAATGAGGAAATACGCAGGAAAAGCACAGAAGAGACTTCTGGGACATCCGGGAACGCTTTAAATTTCGAGAGCAGAGGAAGGCAAAAAGAAAGGAGCAAGAGGAGATCAAGATCTAAGTCTAAGGGAAGAGGCAGATCCAAATCCAGGAATGGCAGAAGGCCACAATGCTGGAACTGTGGAAAGTTGGGGCACATAAGCAGAGATTGCTGGTCAAAGCCTAAGGAGGATAATCAGCACGAAGGAAAGGAAGAGACAAAGGTTGCAGGTATTGCACAGGATGCTCTTATTTTCTCTTTGCATAATAACATAGAATCTTGGGTATTAGATTCTGGTGCGTCTTTCCATGCTACCCCTAACAGAGAATATTTCAGTGACTATGTCCATGGAGATTTTGGAATAGTATACTTAGGGGATGATGAGCCTTGCAAGATAATTGGCAAAGGTAAAGTGCAGCTAAAGATGCAGAATGGCAACACATGGGTGTTGAGGGATGTGATGCATGTTCCTAGTTTGAAGAGAAATCTGATTTCTGTAGGTAAGCTTGGTGATGAGGGTTGTACAGTAACTCTCACAGCAGATTCTTGGAAAGTGACCAAGGGTGCACTTGTTATGGCCAGAGGTAAGAGAGAAGGTACTCTCTATTTGTGTAATTGTATTACTAACAAATCTCCTTCAGTTTTATCTACTTCAGATGTGGATGCTAAATTGTGGCACTCAAGGCTTGGCCACATGAGTGAGAAGGGGATGTCTATCCTTAAGTCTAAAGGTATGCTTTCAGATTTGAAAGTATGGATCTAGAATTTTGTGAGCATTGTGTGTTTGGAAAACAGAAAAGGGTTAGTTTTCTAAAGACTGGGTCTACTAAAAAAAGGCAGAAGTTGCAGCTTGTTCACACAGACGTGTGGGGACCAGCTCATGTAGCCTCTATTGGCGGATCACAGTACTATGTTACATTCATAGATGACGCCACAAGAAAGGTATGGATCTACTGTATTAAAAAGAAATCTGATGTTTTTGAGACTTTTAAGATATGGAAAGCCATGGTTGAGAATGAAACAGGCAAAAGATTAAAGTGCTTGAGATCCGATAATGGTGGTGAGTTCTGCAGTCTTAAGTTCAAATTGTATTGTTACATAAATGGGATCCGTAGGCAAAGGACGGTTCCAAGGACACCTCAGCAGAATGGTATTGCTGAAAGGATGAACAGGACTATTATGGAGCGTGCAAGATGTATGAGATTGCATGCAGGGTTGCCCTTAGAGTTTTGGGCAGAAGCAGTTGACACCGCAGTGTACCTGATCAACAGAGGACCCTCTACAGCTCTGGATGGTGGAATTCCAGAAGAGGCATGGACAGGTAAAAAGGTTGATCTTTCATATCTCAAAGTTTTTGGTTGTGAAGCCTTTGTGCACATAGATAAGGAAAATAGAAAAAAGCTTGATGCTAAGTCTATGAGGTGCACGTTTATAGGCTATGGCTCAGATGATTTTGGTTTCAGATTTTGGAATCTAGGAACTAACAAGGTAATTAGGAGCCGTGATGTTGTTTTCAATGAAAGAGTGATGTACAGTGATCAGACAAGGAAGCTAGATCAAGCTGGGCAGAGCAATAATGAGTTGGATGAAGTTATGGTCCAAAATGAGCTCGCGGGAAAAAGAAATAATCACTTACAGGAAAACACAGAGACCGACGTCGGCAGGTTTGGCACCGGCGTCGGCAATACAGAAACCGATGTCGGTCATACAGAGACCGACGTCGGCAGACCAGGCACCGGCGTCGGCCAGGAAGAACCGGCGTCGGCCAGTAACAGGTCTACAGGTGGCCGAGGTCGGTCACTGTCAGAAAATTTGGATGGACAGATTGTTGAAAACGAGTCCAAGACACCAATCAGGAGGTCTGAAAGGGTAAGTAAGCCTCCAATTAGATATTCTCCTTCTTTATATTATTTATTGCTAACCGATGGTGGAAAACCAGAAAGTTTTGAAGAAGCTTTACAGGTGGAGTCCAGGAGTAAGTGGGAGCATGGCATGGTTGAGGAGATGGAGTCCTTAAGAGAGAACCAAACATGGGATTTGGTTGAATTGCCAGCTGGTAAGAGAACACTGAAGAACAGGTGGACTTACAGGTTGAAAGAAGGTGAGGATGGTCAGATGAGATACAAGGCCAGATTGGTTGTAAAAGGATTTGCACAAAAGCCAGGTATTGACTTTGGCGAGATTTTTTCTCCAGTTGTTAAGATGACTTCTATAAGCGTTGTATTATCTTTGGTTGCTTTTGAGGATTTGCATCTCGAGCAGCTAGATGTTAAAACAACATTTCTTCATGGAGATTTAGATGAGGAAATCTACATGGAACAGCCAGAAGGTTTTGAGGTCAAGGGTAAGGAGAAACTAGTGTGCAGGTTAAAGAAAAGCTTGTATGGCCTCAAGCAAGCTCCAAGACAATGGTACTTGAAATTTGACAGGTTTATGACTGAGCATGGTTTCAGTAGGTGTCAATCAGACCATTGTGTATATTTTAAGAGATTTGATAACGGTAGATACATTATTCTATTGTTGTATGTAGATGACATGCTAGTTGCAGGGTCTCACATGCAGGACATCTCAGAGCTTAAGGAGAAGTTAGCTCAAACGTTTGCCATGAAGGATTTGGGAGCAGCTAAGAAAATCCTTGGCATGAGCATTAAGAGAGACAGAGAAAATCACAGGTTGATATTGTCTCAAGAAGATTATGTGGACAAGGTGTTGAAACGGTTCAACATGCAGGATGCGAAACCGGTAAGCACACCTTTGGCAGGACATTTCAAGTTAAGTAAAGAACAATGTCCCAATTCACATGATGAGGTAGAGTACATGAATAAAGTTCCATATTCTTCCGCGGTAGGAAGTTTGATGTATGCAATGGTGTGTACTAGACCAGATATTGCCCAAGCAGTGGGAGTAGTAAGCAGGTATATGGCCAATCCAGGAAAGGAACATTGGAAAGCATTACAATGGATCCTTAGATATCTGAGAGGAACCAGCAGCAGACACTTATGCTATGGAGGTTCAGATACGTCTCTACATGGCTATGTAGATTCAGATATGGCAGGGGATTTGGATGGCAGGAGGAGCACTACAGGTTATGTTTTTACTGTAGGTGGAACGGCAGTTAGTTGGATTTCTAAGTTGCAGAAGGTTGTAGCCTTGTCAACTACAGAAGCAGAATACATTGCAGCTACAGAAGCTAGCAAGGAAATGATATGGATGACACGGTTCATGGAAGAGCTTGGAAGGGAGCATGGGAGTTGCAGATTGCATAGTGACAGTCAAAGCGCAATCCATTTGGCAAAGAACTCAGCTTTTCATTCTAGAACCAAGCACATACAGCTAAGGTACCACTTCATACGACAGGTATTGGAAGATGGTGAGTTGAAGCTGGAGAAGATCCATACAGACATGAATCCTGCTGATATGCTAACAAAGCCGGTTACTAAGGAGAAGTTGAATCTTCATTCAACTTCTATTGGTCTTCATAATTAAGTTGAAGATGGAGGAGCTAGAAGATCTTGCTGTACAGGTATTGGTGCAGCTGGTTTATCTCCAAGTGGGAGATTGTTAGGTATGTGGAGCTAAAAGCTTCACCAAGGAGCATAGACAAACAGGTTCGGGTCTACACAGACGCCGGCGTCGGTCAGGAGCGACCGACGTCGGTCAGTTGCAGTTCAGAGGCGCCGACGTCGGCAATATGGTCGGCCGGCGACGGTCACAGGCGAACAGGCAGGAACCGACGTCGGTTACCTGCGTGTCCAAAAAGCTATTTCCGAGGACAGAAGCGAGTGTTTGCATGATGAGTTTGAGTTGTAGACTCAAGCTCGCGTCTCTATTGTTAGCAATATTATTTTTAGAGCCCTTGTTGAAGAGGCTTAACTGTTTGTTGTAAGAGCATGCTCAAGTTTCCTATTTCTATATGTAGGAGAGATCTTCTAAGCTATTGTAAGATGATGAGAGAGTGTAATAGAGTACGAGTAGAACATTGTGAATGTTTGAAGGACTGTACTTTAGAGAGAGCTCTTAAGGAATAGAGATCTAGTGAGAGATCTTGTGTGCATCTGAGAGAGGTGTGGAAGAACAAAGTTCTTCATTTGTATTCCTATTGTAAAGAGTTTTTAATACAAGTTTTCAGGGTGTTTTCTTGTATATCTTGTTCTGTGCTATTTATCATTTCAGTTACTTATCTATCTGATTTATTTCCGCATTCATTGCTTTCATAAGTGTAATCCATTGTTGGTTGATCCCCAACAAGGATTTCCCCCTTTAGAGTTCTCCTTGGGAACATTCATAACCTATGGTTTAATCTAAAGAGTTGAAGCTGCAATTATTGGCCTGAAATTGGGAAACTTTTGATTCACTTGTGCTCTTGGGGTTGTTTCAGGTACACTCCCTACTTGATTGGGTGAAGGAGACATAGTAGGTGCTTAAGTGGCTACTTGAGCTTCATCAATGGATCTCCTTTTAGACCTGGTGTTGGATGCAACACCAACATTTTGATTACTTATGCTCCCCACATAGTTGATTGCGTAAAACTCTTCTTCTAAGTGATTCATTAGAGTATAATTAGATTGAGCCTACTTGTTGTCTATCCCAAGTTGTGTTGACATATCAAAATTTGAGAATTGGGCTGCTTGATCACCTTGTGCAGCCATGCTTTGATTTGGTAGCTCATTGGCATAAGTAACCTAATCTTGGCCATTCTCCAAGGGTGGATAGTTAGGCTGCTCCTGCACCAAATTATTTTTAGTGGGGACAAGAGCATTGGAAGATGAAGGGGCATTTGGATTATAGCTTTGACAAGGCTTGACATGTGTAATTTTACCTTGCCCTTGATTATAATTCTATAAGGGAGGCCTATTTGCTTGCCCAAACTACTGATAGCCTTGATTTGGCCTATAACTTTGAGATTATTGTCTTTTAAAGGCAACTAACTCATTGGTAACACTCTGTAGTAGGCTCTTAACTTCATGGATGTCATTTTCAAGGGTAGTAGCTAGCTTCTCTTGATTAGGCAGAGGAGTTAAAGTGGGCAAAGCAGGCTGGAATGAGGGCTGTAAATCAGGAAATAGTGGCATAGGAGGTCTAGGAGCAATCTTTCCTGCTTGAATAAGGGAATTTTTAGTAGCTATGACTATCTCATAATCAACGTGCAGAGTGTTTCCACCCATGGACTGTATCATGACAATAATGTCACTATTTAGGGCCTTCAAGTAGTAAAAGAAAGCATAACTTGGGGTTGGCCTCACAAGAATTGGGATCCTGTCCCAATTCTTTTGGAACCTAGTGTTAAAATCTTGCATAAACTCATGTGGGGCTCTCTTCATGGTGGTTAACTGCTCAACTAGATACAAATGATCACTTTTTTTTCCCAAACTTATTGGTCAATAGGGTCCCTAACTCACCCCATGAGCCAACTGAGTTCACAAGCAAGGTCCCATACCAGTCCAAAACTTTCCCTTTGAAGGACAAGGCTTCTTTAGTGATATTATGGATATTACAAAGGTTTTTTATGTTTCTAATATGCTCAGTAGTAGTGATTGGGCCCTCTCCACTAAAGTGAGGAACACTTTTGAGAGGTGTCCCTGGAATTGGGTCATACTACTGAAGGTCTAAGGGACTTTGACCATTGAATGCCATAAAAGGGGAAATATCTGAAGGCTGCCATGGTTGTGAAAGGATTCAATAGGGGTCTCCTTGAGTAGGTATATTTTATGGTTGGCTTAGGAAAATGGCTTCCTATGTAAGGGTGGATATTTGCAAATCTCAGTCTCTTTATTGAGTTCAAAGGTAACTCAATAAATTCAAAAAGGACACCCCTAGAAGAAGATCTTATAGTGACCTTTGGCATGGGATGCCAGGCAAGTCATTAACCAAAGACTTGGTTTTTAAATGGAGTCACCAAGTGTTGAATATAGCTCCTTCTTTTGGATTTTTTAATAATATCAAGACCAACACCAATCTTGAAACTTGAAAGACACAAAAATTGGTCCCATCGGGCATACCAAAAACTATTGAATTGGTAGATTGCACCCTCTGAAGGGAGGCTTAGCTCTCTTCATCCACGTGACACAATGGAGACATCCCTCTTGCTGTGGGTGGCAAACTTGAGGGATGCATCTCTAGATTAGGGGCTAGCTCTCCTTGATGCACCTTGAGGCCCTGGATTTCTTACTACTAACTACTTGGGGAGATGAAAAGGGAGATAAAAATACTGAAATCAGAACCTAAACTATGTGGTGATGCACCAAATAGATGGTCTACTCAGCTTTGACATACACTTTAAATCAAGACTTCACTCAAAATGAGACTTTTCTTGCGTCAATGTTTCAGTAGGGGGTCATGTGGAGAGATAAGAGGGAAAAAATTAACACAAAAGGTGTTCTCAGACACACTGCTATGTAGCCTATTCACTTGCCTATACTTCTTCAGACACTTCTTGTGACTTATAAAAGAATAAAACACAAACACTAGACACTACTGGGGTTAGCACATGAAGGTAGGGAAAGAGACCACACTTTCACAAAACTAATACCCAAATGTATGCTTAGTGCAACACTCAAAAGAAGGTAAAAGTTTTGTCTTAGATTTAAAGTAAAATTTTTCAGGGCTTTGCCATACAAGCTGAAAGAGATCCCTTCCTCAAATGAGAAATTACAATGTATAGAGTGTTGGAACTAGAAGCTGACAAATCCCTAGGAAAGGAGACCCATATTGAGTCAAAAATCTGCTAAGATAAGAGGCCATGCTACTGTCATGTTTTCTAGATTTGTATATGGAAACCATGTTGTAGGCTATCCAAACCATCACCTTTGTTGTCCTTGGCTTACAAAAGTATGTGTTACTCCTTCCAACAATTGACAAAGCCATTCTAAAGTTATTATGGCTAGATTGTGTTTTCTTCAATACCTAGGCGTGACTTGGCTGCACATTAAAAGTTTGGCATGAAAACATGGCTACACCTTCTATCATTAAAAAACTAATCCTTTTATTAGTTTTTGGTAGAGACTGTTTCACCTAAGTGCATTTACTCTTCTTGATGATGACACCTGTGCCACTTGCCTTGCTATGGTCAATCCTTGGGTCTATGCTTTTGACTTGTCATGTCACTTGGAACATTTTGAGCTTTTACTTTATTGTGCTACGTGGCCACGTTCTAGGTTATCCACCTTTTTTTTTACTTTGTTATTTCCCTTTGCCTTGGCTTTTTCCCTTTTGTCTTTAACCATTCATGTTCTCAGGCTCTTGTTATTTCTTGAGTCTTTGTATGGATCTTTTTTGTTTTTCAAACTTATCTAGGCTCTCGGGTCTTCGCATTTCTTTGCTCACTTTTTCCCTTTTTCCTTATCTTTTCCTTCAGGTGGGCCTATCTTTGCCATGTCCTTTAGACAAAATGTTTGAAGGATTTCTTTTCATCTTTCTTCTACCTTTGTCAGCCTTCGGGCTTTTGGGAATGTCAAATCTCTTTGGACAAAATCTTTGAAGGAATTCCTTTAGACATTTTATCTGAAGGAATTATCTTTTGGGCTTGCCTTTGCTCCTTTCCTTTAGTGGGCCTTTGTGCTGTGCTTTCCTTCAGACATTTTATCTGAAGGAATTCTTTCCTTTGATTGCTTCTTTTCTCAAAGGGCATGTGCCCTTCGAGCCTTTTGTCTTCGTCTTCTTTTTCTTAAAGTGCCCTCCGCAAAGGCTTCTCCCATCCAAAAGTTCCCTTTGAAAACTCTAAAAATGACCCTTCAAAAAAGTGAAAAGAGTCCTCTTTCTCAACCAAGTGCCCTCCACAAAGACAGTTACCCTTGTCGAAGTACCCTCTGAGGAAATTCCTTGCCTTTGTGAGCCGCTTAGACTAAATCAGGTCCTGGAAAGAACTTACTCATAAATTTCCTTAAGTAAGGCCTCTTGACAAACCTGAATGTTTCTTCTAGACCCTTTTAGGTTCTCCAATGCCCCTTGGTTTGGACTTTGGAACTGTTCCAACTTATGAAATTTCATGAGTAAGACCCCTCAGCAAACTTGATTGCAACTGTCTTGACCCATTTGGGTTTCTGGATTACTTCTACTTATAAGACAGAACAAGTAAAGTCATTTAGAGAACCTGATTTGGTCTAACAAGACCAAATTAGGTTTTACAAGTGACTTTACTTATGAACTTTTCACAATTAAAGTGGTTTACAAAACCCATAATTCACTATGGGGACCAAGTAATTGCATTTGGAAAGCCCGAATTAGTTCCCCTTGACAAACCCAAAATACACTTGGTTAAATGAAATGAGGTAAACACTTGGTTTTTTCATGGAATAGGTCTAACAGGGAACCTTGACGAATGATTTAAGCCAAAACATGGATTGAAGACTTATGCACAAAAGAGGGGGTGCCAATTTTTTACTCTAAATGACCAGAAAATGATCAAAAATAGTGTTCAAAATCCACTTCCAAATCTTGAGTCCTCTAACAAAGGGAAAGAGGTCCTTATAGAACCACCACCTCAAGATATTAATCAAGTTATGATTTAGCAATTACAAAATGTGAGTGAAATGCTTACTACTTTGGATTCTACTTTAAATAGTGCTCAATCTTCCAATCAACAATAATAAATCCCCGTTAGTCAGCCACAACAATAATTACCAATAAATAATAACAAATCCTAACCAATCAGTAGCAAATCACGTCTAACCAACAAACCTTGGAAAATCAGCAATAATTCGCATCCAACCAATAAATCTCATCCAATTAGAAACAAGTCCTATCCAAATAACAAATCCCACCTACACAATAATAAATTCCCATCAAGAGGTTGATTATTCCCACTAAACCTACCACCAGGGTATTTATTCATGCTAGATTCTGTTGGGGATCAACCAACAATGGATTACACTTGTGAAAGCAATAAACGCGGAAATAAATCAGATAGATAAGCAACTAGAATGATAAATAGCACAGAACAAGAGATACAAGAAAACACCCTGAAAACTTGTATTAAAACTCTTTACAATAGGAATACAATTGAAGAAACTTCGTTCTTCCACACCTCTCTCAGATGCACACAAGATCTCTCACTAGATCTCTATTCCTCAAGAGCTCTCTCTCAAGTACACTCAAATCCAACAACCTGGATTGATGCAACTCAGTACTGTCCTTCAAACATTCACAATGTTCTACTCATACTATTCAACTCACTAAGCTAAGAAGATCTTTCCTACATATAGAATTAGGAAACTTGAGCATGCTCTTACAACAAATAGTTAAGCCACTTGAACAAGGGCTCTAAAAATAATATTGCTAATAATAGAGACGCGAGCTTAAGTCTACAACTCAAACTCAACATGCAAACACTCGCTTTTGTCCTCGAAAATCACTTTCTGGACACACAGGTAACCGACGTCGGTTCCTGCCTGTTCGCCTGTGACCGTCGCCGGCCGACCCTACTACCGACGTCGACGCCTCTGCAACTGCAACTGACCGACGCTGGTGTCTGTGTAGACCCGAAACTATTTTGTATCCTCCTTGGTGAAGTTTTTAGCTCCACACCCTAACAATCTCCCACTTGGAGATAAACAGCTGCACCAGTACCTGTACAGCAACATCTTCTAGCTCCTCCATCTTCAGCTCAATCATGAAGACCAATAGAAGTTGAATGAAGATTCAACTTCTCCTTAGTAACCGGCTTTGTTAGCATATCAGCAGGATTCCTATCTGTATGGATCTTCTCCAGCTTCAACTCACCATCTTCCAATACCTGCCGTATGAAGTGGTACCTTAGCTGTATGTGCTTGGTTCTAGAATGAAAAGCTGAGTTCTTAGCCAAATGGATTGCACTCTGACTGTCACTATACAATCTGCAACTCCCATGCTCCCTTCCAAGCTCTTCCATGAACCGTGTCATCCATATCATTTCCTTGCTAGCTTCTGTGGCTGTAATATACTCTGCTTCTGTAGTTGACAAGGCAACAACCTTCTGCAACTTAGATATCCAGCTAACCGCCGTTCCACCTATAGTAAAAACATAACCTGTGGTGCTCCTCCTGCCATCCAAATCACCTGCCATATCTGAATCTACATAGCCATGTAGAGAAGTATCTGAACCTCCATAGCACAAGTGCCTACTGCTAGTTCCTCTCAAATATCTAAGGATCCATTGAACTGCTTTCCAATGTTCCTTACCTGGATTGGCCATATACTTGCTTACTACTCCCACTGCTTGGGCAATATCTGGTCTAGTACACACCATTGCATACATCAAACTTCCTACCACGGAAGAATATGGAACCTTACTCATGTACTCTAACTCATCATGTGAATTGGGACATTGTTCTTTACTCAACTTAAAATGTCCAACCAAAGGTGTGCTTACCGGTTTAGCATCTTGCATATTGAACCGTTTCAACACCTTGTCCACATAATCTTCTTGAGACAATATCAACCTGTGATTTTTCCTGTCCCTCTTAATGCTCATGCCAAGGATTTTCTTTGCTGCTCCCAAATCCTTCATAGCAAACGTTTGAGCTAATTTCACCTTAAGCTCAGAGATATCCTGCATGTGAGATCCTGCAACCAGCATATCATCTACATACAACAATAGAATAATATATCTACCGTTATCAAATCTCTTAAAATATACACAATAGTCAGATTGACATCTACTGTAGCCATGCTCAGTCATAAACCTGTCAAATTTCAAATACCATTGCCTAGGAGCTTGCTTGAGGCCATACAAGCTCTTCTTCAACCTGCACACTAACTTCTCCTTACCCTTGACCTCAAAACCTTCTGGCTATTCCATGTAAATTTCCTCATCCAAATCTCCATGAAGAAACGTTGTCTTAACATCTAGCTGCTCAAGATGCAAATCCTCAAAAGCAACCAAAGACAATACAACCCTTATAGAAGTCATCTTAACAACAGGAGAAAAAATCTCACCAAAGTCAATACCTGGCTTTTGTGCAAATCCTTTTACTACCAATCTGGCCTTATATCTCATCTGTCCATCCTCACCTTCCTTCAACCCGTAGGTCCATATGTTCTTCAGTGTTCTCTTACCAGCTGGCAATTCAACCAAATCCCATGTTTGGTTCTCTCTTAAGGACTCCATCTCCTCAACCATGCCACGCTCCCACTTAGTCCTGGACTCCACCTGTAATGCTTCTTCAAAACTCTCTAGTTCTCCACCATCGGTTAGCAATAAATAATATAAGGAAGGAGAATATCTAATTGGAGGCTTACTTACCCTTTCAGACCTCCTGATGGGTGTCTTGGACTCGTTCTCAACACGCTGTCCACCCAAATTTTCTGATAGTGACCGACCTCGGCCACCTGTAGACCTGTTACTGGCCGACGCCGGTTCTTCTTGGCCGACGTCGGTGCCTGTTCTGCCGACGTCGGTCTCTGTATGACCGACATCAATTTTTGTACTGCGGACGCCGATTCCTAACCTGCCGACGTCGATCTCTGTGTTTTTCTGTAAGTGATTATTTCTTTTTCCTGCGAGCTCATTTTGGACCATAACTTCGTCCAATTCTCCATTGCTCTGCCCAGATTGATCCAGCTTCCTTATCTGATCACTGTACATCACTCTTTCATTGAAAACAACATCACGGCTCCTAATTACCTTGTTAGTTCCTAGATTCCAAAATCTGAAACCAAAATCATCTGAGCCATAGCCAATAAACGTGCACCTCATAGACTTAGCATCAAGCTTCTTTATATTTTCCTTATCTATGTGCACAAAGGCTTCACAACCAAAAACTTTGAGATATGAGAGATCTACCTTTTTACCTATCCATGCCTCTTCTGGAATTCCACCATCCAGAGCTGTAGAGGGTCCTCTGTTAATCAGGTACACTACGGTGTCAACTGCTTCTGTCCAAAACTCTAAGGGCAACCCAGCATGCAATCTCATACATCTTGCACGCTCCATGATAGTTCTATTCATCCTTTCAGCAATACCATTCTGCTGAGGTGTCCTTGGAACCATTCTTTGTCTATAGATTCCGTGAGTGTAACAATACCAGTTAAACTTAAGACTGCAGAACTCACCACCATTATCAGATCTCAAGCACTTTAATCTTCTACCTATTTCATTCTCAACCATAGCTTTCCAAATCTTAAAAGTCTCAAAAACATCAGATTTCTTTTTAATATAGTAGATCCATACCTTTCTTGTGGCGTCATCTATAAATGTAACATAGTACCGTGATCCGCCAATAGAGGCTACCTGAGCCGGTCCCCACACGTCTGTGTGAACAAGCTACAACTTCTGCCTTTTCTTAGTAGACCCAGTCTTGAGAAAACTAACCCTTTTCTGTTTTCCAAATACACAATGCTCACAAAATTGTAGATCCATACTTTTCAAATTTGAAAGCATACCTTTAGACTTAAGAATTGACATCCCCTTCTCACTCATGTGGCCAAGCCTTGAGTGCCACAATTTAGTATCCACATCTGAAGTAGATAAAATTGAAGGAGATTTATTAGTAACACAATTACACAAATAGAGAGTACCTTCTCTCTTACCTCTGGCCATAACAAGTGCACCCTTGGTCACCTTCCAAGAATCTGCTGTGAGAGTTACTGTACAACCCTCATCACCTAGCTTACCTGCAGAAATCAAATTTCTCTTCAAACTAGGAACATGCATCACATCTCTCAACACCCATGTGTTGCCATTCTGCATCTTCAGCTGCACTTTACCTTTGCCAATAATCTTACAAGGCTCATCATCCCCTAAGTACACTATTCCAAAATCTCCATGGATATAGTCACTGAAATATTCTCTGTTAGGGGTAGCATGGAAAGATGCACCAGAATCTAATACCCAAGATTCTATATTATTATGCAAAGAGAAAATAAGAGCATCCTGTGCAATACCTACAACCTTTGCCTCTTCCTTTCCTTCGTGCTGATTCTCCTCCTTAGGCTTTGACCAGTAATCTCTGCTTATGTGCCCCAACTTTCCACAGTTCCAGCATTATGGCCTTCTGCCATTTCTGGATTTGGATCTGCCTCTTCCCTTAGACTTAGATCTCGATCTCCTCTTGCTCCTTTCTTTTTGCCTTCCCCTGCTCTCGAGATTTAAAGCATTCCCAGATGTCTCTTCTGTGCTTTTCCTGTGAATTTCCTCATTCAAGATAACACTAACCACATCCTCTACTTTTAAAATATTTGAAGCAGAAGCAGTATTAGAAACTGCCATTACCAAGCCATGCCAGCTTTCAGGCAAAGAACATAATATTAAAAGAGCTTTTATTTCATCTTCAAATACAATATTGACTGAACTTAACTGATTAACAATACCATGGAAATCATTTAGGTGATTAGAAACAAATCCACCTTCTTGCATATGCAAATTAAATAACTGCTTCATTAAATATACCTTATTAGAAGCTGAGGGTTTTTCATACAAATTTGCTAACGTAGTCATTAACTCTACTGTAGTTTTTGCCTGTGACAAATTAGATATCACAGTGGAGGCAAGACTCAGTCTTATAGACCCCAGAGCCTTTCTGTCAAGAACTTCCCATTCTTCATCCTCCATGTCCTTGGGCTTCTTTGCTATCCCACCTAACGGTAAGTAAAGATCTTTTTGATACAGATAGTCCTCTATCTGCATTCTCCAGTGTTGATAGTTCTTGCCATTAAACTTTTCCATTCTCAACATACTTTCTTCTGTCATTGCTTCTCCCACTCAAACAGAAATCCCTGCAGAAACCCCTGTGAGCAACTTGTAATCCAAACACACTACACAGATCTGAACCACCTGTTAGTGAACCTGAGCTCTGATACCACTTGTTGGGGATCAACCAACAATGGATTACACTTGTGAAAGCAATAAACATGGAAATAAATTAGATAGATAAGCAACTAGAATGATAAATAGCACAGAACAAGAGATACAAGAAAACACCTTGAAAACTTGTATTAAAACTCTTTACAATAGGAATACAATTGAAGAAACTTCGTTCTTCCACACCTCTCTCAGATGCACACAAGATCTCTCACTAGATCTCTATTCCTCAAGAGCTCTCTCTCAAGTACACTCAAATCCAACAACCTGGATTGATGCAACTCAGTACTGTCCTTCAAACATTCACAATGTTCTACTCATATTATTCAACTCACTAAGCTAAGAAGATCTTTCCTACATATAGAATTAGGAAACTTGAGCATGCTCTTACAACAAACAGTTAAGCCACTTGAACAAGGGCTCTAAAAATAATATTGCTAATAATAGAGACGCGAGCTTAAGTCTACAACTCAAACTCAACATGCAAACACTCGCTTCTGTCCTCAGAAATCGCTTTCTTGACACACAGGTAACCGACGTCGGTTCCTGCCTATTCGCCTGTGACCGTCGCCGGCTGACCCTACTGCCGATGTCGGCACCTCTGCAACTGCAACTGACCGACGTCGGTCGCTCCTGACCGACGCCGGTGTCTGTGTAGACCCGAAACTGTTTTGTATGCTCCTTGGTGAAGCTTTTAGCTCCACACCCTAACAAATTCAACTCTATTTTGCCAATCAATCCTAATCCATTAGTCAATCCTCATCAGCCCTTACCTACACAACATCATACCTCATATTCATCTCAAAATACCCCAAACCCTCAAGAGTGGTAGGAGATGAAGGAATTTATTCTAGGACTGCAAATATGAAACCAAAGAAAAAAGTTCAAATTTGAGGAACTATGTCCTTATCCTTTTGATAGGAGCATTTTACATGTCCCTTTCCCCCCTCATTTTGAGGCACTAAAATTTGATAATTACGAAGGGAAAGGGTATCCAAGAGAACACATCAAATAATTATTCATGACATGTCAAGAAGTAACATCTAATGATATATATCTATTTAGATTGATTTTATAGAACTTGGGTGGCCAAGCCCTATAATGGTTCCTTTAGTTACCTAAAGGATTGGTCACCATTTTTGTTGACATATCAAAACATTTTGTACATCATTTCTCATATAACATGGAACACAAGTTAATCATGATAGACCTAAACAACACAAAATGACAAAGAGGGGAAATTTTTTCATTCTTTCTACAATGATGGAGAGGCTTAGCTAGCAAGTGACCTTGTGCTCTTCTAGACAAGCAATTATCAACCACCTTCAATGCAAATTTAAATTCAGAAATGGCTTTTCATTTGTGACTACATTGTGTAAATACATTTGATTAAATCATTAAAAAGGGTGTACAAATTGAACAAGCCCTTCTTAAGAAAAGGTTGATTAAAATATACTCTAGAGATTCTCAAAATTAACCTCAAGCTAATGCTTAGTCACAGATATAAAAACCCTAATTTTTCAGTAAGAACAAAAAATTTATGGGTGATGGGGTTATAGATTCCAAGCATGTACAAACTATTCAATCAAAGCATGTTTAAAATTTATAACCCGCACCAACAGTCACTCTTCAAAGAACAACACCTAAGATAAAATACTAGTAAAAGACATTCTCTCGTATGGGAGAATCATTAGAAGTTGTCTTTCAAATGTTAATGGCTACAAATATGATTGCATGTACCATTACCAAGCCTTTTGAAGAATGTCAACCCAAACCCATATGGTACAAAGACAATGAATATTGTGATTATCACAGATTCAAAGGCCATGCTACACACAAATGTACGCAACTAAAGCATTATATTCAAAATTTACTTGACCATAGAGAGATTGCACTTAAGAACAATGTTTTGTCATCTAATCAAAATATGGACATATTTAAAGACTTATTTCTAAATCATAATCAAGGTAATCAAAATAATCAGGTTAATCAATAACAATGTCAAGGTCCAAATCAATGTCAAAACTCCCAAATCAACTACATTAATTATCATAATGTCGAACATAACTATGATAATGTTGCAGATAGGATCATAGATAATCATATTTCCACCATTAAGATAAATTACCATCTTACTCTTAACACCAATCATCACGTTAGGGTCACTATCCAAGGACTTCTTTCTCCTTATCATGTTAACCCTATTCAAGATTAAGAATGTGTTATTACTACTTGTCACCCAAAGGTTATAATTCAAAGTCCTTCCACATACAAATCCCACAATCAAGTCCAAGGATCTTCACCTTCCAAATCCAAACCATCCACTTCATCCACTAAGAAGCCATGTGACCTTCTTGAACAATTAGATAAAACTCTAGCACAAATATCCATTTTAGATCTCTTGCAAACATCTAAGGTTCATATGGACATCTTGTATAAACTTCTTCAACAATCCAAAGTCCCCAATGAAATTGACCCATCAAAACTCTAAGCACTCATAGGACATTTATCCTTAGGTCAACAAATCACTTTTGATCAAAGTGACATATCAACAACATGTCCATCACATAGCAATCCCCTCTATGTTAAGAAGATCATTTCCCAACATAAAATTAAAAGGGTGTTCAGCATTTGAACATTGCTACACTCAAGTTGGTCAAGCATTTGGGATACTCACCAACATATTTTTTAGCTAATACAATCACAATCAAAGCTTATGTTAACGTAAAATGAGAATCAATGGGTACCATTTATTTGCCCATTCTTGTTAGGTCTATCATTCATAAAACTCTTTATCATTTCATCAACCTCAACTTGCCATATAATCTACTTCTTAGGATTCCATGGATCCATGATATGTGTGCAGTCCCATCAACCTTACATTTGTGTATTAAACTCCCCCATTCTAGTATGGAGGTTACAATTCAAGGATATTCATAGCCATAAAAATATTTCAAAAACCTGTAAACTAAGTATGGAAACACCAATTATTGTCCTAACACAAAACATGTACCCAAAAAGGATAAAAATGTGGTATCAGACTCCTAAATCCTCCTATCGATCCTGATAACCTTGCTTCCTCATCCAAAGGTCTATATCCCAGAGTATCCTCTCATTTCATAATCAAAGACAAAGGTTGTGGAGGGTCTATGATAAAATATGATTTCATATTGTTAAACTTCCCAAATCACCCAAATCCCATGGTATGCCCTAAATGATGTGGGCCAAGAAAGTTGATTCTTATCAAGTGGAGCCTCTATTTTTTTACTAAAAATGGTCTCTTGAATCATGAATAGGTCAATAGTTATGGGGACTCTTGGTTATACAGTGATGGATTTGCTTCATGCTATTAAAGTAACATATATCCCATCCCTAATAAACCATGAAACATCTTGATTACAAAGGCAAAGGATTGGGGTCAAATAATCAAGGATTTTTTGAGCTCATATTCCCTAACAAACAAAAAGGAACTCCTGATAGTGATAGAAAGTCCTATTATAACATATATGATGAGCTTGCTGACACAAATTTTTTTGACACTGGTGTCATCCTTACCATTCACCTTGACCTTTATTATCACAAAGTCATTATTTGGGACCAATAGGATTGCATACCATTAGACAAATTTCAAAATGATGAAACCATTGCAAAAAACTTAGGACTTATAGATGGTTCCCCACTTGGGGACCATAAACAAAGATTTGAGATTAATGGACCCCACTACCTACTTTGGAGAGCAGTGGATTTCCTTAGTAAAAAAACTAAAAAACTAAAAACATTAATGACCTCTAGTGAAAGCCCATATGAGGCATTATTAGATAGTTGTAAAAGTAAAAACAAATATGTGTTTTATGGTAAAAACCTCTTTGAGGTGCCAACAAATGGGGAAGTACACTCTCTTCACAGAGAAGTATAGAGTCCCAACAGTCCCCCAACTCCACACATCATCTTTGGCGCAAATGTTAGTCTTGAGGAAAATCAAACATTCAAGTAGCTAGTTCAAGAGTTTCCATGTACATTCTAGGATTGGCCATTGCTTAAAGTGAATGATTCATATTCTTATTTTATGGGTGAGCTTAACGAGCTCACTGATCCATAATTAGAAGAAGAATATTGTTGATAGTAGAATAAAACTGCAAAATTGTAGTGTAGATGAATGAAAAGTGTGCGATGGATAACACCTGATATAATGTATTGTATTTTGTATGTATTTAGCCTGTGTATGTATTCCAAAAGTTGTGGAATGCAAAAAGACTCATTCATGCTCAAATCAAAAGGATGGAATGCAAAGTGACAATGTATTGTGAAAGTCTATAAATACTAATCAATTATACGGGAAAGGAGTTTTGAACATATAGAGATTAATATAGATATCTAATAATGGTTTCTCAAACATATTTTATGTAATAACCCCACTGGGGTCAACTAGAAAAACAAGATTAAACACATATACCAAAAATAGATTACAACACGATAATCTATAGAGACCATATGAATTCAAAGTGTCAAAATAGCAAATAAGCATATTACATCACACACCATTGATCTCAAATATCACGAGAGCACATTAAAATGCAAATATAGAAAGTAATTATATTAACTCAGCTACAATTGATACAAGTCTACAACCATTATTGTCAATGTACAATAATAAGTAATTACAAATCTTCATGACAATTTTCAATAATAAATACAATATAATACATATAAGATACATGGCTCCCTTGGAGCATAGTTCCCAAACTCAAGTATTTATGGTAATCTCAAGTGTCATCTCAATAAGTAGTACAATTGTGGAGAGGGAAAGTATCATCCAAGTGTTTTTCCACACCAACCATAGACCAATGATCCCCTACACTAATCCCATCAATAAATGGCCCTCCCTTAATGGATGAGTAGATAGTGATGGTGAGAGAATCTAGAGAGACAAACAAGTATCCGTGTGTTGTATGATTTTTAAAACTAAACAAGAAGTGTATCATAGAAAATTGTTCTATTGCAAGATATTACACAAACATGTAAATCATACTCATGAAATGATGATGTCTCGTTAAACATAATTTGTCCCAAAGTTTTATGAATAATAAATAATAATAATCTATAGATCAATCAAATTCATACACACTACTTGATCGGATTGCCTTCATATGGCATCATGATGCTAGTAAGTCAGTGAAGTCCATCTCACTTCTTACTTTGTATCAGTAATGCAAATTGGTCAAATACAATTCAACCACAAGATTCATATAATTTAGATCCTACTAGGAAACACATCATATAACTTGCTAAACATAGGAGTAACCAAAACATATATTTATTCTATCAAATATATGAATGAATCTTATATTATTTTATATCCCATAATAGAAATAATGACTATAGTTTATACAATTCAGGTAAATACACATTTAAATGCAGATTACCACAATTAGTTTCCAAACATACTACACCCTATGATAACTCACATTATCATAGTCTAGTATTCTAAGACATAACTACTAGTTTTCTACAATCAAACATATAAAGGAGTCTCAAATACATGGAACATAAGTTTCTATTCAAGTAACTAGATATAATGAAATAAATCACAGTTCTCATGGGACATAATAATATACTATCATAACATACGTTCAAATCTCAAAGTTGTATGCATGCATACATAGAGTCCCACTAACTATCATAAAACATACTATTCATAGTAATAACTAACACACATTCATTTAATTACTCAAACGTAAGTGTGAGTTTAGGCATAACAATTATTGTACGTACTATCTAGGTATAACATGCATTCATACTGTAGTATTCTATGATATCCCATACTATCATAGTTCATTGTTTATAAACACAACTACACCATTATGAATAACCATTATTATAATTTCAAGAAACAAACACCATAAACATAATAATAATCCAATAAGTACATGTTATACCACCCGAGTAAAACCTATGTTTAAACTACATACTAATAATCATAAGACATAACTTATAGGCATATCTCCTGATGCACTATTATATGCTAAATATGTTTAAACACTTGTACATATTAACATTCTCATAAAATGTACTGCACATAAGTATTCAAGGTTGAATATATATAAACTAACGGTCAGTCATATTATTAGTAGTGAGTCAGATAAATCATAAACCCGTTATGATCTTTCATTCCAATGATTCGTTTCACTTCTAGGAGACTGTTCCAAAAGGTTATAGTTTATGGTTCCTAAGAAACTTAATGACTTACTCTAGCCATCTATTAAACTATAGGTATAATTCCTATATAAGAGTACTTGTACATCATACACTGACACCACATGTAAGTACTCCAATGTTATACAAAAACTAATCCATTGTTCACTTATATGTTTTAATCAAGAATCTCTCATATACTTAATTGCATTTTGAATGAGCATGGCCTTACACTAGGTTAGAAACTTATGTTTATATTGACACAGTTTCACCATTCTTGAGGTCCCATGACCAAATGTGTTTATATTTGTCAACAACTTAGAGGTATATAATCTAATATACCCAATGTAAATGAACTCTTACAATGACTCTTAAATCCTCAGATACATTAATTTCTTTTATATATAAATATGTTTAACAATATAAATAACATCATTAACCTTTACGATTCTCATATTAATACTCGATCAATATAACTTTATTGACAGGTTAATCTAAACATGACAATATTTTTATAATATTAAGGAACAAGTAATCACATTTATTATCATTTAGATTATACATTACTAAGAGCCACCAAGGTATATAAATCACTATAACCTATTGATTTTGTTGAATCGACAACTATCCCATTACGGTATACTTATTTAATAAACCATAATATACTTAATATAATTATTCAAGTATATAGGATATGAGCTAGGTGTAACCAATTAGTAGATCATCATATATATATATATATATATATATATATATATATATATATATATATATATATATATATATATATATATATATATATATCAAGTTGTTATATTCAGCTCAGTCTTTCCAATTTGCTACTCTTCTCGTATATACCTCATAGTAATATAAATTATGGTATAACCGATGGGATACATTTTAATATTCATTGATTGATTCACTTCTTAATGTTAACTCATATACCATTATAGTTAAATGAATCACTGACATTTATATTATATTATTTTAAATCTATAACCCATATGCTAGTCTATTACTAGAGTTTAAGAGTATATATGACACAATGAGTTAGCATACTATTAACTCATATAACATTGATGAGCATCAAAATATGTTAATTATATTCCTTAATAAAGAGATGCCAATATATATAGTTACTAATATTAATCATTATTAAGGATTTTAGTGATGTCATTTTCTATATTATGCAACCTGGAAAATAAGTTTTGGTGACCCATAGTACATAGCATAAACTATAAATTAAATATACAATGACCTGTCACTTATTGCAAAGACTAGTATTAAAGGTACATCGACTCATAAATACTCAATGATGCCTTTCTTAATATAACATGTACTGTGACTTAAGCTATGCTTAATGAGGACTCATAAACTATGATGTTTATACATAATGAGAACATAAAGCAACACCAAGTGTATTTTCAAATAATAATATTCATAAATGAAACATAGTGACTTCTTTAGACCAAAACACAGGCTAAATTAAATTGTAGTGATGCCCTTAGACCAAAATGAATGCTAAAAATAAGATATTTAAAGACTCAACAACCAAAATATACAATGATTGATCTATTCACAAAAATCCAGATGCTGTCAGACCCTTTATCGTTGACTATTCAGGGTTAAATATTTTCTGTTGTATTTTAATTCTATTCATGTCACCCAGCTTTTATTCTTAGTGGGTCACCACACCCAACCAGAACTTGGCATCTAAGAACAAGAATTCAATAATAAACTGAGAATTAAATATTCCAAGTGATGCCAATTATAAATATATATTAATATACTGTTGATTCCATATTAACAATACAAGATCACTGGTATTTATAGTGAATTGATGGTATAAATATATTGATAAAAAGCATGGAAAAAGAAATATAATAAATTGTTGCATTAAGAGTATTAAAAAATATAAGATCATTGGTATTTATCAAATACCATTATCAGTTGCTATGAATATTTATCATTATTATCAATAAGAGTATGGGAGTTGAATCGCTACATAGATAACTAAGTGTATAGTCACTACATAGGTACTAACACCAATATTATCTAAAATCATTGCACAAATAATTATTCTATGCAAAGCTTGAGGGTAAATTGACGCCTATATATTTAGCTGATTGAAGTGTTTTAGATATAAGTGTTTACTCTTCAAAAGTAACTTGACATTTATCAAGGAATTTATGAATAATTTTCAATACTTGAAATCTGGTTTAAAATTAGAAAATATGAATTCAAAAATTAGGATACTAAACTATTACATAGTTCGTTGCTATAATAAAATGAGTGTCAAACAATACCAAAGTCTAATATGCAATTCACCACACTCCTCTCTTTCATCTAAGCACTTACGATTCTTCCATTTCAACGATGATATTTAAATTATATACAGGTTGTGTAAATTACAATGACTCCACAACATAAATATTTAGTTGATACAGAGTTCTTTTCTTTTCAACTTGGCAATAGCACCTACCTGGCAGTCTGATTGGTCATTTTTTTAGCACTTGGTCTTGCTCCTCTCCAATCTTCTCCCAATGCCCTTTCTCTTTCTGTGCTACGCCCTATGTGGCTGTCTCTCTTTGCAATTTTCCACTGGGAATTAATTATGATGTCCCCTCCTTTCATAATGTCCATTGTAATAAATAAGCGTAACATTTTTTTTAACATATTTTTTCCTTTTTATTTTTGTTTTTGTTTTTATCCTTATTTAATTTTTATTTTCTTTTAGTTTTTATTTGCTTTATTCCTTTTATGAGGTTTTCTTTATTTATTTATTTTCTTTTTTTTTTGCCCTTTTATTTATTTATTTTAACATTAAATATCACAATTTTATAATTTTATTAAACTGAATTAACATCTACAAATGTTATAACAATTTAAATGATAATTTCCTGAATTATCAATAATCTAGTTTTTAAATCTAATTTTATGAATAACATTTTCACTAGCTTAAATAATAAAATGTACGAATTATTAAGCTATTAAAATATACTAGCAAACCATAAAAATTGACTTTCCAAAGTAAGTAGAAATAAACACACCATGCACAAACCATTTTTTTAATGCATTTTAACATGTGCTAACTACTATGATGTGTGTAGGGTTCTTGTCAATTCTCTATCATCCTCCGACATCTCTATCTACATTACCCTCTCCGATGATGTTCTCCCTCTGACACTTCAAGGGATGGGTTCTCCTATGTCAACCTTACAAAAAAATAGGTAGTTAGACCATAACAGTCA
This sequence comes from Torreya grandis, assembly GCA_037957365.1. Taxonomy (NCBI): domain Eukaryota; kingdom Viridiplantae; phylum Streptophyta; class Pinopsida; order Cupressales; family Taxaceae; genus Torreya; species Torreya grandis. Next base: position 150,251 of record JARHVA010002182.1, on the reverse strand, counting down.
TGATATACATTCATCATAAAATATAGTTGAAATGACAAATCAACATAATCATAAAGTAAACATATACTTACAACTAACTCATAGCAACGTGATCATGTAACCTAAGCAACATTCTATTGTCTCATAACAACATATATCTCAAAGCTTAGTCAAAATATAACTAAATCAAATGTGTCAACTATAAATATTCACAGATAGTCAAATAGTTTGTTTAGTGATGAATCGAGATGTAACATTTTATCTTTGTTATGTGCACAGTGAATGTTTTGTTTTGCTCAAATATTTTTAAGTATTTATAATAAATAATGTTTCATACATATTAATCAATATTCTTAGAACAAATACATAATTTATAACCTAAGAATGATTTATTTATTCTGAAACCATGACTACATTATGTTCTCATTTCTTACTATGCACATAAAACACAAATTAACATGTTCTGATGGGTTTTATAGGAACCCCTACTAACAATGGTGTGGTGAGTGTGGATTAAAACATGTTGAGATGGTTATCAAGACGAAGAGACCTGGGATGATGGTTTGATGAAAGAATTCATAACTTCGTAGAAGAAGAAGCAAAAATAATAGGAAACTCTATGTAAGAAGTTATTCATGGACATATATATAGTGAAATATATATAAAATATGTTGGTGCTAATTCCCTAAACTACTATCTACTTGGTTATCAATACTTGAATACTAATATTTTAGCCAAAAAAAAAATAGAATTATTAGTTTTGATGGAAGAGAGATTAGAAAACTTGCAGAAGTTGGATACTGATTGGACTCATGCAATAGGTCATCAAGTAAAAATTACCATCGATAAATACATCACTAAATTTTGTGTATAAGGTTACATTACATTCGAGGCTGCCTGGGATCTATTTGTGAGAGGTATCAGAGGTTAGTTTTTGCAGTGACTACATATTCTTATTAAAATGTTGGTTGTAGAAAGGGTCATGGTGCCTAATTCTAACAACATAGACTAGTGGCTCTAGGTGAAGGGGTATGTGTGTGATAATGAAGTGAATGATGAGGAGCTAAGAATGAAAGCTTAAATCTATACCTATAAAATGGAGAACACATAGAAATAAAGTGAAAAGTGAAATCTAGGGTTAAAATGAGACCTATGATAACTGAGAAGATGGAATAAAAATAATAATCCTAGAGTAGTTGCGAGCAAAATTAGCGTAGGCAGTGTAAAATATAAAGAAGAAAAGGGAGCTCACGGGAGATTAAGAGAATTTGGAGAGGACAAGGATAAAGAAAGGAATGGGAGAGACTAATACAAAGATAGATATTGTGTTACTTAAGATGAAGGAGCTACATGAAGGTAACATTCCCAAGCTAGGCCTCTGGCGCATGGAATGTGGCAAAAATGGACACCATAAAAATGACTACCCAAAAGTTTTAAAAAAAAATCTCCAAATTTTATCATGTAATAGGGCATGTGACTATAAAATCTCATTTATTAAAATAGTACATCTAATAATCTCAAACTCAGTATTTTAACTTTTATAAGTCGCACAATCATGACAATAGTAATTACTGGGTACTCTAAGAATTGAAGGAAGACGTCACCAAGACTATCTTCATAATCACAACAAAAAAAATTCCTTCTACGAAGCCAGGATTCCCAAACCTATATGTATACATGACTTCTATGATGCATATTGTTTCTATATGGGTGCCAACCTTACCTTAGTATCAACCCTAGGCTCTCGCAGGTTAGACACTACTGGCTCTTTAGTCTCCTCAATACTAAGAATGATGGACTCCTCCATCTCATTAGTATTATTAGCCATGGAACTCTACGCCATCTAAAAATAAAAATTAGAATGGGCTCCATCTTTTCCTCAAGAAATGTACGAAGGATGTGATGGATAAAAACTATAGGGTTGGGGTTATCCTTAGAGGCAAGGAGGATATAAGGGTCTACAATAGTTAGAATGGGGATTTAAATAAAAATAAGGTAGATGTAGAGGAGGCTACCAAGGTGGATGTCAAGGAAGAAATCACAAACATGATGAATGACTGGGACATCAACGAATTGTACACTACTTGTGTGGGGAGTACAACCACTTCACCATGAATTACCTAACTAATCCTTAGAGACGTGTTGGGTTTATTATAGAGTTTTAGAATAGCACCACACTGAATACAACCCAAATTTATAAAATAGAGAAAAGAGAAGCCTGTGAGAAATGTAAACTTGATCAATTCACACCCCAAGGATCATGTATATATACAAGAAGTTACATGACATCAGCATGCAAAGTATGGATTACCTCATTTAAAAATTCCACATGATTTCAAAAAGGTCCAATAAGATAAATATTTTGACCCTATGATAGAAAGGGGTTTGATGTACCAAGTAGCTTAGATTCTACTGAACATTTAATATCAGATTGCATCAGATGATGATAATATAACCATCGATGTGTAAATGTATGGGAAAATTATGTGCATCATGAGACAGGATGTAGTGATTAACACCTTAATTAATCTTCTCAAACTTTTACATGCTCTAAGAAATGAATATATATCATATTTTACATAACCTACTGGAATGTGCATAGAGAGGTCGACAATACACTGATAAGAAAGTATGGTGTGTGAAAACTAAGAAGCCTTGGGATGTTAACTCCTATATGGATATTGAGTTGGTAGGGTATGAAATACCAAACACTATTTTTGAATTTGGAAGCACAGTCAATATGATTCATCGATCTATATGAGAAGCTATTAAATGACCAAAACTTAATTATAGTCCACTAATATTGAGCCTTGCAGACTATGGGAGGGTAGAAATTAATCGTCGACTAGAGATTGTAGAAATCAAACTTGTGGATATGAACTTGTGAGGATATTTTGAATTAATTGATATGAAGATTGGTGAAACACACTACCCTACATTGATTGGTAATAATTGGGTTTATGATGGTTAGATGACCATGAATACAATGCAAAATTAGTTGGAGGCACACCAAAGGGATAAAATCATCATTATATCCTTAAATAAAATTGAGAGTAAGCCATATATCATATCCAAAGAGCTAGATTCACCTTTTTCTTGTGTAAATAATAGTTTGTTCAAGGTGGGCACAAAATCCAAGCACAACACGCTATGAGTTGTAGAGTATCATATTTCCCATATGGAAACAAAGCTTCAATAGAAGCCATAACAGAATGAACAGTTCTTTTATAGACCTATGTTAACAAAGGCACAAGTTTTGTAGTTTCAAATATAATATTGTATGTCACTATTTGTGTGATCACCAAATAGGTATGAAGTGGATTTATTGTACAAATTAGGTGTGATTTAGATGTATATATTGAGCCAACAAAAGAAGGTATTTTACCTTGGGAAACTATGTCTTTAATCAGTGGTGATTTAGACACCCACATGTTGAATTGGGTAAAAGGAGATCATGAGGTGCGTCCAATATGCATGGTTTTTGTTATAGAACACCAACTACCTCAATGTTTTGAAACTAATAAATTGCATCAATTCAACTTCAAACTAGAGCATCATGTGCTTAATTTAGATTAGAGGGTGAGTGAACTGAAGGGAACTATTGTGATTTGGTGGGCAATGCTTAGAACAAATAAATTATAATGGGATGAGACTTATGAATTTTTTTGAGCTCAATTCTAAATACCAACTACCGTTTAGGAACACTAGCCATTTTTCGAAGAAGGGAAGTGTCTAGATATGTGCATCTATAGGAGTGTAGATGTATGGTTTAATCAAGGTATAAAACCCAAATATTAGGTACATGTATTTGGGTATACACTTGTTTCACTGCCAATAAATTGGTACATGCATCAAGAGTGTAGAAAGGAGACTGAGAATTGGTCGTAGATCTAACAAGATTTTATTTAGACATTTGTTTTTTAGGATGAGAATCCTATGGTACACTAAGCTCTATAAAATATGAAGATATTATTATGCCATGGCTGAATAGAGGATTTTAATAGTACACAAGACTCTACTTCATACGAGGAAACAACTAAGGACTTGAACACAACTCTAAAAAGCTATAAGGAAAATAAACAAAGAGAACAACTTATGATACAACCTTGTAATCGAATTATCAATCAAAAAGAATAGGTTGATTCCAATGACATTGATGAGGACTTGGATTTTAAGGGATTATTTGAGCCAAAGTGAGAAGTGGAGGATCCTAAAGCCAAAGTCGCAAACCAAAATGAAGACTAGCAGCTGCAAAATCTTAATATTGAGGAGCGAGAAGGATGAAGAATAATGCAAGACTCCTTTCCAAGTGGTTTTAATAAAATATATCAAGAGTCATTAAAGAAGTTAGTAAGGAATATTGGGATAGAGTATGCACCAAAAATTATGACTTTGGGTGATTATTGGACGTAAATTGTGGTTTCAAAAGGATTGTAATTGCTACAAGATTACCATGATTTATTTCCAATGAAGTTAGCATAAGTAAAATGGGTAGATACTTCCTTAGTAAATATACACATGGAGCTAAAGGAGTACACATGACCTATGAAAAAGTCCCCATACAGATTAAATCCCATCATGAAGTTGAAGGAAAAGGTTGAACTAGATCAAATTCAAGAAGTAAACATTATATAACCAGTGGAAAAGGCAGACTAGGTTAGCCCAATGGTGATATAACCTAAGGAGTCTAGAGAAAGCAAGGGGTGAGGGGATTACCGTGCACTAAATGATGCTTTCATTAATGATTCTCTCCCAATTTTATTCATAGATTAAGTTTTGGAGTTAGTCATAGGACATTAAGTATACTCTTTTACATATGAGTTCAGTGGTTGCCATCATATACCAATTACAATAGAATATCAAGCTTAAACCACATTTACAATAGAATGGGGATATTTTGCATACAAAGTAATGCCTTTTGGGTTGAAGGATGCTCTTGTTGTATTCTCCAAGGCCATGGTCACTACATTTATATACTTCATCCATGATTTATTAGAATTATAATTAGATGATTGGGATATTTTTATTTATTTAATGAGCATCTATCAAAGTTGTGACTGATGTTGGAACATTATTGGGTTCTATAGATTGTGATAAACCTAAAGAAGTGTTTATTCTTCACACCTTTTGGTGTTCTGTTGGAGCATATAATATGCAATGATGGGATTTTGGTGGACTAAGACAAAATCACAGTAATTGTAGGCATGCCACCTACAAGCTCTATAGAGGTGCAATATTTATTAGGGCATACAAGATACTGCAGGAAATTCATAAAAGGTTTGACAACTATATATGCCCCTATGGAAAAATTATTGTGCAAATATACCAGGCTTGAATGGAGTAATGAGTGTTAAATAGTGTTTGTGGAGCTAAAATAGAGGCTAGTAACAACTCCTATTTTGGTCTTTCCTGATTAGATTAAACCATTCCATGTTTATGTAGATGCCTCAGGGACTATGGAAGGAGTTGTTCTTGCACAACTAGGAGACAAAGGATTAGACCATACCATTAACTCTTAGCTACAAATAAAAAATATACAACTATGAAATGAGAAGCTTTGGCAATGGTGTTTATACTATAAAAGTTTAGATATTACCTTCTAGCAACACCATTTGAATTCTTTACTAATCATTTGGCTCTGCGATACCTAGTAAATAAGCCCATGTTGGGAGTGAGCATATCTCATTGGTTGATGTTGTTTCAAGAGTTTCACTTCCAAATCAATGTGGAGCCTAGAAGGTAAAATGTTAGACCAGAGCACTTGATTTGAATATGTAATGGAGAAGAACTTTAGGATGCATCACCATATGCTCATTTGTTTCGCATCTTTACAATTCCTGAGAGCATGGAAGACATAACTAATTTTCTATAATAAGGAATTTTTTATATGCATTATGTGGAAAGGGACAAAAAATAATTGATCATAAGAGTCATTCCATTCAATAAAACCTTTGATACTTCAAAACTCTTGTTTGTGTCATAAGTTGTGACAAAATTGTAATAAAATTTCCAACCACTTTTACCGAAGAGCCTGAAGGCCAAACTTTTTTGAAAAAATATTATGTCTTTTGCCAAATACTTAACCATTTGTCTCACTTTGAAACCAACATGATGTTTTAATAAAGGCATAGGCTAAAAGGTCAACTCGAATGAGTTAAGGCAAGAAACCTTCGACCAACCTAAGGTTGTAACTTGGATAGGATTAACGCAAAAGATGTAGCTAAGATAACTTCTACAATTTTATCAAATGATCTTGATGTTGGAAAGGTATAAAATAGACATTCACTCCTTTATAAGGCCTAGAAGATTTTTCCACCATCATCCATCTAATCCTCAACATCTTAATAAGATTTTACAATGAACTTATTTGTTATTTCCAAATAACAATCCAATATCCAATAACTAAGTTCAACTTAGGCTTTTCAAGTTCATTCCCATTAAATTAACCATAATAGTTTCAAGGGGAGACAAAGACCTAATTGATGATCTACATTCCTCAACTTTAATTAAACTCAATTGACCCATATATTTTACAAGAAATATCATAAGATAAAAATGATATTTCCTTTGCATGAAGACTCCTTCTCAAGAGTTTACATATATTGAACATAACCAGAATACACCATTGGTTAGTTTAATTAATCAACTATATTATTATTCACAATAATTATCTTATAGAGTTTATCTAAGTTAGATTCATTATTAGATAAATTGACTTCAAGGACTCTTATATGCAAATAGACATAAATTTATAAAGCTTTAAGAGAAGTTAATCATAGCAAGATTTAAGCTATCAAATCAATCTGTCATTTATTTGAACGAGCCTCAAGGGATGAATACTTTTGATACAACTAGAACTCTTCCCAAGATCCTAATATCAAAAATATTTAAACAACACATCTCAGAATTAACACTAAGGCATTTAATCAATATAAACATAAGACTTAATACAAGGCTATAACATTTTCCAATCTCCATCTTGTCTCAGGAATATTACAAACAACTTAATGCTAAAAAATGAGTATTTCATAAACCATAATACATTCTTTTTAACATAAAAGAGACATGTCTCTAAGTCTGAAATAACAACTAAAAACCCAAGTAGGATTCAATAGTGCCCCACATATGCTCTATGAATTTGATATCCATAATAATGAAGGCTCACTGCCTAAGCTTTTGTCATCATCAAGTTGTTTCTCTTGACACCCCCAATTACGAGACTCCCAGCTCCGAGCATGTTGATATCACTTGGAAAGGGCAAGGATGGGAGTCTAAGCAAGGGTTTTTAACACAAGGTAAGACCATGCAACACCTACAATCCTATTCCTAGTTATTCCTAAAGAGATTACCATCTCAATAATAACAAATAAGTATTCCAATGATCATTCAAATGAAGCAAAGCATTCAATAATGTAGTATATGCAAATAAGTTCTTAAAATGTAACAAGGTTTGTATAAAGCCATGAAATAACAAGAGGACTCCATCACTCAATTGATTCCTTCCAATGGTTGTTGGAGAGTTAGAAAACCTACCATTATGCCCTGCATAAGAGGACTTCAACTATTACCATCATGACATTCATGAGAGGATCAAACAACCTTCCATTGTGCCCCACACAAGAGGACTTTGATACGTTACCATCATGAAAATTCTACTCCCAAACCACCATCACATAGTTTCATAACAACATATCAAAACATGCATAAGATCAAAAAAATTCATACAGATAAGGAGGAATAACCTCTCCAAAGTCTTGAAAGGACAAACACTACATGGTGGCCAATGCTCAACCATGACAAACAATAAAACATGCAAAATAAAACAAGTGGTCTTATTCCTATGAAAGTGAGAAAAGCAAGTAAAAAATATATCAATTTATTCTAAATGAACAATAGAAAACATAATTTAAAAGGAAGCCCACCTATCAACCTTCAGACCACCTGGGCACTATCCTCCAATTGTCTAAGTTTGACTCTCCTAACCTGTTGATCTTATATGTTACTTATCCTTCTTCTATGATAAGTCAAAATTCATTAGCGAAAAGTGTAGACACCTAAATCTGGCCACCAATGACCTTCAACCAAGGTTTTGATCAATTTTTATCAAAATGCACAATTTAGCCTAAAAACACTAAAATGTGTTAAAAGATTTGAAATTATCATATTTCAATGCTGATTTTAGCCAAAGTATCATTAAATGGGGCAATGCAATTTATGAAGCAACTAACTTCAATCAGATCATTTTGAGTCAAAATGACATTTCACACTTGGGTACTTTGGATTGCTCCTTGCTACCAAATTTCTTGCATAAGACATGTGCCTTTGTTATTTTGTGTTGGTAACATCCTAAATGGGATAATGAATCCAATGCATCTAACATCTCATCCTAATTCCAATCCAGTCAAATTTTGAGCCAATAATATGACATTATGATCAATTTGATTAATTTGTGCACCAATTGCAAATATTTGCATCAAAGTTGACTAATCATGTTTAAGACTAATCAATTGGAATTAAGAGCTTAAGTTAATTTTCCATGGAACTTTTTGAATATTTCTTTTTAGAATTTGATATTGAATATATGCATCATCATATGACATCATTTCTTGGAAAGACATTCCTAGGCCATAAATGCAAAAAATATCTCATCAAGCCTTCCCATGCCTTATTAAGACCTTCAATGCCTCTTTAATGCTTCTCTATCCCAATTTTTTTTTAAGGCATTTATTGAATTTGGCCTCCAAAATTGAATGGATTCTTAGCCACACATCTTCATCTTGAGAAGGATGGTTCAAGTTTATTTTGGTCATTTTACAAAATCTATAAATAGGCCTTACCTATTGAATTTTAAGCTCTTTCAAGTCAAAGTTACCATGCCCAAATAGCTTCAAACCACATCTTGATTTAGTGTTATTATGCCCAAATATTGAGCCAAAGCCATCATAAGCCAAAGGTGCCAAGAGGAGATGAAGGTAGCCACACTCCATTGATGAATATCTCTTGAAGCACAAGTTGAGCAAGCCAAAAAAGGAGCCTTTTGGAGCAATCAAGGATTTGGTAAGAAGTTTGTGTTTTGTGTTCACATTTCTCATTTCTTTTCATTTCTAGTTGTGTTTTCAAATGGTTTTTTCTCACTAAGCTCCCCCTAGTGACTAGGCCTAGAGGTGTTATGCTAGTTAGTGTGTTTCTTTCATTTTATTTTCATTTTGGAACTAACACAATACTAACCATCCTCTCTTGAGTCAAATTCCTAGATCATATGATGACACGCCGAGTGGGATCGATGTATCCTACATAGCAAGAAGATCATTATGCAACTTTTAGATCTTCATTTGGATGCTTGAAGCTCCTTAAATTTGATTTTCTAACTTTGTTTTGTCAAATTTTCTTTGTCACAAGTTTACACAGTAATCGCCAATGGTTAGTGCAACCACCAATAGTAATTTTCAACTGTTGATGATCAAGTGAAACTGTCAATGGTTAGATATAAACATCGATGGTCACTGTGTAGGGCAACAACATAATAAGTCATTTTTCAAAGCTTGGTTTGGGGTCATACGAACTCTATTTTTGATGATTTTTTTGAAAACCATGTGTTTTATCCTAAATTTTCAAAATATGATATCAGTTTAGCTTTAAGTTACATATATTTTTCACAAAATCTTGAAATATTTGAATCTTTGAAAGGTTTTTAATTATTATTTCTTGGTTTTGTTAAATTGTGTTGTTTCTTGGTTTCGTTAAATTGTGTTGTTTCTTGGTTTTGTTAAATTTTTGTTGTTTTTTATCAAAATTTTCATCTAACAAGTCTAATCTAACATATTTGCTTTCTTGAGGTTTTGCCTTCGAGTTGACAGATTTTTCCTTTTAAGGTTGCTTGTCTCATTTGATAAATAAGCTTCAAGGCTAAACAAAATGTTGACATTTTTCTTGCAAGGCTCATTTGAAAAATACTCAAAAGAAGCTTAATTAGTTCTTTCACACTTATTTTGGGATGTTTTAAAATGAAATAGGCTTTTCACTTTGGGTTTAAAAAGAAAGTTTTACATGTTTGTGTTAAATGTTTTGATCATTCTTTCAAAGTTCACAACTTAAAGCCAAGGGGCCAAAGAACATCACCACACATTTCATTTAGTGCCTTAAAATTGAACACACTTTAATTTTTTGCAGAGTTTTTATTATTGTTTGGATAAATTAGATTTGCTTGAGCAAACAAGGAGTTGTGCGTATATGCTCTCCCATCTATCCCCTTAAGGGAACTGTTGGGATCAAAAATGCCAACTTTATTGCAAAGTGCCTTAGTCCAAAGACGTAAAAAAGAAGTTGTGAAGGCTCTCCCAAAGACCCGCATGGCTTGGGTGATCTAAAAACAACCTTTAAATCTCTTTTACTTGGTTTTTTACTTTCATGCATCTTAGCTTGTGAGGGGGACTTCATTACCTCCCACGAGTTATTTATGAAAGCTTTGACCTTGGGTTTCATCTCTCGAAAACATCTTCAACCCCTCTTCATGGAGGGGTATATAAATTTGGATCACCCCACTTAGATCATAGATTTGAGTGGTTAAACCTTCTCCTAGCACTGGGGCTAAGCTCAAGACATATGAACACATTGGACATCACATTGCACTGAGTGAGCGATGGATGTAGTGGTTGTAAAAAGGGCTAGACCTTTTTACAACAAGCTAAGTGTTGTAGATCCATTTGATGTGTTACTTATCTTGCATTTTGATGTTAAATTCTTGTGCATATGATCTATCTAAACAATTGAAAACCAATTAGTTTTAATCAACCCCACTTTGCCACACCCTTTATAGGAATTTAGGCATTTTTTTAATATTTTGTCATTTTCTTGCTTGGTGTTTTGAGACTAAAACTAATGTGTTTGTTTATAAACCATGTCAAAACCCATTTGTTTGTACATCACTCTTTTATCTAAAGAGGCATTATGATGTCCATTTTACACCATACTTATGCCTTAAAATTTTTGCTAAACATGTTTTTGTGTGTGTTACTTGTTTGATATGGGTACTGTTATGTTTTTCACATCATTATCAAGCTTGAGCCTTTGAAACATAATATTGATCACATAATTCGAGCATGCTTACACCATTAGGATATTTAATTTGTTTCAAAACTTGTTTACCATTGCACCAAAAATTGTTTGTTTCAAACCATGTTACATCAGCGATTTGGACCTTGTTCATGCACCATCATGTTGTCCAATCTTGTCTAGCTTGTTTGGTCAAATCCTAGTTTTCAACATTGAGTTTTTAATTAACCTTATCAAGTTTGGATTCAAACATTGATTAATTTTTTTTAGCCTCAATTCATGGAGTCGATACACAAATCTTTTTCTTTTAGGTTGCATAACTTTAGTTAATTGATTACCCAAACTTGATGACTATTTATTATTTGTTTGTTCAATGCCTATCCTCATCATTATTTGTGCCTTTATTTGGGAGAACATAGCCTTTCTCGAATATCCTTTTACCTTATGACTTATACCAACCAATCATGTTTATGTTTGATTTTGTGTGTCAGGTTTATGTCAAAGTTGTTTCCAAACTTGTTAGATTAAATCAAATTCACATAAATCCTTTGTTTCAAGCCTAGATTTTGATACCATTTAGACAAAAGTCCTAGCACAACCTATTTGAGCCTAGATTTTGACTCTGTGTTTGGACAAAATACCTAGCAACTTTTTTCCCTTTCCTAGTTTAGACCTTGTTTGGAACTCTTTGGCCTAGACCTTTGACATGTTGATTTTTATTCAGACACTTGACCTTTTATGTGTATGACATTTGAGGTTAGACATTTGACATTAGACTATTTTATGCCAAGTTTTAACTAAAACTATTTTGGGGATACAGCTCCATTTTTAAACCACGTTGGAGATACAACTTCAAACTCGACCAAGTTAGACGAAGTTTGAACCTTTTGTCCTTTAGACATTATTTTTCAGAGTTTGCAGAACCCTAAGGTTTTTTGTTTTTGAAACTTTCATCATTTATGTGGATATGTCTAGCTACACTTATGGTGGAGTCACATACAATCCAACTTATGATAGAATGGTCACACAAAATCTGACTAAAAACCCCTACAGAGATAGATTTTCTAAAGAGTTTTATTATTCTTCATACAATACTCCATATGGGGAACATAGTCAAAATCCACAAAATCCAAATCAAGTTATCAATTAGGATGATATGGTATATGAGGAGGACTTGGATGCTTTGGCTTGTATGAGTAAACAAGCTCCACCACGTTACACCATGTCTATTCCAGGACCACAACATCACACCATTCCCATAGCAGGACCTCATCATTTGGCTTGTGCGAGCAACCATGCTCCAAAATACCCTGAACTTATCCTTATAGGACCTCATCCTTTGGCTTGTACAAGCACCCAAGCTCCACAATGACCCTTCGTCATTTTAGGACCTAGTCCTTTGGCTTTTGTGAACAACCAAGCTCCACACCACCCTATTGTTACCATTTCAAGACTTCATCCTTTGGCTCATGCAAGTAATCATGCTCCCCAACACCCTACCATTATCTAATTGTAGGCCATTCCTCATCTAGTACCGATCCCATCAAAACCTCAACTGATCCAATCATTCAAAGATAAAGTTGTGTTCAAAACTGGTATTTTCCAACTCGTTAAAAACCAAGGCAAAAAAAACCAACCAATCTGAGATGATTTTGTTGAACCAACCATTTGTGATAAGTCAACCTATGATGAATTACCTATTGATCCTATACCAGTTATCGAAGAGTCTCGCTCTGATGAGCTAGTCTTTGCTAAGTCACTTATTAATGATTATAAATGCCTTTGGGCAAAACATTATCTTGACCATATGCCTATTTTTAATGAGCCTCCTATTGACAAGCTAATCTCTAAGGAGTTGTCTCTTGACCTTTCTCCCATTGTTGGAGTCTCACTTTGATAAACCAATCTTTATGGAGCCCATTATGCCATCACAGGCCATTGTTTGTCCAATATCAAATATTCAATAAGACATCATTGTAACAAAGTACTCATCAGATGAACAATTAGAGTTAGTGTTAGGTTTTATTCTTGAACTGACATTAGATTTAGCATTAAAATCAAAATCAACATTAGTTTTGACCTCGAATTCAAAGTCCATTGAGTCAAAATCAAAATCAAAATAAGAATACATTCATGGCTATTACAATATTAGTTATACATCCCTAGTAGATCAATTTGAATACATTTGTGATCCTTCAATGGTTTTTGAGGATGAGTATTTCAACGTCGACACAAGTTCTCCTAGTATTTTCTACAAGGATTGTGCTACCAACCTCCATTCCACCACCATTACCACCAACAATCATATCCATATTATTGATATTTCATCTCCCACAAGTGTTAATAGGAATCGACAAAATTGCACCTTGTTGAACTGCATCCATAGTGACATAGCAGTTGAAGAGCAAGGAGGCAAAGACCACATTCATATAGAAGAAGAACACTCTCATAATGAAACCTTTTCAAAGGCACTAGGGGAAAATCAAAGTTCAGACTCAACATCTTCTAGTGAAACCTTTACGAATGTGTTAGAAGACAAACAATGTTAAAAGTCAACATTCCTTAGTGAAACATTCTCAGAGGTGCTATGGGACAATCAAGATAACTTCATTGGTGAAAACCTCTTCGATGTGCCAATAGCTAATCACAAAATTTCTTCAATGCTTGATGAAGATGATATCAAAGATCAAATCAAAATAACTTCCACTCTACAACCTAATCATATGGTAGCTACTCTCAGGCTCAAACAACAACAAAAATTGGTGGTCCTATCAAAAGCATAGTCAAAAGTCTTTGACCCTGCCACATCCAAAGCTATGTCAAATCTAGAATCAACAACATTATGTGTGCCTAAAAATCCTGATCTTCATTTGTTTTTCAACCATGCATTCCATTATCATCCACCATTACATTTCCCAATCAAACTTATCAACCAACATTTATCCCTATTTACCATCCAAGATCATACTTTCCTTTACAAAGGATACAAAAATACCTTGTCTCAAAGTTTAAAGGAATCAAAATCAATGACCAACGAAGAGCACAACAACATTCTCAGCATCTAGATCTACAACTAGTTCTTGACAGAGCAACTATTCAAATGAGGTGTGGGGTAGAAATTAACATGATTGATTATTATATTTGTATTAATTACTGATTAGGATGTGCATATCCACATCAACATGGACAATAAAATCATATACCATTTACCATACCTAGGCCAAACACATCCACCACCAACAACCATCATCCTCCACAAACATGTACCATGCCATTTTCATTTTCCATATTCACATACCCATCCAATCACCCCATAACTTGGAGGCAACCCTCTTACCATCTTATCTAATCTATCAAAACCCATCATTATCCTAAACAATTTAATTTTACCATATCATTCCTATCTAGACTAAAGCTTATTTTTAGTCATCCTTCCCAATCTCATTTTGATCTTAGTTGCTTTGGTTCTTCCTGCACTTTTTGTGAGGGGATTCTGATCAAGTTTCAATAATCAATCAAATTCATGTTCACAATGATAATCTATGAAAGTAATGTGATAGTTGATCTCACAAGATATCTTTCACTTTTCCATCCTATATCAAGTTTATTTATATGAGCCTGATTATAATCATCTATGTAAAAATTAGTGTCTCACCGGTCTTGCTACTAATTATAATCACTTATGGGAAAATTAGTATCATTGATCTAATCCATTGATCCTAGTTATAACCACCTATGGAAAAACTATGGGAAATATTTGTTTATCATGCATTACCACATCACCTTACCATTATTGTTTTCATTTGACCAACCATTTACCAGATTTGTGAAACTTTTTGGGACTTAATTGGTTTTTCCCCACCTTTTGTGTGGACAAAATTACTGTGACTTAAGGTCATTTCAGGACTATGTAGGTAGCACTCGATACTTGTTGAGGTCAACTCAGTCAACCTAAGCCATGCTCTCACCATTTTTTGAATAACTTAAGCCACGCTCTCGCCATTTTGCAAGCAACCTAAGCCATACTCTCATCAATTTACAAGCATTTTAAGCAATGTTCTCACCATTTTGCAAGCTTGAACCATTTTGTATCTCATCATCCTCCATTGAGTTGAGATACCTAAAAAATTCTAAAAACATTTTAAAAATCACTATAAAAAACCAAAAATATTGATCACTTCTTTACCTTAAGGATTCTGGGGTCCCTTACTAAGTGACAAGCAAATCACTTGTCACTTAGTTTCCCCATCCTTGTTGGCCTTTTCTCCCACTCTCTTACCATTTTTCAAGACCATTCCTATTTTTCTATCTCATCCATTATGTTTATTTTTCATCAGTTATCATTTTTTTCCCATTTCCTAGGAGAACTACATTTGACCTGAAGTTTTTGTTAGATATTACATAAATGGAACTATGTAGGCAGTGTCCACTTGCCTAGTGCATAAGGAGATAAATGGATCACCCCTTACTTTTCTTCTATTTCGCCAGTCATGTTTGTTTGCTAAGTTGTTGCCTATTTTCTCGGGGCAATGTTCATCACATAAGTTTATGTTATGTTGTTTGTACTAACATTAAGACTAACTATTATTTATTTCTTTTCTTGTTTGTTTGTTTTTTGTTGGTGTGCCTATTTGTTTGCTTTCTACGCTATTGCTTTGATTTAGTCTATGTGTGTTCATTGGGTGATTCCTTGTGCATTTATACTTGAATCCATCCATATTCATATGTTTACATTATCATCATGGTTTTTATCATTGGTGCATTATTTTCCTTTGAATGTTGGATTTTGGGAGTCAGTCTTTATGCATATTTTGGCCCAGTCCTCATGGTTTTCTATCATGAGGCCTACCATCAAGTGCTAAAATAAAAATTATCTTCAAGAAGTCTACTTAGCAAGGGTGGCATCAACATCTCCTTAGCATCGGCATCCTAATCATATCCCAAATAGAGTAATTAACAATGAAAGAATTCCAACCTATGTTAGTTCAGATGAGCATCTCCCTACTAGCAGGTTGTTCTAATTCATCATTACCCTTTGTGTCAAGTTATCATCATCATCAGCCAATTAATTATGGTTCAATGATTATAACTGCATATGGGCAAATCATTGTACACCATCCCACCTACATTTCTCAATGACTATAACTGCCTTTAGACAAATAATTGTGTTGTCACCAAATTTACTTTCTTTTTGCCCAAATAGGGGCATGTTGTTATCTTGTTTATCTATCCTAACTGGGGCAGCTCCATCTTCTCAATGATTATAACTACCTTTGGGTAAATAATTGTGTTATCATAACATGTTGCCACTATTAGGGTATAATGCTTATAACCACCTTTGGGAAAATCATTATACACCATCCCACTTGCATTCTCAGTTATTTTGACTACTTTTTCAAAATCATTGTGATCTCACCCCATCATCTTCATATATTTGGTCCCCTCATTTCACTTATTTTTTTTTAGGGACCGTTTGCCAACTTACTTATGCCAATTATTCCCTCGAGGAGGCATTATACAATTCATCCATGGTCATTGAAGTTATAGGCATATAAGACCTTTTCATTCTTTGAGAAGACGTTACTATCCTTGTAGCTTGTCATGCCTTCCTAAATAGGGGCAAACTGTAGACACCTAAAACTGGCCACCAATGACCTTCAACTAGGCTTTTGAATAATTTCTATCAAAATGCACAATTTGGACTAAAACACTAAAATACGTTAAAAGATTTGAACTTGTCATCTTTAAGTACTAATTTTGGCTAGAGTATCATTAAATGGGGCAATGTAATTCATGAAGCAACTAACTTTGATCAGATCATTTCGAGTCAAAATGCCATTTTCGCACTTGGGTGCTTTGGATTGCTCTTTTCTACCAAATTTCTTGCACAAGACACATGTCTTTATTATTTTGGGTTAGTTTTTCCTCATTAAGCTCCCCATAGTGACTAGGCTTAGAGATGTTATGCTAATTAGTATGTTTCTTTCATTTTGTTTTCATTTTGGAACTAACACGATACTAACCATCCTCTCTTGAGTCAAATTCCTAGTCTACAAAAAGTACATAACGAAAGTAGTTTGACTACTATAAAAAAGATGTTTCAGGATTAGCCAACCACTAGCCATGCCTCATTAAGGGATGATCTTTTCTAGGCTTAGTTAAGGCACATAACGGCTCTTACATACTTTTGTGGTTACTTCCTTTGTTTACTTACGTCCCTTCCCAATAGATTTTTAGTTTAAGGCAATCAATCCCAAAATTTGTCAATCGATCACTAGATAAATTAAATGTTGGCTACAAGATCTTACAGCCCTAATGACAACAAGTTTCACTAACCAGGCATAAAGGCTAGCTGTCTAACACAACCATTAAGTCAACAAAGGTGGCAGATGAATATTTAGGCAACCAACAAATTAACAAGGTTTTGAGAAAGGTTAAGGTGATTGATTAGTGATAAAACCATTCTTGGCATAGTTTCTTTCCTCCATTGGCCTTTTTCCTATTTCTACACACTCGATGCACATACAAATTCCTCTAACCTAGTAACCAAAGATATGAAATTTAATTAAACAAGGCATTTAATCAATTATCCATAGTCAAACATTCATGGAGTATCAACATTCACATAGATAATCTCATGTGATTCAATATATAATTAATTGCCAATTTTATCAATTTATAAGCAAATTTTTGAACTTGATTTAAGGGAATATATCTCATAGACAATCAATTTTCATAAGGAAACATAAGCATAATATCATCCTTTCACAAGTGAGAAATCAAAACATGATTTGATAATAGGTCTTTCCCATGGTTCCCAACACTTGAAAAGCCTTCTTAAATCCTTGCATGTCTCAATTGGATGTGACTTAACAACATAATTTAGTAATTAGAACATATGAGCCATAGTTCCATAGTCATCTTTCCCAAAGATATGCAAAATGAAGCCTTACAATTAATATATATTTCATTTGTAAATTAGATGAATTTAGGGCACTAGACACTTGCATAAGAGCAAGACACCTACATTGACGTAGGGGTTTGACCAGGATGCTAGTGTTCAGGGAACATGAAAGTAGGTATAGTCTCAAAAAATTTAGAGGTGGGAGATAAGTTAGTTTTAAGTATTTTGGAAGAGATAGTGGGTCTAGGTCATCAACATAAGACTGGTTGGACCAAGAGATAGGCTAAGGGGCACAAGATAGAGTAGATATGAGACTTATGAAAGCAAGAAAAGTCCAAAACTTGAAGTAACAACAAAGGTTTGAGTTTGCCAAGTGTATCAGACCGAGGTGTTATATAATCCATAAATATCATCTACATTTGCCCCCCTAATATAGTAATGAAATTATTGGTTTAAAGGGGAAGAAATGTGTAAATGGGTGTGTATAACACACCTTACCTTTGCTTGAGTCCAACTTGAGTGCTTTATTGGTGATTGACATACAACCAAGAACATGTTACAATACATAATCAGTGAATTTAATTTGAAATTGAAAGTATTGAAATTGAAAGAGCAAGATTTAGGAGTACACATGTTCATCAATGTAACCACCCTTCTTATTTACAAGTTTTTTTCAAAAGATATATATCATTATAAGGTTCTAAAACTAAGATGAGGACAAATATATTAAATCTGGAAAGTGCACATATATAAGGAGATAAAGAAGAAGAGAGATTGGAAGGCACATGTCCCCAACTTGGAGAAAAGGTGAGTGGCCACCCGATAATTGAGATTAGCTCAACTGTGCGACCAATCATACTTATAACTTGGCGAGCATGAGTGAATAAAGTTAACTCATAATATCAAATTGGTGAGGCTAAATGATACAATCAAGTCCAATCTAAAAACTTGGCAAGATTGAGTGATTTAATCACCTCAACCATACTAAAAACAAACCAACTACTGCAGTAGATTGGTTTAATACAATCCATAAAAGTACATCCTAGTGGGTGATGATAGCCCCTAAGAGTGTTTTGAAATCTGAAACTAATCTGGATTTTGAAATATTAGGTGCTCATTACCTAGCATATGCACCTTAGATGTGTCTCATGTTGAAACTGTGTATAACAATGGTACCAATGTATAAAATTATGCCACAACTATGAATATAAATTATATAATTGTGTGTTTTGGCTAATTCACAAACTATGTAAGTGTGGATAACATGATTCGAAAGTTTGTCCCCACTATACATAGAGAAATCTAAAAAAATGATATAAGTGCCATTGTGGAGGACATGTTTCCAAAACTTGTCTCCATTGAATCTAAGTGTGTCGAATATTGAATAAGTGTGGAGAACATGCTTCAAAAGCATGCCCTCACTGAATCTAAAAACTTTGAATGTGTGGAATCCATGCCTATATTACATGCCCCCACTAAATTTGAAAAATGTGAATGTGTGGAAACCATGCCTATATGACATGCCCCAATGAATCTAAAAACTAATATAAGTGTCAAATACTGAATAAGTGTGGAGAACATGCTTCCAAATCATTCCCCCACTAGATCTGAAAACTATGCCAAATGCGAAGAAAATGCTTGTAGAACATTCCCCCACTGATATGCCCCCCCTTGCGGTGAGGTAAGAATAGAAACTAGTAGTTACCGTACCTCAAAAGGATAAGATAATTGTATAATTTATGAATGGAACCATGTAGCATATAGAAGGACATGTCTAGGTAAATGTAGCATTGAAGCACATAGAACAATGTGATCACATGAAGGCCTAAGATGCATGATTAAAATCATAGAAACATATAAATAATAACAATACAAGTTCAATAAGCAAATCAAGCACCCATACAAGAACACTCAAGATCAAGTCAAGAGATAGTGGTCCAAGGAGACCGCAAATAAGGGGCATACTCAAATGCCACATAATAACATGGACATGACTTGGTCAAATGTCTACAATATCAAGAATGACATATTCAAATGTCCATGAAATCACACATAAGAATGGGGGCCACAAACAAATGAGCATATTCAAATGCTCGAATAAGCAAGACAATATCAAGGCAAGACACTTAAGGAAGTGTATAAAGGAAAGCATAAATAACTAGCATGGACATATCATAGTAGCCCATGGGTAAAAAATGTTAGCAAAAAATGTCAAGTGCATAGCATATCAAGTACCCTATAAAATATATAATTATAGATAAAGGCATGTGTAAGTACATATGTGAGCTCAAGACATGATAATGTAAAGTGACCATAGATTGATATAACCCATGAGTATCATGATCATAGAGATGGATTCCCCCAATGTCCATATGACATGAGTAGAGGAAAGGCCCAACATCCAAAAATAATAATAGATCATGTATTTTTGTATGCATGTATCACACTCGTGTATAAGTGTGACACACATGTATATATAGTAGTAACTGATATATTATCCATCAACATGGAACTAACACATAGATTCCAAGGAGCCAATAGAGTATGTAGGTGCCGAAAGTTTTTTTTTTGGGGATATTTGAAGAGAAAAATCATCCTATGATCCCATCAAAGAATGGTCATAATTATCTCCCCAATGTGAACCTGGTGTAATAAACTAGCGACATTTATTGAGGAACATGTATAGGTTCAATATCTATCACTGTAGTGTCTGTGATGCTCTATGTATGTATAATAGGACTATAAGCTTGTGAAGTAGAAATGAAAGGAATAGGCGTTCATGGAACCCATCTCTATGTTCTTTGTGGTTTCTCTAGAATAACAATAGTAAAAACGTGTTTAGATGCTCTAGATGTCTGAATACGGTACGTAATAGAAGATGGGGATTCTATGAAATCTACTGTATGTTTTTGATGTAATGGACTCTCAAGTACTGGCCACCTAGTAAAGGGAACTGCCTGTTGCTTACTCTTTTGCATTGGATTAACCTTAGTAGGTTTGATAGTTAGTTGTTTGGATATAAGTTTTTTTTGTTCAAGAGGATGCTCATATGGGATTCCATAAACTATAATTACTCGATTGAAATGAATGTATTTAACACACCCAAACACTATAAAAGGTACTGCTTGAAGTGTATGGATCCAAAGCATTTTCAATAACATATCAAAATTCCCATGGAAGGTATAACTAAAAAGGTAGTAACCACGTGTGCGGAGTCGACCTGTAAAGGTAGGTCAATCTCACCAAAAACCTTTTGGGAGGTCCCATTGAATGCTCTAACTAATATAGTAGAAAGATGCAAATCATGATGAGTATAACCCACATGCACTAGTAATGCCATGGTGAAAATATTTTTGTTTGCACCATTATCAATCATAACACTGTGTATAAGCTAGTGATCAATGAATGCTTGAATGAATAAAGAACAAAGATCAGAGTCATCATCCTTTATCTCAGTATCATCGCAAGTAATATAAGGTCTCTGAACTATAAGAGGTATGTGTCATGTATAAGTACCAATAATACCATCTAATGGGTGCCCATAATTTGATGAAGGAGGATGTGCATTATATGCCATTTGCACTTCTAGTTCTTTCTTATAATGGTCTTGTAAAGGATTATTAAATATTTTCTATTTCTGGTGATCACCAGGTTGTGAACCTGATTCCTTAGGATGATCATCAAATGTAATATTTTGATCATCAATAAGGTCTTGGATATTATGTTTCAAGGTAAAACATATGTTTATATAATGTCTTAGTCCCAGTTGATAATCACAATAAGCATTCACATCATATCCTTTGGGTAAAGGCCTATTCATATCAACCTCTAAAGGATGAGGGAGTGATATAATATGACACTCTACTAGCCATGGGAGTAATGAAGTGGGAAACTCATGTAAGCATGTAAATTGTCTCCTTTGTGCATTAGATGTCGATTAGGATATTGTGAAATTATGTTAACCATGGTTGTTGCTTGTTTTTTAGGCTCAGGAGGTTTTACCTTATAACTTGGTTTGATTGTAAATTTGGCATTGGACGTAGATGTAGCTGGTGTGTTTGCTACATACTTGAGCTTATTCAATGAAATAATCTTTATTTCATGGTCATTTATAACATGGCACAAGTCATACAAATATTTGAACTTGAAAATAATGGACTCATGTAAAGGAGCAATCAAACTTTTCTTGAATATGTCTTGCAACTCCTTATTTGCCATGAGATCGATCCTTTTAGCTAACATTGTCTTGTATCTAAAGACATATTGATTGATAAGTTCATTTGTTCCTTGTTTGATTTTTTTAATTTGAGTATGAGAAACCTTTTTGGAAATATTAATGGAAAAGTGTGCCAAAAACTGATTTGCAAGAGGTTTGAATGCTTTCATAGATTGGAGAGGTAAATCATAGAACCACCCTAAAGCATAGTCCTTGAGGCTTCTTAGGAATAATTTGGTCAAAATTTTATCACTGAAGGCATAATCAAGGCATGCCATATAAAATTATTGAATATGTTGTTCAAGATCACACTTGCCATCATAAAATATAAATGTAGGTGCAAAAAAACCAGCTTGAAATGGGTGTAAAGATATCTCAAGTGCAAGAGGTTTATGTAACACATATTGGGAATCAATAACATGAGGATACTTTAAAGCATTTTTTTCAATGTTTGTAATCTTGTCCTCCAAGGTCTTTATAAATTGAAGGAGTGTTTGGACTATAAACCCACTGGGGTTTAGATTAGCAAGCTGAGTAGTCACCATAGGGATGTAATCATGGTTTGAATAGGCATAAAAACCAATATTTGATTTGAAACATTTGTTAGGACCATGGTAGATGTAGCAATAGTAGTTTTAGGAAACAAAGGTTGAAATACATATCCCGTGCCCCTAGTAGAAGTATTACATTATAATGTGTTTTTTTTTTTGGGGGGGGGGTAGTTGTTGGTATATGGGGATGACCCATAGTTCTAATAGCATGGTCAATAAATAGACATGTTTGGTCATCTATGTTTTTTGCGTTATTAATTTCTAAAATGGTTTTCAAGATTTCATCAAGATCTTTAAAGTTTTCATGAATACGCTCGTGAAACAATGCAATTGCTTGCACTTACTCATGATCTATTTATTCATGTGCATTGGTTTCATTAGACTCATGGTTTTCATTATCAGAATCTTCCTCCATGATAACCTCATCAATATGTTTTTCATTCTCAACATTGGTATCATCATGATCCATGGGATTAGGTCCCTCATTAGTTTGGGACATCTGAGGTGGTGGGATGGGAAGCTCAATGTGTTCAATAGGCACACCTCCGAATCTAGGGCTACACCTAGGTTGCATGCAAAATAATATAAGCATGAAATGAAAAAGTATAACAATTTGAAGCCCTAGTTGATTGAAAACCTTAAGAATAAAAAATGTTTTCATTCACATAAATCGGGTTCACCAAATGTTTAACCTTGAAAATCTAGATTGGGGTTATCTAGGGTTAAAGGGTATAGAGATAGCCTAAGGTATGAGGGTGATAAATTTTCTCTATAACAGGCCAATTAGATGCTAAAATCAGATATAACATATGTTGAATTCATTACACTGATATAGGCTAAAAATAGTAAGTACAACTATGCTAAATATGGAAATGACAAAGAAGTAATGCACTTAGCTAGTTCTGATGTTGATACACTTCTGGATTTGGAACATGTAGGAAGTAGAATGGAAGAGGATTATGGAATAGTCACCAAATTTTGGATTGAGTGTCTTTAGAGCTGTAGACACTAGAGTCAACCTTGGATGGTTCATCGATGCTACTATCTGAACCTATCACAAGTGTCTTGTATGGAATGCTTACTGGAAAAAGATGTGACCATCTAGATGCTTTTGGGTTTGTCTTCACCTTCTCACTGATGCATTCAGATTTGGGTCATGGATTATTCCTCCTCATGAAATTGTAAAACCCTAGTTCTTCATCTTTATAGTGACCTTGCGGGAAAATGGGTTAGTGGGCACATGGTGTCATTCTGACCTTGAATACCCCTTTGTTAATGAATGCTACCTACATAGCCAATACTTCGAATAGGGCCTTAGATTGATGTAGTTTTCCCTTGCGTGTTGGCTTGTGTGTGAATCATGCAATATGTGGAAAGCAAGTACAACGATGACCTAGCTTGTAACTTGGCAAATTATGATCTTAGGTTGTTCTTTCATTACTTCAAACCTGTGAATGAGATGTTCCTATGACTGATATGAAAATAGGAGAAAATAGGAAAGCTTTGCTTTATCGAGTGCTTGATTGAATGCTTTGATAAATTTCCTTGGTTTGTGCTAGGTTATTCGTAGGTGAGGAATGATTAAGGAATGGTCTTATATTTATACCAGTCCTATTAGAGAAATAACTTGCATTAAAGCACTTACGCTGACCATTATTATATGTTTCATTTGTAGATTAAATGACTTTAGGGCACTGGACACTTACGTTAGAGTAGGACACCTGTGTCAATGCAGGTGTCTGTCTAGGATGCTAGTGTCAAAGGAACAAGAAAGTAGGTATATGCTTAGAATTTGTAGAGGTGGAATATAAACATATTTTAAGCATTTTGGGCAAGATTTAACAGGTTTGGGTCATCAACATAAGACTGGTCGGACCAAAAGATAGGCCAAGTGGCATAATATAGAGCATATGCAATACTTTTGAAAGTGAGAAAGGTCCAAAACTAGGAGGAACAACCAAGGTCTGAGTTTTCTAAGTGTACAAGACTTAGGTGTTATATAATCCATAAATATTGTCTACATTGCTTTTCAATCATGTAAGCCTTTAGTGAACAAAATGGTTATAAAATGTAGATTTATAGTGATCTTTTGGTAAGTTCATCAAATGGGACTTGTGAAATGTGTGGGATGACCCATTGTGTGAATTTTGATTTGAGGAATTAGCCATTATTTGGCAAAACATGCTCGGTGGATTTAGACAATACCAACAAATGGGATAATTGTGAAGGAACAACCTTGTTTGAGAGTAGAGATAACCAAGTTGGAAGTGTGAATTAGTCAAGGGATGAGCTTAGGTGGTTTGAAATGAAGAATAAGAACATCATGTATCAGAGTTGCTTAAGGATAGGGATAGTTCGCATATAATTAGAAGAATGGCAGTTGATGAACCGTGGAATTGGGCATGAGCTAAGTACATAAAAAAGAGTGGTCACGAGTGTGTTAGTTTTAGTAACTACACTTTGACACCAATACTATAGGTATTGCATATAGGCTTAGGTTTTTTTTATCAACACTCTTTCCAATAACTAGCACACTTGTCTCTGCACTTACTCATTCTCCATTAGTGTCATCTTATGCATAACATTGTTAAAAAAACTCAATCTTTGGATCAAATCCATGTGATGACTAATGTTTCACACAAGTTGCAATCCATTTAGTAGATCACTCAAAATAATGTTTGTGAACCCATTTAATAACTAATTCACTCTACATGGAAGTGACTCCTTCCTTCATGCATGTGTGCTTCTCTTGCATAGGCTTAATCATAAGTGCAAAGCATGCCTTCTCTTCCTCCACTACATTTAGGAATTATTTATGTAACACCATCAATGCACGTGTTCACACTTTATTGTACCCTTATCCTTATTGGTCTTTTAATGGACTCAATGTAAACTTTATTCCATCCTTATCCAAGAGACAATTGTTCTCTCTTGCATCATGCACAACCTTGCATTCATATTGCCAAGGTCTTCCCAAAATTACATGACACACGTCCATTGGTATCACATCACACCGAACTTCATCCTAACATGTATCTATCTAAAATTTCATTGGGCATTGTTCATTAACCAAAACCCATTAGCCCTTTTATAGCCATGACACCTTATATGGATTTGGGTGCACTACCTTCTTCAAACCAAGCTTCTTCACTATTTTTCATGAGACCAAATTATCTATGTTGCCACTATCCACGATCACTTTGTAACATTTTCCTCCCAACTTGCACATTATGTAGAAAAGGATTTTCCTCTATGCCAAATCATTGTCCTCCCTCAACAGTTTCAAAAACACCCTCTTTAGCATCATGATTTCTCCATGCCCTGGTTCCTCCAAACACTCAACTGATCTAATCAATTTTTCATCTCCGCGTGTGACATACACATTAAATTTTGATCTTCAACTACTTTCACCCTATGACCACAAAAATTCACATGCCCAATGTCTCAGTTGTCCACATTTGAAACATGCTTCTAGGAATCTTCTTCCCCTTCCTCAATCAAATCTTCTTTGTCCTCTAGCTGGGTAAGATGTACTTCCTCTTGCATTCTCTTATTCATTTCCACAAATTTCTCCTTGCTTGCATGCATGCGCATTGTGTGCTATGTTGGTCTCTCATTGTCTTTGCAAGTTCTTTCCTATGCTACCTCTTCTCCCTCACACAAATCTTCCCTTGCCTCACACATTGCTTTACTATCTTCACAAAAACTCCTCCTTAGCCTTCTGCACAAACTGACAGGCTTGCTCTACTATTTGGATTCGAGTCATGATCAACTCCACCTAGATGCCAAACCTTAAACCATTTAGGTACCTCGTGACCTACTCTTAGTCAACTTAACTATGACTATATTTGATGGTAATATTGTATAACTCCTATGTGCACTCCTTGATAGATAGCTCTTTTTACCTTAAATTTTGCAACTGCTTGAAAAAATCCATTTGGTGGTCTCCAAGCAGTATCCAAGTAAAAACTCACCCTTCATAATTGCAACCATTATGTTCCATCTGCTTATATTTTCTTTGCCTCTTCTTCATCTCTCTTTCTATACTTATTTCCACCATAGTGCCAGTGACCCTTCAATTTGGTCTACACTATCTTCATGTGCTACAAATCACTAATGCCATCAAACATAAAATACTCTTCTATGTGTATAAGCCAATGAATAAACTCTTCTCGATTCAAGGATCCTAAGAAACATGACACTTCCACTTTGGTGTCTTGTCCAATATGCGGGATAACTCTCAAGAGTTTACCTTCACCTACAGCCACTTGCACCTCTTTATCCTCATCTTCTCTTACATACTTTGTGCACTATTCTTCCTTAGCGTTTCTCTCATAATTGCTAGGTGCAGAATCTTGTTATCTATCTTCTTCCATGACATCTGGTCATGTCTGCACTACACACAACATGTACAAGACTTCGTACAATCTTCCAACTGCATTGGTTGCTAAAGTGTCTCTACCAACAACCTTATAGGTGGCATCTTCTCTCTTCTTATAGGCATGAATCTTAATGGTGCAAGCCCTTGTGCTCATGATCCTACATAAGCACCTTAGGTTTGAACCTTGCTTTGATACCATATTGACGCAGTCATGGTTAGGGGTCCCACTGAATGGATGCCTTATACCACGAGCCAAGGAACCACAATCCTCGTACTCACTCACCTCACACACAATTCAACCATTTTTTTGGGTTTATATTGATTTGAAAACAAATTACACACACACACACACATTCCAAAGCATGAGATGCAGGCTATACTAGGTTCTAGCTGCAACACGCAAGCTTAATATATAATTTTGGAGTCCCTCAGAACTCCATTTCAATACAAACACTCAAGGCTATATGCCTTACCCCTCTCAAGCTTTCTCCCTCTCTCTTTTATGATCTAACATTATCTCTCCAAGGCCAAGCTAGGATGCTCAAATGTTGGCCTTGCACATCCTTATATAGGCTTTCTCAAGTGCCAAATGTCAATAAAGAGAACACTAGCCCATGCAACCCAACACGTGTCCCAAGGCTCTCTTTGCTCTCTTCAATATTCAACTCCATGAATCTCATAGTCAAAATTTGTTCCAATAAGTTCGGAGTAAAATACTTGAGTTGTGTTTGGTAATATGTGCACTAAAGAACTTCTCTCTATTTACGCAATGAATTAGACACTTGTGCATTATAGGCTTAAGCTCCTACACAATCGCTTTGATATTGTGAGAGAATTTCCTCTTACACTTGATGCGTTGTCATTGTGCTTATGTCTCAAGGTATGCACTATCACACATGAATGATTACATGATTTATGCATTGACTTCCCTGCATAACCCACACAAAAAATTAGAATACTTTGCACCCTCATGAATTTTTGTGTGATTGCACCTTGCACCAAACAAATGACTCTTCACAAAATTATACTTAAGCAATTAAAGATTGATTTTTGTTTGGGATGTTCCTCCATCACGTGACCTTTACCTTTCTCTCATTGGTAGTGGATCCACTTTCAAGCTTCTTTCCAGTGATGTTAGTGATGCCTCCAAGGCCAATTAGTCTGCTAGTAGCACCAGACGATCTCGAGTTACCATATCTTACCTTAGTTGACTGATTTCCTTGTCTCGAGTTGCCACCCTTTGATCTAGCACAAATCTCTTGTGTTGAAGTGCCCCTAACCTGATCAAGGCCCACACAACTGAGGTGAAGTATTGAGTATGGGGGCGCATATGGATGAAGACACTTAGGAGTACCTATTCTCCCTCTCGTGGTTGGTTGAAGCCCTGTAATGGCTCTATCGGTGCCTCCTCTACTTGGGGTCTCATCCATCTCGAGACTCCTCCTACACACACCAAATGAGTATGTCAGTATAACATATAAAGTATGAAAGCTACAAGCTAAAGGTACAATGTTGAATCAAAGTAATGCTTACCTATTATAATTGAGAGGATCACTGATGGTGGTGCTCTTATTTATAGTGGCTAAGACTCATGTCTCCTCTAACCATGGTTAGTGCTCTCACATGATTCTAAGGGCATCATGATCATCTCTGGTCACGTATATCTAAGGGCTTTAATGTCCTACTAGGACCCATCCTATAAGTTGTCTTGCTTGTACTTCAGGGTTCACCCCAATCATTGTCTTATGCGAGTGCTTGTAATTGAGGATGCTCACATGTTCCTTCCAACCCATTAAACTCGATGTCACCTAATCGTTACTCAACCTTTGTGTCTTTAGTCCACACCATAGTAACACAAGGGTCTTTGATGTATGCCACTTATACGCCATCCCTAAATTCATTCCTTTGAGGTCGTCCTCCACCTTAATGCTTAGGTGATATATGTAAGAAGGTTTGAGTTCTTGACCTTACTAATTTTAGTTATAAGTCAACATAGATGTAATCTATCATACACCTAAGCTAGAAGTGACATAAAATAAGTGATCCCTCTAGTCACAACTCCCAAGATAGGTGTCTCCTCTATTGATCCCCAATATTGTGTTAGTCTAATATAGAGGAAAAATCCAATTTGTTCTCCCCACTATAGATGCAACCGTCTTCGACTACTCGAATCTACGGGACCCCTACTACACGTTTCACCACAATTAACTCTATGGGCACTTGTACGTTGGGCATATGGTCCCTAGGAAGGTGCACGCCACTACCATTTACGCGACATGCCCAAAACTAATTTTGTTCAGATATTGCTACCATTGAAGTTTAAAGAAGACGAAGATTTATTTGTAGAAATACGGGTGTTTGCAGGTATGGGATACAAATGCGGAGTCAAACTATGGACTTATGAGGAGGAAATATACTGTTAAATGCAGTTTCCGTGAGAGAGATATATAGTTTTATCTGTGCGATTATACGCACACAATACGCAGTTGCGATATAAACACTGAATTTTCATCTTGTTGAAGAATGGCGTACAGCAACAGCGATGACGAAGACATATTATTTTACTACAACAACAAACCTCAGCCCATCGAGAACCAATCGGAGCACAGAAATCGAGGCAGCGGCGGCCTGGTGCCCTCCAAATCCACGATCTACGTGGGAAATTTAGATTACTCCCTCACTAACAACGACATTTTCACCATCTTCAGCACTTTCGGAAAAGTGGGCAAGGTCACTGTCTTGAAGGACCGTCAATCGAGGGAGAGCAAGGGCGTCGCCTTCGTGCTCTTCACCGTGCAGGCCGACGCCCGAAAGGCTGTCATGGAAATGGACGGAAAACTCCTCAACAAGCGCAAGCTCAAGGTCTCTATTGCGGCAGATAATGGAAGGGCCGCGGAGTTTATCAGGCGCAGAGTTTACAAGGACAAGAGTAGGTGCTACGAATGTGGGGAGGTGGGTCATTTGTCGTATGAGTGCCCTAAGAATCTCCTGGGGAAAAGGGACAGGCCTGAGCCTAAGAGAAGGCGTGGGGTTGCGCAGAAGGGGAGGGTTGTTTGCGACGATGAAGAGGAGGACGAAGTTCAGTTTGAAGATGATAATTGGGCGTCTGTTGTGGATCCAAGAGGATTAAAGGAAAGGGACCCTGGGGCTGGGGTGAGCTGTTCAGAAAAGAGTGGTAGTAGTGCCAGAGGTAACAGGGCCAAGAATTACTTCAGCGATGAAAGCGGGGAAGACTGATTAGGTAAGTATTCTATGGTGTACAAAATTAGGGTTTGGTAGGGTTATGATTGTACAATTTTAGGGTTTGGAAGGGTTACAATTGTGTGGACTAAGGTTTTGAGAGCTGACGGCTGTGTCGACGTAGGGTTTGCTATGTGATAATTGCGTCGACGTAGGGGGGTTTGGCATTTGACAATTGTGTCGACTTAGGCTTGAGCAACCAGCAATTGTGCATTGCTTTGTAAAGTAAATACTTCTGCAGAATTAGACTTTGGCATGATAGCAGTTGTACAAAATTAGGGTTTGGCTGCGCAACGATGTGGATAACTAAAGCTTCGATGGCTAACAATTGTGAAGAATTAGTGTTAGACAGGGTAATAATTTGGTGGAATTAAGGGTTGGGCAGGGGACAGTTCTGCATAATTGGTATTTGATAGGGCAACATTTCTGCACAATTAGGTTTTAGCAGGGCAATACATGTGCTGGCACGGGGTTTGGCATGCTAGCAGTTGTATTCAACCAGGGCTTGTCAACGTAATATTTTTGCAGAATAAGGGTTTGCCATGGTAACAGTTATGTGGAATTACGGTTTGGTGTTCAAACTATTGAGCTGTTCTAGGGTTTACCTGTGTTAAATTTTGCAAATTTAGGGTTTGGTAGGGCAGCAGTCTGCAGTTTGGCATTGAAACAATTTCCTTGATTCAAGGTTTAACAGGGAACAGTTTTGCAGTTACAGGGCTTGGCAAGTCAACATTTGGATCTGTATTGCAGCCTTACAGACAAAAGTGTGAAATTTTTTGTCTATTGCAATGTTTTGCTCCTTGGGTCAGTGTTTAATTGGCATTTCATATCATTTTTTTTATGCCAAGCCTGGCTTCGATATAAGAATCAACTTTGGATGCTTTCTTTATTGCAAAGGTTGTAACGTTGTCAAGTGCAATTTGCCTGTACAATTTATTATCAGTTGTCAAATGAAGTTGTATATTCTTTAGAATATTCTGAATGTGGCCAATATGAATGGTATTTGCAGTGAAGCATTTCCAAAATTTGATTATATCCTAATCAGGTTAATAAGCAATTAGAATGGGCATCTCTGCGACAGGATACAATGATGTATAAATTATTCTTCTTGTTTTATGCATATGCAGTCGTGTGTGCTACTAAGCTCATTGATGGAAATATTAATTTTGCACTTTATTTTCTGTGTAAAAATTAACACCACATCCTTGTAGTCTTGTGCAATGACTTAGTTAATTGCAATGTTTTTCGGAACACATGAATGCAATTTGTATTTTTGCAATTTTATTTGGCTGCATTTCTGAGGCAACATTAACTTGGTCTCCAAGTTAACATCTGAAAAAATTGACAATTGGAAATTAGATTTTAAGTTTATTCTTCATTATTTGATGATCTGAAGATGTTCGACAAGATAAAGGGGCTGTATATGGAGGCCAAGCCGAAAAATAGAGCACAGAGGACTACAAAATATCCTCTTACTGAGAGACACCAGAAAAATACTGCATTTAGGAGGCACGTGCGGCTGATAAGAGTCGCTCATTTCATAACCCACCAATTCTGGTAAAAAACTGCTTTGTTATGCTGTAAGAAAGCCTGGCACCAATATTCAAAACATTAAATATATTTTGAAACTATAAACACATCCATAATTAAATATCCTTCTAAGAGGTGATAACTGCAACAAAATCAAGCACTATTATTGTCTGCAGACAGGCTCACCTAAAAGCTCGTCCACATGGTTAACAGAAGAAACAGGATGATCCAGTGTATTGCCCAAAGCCCAGGCAATTTGACCTTTTGGTTATTTTCCGTAGTATGAATTTTATCGGCGACAACATTCAGATAGAAATTATTTTTTTTCGTTTTGGTAAAACTTTGCAATGGAACTTGTTTATGGAGTTGCTCAAGAAAATGCCTTGCCTGCAATGTAAGCCGGATATTCAGTGACAATGTTTCTCGTACTGTCTGCATGTTCCATTGGGTTCTCGTGGTGCCAGGATCTGGCAGAATATAATAGAAAATTAACTTCAAGCTGCTGCAATGTCACGAACTCTTCAATTCAGACCAGCCCAAAGTTCCTCTTCCAGAACTTTTGCAAATATTTTGTCAGCAACACCGACATTGACTAAGGTTGAACCATTAAGATTGCCGTGCAAAGTTAATTTGTTTTCCTTCATTGTATGGACTGGACGAGTTCCTTAACATTGAATTTGGTTCTTTTGCTAGCAACTTGAGATCGAGGTATTTTTTAGAGGCTAATTATAGCCAAATGGGCGATATTTTTCACTTTTTTTTTTTTGACATTGCCAAATTTTTTGGTTTTAGAATAATAGCCTAATATTCCATCAAATTATAACATCCGCATTCTTTTTGGCCCAGCAAATATACAAGCAATATATTATTTTTGCTTGTAAAAATTAAAGAGCGTGTGCAGGTAGAATTTTGCCCTGAAAATCTTGGGAGATCAATTATTGCCATGGTTTTCTCCGTCAACATTTTCTGCAGGTCAATCATACCCAGGCTATTTGCCACTAGATAACATGGATGAAAAACTACAGGCATTCTTATCGCCCTAATAGACTGTTTCAGGAATTGTAACATAGGGTTTTCTCGACAATATGCTCAAAATCTAGTTAAATGGTTGTGCTTGGTGTTTAGGTAGGGGACCTATACTGCTGGCTAGCTAATTACTTTTAAGGGGGTATTGTTGGGAAATTATAGGGGTCTTTTTCCTTATTAGTGGTTTTACAATTTTTTAAATTTTGTGTGATACATGTTGTGGAGAGTAATTATGAGCATTTTACTATAAATTTTTTATTTGAAAAAATAAATAAATAAATTTGATTGGATGCAAACTTACAATTGGCAATCAGAAAAATAAGACTAGCCATGCAAATCTTCGGCTCCCTACTACTTGCCACCCTTCAAAAGCTTATTCCTAAACAATCGCCGCTCCTTATTTTAAGGTGCAGATATTTTGAAGCAGTTTTTAAACTTGTGATGATATATGAGACTGCTCTGCCCAAAATTATAGAGGCATTTATCTAAGTAGGTACTGTTGAGAAATTATGGAACTTATTTAACAAACTGTTTTTAAGTAGGCACTGTTGAGAAATTATGGGAACTTATTTTTATTTATCGTCTCGTGTTTTTTTTTTAATTTTCACTAATTTTCGTTATTGGAACTGTTGTTAAATTTGAGGTTCTTGTACATATAGTCCCATGGAGCTCGCTACCTAAGTGCCCATGAATACCAAGAGGTGCCCATGAATTCGAAGAGTGTGTGCTTTATAGCCTTGTGCAAGAGGGCAACGTGTCGTCGTAAACATCTATGTTGAATCCAAGGAGCCTCCTTCCATGTTTTTTTTTCCCAATCTGTAAGATGATCTAAAAGATGAAGTGAACAGCGAAATTATCCATTAGCGAATAGAGAAAAACAACTGAAAAATGTTTAGAACAATGAAATAATCCATTAGTGAATAGAGAAAAACAACTGAAAAATGTAGAGAACAATGAAATAATCCATTAGCGAACAGAGACAGACAGAACAACTGAAAAATATGAAATTTTTTTAGGAGGCAATCACATGCAGGTACGCCATATGGTAGAAGATAGGGCAAAATTTTAGGAGCGGGTAGAAGAAAATTTGTGCCCTCACTACTTGCATGGGTTGGGAAATGACTACTGAAGCACTGGTTGTTGAGAGATTTTCGGAAGTTTTTTTTTTAAGCGGTCAAAATTTTAGGAGCGGGTAGAAGAAATTTTGTGCCCTCACTACTTGCATGGGTTGGGAAATGACTACTGAAGCACTGGTTGTTGAGAG
Organism: Torreya grandis; assembly: GCA_037957365.1. NCBI lineage: Eukaryota > Viridiplantae > Streptophyta > Pinopsida > Cupressales > Taxaceae > Torreya > Torreya grandis. The sequence continues at coordinate 116,108 of JARHVA010002182.1, read as the reverse complement.
ATTTTCGGAAGTTTTTTTTTTAAGCGATCAAAATTCTAAAGAAAATTCATGGGACCCCATTTCCCACTTTTATAGGAGCAGTAGCCCCCAACATGGGACCCTGTTGTTAGAGGGATATGGTTCCAGGATGTTTAGGCAAGAAATCAACGTTACATGGTTCTCATGAGGCATCATTCCAATATTCTGCTTGGTGTTTAGAGGGACATATGGTTCTGGGATGGGTAGGCAAAAAATCAACGTTACATCTATGTTGTAATGTTATCGGTTCATCACATTTTGCAGGGTTCGCACCTGGTTTGAGAATGGGCATGAAACACGAGCTCTAAGGCCTAGGGTTCATACTTGAGCACCTCTGGTTCTTCTATCAGCAGAACTTGAGCGAACCCAGATCCCCCAAGACAAACCTGGGGCGAACAATGTAAAATAGTTAAAACAGTAAAAAACGGGATTGAAGAACCCGAGCAAACTTGGATGCCCAAAACAAACCTTGAGCGAACCCAGGTAGATTTTGTAGTGCAAAACAATAAAAATGGTCAAAATGGAATTTTATTTTAGAACTGTTTGGTCTAAAATAGAACCAACAGAAAATGGTTTGCAAGCCGTTCATCAAGATGAATTGTTCATGCATGCAGCGGATGTTGCCCAGATCTTCAGGGTGTGTGTCTTTGTGGAGATAATCATCACGCTGTAGTTGTGCTGCAGCCAAGTTCTAAGCATGTCCCCAGTCGCTCCTCCATTCTTTCCATCTTCGTGTCCACATTTGGCATCTCCCTGGGAACTTGTTACATGCCAAGCTAGTTGAGGAGCGGTAGGTGATACAACCAACAGAACCAACGCGGTAAAAAATGGGATTTTATTTGAGGGGGGAAGCGACTGTGCGGCGTGTAAAGGTTTTAATAAATTATTATATATATAATAAAACCCAAAAAAATAAAAATAAAAAAATAAAAAAATAAAAGTTACATATTAATGTAACCCAAATTGAGATGCTCTCCGTGTCACGCCGCACAGTGGCTTCCCCTATATAATAATTTATTAAAAACATAAAAAATAAATTTAAAAACATAAAAATAAAACCCAATAAAATTTAAAAAAAAAGAAATAAAGAAATAAAAAAAGTTATATATTAATGTAATTCAAATTGAAATGCTCTCCTTTACACGGCGCACAGTCGCTTCCCCTATATATATAATAATTTATTAAAAATAAAATATAAATTTAAAAACATAAAAATAAAACCCAAAAAATAAAAAAAAATATATAAATAAAATAATTTATTAAAACATAAAATATAAATTTAAAAATATAAAATATAAAATGTTTTTAAAATCCAAAATATTAAAAATAAAAAATAAAAAATGTTTTTATTTTTTATTTTATTTTTTAATAAATTATTTTATATATATATATTTTTTGGGTTTTATTTTGATGTTTTTAAATTTATATTTTATTTTTTAATAAATTATTATATATATATAATAATTTATTAAAAAATAAAATATAAATTTAAAAACATCAAAATCAAACCCAAAAAATCAAAAATAAAAAATAAAAAATAAAAAAATATTCAAAAAAATAAAAATAAAAAATAAAAAAATATTTTTAAATTTATATTTTATTTTTTAATAAATTATTATATATAACAATTTATTAAAAATAAAATATAAATTAAAAAACATAAAAATAAAACCCAAAAAATAAAAAATAAAAAAGTTACATATTAATGTAACTCAAATCGAAAGGCTCTCCTTTACACGCCGCACACTCGCTTTGATCTGGGTTACATTATTATGCAACTTTTATTTTTTATTTTTTGGGTTTTATTTTTATGTTTTTAAATTTATATTTTATATTTTAATAAATTATTATATTTATATATATAGTATTTTATAGTTAGTTTTTATTTTTTATAAATGTTTTGAAGTTTATATTATTTATTATTTATTTTGTGGTTATTTTTAGATTTTGTTTTTAATATTAAAATGTATATTATATTGTTAATGATAATGTTATTAATTTTTTATTGATCGTGTTAGAATTTTTATATTTTTAATTTTTTATATATTTTTTGTACAGAAGAATTTAAAGTGTATTTAAGGTAAAAAAATTTGTTGTACTAATAAATTTGGTTCTTCGAACTCGAGTTCGAACCCAAAACGAATTGGTAGCGTTACATGGTTCCCCTGTACTCAAAGTTCCTCTAGCTTATTTTTGTAGCATGTACTCAAAATTTACAATGATGTTTAGAAGTTGCCTAATAGTCACGATTTTGACTCCACTCTCTAGGAAAATAATAAGACATGGCTCTTATGTCAAGTCTACTATCACTCTCTAGCTTGTCGAGTGATGAGAAATAGTCATGTTTGGTATCTTTATTTTCATAAGCTTCATTGTATATCTATTTCATGGGCTTCCTTGTATATCTATCGCAGAGGGGCTATTCATGTCCCTACAAAGCATTCTCCTTTTGGAGTATGATATGGTTTTTGGATGCGGTTGCAGTTATGATGTCCGATAAAGCATGGCCTTAGACCATGTAACTCACAAATTCAACACAAACAATGGATTGACCCGTAGTTCGTGCATGCAAAATATAATGAAATAAATCTAAGCTTTATTAGTTTAAATGGAGGAATTATAATTTACACGGACACATTTAAAGTTGGATTATATACTTACAGGTTCACAACAATCTATTATTAAATACATTACAACTTATCTCACTACTTAGGGTTATGGCTCACATAAATCTTTTGCTTGAATTAGGGTTTGGTTCTCTTTGGATTTGCTCTTTTTGTAGATCTCGCTAACTTGCAACATTTTCAAAGTTCCTCATAATTTTCCCACTTTAAAACTTGCCAACTAACTTTAACCTCTCAGCTACCTCTTCACAATGATGCTCACACTTGTTATAGGCATGCCAAACAAGAAATTGTTAGGAAGTTGAAGTGATTCCTTCTTCCAGTTGTCAAATAACCGTTGTCATCATGTGATGATTTAGCTTCCATTCGGTTACAATTTACAAGGTATTAGGAATACTATTCTTCATTGTGCATGACACTTGGCACTTGAAACAAAGCACAAATCAAATATAAGTGTGTGTAGATTATTATGTCACTGTGCATAAAGACTATCTTTCTGATCTATCAAACACTAACTAGTTGCACACAATCATGATACATACACAAAAGTTTGCAATAACATTGCACACAATATACAATGCACAAATATCACACATTTCAAGCTCAAGTCGTAACAGTTGCAGATGCAATATGTGCGTAGAAGAGAATGCACAAGTAGTGTGAGACAACCTCAATCCTATAGCTACACGCGAGTCCTCAATTTTGCAATGTCACTACAGAGTTTGCAAAACAAAATTGTTGTGTGACCCTCTAGCCTTAAAATAATTTCACCTTCGCATGATCTATGCGCAACTCTTACGTAACAGAACAAGCTCCTCACTTGTTTCTCTGCACACAACTCGCACTCCTCAGCACGAAGCTTGCTTACATAATTGTGCATAAACCCTGCACGTGTTCGCCGAGTTTCGCACTCAAATTGCACCCGATCACAACTGGCGCACTTCACTGCGCACTGCTCAGCTCGCAACCCTGCGCACCTCACTAGTACTCACTCGCAGAATTGCGTACCCACATTTGTCTTTGTTCTAGAGCATCCACGTGCCAACGTATTCCGATTGCGTGGCTTATTAGGTGACATTCTCTAGTCGAGAATCTTGTCAGTTGAATCATTAGTCGCCCCCAACCTGGAAGCTCAACCATCATCCAACAAGGAAGATGAAACAACTCAACCATCTTTTTTATAACCGAAAGCATTTGTAACTGCTTTTGTATTCTTTTTGACTAATTATGTAACATATGCATTTGGCCAAGGGTTGATGCCATACACAGTCATAATGAAAATAACATGCTCCATGCATCTACTCTGTAATTTATGCATTGTAATACATTGTACCATTTCCCTATTCTTTGCTATTGAATAAAAATTGTATTCCCTGCAAGTAAAGACTTTCACTCCATCAAATGTGTTTAGTTTTGTTCTATTTGAATTAACTATGTGCATTCACTCAACATAGCCAAACTCGGTTATCCCCCTACACCCATGGCCCTGGGCCCTGTGGTGTGGATCATTGGTATCAGACTAGAAAAGCTCTTTCCTTTCTATTCCTATAAACATGTGAGCATAACTCGAGAAAAAATGTCTATCAATTGGTGATGTTTTAGAATATCCAAAAGTACGTCATAGCAAAATTAGGATGGTTGACACCCAAAAGTAACTTGAGGTAGCCCTAGAGGTTCGAAGGCTCATTGTTGATGCACTGGAGGCACAATACATCAAAATTTTTGGTCACTTCCACGACTTGATGATACAACTCAACCCAATGCCTTCTACTACACCTCCATAGTACGCTCAATAACGGTTTCAACAACAAAACCCCTTCAAAGTACAAGTCAATCTCGACATCCCATTGTTCGAAGGCAAGATCAACACCAAAGCATTGGATGCATAGATTCGACACCTCAAGACATACTCAATCAATTGCTTCATCGATGCTGAGAAGATCACCTTCATAGTACTGAAGATGTCCATTCTGGTTGTTCACTGGTGGGAGACCTTCAGTGCATAGCGTGTGCAAGAGAGTGTTCCAATCGAATCATGGAAGGCTTTCGTTGATGTGTCGAAGGAGGAATACTACCCTCTCTGACACTTTGAAAATGAATACATCAAGTTCCAAAAATTGCGTTAGTACAAGGATCAGTCAGTGGAGGTCTACACCAACATATTCCATGACTACTTTGCGCATCTGCAAGAGAACTTGAGTGAATAACATAAGGTGTTGAAGTACATCAACAAACTCTCACCTTATATCCATGTGAAGATGGAGTTCTTGACTTCTGACAGTTGGGGCAAGCATATTGTAACACCACCAAGATCGAAGCCAAGGCAAAGATGAAGTAATGTTCCACCTCTTCATCAAATGCAATGTGTAAGGGCCAACCCTCACACAACTCCACATCACAACCTTCTACACAAAAACAAAACACTTCTCACAAAGGTGAGTAGCCTCAGAACTACACAACACCTGAAGGCCCATATGTCTTTTGCTTTAGACAAAGGCAAGAAGTCTGGTGATAAGTGGTGCCATCACCATCGCTCATCCACTCATGATGATTTTGAATGTTGTGTGCAACAATCCTTACTCGCACAATCTACATCAGGGGCTACACTGATGGACAACACTGATCCAGATACCTCTTGTCTAAGCACCAACACCTCTACGATTGACATATCTGAGGAGTGTGAATGTCTCTTCCACACCAAGTTCTGGATGAGGGTTAGTCTCTCCATGTCATCATAGACAGTGGTAGTCAGAAGAACATCATTGCATAATCCATAACTTAGCGCCTCGATCTTGCCACTGCTGAGCATCCCAAGCCGTATTCTTTGGGGTGACTACAATAGGGAAAAGATATACAGGGCTGATGACAATGCACTTTTCAGTACAAAGTCAAGCCTATGTAGGATGTCACTTGTGACATTGCACCTTCAAAGGTTTACGTTATCTTTTTGGGAAAACTATATCTGTTCGACCATGAAGCTACATATCAAGCCAAGCCACAACATTGGACTATTCATGTGCAGGATCACTTCAACCTCTTTGAATCAACTTTGAGTTAGCACCCACGACCAAAGTCACTTTGGTCTTTGCCAAGTAGTGTCGCAAGCTCGTATTGCACACACGCCAGTTTGTGTTCGTCATGGTTCATCTTGATACACCTATGTAGAAGATGAAACATACTTTGATAGTGCACAACACTCGCACAACATTGCATCAACAACTCGACAAGTTACTAGACCAACATAGCAAAGTCTTCATAGACCCTGAAGGCCTTTCAACACACTAGACAATAAAACATCAGATCGATTTGGTTCTTGGATCCCCCCTTCTAAATAGCCCCCTATATCGCAGATCAGTTTGGGAGAATGATGAAATTTGGTACCAGATACAATAGTTCCTCCATCAAGGCAAGATCAGGGCTAGCTCTTCGTCTTGCATGAGTCCGATAGTCCTCACACCCAAGAAGGATGGGTCTTGATGACTCTGTATAGACTATAGTGCACTCAACAAAACAACTATGAAAAATTGGTACCCACTACCAAGCATTGACAACCCTTTGGACCAGCTATGAGGTGCATCATATTTCACCAAGATTGACTTGAAGTTAGGGTACCATCAAGGTCTAGTCCATTTTGAAGACATCTATAAGATAGCATTCAAGACACAAGAAGGATTGTATGAATGGTTGGTCATGCCTTTTGGCCTAACCAATTCGCCAACCACTTTCATTTGCTTGATGGATGATCTACTAAGGGCTTCCCTGAACTCATTCATCATCATCTACTTGGATGACATCCTCATCTTCAACAAGACTTGGGAGCAACATATAGAGCACAACTCACACGTCCTAGACACCTTGCATCAACACAAGTTGCAAGCCAATTTAACAAAGTGTACATTCAACACTGCACAAATCTAGTATTTGGGCTACATCATTGATCACATAGACATCCATGTAGATCCAAATAAGATCAAAGCGATCCAAGATTGGCCTATTCCATGCAATCTCACAGAACTGAGGAGTTTTCTTAGACTTGTTAACTTCTATCGTAGGTTCGTCCTTGGTTTCTTGCACATCTCTTGGGCTCTTAGTGAGATAACATGTGCCAAATCTAAGTTCAATTGGAATCATGTACAACAATGTGCTTTTGAGGCACTCAAACAATGCCTTTGTGAAATGCCTATTCTCGTAATGCTTGACATTATGCATTCCTTAAAAATTCACACTGATGCGTTTGACTTTGCACTTGGTGCAATGTTCATGCAACATGGATATCTGATCGCATATCACTCAGGAACGTTCAACGACATGGTACAAAGGTACTTCACCTATGAGAAAAAACTTTATATGTTATTGTTCAAGCAATTAAACAATGTCACCACTACATTCTGGGGAAGAAGACAATTGTTCATTCAAAGCACAAGCAATTTCAGTTCCTACAGATGCAAAACAAGCTAGAGAATGCATGACACATGATATAGATGACTTACCTATAGCAGTTTCATCTCGTGATCAAGCACAAGAAAGGGAAGGATAAGGCAATTGATTGCCTAAGTCGACTATTGGTTCATGTGCTCATCACAATGCTAGACACATGTGACCACAACTTCGCAAGCTAGGTACCCCTCTACTCAGTTGATCAAGACTTCCCAACAACTTACACCAACCTAGTTCAAGGTAAACAAGTTCAAGAGTTCTACTTGTTTGACCAACTTCTCTACAAGATCAAACATATATGGGTTCTTAATGGCACACCTCACCAATGACTCATTTGGGAGGTGCACCTCGCCAAGACCTTGGGCACTTCGATGTGACAAAGACTCTAGCCACACTGCAGTCCCACTTCTACTGGCCACACATACGCACATATGTGGAACGTCACACCAAGTCTTGTATTTCTTGTTGCATTGCTAAGCCCATGAACAGGGAGCTAGGACTTTACACACCTCTACCAGTTTCATCCAGATGATGGGACTCTATCGGCATAGATTTCATGACTGGGTTGCCTGCAACAAGACGCCAACATGATGCTGTGTTCGTTGTAGTGGATAGGTTTTCCAAGATGGCTATCATGGTCGCATGTAGGAAAGACATTGACATAGCTGGCACTGTGCAATTCTTCTTAAAAAATGTTTGGGTGCATTTTGGGCTTCCAACATCCATCGTCTCTGATTGAGATCCAAGTTTGATAAGTCATTTTTGGCAAGTATTGTGGGACTTGATGGGCACGTAACTGGATCGATAGATGAATTTTCATCCACAAATAGATGGACAAACCGAAGTGGTGAACCACACACTTGTTCATCTTCTACGAATGTACAACAATGCACATGCTTGCACATGGGATGACAATCTCTTGTATATTCAACATGCCTAGAACAAATCCCTCCACAACTTTATGGGTCATGGTCCATTCTAGATATGTCTTGGGTTTCATCCTTTATCACCTCTAGACATTTTCGATCATGCACCAATAGGCCTTGAGTCATGCACATGGGAACAAGAAGTGGATAGAGTCGAGAATGTTATGTGACACATCCAATTTGTTCATCAACAGGGTTAACACATTCTCTCTCACACACAATAAAATTATAAGGAGTGCCATGATGCACATTGCATACTTCATGCATTCTGAGTTGACGATAAAGTTTGGATACACCTTCAAAATGAATGCTTCAAAGGTCCACACCAGAAGATCAAGACTCTGCACTATGGTCCTTACACCATTCCGTGCGCAACTGGTGAGAACACCTTTGCTCTGGATCTCCCTCCATACTTGGACTTGCATCGAGTGTTCAATGTTGAACTTCTCAAGCCTTACACTCCACCACATGTTAACCCAGTAGTGACATTCCTTCTGATTTTGATCCCACACACTTGCGCTCCATAAATAAGGACCAAATCATCAAAGTGAGAGACACACACACCCACCTTAGCACACATCAACTTTTCTCAATGGTCAAGGTTGGAAAATATGCTAATTAGGTCAAGTGGTACACTTCTTCACAACTTCAAGTACAATTTCCTCAGTTTTACACTGGTGCAATGAATACCATTGATCTTCAAGAAAGGGCGAATGATTCATGCGTAGCTCATGTACAATAGAATAAGATCCTCACTTATTTCTCCATACACAACTCACACTCCTCAACACGAAGCTTGCTTACACACTTGTGCATAACTCTTGCATGTGTTCATAGACTTTTGCACTCAGATCATACATGATCCTAGCTGATACACTTCACTACACAACTCGTAGCCCTGCACACTTCACTGGTACTCACTCGCAACCTCGCATGTCTAGATTTGTCTTCACTCCAACACATCCACGTGTCAGTGTAATTTGATCATGTGGCTTATTAGGTGGCATTTTCTAGTTGATAATCTTGTTAGTTGAACCATTAGTCACCACCACCTTGGAAGCTCAACCTTCTTGTTTGTAACTGACAACAGTTGTAACCATTATTGTATTCTTTTTATATAATTATGTAACATATGCATTCAACCAAGGGTCAGTGCCATACACAGTCACAATGCAGATAGCATGATCCATGTATCTACTCTATAATTCATGCACTGTAATACATTGTACCATTTTCTTATTCTTTGCTATTGAATATAAGTTGGATTTCCTACAAGTAAAGATTTCCACTCCATTGAATCCATTTAGTTTTGTTTTGTCCAAATCAACTCTACACAACCAAACTCAGTTGTCCCCCCAGACACTTGGCATTGGGCCCTGTGGTGCAAATCATGGCAAATATGCATGGAACTTCTCCAACTCCTTGTGCATAACTAACAAAGACCTCTAAACCAACTCGTGCAAGACTTTGTAAGTTGCTCAAATCTTAATTCCTTGTTCACTTGATACATTTAATCCGCACACATCAAACAGGTTCCATAGAAGTAATTATGTGTGCCCAAGGCTACACAAAACAACTCCAAGGCTTGTGTGCAAATAAAGATGCATAAAATTGTTTATTTCTATACTAAGCATTTTTTGTTGATGCAAGGTTGCTTGTGAATCTGAATGTTTTTGCATCATACAACCCATGTATGTGAAATGAACCATGAGCACCTACTCATGTGCAATGCATGAATTCCTTGACATATATTCCATACTTAGAAATTTTAGATGCACCCATCCAAGTCTCATCCTCAACTTCTTAGCTGTTCCACATTAACAAATATTCTTTGTATTCCTTATAGTCCATACTTAGAAATTTTAGATGCACCCATCCAAGTCTCATCCTCAACTTCTTAGCTGTTCCACATTAACAAATATTCTTTGTATTCCTTTCCTCACATCCTCTTGTTGACTCTGGAATCATTTACCCTCTCAATCTCTTTGTGCACTTTATTAGGGTTATGTTGTCTCCAATGTATTTCACTAGAATATGTGCTTGTGCTTTCATTACTACTCTATCCCTAATGGCAAGGGTAAAAAATTGCAACATTCAAAATGGTTGAGATATTTATCCCATCCAACAACTCAATCTCATATGCGTTGGATGCAAAAATTTTGAACATTCTGCATGTTCCAATCTTTTTCCACTTCAACTTGTTAAATGTTCATTTTAATAACCTTTATTTCTTCAGGGGTGTCAAGACCATGTCACCATTTTGATACTCCACTTTTATCCTCTTCAAATATGTGCATTGTTTTTATTATGCAATCCTTTTTTCCAACTATTTTTGCACTTGTGGATAAATGTCGCACATATATTTAACATTTTTTTGTTTATGAACTCTTCTTTCTTTCTTCTCTGATGTTGCATGGTTTTGAGATTCCTCTTGGACTACTCCCATAAACAATCTGAAAGAGTGTCCTTCAAGTACTTTCATTTATTGAATTGTAAGACAAATTCAACATGCACCAAGACTGAATCCCATGTTATAGGTAACTTGTTGCAATGTTTGATTGGAGACTCTAGGGAAATTATGCAATCTTGCACATACTTGCATACATCCATACTCATCTTAGGCCCAAAGTAATTCTCAATGAACATCATGTACTTGCACACATGTACATTATATATATTTTAAGTGTGATACAATGTGCTTTTATTGGTGAATCTCTTTTTATGATCTGAGCACTGTTGTGTGGATGGATGTTTATTGTAGAGTTTTCCTGAGCCCTCATATATTTCTTATATGGCATCATAGAGAAGTATTAAGCTCATTATTATGGTTCCCGACAACTAACCCTGATGAGTACCCATGTACAATGATAAAATGAAAAAAATAATGAATTAGGATGCTTGTAGATGACTGTTGAATTTAATGAAGCCTCTAAATGAATGAATCAAAAGTAGCTTCCATGAATTTGGGTGTGTAAACAAGAATATGTGTTTCATCTGACCGTAAATCACATGTAAAATACACCAAAGAGGGTTGGCTCATAATTTTTTTTTGAATTTTGATACTACCAAAGATGGCTCACAAATAATGTTATGAATTTTGATATAAGCAAAGATAGATCAAAAACAATATTTTAAATTTTGATACTAACGTTTGCATCCACATAGTACACAAGAACAAACACAAGGTGCATATCATGCTAAATCAACCAAGAATCATTAGTAGTACACAACACCCTCCTCTCCATCCCCCTCCCCATAATGTTAACTAAGGAGTGAAGGCACAATCTCTAAAAGTGTCAATGTGGTAGGTGTGTAAACAAAACAATATAAATCCTCAAGTGAGAGTGCCTAAAAAAGCTACATGGAGTACTCAATAACTAATATGAAATGGGAGTGCAACAAAACACACACATGCATGAAGGTAGACAAAGTTAAAATATCAAACCCACCCATAACACTTTATAAATAAGTGTAATTATAATTTACATTTGAAAAAATAGGCAAGATAAAAAAATACCCTTTGAATAGACCGAAATCCAATTTGTAGCCAAATATAAAAGCTAACAACGAGTCACAAGTTACTTTAAAATGTAAAATTTGGTTTTGAAAACATGTCAGATGAGCTGAAAAGGTCATTTCCTAACCATTTGGTCACTCTTACCCTTGAAAATTCTCTAGAATTGCACGTAACACGATTTACATGGCTTGGCAAATAAACTCACAATGTTAGATTCAGGGGAAACAAAAGTTAAAATCGACTTTCTCTAGCATGTTGAATATGATGGTAATGTTTGATACACACCAAAAACACCCATAACTGAAATGTGGTAGAAATATCTTCGATAGAACTCATCCATACATAGATCTGCAAACAACGTGAATCTAACTGAATTAATAACCAACTCTGAAACAATGTGAGATGGATATTGTGGATCTAAATCTGATACCATATAAATTTAACAGAGTTGTGATTTTATATTAGAAAGAGATTCACCAACAAAATAACATTGTATTACACTAATAAATATACAATGTACATGTGTGCAACCAACAATGATTGTAAGAAAAGAAGACCCTTTAAGATTACATCTCCACTAACTCAGGGGATGACTCTAAACTCCATTCTAACTTTACACAAGGACATAAAATTTATTATATAGGAAAAATAAGAGGTGAGAGATAATTATTGGAGTGAAAGGTGATATTGTTTTGGAATTTACACCTAACCTTCTCAGACATGAGGATAACGAGCAACATTAAATGTGCATTAAACAATGTTGTGCACATACTATATCATACCTTGGTAACAACACTACTTAAGGTGCATTTCACAAGTGTGAATATGACATATATCAAAATTATTATTACCAAAATGACTAGATTTTATTTCACTATGCTTCTCTTTGATCAAAATTTTGTGCATAAAACCTCTAGGTATACACAATTATTTTCCTTTGAACAATGATCCTTCTTGTAAGAAAGAATCTAACCATGGTTTTATGTCCACACTCAATGTTTTTTCACATGCTTTCCTTGTATCTTTGAAATATTAATCTTTTGCATAAAACTCTATACAATCAAATCTTATGACTTCCACTTGCATCTCATTTTAAAATAGACACATTATGCTCAACACATTTTCAACTCTATTGAATTTCCACTCCTATGTTTCAACACAAATGAGTAACTTTGTAGAAACTCGACCCACTTCACATTTCTTTGGTTTAACTTACCTTGACTATTAATAAATTTTATTGATTGATGGTCTGTGTATAACACAAATTCTTTGGCTAGCACGTAATGCCTCCATTTCTTGAGCACTTGAACTATGACATAGAACCCCTGATCATAAATTGAAAAATTTATCTTCGCATGATTCAGTTTCTTGCTAAAGTATGTTGGGATTTGAGATGTCTCAACCTTGAAAAGTCAAGACATTATTCATGAGCCACTATTCATAGTCACTATTCATGTGATGAGGTGATAGTGGTGAGATGGCAATGACTATGCATGTGATGTGGCAGTTGATGCAAGTGTTGATGTGGCTTGTGATGAGTTGGCATGGCCCATGAAGGAATCTACATGATGTAAGTGCATGTGAGTGGAAGTGGGGCGTACCAGTCCACTAAGGAGACAAATTATTTTCATTTGAGATGCACATGATTTTGCTTTACGTGCAAAATGACAAAAGGAGATATGGGGTGCACCTCTTTGTTGGCCTCATGATTTTGAGTGAAGGAGAAGTTAAAAGTGATGAAGAATCTCTTAAAAGCATGTATGTTCACATGGGGTAGTGGGGAACAAGTTACTATTCTAGATTAGAGGCACATGTGAGAGTGGGGCGCAATTTTGGAAGCATATGAAAAGTGGAGGATGATTAGTCACATGTGAAAGATCCACTTTTGACCAAAGCACAAGACTACAAATATGTTACTATTGCTAAATAGTGATGCCACTTGAGGGTGGAACATTTCTTCCTTGCCCATGAAGTTTTTCTCTATATTGTAATATTATAAGTAAGACCATTCTCCTTTGTAATTGTAAGATAAGCAAGTAAGCTTGCATGAAGCTTTTGGTAAGCTTGTAGTTAAGCTTTGTAAGCTTGAGAGTTGTGCAAAGGCACTAAAGCTTTGTGGAGCCAGTTCTTCTCCTATGTGTAGTATACTGGTGGTGCTCTTGTGAAGGCTTGCTCTGCAAGTGTGTTGTAATCTTGGTGATTTGTTTAATACATTGATATGCTTTGGAGTGTGGAGTTTTTCTCTTGAAAGGGTTTTCCCCACGTAATCATGTGTTATGCTATGCCTATGCTTTTAGTTGAATGTGTTTCTTTTAATTGTGTAACAAGTATTCAAATTGTTTGTATATTCTCCTCTCTTGGTTAGTGTAAGGAATTGTTTTTATGATCTTGTATTCCTTTCAAGTGGTATCAGAGCCTAGCCAGTTTTGGTTCTAGTTGTGGGTTTGTTAGATTTTTTGAACTAATCCAGTTTGAGTCGAAGATTGTGAAAGGAGATATTTTAAGTTCTTTGTGTTGGGTGAATATTTTGTCAACCAGCTAACTAGTGAGAAAAATAGGTCTTATCATCCACAACATAGGGAGATTGGTCACCCAGATATGCGTTTTACTACATCAAAAGGGGACAAATCTCTCCTCTCATCAAGGGGAGGTTCCTTATGAATATGCAGGAGCTATATACTATATATATAAGCAGAAAATAACACACAGGGGTAGGGTATCACCATTTATCTCTCTTTTTTTAGAGATGATACTCACAAATCAAAGAAGAAATCCTGGGCGATTGGTGAAGGTACTTCTCTTCTTTTATAAGTAACATTCGGCCAAGAGCCAGATCCCTTCCTGGATAGTAGAAATCTTGGTGAAATGATAGAAGACACTTCTCTTCTTTCAGAAGTGCTTATTCTTGCAAACAATAGGAATCTTTCTAGTAGGTAACTGGTTTTAGGACACCTTCCTTATCACTTCCACTAGGTCTGATTGTTAAATTGCATAAACAAGAATATATTTAGGAAATAGAAATAAGAACAATCTCCTAGAATGATACAAGCTATAATAGCACAAAGTCTAAAAGTAACTTGATTTCTGATTCAAACAAAGAAATATGATAAACAATCTGAGTTCAAAGTCTCAGTGATGCCTTTCAATTTGGGTAGAGTTTTGCTTCTGGTAAGGGGAAGATCTCCCTTTGCATCGAATGAGAGATTACATTATATAGAGGCTAGGAGAGACTTGGCACTTTTTCCTATGGAGCGACCCATGCTGCGCAATTAATGCCTTGGATGCATTTTTGATTCTATCAGGAAGGGCCATGCTGGAGCAAGGCAGCTGCCTTAACTGTGGTGTGTTTGTTCATCTCTAGTATCTACTCCTGAGCTTGAATCACTCATTCCATCACCTGCTATCCACGCAACTGTCTACTCTGCCTTTATTCCAAAGGGGACAAATAGGCTGTGCTTTCAATGTTTGCAGGCCCCAAATATCTACCCGGTGAACTGCTTCACCTACTAGATTTAACTCCTGCTAAGTTTCCCTCTTTGTCTCTTCTTTCTCTTGGCCCTGGCCTTAAGGTCTTTGAATGCATTCGTGTCCACCTTCTAAGCTTTCAAAGATCAATCAGACACTTTATTGCTACAAATTTGACATCTGTGGGTCTTTAATCTTTTTAAGGTTAACGACTTAGTCAGTCGTCCTAAATTTAACATTTGCGGGCCTGTCATTTGCCTTAGCAACTCCTTTCTGTCTTTCTCGCTTGTTATGGCTGCTTCCTACTGTGGCGCAGGTGATGACATGTGGTGGCATCCATGGCTTTGAAATAAGCTTATTAGAATAAGCTTTGAAACTTGTTAGAGGCTGGAAGCGTGGATGCAGACACTTGGCAGCTTCCACTGCACTAGGATGGGACACATGGCGAGTTCCGTTGCTTTGAAATTTGTAGAGACTGTGTCTCAGCTTGTGACATTTGGCAGCTTCCACTACACTTTGAGGCTCGACCCTTCCCGAAGGGGATTTTCCCTTCGAGGTCTTGAACAGGGTCCATTTTTGAGTGTTGAGTGTCCCTCGCAAGGGTACCTACCCTTTTAGATCATGCAAGTGGCCTTTGGGCTTCAATTTCTTCGAAGGACTATCGTCCCTTTATTTCCTTTGGACAAAATATCTGAAAGGATTCCTTCAGACAATTTTTATGAAGGAAATCTTTCCTTGACTCTGCATCTCTGCGTTAGGAGTGCTTCGTCTTTGACACATGGCACCTTCCGCTGCTATTAACTAGTGGCACGTGGTATCTTCCACCGGAATAGGCGAGGACACGTGGAAGCATCCACCTAATTCATAGGAGCTCTTAGAAACCTTTGAGAGTATGGTGGAAAAAGACACGTGGCAACTTCTGCCGAACTCTAGAAACACTCATAGAAACAGTCAGGACTCCTTTCAGGCAATCACACGGACGATGACACTTCCCAGCTTCTGTCGATTCTCACCAAGGACACGTGGCATCTTTCGCTGCATCGTATTAAAACCTTTTTCCATCAACACTTAGCACTTTTCAATCTCAAGCTTTTCTTTCGCGCGCTCCTTTCCTTGACAGAGGCTACCTTTGAACCTTTTGAATCCAGGAACTCATTAAACCTATGAAGTGGTTCAAGGTTCAACGGTTTGGTTGGTTCATTCTTTTGCTTTAGCTGAGTCTCTTTGATATCTTTGAACTAAGCGCATTGAAGATATATTTGAACTAAGCGCATTGAACCATTTGGATGTTGAACTTGTTGAACCGATGAACCAAAATGGTTCAAGGTTCATTGGTTCAACGGTTCAATCCTTGCTTAGATGCTTGCCGATGGACATTTTTGATCGAACCAAGGCATTGAACCAGTCCTGAAAATGACTAAGTGTTGGAAACTGGTTCTTTTGATTGGAATCACCTGTAGAAGCCTTTGAACCTGTTGAACCCACTAATTCCTTTATTGAAAAATCTTGGAAGATGAGGAATTTGAAAGCTCAGAACAAATTTTGAGAAGGGAGAAGATTATTTTGGTCTGTTGAACCAAAATAGTTCACATGTTGTCCCAAAAATGAGAAGTCTATTTTTGGGAACAATAGCTGGCTCCAGTTGGGGAACTTCTTTCAGATGAAAACTTGGAACACAACTAAGGGGAGTAGAAACTAGAATCTCCAATGCCTTGAAGTATGCCATTGGGCTATGGAGTCATGCTACCCAAAAAGAAAGGCTCCAAAAAATGAAAATGAAAAGCACACAATAGAACTAAAGACTATACAAATATATATATATGTACAAATGATCTTATCTGATGCCTCAAGATTTGAAGTGCTTTAGATGCCACCCATTGTGAGACAATGAAAATTGCATTCCATCTTGATAAACAAGCATGAACATATTTTGTCCCCAGAATCGGTGATGGGTGAATGGAACTCTCCACCAGGAATCACATTTTCTGTTCACTCCTTTTGGCTCTCTCTTCTTGCTCAATGGCAAGACGTGATCTTCAATTTGAAAACCATAAATCCTTGCTCTCTTGGCAAAGAGTTCCTTTTGCTGACTTTGGAGTACAACAGTATGGTCCACTACCATAGCTTGCTATTCTGCTGGTTCAATCCAGCACATGTTTTGATTGTCAGCATCAAACCCCTGACAAACCATCAATTCAGCATCTCCTTTGGTGTGAAGGAGTTTGATATCTTCATCCTGAGCAGTCTTCAATTTGAGCAACATAGATTCACATCCAACTGTGTTTTTGGTGTTGCTAAACTGTAACTTGCATGAAGGAAAAATATCTCCTTGAGGAGATATCAACACAATCCCAGCTTTAGCATTAGTGGAAGAATCACTACCATCGGATTCTAGGCTCCAAGCATCATCAAACGCTGATCTTCTATCAGATTTCTCTTCATTGGAGATGGAAGATCCTTCTTCATTTACACTGTGCCCTACCAATTCTTCTGATGCCTTGTTTGGATCAAATCATGGATTGCCAACTATGGGACTTTCATCAGCTGAGACATGAGCATCCTTTGTGGTCAAGAAGTAATTACCCCTACCTAAAGGCTCAAACAAAATTTGAGCTGCAGGGGCTAACGTTTGGGTGACCACAATTTTTGCTTCAGATAGGGCCACACTTAGTTCTCCACCAATGTTTAACTGCTCAGGATTGGCTTGCAGGAATTCAAATTCAGTCATTTGAATTTTGGATTTCTTGACATGATCAATTATATCAGATGACTGAACTGGACTTGGAAGAGGGGATGGGAGTTCATCCTTTTGGTTTTTGGGAGGGGGAGGACTGATATGTGAATTTGATGTAGAAGGTGAAGAAATGTTTGATGTACTTACCTTTTTGTCAATCACTGGGTTCTTTGACCAGAAAGGAAGAGGGGTTCTCTGCTTAGCAATTGAAATTGCTGGTTGGGGTCGCTCCTCTGTCTTTTCTTTATCGGCCTGCTGGGCTGACTGATTCTTGGACCGGGTGAATATTGCATATGATCCTTTGACTGCTTCATCTTCACTTCTGGGTTCATCCTAGTAATTCAGGAAACTAATTTGGGAGTCACCAGCTGATTCTTCTTGATCCTTCGTGAAGAGATCGTCATCATTTTCTTGTTGAAACTTAGGTTGGAAAGAGAAAGCACATTCTGTTTCCAAATATCCAATTGCTGAGTTGGTTGGAGGTGCTTCAAGGGCAAGGTTCCTCTATGGGGGAGGAAGATGATTTGGTTGCCCTTGACTTCTAGCAGCGTTGCCTTGGTATGGATGATTGGGGAATGTTCTCTTTGGTACATCTCTGTATGGAGCAAAAGACATACCTTGTGCCATTTTCCTTTTCAAGGCTAGTAATTCATTTGCCAGCTTTTGTACCATTTGATCAGTGGTGGCTGTGGGTGAGTATTCAGAAGATGAAGAGGGTTTACCTCTATTAGGATCTCTCCTTATCTTTCTTGCCAAGATAAGGTCATCTTCAACCTCAGTAGCCAAGTCCTGAGCAACAACAAGGTCTATGTGGCCAGCACGCCTTAGCAAAAAACTCACTTCAAGTAGCTATGAGTTGATGAAGAAGCATTTGAGGTTTTCAGGTGTTCGCTGAGCAATTGCAAGAATCCTATTTCTCAACTTGTCAAACTTGGCAATGAAATCCCTCATAGGCTCATGAGGATCTTTCTTCATCTGGGTGAGCTGGGCCAGTAAGGCATGGGCATCCTCTACGAGCTTGAACCTTACTTCAAACTTGGCTTTTAGGGTATTCCAGTATGTCACTAATCTAGCCTGTAGATGGTAGAACCACTCTGTAGCAGCACATTGTAGGGTCTCCACAAAAAGCCTGACTGCCTATCACACCACAGGCTATGCTAAAGGCTATAATGTGTTCATCAGGGTGAACTCTCCCATCTCCAAATAATTTGGAGAAGTTCTTTCTTGAGCTACGTGGAAGTTCATGTAGAGGTGGAGTCAAGTTGAGTGGGCCAAAAGAGTTACCCCAAGGGTCTCGAACTGCCATGATTTAATTATGAAAAATAGGGATAAAAAATCTGGGTGGAGTGGCCAAATTGTAGAACAAAAATGAAAAAGAACTGGCCCTGCTTCAGCTTGAGACTTGAGGCTTCAAACTATGCACTCTTTTCTAGCAGCTCTGGTTTTGCAGACTAGATAAAATAATGGAGATGGAGGAAAATGGTAAGGCTATAATGATAATAGATAAGACACAAAACGGAGTCACCAGAGTCTATATAATGGATAAGGGAAGGAACTGATTCAATCTAAAACTTGAGGCTTCAGACTGCATGTTCATCTTCAGTGGAGTCACCAAAAACTGTTGGGTGAATATTTTGTCAACCAGCTAACTGGTGAGAAAAATAGGTCTTATCATCCACATTATAGAGAGATTGGTCATCCAGATGTGTGGGTTTACCACATCAAAAGGGGACAAATCTCTCCTCTCATCAAGGGAAGGTTCCCTATGAATACACAGGAGCTATATACTATATATATAAGTAGAAAATATAAGCAGAAAATAACACACATGGGTAGGGTATCACCATCCATCTCTCTTTTTTTAGAGATGATGCTCACAGATCAAAGGAGAAATCCTAGGTGATTGGTGAAGGTACTTCTCTTCTTTCAGAAGTAACATTCAGTCAAGAGCCAGATCCCTCCCTGGATAGTAGAAATCCTGGTGAAATGATAGAAGACACTTCTCTTCTTTTAGAAGTGCTTATTCTTGCAAACAACAAGAATCTTTTTGGTAAGTAACTAGTTTCAGGACACCTTCCTTATCACTTCCACTAATTATGCTTGTTAAATTTCATAAACAAGAATACATTTAGGAAATAGACATAAGAACAATCTCCTAGAATGATACAAGCTATAACAGCACAGAGTCTGAAAGTAACTTGCTTTCTGATTCAAACAAAGAAATATGATAAACAATTTGAGTTCAAAGTCTCAATGATGCCTTTCAATTTGGGTAGAGTTTTTCTTCTGGTAAGGGGAAGATCTCCCTTTTCATCGAATGAGAGATTACATTATATAGAGGCCAAGAGAGACTTGGCACTTTGTCTTATGGAGCGACCCATGCTGCGTAATTAATGCTTGGATGCATTTTTGATTTTGTCAAGAAGGGGCATGCTGGAGCAGGGTAACTACCTTAACTATGGCATGTTTGTTCATCTCTAGTATCTACTCCCGAGCTTGAATCACTCATTCCATCACCTGCTAGCTGCGTAACTGTCTACTCTGCCTTTATTCCAAAGGGGGTAAATAGGCTACACTTTCAATGTTTGCAGGCCCCAAATATCTACTCGGTGAACTGCTTCACCTACTAGAATTAACTCCTGCTGAGTTTCCCTCTTTGTCTCTTCTTTCTCTTGGCCCTAGCCTTAAGGTATTCAAATGCATTTGGGTCCACCTTCTAAGCCTGCAAAGATCAATCAAACACTTTATTGCTGCAAATTTGATGTCTACAGGTCTTTAATCTTTTGAAGGTTAACAACTTAGTCAGTCATCCCAAATTTGATGTTTACGGGCCTGTCATTCTCCTTAGTAACTCCTTTGTGGCTTTCTCACTTGTTATGGCCGCTTCCCATTGTGGTGCAGGTGAAGACACGTGGCGGCATCCATGGCTTTGAAATAAGCTTATTAGAATAAGCTTTGAAACTTGTTAGAGGCTGGAAGTGTGGATGCAAACACTTGGCAGCTTCCACTGCACTGGGATGGGACACGTGGCGAGTTTCACTACTTTGAAAATGGTAGAGACTGTGTCTCAGCTTGTGATAATTGGCAACTTTTGCTGCACTTTGAGGCTCGACCCTTCCCAAAGGGGACTTGCCCTTTGGGGTCTTGAACAGGGTCCATTTCTAAGTGTTGAGTGTCCCCCGCAAGGGTACCTACCCTTTTGGATCATCTGGGTGGCCTTCGGGCTTCAATTTCTTTGGAGGACTATCATCCCTTTATTTCCTTCAGACAAAATGTCCAAAGGGATTCTTTCAAACAATTTATCTGAAGGAAATCTTTCCTTGACTCTGCATCTCTGCGTTGGGAGTGCTTTGTCTTTGACATGTGGTGCCTTCCGCTGCTTTTAACCAGTGGCACATGGCATCTTCTATCGAAACAGGTGAGGACACGTGGAAGCATCCACCTAATTCATAGGAGCTCTTAGAAACCTTTGAGAGTCTGGTGGAAGAAGACACATGGTATCTTCTGCCAAACTCTAGAAACACTCATAGAAACATTTGGGACTCCTTTTAGGCAATCACGTAGACGATGACACTTCCCAGCTTCTGCCAATTCTCACCAAGGACATGTGGCATCTTTTTCTACATCGTATTGAAACCTTCCACCATCGACACTTGACACTTTTTGCTCTCAGGCTTTTCTTTTGCACGCTCCTTTCCTCGACTGAGGCTACCTTTGAACCTTTTAAACCCGTGAACTCATTGATCCTATGGAGCGGTTCAAGGTTCAACGGTTCGGTCAGTTCATTCTTTTGATTTAGCCGGGTCTCTTTGATATCTTTGAACCAAGCGCGTTGAACCATTTGGACATTGAACCCATTAAACCGATGAACCAAAATGGTTCAAGGTTCAATGGTTCAATTGTTCAATCCTTTCTTAGATGCTTGCCGATGGACATTTTTGATCAAACCAAGGCGCTGAACCAGTCCTGAAAATGACTAAGTGTTGGAAAGTAGTTATTTTGATTGGACTCACCTGTAGAAGCCTTTGAACCTATTGAACTCGCTAATCCCTTTATTAAAAAAGCTTGAAAGATGAGGAATTTGAAATCTCAGAACAAATTTTGAGAAGGGAAGAGATTATTTTGGTTTGTTGAACCAAAATAGTTCACATGTTGTCCCAAAAATCAGAAGTCTATTTTTGGGGACAACACTTTGTTGCATGAATTTTAAGATGGAAAGCACGTCAGGGAGAATGGAGATTGAAACATTTTTAGGGAGTAAGTCCTAGGGGAGATTTGAATCTTGTAAAAAGTCCAAGGTGAGATTCTATAATTGTGGAAAACTTGGTCACTTCTGAATGGATTATGCAGAAGAAAAAAAGAAAAAAAAGAAGTATGATTCTAATTTTGATTCCGAGAAGGAAGGTAGTGATGCTTTCATTGTAGCCTTGGAAATCCATGAAGGTAATGATGCATAGTTAATTGATTCAAGTGCATCTTACCATATGACCTCTAATATAAATTAGTTTTCTAACTATGGGGAATTTGATGGAGGTAAGGTGTACTTGGATGATGATTCTTTTCTAACCATTGTTGGCTATGGTAGAATTAAAATCAGATTTCCAAATGGAAAGATTAAACACTTTGATGGTGTGTTGCATATCCCAGGGCTAGCTCAAAATTTATTATCTATGAGAAAACTAATAGATACGAGTGTGTAGGTTGCATTTTTTGAAGCAAGTTGTAATATGGTTAGAGGTGTTATGGTGATAGCTAAAAGTGTCAATATTGACACTTTGTACAAGATTGATGCATGCACAGTTGAGTGCAATAGTGCTTCTATGAAGACTAAATCTGAGACTACTCCATTGGATAAAGAGGTAATCACTATTTCTGTGGATGGTTATGGTTTTTAGGTACTTAAGGGTAATCATTCTATGGAGTTAAAATTGCCTGTAGAGAAGACTATGTTATGGCACGAGAGACTTCGCCACATTGGAGAAAAAGGTCTTAGGGCATTAAAGAATAAAAACCTTGTTGAAGGTTTGACTAATTGAAATTTTGAATTTGATTTTTGTGAGCATTATGTTTATGATAACAAAATTGCATTCAATTTTACTCGAGTTTTCATAAATCTTGTGTTGTGTTGGATCTTATTCATTATGATGTATTTAGTCCTGTTGATGTTCCTTCAATTTCAAAATCCACATATTATATTTAATTTATTGATGATTACAGTAGAAGGACATGGGTTTATTTTTTTACGAGTAAATTTGAAGTTTTCAGTCGATTTAAAGTGTTTAAAGCAATGGTTGAGTTGCATAGTGTAAAGAAAATTAAGTGTTGAGGATTGACAATGGTGGTGAGTTTTGATCTAATGATTTTAATAGATTCTATAAAGATTGTGGTATATAGAGACATAAGACAAATCCATATTTACCTCAGTAGAATGGAATTATAGAAATAATGAATAGGACATTGATGGAGAAGGCTAGGAGTATGCTTAGTGGTGTTGGACTAGAACAGAGGTTTTGGGTTGAAGCTATAGCCACTGATTACTACCTGATCAATAGGTCTCTTACATCAAAGCTTGTTGATAAAATGCCTATGGAGGCATGGTCTGGCTATAAGCCTTCATCAATACATTTTAGAGTTTTTGGTTGCAAGGTAGATGCACATGTGACAAAGGAGAGGGAGACAAAGTTGGAGAACAAGGCTGTGAAATGCATCTTCATCAAGTACAACTATGGTGTGAAAGGATACAAGCTTTGGGATCTGGTAGCATAGAAGGTATTATATTATATAAGTTTTATCTTTGTTGAAACTAAGACTTATTCTATTACACCACAACCAGATGAAATAGAAAATAAAGACGTGTTTCAACTTCCTCCTACTCCTAAGAAAGTTGAGTCGAGGCAATGAGAGAGACAAGAAGTTGAGGAGAGCTCATCAAGCTTTGAATGTTTTGAAGAGGAGGTAGATGAAAAAGAACCTCCACCTCAGCTTGTTTGAAGGTCTACAAGACATAGACAACCATCAGAAAGGTATTCTCCTAATGATTGGAGATGTATATTTACTTTGAGTACTAACATCGATGAACTGAGATCTGCAGTAGAAGCTTTGGATATGAATGATGCAGATTCCTAGAACATTTTTATGGAAGAAGAAATGTTAGATTTGAGTAAGAATGATACATGGGATCTTGTGCCATTATTTGAAGGATGTAAGCCCATTGAATGCAAATGGGTGTTCAAGAAAAAGATTGATTTAGATGATAATGTTGAGAAGTATGAAGCTCAGTTGGTTACAAAATGTTACTCTTAGGTTGAGGGTGTTTATTATGGTAAGACATTTTCTCCTATTGCTAAAATGACATCCATTATATTCTTGATTTCTATTACAATAGCTTATGATTTAGATATTGAGAAAATTGACGTGAAGACTATTTTCCTTCATGGTGATTTGGAGGAGGAGATTTATATGACATAGCCAGAGTACTACATGGTAAAAGGTAAAATAAATTTGGTTTACAAGTCAAAGAAATCCTTGTCTAGTCTCAAACAGAGTCCTAGGATGTGGTACCAAAATTTTTATACATATGTATTGAGTTTGGGGTTTGAGTGGTCTAAATTTGATCATTGTGTTTATTATAAAACTTATGGTGATTATTTTCTAGTTATTGCCTTATACATTGATGATATGTTGTTTGTTTGCAATGGGAAAATTCTGATTTTAGAGATTAAATCTCAACTCTTATCAAAATTTGAGATGAAATATCTTTGTGCTATGAGACACATTCATGGGATGGAGATTAGAAGAGATAGATAGAACATAAATCTATGGCTTAGCTAGAGTAAGTATGTGAATATAATTTTACAAAGTTTTAACATGCAAGATTGTAGACCATTATGTGTTCTTTTTTCCATTGGAACTAAGTTATCTGCAACAAAATATCCTACATCCCCATTAGAGACAAAAGATATGAGTAGAGTGACTTACCAAATTGTAGTTGGAAGTCTAATGTATGCAATGGTCTACACTAAACCAAACATTGCCCAAGTGGCAGGAGTTCTCTCCCGTTATATGTATAATCTTGGTAGAGTTCATTAGGATGCAATTGAAAGGGTCTTTAGATATTTTTGAGGTACCTTAGAGTATTCCTTATGCTATCATGGTAATATTATTCGAGACATAGATCCTCTTGACATTCTTCCTTATGTGGATTCAAATTGGACAAGTGATGTTGATAGTAGAAGATCTACTAGTTATTATGTGTTTTCTTTATTTGGTGGTTCAATAAGTTGGATGAGTAAGTGATAGGTTGTGGTCCCTTTGTCCACTACATATAAAGAGTATATGATAATAACTGATGCTTGCAAAGAATCCATTTCACTTAAGAGTTTGTGTTTAGATATTGAGTTGAAACAAGGTGCAGTAATAGTTTATTATGATAGTTAGAGTGTTATCTACCTAGCAAAGAACTTGAATTTTCATGCCAGGACCAAATGTATTGATGTGCAATATCATTTTGTGAGAGACATGGTCAAATATGGTAGGGTGAAACTAATAAAGGTAAAGGCTTTGATGAATGTTGCAGATTCATTGACTAAGCCTGTGAGCACAAAGAATCTCAAATGGTGTTTGGAGTCTATGGGCCTCTTGGACCCTAGCTATTGAGTTCATGTTAGTAAAGTTCCTTTGGGTCTTGCAAGGTATTAGACAAGTGGGAAAATGTTGGGATTTGAGTTGTCTCAACCTTGACAAGTAAGAACACTATTCATGAGACACCATTCACAGTGACTATTCATAGTCACTATTCATGTGATGAGGTGGAAGTGGTGAGTTAGCAATGACTATGCATGTGATGTGGTAGGTGATGTAGGTGTTGATGTGGCTTGTGATGAGTTGGCATGGCCAATAGAGAAATCTATATGATGTAAGTGTATGTGAGTAGAAGTGGGGCATACCACTCCACTAAGGAGATATATTATTGTCCTTTGAGATGCACATGTTTTTGCTTTAGGTGCAAAATGATAAAAGGAGATATGGGGCACACCTATTTGTTGGCCTCATGATTTTGAGTGAAGGAGAAGTCAAAAGTGATGGAGAATCTCTTGAAAGCATGTGTGTGCACATGGGGTAGTGGGGACCAAGTTACTATTCTATATTGGAGGCACATATGAGAGTGGGGCACAGTTTTGGAGTCATATGAAAAGTGGAGGATGATTAGTCACATGTGAAATATCCACTTTTAACCAAAGTGCAAGATTAGAAGCATGTTACTATTGCTAAATAGTGATGCCACTAAAGGGTGGCATAATTATTCCTTGCCCATGAAGTTTTCTCTATACTATAATCTTATAAGTAAGACCATTCTCCTTTATAATTGTAAGCTAAGCAAGTAAGCTTGTATGAAGCTTTTGGTAAGCTTATACTTAAGCTTTGTAAGCTTGAGAGTTGTGCAAAGGCACTGAAGCTTTGTGGAACTAGTTTTTCTCATGTATGTAGTATACTGGTGGTGCTCTTGTGAAGGCTTAATCTGCAAGTGTGTTTTAATCTTGGTGATTTATTTAATACATTGAGTTGCTTTGGAGTGTGGGTTTTTTTCCTAAAAGGGTTTTCCCCACATAATCACATATTATGATATGCATATGATTTTATTTGTATGTGTTTTTTTTAATTGTGTAATAATTATTCAATTTGTTGGCATATTCTCCTCTCTTGGTTAGTGTAAGGAATTATTTCCACGATCTCGTATTCATTTCAACTTAAGTAATAGACTTACCCTCCTAACTCAACACTGCTCTTATTGTTATGCCGCTCACATCAAAATCAACCTTGTTGAGCATGGTCATTGATGTTAAGTTGTCATTGATGTCAAAAGAGAGTATGAGATCATAATGCATTAATGACAAAGTGATTAGATTGATGGTTTTGAGAGATATGACACATTTTCAAGTTTGTAAGGAAAAATAAGTTGTGAGGCATCCATAGATGTCTTGATGAAGTCCTGATATGTCTTTTGATTATTTGGAATGAGGAACTTGCATATTATAGATTAAGATAATCTAGACTGTCACAGACCATCATGCAACCATGAATGAACCAAAAAGTTTGTGTATTTATTTATGGTATTCATAAAGTCAACTGAGGTCAAATGATTTCATAGAAATGTTGTCTATAGTGCCAAGAAGGTACCCTAAAGATTTGGAGTCCTGAAGTGTTTTCTATCTCAAGTTAAAACCTTCAAAGTTTCTCTTACATAATGTGATGGGATAGAGACCATTAAGTTAAACTACATTGAAGTTTGAGATCATCTATTTAGTAGATCTAATGATGGGCATTAAATCATAGATCTTGATCCAATGGTGCACGTAAAAGTCAATATGTCAAAGAATGAACATGCTAGTGACATGTGCCACATTCACAAAGCTTGGATAAAAGATAAATGATGAGTATATGTTCATGCAGTCAAAATATCAATGGCACATGTTAAAGTCAATGAGTTAAATGTGCAGAAGGCATGTGGGGCTACCCAGTGGCACAATCATAAGAGCTCAGAGCTTAGATCAACTGTGAGTATTGCTAGATAAATATTAGGCTAATCCTTAAAGATCAATGGATCATTTTTGTCCATAGTTTCCAAGACGTATGATATGAGGTTAAGGTGCTTGATGTTTAATGTCTGAACAGTGACCGTTGGAATTCAAATATTCTAATTTGCAAGGGAGAACCAATGATTAGTATTTGAGCTATATTTTTTGATCCAGGATGAATTAATTGATGAAATAAAAAAAATTGCAGAAAACTTCAAGATGCATCCAACAATGTTTATTATAAGATTTGGATGTTTTTACAGTCAAAGATATTGAGCTCCAAAGATTACTATGTGTTTAACCATGTTCTACAAGTGACTCGAGAAGGATAATTGAGTTGTTATTGATAGGATTTTGATGTTTAAATATGAAAAAACTATTGAAAAGTATTTTATACTCAATGAGGACCATCTATTTTTATTTTGGAGGTTTGAACAATCCATCTTCAGTTTGAAAAATTGCTTATAAGTTGACTATGTTTGATGAATGCACTGGCAGATTGAGTGACCATGTTATAGGAGTATGTTGAAGGTGTTTTGAGCAGAGTTAAGGAAGTAAATGAGTATGGAGATGTTATATAAGTCTCTAAGTCTTATTATAAGTCATTGTTTGTCATATTTTACCCTTTATTAGTCATGGAGAGTCAAAATAAGTTTTACTGTATTTTAACTATTTATGATCAATTTGAGTTGTCATTCCAAGAGAGTTGAATTGAGTGATTATAGCCTATGTTGAAGTGTCTAAAGAACATGGAGGTGTATCAAAGGTATTGAAGGGTTCACATATGTGAACTAATCATATGGTTATGTGAAATATTTGAGTTTTTTGCTTCAGAAGATTGAGACTGTGTTTTCTATGTTTGAAGGCCTAAAGAGAAATGAGACCTAATTGGTAGGTTTGAGTATTGAGTTGGTATTCCAGGTGGCATGTACCCATGAGGGATTAATAAATGGGATATTGGATATATATTTTATGTGTGAAAATCATTGGCAAAGGATGAAGGTGGTCCAAGTAGTCTCACATGTAATGTGTGAGTATGAAGGCCTAATTATTTTAGGTCTCTCCAAGACCTAATGGTGGTTTGGGGCTAATGAGTTACTGGCTGACCTATGAAGAGTGTGGTTATCACATGTAATGTGTGTATAGAAATATGTTAAGTGTGGAAATCATCTTGGCTGAACAATATGGGTTATACCAAGAAAGTGGTGTAAATAAAAGACATAATTGGACTAATTATGCTAGTTGTGTGAGCAAGGATTCAAGAAAAGTAGAGAAACTTTGAGAGAGAAGGTAAAAGTTAGTGAGGACCATCATAGAGTATAATTAATCATTAATTTTGATCTGATTAAGCTATTGCATGTGGATACATAAGTCATTGGATCTAATGAGCCTAGAAGAGGAAGATTGAGCGAGTGAGCCCTTGAGATTGTTTGGGTGAAACAGTGAAGGTAAAGAGTGCAAACAAATGTGATCATCATCAGTTGAAGAGTAGAAATAGGTATTCAAGGTGATCTATTAAATTATTTGAGTGGGTGCTTGGTTGCCTAGGGGGTTATTTCCTCCTTGCAAGGTAAAGCTTGCTAAAGGTCTAGTTATAGTGGGTGCTCAACTAGATAGGTGTAGTAGCTCCATGTGGGATTGGTGTATCAATAAACTGAGGGATGGGTGTTCCTTAATAAGTGGGTCCTAATATAAATGTTTAATCTTGTTTTTATAAGACTATAGTCCATCTTGCAGGGTTTAGTGGTTTTTATTCCTCAAGAGGGTTTCCCACATATATGATGTGTTCATGTGATGTATGACCTTATGTATGCTTTGGATGTATGTGCTTTCATGTTTATGTTTTTTGATCAAGATTTATGCATGTTGAATGTTTAAGAGTTTTGAATTGAATTGGATTATCTTGCATCACTGATTCACTGCCCTCTCAGTGATTGTACCTCCAACAAACCTGAAATAACTTATTGAAACCAAGAAAAGCCAACACTAGTTGTTACATCACTTTTTTATTCAAACTCTACAAGCTATGTTGTGATTATGTTGTTTATCCAGAATCTATTCCATCACCTCACATTATTCCATGATAGATGCACATGCCCCAATGAATTTGTGAAGTAACTTCTTATAAATACTTTCCAATCTATGAAAGTTGTGCATTTCAAATGTACTTGTACATGATGACCATTCAATGATATCTCACACCTTATCAATATCCATATTCAATCGTTATTTTGAAGTCAAAAAACTTAAGTATACTAACTCCTCCATGTAGTTATATTGATTTAAAATAGCCAACAAATTCTCCTCTCATAGCCACTTCAATACTTGTCTCATGTGACCCAGGTGTTCTTCTTTTGTCCTGCTAAAAATCATAATGTCATCCAAATACACTATGACATACTTACCAAAAAAATGTTTCAACACTTCATTCATGAGTCACATGAATGCACTCAACACATTATTCAACTCACGTGACACAAAAAACAACTCATATGATCCTTATTGCATTTTGAACACAATCTTTCACTCATCACCTTCCCTGATGTGTATTTGGTGATATCCATTCTTAAAGTCAATATTTTTAAAATATTGCACTCCACTCAAATAGTTCATGAATTCATTCAAGCACAAAAATGGAAATATATAATTTTTAGTTATTTTACTAATGACTTTATAGTTTTTGCGCATTTGTCATTCTCTATATTTATTTGGTGCCAACACCATTATAACTACGTATAAAATCAAACTTTATCTTACCAACCCTTTATCTAACAACTCCTATAATTGCCTTTGCATATTTTCATTTTTCTTAGGCACCAACCTATATGTTTCTTTATTTGGTGAATTGAATCTTGAAATTATATCTAAATGACGACCCATACTTTGGATGGGTGGAAACTAATCTAGTAGATAATTGGAAATTATCTTCTTAAACTAACTCAATAACTCTTTAACTTCACACAAAAGTGTTTCCTCCACTCCTATGCTTATAACTTGTGTGGGCCCATGGATGAAATCATAACATGCCTTCTCCTTCATCAGTTATTTCCTAAATTATTTCCATGAGACCAAAAAAATACTTGGATTATGCTCCATCTATTCACTCTTGTACTTTAAAGGGTTTAGAGTCTATGTCCTTCCATGCTTCACCAAAATGTATATATTTATGTGACCATCATGTTGCACTATATTATAAAAATACCAAGGTCTTCCTAATAACACATGGCATACATCCATGGGTATTATGTTTCACATCAATTCATTATTGCTCACCCAATATGTAATCTTACTATACAATGTTCATTCACTAATATCTGATGTCCCTTCATCAAACAAAATACCTTATTTGGATTTGGATGCACAATCCTCTGAAAACCAATCTTCTTTACCATTTTTTTAAAAACAAGATTATCAATGCTGCCACTATCAATAATAACTTTGAATTATTTACCCCTAGATTTGAAAATGGTTATAAAAAGATTCTTCCTCTATGCAAAAACACTATCTTCTTTCATTGGATTCAACAATACCCTCTTCATCATGATAACTTCTTTGCATTCTAGATCCTCTGTGTGATTCACTAATGCAATAATCTCCTCATTAACTTGTACAATATGGTTATTTGCCTCATTTCTTCTGAAACCATCATATGGGCACACAAATTCTCTATGCCATGTTTCACCACATCTTAAACATGTACCCATAAATTATTTTTCTCTATCTTGTCCACAAGGTCCTTTACTTCTATGTTTTAATAATTTATGTTTTAAAATGAATTAAGATAATAAAAAATAATTAAATCTATTACACAAGGGAAATATATAATATAAAAATATAAAATAGTAAATCATATTTGTCGTAATGGTTAAAAATAGTAAATAATAATAAATGCCATAATTGAACAAGAAATAACTTAGCAAAATGATGAAAATAAATGGAGCGGTCACACCTTGATAGAATCTAGATATTTTGGAAGTGAAATAGTGGTATGTATGTAATGATAGAGTTATATATGAAATATTGAGTGCTGACTGCACAAAAAAAAAATTGGCACCTATATGTGGACTGCTGAATATGCCCACAGCAAATTCAACAAGACTGATAAATATGCCCCATTGTCATTGATGAATATGTTTCTTATCACCAAAAGCATACTATGTTATCTTTTTGATTCTATTTTTTTAGAAATGTGTGCCATAACATGTTCTACATGTGTACTTGTTTGTATCTTTACTTGTGCTTAACCTTAAATTAAGATGGATCAATATAGTCTATGATTAAAAATATAGAAATGAATACATATAAGACTGATAAATAGATCTATAGTAGCTCAATTAATTGTAAACTAAGATAAAAATATTATAAAACATGAAATTGATGGATCAAATTTGTGCACATCTTCTAATAAGTATGAGATGAGGTTAATGTGCTCGTTGTTTAATGTCTGAATAGTAACCATTGGAATTTAAATATTCAAATTTGTGAGGGAGAACCAATGCTTAGTATTTGAGATGTATTTTTTGATATAGGATGAATTTATTGATGCAATGAAAAGAAAATTAATATAAAAATTCAAGGTTCATCCATAAATGTTGATTATAATATTTTGATGTTTGTATAGTCAAAGATATTGAGATCCAAAGTTGACTGTGTTTGACCATGTTCTGCAAGTGACCTAAGAAGGATAATTGAGTTGTTATTGATATAATTTTGATGTTTAAAGATGAAAAAACTTTTGGAGAGTGTTTTATACTCTATGAGGACTATATTTATGGATTTTAGAGGTTTTACCAATCCATATTCAGTGTGAACAATTGCTTAGAAGTTGACTATGTTTGATGAATGCACTGGCAGATTGAGTGACCATGTTACAGGACTATGTTGAAGGTGTTTTGAGTAGAGTTAAAGAAGAAAATAAGTATGGAGATGTTTTATAATTATTTAAGGATTATTATAAGGTATTGGTTGTCATATTTTACCCCTGATCAGTTATGAAGAGTCAAAATAAGTATAACTATATTTTGATTATTTGTGATCAATTTGAGTTGTCATTATGAGAGAGTTGAATTGAGAGCTTATATCTTATGTTGAAGTGTCTAAAAAACATTAAATTGTATAATAGTTTGTTAAGGATTAAACCATGTGAAATAATCATATGTTTTTGTGAAATATTTGAGTTTTTGCTTTAGAAGATTGAGATTGTGTTTTCTATGTTTGAAGGCCTAAAGAGAAAGGAGACCTAATTGGTAGGTTCAAGTATTAAGTTGGTGTTTCAGATGGCATGGACAAATGAGGGAGTAATAAATGGGATATTGGAGATATATTTTATGTATTAGAAGCATTGGTAAATCATGATGGTGGTCTAAGTGGTCTCACATGTAATGTGTGAGTATGAAGGCCTAATTGTTTTACGTCTCACTAAGACCTAATGGTGGTTTGGGGCTAATGAGGTATTGGAAAACTTATTAAGAGTATGGTTTTCACATGTAACATGTGTATGGACATATTTTAAGTATTTTAATCATCTTTTCCAACCAAGACAGGTTATACCAAGAGAGTGGTATAAATATAAGGCATAATTAGACTAATTATGACACTTGTGTGAGCAAGGATTCAAGCAAAGTAGAGAAAATTTGAAAGAGAAGGTACATATTAGTGAGGATCATAATATATCATAATGAATAATTAATTTTTATATTATTAAGCTATTATATGTGGATACATAGGTCATTAGATCTAATGAGCCTAGAAGAGGTAGATTGAGTGAGCCCTTGAGACTATTTGGGTGAAAGTGAAGGTGAAGAGTGCAAACACAGGTGATCAGCATCAGTTGAAGAGTATAAAAAGGTGTTAAAGGTGATTTTTTTGGGTATATGAGTGTGTTTTTGGATGCCTATGGGGTTGATTCCTCCTTACAAGGTAAAGCTTGCTAAAGGTCTAATTGTAGTGGGTGCTTAGCTAGTAGGGGTAATAACTCCTTGTGGGATTGGTGTCTCACTAAACTAAGGGATGGGTGTTCCTTGATTAGTGGGTGATAGTATAAATTTTGGATGTTTTTTATAGGACTCTAGTCCATCTTGTAGGGTTCAGTGGGTTTTATCCCCCAAGAGGGTTTCCCACATACATGATGTGTTCATGTGATGTATGTTCTTATGTATGCTTTGGATGTATGTGCTTTCATGTTTATGATGCTTAATAAATATTGATGTATTATGAATGTTTAATAGTTTGGAATTGAATTGGACTATCTTGCATCATTTATTCACCCCCTCTTGGTGATTGTACCTCCAACAAACTTGGAATAACTTATTGAAATTAGGAAAATCCAACACTAGTTGTTACATCACTTTTTTATTCAAAATCTAAAAGATATGATTTTATTATGTTTTTTATCCAAACTATATTCTATCACCTCACATTTTCCCATGATATACGCACATGCCCCAATGAAGTTGTGAAGTAACTTCCTATAAAAACTTTCCAATCTATGAAAGCTATGCATTTCAAATGTACTTGTACATGATGACCATTCAATGATAGCTCACATCTTATCAATATAAATATTTAATCCTTATTTATAATTCACAAAACTTAATTATAATAACTCCTTCATGTAGTTATATTGCTTCAAAATATCCAACAAATTCTCTTCTCATAGCCATTGCATCACTTGTCTCATGTGTGCTAATTGTTCTTCCTTTGTCCTGCTAAAAATCATAATGTCATCCAAATACACTATGACATACTTACCAAAAAAATGTTTCAACACTTCATTCATGAGTCACATGAATGTACTCAACACATTAGTCAACTCAAGTGACACAAAAAACCACTCATATAATCCTTATGGCATTTTGAACACAATCTTTCACTCATTACCTTCCATGATGTGGATTTGTTGATATCCATTCTTCAAGTCAATATTTTAAAAATATTAAACTCCACTCAAATAGTTAATAAATTCATTCATGCATGAAAATGGAAATATATACTTGTTATTTATTTTATTGAAGACTTTAGAATTTGTGCACATTTATCATTCTTCATATTTACTTGGTGCCAACACTATTAGAACTACACATAAACTTAAACTTTCTCTTATCAACCCTTTATCTAACAACTCCTATATTTGCCTTTGCATATCTTCATTTTTCTTAGGCACTAAACTATATGTTTCTTTATTTGGTGAATTGAATCTAGGAATTAGATGTAAATGATGACTCATAACTTTGATGGGTGGAAACCAATCTAGTAGATCATTGGAAATTATCTTCTTAAACTAATTCAACAACTCTTTCACTTCACACAAAAGTGTTTCCTCCACTCCTGTGATTATAACTTGTGTGGGTCTGGGGATGAAATCATAACATGCCTTCTCCTTCATCACTTATTTCCATGAGACCAAAAAAATACTTGGATTATGCTCCATATA
The DNA here is from genome assembly GCA_037957365.1 of Torreya grandis. Classification (NCBI taxonomy): domain Eukaryota; kingdom Viridiplantae; phylum Streptophyta; class Pinopsida; order Cupressales; family Taxaceae; genus Torreya; species Torreya grandis. The sequence goes on along the minus strand of JARHVA010002182.1, from coordinate 81,380 downwards.
TTCACTCTTTTACTTTAAAGGGTTTAGAGTCTATGTCCTTCCATGCTTCACCAAAATTTATATATTTGTGCGAGCAACATGTTGCACTTTCATATAAAAATGCAAAGGGCTTCCTAGTAACACATGGAATACATCCATGGGTATTATGTTGCACATCACTTAATTCTTGCATGACCCAATATGTAATCTTACTAGACAATGTTCATTCACTATAATCTGATGTCCCTTCAACAAACAAGATACCTTATTTGGATTTGGATGTGCAATCCTCTTCAAACCAAGCTTCTTTACCATTTTTTTAGAAACAATATTATAAATTCTACCACTATCAATAATAAATTTGCAATATTTACCCAAAAATTTGAGAATGGTTATAAAAATATTCTTCCTCCATGCAAAAACACTATCCTCTTTCATTGGATTCAACACTACCCTCTGCATTTTGGCTCCTCTGTGTGATTCACTAATGCAATACTCTCCTCATTATCTTGTACAATATGGTTATTTGAATTATTTATTTTGAAACCATCATATGGGCACAAAAATTATCTATTCTATATTTCACCACATCTTAAACATGTACCCATAAATTATTTTCCTCTATCTTGTCCACAGGGTCCATTAGCTCCGTGCTTTAATAATTTATGTTTTAAGATGAATTAAGTTACACACAAATAATTAAAGCTATTTCACATGGAAACTATAGAATATAAAAATATAAAATAGTAAATCATATTTGTTGTAATGGTTAAAAATAGTAAATAATCATAAATGCCACAATTAAACCAAAAATAACTAAGCAAAATGATGATGAGAAATGGAATGGTCACACCTTGATAGAATCTAGATATTTTGGAAGTGAAATAGTGGTATGTAAGTAATGATAGAGTTATATATAAAATATTGAGTTCTGACTGTACAAAAAAAGATTTGGCAGCTATCTGTGGATTGATGAATATGCCCAGAGTAAATTCAACAAGACTGGCAAATATGCCCCATTGTCATTGATGAATATGTTTCCTATCACCAAATCCATATTATGTTATCTTTTAGATTATATTTTTTTAGAAATGTGTGCCATCACATGTTATACATGTGTACTTATTTGTATCTTCACTTGTATTTAACCTTAAATTAAGATGGATCAATATAGTCTAGGATTAAAAATATAGAAATGAATAAACACAAGAGTGATAAATGGATCTATAGTAGGCCAATTAATTTTAAACTCAAATTAACAATATTTTGGATTTAAATGCTGAGAAATACAAAAAATAACAAGTAAAACTATCCATTGGTATTGTAATAAATGAAAAATAAGAGTACTTTATCAGGTTATTATGTTCATATAGATCTGATGTGGAACATGTTGTAATTAGACTGCATCTAGATTCTATATCAATTGTAAGATTTTATAAATTTACACTCTATGGCCTTGGTTGCATCAAATTTGGATGGTTGCATTGATGCACTTGTCTAACTTAGACATAGGTGTCTAGTATAGAATGTTGATTGAATCTGGATGCAACCACTTGAAACCTTCTACATTTTTTGTCACCTTTGGTTTATTGTAATTAGATCTTACTAATATGTTATCACTCCTTGTAAAATAATCAAACCCTAGTTCATATTCATAGTGACTATTGTAGACACTTAATATGGCCATCGATAAATTCCAACTAGGGTTTTGACCAATTTCCACCAAAATGAATAATTTGGCCTAAAAACATTAAAGCACATTAAAAGATTTGAAATTGATGTATTAAAATTCCTATTTTGGCTAGCCTATCCCTAAATGGGGCAATGAAATTTATCAGCTACCTAAATTTAATTAGATCATTTCAAATCAAAATGCCAATTTTACACCTAGGTGCTCTGGATTGCTCTTTTCTATCAAATCTCTTACACGAGACACATGCCTTTGTTATTTTTCTATTGGTAACATCATAAATGGGAATATGGTTCCAATGCATCTAAAATTGCCTTCCAATTCCAATCTAGTCAAATTTTGGACCAATAACAAGGCATATTGAATATCTACATCATCAAGTGACCTCATTTCTTGAAAAGGCATCCCTAGGCCATAAATGCCACAAATATCAGGATTCATGCCTCCCATGCCTCATCAAAGCCCTCCATGCCTCTTAATTTCTCCTCTATACCACATATTGATGAGCCTATATATCAATTTTAATTACAAAATTGGATTAATCCTTATCCACACATTTCAATCATGAGATGGATAGTTCAGGCTGATTCTAGACATTCTCAAAAATATATAAATAGAGGGGCCATGAACATCATTTCTAAGCTATTTTGTTGCAAAGTTATTATGCTCAAATATCTTCAAGAGTCTTGATAATGCAAAGTTATAATGCAAAAATAATTTCAAAAGCCATTTCAATTAGTGTTACCATGCCAAATTGATTCCAAACCAAGCCAAACCACAAGCCAAAGGTGCCAAAGAGAGATGGAGGTAGCCAAACTTCCATTGATGAGGACTTCATGAGCTAAAACATAGTAAGCCACTACAAGAAGCATTTTGGAGCATCCAAGGAAGGTAAAAGAAGGTTTCTTTTGCATTTTAGTTGTGTATTTTATTCATGTTTGTGAACTAATCTCTCCCTAGTGTCTAGGCGTAGAGATGTTATGCTAGTTAGTGTGTTTCTTTCATTTTGTTTTCATTTTGGAACTAACACCATACTAACCATCCTCTCTTGATTCAAATTCTTAGATCACAAATGGCATGCCTGATGGGACCATTGATAAATAACAACATTCAGTGAAATTACAGGGATAATCCTTCTTTGACCTGGGAGTGCATATAGGTAAACCAACAAACTAGGACTTCCCCCTTTGGACCTTATATCGATAACTCATCCTTGCCACATGATCACATACGAGTGCATTGGCAATCAAGACTTGTCTTATCTGGTCCCACACCATTCCCAATATTTGTTAGCAATAATGGTCAAATATTTAATCTTGATTGTTTAATCATAACTCACAAGTCAAAGATTACTATCCCAAGCCCATAACCATCCACCACTTTGCCTATCATCCAACCAAATATTCATCCTTGAAATAAACCATTCACTCTTGACCAAGATAAAAAATTTGCTATTATGGAACAATTATAGAGGACACCGACATAAATTTCCATTTTAGATTTGTTACAAACATCAATAATCCATAAGAACATCTTGAATGAGTTTTTGACCCAATCCACTGTTGCTAGTGACATATCCCCTGATAAATTTCAAGCTTTGGTTAGACACCTAGCTCCAACCCAACAAGTCACATTCAATCAAAATGATATGTCTTCCCTTGGCCCGCTCCATGATAACCCATTGTACATAGAAGTTTATATAAAGCAACATAAAGTGAAACGTGTCTTTATAGACAATGGATCAAGCCTCAACAAAGTGTCTCTAAAGCTCATCAAGCTTCTTGGATACATAATGGTAGATCTTCAGCCAAAAAAAAAAACCATCAAAGCCTATGATAATTAGGAAAGAGAATCACAAGGCACCATTAGTTTACCAGTTATCATTGAGCCTTTGACCCATGATACACTTTGCCACATGCTTGATCTTGAGTTATCATACAATATGCTTCTAGGCAGACCTTGGTTACATGAGATTCATGTAGTTCCATCAACGCTGCACAAATGTATCATGTTTTCCCACTAAGAGATGGAAGTGAATATTCTAAGAGATTTACACCTATATAAACACTACAAACATCTTGAGGCCAAATTTGAAAGCTATAATTATCAGTATGACATGAATCCAAGTTCCAAAAAGAATAAAGGAAACACTATACTTATTGATCCTTCAATAGATAATTGCATAGATCCTAATACCTTGGATTCCCTTTTTCCACATGCCACCTCCTGAAGTTTCTAATCATTTCACCACTTTAGATAATGGATTGAGAGAGTATGTGACCAATGATACATTTCTTATTTCCAATTTTCCTCATAATTTGAAAACCTTTGGGCGACCTAAAGTCACTCCATATATGAATTGGCAACAAAAGAAAAAAGACAAGGGACCTATAACATTTATACCAACATCTGGCCTAGAGCCTGACCCTCTTGAAGGGGATGAATCATGGTTATACAACGATGACCAAGCTAATTGTTATAAAAGTACAAAGTATCCTATTCCCAATAGGTTCATGGAGCATCACAATTATGAAGGAAGAAGCCTTAGACTAAATAAGTAAGGAACCATCAAGCTAATTTTCATGACAAAGTATGAAAAACCTTATGGAGTTGGATTTAAACCACATGGGGGTGACCCCACATATCTTATTTAAACTCCATCACCAACGACTAGTGAGGATGATGCTGATAGTGAAGCAGAGTTTGATCATAGCCTCACCTTTGATGACCTAGCTGAAACTAACCTGTTTGATAATAATTCCATTGATTGCAACCCATTGCCATTATATTATCCCCAACTGATAGATTGGGACTAACAAGAATCCAGTCTACTTATTGATGAGTTCCAAAATGATGAGGCATTTTATGACTTTTTAGGTCTTAGAGACAATGTTCATTGGGAGATCACAAATTAGGATTCTTAATTACATTAGATCTTGAAACCTATTTTGGAGAGCAAGTGAACACCCTTAGCCTAAAACAAATAAGTAAAACATTGAGGTCCCATAGTGAAAACCTCTTTAAGGAACTTTTTGACCAGGGAAAAAGTAAAGATAAAGGCCAGTCTAGTGGTGAAAACCTATTTCAGGTGCCATTAGATGGGGGTGTTCATTCTTCTTCAAATTTAGACCAGGAGACCACCAATGATGAACTTGCCTATGGATCTAAGTTTAGATTTGAGTAATAATAAGTATTTGATCAAATTCTTAAAGAATTTCTAACTATTTTTGTCACATGGCTAGATCTCCCATCAAAAGACTCAGATTCATCATGCCTATGAGAAGTTAAAGAGCAAGTCCTAACCCTGACATAATCCAATAGTTCAAGTCATTGCCTACTATTCTAGAAGATGGTTTGACCCTTCTCATCAAAGATACAATAGAGGTAAATATTGGGACTCCATTAGACCTAAAATGGATAAAATTAAGCATGTCCATCACTAAGGAGGAACATGAAGCCTTTACTGCTCTATTGAGTGAATTTGTAGATATCTTTGCATGGACCCCACCTTTGTTATACACCACCTTATGGTTAATCCTGATGCCAAACTAGTAAAATAAAAACTATGTAAGATGCATCCTCACATTGCTATATTGGTAAAGAAAGAGTTTGAAAAACTCTTAGAAGTAGGATGTATTCAACCCATTAACTACTTAGAATGGATCTCTAATGTGGTACCTATTAGTTAAAATCCTGAAGGGATCATTATCTATACTAATTTTTGAGACATCAACAAAGCTTGTCTTAAAGATGATTTTCCATTACCTAATATCGACATGATCATTGAATCCATGGTAGGTTATGAAATACTTTCCCTCATGGATGGCTTTTAAGAATACAACCAAATTAGAATAACACCAAAAGACCAACATAAAATAATGTTCACCACTCCATGGGGAAAATTTTGTTATCAGGTAATGCCATTTGGCCTTAAGAATGCTGGAGCTACATATCAAAGGGCCATGACTATCATATTCCATGATATGATGCATGATATTTTTGAAGACTATGTCGACATATTAGAAAAATCTAAAACTAGGGTCGACCATCCAGTAGTGCTTCATAAGATATTTGATAGCTTATGGAAGTATAAAGTTAGACTCAATCCAAAGAAATGTGTGTTTGATGTAACTTCAGGGAAATTACTTGGTTTCATCATGTCTCACAGAGGTATTAAAGTAAATCTGGATAAAGTCCATGCTATAGTTGAGATGACACCACCAACCAATTTAAAGAAACTTCATAGTTTTTAGGGTAAGATCTAATCAATTAGACACTTCATCTCTCGGTTAGCAAAAAAGTGCTATCCATTTACACACCTTCTAAAAAAGAGAGTTGCATTTCATTGGGATGATCACTACCAATCAACTTTTCAATAACTCAAAGACTATCTTATTATTTTGCATGTATTATTACCTCCTATGCCAAGAAAGATATTATTTTTATACCTATAAGTTACCAACCATGATTTGGGGGCACTCTTGGCTCAACATGATGACAATAAAAATTATCATGCTGTATACTACCTAAGCCATACTTTGGTTACATATGAACATAACTATTCACCTATTGAAAAAACTTATCTGGCCATGGTCTTCATAGCTCAAAAACTATGCCATTACATGTTGAATAATAAGATCATGGTCATTTCAAAAGTAGATCTGCTCAAGTATCTACTATCTAAAATAGCTTTACAAGGTAGAATGGCTAAATGGATCATGCTTCTTAGTTAGTTTGACATAGAGTATGTCAATCAAAAGGCAATCAAAGGACAAGTTCATGCAGATCAACTTGTAAAAGCACCTCTCACAAACACATAGCCACTCACATTTCAATTTCTTAATGAATCCATAATGATCGTCATTAACACACCCCTTGAGGAGCAGCCCTAGAAGATGTATTTTGATAGTTCATTTACTACACATGGATCAGGGGTAGGCCTATTGTTTATTATACTACAAGGGGATTTAATCCCTATATCATTTAGAATAAGTTTTTATTGTACAAAAAACATGTTTAAGTATGAAGCACTTATTGTAGGACTTTTACAGGCAGTGCATTGGAACATATCTTATCTCCAAGTTTATGGTGATTCTTAGTTAATCATCAATCAGGCCACAAATCATCTTTAGACCAAAGATGATAAGCTGGTTTCATATAAAGCCATGATCGACACTCTTAAGCAATAAATTTCCAACATTTAGTTTAAACACATACCAAGGGCTAGTAACAGAACTATAAATGCCATGGCTACTATTAGCTCTTTGATTTGATAAATAGATAAAGCTAGAGATTATCAATTCCTCATTGAGAATTTGTTAGCACCAGCTCATGAACCTTCAACTTTTGTAATGATTTGTGATATTATTGGTCTTAACTATATCTAGTACTTAGAACTTTACAAATACCTTCATGATGAATTTCTCTCACCTAACCTCTCTCTAAAATAAACCAAAGCCTTCATTCATTATTCCACTCATTATACTCTACTTGGATCTACCCTTTACCATCATAGTTTTAATGAAACTCTGCTTCATTGTTTAAATTTAGCATAATCTACACTAACATTAAGGAGTATGTGGAACTCATTCTAGCAGGGCAGTCCTATCCAAAAAGATCTTGCATATTAGTTATTATTGGCCCATAATGGACACAGATACCATTGCATATGTAAAGAAGTGTGACAAATGCTAATGGCATGCTAATCTAATTCATGCCCCAATAAAAACTTTGAAAGTGATGTTGACACCATGGCCATTTTCTACATGGAGACTTTGTTAGGAGGCCCCTTATCCAACGGTAGCACAATTGATTACTTATATATGAGCAATTGAACACGGAAATTATACCAGAATGATTAAGAAACTAGAAACATGAGACAACAAAGAATTTGAGAGACAATACACACAATTGTATTAGATAATACTAGAAGAAAATACAAATAAGGAAGATGCCACTTCTCCCTCCACCTCAAAGGCTTGCCACACCTCAAGACCTTCTTCCCTCTCTCTTGCTCAACACAAAACCAACTCTAAAACCTGAGTTACAATCCCTCCTTGAATGCTATAGCTGATCTCCTTGACCTTACACCTGTAGATCTCCTTGACCTTGCTTGCTTCAATGCTCTTACTTGATCAATATGATAATTACAATACATGCCTCATGGTTCTTTAAATAGAAATCCATGGTTACAAAAATAGACATCTAACTACTAAAATTAGACACACAGCTCGCGACTTAAAATAGTCCCTTAGCATGCAAACACTCGGTTTAACTAACTGACTGTTCGTAAACAGCAGTTCTGGACCGCACAGGCGACCGACGTCGGTCCCTGCTTGTCTGGTGCTGCCGACGTCGGCCGACTCTCTGCCGTCGCCGGTCTCCTTCTCCACTGCATCTGACCGACGTCGGTCATACTGCCGACGCCGGTGGCTCTGGTTCTTCAGCATCCTTTCTTCATGTGTGTGCAAACAGTTGAAGCTTTTAGCTCCACACCTTAACAATCTCCCACTTGGAGATAAACAACTGCAACCTATACCTGTACCTGTACACCATCTATTTTGTTCCTTAGGCCCTGTATCCCTCTTCAAAGTCACCCTTGAAGACCAACCACCACGCAAACCTGTGATGCTATATCTGTCACCTATGCCACAAGAACTTTGCTGCTCCCAAATTCTTCATGACATACTTCTGAACCAACTCTACCCTTAGCTCATAAAACTCCCTGTATATGCAACCCTGCAAAAAGTAACACAATACAGTAACAGGATAATGTAGCTAATATTATCCAACCTGGTAAAGATAAAATACAATGGTCAAACCTCCATTGTCCTGCAGCTAACTCAAGACCATATACCATAGCCTTCTGTCTCAGATGTCCATCCACTCTCTTCTCTAAAACGGGAATCCATCCCTCTATATCCAGCTGACAACTCCACCAACAAGTACCTATTTGGCTCTAATCCAAGGACTCACACTCCTCATCCATGTCAAGCTCCCACTATTTTTGGATTCTACCTGCATTGCTTCCTCCATCTTCGTAGTTCATGACTATCAGTAAGCAATATAAAGAAGGTGAACAACGAATATGAGGTTCACATACCTTTTCTGACCTCTGTATGGGTGTTTGAGACTCATAGATCCACCCAACATCCGTTCTAGCGACCGATCTCGGCTAACTCCCAGTCTGCTCCCGACCGATGTCGGTTTCCTGCACTGATCCTGATTGCCGATGTCATTACCCCTGGCCGACACCGGTGTCCCCCCTGTCGACGTCGGTCCTGATGACCGATGTCAGACTTTTCCTGTCCGACCTACCGACCCTGCTGGTCTACACATGACTGAAGCCGGTGTCTGGATGACCGACGTCGGTTCCAAGTAACCAACATCGGTGCCTGTGTGTTCCCGTGAGTGATGAATTCTTCATCTGTGAGCTCTTCTTGGATCAAATCTATATCCATGCTGCCCTGCTCAGATTTATTTACTGCCTGTAACTGTTCTAAGGCCTTCATCTCCTCCATGAACACCAAGACATCCCTGTTCTTGTCAAAAGCCTCAAATTTCCTTTTCCTGCAATGAATTCTATCCATGCCTTCTGAATTTGAACACATACCTTTTGAGTCAAGAACTTCCATTCCCTTCTTATTCATGTGACCCTGCCTATTAGACCACATATACGAATCTGCACCAGAAGTGGAATCAGTAGTACAAGTAGATAGATAAAGAGTACCTACTTTCTTACCTCTTGCTAAAACAAGTGCTCCCTTGGTAACCTTCCAAGAATCCGCTGTGAGGGTTATTGTGCATCCCTCATCTCCCAACCTTCCTACAGAAATCAGACTCTGCTTCAGAATTGGAACATGCATGACCTCCTTCAACACCCATGTGTTGTCAATCTGCAATCTCAGCTGCACTTTCCCTTTGCCAACTATCTGATAAGGCGTACCATCCCCTAAATAAATAACTCCAAAATCTCATTGTTCATACTCATGAAACAAATCTCTGTTTGGGGATGCATGGAAAGATGAACCAGAATCTAATATCCATGATCCTACGTGACTATCCAAAGAAAGTATGAGAGCATCCTGTACCACAATATTTGCATCCTTTGCTTCTTCCATACCTGTATGTTGATTCTCTTTATCTCTCAACCAACACTCCTTCTTTGTATGTCCTTTCTTTCCACAAAACCAGTAGGTAATACCTTTAGACTCGGATCTCCTTCCCGACCTTGATTTCCCTTGCTCAATCTTCTCCTTTTGCCTTCCTCTGCTTTCCGCACTTAGAGCGTTTCCTGATGATTCACTTGTGCTTCTCCTGCGTATTTCTTCATTCAAAATCACACTCACAACATCATCAACCTTTAAGATTTTAGAAGTAGATGCAGAGTTACTTACTGCCATAACCATACCGTCCCAACTTTCAGGGAAAGAACATAATATCAAGAGAGCCTTTACCTCATCATCAAAAACAATGTTGACTGAAGCTAATTGGTTTACCAAACCATGGAAATCACTGAGATGAGTATGTACCAAACCTCCTTCCTGCATTTGTAAAGTAAATAGCTGCTTCATAAGGTATACCTTATTAGAAGCTGAGGGCTTTTCGTATAAATTTGCCAAGGACTTTATCAACTCTTCCGTTGTTTTGCACTGTGATAAGCTGGAAATCACAGAAGCTCCAAGACTCAACCTTATGGAACCAAGAGCCTTCCGATCAAGAACACTCCATTCTTCATCCTTCATATCTGTGGGCTTGCATGCAACCCCACCCAATGGTAAGTACAGATCCTTCTGATACAGATAGTCCTCAATCTGCATCCTCCAGTGTTGATAATTCTTGCCGTTAAACTTCTCCATTCGTAGCTTGCTTTCTTCTGCCATTGCTGAACTCCCACTCAATCAGAAAACCCTGTGAATGACCTGTAATCAAAAACAATAACCTACTTCCTGCAAACCGTAGCTCTGATACCAACTGTTATGAGGCCCCTTATCCAACGGTAGCACAATTGATTACTTATATATGAGCAATTGAACACGGAAATTATACCAGAATGATTAAGAAACTAGAAACATGAGACAGCAAAGAATTTGAGAGACAATACACACAATTGTATTAGATAATACTAGAAGAAAATACAAATAAGGAAGATGCCACTTCTCCCTCCACCTCAAAGGCTTGCCACACCTCAAGACCTTCTTCCCTCTCTCTTGCTCAACACAAAACCAACTCTAAAACCTGAGTTACAATCCCTCCTTGAATGCTATAGCTGATCTCCTTGACCTTACACCTGTAGATCTCCTTGACCTTGCTTGCTTCAATGCTCTTACTTGATCAATATGATAATTACAATACATGCCTCATGGTTCTTTAAATAGAAATCCATGGTTACAAAAATAGACATCTAACTACTAAAATTAGACACACAGCTCGCGACTTAAAATAGTCCCTTAGCATGCAAACACTCGGTTTAACTAACTGACTATTCGTAAACAGCAGTTCTGGACCGCACAGGCGACCGACGTCGGTCCCTGCTTGTCTGGTGCTGCCGACGTCGGCCGTCTCTCTGCCGTCGCCGGTCTCCTTCTCCACTGCATCTGACCGACGTCGGTCATACTACCGACGCCGGTGGCTCTGGTTCTTCAGCATCCTTTCTTCATGTGTGTGCAAACAGTTGAAGCTTTTAGCTCCACACCTTAACAGACTCGACCTCATTGGGAAGATCAACCCCACTTCATCTGATGGCCATAAACATATCTTTACTACCACTGAGTATTTCACTAAGTGGGTTGAAGCTATACGCCCCACTTACATGAATAAAAAGTAAATCTCCAAATTCATCTTCAACCATCTCATTTATTGCTACTGTATCCCCTTTGACATTATATCTGATAATGGAGGATCATTCAAGAACAAGGATGTAGATCAGCTATGTACCGAATATAACATCACACAACATTTTTATATAACATATTACCCTCAAGGTAATGGTCAAGCCAAGGCATCCAAAAAAGCCATCGTCAATATTCTCAAAAAATTTATCAATGATATTGGTCATGTTTGGCACTTGTAGATATTCCCTGCCATTTAGGCATACCATACCAATAATCATACCCCCATAGGAACCACTCCATACTCACTTGTTTATGGTACTAAAGCCATCCTTCCCATTGAGGTCGAATTACCTTCACTATGCATCTCTTTCAAGCATGTCCTAGATAATCATGACTATCGAGTATCTCGCTTGTAAGAGCTAGAACTACTTGATGAGAAATGCACAACTACACTCAACAATCTTCAAGCATATCAGAGCTAACTCAAAGTCCACTATAATCAATATGTTAAGTATAAAACATTTAAACTTGGTGATCATGTTCTTAAAGAAAATAAAAAGAATACCACGACTAAGAAGAAGCATAAAGGGAAATTCAAACCAAACTAGATAGGGCCTTTCATCATTACTACAAATTATGGATCAAGAGCATACAAACTGGCCACACTAGACAGAGATGAACTTCTTGAGTTGATGAATATTATTCATCTCAAGTAGTACTATTGTTAAACAATAAGGTGTATTATTTATAAGGACCATTCTAGTTATACCATTTTATCACTATTCTTCTTTATACAAATACTATCCTTATTTGTTCTCTTTGCTGTATCTACTTTCCACTTCCAGCCTATCGACCCAATGTGTTCTAAAGCCTAGTCCATTTGACCTTGGTTTTTGCTATTCATTATTAATTTTTGGCATCAAGGTATCTGATTAGTTTCATCAGTTGGTTCAAGTACTTCAGATAGAGATCATATTTTAGAACAATGTGACAAAAGTTTCAGCAGTTGCATCCTTCATTTGTTATTCCTTTCTTACCACCGGTCTTGCTACTAATTATAACCACCTTTGGACAAATTCATATCATTGATATATGTCATTGTGTCCTAGTTATAACCACCTATGGGAAAACTAGGGGCAACATTAAGCCTTGATGTACCAACTTGCCACTTCCTATGTCATACTATACTTTTTTACCAACTGTGGTTGTTTTATTTGAATTGACTACTACCTAGTCGAATTCCTCCACTATAAGGGTGGAATTATAGTGACTTAAGGTCCTAGTTTTGGACTATGTAGGCATCGCTCAATAATTTTTGAGGTCAAATTAGTCACCCTTTCCACCACGCTCTCATCATTTTATGAGCAACCTAAACCACACTCTTGCCATTTTACGAGCAACCTAAGCCACACTCTCACCCTTTTGCGAGCAACCTTAGTTTAAATGCTCTCAAAATTTTGTAAGCTTGAACCATTTAGTGTCTCATCATTCTTGATCAAGTTGAGAGACTCCAAAATAATTCCAAAAACATTTGAAATTTTTTTAGAAAAGAACAAAAATATTGACCACTTCTTTGCCTTAAGGACCTTGGAAACCTTTACTAAGTTCCAAGCAAATCAATTGTCATTAAGTTTTCCCATCCTTTTTGGCCCTTTTTCTCATGTACTTTCAATTTTTAAAGAACATTCCTATTCTTTTATCACATCTATTCTATTTTTTCCCTCAGTTATCACATTCTTCCCATTCCCCAGGAGAACTACATTTGGCTTAAAGTTTTTTTATTGGATATTACATCCATGGAACTATGTAGGTAGCATCCACTTGCCTAGTGCCTATGGAGATAGGTCAGCAACCCCCTTCCTTTTATTCTATTTCCCCCATTTTGTTTATTTTTTAAAGTTGTCACCTATTTTCTAGGGGCACTATTCGTATGGTTTCTTTTGAGTGTTTCTTTGTTGTTTTGTTTGTGTGTCTATTTATTTGTTTTCAACACTGTTGCCTTGATTCAGTTTATGTGTGTTCATTGGGTGATTTCTTGCCCATAATTATACTTGAATATATCCATATTCATATGTTTACATTGTCATCATGGTTTCTATTATTGGTGCATTATTTTCTATTGAGTATTGGATTATGGGAGTCAGTCCATATGCATATTTCAGCCAAGTCTTCATGATGTTATACCATGATGCCTACTGACACATGATATAACAAACCTTAGCTTCAAGAAGTCTATTTAGAAATGGTGGCATTTTTTCGACACTAACATCCCAATTTCATCCCAGTCATATCCCAAACAAAGTAATTAACCATGAAAGAATTTCAACCTTTATTAGTTTGAACGAGCATCTCCCTACTAGTAGGTTATTCCAATTCATCATTACCCTCTGTGTTAAGTTGTTATCATCCTTAGCCAAGTTTATAATGTTTTCCATAATTAGAGTCTAATGATTATAACCGCCTATAGGTAAATCATTAAACATTGTCCCACCTACATTTCTCAATGATTATAACTGCCTTTGGGCAAATCATTGTGTTGTCACTACTTTACTTTTTTTGACCATATAGGGGCATGTTATTAACTTATTTTTCTATCCTAATAGGGGAAGCTCCATCTTCTCAATGATAATAACCACCTTTAGGCAAATCATTATGTTATCATACCACGTTGATACTATCGAGGTATAATGCTTATAATCACCTTTGGGCAAACTATTGTACTCCATCCCACTTGCATTCTCAATGACTTTGACTAATTTTTTAATATCATTATGTTTTCACCCCATCATCTTTCCTTTCTTTGGTCCTCTCATTTTGCTTCTTTCTTTTCGAGGGACTATTTACCGACCTACTTATGCCAACTATTCCCTTGAGGGGGCATCATACTTTTAGTTTATCATCATTACAGTTGTAGGCATGCTTGACCTTTTCATTCTTTGAGAAGATGTTACTATGATTATAGCTTGAAATTCCTTCCCAAATAGGGGCAAACTGTAGACACCTAAATCTAGCCATTGATAACCTCCAATTAGGCTTTTAACTGATTTCCACCAAAATGCACAATTTGGCCTAAAAATACTAAAGCACATTAAAAGATTTAAAACTGACATATTCAAATGCCAATTTTTCCTAGGGTATCCCTAAATAGGGAATTGTAATTTATGGGCCAACTAACTTTGATAAGATCATTCTGAGTGAAAATGACAATTTTACACCTAGGTGCTTTGGATTGCTCTTTCCTATCAAATCTCTTACATAAGACATGTGCCTTTGTTATTTTCTATTGGTAAAATTCTAAATGAGAATATGGTTCCAATGCATTTGACATTCCCTTCCAATTCCCATCCAGTCAAATTTTGGACCAATAACAAGGCATTCTAATCAATTTGAGTAATTTGTGCATAAAGTGCTTAAACATGCCTAAGAGATAATTAATCCAAATCATGGCATAATTAATAATTCCATGGAAACTTGTTGAATAATTTGTTTTAGAATTGAATATTGAATATTTACATCATCAGGTGACCTCATTTCTTGGGAAGACATCCCTAGGCCATAAAAGCCATAAATATCAGGATTCATGCCTCCCATGCCTCATCAAAGCCCTCCATGCCTCTTAATTTCTCCTCTATACCAAATATTGATGAGCCTATTTATACATTTTAATTACAAAATTAGATTAATATTTAGCCACACATCTCAATCCTGAGATAAATGGTTCAGGTTGATTATAGACATTCTAAAAAATCTATAAATAGACAGGCCATGAACGTCATTTCTAAGCTATTTTGGTGCAAATTTATTATGCTCAAATATCTTCAAAAGTCTTGATAATGCAAAGTTATAATGCACAAATGATTCCAAAAGCCATTACAATTAGTGTTACCATACCAAATTGATTCCAAGCCAAGCCAAGCCACAAGCCAAAGGCACCAAGGAGAGATGGAGGTAGCAAGCTTCTATTGATGAGGACTTCATAAGCACAAACTGAGCAAGCCACTACAAGAAGCATTTTGGAGCATCCAAGGAAGGTAAAAGAAGGTTTTTTTTGCATTTTAGTTGTGTGTTTTATTCATGTTTGTTAACTAAGCTCTCCCTAGTGTCTAGGCGTAGAGATGTTATGCTAGTTAGTGTGTTTCTTTCATTTTGTTTTCATTTTGAAACTAACACCATACTAACCATCTTCTCTTGAGTCAAATTCCTAGATCATAACTATGATAAAAATGGGTTAGTGGGATCATAGTGTTAAACTAACCCCAAGACCCCTCTATTAATGGGTGATGAATACATTACCACTACTTCAAAGAGGGCCTCAAACTATTGTACATCTCCCTTAATGTGTTGGCTTGTGTGTGCAAAAGGATAAAATATGTGGAAATTAAGTACATTCAGTGACTTAGCTTGTATCTTGGCAAATAAGACTCATGGTCTACTCCTTCAGTACTTCAAACCTATAGATGGGTTGCCCTATGATTGATATTTAAATATGAAAGAATAAAGAATATTTTCTTACTTTAACACTTGAGTAATTTCTTTTGGTATGTTGCCTTGTGAGAGGTATGATTTTTTTAGGTGAAGTATGAATGAGGATTGATCATGCATATATATAAATAATTTCAAGAAATATCTTTCATTAATCACTTAGGTTGACCATAATGACATGTTATGATTTCAAATTTGAGGACTTTAGGGCATTCGACACTTTGTTTGGCACATAACACTTACATCAACGTAGGCATCTGGCTAGGATGAAAGTGTTTGAGAAGTTAGAAAATAGGTTTAAGTCCAAATATTGAAAATGATGATATTAAGTAGGGTTATAACATTTTGAGCATCATAAAACCCCTATTTATTAAAATAACATATGGTCAGACTAAGAGATAAGCTATAGACACAAGATATAGTGGTTGGGAGTCTTTTGACAATGGGAAGGTCTAGGAACTAAAGGGTACAACCATGAGAAGTACTTGTCAAGTATACAAGATTGAGGTGCTATATAATTCAGATTTAGTATCTACATTTTCTCCTTTTAATCTGATAATGAAATTGCTAGTTTAGGAAAAAAATGCATACCTAGGTGTGCATAACACACCTTGTCTTTGTGTGAGTCCAACTTGAGTTCTTTGATGGTGATTGACCTACAACTAAGAACATGATATAATATATAATTAGTTCATATAATATGAAATTGAAAGCATTTTAAGTGTTTAAAAGTAAGGAGAACAAGGTAATGAATATACCTATATGTAACCATCTTGCCTTCTAGCAATTTAATTTGAAAAATGTTTCATAATGAATCATTGAAACTGAGATTATGACAAATGTAAGACCTGAAAGTGCATATTTATGTAAATATTAGATGAAAATTTGTCCCCAACTTTAGAGAAAAGGTGAGTTTCCACTTGGTAGTTGAGGTTAACTCAACCATGCAACCCAATCATACTTATAACCTAGTTAGCATGAGTGATCCAAGTGAAATCACACTATAAATCTAGTGAGGTTGATGGTTTAATCACTCCATCATATAAAATTGATAATATTGAGTGATTTAATCACCTCAACCTTACCAAAAATGAACTAACTATTGTAGTATATTGACTCAATAATAGTCCATAAAATTTCATACTGGTGTATGGTAAAGTTCATAGATGTGTTTAAAATTTGAAACTAATTTTATTTTTACAATTTAAGGTGCCCTTTGTATGACGTGCACATTATATATGTCTCAAGATTAAACTTGGGTATAAAAATGGTACCAATGTATATAATCCTCCCATAAATGTGTATTTTAATCATATAATTATGTAATTTGACTAATTTAAGATTTTTCAAGTGTGGAAGATATGTTCCCATGACATGGCCCCACTAAAATATGAAACTGAGAACTGGGATAAGTGTGGAGAACATGTTTCCATAACATGCCCCCACTAAATCTAAAACTATGAGAAATGTGGAGGTCATGTCTCTATAACATGCCCCCACTGATATTCCCCCCTTTTGAGGTGAGGGGGAGTAGAAACTGGTAGTCAATTTACCTCAAAATGATAAGAAAATTATATAATCTATGAATGTATCATGTAACATATAGAAGAAATTTGTCTAGGTAATTATGTCATTGAAGCATGTAGAATGTGATCACATCAAGGTCTAAGATGCATGATATAGATCATGGAAACATATAGATAGTAACAATACAAGTTCAACAAACACTCAAACACATACACAAGAGGACTCAAAATCAAATCAAAAGATAATGGTTCAAAGAGACCCCAAACAAGGGACATGTTCAAATATTTCACAATCAAAGGGACATGACTTATTCAAATGTACACAAGGAAAACAATGACATATTCGAATGTCCATATAATAATCAATGAAATATTCAAATTTTAAAGTAAGTAAATAAATACATGGGGGATGCAAACAATGAAGCATATTCAAAATCTCAAATACACAATATAATAACATGCAAGGAAAGACACTTAAGGAAGTGCATAAAAGGAAAATATGGAATATAAACAACCAACATAAACACATCATACTAATCCATGGATATATGTGTTAGCAAAAAATATTAAGTATATAACATATCAAGTACACTGTGAAAGATATAAGCATGGATAAAGGCATGTGTAAGTATATAAGCTCAAACATGATAATGAAAATCATAGAATGGAAGTATATAATGTAATTTGAGTGTATCATGGTCAGAGAAGTATATGCCCATAATGTCCATATGACATGAGTAGAGGGAAGGCCCAACATATGAAAGTGCATAAATCATGTACCTAGGTATGTTTGTATCACACTCAAAAGATGAGTGAAACATATATGTATATATAAAGGAATGATATGTTATTTACAAACATGAAACTAAAAATATAGATGCTAAGGAGATAAGAAAATATGTAAATGCTAAATTTTTTTTGGGTTTTTTATTTTTTTGGTATATTTAGAATATTTGAAAGAAAATTCCTATCCAATGATCTCATGCAAAGGATGGTCATAGGTATCTCCCCACTTGGAACATAGTGCAATAAATTGGTGGTAGTATCAAGGAGTATGTATAGGTGTAATATCTAGCACCATAAGATCTGTGATGCTTTTCATATGTATAATACGACTCTATGGTCATGGGAAGATAATATAAGGAATGGGGGTTCATGGAATCCATCATTGAGTGCTCTGTGGTTTCTTTGGAATAACATAATATGTTGTGCTCTAAATAACTAAATATGTTGTGTAGGAGTAGAGAATTCCATAGAATCCACTGTGTGTCTCTGATGTAATGGTATCTGAAGTAATTTCCATATAGGAAAGGGGATTTACTATTTCTTACCATTTCATGGAGGATTAACCTTAGTAGGTTTTATAATTAACTGTCTGGGTATAAATTTCTATTGTTCTAGTGAATGTTCATATGGAATTATGAAAATTGTAATTACTTGATTGACATGTATTCTAAGTGCATGTATCCAAGGTCATCCTAATAACATATCATAGACACTCTTATAAGGTATAATATAAAAGGTAGTAACCACATGTGCTAGACCCACCTATAAAGGTGATTCAATCACACTAAGAACTTGCTGTGAGGTCCCATCGAATGCTCTAACTAATTTAGTCAAAGGATGTAAATCATCATGTGTGTAATCCAAGTGTGTAAGTAATGTCATGGTGAAACCATTATTGCTTACATCATTATCAATCATAACACTAAGTATATTTTGGTGATCAAGGTATGCTCAAATGAATATCCGAGTCATCATTCACAATCTCACTATCATCGAAAGTAATGGAAAGTCTCTGAATCATAATAAGTATATACCATGTATAAGTACCAATAATCCCATATAATGGGTGCCCATAATGTGATGGATAAGGATGTGCATTATATGCCATTTACACATCCATATCCTTTTTATAATGGTCTTATAAAGGATTGTTAAATATTATTTCTGGTGATCACCAGGTTGTGACCCTAATTCCTTTAGAATATTATCAAATATAATTTTTTGGTCATGATAATGTCTTGAATATTATGCTTTAAGATAAAACATGAATTCATAGAATGCCTAGGGCCTTAGTAATAGTCACAATAAACATTTTAACCATACCCTTTGGGTAGAGGTTGATTCATATCAACCTTTATAGGATGAGGGAGAGATATGAGGTGACACTTCACAAACTTCATAATTAACGAAGCTGGAGACTTAGGTAAGTGTGTAAATTGTCTCTTTGGTACAATAGATAAGACAAGTCAATTAGGTTGTGACACCACATTAACCACATTAGTTGTTTCCTTTTCTGGTTTTGGGGGTTTCACCTTATAACTTAATTTTATAGTAAACTTGGTATTTGATGTAGTTGGTGTGTTTGATACATACTTAAGTTTGTTTAATGGGATAAGTTTCATTTAATGATTGAAAAAAATATGGTATAAGTCATTGAAATATTTGAAAATTTTAAAAGCAATGGAATCATGCAATGGGGCAAACAAAATTTGCTTGAAGATGTCTTGAAGTTCTTTATCTACCATTTGATTGATCATTTTAGCCAACATTGTTTTGTGTCTTAAGACATATTCATTAATAGGCTCATTGGTTCCTTGTTTGATCTTTGCAATTTGGGCATAGAAAACCTTTTTTGTAATATTGATAGAGAAGTGTGCCAAAAAATGATCTACAATAAGTTTGAATGCTTTTATTGATTGGATTGGTAAATTATAGAACCACCTTAGAGCATAGTCCTTGAGTCTCCTTGGAAATAATTTAGTAAAAAATTTATCATTGGAGGCATAATCAAGGCATGCTGCATAGAAATATTGAATATGTTGTTCAAGATCACCCTTAACATCATAAAATATGAAATTATGTGCAACAAATCTAGTTGTCAAGGTGTGCAAAGATATTTCAGGTGTAATAGGGTTATGCAACACCTCTTTTGAATCAATATCATAACATGATTTCATAGAATTCTATTTAATATTTGTAACCTTAGCTTGCAAAAATTTTATAGTTTGGACAAGATCTTGCACATATTGGTCATTAAGATTTGCTGTTTGATAAGTCACCAAAGGATATGTACCCATAATTTGAGTGGATATAGGCATTAAAACTGGTAATTGGGTTGAAGTGTTAATGTTTTCCATGTAAGATGTAGCAATAGTAGTTTCAGGAAACAAAGGTTGGAAGACATAATCTATTCCCCCACTAGATGTTGGGAGGTTGATTGGTATGGAATCATTTATAGTACCACTTAAGGATTCACCATCACTAGGTGAGGATGACTTAACCTTAACATGTTTGTTGATTTTGTCTCTTGTAACATACAAAAATGCATCCATTAAGCTCTTGTTATTATTAGGATGAGTGATTAATGCTTATTTATCTTTCATTTAAAAATGAGTCTTTTGATTAACATTTTACATTGCTTACAAATGCAAATTTTGAAAATTGAAACAAAATACATCAAACTGAAACCTTAGTTGACTGAAAACCCTATGAATCAATTTTTTTTTCTACATTCACATAAGTTAGGTTCACCAAATGTTTGTTGAGATGGATCAATATAATATAGGGTTGAGAATTTATAAATGAATAAGCATAAGGGTGATAAACAAATCTATAACATGACAATTAATTATAAACTTAGATAAATAATATTCTAAATTTAAATGTTAAGATATGCTAAAATAGTAAGTACAACTATCGATTGATATTTTAATAAATAAAAAATGAGAGTATTTAGCTAGTTTACTATGCACATACAAATATAATGTGGAACATGCTAGAATTAGATTAGATCTAGATTTTGAATCAATCACCAGATTCTAGAAATATATACTCTATGGCCTCATATGTTTGTGTCGGATTTGTATGGTTGCATTGATGCATGTGTCTAACTATGACATAATTATATAGTATAAAATATTGAATAAATATGGATGTGACCACCTAGAACCTTCTATGTTTTCTATTGCCTCTGCTTTGGTGTACTCAGATATCACTCATAGGTTGTCACTCCTTGTCAAATGATCAAACCCTAGTCCTTCATCTTCATAGTGACTATGAGAAAAATAGGTTAGTGGGCTGACAGAGTTGAGCTAACCCCAAAGACACCTATGTCAGTGGGTGATGCCTACATATAAACTAATCTAAATAAGGCCTCAAACTGATGTAGTTCTCCCCTAATGTCTTAGATTATGTGTGTACAAGTGTGTAATACATAGAAAACATGCACATATAATGACCTAACTTGTAACTTAGGAAATATGACTCATGGGCATCTCATTCAATACTTCAGACCTATAGATGGATTGTCCATATGACTGATATTGAAATAGAAAAGAATAGGGAAGCTTTTCTCACTTGAATGCTTTTAGTAAGTTACCTTGTGAGAGGTATGAATTTGCTAGGTGAAGTATGAATGAAGATTGATCATGTATATATACCAATCATTTTTGGAAATATCTTGCATTAAATCACTTGGGTCGACTATAAAGACATGTTACAATTTTAAATTTTATGATTTTAGGGCACTAGACACTTAATTTGGCACATGACACTTGTGTCTACTTAGGTGTCTAGTTGGGATGTAAGTGTTCAGGAAGATATAAAATAGGGACAAGTCCAAAACTTGTAGAGGATGATAATAAGTAGGTTTATAAAATTTTGAGCAACATAGAAGGCATGATCATTAGAATAATACATGGTCAGACAAAGAGATAAGTAATATGCATAAGAGATAGTAGATACAAGGCTTTTGATAATGAGAAAGTCTAGGAACTGAAGGGTACAACCATGAGAAGTACTTGCCAAGTAGACAAGATTGAGGTGATATATAATTTAGATTTAGTATCTACAACTTGACGTATTTCACCATGAAATATTTTCAAGAGAAAGGGAAGAAGCAATTCATTTGGGAAACCATAAGGGAGTTTTAATTACATGTCAGAATCAAAGCCCACGTAGTTATTTTACAGTGTGAGAGAAAAGATTAATTTTCTCTCTCTAAGTGTAATGTAATCACATGACATTCAACTAAAACTATTTTGGTACAATATGTTGCTATGAAATTTTAAAATGAGTCTTTAAGAAAAAATTAATAATAGGAAGTGTCACTAGACATGAATCATGATGGATTTCTTCTTGATCCTTATTATTGAAATACTTGTAGATGATTTATGTATATAAACATCCCTAGTTTCAATTATAAACATATTGGAGCTCAAGTTGACCAAGAAAACACACAACAAGAAAAAATACATGTCCAAACAATAAAGAAGAGTAAAATATGTCAAATGGGCCCACAAAAATGAAGGTATGGATTCAATACACCATCAAATTCACCTGGGTCATATTCATAGATATTGACAAAATTGTCATGGTAGATAAAATAATAGAGGACAAAGAACAAAGATAGAGAGGAGGTATCCAAACACAAAAAATTAAATAATAAACATAAACAAAATAATGAAAAAAACATGACCACATAGAGATGAATAAAAAAAGGAAGAACACATGAACACGTGCTAATAAGAGACTAACTTGAACCAATGATCCATATACATAAAACAATACTAAATACTTTGCAATAAGAAGCTCTGTACCAAAATTAGGTGTCTACATAATTACCCTACTTTGATGTGTGTATGTGAGTGATTACATGCCTATGTCAAAGTAAAATAATACATAATTGAAGCACATACATTGATTTACCTAGATAGATAAGAATGAAGCTTTTTATATGCATGCATTCACACCTTGATTTTCTATATACAAGAAATTGGAGGCAAATTGAAACAAGTAGTCAATGTCGTATTAATGTGAAAATGTAATTTTTTTTGAAAAAATGTAAATTAAAAGGGGAGTATAAGAATTATTATACCTAGGGGTATTTGAGACATGCTACTACAAAACCAAACTCTATTATGATAAAAACATTTTAGACAAGTTATAGACATAGCTAGTACTTATACATAAGTTCTTGCAACCCAATCCTCTTCTTGATCAATGAAGTAAATAAATAAACCATTTGTGGTGCTCTTAGTTACTCAAATTATCTAAATCATGTTTTTCTCAATGCATAAAATATATGTATATATTCCCCCTTTAGAGGCGAGGGATTATAAATCCTAGTCATGCTATCACTTATCTCAAAAGATAGAGTTAAAATAAATATGTGTAATAATAATATATTTTAATAAAACATCATCTAAGCTTTAAAAATATTTCCAAATTCTTACAAGAGCATCTATGTAACTATAATGAAATATCTTCATGTAAATACAAATAGTAATATAGATAATTAATATGTCCAAGTGAAACCAAATAGAATAAATAACATCATGTACAAATCTAGGGAAAAATATAACTCTTAAGGAGAATGAAGATTCAAAGTGAGGGCAAGGTACATTCCCTACTCGTAGGCAATAGGATAAATAGGTAGTACATCTATGTAAAATTATCTATCTAGGCAACATCATGCAAAAATTGATAGGTTTGTGCATCTTGCTAAGAGAATGAAATAATGAAGGGCTGAGGGAACTACATGCTCCACTGTAGGAGATATGGACCAAACATGTTTCCATACAAAACCACGAGTATAAATAATATCATATAAATCTCAAGATGTGTGCATCCTGATATGAGGGTTAAATACTAGAGGATATTGGGATAAAAACATGACCCTATATAACAATGATATGAGTGATGGATAAATAACATGTTCATATAAGACCATATAATATAGATAACATCATGTAATGCAAAAAATAGGAAAGTGGGGGTAAATAATATGCCCAATGAATGCTCCACATGCATAAGATATGTATTATAGTAATAAATTGAGGAAATAGGTAAGTGTATGATTCCCCCAATGAAAAATCAAGCTAGGGATAACTTATTAAGCCCTTAATGTAGCAATACATAACAATGTATGTGTCATGTATGCAAATCAAATATGTGTCTAGGTGTATGCAAGATCAAGTCATGTCTTGATATCTAAAATAGTGTAAAATCACTAAACACAAGGGTTTGAGAAAATACATATGTAGGATATATGTATCAATAAAGCTCAGAGAAATATGTGTCGATATGATGCCCCCATAGGTAAGTAAAAGATAAATATCATTAATGAAGCACACCAAATAAGTGTGGGCATCATATCCCCATAGGCAATAACATAGATTGATTGTCCTTGTTAATGTAAGATTTGAAAAATGAATCACACATGAGGAACCTATGGGTATGATTTCCCCATAAGCAAAGTAAAATATCATGTATAGAAATGATGATTTTGCATGATATTCATTTGGTTCCTTAAAGGCTTTCTTTATAATGTATCTAGGTGATAGGCCCCTAAACCAAGTGTATTTATAATTGCTATGCCTTTAACCACTAGCATGTATTAGGATATGTGTGGCTAACTTTGAGCTAGCATAACCTTTTATTTTAGTCATATGATAATTTCTATATCTTCATATTGGTAGTAGTATTGGTATACAGACTATCCATATAATTAGTGTATATATGTGTGTGTGTGTGTGTAGAGAGAGAGCGAGAGAGAGAGATATTGGTTAGTATTAAATCATCATATTAATAATTTTATTCCATCTCGCCAAACTTATTCTACTAAAAAGAAGGGTCAAATGGGATTTTCAGGCATGTGGGAAAATCCACTTGTTATTACTCCAGATATATATGTATGTATGTATGTATGTATGTATATATATATATATATATATATATATATATATAGGGGTTAGTATTAAATCATCATATTAATAATTATATTCCATCTCATCAAACTTATTCTACTAAAAAGAAGGGTCAAATGGGATTTTCAGGCGTGTGGGAAAATCCACCTGTTAGCACTCCAAGTTGCACCCTAGCTGAAAGGAGGAGTGTTCAGGGCCTACTTCCACACCTGAACTGACATGGGAATGGTCTAATGCCATGGGTTGCCTATATCTAGACCAAACCTTTAGGATTTTTAACTTGGCTAGCTCCTCTGATGCATCATTTTAGACCTTTGCTTTTAAAATCCAAAACTAGTTGGGGTGAAAAGGGAGAAGGAGTTGTAAAAGTAAAAGATATTCTAACTTGTGGTGATGCACCACGAATATTCTCCATCCACTCATACTTGAGCCTCTAAAACACTAGTGAGACAAAAATAAATAACAGGATCTATGACTCTAAATGCCTGTCATACATCAAAATTTCATGTAGAGGTTCATCAAGGGAGTGGAACCTAAGGGAGATGATGGCGAGTCCCAGTTTAAGGCACTAGTCCAATCAACATGTCAATTATTGGATTTATCCAAATGACATCAAACACTAAACATAACCTGCATAACCAGATAATCTACCAACTAGGTGAGATCAAGACTTGGCAAGGGAGAAGGCTCTACCACTTATGCCAATTAGAACTGACATGAAAATGCTAGTCTAATATCATGAAATCTGAAAATAGTCATCTTATTTATCTGAAGAGGTTACAAGGCTCAATATAGGTAGAGTCTAGTCATGCCCAAGATAGGGATACAAAAAAATGAAGCAAGAGGGAGGGAGTTTTAGCACTCAAAAGGGAGTCAAATGAATTCAAATCCATTTAAAAAGTTATTTCAACTACTACCACAAATCAAGCTCACTCAAACCCCTACTAGTTGATCCATCTCACTCCAATTCATTACATCATTACAATATCCTCTCTGTGATGTTCCATGGTGGTTATAACAATGGGATCAAGTCATTTTTACTTTGTCCTGATACAAAACTAATCTTGATTGGTTTGTTGATGCATGGCCAAGTGGGAAGAAAGGTCACTTTCACACAACTAGATTTGGTGATGGCTATTGAAGTATATGTGTCTTCTTATACAGGACCACAATGGTGCTATCCAATCTTGGAATATCTGCTCTTAGCTTAAACTGAATCATGTTCAAGCATGACTCTATCATGCTTGATTACCTTGGTCAAAAACCAACCTTTCAACCTCCATCTAAGTCAATTGGGCTCTCCTTTAATCTGATTGGTCATCAAGAACTAACCCAGATCCTTGATTCATACTGTTGGATTGGATAGGCATGAACAAATGTGAGCCCTTGGATCTATCTTTGAAAAGTCCACTCTATCTCTACTTATGCCATGTGTCAAATTTGTATTAATCCTCAAGATCCTAATATCATTCTATAAATTCATGTTCTTGTGCCATGTATCGACCCCTCGAGCTCTCTTAGTTTATTCATCTCATACTATTGATCTACCTATGCATAAATACCCATGAGTTGTCAATATTTTTCCAATTGAATGTGCTTGTGCCACTTATCATGCATCCATTCACCTTTGAGATTCATTAACCATTTTGAATCATGCTCATCGTTGATCTTGAATGTAAGATTGATTATGTGCCATTGGATCTATCTAGGCCCACTGACATTGTCCTTTCTCATGTGCCATTAAATCTAAAGTTAAGATCCCACGATCTTGCCACTTGGTAATACTGCATTAATCCTTAGGACATGTGAATTTAAATGGTTACTTCTTGAGGCTTAAACTTGATGTCTGTGCAGACGTATTTGACGTCTCGTAGACCATAAAATTTAGGTTCATGTGGATTTTTTTAGCGGCTTTGTGTGGAGCAATTTCTCCAAAGGATATTGCTTGCTTTGTCTCTACCTTTGAGCAATTCTCTTCGGATTTCTGTCTTGGATAAAATGTCTAAAATAATCCATGTTTTGGTCCTTTACCTTCTTGAAAAGTCCCCTTTGGAATTTTGACTTGGTCTACCTTGCTGCAAAAAGATCCTTTAGAGAATGTGTGTAGGATACTTTGCTGAGAAAATGCCCTTTAGAACCTTGAAGTAAACTATTTCCCCAAGAAACATACCCTTCAGGGAAATAGTCTGAGATACTTTTTTTTGGGAGGATCCCCTTAGAGAAATCATTTGGGTACTTGCTTAGAAAAAGGACCTTTCAGGGAAAGTGCATAGGACACTTTCTTGAAAAGATATCCTTTAAACTTTTTGCAAAGATCCACTTTCTCAAAGAAGATATCCTTTGGAACTTTTGCTTGGTTCACTTCCCTGAGAAAAGTACCTTTTGGGAAGAGTGTATAGGACACTTTGATATAAAAAGTGCCCTTCAATATTTTTTTTTTGGACCAACTTATCCTAAATATATCCTTCAAGACTTTTGTAAAGGACCCTCTTCAAAGAAATGTCCGAAACAATTCTCAACACTTAAACAAAAAGCCCAAAACACAACTCCCAAAAGAATTTCAACACTTCACCAAATGAGGTGGGACAAAACTCTTGAAATAATTAAGCCTTGTACATTTGTTGTGGGATTTGTGTGGAGCACTTCCTCTAAAGGAAATCTGGGTGCTATACTTAGCCAAAAGTTAGAAAAGTGCAAACTTAGGCCTTTTCTAGATCTATTCCTACAACTATTTGGTACCATGAAAACCTGCCTAGATCCCTTCACTTGAAATGTTGAGCCTACACATAGCCACCTAGTCTATTCATCAACTGGGACCCTGATCATCTATTTAAACTAGGCAAAAGCTTGGTATATGGGCCAAAATGGGCAACACCACCATGAATACTCGAGGTGGTGGATTTTTATGGCTGATTATTGGGGCTTCATTGAACTTTTTCAAGTTTTTAAACTCTTAATATTACTTATAAAGTATGCCTTTCCATTAGTTTAAAAAGGGTGGGGGCGTGAAGTTTATTTGCACATTTGCATGTTTTTTAAATTTGGAAATTTACATTAGAATTATGCTTCATCACTCAATTACAAGGAGATGGAGGTGAAGGGTTTGGATACACATTTTCAATTTTATAAACTTGAAAATTTGTTTGTATTTTTTATTTCCTCACTTTGGATATTTTAATAACTCCATGCTTATAATTTTTTCTAGACTTTAAACAACAAGACTCACGACACTTATACAACTTATCACAAAACCAATTTTGACTGTGACTATGGCATACTTAATTTTGATCCCATTGATTTAGATTTTGGGTACAATAGAAGTGTAATATAAAAATTCATAAGTTTAAAATTAAAATAAAATTTAAAAAATAAATAAAATAAATTGCTTATTAGGGGCATGATATTCTTATGTGATTATATATTATACATTGCTTATATTGAGGATAGGATTTTGCTATATGCCCTTTCATACATATTATTCACATTGGGGAAGAAGATTATTTGTGTTTCATTTCTATATCTTGTCTATATTGGGAAATATTGGTACACCAAGACATATCACTTGCCCCTTACTCTTTTTGCTTATATTGCTTCTTCTTTGGCATAATAGTATTGAGACACACATTATCGCTAAGCTTCAACATCTTTTTATAAGTATATGGAAAGATATGTTATAAATGTGCTTTAATAATTATTGTAACTCATTATTTTTTATACTTTACACATGGTATGCATAATCATTTTATTTAGAGATGAGTGAAATGTAGGAAATTTTGTCACATCGAAAGGGGGCATATTATAAACTTATTTTATTTTACAAAAGTTATGTGAGGTTTTATTTTTCAATTGGAAGCACCTATTTTCCCACTCAATAGGGTTAGTTACACCTGTGGATAAGTTATTTTCCCACATGGGAGATTAGTTGGACCTATGACAATTCAATTTTTTTCATATATGGTAGTATGGTTTGCATATTAATAGGTATAATTTTTCATACCTTTTTATTTTATTCATTTATTTCATTAGTTACATTATTATAGATTTATACAAAAAATGATCGACTTATAATTTTTTTATTTGATTGTTGTTGAGAGTAGAACAAGGCTACCAAAATCATAGAGTATAATTTATGGACATGTATGTAACTTGTACTATTTTGTATTTTGCATATTTTTTTGTATGTATTCGGCCTTTGTGATCATAGTAACATACTTCAGAATATGAAGAGTCCTTCTTTTGGACATAACAAAAGGTTGGAATATGAAGGAACAACACTTTGTAAAACTCTATATAATGCTCAATTGTATTTGGATATGGTTATGATGTGATATATATATATATATATATATATATATATATATATATATATATATATGTATCATTTTAAAATAGTTTTTCTATGTGTATTATATCATTATTTTGTGTGTAGTGAATACTTAGTTTGCTTAAATCTGTTAATCATATAGTTTATACCATCTATTCAAAATCTATTAAGTCTATGTTTTTGAGCATAAACATATCTAATTTTATTTTTAATGAATATATTCAGTCTGAATCACCATCTATTTTTTAATTTTGTCACTTCATTTATAAGCTATCCCTGAATTATCATGTTTTAAAGGGTTTTCTAGAATCCTTTGGTAATAATGGTGCGGTGAGCATGGAATTTTTTGTTGAAACATGTTGAGAGGGATACCAGGGCAAAGAGAAATAGAAAGATGGATCGATGAAAGAATCTAACATTTTACAGAAGAGGAAGTAAAAATAATATGGATGACTATGAAATAAATTATTCAGGAGCATATCTATAGAGGAATTTATGAAATATTATGGTATGAATTGCCTATGTTATTCACTGTGTGGTTATCTAGATTAGAGTATTACTATTTTCAACTAAGAATAATGAAATTTATAGCTTAGTCAGAAGAAAAGCTATCAATCCTATAAATTATAGATACTAATTGGACTTGTGCAGTAGAATATTGGACCAAGACTACCATTGATAGATATATCATAGAATTTGTTGTATAAGTCAATTTGGGTTTTGAAGCTATACAAGACCTATTTGTTAGAGGAACACATATAAAGTTCCTAAAATGATGACCTACTCTAACTAAGGTGTTGGTTGTGAAAAAGGCCATGGTGCCTACTCCTACCAACATGAAGTAGTCATTTTAGGTGTTATGGGGGTGTGTGTGATGTAGGAGTGAATAATGTAGAGTTGAGCAAAGGAACTTGAACCTAAACTAATAATATGGAGGATGAAAAGAGATAGAGTGAACTATGACAATAAAGAAGATGTAATAAATTGAATAATTCAGATTTAACTACAAATAAGAGTAGGAATAAAGTAAAGGATGCTAAAGAGATGGGAGTCTAGAGAGGCTACATAAGATGCTAGAAGTGGATAAGGTAGAGATTATGCAAAATAGGGAAGAAAAGGGATCAAAAAATAAGAATAAATAAATGAGGATAGTGAGGATATGGACTAAAGTGAAGAGGAAGAGGAAAATAGGATAACAATAGAGAAGTTAAAGGATATGAGTAGATCACAGTTAAGAGGAAAGATATTTTTGGGACTAGGGAAATAATATTCTTAGGGGGAGATCATGATCAATCACATAATTATTATAGGTTCAAGATCACAAACATAAGAAGTTAAAGACAAAGGTAATTCATTTCTTGAGTACGCATCCCCCAAGCCCAATTTGTCATTAGTTAGAAGACCACAAAGTGCAAAGGAAGGGATGGGTAGAAGCTGGTTTGAATCATTTATGGATAAATTTGGTAAAATTAATGTAGAGACTAAGAAATAAATAAATAAGAAGAGGTTAGAAGAGATTAGATTCACTTTCGAGACTAATTTTAAGATACCTATAAAAACTAGTGCACAAAAACTTATAATCACAGTTACAAGTGCACAATAACCTATGGTCACAGTTACTAGTGTATTGAAGTCAATAGTAACAATTGTAAGTGTGTTAAATATGGCATTAAATCTAGGCATGCTTATTTATTTGATGTAATATGATGGGTCTATGAACCCTAAACATTATTTTATAACCTACGACATGAAATGGTAGGTTAAGGGAATAACCTCTGAAGATGGAAAGAAGTGCAAGCTCATATGAGATTTAACAGGTCAAGTTTTGGAGTTCATTTATAAAAGGGATGTTAATGCCCTAGATATTAAACAAGCTAAAAAGTAGCTAATTATAAAATTTAAAATGAATAATTACTCAAGTCAGACTATTCAAGATCTGAAAGAGATTTGATAGTAGAGTAGAAAATCCGTATGGGACTATGATCATAGATTTTCAAATATGATTAACAAGATTGATTTTATCATGGAGGATAAGGACAAGGATACGTAGTTTATATAAGGGTTATGATCTATAATTATATTTTCCATTGTGCAATCTTAATTCCTGACTAAGGCTAATGCTCAAGCGACTACCCTACAAGTTCAACAAATTGAGGACTATGGAGATGTTCTGGTAGCTAGCTCTAAAGTTAAGGTGAAAATTGATGATTTTTTCAAGAGAATGGATGAGATGCATGAAAGTGACATACCTAAATTTGGATTAAGGTGTATAAAGTTTGGTAAATAAGGGCATCATAGGAATGATTACCTTAAATTCAAAATAGAGTTATATAAACTATGTAGAGTAGTAGGACACACCACATCAAAGTGTCATCTATTACAATAGTACTTTCAAAAGTCCCAAAAATTGTACTATAATTTTTATAAATTGACAAATCATGATGAGAAGAGTTGTCCATATCTGTAATAAATAAATGAATATATCACCAAAAATATCTTCATAGTCACAATGAGGCATTTACCTACTATGAAGTAGGGAATTTCAATCCTGGAAGTAGAAATGACTAGTGTGACATAAGGTAGTCCTTGGTGGATAAATTTGTTACCTCAATATTAACCATAGGGTCTATATGGATGTAAACTATCATCTCTACAATATCAATATCAATATTCATAGAATAATGCAAGTGCTCAACATCAATAATGAAACTGGGCTCCAACATCACCTCAGTGGTAGTATGGGGGATATGAAGCACAACAAACACATCAAGGATGATTTACTAGGCATCAGTCATATGATTGGGGATTCAAACATAATAGAAGAGGATATAGAGGAGGTTACCTAAGGTGATAACAAGGAAGTCATAACAAAGATAACATGAAAGCTTGCCATCCCATTCAATGTTATTTATATGGTGAGTATAATTAATTTGTAAGAAAATTTCCCACTAATCCTCAAAAATAGATGTACTACAATTATCATAGAGTTGAAGGACAACATCAGACTAAAGACTTGAAGTATTATAAAATTAAAAGAAATGCAAGCTTGGACACAATGTGAATATGATAAATGCACAACCTAGGGAAAATGAATTCATGCAAGCAGTCACTAGACAACAACACGTAGAATAATGGTTGCCTCCATTAAAAATGTCACAAGATCATGGAATCAAGAAAGTGCAATGGGATAAATATTTTGATCCTACTATGTAAAAGAGCTTGATGTATCAATCTGCACAATTCCTTCAAGACATATAATAACAGAGTACATTAAAAGGATATGCCACAACTATTGACACACAAATGTATGGATAGATTATGCGAATTATGATACAAGAAGGTGTTGTGACTACTTTGACAAATTTATTGAAACTATGTAGTACTCTATGTAATGAATACATCTCAAAAAACATTACCAATCTTTTACATAACCTTCTAAAGTAAGCACAATAAGATAATAATATAATGATAAGGTGGTATGATATGTCAAAACTAAGAAACCTTGGGATGTTGACTCATATATAGACATTGAACTCATAGGATATGAGATCCCTAATGTAGTATTTGATTTTGGAAGTACTATCAACATGATTACTATATCTACTTGGGAGGCTATTGGTAGGCTAACCTTGAGTTACAGTCTTATTACTCTTAATATTACATATTATGAAATATTAGAGCCAATTGGTCAGTTGGAAGATGTGTAAATTAAAGTTGCTGAGCTAAGTCTATGAGGAGATTTTGAGGTCATTGACATGAAAATATATGAGATCGATTATCCTGCCTTGATTGATAAGAAATGGGATTATGATAGCCAAATGACTATCAATACAGTGCACAATCAATTAGAGGCTCACCAGGGGAACAAGATAGTTGTTATACCACTAAATAAATCAAAACATAAGCCTTATGTTATCCTAAAACATCCAAAGTCACCTTATACATATAGTGGTAATAGTTGGTTCAAATTTAGCGTAGATACAAATCAAAATGCTCTATAAGCTATAAAATATCAATTATTTAATAATATCTTGAGTAACACATACAATCTCAAACCATAAAGTAGTTGGTCTATAAACCAATTCTAAAAAAGTCTCCATCTCTTCAATTTCAAATTGAAGGATGCACCTCTCCACCTGTGTGATATCCAACTAAGTCAGAGGTAGATTTCCTATATAATATAGGTGCAATAAAAATGAATTATATAAAGCCTACTCTAGAAGGTGTCTTACCTTTGGAAGTGACATCTTCAATAAGTGGTAACTCAGACACACATATGTTGAATTGTGCTAGGGGAAATCATGAGGTATGTCCTCTATGAATGGTGTTCAACACAAAACATCAATTGCCATAATATTTTGTGATAGAGGATCTCAATCAATTTATCTTGAGGTTGGAGTACCATGTATTGGATATAGATCAAAGAGTCAACGTACATGGGTAGGCCTTGAAGGTAACTACTGTGACATGGTGGGGAGTTCATAGAAAATAAGAATTGCAATGGGATAAATCATACAAATTTATGCAAGCACAATTTCAGTTACCACTCATTGTTAGAATAGAGTGGCCATTCTTTGAATAAGGCTAATATATATAGCTATATATTCACAAATGTGTAGATATATGGTCTACGCAAGGTGTTGAGCCAAGATATTGGGTGCATATTTTCACCCACATGATAGCACCATTTCTAACCACATGGTATATGCATCAAGAGAATAATTGGGAAACTAAACATTGGGCATAGGTACAACAAGATTTTATACAAACTTTTATTTTAAAAGATGAAAATCTAGTAGTGCATAATGTATTGTAAAAATTGAATTTTTTTCTATGTTCTAGCTAGGTAGAAGATTTGGGAATTATGATAGACTCAACATCACAGTAAGAAATAACTCAATATTTGAATCTAGTGATTCATAATTACAAGGCTAGTAAATGGGAGTGATATCTTCTTAAACCTTGTAATATAATTACATATGAGCTAACAGAATCTAGTGATAGTGATAAGGATCTAGATTTAGAAGGCTTCTCCGAACTAGAGTGAGAAGTAGAGACAAAAAATTCTCAAAGCAAAAAATGAGAGGAGGAAAAAAGACTACACAATATAAACATTCCAAAACAAAGAGAACAAATTCCACAAGAGGCACTACCAGTGGATATAACAAAGTATATCAAGAACCATTAAAGAAGATTAAAAAAAAAACTAGAATAAAGTCCATACCCAAACTTGTGACTTTGGGAGACTACTAATCTCAAAATGAGATTTTAGAGGCATTACAACTATTAATATATTACCAGGATTTATTTTTAACTAAGTTTACAGAAGTTAAAGGTGTATATCCATCATTGGGGGAGATGCACATTTAATTAAAAGAGTACACTAGACTCATTAAAAAGTTCCCATACATATTGAATTTGAACATGAAGATGAAAGTGAAGGATGAGTTAGATCACATAGAAGAATCAAGGATCATCTATCCAATGGAAAAGGTAGATTGGGTTAGTCGTATGGTAGTGCAATTGAAGAAGGTCAGTGAGATTCAAGTATGTGGGGATTACTATACACTGAATGATGCTTCAATTAATGAACCATTTCCAATACCATTCATAGATGATGTTCTTGTATCAGTTGCAATCCATAAGGTATCTTCATTCAAAAATGGATTCAGTGGATACCCTAAAATTAATATCGTAGAGGAAGACCAGGATAAAATAACTTTTACATTGGAATGGGGTTCATCCACATATAAGGTACTTCCCTTTGGTCTTAAGAATGTTCCAATAATTTTATCTAGGGATATGGTAATTGAATTTAAATATTTCATTCATGATTTTCTATAAGAGTATTTGGATGATTGGGTTGTCTTCTCTTTATTCAAAGATCATTTGTCTGAGTTGCATCTAATGCTAGAATGTTGTCAATCCCTGATATTGCATTGAATCAAAAGAAATGCTTATTTTTCACACCTTTTAGTTTTTTACTAGGTCACATTGTATGTAGTGATGGAATCCTGGTTGAACAATATAAAATTACAGTAATAGTGGGGATGCCACCTATAACTAGTTTCATAGAGGTACAAACCTTTTTGGGTCACACCAAATATTACAAAAAAATCATCAAGGGATATACAACCATCTCTATGCCATTGGAAAAGTTATTATGGAAATATTAAAAGTTTGAATGGACATCAAAATTTCAAACATCATTTATTGAACTCAAACAAAAGTTTGTAACAACTCCTATCTTATTTTTTATAAATTGGAAGAATCCATTCCATGTACATGTGGATGCTTTAGGCATTGTAGTAGGAGTTGTCTTAACACAACTAAGGGATGTTGGGCTAGATCATCTTATAAAATTTGAAAATAAGAAACTATTAAATATAGAGAAAAATTATACCACATAGAGAGAAACCCTATCAATGGTGTTTTCTTTATAGAAATTTAGGCATTATCTTTTAGCCACACCATTTAAGATTTTTACAGATCGCCAGGACTTGAGATACCTAGTTAATAAGCTAATGTTGCATGGAAGGATAACTATGTGGTTGATATTATTTCAATGATTTCAATATAGAATCAATGTGAAGTTGGGAAGAGAGAATGTGGGACCTGATTATTTGAGTAGGCTCCAAAATGGAGAAGAACTAGAGGAAATACAGGATGAATCCTTAGATGTTCATTTGTTTAGATCCTTTACAATCCTTGACAATATGAAAGGCATTTCAAATTTCCTAGAACAATACACTTTTCTTGCAAACTATGTTGAAATGGATAAGAAGAAAATGATTACACAAGCCATTCCTTGTAGCCTCATTAATGGATTTATGTATAAAATTAGGAAGGATGATGTGCTATGTAGAGTAACCTTAAAACATGAGTGACTATAGATACTTCATGAAGCACATCAAGGAGTCATAGGAGGCCATTTCATAGGAGAATCCATTGTAATAAAGATAATACAGAGTGGTATTTGGCAAGTGAATTTATTTTGATATGCTCACAAAGTGGAAAAGCACTGTGATGTTTGCCAAAGAATGAGAAAATTGAATCATCGAGATGAGATTCCCTTGGTTCTAGTGATATCATAACAACCTTTTGAAAAATGGGGCATTGATTTTTTTTGGCCTATAACTCTTTCAAGTAAACACAATCATACAATATATATCACTACTATGACAAACTTTCATGAAATGGGTGGAAGTTGCTACAATACCAAGTTGTAGTGCAAAGAATGCTGTTAATTTTTATAAAAGAATATCATGACAAAATTCAAATGTTGGATTAAATTGGTTATTGATAGAGGCACTCACTTCCTGAACAACACAATCAAAATTCTTATTGAAGAGTTCATGATATCACACCACAAAAGCATGATCTATCATCTATAAGAAAATGAGCAAGCTGAGGCTTCAAATAAAGTATTGGGTAAAATGATTATAAATATATGTATTGTTCAAAAGTTTTATTAGGAGGATCTCATTCTTGTGATCCTTTGTGAATACTAGACAAATTATAAACATGTGAATTTATTTCAAGATGTTCATAGGGTGGAAAAACACTGCAATGTTTGCCAAAGAATGGGAAAAATGAATCATCGAGATGAGATGCCCATAGTTCAAATGTTATCAAAGATTTTTTTTTGAATAATGGAGCATTGATTTTTTGGTTCCTATAACTCTTTCAAATAAACACAATCATGTGATATATATCATTATTGTGACAAACTATTTCACAAAATGAGTAGAAGCTACTACAACACCAAGTTATAATGTGAAGGATGCCGCTTATTTTTTATATGAGAGTATCATTATAAGATTCAGATGTTAGATTAAATTGGTTAGTGATAGATTCACTCACTTCCTAAACAACACAATTAATACTCTTACTATAGAGTTCATGATATCACACCACAAAATCATGATCTATCATTCGTAAGCAAATGAGCAAGTTGAGGCTTCAGATAAAGTATTGGGTAAAATGCTTATGAAGATATGTAATGTTCAAAGGGATTATTAAGAGGATATAATTTCTATGATCCTTTTATAATATTAGATAAATTATAAACATGTGAATTTATTTCTTTGCTCACATGGTGGTAAAACACTACGATGTTTTCCAAAGAATGGGAAAACTGAATCATTGAGATGAGATGCCCTTGCTTCCAATGCTATCATAGTAACCTTTTGAATAATGGGAAATTAATTTTTTTAGTCTTATAAATATTCCAAGTAAATTCAATCATGTGATATATATCATTATTGTGATAGACTATTTCATGAAATGGGTGGAAGCTGCTATAACACCAAGTTGCAATGCAAAGGATGCCACTAAGTTTTTATACGAGAATATCATTATAAGATTCATATGTTAGATTAAATTGGTTATAAATAGAGGCACTCACTTCTTAAACAACATATTCAAGATTTTTGCTGAAGAGGTGATGATATCACACCACAAAAACTTGATCTATCGTCTGCAAGAAAATGAACAAGTTGAGGCTTCAAATAAAGTATTGGGTAAATAGATTATGAAGATATGCAATGTTTAAAGGGATGATTAGGAGGATGTAATTCCTATAATCCTTTGGGAATGTTAGACATATTATAAACATATGAAAAGCTTCACTCCTATTTAGTTAGTTTATCATCTTAAGATATTTATGCCTATGGAATACATTGTTCCTAGTCTATGAATTATAATGATTATGAGGATTGGAGATCAACACTCACTAAAATAAAAATTGATGGATCTGGTCAAAATGGATAAAAAATTTCATTGGGAATAGTTGACATGAGACATTAACAACTTGAATCAAAAAGTGTGGCATGATCGCAACTTTTGATCCAAGGAATTTTATCTAGAAAAAGCAGTATTAATCTATGACAACAGATTTAAAGAATTTCTGGGAAAACTATGCATTAGATGGAAGGGACCCTATATCATTCATGATGTTTTGATATAGGGTATAATTATTTTAAAATATTTTCAAGGAACCATAATACCAAGGCATGTAAATGGATATAGGCTTAAGTCTTCATCATTAATATCTATCATTCATCGCTAACAAAGAGAGAGGGTGATGAGTAACACCATGTAGTTAGGATTTTTGTATAATGTTGTTTTGTTTTAGGGTTGTGTGTGTTTTTATAGTGTGATATTTATGTCACAAAACATCACAATGAAGCTTGGTTAGTCAAGATTGTAGAGTGCAATCGATATATAGATTCATCTTAATAGAAAGACAACTAGTAATAAGAGCATGGTGGTCATCAATTAAGTCCAAGAATGAGGTGTTGATAAGATAAACACAAATAAAGGATGGTTAGTGGTCATTCAAAATTGTTAATGACAATGCACTTGAGAGATTTCATCTTTCCCAAAATAGATTTATTAGTATAGACAAGATGAACCATAAATAAATGTGGATAGATGAAAAGATGCTGCATCACATTAGGTACCTACCATTGGATGGACCAAATATTTTTGACATGGAATATTAACTATCATATCAAATAATATCTAATTGACATTAATTTTAGAGTAAACTTGTGTGCAACTAGCTCAATGCATTTAAACTCAGTGGCCAGATGGATTTGGGTAGCAAACACTATATAACAAAGGGAGTAGATAACACACAAACATTACACACTTATGTAAACAAGAGAAATATGTGATCAACATCTAAATCAACTACTTGTGTACAAATTTCTCAAAAATGTTAGACCATTCAAAGAAAGTGTTCAATTTAGTCCACAATAACAACCATGGATATGACACAATTGATGATTTCATTCATCGATATGTAGAAGGAAGAAATAGGGATTAGCCTCAAACTCATAAAAAATAGATATCATTATCTAGACCCCTTTAATTTTATTGATGCAACATAAGCTAATTTATTTATCCATGACCCACAAAAATCAACACAAGCGGGAACACTATCAATTCAACATTCTCTTTGACGTTTTGATGCTAAGTAATTGATCAGGTTGCCTAATTTTAGGAAATTAGATAAGGTAATGCTTACTAAACTGAGTAGATATAACAAGGGTGCCATTCATTTGTATCAAGATGTTATAATATTCATCAACCCTATGAGCATGACAATAAAAATGAGGCTCCCAACTTAGGGTAAATCTCTTTTACCTTACAAACCTATAGCTCCACATATCCATTCAAATAACTGAGAAAAATATACAAGGTTAGGTAGAAGAATCCCCATCAATTTTATGAAATATGATTTAGTGTGCATCTTATTTGAATGTATCACTAAACAGTGCTAGAAGATAACCAAACATACAAAGCAAGTAACCAAAGGCATTATGGACATTGTGTATCACATGATACACCTACATGAGGATTTTAATTAGCCTAAATTATTAGCCTCATTACTCACAACAAACATTGAGAAGAATCTCTCCATCACATCGTAGGTATTTTGGTACCAATTTGTGGTTTTACTCCTTTGTTTCACACAATCAAAATCATTAGAGAGACCAATCAACCTAACTATATGTTTTGGCTTGCTACTACATTTTCCAATAATGCATGGATTAAAATAAGGTAGGATTATGAAAATTTGGAGATATTAAACATGTGGTAGTTGGAAATCTAAGCCATGATTATTTCACACCCTAGGGTACCTCATAACATTATGCAGTATCTTGGACAACATGCATCAGTCACCAAGTTACACAATCACATTCAAATAAAAGTTCATGAGCTACCAGAGCAATCATAACTTCACTATGATTTTTTATCACTATTGTAGATGCATAGGTGGAATTTATGTGTTAATAATCCCTAGTAGCTTGATTGGTACAACCTATGCACTCTCTACCTCCATGTGCATAACAACATATGCCTACTCAGGATCAAGATCAATCACAAGCACCACCACAAACAAAAATGACACCATCAAAAATTGACAAAGGTAAAAGGAAAGCACTATTGTGATGAGATTCACCACCACCACCTAAGAAGAGGACATGGCATACAAAGTCCTAGATCAATAATAATCATGTCCCAAAGATAGTGACTGAGTGTAACTTGGCAGAGATAGGAGTTAAATAACATGAAGTTATATATTGTCTATACTTGAAAACATTGGTAATTATGTTTACAAGAAATAAGAAGAGAACAAATTATTTTTTTGGAAAGTAATGTGTACCTTCTAGGTGGAGAATTAGGTAAGACAAGATCTATGGGTTGATATCACCCAATTTCTTCATTCCATTATAGTTGACATTGTAGGTCAAGAGGTAACTTGGTAACATCTTTAGACAAAATAATTTCACATAGATCCAATTATATGATCATCTAATGTGTAGAAAGCAAACCTGTTGACATAAAAAAGTCCACCTCTGACTCTACTACATAAACCAAAGACCCATGATTTAGCTAGATCATATCCAACAATCAAAGATAATATGGTGTCTTTCACAAACCCAATAGAGGAGAGTGAAACATAGAAAGCATAAGAGTCTCATCAACATATGTAGGTCTAAACTGTGAAGAGGCCAAAGAAACACCTCACTCTATTGCTAAATTCTAGAAATAATATGGCTACACAAAGAGGTACTATTATGGAATCATCTTCTTTAGAAGATTTAGAATCAGTTAGAGATATAGACTCTTAGACTCTCATGGATGAACCTAAAGAGAGTAGTTTTCCATAGTCAAAGCCACAATAAGAAGCTGTGTAGGAATAAGAATATCTAGCAATGGTGTAAAAGGAGGCTGAGAGGAAGGAGGAGAGAAGAAGAAAAATAAAGAAGATGAAAAGTAAAAGTCTACCAAGGAAGAGGATCAACAAAAATAATAGGCCATAGAGGAGGAACAAAGTTAAGAAGTCAAGGAAGTAGAGGCTCAAAATAAAAGAGATGAATAAGTAGAGGTGAATAAAAAAGAATAAGAAGTTATAAGGAAAAATTAAGAATCACAGGTTGTGAAACAAAATAAAGAGGAGACAATGGAACTTGAAAAGGCTCTAGAGGAGTAAAAGGCTAGAGAATATCTACACATCCAAGATGAGCAGTCTAAGTAAGAGGCTAAGGAGAAGGAAGTCAAATACAAAGCCAAGGCTATATCTGATGCTAAAGCCAAAGCAAATAAATATGCGAAGACCAAGGTTGACACAGATGCCAAAGCCAAGGTTGAAATAAAACCTAAGGCTAAGGCTAAAGTGGAAGACAAAGCTAAAGTTAAGGTAGAAGCTAAGGCTAAGGCTAAATCAAAAGTTAAATCTATATCTTATATAGAAGCAAAAGTTAAGGAAAAACTAGAGGGCACACTGCAATAGGAACTTGAGATGCAAAGATGTAATCAGGAGGAGGCTTCTTAGCCAAGACCCCAAATAACTTGCTAATGGATATGGGATGTTCCCACATCATCCACCTGATACACAACCTTTTATCTTCCTTTGGCACAATTTGTGATGGCCCTTATAATGACTATAATGAAACCCATGGCTCTAGCTATGATTATACATGAAACATATTTAGATGTCTCCCAATTACGCCTCACCAAATAAATTGAAGGCACAATAGATTTTTAAGAATCAATAGCATAAAAGGATTTGAATATGGAGTAGGAAGTCTTGCAACTATAAGAGGATAATTCATATTTGAGCCTTCTATTCACCAATGCACACCATTTCATAGAAAATAACTACCCTACATTAGTTACCCAAGTCCTAGGTGACTAGGTAATGTCTGAAGAAAAGTAGTTCTCAGCTCTATTAACATAACTAATAAAACACTGGCTGGCTGCACATAAGATGAAATTGGTGAAAGCTCAAAGGTATATCATCAATTCAAAAATGGTGGCAATATTTGAGCTCTTAGAGGAATATGAATAAGTTCTAGATATAACTATGCTTTAAACCAAACAAATAACACAGGGTACCCTGAGTTGGAAGTAATAACCTAACAACTCATTGTCCATAATTAATCTAGAGTTCAATAGGGTGTACAAAGACAAACCTATGATGGGAGATCATATAGATACCTATGAATCAATGAACAACATGCTTAAGAAGTTGGTTGATTCATAAAATAATACCATATAGAAACTACATAACTAGAAAAATGAGATTTTGTGCAGTCTATTTGCCAACATTTAGATGCAGAGGCATGCAGACCAGTTGGAGGAGCTATCCCATGACATCCAAACAAAGTGTCAAATTCTAGGGCACTCATAACCATTATAGAAGATGAGGATATTCAGAACCTAATACTGATTCAGGTACCACTGTGCACATTGCTCATTATGGTGCAAGAAGTGTCGACTGACTAGAAAATTCTAAAGCAATATTTATCCTAGCTTGATCTTTCCATTGCATAAATTGTTAATGAGCCTCAATTCATCCCTCCATAATAGTTGTAATAAATGATTCAATAGATGAAGATTACCACAAGTTCATAGCTAGCAATCCAACATCCATAACAACCTCCACTAAAGGAATATGTAGAACCAAGTTCTTCACATGTAACTCAAGTAGAACCATCATCACAATAACCCACTATATAGCTAACCTAGAGCATGGCACCACCTACCTAGTAGGTACTGTGCACTTTTAATTTTGTAGTTTTTAGAAGTTTTTACACAATTTTATAGGATGACCTTAAGCATTAGGAGTGGGTCCATGCTGGTTGAAAACCTATAAAGGGTAGCCACATGATTAATCTTGTATATTGAAAACCCACAAGGGTAGTAGGCTGGTATGCTATTTAGTTGAAAACCTAAAAGTATAGCTAAGTAGTGCGCAAAGGGTGAAATTGATAAATGATACTTGGAGAAATAACCGCAACTCTTGTTTATGGTTTAATTCCCTAGATCAAGCTTCAAATTAGGATATCTTGTTGTGGCTTTGTCTCAAGATGAGATAATTGTTTAAGTCTAGGAAAGTGTTGAGAGTAGAATAGGGCTACCAAAATTGTAGAGTATAATTGATAAAATCATGTGCGATTTACAATAATTTGTCTTCTACATAAATTTTTGTATGTATTCAAACTTTATGAGTATAATAATAGACTTAAAAAATGGAAGAGTCCTTCTTTTAGACATAATTAAAGGCTAGAATATGAAGTCACAATGCTTTGTAAAACTCTATATATATTGC
The DNA here is from genome assembly GCA_037957365.1 of Torreya grandis. Lineage (NCBI taxonomy): Eukaryota > Viridiplantae > Streptophyta > Pinopsida > Cupressales > Taxaceae > Torreya > Torreya grandis. The sequence continues at coordinate 37,706 of JARHVA010002182.1, read as the reverse complement.
TCAATTGTATTTGAATATGGTTCTGATTTGATAGAGATTAATATATATCATTATGAAAAGGTTTTCTATGTATCTTTTATCATTGTTTTGTGCACAATGAATACTCTATTTTCTTAAATATGTTAATTTAAAATTTATATCGTCTATCTAGATTTTGTTAAATCTACATTTCTGAGCATAAACATCTATAATTTTACTATTAATGTATATATCTAGTCTAAAATGCCATATGCTATTTACTTTTGTCATTTCATGCATAAGCTATCCTTGAATTACATTTTATTAAGGGTTTTCTAAGAACCTCTAATAAAAATTTCAAGTACAATGAATGTTGACATAGGAGCATTATTGATCATTTGTGGACCTTGAATGGAAATTAGGACATTCATGCAAATAGTGAGGAGAAATGGTTTCTTGTTTTGGAAGTTGTTAGTGTTGGAATTTTATATAAGGTAACCTCTCCTTATTTTGACTTTCATATCACTTTCATTTTTGCTATTAACTTCATGTATAACAAATATGTTTTAACTGCAAATTCTTCATTGAGCCTTCTTAGATGCACTTGTTTGTTTTAATTTAAGGTATATGCACACACACACAGAGAAAATTGGGGCATTATATAGACACCTAATTTTTGTACAAGCCTAATAATTTTAATATTATTAGCATGTTTTCATGCATATGGATATTTTGTTCAAATTAGTCTCTTATTGACATATTTTCTTTTGTGTTTGGGCCCTGCATAGCTTTTCCCTTCTCTTATTGCTCAAAAACCTTCAAATAAGTAGGTGTCATTTAAAAATGCATATGTATGTGCTTTTAATACATTTATGTCTATGTTCTTAAGGGTTTCTCACCTTGAATGGTATCAAAACATATTGATACTAGTCTAACTAATATCAGAGCATTCCAACAGTGGTTGTGTTGATCATGGTTCCTTTATGTCCCTTTGACCCATTTTATCATATTTTATTCTGCCTTGACTGTTAGTTCTCTTAATTTCATAAGGTCAGCTTGTGTTATAATAAGGTCTTAATTTTAATTTGAGAAGTCTATATACACACAAGCACCTAATACCATTTAACATATTGCACAATTGTATGCTCACAAAATTACAAGGATTACATCTAGATATTGCCTTTATTGATTTACTTTAATTTTTTTGTTGAATTTCCTATCTATTGAATATTTATTGTTGCATATTTATACCCAAATAATTATTAGTGAAAGAGTATATAGATTGGCTACTTACTTGCATCTTACACGTAGGGTTAAGGGTTTGGACTAGTGAAAGAGCATATAGATTCGCAACATGCTAACAAGTTCCAAAATCTTGATTGACCAAGTTACACTTGACTTGGATGTCATCCATATTAGCATTAATAAACAATAGAGAATCATTGAATTGAAAAATAATTTCATCAAAAATCATGTGTCAAAGAAGGAATTTCAATGATAAAATTTTGTTCTTAATATGGTTAATCTCTACAAAACATTATTCTACTTGGTTTCTTTCATTTATTTATTTATCTTGGTGGCTTTCATCACTTAAAATTAAGGTAGGTGATTCACCTTCTTTATATGGTTAAGTAATGATCAGCTCTTTGAGTTTATTTATATGTTTCAACGTATATTTGATGTTTCTGTAAGTTTAATGAATGGAAATTTAATTTATAAATAAAAAAGTTCATTTGTGGGGATCACATTTAGAGTATGGTATTTTTAGTTTGCCCTTGAAGTTTTTGAGTATCTGTTGAGTTTTTTTTTAACTAATCAAATGTTTTAGGATTTTTCAAATAAGTGGGAACTATTTAAACCATGAATGAAATGGTTTGTCACTTTTGATTTTGGATGAATTAATTTTTTGGATGGATAAAATATTGTTTCAAGAGGCACTTATAATTTAATGCATATTTGTGTAGACACGAAAATTTGGTATTAGAAACTTGGAAATATTAGTCTTCACCTATATTTAACATACATGACTTGTGCATACACATATGGCTCTTGCATACCCTTCTCTCCTTTTCACTTACATTCTATGGGCCCAACCTTACTAATTTGCTACTAGTCACTAACATTAATTCCTTGATATGTACTTAATATAGTTATTATCATACTTAGCTTGTATCTTGATCATCATATCATTATTCTTGTCTATTTAGAAACCTTAGACCATATAGAGAGACAACTTCATATATTCAAAACCCTCCACCTCTATAAAATTTGTCTTGCACTAAGAAATTATCATTTTCCAAATTCAAATCATCTTTGGCCTGTATGTTCTACATGTCAATGGCATGATAATTTACTTAAAGAGTCCTTTATTCATAAAAAATAGGCCTAAGATTATTCCCAATTTAGAACTTATCAAGAATATATATGCACATATACACATTAGAGGAACAACACTGAATCTCCAAAATCATAAGTAAGTCATAGGGAATAGGTCTTAGGAATGTTTTAATCACCTCCAAGCCAAGTCAAGTTTCCATTTTCAAGTGTCAAAAGATAGATTATAGGTTGCATCCATACTAGTGGATCACGATTGAACACATGCACTTAAATGGAAGGACTATGTGTGGTTTGATTTACCTCCTTGGAGTATTTGATATATAGGCAATGCTCAAACATTCATTAGGGAGTGATTATGGTCAGTACAACCCATCATTCATTCTTATTTTTATAGGTTAACCTAATGTTGGAAGCGGAATGAGGGTTGAAAGGTGAAAGAAAAAATAGTTTGGATAGTATAGATATAAAAAAATATTGATATCATATAAGAAGATGGTTTACAAGTAGGTGCAATGGCCTATTCCAAAATAGTGATGTAGTATCCACCTAGATAGATAAGATAGAGGTTAGATGCTTATGCCAAGCATAGGTTCCCACAAGTTGAGGTACTCATTTAGGCAAGTCCATGTTTTTTAGTTTCTTGATCTGAGTGACTCCTGATCCATTTTCAATCCTTTTTGTCACATGCATGCAACCTCAAACCTAAAAATATCAATAACAAGCTAAGTACCCTTATCCTCTTAGAAATTTCCATAAATATTAAATTGTAAGAGCCCAATCGTATTTTGTTGTCACATTCAAATTGTGTGTTATTGTTATATATTCTACTACTTGAATAGTTTAAATTTTTATCTTATTTTTTTGACACATGAATTCAAAATAAACTTAAACTTATTGGTGAACATGTTCCTTATAGTGAGCATGCCAAACCCTAGGTTTTTCCTTAGATTTTTATCCTTCTCTCTAGGATTTTATATTTTTGAATATAAATATAGTTTTTATACTCCATTGATAATTTTTATTACTCATTTTATGTACATAATTCATGGCTATAATGAATATATATAATTTATATTTTCTATCTCAAGCTATGATTATAATCATTACATGTTGTTTCCCTTTAATAAGCAATATATTTAACAACTATGTAATCCCATGGATTAAATCTCCATGTAATAATTATAAGGTTGAGCATAATCATGAATAATCTTTAACACTCAATAATTCACATCATTTAAATATTTTTTCCCTTGGAAAAAAAATCATAAATTCATATTAATTAATGAAATTACAATCCATAGAATCAACAACATTCCAAAGGAAAAAATTGAACAAGAGAACAAGGGTCTGATCTAAAAGAGGAGGACACAATGTAAAACCAATGGCCCAATGGAAAAGTAGTTAATATTAAAGGAGACTAGACTATCCAAAGGGAAAAAAATTGCACCACCAAAAATAGAAAAGTAAAGAAGAAGCTCGAGAAAAAAGTAAGGACCCAAGGAAAAGCAAAGGGTGGGAGATGGAAGACAACCCAAATAACGAATAGTATGGACCAACCAAGGGAGGCTAAAGAGAATAATAGAAGAAAGAAATGAAAATCAAATGAAAAGGGGATAGTAGTAATGAATAAATAACCCTAAGCCTAAGTACAGGACCAAAATAGAGCATAAGGCTATAGAGAATGAACTCTTGATCACATGTAGGGAGGAATGATTTTTTGATTAATCCTCCAACACCAAAATATGTTGAAAAATAGGACTAGATCCATATTTAAACTCTTCAATGACCCACAGGTCAGGTTCTAGGCACAATCCCTTTTTGAAGAGGGAGTTAGCTTCTAAGTTGAGCTCATGGTATACATGCCAAAAAAAGATGTCTTTGAATGAGAGTACTATGTGGTGTGTGATAAATAAGATGGGAATAAGAAACATATTATCCATTTTATATACCCCCTTTAGCAAATTGAGGGAAATCATTGAGTCCCTAAATATATGCAAAGTAGCCACTTTACTCTGAATCACAATCATGAGAAGAAGCTTTAATGGCATTAGCTCTGTAAAATTGTTACTGCCATGTCTAAGAGCAACTTTGAAACAAAATTAGTGGTAAGGGTTTAAATAAAGGATACCAAAAACTACATAAACTATATGGTTACATTTATAATCACCATTAAATTAACCCCATACACTAGAGTAATCGATGGGAGGATGTAGAAGTAATATTTGTTTAGGAGGTTTTGGATTGATTTTGAAGTGCCTAAAAATGAGCTAAATTTGGAACATACATTGAAAAATAGGAATGAATTTTCCCTAGTATATAGACGCATTCTTTGTAATCCGAATACTTGAAGACATAATTGGAGGCAAAGTTTTGTAGGATTTGAGCTCATAACTATCTAACTGAGTATTTGAATAATCAATAATAGTTAAGCCTTGCCAATAGTTGTTTACCCTTGTAAAATCCTTCAACTCATCCTAAATTTTAGTAACATAAGTAGAAGTGACTAGAAAATGATTCATAGTCCCTAAGTATTGAAAGCAAAGGTTGCAACATCCAAGACCATACTAATTCCTTCTTTGGAGAATCTCCCAGGTAAGGGATTTATTTTTTAAGGCAAGCGACATAAAGATTTTTTTTTTTGAGGAGCTTTAATTTTACATAGTTTTTTCCAACACCATTATCTCTTTAAAAGGGCATCATTACATAAATAATAATGGTAACCAAGGTGAACAATATATTCCCCCAACTTAGGGTTTAAGGACCAAACTAGCTTGTTTTCCTCAAAAATAATTATTATATGCCTCCATTTTAATCTTTGAACATGAGCACCCTATCTTAAGTTGAACTCTCCATCCAATCCCAAAGAGAGTGCACTTTTATAGACTGATGCCAAGGATTAATGAAGGTGTTGTCAACAACTTGATTCAAAAAATAGATTCCCAACAACTCCAAGAGATCAGTCAACTCCTCAGGTAGTTTGTAGTTAGTACCATAACCAACCCAAGGATTTATCTCAACTTTGATTTTAGTGCTTGATCCCAACTCTAGATAAGCCAATTACATATGGGAGGTAAGGTGTGAATAATTAATTTCCACATGATAGAATCATCATGACAATTTTTTTTAGGTCTACGAATCCACTCTTCCACACTAAGTGGTTATATGTATTTTTGGATCATTATTTGATTCTATAATCCCTCCTTAGTGAAAAGCCTCTAGATAATTTTTGCAGCTAGTACCTTGCCAAAGAGGTGAATATTTTTTAAACCCCATCCCCTGATATCCTTTGGGGTAGTAAGGGATTGCCATTTAACAAGAGTAATACCATCCTTCTTTTTTCTACCCATCCAAATAAATTTAAAACATTTATTATGAATATTATCTAAGATTCCTTTAGGGATATGAGATAATATTAGCTAATAAACATGAATCACTTCCAACACTAATTTAATGAGTGTTAATCTGTCACTAATGGAGAGCCAATGATTGCACCAAAAACATATTCTCTTTTCCACCTTGTTAATCAGTGAGTTCCAATCATTCTTTGATTTTAGTAGGAACCCCAGATACTTGAGTCCTCCCTTAAGAATCAGATTAATGTCCTTCCAAGAGCCATCACAAAATAACATCACATCATCCAAAAAAATAGATTCATTAGGAAGATGGACCTACTAATACTAATCCCCTAGGTAGAGCTAGTTATTTTGACCTTGAGAATGAGTTGGCTCATCCCTTCAACAATTAGAAGAAAGAGTAGAGGAGAGAGTAGTCAACCCTTCTAGATTCCACGTGTGGGTATAAAAAAATTAGAGTTTGAGCCATTTATGAGTAAGGAAAAGGAAATAAAAGATAGAAAAACCATAATCTAGTTGACCATTTGAAGGTGACAAATAAATGTATCAATATTAGTCTCAAATAGAGCTAGTTTACTTTATCACAAGCCTTGGATAGATCCAACTTTAAAACCACCATGGACACCTTCTTCATTTTGATAGAATGTAGACCCTCTTGGGCAGCCCCTATAACATCATAAATTTATCAACCATATAAAAAAACAAATTGATCTTTAGAAATGAATGAGTAAAAAAAACCTTTGATTTGAATGGAGATAATTTTTATAATAATTTTATAGATGCAATTGCATAAGGAGATAGGCCTAAAATCATCAAACAAGGTCAGGGTGTCCTTATTTGGTATGAGTGCTATGAATGTATAGTTGAATTTCACAAGAGTCTTCCCCATCTACCTAGTGTATTCAATAACAAGTAGAAGGTCCTCCCCATGAAGATAAAAAAAAACACTAAAGAAGTGAACCATCCAACCACAAGGCCCTAAGATATTGTCCTTTTAAAATATGTCCAAGATGGATAATAATTCCTTATTGGGTGACCACCACTTCCAACCTCTCATGATTAGATTCTTTGACAAATTTAGGAAGGAAAGAAGTGATTTTAACTATCTTAGCTATATTCACATGAGTTGGATCCTTATAAAGTTGTTAAAAATGTGAGACAACTAGATCAACTATCTCACAAAAATTCCACAACATGGAGCCTTTAGTATTATGGATTTCCCAAATGATATTCTTGACTTTGCATTGTTTGGCAAAATTTTGAAAAAAAATTATATTTTCATCACCATTTTCCAACCAAAGTGCTCTACTTTTAAACTACTAATGAGTTTCATTATCCACCAACTTATCATGTAACTTCAACTCAAGTGCTTTGATCCTAAGTTTAGATTCTTCATCAAAAACCTGAACATTGTCATGACCATAAATCTTTGTAATCTATTTTTCCATTGATATAATATCCCTTTCAGCCACTTGATATTTGTTGGTAGCCCATGTAGCAACTGACTTTGTCACTCTCTTAATATTGGTGGAAAATTGTAGATTAACTGATTCCAATGATCTCACATAAAAAATAACCCACTCCTTAATGAAATCCTAATATTTCAACCAAGTCAGACTAAATTTGAAAGGACTCAAAAGCTTCTTGTCCCCACTTGTAATATGAAGTAAAATGGGGAGATGATCTAAATAAGCACCTGAAGATACACTTGATCTAGTTTTTTTAGTGCCAATTATAAGGGAATGTGAAATAAGAAATCTATCTAACCTCTTAGCAACACTATCCACCATAGATCTCATGTCCACCAAGTGGCATACAAATTCATAGGTTTTAAGTCCACCAAATTTGTATCCTCAATTTTGTGTAAGAAAAAAACATAAAGAGGGTCCAATATTGCTGAGGAACCCGACACCTTCACTCTGTTAGTGGTGAATTTTAGGTTTCCCCCAAATAATGATATTCTCTACTCTCAAGAAGTTTTGGGTGAAAAAATCTTCCCAATATGCAAGTCTCTCCTCATTAGGACCATAGATATTGAACACATAAAAGGATTTACCAATCTCCAATGAATAAATTTCCACCCCAAAACTAAAGTGAAAAAAAAAAAGAATTGACCATCCTCAAAGAGTTAGTTTTCCAACCTAAAACTAGGCCTCAAGAGCTGCCATTAGAATTGTATGCCAAAAATGCCCAATCCTTCAAGATTTTTGACAATTACTCAAATTACTCTGCTCCCAAATCCCTTAGTCTCCTATATAATTATCATATCTGGTTGGTGCAAAAGTATCATTCACTTCAAAATAATTATTTTGTAGGGATTGCCCAACCCTCTAATATTGAGAGACATAATGAGCATGCTTAATAATTTGTCAGGGATGTCCTTGCTCCGAGGGTCCCTTTAATGGTTTTTTATTTACCCTAAAATATTTACAGAAATATTATGTCTTTAGCTTGTGCTAGATATGAGGGTTATCCTTCCCATGATCATGAACAAGGACTCAAGATAATCCCTAACCCACCTTCAAGACTTACATCTTTGTAGGCTTATGCTTATAGATGAGATCTTAATAGATATATCATTTGGCTAGAAGATGATAAAGAGTCTACATGAATCATTTTAGGAGAGTACCTTTTTTTTTTATCAACCTTGGTGAGAACAACGTTAGTGATGAACTCACTTTGTGATGTCTTATCCTCTATAAACTTTTTTGGGCTTAGTGAGGTTCATAAGAGGAGTTCAAAAGCCAATTTATTAATATCAAAAACTCCTTTTATCCCTTCCTTCTATAATTATAGTTTATGAATCTCCTCTGTAGACATAGGGTAGAAAATAACCTTGTCCTCCACTAATCTAATCAGTGGGCTAGTACAAAATTCCCCAAGGGAAGAGTGTTAAACTACGGTGGGATTGAATAACATAACATCCTAGTGAATTTTAGTCTAAGGCTTAGAAAAATCTGCTATCATAGAATGAAGTCTAGACCTTAACATTGTAGATTCATCTTCCATTCATGATGTATGAGGTGGTCTCTTGAGAGACTATTGGGGATGCAATGGTGTTTCAATTTCCAAATAATCTAGAAAATTAACATGATTTTTAGTTTCTTGAAGAAGGTCATGAGTCATGTATCTATTATCTTTGATCTCCCTAACTAGCTATAAAAAAGAGTCTAGATTCCTCCTTCAATATTTGGGAGAGAGACAAAGAGGGAAGTCATTGGATAAGTGCACATAGGTATGACATATGACACACCTGAAAGAGACACCCACATAATCTAAGTTGAGTGTGAATCTAGGGCCCAAATTCCAAAATAATGGCTTTTTCTTATCCCTCCTAAAAGTTAATATCAACCAAGATTTTATCCATCATCATAGCAGGTTCCTTAATATATTTTTCATCCACTTCAAGGAAATCCCAATGTTGTCCTAGATAGCCTTAAAAATATCCAAATTCCAATATTCCAATGGCAACCCTGGTAGTTTAACCCATATGGGTTGTTTCATGGATTTCTCCACTCAAGGATCAAAGCCCAATGACCACCTCTTAATAGTCCCCCAAAACCATATTTGAGCCAAAATTAGATTCACATATTCTAAGGATTTAAAAAAAAAAGTCTATCCAGTCTCTAACCAAGATGTGAGATATAGAATTGTAACCAAGGAGTGGTCACCAACATTGAGTCATCTATTTTTCTAAGTTGTGAATAGAGATTTTTCTTCTCCAAAAGTAACCCATTAGTGTAGTGTTATTTAGCTCCATGGCATGATCCATCTTGAAATCCTCTTTGAAAACAAGATGAACTTATTTCCCATAAATATTTATACACATTCTACCTTTCCTCCTAGAAGATGGCATTGACCTATCTAAGTTATTTTCCACCACAAGGGTATGAGAAGATAACCCAAAAAATGGACTAGTCAAATGTTTGATGTTGTGTATCTTTCACCAGTCTTCTATAACTTCCAAAATTTTGTGTGGAGATCCCCAGTTGATCAAAATTTTGAGAGGGAAAGTCTCTTTTGAATGAGATAAAAATCTTACGAGTACTTAATACTTCCCTTGTTGTTTCTTGGGGCTTAGTGGCCACGTGGTTTCTAAGCTAGATAGGAGATAAATTTAAATTGGGTGGTATATCTTTATCCCCTATAAATCCCATAGAGTCCAAGTTCACCAATTATTTTCCTTTTTCAAACCATCTACTGACACCATTCCCTCCACAATAATATCTCTTAAGAGAGTTAGAAGCCTGTACTAAAGAGTGATTCTCCCACTTCTAAGAAATAAGGAAGCCAAAGCATTCCCTATTAGGTAATGAGGATACCCATATGTCTTCAATGAAATTAGACCTCCCTTCATGGGGATAATCTTTAAAATCCACATGCTCTTCATCTATTTCAATGAGTATTAGATAAATGAAGTGCGATTGATGTGACCCTAATTCATCCATTTGATTAATACATCTGAATAGTCCCCAAATAATAAGAGTCACCCAAGAACTAAAGGGATCACATAAATGTCAATAAAACAAGAACATAAATATTATAAGAATGGGATTTAAGAAACTATCTCTATGACATCATAGGTGGAACAAAGAAGTATAGTAGTATTGATTTCAAATAAAATCTTAGAAGGAATCATGGTTTTCACTATCATATAGGCAATAACTGCCAAATGAATAGTAGTACTATAATTCCTTTATAATGTAGGCCTTGATTCTCCAAGAAACTAACCCTAAAATCCTCAACCAACTCATTTAATCTAATGTAATTCAAGCCCTTTGAAATCTCACTCAAGGAAAAAATCAAAGAGACATATTGTCAAACACTTGTTGTGTAACTAGTATTTTGAGAAACTCTAAATAAGATTAAGTTTATTGAGTCATTAGTCTATAATTATTAATATGAATATAGTGCATTCATATGTGCCTCCTTTCTCAACCTGCATATTTATTTACCAAATAGAGAAATGATTTCTAATTTTTAGACTTCATTGTCTCTAAGGGTGCCATACACTTGTGCTTAAATTGGGCTATAATTTACTTGATCTCCATTTTCATATCATTTAAATATTAAATCTGAATTGATTCCCATTACTATTAAACATCAAAGGGAATGCATGACTCTTTTTTATCCTCCTCTTCATAGACCTCAAGGTCATCATATCTTTCATTCATCCCCAATTATGTTATATCCCCCATGATGCCAAGGCTAAAAGCATGTCTAGAATGGATGAACAATGTGGTGGTATGCATTCTTGATGTCGTTAACTACTTGTTTATCATGTTTTAAAATGATTGACCTTGACCTGGTAAGAAGATTAAGCTTAGATGGAGTTCTCAAATAGTGGGATTGTATTTATTTGTATTAATAGTGCCTATTTACTCACCACAAGGTGTTGCTAATAGGATGAGTTTATCTTTTGTTGAATGACACATTACCTTAAATATTAACCAAGACTCAATTTTATTATGTGTAAGAAGGACATAAAATCTTAAGGTGTGATAGTTTCATGAATATAACTTGATTACATATTTAAATAAGTTATTAAAGCCTTTGGCAAGGTATAAACCATAAAATGCAAAGATGGTGATAAGTTTTTAAGGTACTAGTTGTACTTATGTTCTTAACATTAGTCTAGTATGATTTGTTGGATTTGGAAATAATAATAATAATTATTATCATTTAGATTTGGTTTAATATATGATTAAGGTATGTTAAGTGCTTGGCAAGGGTCATTTGAAAAATACCATAGACTTGGGTCCAAGTCAAGATAATTATTAATCAAGTCAATTTAGGCCTTAACAAAGGTCAATGGTTTATCATTTTATTTTGTTTAGAACTGTATTAGGTCATGGTACATGCTCATTTTTTATTGTTTTTGGATTGGTTTGAAAACATTAATTGAACCACTGACTTAGGTATGAAAACCTTGCATGAGCTAGGGCATGCAATGACTGAAAGAGATAGTAGAGTTGTGAAATATTAACTATGTTCTATGTACATTTTCCCACTTTTATGAGGATTTATGGCCATTATTTATCCAAACCCATGAGACCCAAAAATAATGACATCATTGTTGTGGGTATATTTCTAGGTGGTTAAAAATAAAATCTTTTCATGGAAGCACACCGAACTAGGTAACAAAAAATAGAAGAAAACCTTGAAAGAAGCAATGACTATGTATGGAATGAGTGAGATAAGGGAAGATAGAAGAAAGTAAAGGAGTCTATTCAAGCATCTGGTATGTACTCTTATTATGATTTGTTTCTCCACTCCTTGAGTAATAATTGCATATGTGTTTGATCCTTTTACTTGTCAAAGCCTTTTGAGCCAAGTTATACATCCCTATTCATGAACCCTTGTACATGTATATGGATGGATACATGTTGTAGTCCTAAGATCTTTTATATGGGGCCCTTACTATTCCTTTTAATGCATGTATTGCGTGTTTTAAAATTTCCACAACTCAAGGTTAAATTTTTTTGAACATTATTAAATGTTGGCTTGATTAACAATATTGGTAAATGTCTATTTTAGTATATATTGATTTTGGGTTAATAGGGATATTGATCTATTGTTTTGTTGACCCATCTAAAGAACACCTACTCAATGGCATAGTTATCCCATTTTAAATAGCATTTTTGACTTATATTTATTTAGTTAGATATGTCTTTTTAGTAAATTAGAACATTGACATTAGAGGATAATTATTATCCCTAGGTCTAACTTAAGTAGATTATGTGTTTACTTTTTCATTATCTTAACTTAGAACAAAATTATGATAAATACCCTGATGTTCTATTAATGAATCATATTACTATTTTTTTGGTGTATGTAAACTCAGTAGACATTGGAATCCTATGAAAAAATTAAGGATAATTTAATTGTAAGTTTGATGTCTCTTAATTTGGTACATACTTTCCTATAGACAGTAATATTGGTAAGTAAGATGAAAGTATTTAAATTTCAAGGAGTGTGTAGCTTGTTTTTAAATTGATCTTTAAGCCTTGATTTTAATTGTTGATGAATGTTATTGATTTCTTAGTAGATATGAAATTATAAATATTGTATGAAATTTTAGATCTATGAAGTTGTTTAAACCCTTAACAATTTTTTTTGCATATTTGTTACATGGCCTATGGCTTAACATAAAAAGGGATAAATAAATGTAGACCATTGTTATCTAAATTTGATCTTAGACCAAAAATTTAATTTATTTTTTCACACCTTTTGTTTGGGTATAAAATAGACCTGTAAATGTTTGTTAATGTTACTAGAAACACTTTTTACATACCTGAGGAACCCTGATTTCAAAAGTTGTTTTTATAATTTGAACATTTGTTAAGCATCTATAGGCATGCTCTTTTTGATATAATCCTTTTAGATATAAATTTAGATTGAATCTTATCTGGGTTCACCATGATGGTGTGAAATAGGATTACAAAATAGGTTAGTTCTTTCGTTGATGGATAAATTCAATAAAAATAACAAAAGCAAACATATTAAGCTTACTCCCTCAGTTGGGCAAGGTCAATGAAATGAAGAAACTAACAATAAGCATAACAATACGATTATACCTTCCCTATGTGATTTCTCTTTAAGGATGGTCCATAAGCATGATTGTGCTCAGATATTGAACTCAAGATATTTAGCAATGTGGTTGGTAAACTACCTCCAACATCTCTTCATGTACTATTTGGAATAATTTGTGATTGAAAATGGAAGAAATGGTTAAAGCTTGAGAATAAATTCTGCATTATATCTTTTCACTAGAAATATTATTTTTGGTCTATGGTGGATCTTGCATTTATAGGTTTCCTAGATCAATTATGGCATTTGGATCAATAATGAGATGAGTGGTCACAAATGAGTTTAATTTTGGAGGGAAAATTAATTAATATTTTGGAAAGAGGGAAATTAATAAGGCACAACTTGCCTTAATTCATATATTTATCTCCATAAATATTTGGTGCATGATAACCTTTTTTTGATGTCATCACCCAAATATTTGAATTTTCATTTTTTAAAATTATATATTCATTAATTTGTCATGGATTTTTAACTTAAGCATTTGATTGGATTTTCTTAGCTAAGTGATTATGATTAAGATTTTTGTAATTTTTATAATTTGATAAGTTGCCTTGCACTATTGGTCAAAAACATCAATTTACTAGGTCACATCTTGACTAAAGATGAATTGGAAGAAGGTGATGATTATGTACATGTTAATTTCCCAATTAGGGACATATTGATGTGAATCATAAATTACACATGATGTGTGCAAATGAATTAGAGCATTTTGGTGGTTTTTGGTCTAGTTTGTATGTTATTATGAGAATTCATTTAAACTTACAATTTCAACATGTTAGTGGTGAAAATTGGATGCCTACATTTTCCCCCTATTTAGAAGGGCCTAGCGATACATTTGTCAAAGCAAAAATTTTTCAAAGAATAAAAAGGTTGCTTAAAATGATCATAATTGGAAGAAATGATTTTTAATAGATTTGGAAAAAAATGGGTTCATAAAAATACCCCATATAATGTTTGGGAGACCTAGGATTCCCCCTTAAGGATGGGGTAGGAAAAAATAATTTTGATTGACGAGACCTAAAAGAGAAGAAAATGACACTAGATTTAGTAAAAGTGGCTAAAAAATGGAGAAATTAGAAGAAAATAGTTCATAAAATGGATAAACAAGGAACAAATGAGCCTCTTGGGATGAAAAATGGATCATAGATAGGGTCAGGGGTGAAAAATTCAATTTTTAGGATATAAATTGAACCCTAGGGGTGAAAATCATTCATTTTCACCCTCTCTTATAGAAATATAGAGCTCTAGTTTTCACACACAATAGAAGTAGATAAAATGGCGAACACCCTCACCAAAGGCACCTAGGAGAGTGTGTGAGAGAGTACTAGTGACCACTAGGAGTGCAATAATGGTAGGTGCCTTTTAGTTTATTTAAAATTTGCATTTATGGTATTTATTAAGAGCTAAAAAATTATGAAATGATGATTTCACCATTTTTGAAAAGCTAAAAATGGTGAAGTCACCTATGAAAATGGAGAGATTATCACCCTAATGATGAACTTACAAGTAAAACTATGATATCACCAAAATATGTGAAAATTCCAAAATGGAAATATTACTCACTTGGTCATAAATTACTTAAATGACAATATATTTAAGAAAATAATGAAAACACTAGTCAATCGATGAAATCACTGGTCAAATGGTGAAGACACCTAAAACTACCAAAATCGCTAGGAGTAGTGAAGTCATCCTACCAATCAATGAGAGCGACCTATGAAACAATGAGATCCTAGACTAGTGAAGAAAACATTGAGAATGCCCTGCATAATGGTGAAAATACCCTACATAAAAATGAGAATTCCAAGGAAAATGGTGATATCACACTAAATTGATAGTAGAATAGTAAAAAGACAAAATATGATAGAATAATAGAATGCTAAGGCCAAAATTAGAAGTGGTAAATTGATCAACTAGAGTAAAATAGATAAGAGATTGACTTGGTTTGGTTTAGTTTTGTGATTTTTAGGATCAAGTAGGTGTCATGATAATGTGTGAGTGATGATCATGGGATTTTTATTATTTCAGTATTATAATTGATGAGGTTGTAGGACTCCTAGAGGTAGTAGACTTATGACACATATATCAGATGTTGGTTATATGAGAAGATTGAGCCTATTTATTAGTGCTAGCATAACACTAACACTTTGAGACTCTAACCTTCCATCTAATGATATGTGAGGCTATGATGATGTTGGAGGATGTATGGAATATCATATAGAGTAAGTTGGTGATATCCCAAGGAAAAGCCACTAGACTACATGACATTATTACTACTTGATATACAAATATTATGACACTGAAGGGCAGGTGGCTTAGATGATAGCCATCCAGAAGTAACTTAAATTTTGGGATGTTGAGCTAGCTACACCTATTATCTAGTGAGATAGGGATTACATGGATTAGGATAGGGAAAAATGTGATGTTCAATAGCTTCATGATGAGTTATCTAAGGCACAACATATTGTGTCAGATCTGGGGTTGGCTAGATCACTAAAGGATGTGATCCAAGCTAAGGATGATGTCCTTCACATTAAGTATGACACCCTTAATTCAAATGATGAGGTGGCCTATTATCACAATTTATATGATTTAGTGGCTTTGGTAGAGGGTAGGGCTTCTTTCTATAGGGTTTACACATAGAATTAGGGGACCAACCAAACTTCTATATCTTGACATACTACAACATCAGAGTGTCTAGTGGCACAACCATCATCACAACAAGGAGTGATGGGTCCACTATGACCTCCACTACCTTTGGATATACGCCAATTTTTTTATCGAAGTCCCCCTAGGGAAGAAACAAGCTAGAGCTGAGATCTGCTTATATCTTTACAATTTTGTTGTATATGAGATGTGTATATTCTCATGATGTATAATTTTTTAATTTTGAGATATATATGACATTCATTTCTACTCATGGATATTGTACATGGAATTTTGATATTCTTTTGTTATTCATGATATTTTTTGATTTTACACTACTAAGATGTTATATGTAGATTAATCTATCAAAATATGGATATTTATGTATATTTATTTCCATGATTCTGTTATCTACCTTGCTAGTTCATTTTTCACTTGTGTTGATCTCATTGATGTACATGCATTATGGATAGATGATATATGCTTAATTTAGGTTATTCACATCCTTAGTTAGCATAAAGATATACATGTTGGTTTCAAATTGTGTTATATGATGTGTTTAGGGAAAATGAAATGCAATTGTGGTCATGTATTGGATGGGTTGATAGTGATTTTAGAGATGTCTTTTGGCTTCATATTGCTATGCAATATTTGAGAACTTAGTTTTTAATTTTACAAATGAGATTATGCATCATAAGTATAGATAACCTATGATAACATTGTATGTCAATTACACATGGACCGGTTGAAATGTGAATATTTACAACTTAATATAATGATAAAACATCAAAACTTAAGTTGAAAAAATAACACTTTTAAACACAAAACATAAAATAAACAAGTTAAAATATAAGATGTAAACAACTTAAATTCAATATATGTAATATCAAGACTTAAGTGTAAATAAAACATATCAAACATGAGCAGATAATAAAATAGCCTAGGTACAAAGTGTAAACAACTTAAAATCAAGATATGAAACATCTAGACTTAAGTAGAAATAAAATGTATTAAACAAGAAAAAAAATCAAACAATAAAAATAAACAACACCTAGAAAAAAAGTAAACAAACAAAAAAACAACACAATGCAATAAAATAAAGAACCCAATTAATCAATTTAACAATCATGCACATGTAATGAATAAGGTCCTACATTTTATATATTGTGACCTTAGGCGAGGGGATAATGGATTGTTTGTGGAAATAGGGGGAATATAAAAAGAGGGAAGGGGTGGCCAAGCTGACTCCAAATGCCCCAAGGCAAGTAGATGTTACCTACATAGTCCTATAGACTTCAGGCCAAATGTAGTTCTCCCAGGGATATGGGATAGAATAAAAGTGATGATAAGTAGGTATGTGATGATATAGGAGAAATAAGAGAGATATACTCATAAAAAAATGAGAGTGTTGAGGATAATGGTTGCTCATAAAATGGAAAGAGCTTTAAGGATACTGGTTACTCATAAAATGATGAGAGCATTAAGGACAACGGTTGTTCACAAAATGGTGAGAGTGGAAGGAAATGGTTACTCATAAAATGGTGAGAGCGTAAGGAAATATTACTCTTTTAATGAAGAGATCATAAGGAAATGTTGGATTATGGAAATTTAAGTAAAAATGAAAAGTAGAAAAGTATGAGTCATTGAGTTAACCCAAGATACCCCATGCATCCAAGCATTGCCTACATAGTCTATGTAGACCTTGTTGTCCCCCAAAAATATCACTCATTTTTGGGACAACATTTGAACTATTTTGGTCCTATAGACCTAAATCCTCTCTTCCCCTTTCAAAAATTGTTCTGAGCATTCAGGTTCTTCATTTTTCAAGCTTTCCAGAAATCTACAGACTCTACAGGCTTAAATCTACAGACTCTGCAGGCTTAAATCTACGAACTCTGTAGATATGTTTCTATGGACTCAACATGTTTGAGATTAGCAAGTTCAATGGGTTCAAAGGATTCTACAGGCGGGTTCAATGAGTTAAGTGCTTTAGCAAAGGTTCAACGAGTGGTTGGTTCAACGCATTTGTTCAAGGGTCAAAGAGAAGCCAAAAGAGATAGAATTCCTTCGGATTTGGTTCAAGGCCCAAAAGGAACAATTCCTTCAGACTTTTTGTTTGATGGAAATGACCAAGGCAAAATTCCTTCGAATTTACCTGAGAAGAGATCCCGACAGAAAAAGACAAAGCAAAGGAATTCCTTCAGACTTTTTGTCCGAAGGAAAAGTCTGCCAAAAAAGGAAAAGCCCATGAAAAAATGCCTGATGGAAAAAGACAAAGTAAGCGGATGCTTCCACATGTCCTCACCTGTTTCACAGTGGAACATGCCATGTGTCACTTTTTGAGATCAATGGAAAGTGGCCAAAGCAAGTGGGAAAGACACAAAGGAATTGCTAAGGAGGATGACAGACTCGAATGCATTCAAAGGCCAAAACGCCAAAGGGAAGAACTGCTGATGGAAAAGCGTAAAGAGCCAACAAAGATGGGAATTCAGCCCTGAGAGCTCAAATGCTAGAAAAAGACAAAACTAGGAAGAGACAAAGCTGGAAAAGACAAAAGTAGAAAGAGGGAAAAGCCTGAAATGTCTGCGCAAGAGTTATTTCTAGTAGATGAAACAATGGATCGAGTAGACTTCTGAGCGCACCAAACCAAGGACACGACCTATTTTCTTCCATGAAGTAAAGATGAATGGACAACTACACAAACATTAGGAGGGATAGACCAGAGGATCCAGACTTGGGAGAAGACATATGGGATAAAATGGGATGCCATAGTTAAGACAACTGCCCTGTTTTCAATGCAGTCCTTTGGCAAACCTGAAAATGCATTCAAGGCATTGAATGCACAACATGGGCCGTTCTATGGAAAACAAGCACCCAAGTCTTTCTTGGAGTGCTATATATTTTAATCTCTCATTTGTTACATGAGAGACTTCTCATTTTACAAGAGTGAAACTCTACCCATTTTGAAAGAACACTGAGAATTCGAGCTCAGGTTGTAATTTCATTTTCCTTGTTATTTGAATGAGAAAGTAGTTTTTGCTATACTTTGTGTTGTTCTGACTTGTGTCATCTGAAGGTGTCCTTATTCATTTAATTTGGTGTGCAGAATTAGTGAAGGTAACAAAGAAGTGTCCTGAAACCAACTGTGAGAAGACTTTGTGCTTTCACCACTGATTTCAGTCTGTGTTTTCCTTTCCTTTTTGTGTTGAGGATTTTGGGGTGACTTTGTGCCCCCATTATCCTTTGTGATATACCCTTTAGGTAGTTGAGGTGGAGAATTTGAGCTCTGTTTCATCTTGCTGTTCCCACGTTCTTTTGATCACTAGTTATTTCACTATCTAGAAGAAACTCTTGTTGTTTCTTGTAAGGACACTTCTGAAAGAAGATAAGTGCCTTCAGCATTTATAGCCAATATTTTCTCCTTTGTCTGTGTGCATCATCTCTGAAATAAGAGAGTTGGATGGTTTGTCCCACCCTTATGTCTTATTTTTTGCATATATATATATATATATATATATATATATTATATAGCCTCTTGCATCTCCTGCATATTTAATAGGGAACCTCCCCTTGATGAGAGGAGAGATTTGTCCCCTTTGGATGTGGTAAACCTGCAATATTATATGACCAATCTCCCTATGCTATGGTGATAGGAACTATTTTGGTCACCAGTTAGCTGGTCAACAAAATATTCACCCAATAGTTTTTGGCGACTCTGTTGGGGACTTGATCAAGCAGTCCCTACCCTTATCCATTATAGAGTCTGGCGACTCCCATCTGGGTCTTACCCATTATCCATTTATAGCCTTACCATTTTCATCCATCTCCATTATATTATCTGGTCTACAAAACCAAAACTACTGGGAAAGAAAATGTAGTTTGAAGCCTCAAGCTTTAAGCTAAAGCAGGGCCAATTTTTTTTCCATTTTTGTCCTATAATCTAGCAGTTCCACCTAGATGTGTTATCCCCATTTTTCATAATCACATCATGGAAGTTCGAGGCTCCTGGGGTAACTCTTTTGGCCCACTTAATCTAACTCCACCCTTGCATGAGCTACCACTCAGTTCAAGAAAGAATTTCTCCAAATTCTTTAGTGATGGAAGAGTCCACCTTGATGAACACATTGTAGCTTTCAGCATAGCCTGAGGTGTAATAGGGGTGGAATTTTAAGACGTGGAAATCAAGCTTTTCATGGAGACACTACAAGGTGCTGCTGTAGACTGGTTTTACCATTTGTAGACTGGATCAGTGACTGGCTGGGACACAATCAAAGCCAAGTTTGAAGCAAGGTTCAAACTAGTAGAAGATGCACATGCCCTTCTGGCCCAGCTCACGCAGATGAAGAAGGAGCCTCATGAGCCCATGAGGGATTTTATTACAAAATTCAACAAGTTGAGAAATAGGATTCTCATAGTTGCTCAGCCCACACCCAAGAACCTCAAATGCTTCTTCATAAACTCATAGCTGCCTGAAGTGAGTTTTTTGCTAAGACGTCCTGGCTACATAAATATTGAAGCTGCTCAAGACTTAGCTACTGAGGTAGAAGATGACCTTATCTTGGCTGGAAAGATAATAAGGGATTCAAATAGAGGCACATCTTCCTCATCTTCTGATAACTCACCTGCAACCACCACTGATCCAATGGTGCAGAAGTTAGCAAATGAAGTGCTGGACCTCAGAAGACAAATGGCCCAAGGTATGTTTTCTACTCCTCATCAAGATGTCCCAAGGAGGACATTTTAGAATTAGGAATACCAAGACAATGCTACTAGGGGTCAAGGGCAGCCAAATCTTCTTCCTCCCCCACAGAGGAACCTGGCCATTGAAGCACCTCCAGCTAATTCAAAAGTTGGATATTTGGAAATAGAGCATGATTTCTCTTTCCAACTTGAGTTTAATCAAGAAAATGACGCTGACCTCTTCAGGAAGGATCAAGAAGAGTCAGCTGGCGACTCCCACATTAGTTTCTTGAGTTACCAGGATGAACCTAGAAGTAAAGGTGAAGTAGTTGAGGGATCATGTGCAGTGTTCACTGGGTCCAATAACCAGTCAGCCCAACAAGCTGATAAGGAAAAGATAGAGGAGCAACCTCAACCAACAATTTCAATTGCTAAGTAGGGAACCACTGTACGTCTCTAGCCAAAGGATCTGGTAGTTGCTATAGAAGTAAGTACATTGAACATCTCTGCACCTTCTACTTCAAAATCACAAATCAGTCCTCCCACCCCTCCCAAAAACCAAAAGGATGAACCCCCATCCCCTGTGCCTAGTCCAATCCAATCATTTGACATAATTGATCATGTCAAAAGTGTTGAGACCCAAATGACTGCCCCTGCAGCCCAAATTTTTTTTGAGTCTTCAGGCAGGGATGAAATAGCAGAAGAATTGGTGGAGTGCAGCATAAGTGTAGAAGAACCCTCCTCTCTAAATGAAGAAGAATATGAGATATCTGAGGGGGACAATCAAGACA
The DNA here is from genome assembly GCA_037957365.1 of Torreya grandis. Taxonomy (NCBI): domain Eukaryota; kingdom Viridiplantae; phylum Streptophyta; class Pinopsida; order Cupressales; family Taxaceae; genus Torreya; species Torreya grandis. Next base: position 16,351 of record JARHVA010002182.1, on the reverse strand, counting down.
TGTGCTGGGCTGAGTTATTAGAACAACAAATTATGGTACTAGACCATACTGCTGCACTCCAGAATCAGGTAGAGGAACTCTTCACCAAGAGAGCAAAAATTTATGGTTTTCAGATTGAAGACCACGTCTTGCCACAGGGTAAGAAGAGAAAGCTAAGAGGAGGACACAGGAAATGTGATTCCTGGTGGAGAGTTCCATTCGCTCGTCACTGATTCTGGGGGCAAAATGGCTTCTTGCTGGTTTATCAGGATAGAAGGCCATTTTTATTGCCTCTCAAGGGGCAGCATTTGAGGTACTTCAATTCTTGAAAGTACCAAATAAATTCACCTATACATTTGTATATTTATAAAGTCTTTATTCTATTTTGTGCTTTTCATTTTCATTTTTATCACCTTTCTTTTTGGGTAGCATGACTCTATAGCCCAATGGCATGCTTTAAGGCACTGGAGATTCTAGATTCTACTCCCTTCAATCACTTTTTGCAATAGAAGGAAGTTCCCCAACTAGAGCCAGCCATTGTCCCCCAAAAATCTCACTCATTTTTGGGACAACATTTGAACTATTTTGGTCCTACAGACCAAAATCCTCTCTTCCCCTTTCAAAAATTGTTCTGAGCTTTCAGGTTCTTCATTTTTCAAGCTTTCCAAAAATCTACGGACTTTGTAGGCTTAAATCTATGGACTCTGCAGGCTTAAATCTACAAACTCTACAGATATGTTTCTATGGACTCAACATGCTTGAGATTAGCAGGTTCAATGGGTTCAAAGGCTTTTACAGGCGGGTTCAATGAGTTAAGCACTTCAACAAAGGTTCAACGAGCGGTTGGTTCAATGCATTTGTTCAAGGGTCAAAGAGAAGCCAAAAGAAATAGAATTCCTTTGGATTGGGTTCAAGGCCCAAAAGGAACAATTCCTTTGAAATTTTTGTTCGATGGAAATGACCAAGGCAAAATTCCTTCAAATTCACTTGAGAAGAGAGCCCGACAGAAAAAGACAAAGCGAAGGAATTGCTTCGGACTTTTTGTCTGAAGGAAAAGTTTGACAAAAAAGGAAAATCCCATAGAAAAATGCTCGACGGAAAAAGAAAAAGTAAGCAAATGCTACCACGTGTCCTTGCCTGTTTCATAGTGAAACATGCCACGTGTCACTTATTGAGATCAGTGAAAAGCAGCCAAAGCAAGCAGGAAAGACACGAAGGAATTGCTAAGGAGGATGACGGACTCGAATGCATTCAAAGGCCAAAATGCCAAAGGGAAGAACCACTGATGGAAGAGCGTAAAGAGCCAACAAAGATGGGAATTCAGCCCTGAGATCTCAAATGCCAGAAAAAGACAAAACCAAGAAGAGACAAAGCTAGAAAAGACAAAAGTAACAAGAGGGAAAAGCCTAAAATGTTTGCACAAGAGTTATTTCCAGAAGATGAAACAGTGGATCGAGTAGACTTCTGAGTGCACCAAACCAAGGACGCGGCCTATTTTCTTCCATGAAGTAAAGATGAATGGAGAGCTGTGCAGACATCAAGGGGGACAAACCAGAGGATCCAGACTCAGGAGAAGACATATGGGATGAAATGGCATGCCATAGTTAAGACAACTACCCTATTTTCAATGCAGTCCTTTGACAAACCTAAAAATGCATTCAAGGCATTAAATGCACAGCATGGGCCGTTCTGTGGAAAACAAGCGCCCAAGTCTTTTTTGGAGTGCTATATATTGTAATCTCTCATTTGTTACATGGGAGACTTCTCATTTTACAAGAGCGAAACTCTGCACATTTTGAAAGAAGAAGACTAAGACTTTGAGCTCAGATTGTAATTTCATTTTCCTTGTTATTTGAATGAGAAAGCAGGTTTTTCCAAACTTTGTGCTGTTCTGACTTGTGTCATCTGAAGGTGTCCTTATTCATTTAATTTGGTGCACAAAATTAGTGAAGGTAACAAAGAAGTGTCCTAAAACCAACTGTGAGAAGACTTTATCTTTTCACCGCTGATTTTAGTTTGTGTTTTCCTTTCCTTTTTGTGTTAAGGATTCTGGGGCAACTTTGTGCCCCCATTATCGTTTGTGATATACCCTTTGGGCAGTTGTGGTGGAGACTTTGAGCTCTATTTCATCCTGTTGTTCCTACGTTCTTTTGATCATTGGTTATTTCACTATCTGAAAGAAACTCCTGCTATTTCTTGTAAGGACACTTATAAAAGAAGAGAAGTGCCTTTAGCATTTATAGCCAATATTTTCTCCTTTATTTGTGTGCATCATCTCTAAAAGAAGAGAGATGGATGGTTTGTCCCACCCCTGTGTCTTATTTTTTGCATATATATATAGTATATAGCCTCCTGCATCTCCTGCATATTTAATAGGGAACCTCCCCTTGATGAGAAGAGAGATTTGTCCCCTTTGGATGTGGTAAACCTGCAACATTGGATGACCAATCTCCCTATGCTGTGGTGATAGGAACTATTTTGGTCACCAGTTAACTGGTCGACAAAATATTCACCCAACAGACCTCAAGCCAATGTAGTTCTCCAAGAATTGGGAGGATAATGAATGGTATGGTAATGTAGATATAAAATTAATTGGGATATATAAGAGGGTCCTTCCCATAAAATTTTGGGACTATATATCTTGTGGAAATTATAAGCCAATTTTCATGATTATGTGATTTTTAGAGTTTTTTCCTAGGTCTTTTCAATGTTTTTGAGTTTTTTGGAATAAGGAAAGAAAGGTAACATGTTAAAATGTACAAAAAATCATATATCAAGGCATAATATCCCTTAGGTTAAAATCTTAAACAACAACTAAACTAGATATAATGGTAACTACCATGAACCAAAAATAAAACCTGAGGCACTAAGGGATACCATGCAACAACAAAATTAGAACAAAAATGGCACACAATAGGGAAATAATATGAGAAAGTTACAAGGAACTATCAAGTAGTTAACACCCTTGTTGACTTACCTTAAAATACTTATCTACAAAGAAGCTATTGATGTTGATCATTTTCAAGTGTCTTTGGAACCATAGTCATTGAATTTGCCTATAACATCTATTGGTCATAATTAAGATGATGATGGTAAGATTAAAATATATAAAATGATTAAGAATGGTTTAGAGAACAATATAATAAAAGGAGAATAATGGTCTAGGTAACAGTAAGGTAAATGAACAAATATTAAATGGTGGTCCTTAAGTGAGGGCTCTCATAAACAATGGTTCAAGTTCATTAAACATAGTAACATTTGATATGCATGATATTAAAAGGTTCATTTAGATATTTTCAATTTGGGGTAGCCAGTTTGTATGCACCCAAACCATAATTTTTAGTAATAACAAAGGGACCAAGCCAAGTGGCCAAAAATTTACCTTTCTTATTTCACTCAGTGTTAGTGTTCTTTTGATTTTTTTGAGCACCAAATCACCAATCTCAAATTATTTAGGGAGATTACCTTGGTCTTAGCTGTGGCATAAATGATTTTGATAGGCTCTTAAATGGTCCAATGTTGCTTATCATTTCTCATCCAAGAGGTATAGATCTTGTAATCAGGCCACTATATACACATAATCAATGATGTTCTATAGAGAAATGTGTAGTGAGGGTAACTCAATATCGATAGGGATAATAACCTCAGAGCCAAAGATTAAAGAATAAGGTGTGGCTATTTTAGGTGTGGGGGTATTGGTATAGTAAGCCCATAAGGCCAAGAATAATTGTAAATGACAATCATGGCTAACATTATTGATAATGTTTTTAGAATCTTTATAATACTTTTGTTTGATGCCTCAACTTGGTCGTTACCTTGTCAATAAAAGGTCATTGATATTTTATGCTTGATTTAGAATTTGATATAAAGGGATTTGACATACATTTTTTTGAATGGGCCACCATTATCAAATATAATGGTGGAGTGAATGCTATATCAATAGATGAGGTGATATTATATGAACTTGGATATTTACTTATCTTTTATGTAAGTGAGGGGTATGGCCTTATCCACTTAGTGAAATACTTATTAGAAATTAGGATATGCTTGTGGCCATTAGAAGAAGTGGGGTTGATTTTCCCTATGAGATCGATTCCCCAAGTAGAAAACAACCATGGTGTAGTGATTGGTTGGAGTGGTAAATAAGGAGCATGGATAAAATCACTATGTCATTGACAAGCATTACATTTTATGACATGTTGACAAGAATTCATCTCCATTTTTGGCCAATAATACCTAGTTTAGAGGAGTTTCTTATTAAGAACTAGTCCACTAGTGTGGGCCCCATAATTCCTTCATGTACATCCTTGAACACTAATTTGGATTTTATTGAAAATAAATAATGAAGCAACATTCCATCGTATCCCTTATGATATAATGTATTTATGAGTAAGGTATATCGAGTAGATTTATAGATGAAGGCTTTATGTTGGGTTCATGATAGGTTTGTAGGAAGAAGTTGGTTATGGAGGCAAGTGTATAGGTCTTGCTGCCATGGGAGATCAAGACCAAGAATATCGCATACCATCTCAAAATTTAGGTGTTCATGAGTTTGTTGAAGATGGTTCTCAATAATAAATTGGTACTCTTGGACATGTTAGCCATTGCTATCATAGACCCAATGGTAGCCATGGCATCTACTAATCTATTATTAGCCCTAGGTATTTATTTGAATTGAAGAGTATCAAAATGAGGCTTGAGTTTGTCAACCATACTCTTGTAAGGGAAAAGATTATCATCTCTGGTTTGGTACTAATTTATATATTGATTAATGATCAACTGAGAATCCCTATATACCATTAACTATTGAATATTCCACTATATTTTGAGATGGAGTCTTGTAATGAGTGATTCATACTCAGACATGTTATTAGTGCAATGGAAGCCAATATGGAATGATTTGGAAATGAGATCCCCCAGAGGTGTGATGAATATGATACTCACCCATATCCATGGGATGTGAATGAGCCATTAAAATATAATGTCCACCATATGGAATTAATAGCTACTACTTCCAGAGTTAGAATTGATTCATTTATGAAATAAAAGCTAAATGGTTATGTATATAATATAGGGGATTCAACAAGTTTATCTATAATAAATTGCCCCTTAATGGAATTTTGGTTCTAATATTCAACATTAAATTCACTTAGCAACAATACTCATTTGTCCATATAACCTATCAAAGTTGCCATAGATAATAAATATTTGAGCAGATCGATCTTGGCAATAATAATGGTCTTGTTATTTAACATGTAATGATGTGACTTTTGGTAAGCAAAACCATTTCCAAACAAGCCTTTTCAATTGGCATTTAGTTATTATCATAGATTACGAGTGTCCTACTCAAATAATAAACTGCATGTTCTTTACCCCACTCATCATGCTGAGCCAAAATTTCCCCTAGGGCATGGTCTATTGCAGATATGTAAATTATTAATGGTCTTCTTGGTATTTTGTGGCATTAATAATGGTTAGTTGGCCTAATAATTATTCAATTATTCAAAGACTTAGTGGCAATTAGTGTCACACTGAAATACTACATCTTTCTTGAAAAGGTGAGAAAAGGATGGCATATATCTATCAATTAGGAAATGAACTAATGAATGGATTAAATTTTACCCTGAAGACTATGGAGATGTTTCATAGTAGAAGGAGAAGGCATTTCCATAATGGCCTTGACCTTAGTAGGATCAAATTCAATGCCTTAGTGTGACACAATAAATCCTATTAATTTTCTTGAAGTGACACTAAAGATACATTTCTTAGGATTGAGGCATACCTTATATTCATGAAGTCTATAAAATATTCTTCATAGAACTTCAAGATGTCCTGCACATGTCTTGGATTTGGTGAGGTTATCATCCATGTAGTCTTCAACAATATCATGCATCATGTCATGGAATATGAAAGTCATGGCACACTAATAAGTTACCCTACATTATTCAATCCAAATGGCATGACTTGATAACAAAATGTCCCCCATAGAGTGGTGAAAATTGTTTTGTATTGGTCTTCAGGTGAAATCTTGATCTGGTTATATCCTAAGAAACCATCTATGAGGGACAACATCTCATAGCCTATTGTTGAGTCGACTATCATGTTAATGTTTGTCAAAGGGAATTCATCCTTATGGCATGTCTTGTTAATATCTCTGAAGTCATTACAAAAGTGAATTCCCTTAGGCTTTTTGTTGACTATAATAATGTTCAAGATCCATTTTGAGTAATCCAATGTTCAATTGAATCCTACTTCCAATAGTTTATCTAGCTCTTTCTTAACTAAGATAACAATGCATGAATGCATTTTCTATATCTTATACTTGATTGGCTTGGCATATGGATGTATAAAAAGTTGATACACCACTAAATATGGGTCTAAACTTAGCATGTTTGAATATGACCAAATGAATATGTCAATGAATTCCTTTAGGGCAACAATAATAAACTCACATTCCTTAATAGTGAGGGATGTGCCTAATTAAATTATTTTGGTGTCATCATAGGTGTCAATGTTTTCCTCCATGGTATCTTCAAAAATAAGTGTATAACCATCTTCAATAATAGTATGAAATGATTCAGATTAGTCTTCTTCAATTTCTTGTTGGCCACAAGGCTCACCCATGTAAGAATAATTAGAATCGACCATTTTTGGCAGTGGCCAATTGATGAATTGCTTTGGAAATTCCTGTACCAATTGTGTAAATATTATATGTTATTCTTCACTAAAGTCAGACCTAAATGAAATTATTGGACTTGGAGGACACTGAGATTCCTGAGGAAATGAGCAAACTTTTCCATCTAAAGGCATCTAAAATAGGTTTTCACCCATGTTCATATCTTTCTCTTTACTTTTTCCTTGATCCAAAGGTGACTCAAAGAGGTTTTCACTAGAGGATATCGATGTTTGACTTTTTTTATGACCAAGGAAGTTTGCCTACTCTCTAAATTAGGTGGTAAGGTCTAATGGAAATTCAAATCCTTGCTTAATACCATTGACTAGAAATCCATCTCTTAGACTCATGAATTCATCTATGGACTCTTTGGTATGGAATTCATCTAATGGTATAATAAAATATTTTTGGTCCCAATTAATTAGATTGGGATGATGGAGTGAAAGAGGATAATTGGCTGTAATGGTAATTATGGCATTGGTATTAAAGAGGTTCATGTTAAAAAGGTAATTATAGTAATATAACTAGATGTTATGTCACTGCTATGAGTCTCTTCATTAGTCTATGAGGTAATATCACTCTTGAAATCTATGGGGTCACTCCCAAGTGGTGTGCATCCAATACCTCAATTTCATACATGTGTTGTTGTGGGTATAGGTTTAATAATTCCTTGTGATTTTACCCCTATATTTTTTCCTTTATAATCTTGATTATTCATAATCATATTAGGAATGGGTTACCTAGTATTTTAATACCAAGTAATAAAGTCATCGGTACACAACCATTCTCCTTCAAAACTTCTGGGTCGATCTTGATTTGGTGATGTTTCTTTTAAAAACATGAGTGGCTATTGTATAGAAAATGTGGACTTCTTTTAACAGATCATGTTGGGCCTACTAGGGATGGGTTTTTGCCTTCCATATGATTTAGGGGATTTGAGTAATTTTTTGACATGAAAATCATCTTGAATGTGATATGTGGCACTGTCAGCCTCTTCAATGGTAAATAGAGTATAAATTGATTTAGGATGTGGATTAGAGGAAGTGGATGCGAGGTCATTAATGTCAATGTAATTAGACTTGGGAGATTTGAGAATTTTCATTTGTTTTTCTTACCTACATACTTAGTTCTAGGACAATAATATTAGTTCCCATATTATACCTCTAGGTTTTTGTAATATAGGTATGGTTGAAAATCACCAAGAATAGTGACCTCTAATCTTGAATGATGGAATTTAAGTCATTGGTGCAAGGTGGAAGGGACTACACATAATTCATGGATCCAAGGGTGACTAAGAAGCATATTATAGGGCAACTCGATGTTAATGACTTGGAAAAGGGTGTTGTGGGTGATAGACCCAACAATGATAGTAAAAAAAATGGTTCCCAAAGATTTTCTGTCTACATTGTCATAATATTTTATTGTAATAGTATCTAGCTACCTGTCCAATGCTATATATCCCAAGTTAGGATCAACTTCAATGAAACAATGTTTAACTTAGAACCATTATCTATGAGAACCTTCTTGACTTTATGGTAGGAAATGATAGATTCAATGTAAAAGGGATTATTATGGAGGGGACCAAAGGATGACATATCACTTGGTCAAATATGAGTTGTTGACCTAGGGAAAAATGACCCATAAGTACTTGAAACTGGGCTAGATCAATGTCATTGGGTACCTTGGATTGTTGGATAAAGTCATTTAATATCATATTATGAACTTTAGATGTATGTAAGAGATATAGGATATAAATTTGTGTAAGCATTTTGCTTAGTTATTCACCAATATTATATGGCTTCTCAATAGAAGGGCAGTATGGTTTAGCTTTGGGAAGGGTAGTGTCCTGATTAGAATTAGAATTGGCATTAGAAGGTGGCAAAGGGACATGAAGGGTGACTCTTGGATGTCTATTTGTGATTTATAATTTTGATTTGGGAAAGAGTTACTTGAATTAAATGAATTAGGCAAGGTTTTAGGAATAATAATTCTTGATGGTCAAGGTGCAATTGAATTTATATTACCTATGTTGGAATTGCTTATAATCAAAGGAGGTGGTACCAAGATATAAGGTATAACACTCTAGAAAGTCTTAGACTATTTACAAGGAATGATTTTGATAGTAGCTACGTAGTTATTTGTAACATTGCCTATGACATCACCATAATCGTATGGTATGGTTTGATAGATAACTAGGTTAGTTTAGGTGTCATGATCCTGATTATGATTGGCTTGGTTCTGATTTTTGCCTTGTCCTCACTATTGATTGTGACCCTATCCTTTGTTTCAATTATGGCCTTGTCCTTGATTCCAATTATTTCATTGTTGTTGGTTATTGTGATGGGGAAAGGGGTTCTTATATATTCCCATCTCTTGGTTGGTGTTGTGTGATCTTATATCCAACTCAATTTCCCCATTTTCAATCAAATCTTCAATTAGATGCTTCAATTACATGCATCTATAAATGGAATGACCAAGCACATGATGGTAATTACATTTCTCATTATCTTGATACAATATTGGCTTGGGTCGATCTTCTGGAAAGGGTTTTGGAATAGGCCAAACAATCATATTAACCACTACCAAATTTTGGAATACTACTTCAATGGGCTCCTTAAGGTCACTAAAAACTTTGTCTTTGTAATATCCGTATTGTAGAGGATATCTTTGTAATTGAGTTGAGTGTTAGGTGGGGTATTTTGGGTAGGTGATGGTTGTATTATTTGTACATGTCTCACCTTTTTGACCCATTTTTGATGATGCTTTTATTTTTGATGAAGGTATTCATCTTTTTAGTTGCATTGGCTTGAATTATCACTTGATTTTTGTTTGGTACTTGGTTTTGGTTCAACATTTGGGCTTGAGAACATATCTTTACCAGACATTTGTATATTAGTACATTTTCAATTTGAATTCCTTTGTCAATTATTTCTTTAAACGTATTTACACAATGAACTCTCAGATTATGTGCAACTTTAACATTAAAGTTTTGTACAAACATACATGGTAACTATTTATCCAAAAAAATGTGTGGAAAATGACTAGCTAAGGATCTACACCTTTGTAAATTTGTTGAAAAGCTTTCTTCTACTCACTACTTTGCATTACATAAATCTACTACCGTTAGCTCATGCTCTATGTTTTATAAGAAATGGTTGACAATTTTTTTTGATAACTCATCGAAAGTGGTTACCGATCCTTTTATAAGTTTGAGCAGCCACTCCAAATCTTATCCACCCAAAATAAATGGAAACGAGTGAAGAAAATATATATTGATGTAAGCTACTTCTTCGTACATGACAAAAAATGACTAAAAATGTTCTCTTGGGTCACCTTTTTCTTTATATTTATCAAACTTTGGTAGTTAAAAATGAGGGGGGAAAGGTACTTGGAGAAAGATGAGGTCAAAAGTATAAGGGGAAATTTCATAAAATTTATACTTCTTGGGTGTTTGGTTATCTACTTGATGTCTGAAGATAATTTCCTTCATTGCATTGCACTCTTAGATGTTGGGAGCATTTTTTGAGGAAGGAAATGCATTTTATTTTGTTTTATTACCCTGATTAGTAGTAGCATAAGTAAGAATGGCTCCTCTTTATGTGATTTTGTTAGGAATATTCACCCTGTAACATGCATTTTGAGTTTGGTGAGGGATTTGCTATTGGTTCAGATTTGGATTGGAATAGGTAATGCATTATTGGTTTAGAGGAAACTATTATTTTAAATTATAAGGGATTTGTTATTGCTAATTGTAGGGGATTTGTTTTTGGTTTGATGGAATTAGTTTTTGGGTTTGACGAACTTATTGTTGATTCACAAGAAGCTGTTATTGTTGTAAATTAGAAGAACTAGGCAATGTGTGTTGGGAATTTCCCAACCCTTGTTGTGATGGTGGATTACTGGAAACTTGTTGTGAATTTTTGGGCACTTGTTGTGTATTGTTTTGAATCTGTTGTGTATTATGTGGAACTTGTTGCACATTTTTTTATCACTTGTTATGCATTGGCGAGGATCTCTTGGTGATTGAAAAAGGTATGATGTATATCAAGTGGACCTTGTTGCATAACATTCATTAGAATGGCATGCTCAAACAGAGATAAAGTGTCTAAATTAGATGTAGCATTGTCTATGGGTTATTATGGTTATTCAATAAATTGGTTTTGCTCTATGAAAGTGGTATTGTTAAATGATGTTACCACTAAATAAGTAGTTAAATCAGCCACTAGCTGATTAGTATATCATTGGCTAATTTATCAAATTATGGAAACAATGATTTGTCCATTTTGGGATGGGTCAACAAGTTGTCCCTTCCCTTTACTAGATGATGCAATCGCTGGTTTTGTACTTTGAACAAGGGCTAACTTTGGCTAACAAATAATTCTTGAGGTAATTATTCTATGTAAACAAGATTGCATAATTGGTCTATGGGAAAGTTAGGTGGGAATTTGGATCTATATTTTAATATTCTTAGAAGTTGTTTATATTTATCTTCAATGATTTATTATTCTAATTAACCTTGATTAGTTACAAAAATGGGAGGGAGGTCTTCAAAAACTATAGGGTGGTCCTCAATATCTTCACTATATTTAGAATTTTGAAGGTATCCTGAGGGATCATAAAATTCTTTCTCAAAGCTAGGGCCATAAGAGGCCCCACTATACACATACCTAAGCATGCATCAAATGGTTTGGACATTGTTATGTTTTTGACATGATTCATTTGTAAGTTGGAACAAGATCAAATGGTGTGAAATCTAGAATTGTTTTAACATGAGAAAATCAAAGTTTGGATATGAAATAAAACTAGAATAATATGAAGTGGTCTTGGTAATTGGAATTTATTTGAAAAGGGAGTGACCTTGGTTGGTCCTTGATCCTAACTTGGAATGAAATTAGAAACAAGGTCAAATGGTTTAGATTCTAAAAAATAAATTTGTCACAATAAAATATAAGTCTAAACTAGAAATAGAATGGGCAATGTAACGATACCAAATGAGACAAATGATTTTGTTTCCAATGGTAGGCATGACACTGTGAAAAGGATAAGAATAGTTTTGGAACAATTAGGTAGTATAACACCTTAGTGTGTAAATGTGTAAGGACATGTTTTGACTTGTTTGTTTCTAGAATGTGGTGTATTTTTTTTGAAGGTGGTTGTGAACACAAAATTTATTTCAATAAAGTATTCAAGCAATCACGAATATAAATTTAGAAATTTACATGGGTTAACGACATGTCTCTGAGTCTATCTGATATACTTACCTTTGACAGGATAAAATTTAAGGGTTCATTAAATAAATTATTGAAATTATTGGTAGGGTTTTGAAGCCCCCCTTATCTCAAAGGTTTGTACTAAAAGACATTCTTCAGGTGTGGATACCTTTGCACCCTTGCATCAATGATAATGTCACAACGAATGTGGTTTATATTCTAGGTTTTCAATTTGCAAACCAGATGGTCCCATTATACCTTGTCATACATGGGAACTTTAAAATAATCTATCAATTGGATGTGAGATTTTATGGGCCATTCACCAAAGGGTATAGCCCCTTTATGACCAATTCAGCTGTAAGGGTCAGAGTGAAGTGCTACCAATGAAATTAAGCTATGAGGAACCACCAACTAATATAACACTAGCATAACCCCAATTTGTATACCTCGTTAGATATTGGGGTTGGTACAATGCTAGGATGTCACTTCCTAAGTCAACATACCCCTAAAGACCAATGGGAAGGCTATGAAATCTACCCCATGAAGTCAAAAAATAAAAATGGAAAAACATGATTCATTTCTAAATCTCAAGACCTTAGGATGGGTAAGATAAGAACATACTTTGAAATAATTTTTTAGCTAGACAAGCAAGTAATTAAACCTATGTGTTTTTAGTCACCCAAGCTCCCTAAAGGGGACAAGATGAGATCATACAAATAATGGTTTACACAAACAATAATGTAAATAAAAAATACTTAAGATAAAAATGAAATGCATGCACTCTCAGGAGCCAAGTCAAAAATGATTATTCATTATTAAGCACCAAACATAAAAGATGATTGAAGTTTACCCTTGTTAATTGTATAATTAATTTAAAAGGATGTCAAAACTTGAAACAAAGATAATTAAAAATTTAAACAATAGTTCTGTCTACCCAAGGAAATTGATTTCAACAGTTTTAAGGGCTTAAGAAACTCCACATAAGTCAACTTCTCCATTTAGCAGATTAGGTTCATTGATCTATAGATACTAAAAAACATAGCCTTGGTGAATTTATTGATTAATAGGATAAACTCACCATTTTGTAGGAAGAGGTCAATGTTTTTAGTAAATAACAATAAAAAACCTAGTTACCTCCTGTTGGGAGATAAACCGGAAGCACACAATTTGATTACTAAACCAAGCAACTTAAAATGCAGAAATTAACCAGATTCACCAAGTAACTAGAATTCAGAATAACACATGATATGAGAGACAATACACAAATTGTATTAACACTTTATACAGAAAAGAATACAATAAAGAAGATGCCACTTCTTCTCCACCACCTTACAGAGGTTTCCCACACCTCAAGTGAACAGTAATTCTTCTCCCCAAAGCTCTCCCTCTCACAGGTCCCAACACCCAACTCAAGTACAGAGTTGGTGTTCACCTCCCGTGCTCCATGCACAACACAAGTGCTCCACGCACTCCACAAGCACTCCACGTGCTCCACAAGTACTCAAGGTACTTCAAGTAGATCTCCCATGAATCTGCAACAACCTGCAATTCAACAGACCATACTTATGGAAGGAACTCCCTTGCCTTCCTCTTTGCTCTATCCGAGTACACACCTATACTCCAAGTAGATCATGCCTGATACTGCTCCCTGTTGTGTTGCTGTCTATATGACCTTGCACACCTACAAATCAAACAACGGTTCTGCTCACCTGTGAACCTCGACCTTGCACACACATACACCTGCAGATCAACGATCTTACTTACCATGTAGATCTCCTATATAGGCCATGCAACTGTGACCAAGATCCTACACTCCTGAAGAACCCAGCTGGCTCTCCAATCCAGCACCAACACACCTGGTACTGAGGCACTAGGAGGAACGCACCATTGCTCTACCTCACACACAGAAGGAGCTTATAATTATGCTCTCTTACTCCCTAGCACACTTTTCCAATACAACCATGAGTCTATTATATAGATCTCATCCAAACAATAATTAGACATCTAATTACAATAATTAGATCCGCAGCTATGAGTCTAAAATTAGCACTCATCATGCAAACACTTGGTTCGTTAGCTAACTGCCCGTAATTAGCTCGCAGTCAAACCACACAGGCGACCGACGTCGGTCCCTGTCTGCCTGGAGGTGACCGACGTCGGCCGATATATGACCGACGTCGGTTGCTTCTCTATGCTCTCCCGCCGACGTCAGCTGATCAGACCGACCCCAACTTCTTCTGCAACTCAGCAACCTTCAGCAACCTCCTCTCCTGTTTGCATCAGTGAAGCTTTTAGCTCCACAATACTAACACCTCCTTAATGATTTCATTGTTTGTCTATCGACCTCATCGATTGCAGGTCAAGTTTACTGACTGGTAAGTTAGGTTCACTATTTTAAGAAAAAACACAAGGAAATATAGAGCAATGAATTCACCATTTATTTTTTGACCTCACCAATATGCAAGTCAAGTGCATTGTTTATCAGGTGAGTTAATCGATCTATTAAGACACATAGAGAAGATAAAGGGTGGTAAAAAGTAACCTCATAAATCTATAAGTTGACTTCAACGATTGTATGAGTGACCTTATCAATATACAAGGTGACTTCATTGATTCCAAAAATGCATAATACAGGGAAAATAGAGGAAAAAAAGAAAATGGATATAAAATAGCAATCAAATTCAATAATTAAAAGACTAAGAAGCTTTCTAAGGAGTTTTGTGTGGTAAGTGGTCCCACTGGGTGTGCCAAATGTGAAATAGGATTTTAAAATAGGTAATTCCATTTGTTAGTGAAGAAATTCAAACAAACAACAAGAACAAACATAATAAGCCTAATCCATTGGTTAGGTAAGGTCAATGAAATGAAGAAACTGACAAGAAGTATAACAATATGATTAAACCTTCCCTATGTGACTTCTCTTTAAGGATAGTCCACAAGCATGATTGTGTCCAGATACGGAGTTCAAGATATTTATTAATGTGTAATGTCCCTTTTAGGGAATATTCAAGACAATTTGTGTTTTCTAATAAACCCTAATAAGAAATGTGATTTTATGATTTTTCCTTTCAAACCCTAAGCAATTAAAAATTAAAAATTCTAAGCATTTCAATTTAGGGCACAAATATAAAATTTTATTCTCCACAATACTTGTCAAAAAATTATAAATATTATAGCTGCATATAGGACCCTCAAATTGGATTTTTTTGAATTAAATATATGGCATAAAATTACAATAAAATACCGGCTATAATTATGATTGAACAAATTCCTTAAACCCTCAATCAGTCCCAAAAACCAATTTAATGCTTCCAAGAGGTTTGTTTCCTTATAAGAATTATCCTAGGGGTTCACGACCCTCACAAAAACCTCCAAAGTGGTTTGTTGCCCTAGAAAAGGACCTCCAACAACTATGTCCCACTCATAAACCCTTCCAATCCACTATGCTCCTCATAATAAATGTTGCAATTATATATATGACCCTCAAATTTAATTATTTTGAATTAAATAAATGGCATAACATTTAAATAAAACACCATCTATAATTATGATTAAAAAAACTCCTCAAAATCTCAATAAATTAGTCCCAATAGCCAATTTAATGCTACTAATAGGTTCACTACCTTATAAGAAGTATCCTAAGGGTTCACTGTCCTCACAAAAGCCTCAAAATTGGTTCCTTGCCCTAGAAAAGGACCTATACTATTTGCATCCCACTCACAAACCCATCCAATCTGTTATGCACCCCATAAATACTACCCTAGAAGTTTGAAATTTTAAAATTTTACTCAATGTAACCCTTGAAATAGAGTTACCCCATTAAATGTTAAGGGTTTTCATCCTTACTTCAGCCTTCCAATGAAGGGTTTCATCTTCAAAGGATGCAAGTTAAACAAAACGTGTTCAAGCTTATGATTTCAATTGATAGGAATAACATGATCCTTAAAATGAACCTTCTTTTTCCATTTTATATCCTTTCCTTCTTATATACTTTATATATTAATGACTGAATTATATCAAATTAAATAAGTCCTTTTCTTTATTATAACTTTATTTATAAATACATTGCCAATAAGTCCTTTTTTTTGCAACTTGAACAAAGAACCAAGTTTCCCTTGTATTCCCTTTTATCCCTCAGGAATACAAATAGGGATAAAGGTCTCCTTAGTGAGGTAGCCTAGAGAAGGGGACATGACAGTCTTCCCTTCCGAAATTTGCTTTCCCTAGTAAATACAAGCTCTAATGCCCAAGCATCATCATGTCAAAGTGTAGAAATACGTTGTAATGCTTCAATAATATAGATCATGTACCTATCAACTGAAATATATCTTACCAAAATAAGATCATGTATCTATTTTACTTCTCCCTAATGATGTTATTTTTTGGCCCATGAAGTTTTAAAACTTTATTTAAAAATAAATCAACCGCTACATTGAACCTACTCTCTTTGCTTGCAACCTTTTGGATAACAATGACAAGTTCTTTCTTT